>JBBBDQ010000676.1:615000-1932500 GCA_037127315.1 Ascarosepion bandense | reverse complement strand
TGCCTACTCATAGAAAAGAATTGTTCTATGGAACACCAAATCAGGGTATGTCTTTGGTTTGGAGTCAGTTTGAACACTGATCAGGGAATGTTTGACGTGTCAATAAGGATGGAAAATTTGGCTGAACTTTTGACAAGGCAGGATGTGAAAACATCGATGTAGTTCGCCTATTTTCTCCTCGCATTCAAGATTTACTGACTTTTTCAATGAACTGGGTTCATAGGCGATGAAGTAGTATCTGTCTTAATCATCTATTTTGTTAGAGTGGACTAACCACTCTTAGTGGGGTGAACTTTGAAGTCACCGCCTATGGGAGAGATGACTGAGAAAAATTTAATGAGGATTTTTCAATTTTCATCTGATATTCGATCTAAGATTATCCACTTTTCATGCTATGGATTATATAATGCAAAGTCGAATGTGGTGCAATTGATAAGAGCCACGCAGAACCACGTGTACGGAGGATCAAAGTACTTTTTTGTGTTCCTGCCACATGGATATCCGTCTTTGAGTCACAGACTCCGTGACAATGGCGATTTAAATAGTCGTTTTTGTTATAATGGGGAAGTGGCTTGGATTGTGCGCTCCTGCGGTTTAATTCTGACATTGATGCTCTTTTCAGACAAGAACAGGAGGTTAGGTTTAGACTGAATAAAAACGGAATTCTACTTCTGGAAATTTGGAACGTAGACCCCTAACATTATGATAAGGAATGTCATTCCTGGGATCTACTTACTATTTTGTTGAGGTTGGGTTTGCTAGTTTTGCTCTTTTTCAAATTGATTGTTTTCATGTTTGTTGTTGCTTGGTTTGGTGAATGACTAGCAGGAAGGGAAACAGATACGTATTGGAGATACAAGCAAAAATAACCCGGGATGACTCGTCCAGAGAAACTGTCGAAACAGTACTCATCATTATGTCATCCAAAAAAGCCTCCGGAGACAGCTGCATGGCCCAGAAACCAGTCACAAAACGGCAGTACAATAGAACCGATATTATACACCTACTGATAGGATAAATTCCTTCGGAGTTACTCAAAGGTTCGTATCCTTGTATATCAGGCAGATAGCACCAAAACTAAGAAACCACTTACCTCCATCACCCTTACTGAGAGGGAACAAATAATCGAGTAGAGATTCAAGCGTGATACCCCAAATGTACGTATTTCACCCGACTATCGGTCAGGGTAACAGAAATCTTCTTTAGGCCAGAAATATGGGTACAGGCTAAAGGCTTGTGGAAAGCTCGGAAATAGATAAGGACAAAAGCAAAAATTGGCAGAAGAAGGTATCGAAGGTTGATGGTGGGAGCGTGTGCATCCTTTGGCTTAAAGTGATTTAGCATCAGAAGCACAGTCGTTAGGCTTTGAGCATACATAGGGAAGTTTCTTATTCTATTTGAGAGAAAAGAAAAAATCTAAAACAAGAAGGTTTGCATATAATTACTCCTGCCACATATCTAAGGTTGGAATTTACAGTTGGTTTGCAAACCCATTAGAACCAACTGGTCAGTAGGTCAGAGGAAACATTAAAGACGGGCGCGATAGTAATAAAGTGTGAAGTATAAGAGCCAAGATCCCCTGTAGGAAAAGCGTCGACATAGGCTTACGAGCCTGTTTACCGCAGCAGAAAAACGTCCATTAAATATATGATGAACAATTAATGTGTCGGTAAACATTACAGTCAACAGAAATAATACGCACACACACGCACACATACACCCAACACACACATTAATCTATATCGACATTTTCCAAAGTGGAGATCTTAGATATATTTACATGCAAATTCACAAAAGAAAAAAGAGTTTGATTTTGATTTTTGTTTAACGGCATATCAACACCTCTGTGGTTTATTTAATGCCAAAAAGGTGAGATTTTAATGTTCGGTTATAGTGAGAAGGTTGATTTAGTCAGATTGTAATGAAATTTGTTTGCTTTTATTTTTTTTTAAATTTTAGTAAAACTAAAAATGCCTTCTACTTTTGTATTCAAAAACTGTTTTTGTTGAGAATATTTTTTTTCCTTCAAAAATGTATTCTTGGTTAAATTTTTCCTTCAAAAATATATATTTTCTCTAAAGATTTATTTTTATGTATATATTTCTATAAAAGTCTATTTTATACTTTCATAATGTCTTAACCCAAGTTTTGGGGTTTAACTATTTGTCCATATCTGGAACCCAAATAGGTGCTGCCACTCCGGGTTAGAGTGGACCTGAGAACAACAGCAATTAAGAGGTGGTTCCATTCTCCTCAAAACCTCCCAATCAAAGGATGCATGTTTACCGGACCCAGGAAAAAAAGAAAAAGAATGTAAAAGAGTGCATATCAGCTTCCCGCCCTACTAGTAGGTTAGTTTCAGCCAGAGAAAACCCACATTCTCTCTACCCGACCGCTCTATAGGAAAGCAAACACTTTTGGTTAAGAATCTACAAAAAATATCGCCGGTCTTAAATGTGCTCGACAATATCTTTTTCTTTAACGTTTTTATTTCTTTAAATTTCTCTCTTAAGCCTTGCATTGAAACAATTATATATACAGTATAACCCGGATATAAGATACCCTGATATAAGATAAACCCCGATATAAGAGATATTTGTATCTGGTCCAAAATTACAGGCTGTGATAATGTATATAAATAGTCAAACCCGGATATAAGATAACTTTTATCCGATCCCGACAACTCTCTTATATTAGAGTTACACTATATATATATATATATATAATAGCTTCAAAGCAAGTTATTTCCCTTTAAATCAAGGACACATGTGACCCATTGGATATAGTTGTTGGTTTAACTTGACCCAAAGAATTGTGAGTTCAATACCTAGCTACAGCAGTAGTGAATAAAACAACTTAGACAGTTGAGTTAAAGGGAGATAACTCATGGCATCCACAAGCAGCATAGCACAAATAATGAAAATGATATGCTCCAATGATTGAAATAAAAAATTCGGTTCAAAATGTAAACAGTAGCAATAAAAATGAGGGCAATAGTCTGGAATGTGTAAATAATGTAAATACTACCTCATCTAAGTAGTATAGACAAATACATTTATTTACGATTTTCATCAATGATCTACCTTATGTCATCGAGTTCTCTACTACGTATTTTTGCAGATGGCAGTACCATTTAAACTTGTCTCAATAGCATTTTGACTTGATTTGTTTGTTTAACGGCATATCAACTCCTTATGAGTTATGTAAAAGCAAATCCGTCAGATCCGAAGTAATATTGGAGGCTTCTCTTAAAAATAATCCTTAACCAGAAGTTGAATTGGGCAGGAAATCGCTTGTAAATCCAATAGATTAAATAGTTATGCAGATAAAAACTCATTATAGCTGAAACAGAAAAGTAACAACAGGAACACCTAGAGCAGTTACCAAAGAAAAACGAGAAAACCTTTAGCTCTAAGATGAAAAATGTATGGCTGTCAGTGAACAGAACAAATCAACAAGTGAAGTACATATTGAAAATATCAAAATGGAGGAAGTGTAAAATTTTACATATTTAGAAGGTTGTATATATGAAGAGAATGTCTACACTAACATGTGTGGTCAAACACCGATCTCCAGGAAACAAACGTAATCGTTAAATGAATTGTACTACTGGGTTCACGCGACCATAAATATTTAGTAATAAAGCATCATCTCTAACCTGATCAGACTCTCTCCGGGCGTTGGAGAACCCAAACGAAGCTCGGCTAAAGGGTAGATTCCCGTCTAGGGAAAATTAGACTCGGTACCCGACCCTGCCATGTGCAGGATATACGGAAAATTTTTGCCAGGGCTATTCCCACTACTAAAAGATTCCTGCATCACATTCCGCCTCATTGGGGAGGCAGTTAAATAACGTTCCGTGTTGTGCGTTTTTGAAGAGATTGTTTCTGAGTGAATTACTAGAGAGAATTATCCTGAGTGCATTATTGTGTATTATTCGAAGGATTCGTTTAGTACATTGACTTTCCGTGAAAATGCCGATATATAATTCTAATAGCGAGTTAACAAAAATTCTCTTCAGAATAACGTTTCGAAAAACTATTATTATAGAAAAAGTGGTGCTTTAAGAAAGGATGGAAAATGTGACACTGGAATCAGAAAAAGCACTGGGGTATTGAAATATGCCTTCCAAAAGCTAAGTAAAGAAAGAGAAAAAATGTCATCTATCTAGATAAATATGGCAATGAATGCTGGACAATCCTCTCACAGATGAAAAAGAGACTTGAGGAAACAAAAATGGGGTTCCAGAGAAAGATGCTGAGGAAACTATGAACCGAACATGTGGAAAATGACGATATTTTTGAAAAAATGGAAACAGAGAAAAATTATACGAAAAACAGTTGAAATTACTAGGACACGTAAAGAGGGAAGAGTGCTTAGAAAAATTGATACTCACAGGACCTATTGATGGCAAGAGGGACGAAGGAAAACAGTGCATAGAATAATCTAAAGGGTTTGTAAATTGATGACAGAACAGGAAAATTAAGGAATTTAACATGAGATCCAAAAAGAGGATGAAAATTTGGAGAACTTTGATCGCCAACAACCTGAATGGACATGTCACATAGAAGAATTTTTCTTGGTCTTCTCCTGGTCTTGTCTACAGTATCTATTATACCTGTCGCTATTTCAATTCATATTTCCCGTGTATTCTTCAACTTTCTGGCAAAGTTAGGAAGATATAGCCTTGCCATTGTGTCTAAGACAATTATTTATATTATCTTTGAGATTATGTTTTTAGTTTTTTAGTATTCTGGTTACATAAAAAAACAAAATTTATCCTTAGAGTTAATATTATAATTTTTACTGTATTTGAAATTTCGTATTATTTTTTTTTTTTTTTACCATAAACAAGATCATTTTTGTCTGTTCTATTCACGTTATTCGTATGTTTATTCTTCTGATACACAAGTCAGCAACTAGAATTTCATAAATCTGATTTATATAATTTTATCTTTCGTAAAATATTTTCTTCACTAACAAATCAATGGCATATTCATTACATACATAATTAGTTTTTGTTATTATAATTTACATTTTACTGCTGAGAACTCCTTTTTGTATACTTGCTTCCCTGGTGGCTATAATCTCCAAGAATTTAAATGCATTGCCAATTCCCATCTCTTATCCACTTGACTCTAGTCTTTCTCTGGTCATTTTCCCATCACCCCGTGTATCTTGTTCTTATCCCTTCTCACTCTACCCTCGCAACTGTAATCACACCGGTATTCCCATCCTTCTCTTGCCCTTTCTCTGACACCCGCTGTAACCGATTCATCTTTTTCTTCGCTCTTCTCCTGCTTAAACTTCTCTTATGTAGCCCCTTGTGCACCAGTGGCGGTACCACCTTGCTTGGAGTGAAATAATTAAAGATGTATTACATTTCTTCTTCCTTACTTCATCAGTAGAATCCTTACCTGGCAAATTTTTGTGTCGGGTAAGGACCTAAATCATCTCTCAGTTGCGTCTCTGTTTTCAAAGACAGTGTGCAGCTCAGTTGTAGCTCCGTCCGCGAGAGCAGTGTTGCTACTGAGAAAAACTACACTGAATAGATGCCCGGTCCAGGGGAAACAGTTGAATATGGTACATGTAACTATATGATTAATAATATTATGTATCTACACTAATAGCATATAAGGAGATGGGACTCCAACGCAAGAAACAATATTAGTAATTACCATTTATCCATAATAAGTACTAATATTAGAAAAATCTGGATACACAGACAGAACAGAATAGCTGAAAAAAAGTAATGAAAATCATGTATGGTCCGCATATATATATATAAACTTATTTATAAATGGAACTATGTCTCTGCGTGTTTATGTGTGTGTGTGTGTGTCTGTGTGTGTGTCCATTACCTATAGACACCGAAACGGCTGAACCGATTTTCTTGAAAATTTACACAGTTGTACTATAAGCGTATGCACGTGTTCTTAGCTAGGTTTTGTGTCGAGGTACCCCAGATATCGAAAATCGATAATCGAAAAAATCGGGTTATAAAAGGAGTGGTCCGATTGTATGATTACAATTTGATACACTCATAGACAAAGACATAAGAAACGATATTCAAAAGTTTCAAAGTTGCAGTTCTTACAATAGTGCAAAAATCGAAAAAATATAAAATTAAATATATATATATAAATCACTGAACGTTCCTCTCCAATAATCTGTCGGTTAAAGGATTGATTACAATGATTTAAAAACAAACTCATTTCTAACCACTTATCCATAATAAATCTTTTTCACCAACATATCGCCCGGTTCACACTCCACCCACGTCTATTGAACAGGTGTAGAGGCTCATCCCTTGTTCCCTGTTTAGGATGTGGTTCCCGGCTTTCTCTTTTCCAATCTTTTCATTCTTACGTAGCCACCTGCGCTTCACTGGCATTACCGCCTTGCTTGGGGTGATATGATTAAAAAAAATATATATAAATTAATACTGCTACTTATTATTTAGTGCCTATGTTAATGTATTTCTCTATACGTTCAGTGATATTGTCTAATCAGTACATTATGAATTATATGTTGCAAAAGATTAAACCTTAAAAGAGATTTAATATTTATGACCGTTAAATGACTGAAACTAAGTCTGAAAGAAACGAAAACCTCGTTAGGGTACAATGCGCTTGTCTAAGTAAAAAGATGATATAAGAATAATTTATCTCTGAACATTAAAAGGATCTTATAACAATTTATCAAATACATTAATCATACATAGAAATAAATTGAACTTCGACTAAAGAACGCCACAGTTATGAAAAAAAATAATTTTGGCGAATTTTTCTTGAGTGGTATTATCGAATGTTCTACGAAACGTAAATCTACACCCCAGATGCTTTAATCATCTCATTTCCTAAGAAATATAATACTTTCCCAAGCCAACATAAAATAAACAGTTATATCAAAAAATTTCCCAAGCCAACATAAAATAAACAGTTATTGTTTGAAAGAAATACATACATTAAATTTCCTAAAATAAACTAAAATATTTTTTGAAAAATCAGCTACAATAACATTTTTTACTCACTTTTGTTTATTAGGCATTAAATTTGATCGTTTGGAATCTCCTATAATAATTTCAGTCAGATAAGTACCGTACGTGAGACACGCTTGGGCGATCATGCCTCTCGGAAAAGACATGACTGATAGGGCAGAAGATTATAAGGCAGTAGGTTGCCATTGCTTTCTGCAGTAGACTGGTTACCGACCAAGGTTACAGAACCCAATCTGTCCTATTATTTGACTCGTAGCTAGAGGGCAAAAAGATGTATTATATTACGAAGTAGTAATTACTGAGGGATCAGTTTATTACTTCATAGCAATAGAAAACCGATCCCCCACTTTATACACAGTAGAAGCCTTAATCATGTTTCCAACTATTATATTTAGTCTGTCAGTTCAGTGCCATACGTGATCGACATTTGGGTGATCATGTCCCAAAAGAGACATAACTGACTGGACAGAAGATTATCCAGCAGTAGGTTGCCATTGCTTTCTGCGGTAGACTGGTTGCCAGACAAAGCTACAGATCCCAATCTGTCCTATTAACTGGAGGGAAGAGACGGATTAATACCTTGTTCCAAGGGTGTTTGCGCGTAAGTGAATGCAAGGAGTTCAACTGGAATTCGAACTCGGCTACCCGGTTTCTCGTTCCGAGCCGATATCCACTGCAACACAACGCACTCCCATAATAATTTAATGGCTGATAAAATTTCGTTTATTAGGCATTAAATTACATCACTTAGCATCTTTTATATTTTTCTCTCGATTTTCACTGTTCACCTGAAGAATAATGATAAGCAATGTTAAGTTGAATTGTTAACGATATATTCACTTCTGTTTATAAAATCTTTATATTTGGCTCGACCAATCAGAAGAGACCTACATTTGCCTTGATCCTTATATTTGGCTTCATCTGTCAACATGAAATACGTCGGCAAAGAAAGATTTTGCTTTTTGTTTTATTCATACTATAATAATCTGCCGAAGACATTGTGAAAATTTAAAAATAGAATTTAATTTAGGCATCCGAGATGTATTGCTGACTACATTGTTGTCACCGTCGATAGTATGAATATATAATAAACATTAAAATTATTCAAATTTATTACACAAAATGATAATGAATAAGTCCAAACATTCAAGCCATAAAATAGTTATACTGTTTTTGGCTTATAGTAATACCAATGGGCTTACACTCGTTTCATCTTTAAATCAAAGGAATAATAACTCAAACGAAACCTTATTATTTTTGTTTGCTGCAAAGCGAAAACTATAAGAACAATTGACGGAACTGTAAATACGGAAAAGATAAAATACATTAGAGTCTGTGTTGCTTTTCAACCTTGAAAGTTATCCACACCATTTCTAATTTTTACAAAACCACTAATATTCGTCGTTTAAGATTTTATTCATTTCTAGCTAAACATTAATGTACTATATATCTGAGTTGAGTTATTGTAATTATTTACATTATTTACATTGTTTGGACTTTTGTACTCATCTTTGTTGCAATATTCACCTTCAATATTTGTCTCTATTTCTGAGATGAGGTATTGTAATTATTTACATTATTTACATTTTTCGGACTGTTGTCTTCATCTTTTTTTGCAATATTTACAAAGTTTCGGACGTTATACAACTTCAGGTGAGTAGATTTTCGAATCAAACGTTTTATTTCTTTCATAACTGATATCTGGAAGATGCATGGCTCGTGGAACTAGAACAGTCAATCACCGGAAGACGACCGGAGCATAAGAATGCAGAAACGTCGTAAATATGTCAGCAAGGTTTAGTACAACACTCTTAGTTTATATCCATGTAATTTTACATAAATACATGATTTCTTGTATAAAACAAAGGAAGAAACTTGCTTTTATTCACAGATCTGCATATATGTAAAATTTCTATAATATTGCTGCATTACATAACATTAGTGAAGTACATGTATCCGTTCATGCATATAATCAATAATAAATTATATTCATGAATATATCAAGTAAATAACAACATGCTTGTGTATTATCATTATTATTATTGTGGCAGAGACTTACCTCGCCGAAGCAAGAGAAGACGGTTTGTCTGCACATGCGTTCGTAGACGTCATGGAACCGCAAGGCGAGCTCATACAAGGCAGTTTTTTGAATGACACGGCGCATGCGTCATTGGCGAAAGCGAGGCTTTCACATGCGAGAAATTACGGTTTATTGCTCGAGACCAAAAACACATAAAAAGAGCCAATTCTGTTTCGGAGGCAGTTCGGTTCTAGCAATTCGTTAAGGCTACACCGGTGTTCGGGAGAGAGTGTTTTGTTTACGGTGCGCAGGAAACGGAGTCCTGAGTAAAGCAGTATTCCGGGTTCTAAGTGGAGCGGCTGGGAGAACGGATCCAAGCGGTTATTAATTCGTTTACCAACTACACCCAAGAGAAGAAACAAATACTACAATTATTATGTCATTTTCATCATAATTCGATTTCTGTTATGGTCGCACTACCTACCAAATATGTGGAAAGACCTAAGGCACGTTGTGGTGTGTTGTTATGTCTAAGATTCCTTTTTTTCTCCCCTAGCATCCCTATCGTTACATAAAAAAAGTTCTCCTTAGTGTGTGGGCAGTACTTAACAAGACAATTTTTATATATCTCTTAAGGTGAGGTTTCCAGGGATTCTTTCAATGTATTGTTTTGTTCCATTTTTTTATCATTCCAAGTGCACCTACTATCAGTGGTACTGTTCTTGTTTTCAATTTCAACATTTTTTTCTATTTTGTAACCGACTCAGATCACACCTTTCCAACATTCTAACATTTCAGCATTATCTTCACAGTGATTTGTGTGTATCTCGGTTTCTTTATTATGGCCTGTGGCTATTGTGATGTTACTACCAATTTTTCTGATTCCGGTTCCTTTTCATATTTTGTTGATTCGTCTATTCTGGTTACAATTCTTTTAAACTCATTAATTTCAGCCTCTGTCAATCGGTTATTTCGCATGATGTATCTTCGTACATTGGATAATTTATTTTCGTCAATGTACTTTCTATTTGTTTGTCCAACCTTTTCTTGCCAAATGTCATATGTTTGGCGAGAAATGTTTTTTGAGGTTTGAGTAACGCTTCATGAAATGCAGTCATAACGACTTTGTACTCCTCACGATACCATTTTATTTTCTGAAATTTTTCAACAGCCGAAAATTTTTTAAATTAGTAAGAAGTTACTTAAGGATTTTATCCAGGTTTGTATGATCCTAAGATGTATTCACAGATGTGATTGTATCTGGACATTACTTCTGATTTTTTGTTTATCATTTGTTTTTTAATTTTCTGGAAAAAATATGGCTAAACTTTCTTCTTGGCACGATCTACAGACATCATCACCGATGTAAGGTTTGTTGTTTTTTTCTTACTATATTCCGTGTTACATCAAGGTCTTTTCTGTTATTTTGTTTTAATTTCCACGCATAGTTAGCGAGTTTGGTACAATCAAGATTTTCCAGCTTAAATGTGTATTTGTAATGATTTCATTGTTTTATATTTTTTGTAGAAACAAAATATGTTTTTCTTTGTTAATCTGTATCATGTACTTCTGCTTTGTAATTTTTTTTTAAAGTCCGTCAAGTAGGCATTTGTTTTTGTCCTTATAGTTACATTCGTTGTTTTCGGGTTTTTTGTAGGGTTGTTTTTAAGGCTTTTGGCATTTTGAATTTTTATGTAATTTGCTAAATTACTAGTACAGATATAATTTAATTTGATTGAATTCCTATTGAATATTTTTTTAATCCTGAGATTTTTGGAGGTGTTTATCAATTAATTTTAGAAATATTTTCCCTGTAGTTTTCTAAATTACTAGTACAGCTAGTAATTTAGAAATTTACATAAAATAGCAAAACAGCAAATATTTAAACATTAACGTGCAATATAATATCACTAATAAGGAATATACCTGTAGGGACAAAAACAAGTGCCCATTTGACGGATTTGTTAAACAGAAGGAATTATTTACAAAGCAGAAGTACATGATACAGATTGATATAGAAAAATATTTGGGTTCTACAAAAAGATTCTTTTAAAGAAGATAGAATAATCAATAAATCTATATTTAAGCTGAAAAATCAAACTGGCTGCCTGTGCGTGGAAATTAGAACAAAAGAACAGAAAAGACCTTGATGCAACATGGAATATAGTAAAAATAAAATAAAATAAAGTCAAACCTTACAACGGTGATGATGTCTGTAAATCGTAAAAACAAAAACAATTAGCCATAATATTGTTTCCCGAACATAAAAAAATTATAAAGGAAAGATCATAAGTAATGTCCAGATGTAATCACACCTATAATTACATCTTAGGATCATACATATCTGGATGAAAGTGTTTTAAGATTTTGAAGAACCTCAAGTCATTTCGCCATTATTTAGAAAAGTTTCCGTTGTTGAAAATTTTAGTCACAAATTCGTAAAAACATTCTGTTGTAGGTTTGAAAAACGTTGTAAAATCAGTTATAATAAATCGCCTGAACATGCCAAAAGGTTGAAACCTAGGTTGCAGAAATAACTTATTTCCAAATGAAAAATATTCAAAAGCTTAACAATATACATCAATGGAGCAGTTTTTAAAAAATACAATTTGGTTCTAGCGTAATTTAATTCTGACCCAAAAATAATTATATATATATATATATATATATATATATATATATATATATATATATGTGTGTGTGTGGGTGTGTGGGTGTGTGAGTGTATATATATATATATACATATATATATATATATATATATATATATATGTGTGAAAAGTGTATGTATATAATTATATATATCAATATGTATATATATGCAATTTGTTATATATATTATATTATTTATATATTATATATGCATGGTACTTATTTGAAAGCGCCCAATATCACACCTATCTATATGAATATATATATATATATATATATATATATATATATATATATATTCATGAGCTTGTTTGAAAATGTTTTAATATTTTCACGATAAATGGTTACTCTATGCACAGAACAGCATTTTCTAATGCAAGGGTTGAACGGGTCATATTCGATTTATTTAACACAGTGATTTGTAATCACAAAAATATTTGAAGTTTTCTATATACTTTCTTTTTAGGTAGGTAGAACGACATAAGCAAAGGTCGAACAGAATGTATGCAAGGATATTTTATCTTTACAAATCCCGCAGCACTCACAAACATTTCATTTTTCTTTATTTTTTTCCAAATATTTAAAGGCAGATGTCATCGCGTGCAAAACCAATAAAAAATCATTATTCTTGTTTGATTTGTTTAACGGCATTTAGACATCTTATCGGACATTTAATACCAAAATTTATTTTTCTTTTGTGCTTGGAAGTATTAAAAATGTTATTCTTCTTTCTCAGTTGGATGCATGGTAGATGATACTCAGATTTTATATACATATATATTGTTATATATATATATATTATATATTGTTATATACATGTTTGTGTAGACCTAATTACTAGGGACAATGATATGTGTGTTTTATTTTGTAGTTTTTTTGTTTTTTTTATAAGCGTTTCATCCCGAGCAAGGCATGTCACTGCCACTACTGCGCAGGGGGCTACGTAGAGTGGAGAAAGGATGATTAAATATAGGAAATGTCAGAGGCTGGGTGATAGGCGGGTAAGGATACTGAGAATGAGGGTTGGGTAGATGAGAGTGTTCTGAGAATAGTTGGGAGTTAGTGTGATAGGAGGTGTCTATTGACCCTACAATATAAACACCTGAAGATTGTAACTGTCGGGAAAGCAGACTTGTGGAAGGGAGTTCCACAGGCGGGAAGCGCGAGAAAAGAAGCTGTTGGAGTAGAATTTACGGTTACATCTTATTTGTTTAACTGTAAAAGGGTGGGACCTAGTTGCTAATCTAGTATCTCGTGTAAATTCGGCACCATTGATCTAAGCTCATCGGAGCAGAAGCCATGAAAGTACTTGTAGAAGAGGCACAGGAAGCCACATCACGCCGTTGAGTGAGCGGTTGCAGCCGGTCTGCCAAGTCAGTATCAACCACGTTACAGATCCTCCTTTGTATTTTGTCAAGAAGCCCAAGGTGATCAGATATATTTTGCAATACTCTTTGATTTTTTAAAGAATTTTTTAGATATTATATAGATTAATGCCATGAAAACGTTCTTGGTTGTGTGGATGATTTTGTTTAGAATCTGAATATTCACAACGCAATTTTATGCCTTCAAATACAGTCAGTAACAGAGGTTTTTGTAATACTTGGTGATGCCCGAGACAAAGTTCTTTATTAGACATTTGAAATATGCAAATATAGATAAAACATCAAATTTTATTCAAATTAAGTATAAACTACTTTTTAGCATTGTCAAGACTACTTCCATACAATCAGCAGGGTCACAAAGAACTCATATCCCTTCAAAGGCCATTACCCTCACGCATTAAGTGGGGAGAGGGATGATCAATTAAGAGCATGAGACTAACCTTCACAAGGATGTTTCCAACTAGCGTCCAGTTGGCAGACAAAAAATAAACAGGGTTGTAACTCAATGCATTTCCCTCTCTCCTCTCACCATTGAGTGGATATTGTGCTGATATTTATTGAGCACAATATCCACACTGGAATCATCAGCCAATCAGAATCTACAGAATAGACTTGCCTACATGGCAAAGTGGAATCACCCGGGCTATTATATAAACCACCTGCCAGTTTGCTGGGCAGCTCTGAGCTGTCAGTTTCAACTTCAACTGAATACTGGCTGTTGCTGTTTAAGGATTCTACAACTCTTTCGCGATATAGATGTATGGGAGAGTTATACCCACTTCCCCACCTTCTGAAGACTACTTACTACAAAAAATATTCTGTTGGTAATTTTACAATGAATATATATTATTGGTAATTTTCAGTGTATATCTTAAAATTTTAATTTACCACATTTAAAATTATCAGAAATGCAGATATCAGAAAGCAATCACATGAAAAAATTATTGAAAGAATCAGTCTTCCTATCAAATCGGGAAATGAAAATTGTCCTGAACAACCACTTGTCTATATCTTTTCGTACTCATCCAGGCGTCACCATCGTTGGTCCTCCTTTCTTTAAAATTTTCATTAATAGCCTTGCCATTGCCATCAGCCCTCAAATAGGTATCTACGCTGATAGTACAACCATTTACTCTATTCTCGATAGTATCTCGCTGCCGAGCTTGAAAAGGACCTCCAATCCGTGGCGGACTGGTGTAAGAAATGGCTCGTGAATTTTAATGCTTCCAAAACAAAGCTGCTATCTATTAACCATCACAGAAAATCGCCCCTACCCCCCACCATTAGCATGGATCAGGCTAGTCTCCCTGAAAGCAAAACACTGAGCTTCCTCGGGTTAACTTTCACAACAGACCTCAAATGGAATCAAATATAGAATCCATAGCTAAATCCGCTGCTAAAAAGGTCGGTTCTCTGCGAAGGACCAGGAAGTTTTTTCTCGTCTGAAACAATCCTGCACATATATAAATCTATTATCCGCCTGTGCATTGAATACTACTGCCATATCTGGTCTGGTTCTCCTGCTATCCAGCTAGGGGTTCTTGACAAAATCCAAAAGATAATCTGTAATGTGATCGATCACGACTTGGCAGCTCAGTCACTTTCCCACCGGTGCAATGTAGCTTCCCTTTATCTCTTCTACAAATACTTTCACAGCTTCTGCTCTGATGAACTTAGCTCACTGGTGCATCCTATATAAGAATTTACGCGAGCCACAAGATTAGCAACTAGGTCCCACCCTTTTACTGTGAAACCAATAAAATGTAACAGAAATTCTACTCCATCAGCTTCTTTTCTCGAACTACCGCCTATGGAATTTCCTTCTGTTTACTTGCTTCCTCGAGAGCTACAATCTCCAAGAATTTTAAAGTAAAGTCAATAGTCATCTCCTATCTGATTAACCTGCATCCTCTCTCTCATGCTCCTTTCTCCGTTCACTCCCCTCTGATCAGTATTCTCATCCTTCTCTTACACACTTCCTGACACCCCCTATAACCTCTTTCTCATAAGCTTCCTGCTATGTAACCCCTGTACAACAGTGGCAGTAAAATGCCTTGCTTGGGGCAATATGATTATAAAAAAAATTTTGAGCAGTTTGATAAGATCGTATTCGTATCTTATGTCTAAATCGAACTTTAGTATGCTAACTAGGGCAATAGATGACTTATTCAATTAAAGGCTTCTAAAACTCAAGTGTTCTCCATTAATCATCTGAGAGACACCTCTTTGCTTTCCAACAGTGTGGTCGATGCCAACTTCCTGGATAGTGACTCGTTTTGCCTTCTCGTGAAAATGTTCATGATTGACATGAATTGGAATGATTATATTGAATCTATTGCTTGGTCAAATGCTAGGAAAGTTGGTCTAATGCGTCGTGCGAGACAAGTTTTCTCTCCAGAATCAATCTTATATGCATTCAATTCGTTCATGCTTATAATATTTTTGCCACATATATTCTAGTGCCCCTGTTATATATCTTGAGCTCCCTGATGTGATGTAAAAATCAGAAATATTATTAGTGTTATGTTGTGTGTAACAGAAATAGTTTAGTAAATAATCACAAACAAACGGAAATAAAGTAAATGAAATATATTACCGGAAAATAGTATGTACAACAGAGTTATTAGTAGAGTACAGGAACAGTGGTTTAGTAAAGTAATAAGACGTAGAGTCTGTGTATGGTACACTTCCGGTTGGATACCGGAAGTACTCGACTGACTTGGTATCGAGCTGGTATCAACGTAGAACTTCGAGGTCTTTCTACTACCACTTTATATAGTCGTAGGAACAGGCCATTATAAGAACAAAGGTGGAGAGCGCCCTAACAATTAAACAGCTTCAGGCTCTTTCCCATCGCCTTAAAGCTGCTTCCATGTGACTTTTCTATAAATACTTTCATAATAATTGTTTGGATGTGACCTTCGCTGTGATAGCGAGACATTTGAATTTAAGTGCCGTACTAGACTGAAGTTTGAATTATCTCAATTCAACCGTATACTTTGTATTTACAATGTCTTTTCTAGCTCTTTTCGCTTCTAGAAATACTTTCTGTCTCCATTATTTCCATTTTGTCTAGCCAAATTTAATCTTTAAAAATTTAATGCAGGGTCATTCGCTATCTACCTAACTCCTGATTATTCATTTTGTTGTCGATCAGTGGTTGTTTTTTTCATTTTCTAACTTTTCTATACCCATTGTCTATTTCCTTGTTTTTGGTGAACTTAATTTATATATATATATATATAAATATATATTGGAGTAGATAGACTTAACTATCGCCCGGTTCACACTCCACCCACGTCTTTTGAACAGGTGAAGAGGCTCATCCTTTGTTTCCTGTTTGGGATGTGGTTTCCGGCTTTCTTTTTTCCAATCATTCTACTCTTGGATAGCCCCTTGTGCATCGGTAGCGTCACCGCCTTGCTTGGGGTGATATGATTTTAAAAAAAAATATATATATATAACTATCTTTTAGATAGGTGTGTTTCTATTTGCGTATTTTTGATGGTCGGTTCTTGTCGTGGTAGAGAAGCTAGTGTAGTCCAATGATGTTGAGATCCATACTGTCGGGATTTCTAAACTTCTGTTAGGTCTACCTTTGACGGCACTGTTGAATATGAGGTCGATATATATATATATATATATATATATATATATATATCTTCTGGCCAGAAGCAAGTGGATGTTTCTAACCACACTAACGTGCTGTGATACAGCGAAACAGGATTGCGAGTGGATGATTAATGTACTAATTTCTTTTGTTGGTTAACACAAGATAATAAATAGGCGTTATGCAACTGAATAAGCTTAAATGAGCTTCCAAACCTATAAATACTATCATGTTAATTTGATGAATGAGATCTTTGCCTTGTTACATAGTATATTTTAATTTAAGCTCAGTACTAAACAGGCGTTGTGGTGCAGTGGATATCCACTCGGAACGACAAATCGGGGAGCCGAGTTCGAATTCAAGTTGAATTCCTTGCATTCACTTACGCACAAATACCCTTGGGAAAGGTATAAATCCGTCTCTTCCTTCCAGTTATGGGTTAAATAATAGGACAGATGATTAGGTTCTATAGCCTTTGTCGGCAACCAGTCTACCACAGAAAGCAATGGCAACCTACTGCGGGATAATCTTCTGCCCAATCAGTCATGTCTCTTTCAAGACGTGATCGCCCAAAGCGTGTATCACGTATGGCACTGAACTGGCAACGAGATCTCATCATTTTACAGTTGAGTTGGTTAGATGCAACTGTAAGTTTTATGCTAACAGTTTCTTTTCTTTTATTTCTAACTTGTAGAACTATCTTCCGGTCCTATGCTTTCCAGTCAACATTAAAATTTAAATGCAATATCAATCGCACGGGAAGTAATAGTCTACTGAACAGACAATTCCGAAAGTCTTTCAGTATGGGACCAACCAGCATAAAGGCGACCTCATCTTCGCGTCAAAGACGTCTACATCAAAAGACAATAGAGCAATGGGCATGAACATCGTGAGGTGGGAAGAGCTCCCCAGTGATCACTTGCGCTAAAGGTGCGATTTACACAGAGATGTGCAGCGAGGATAAAATAAACGGAGTTTTGTCGCCGGGGAGGAACGTGTTCGATAGAAAGAAAAAAAAACACGGGAACATCGTGAATTTGTGTTTTCCCGTGCATTTGTTGCAATAGATACTCTCTCTTCTGCGTGACCCTGTACATTCATAACAGACGCTGCATCGCTATCAGCAACTGAGGCATAACAGTTTGGGTGCAGATTCATACGGTCTCTCAAGACCGACGGATGCCGCATACAATAATGTTAGGTAAATATGAATTAAATCTATATATATAAAAGGCAAGATGTGTGTGTGTGTCTGTCTGTCTGTCTGTCTGTATATCTTTCATACAAATCCACAATTTTTATCCGATTCTCGCCAAACATCATACAAATATCCTTTAGGCTTCCGGTCAGGTCTTGGGTTACATATTTTTTTCCGATTTCCCCCCGATATTAGAAATCTACATATATAAAAAGCAACAATTTTGTGTGTGTGTGTGTGTGTGTGTGTGTGTGTGTGTGTGTGTGTGTGTGTGTGTGTGTGTGTGTGTGTGTCTGTCTGTCTGTCTGTATGTTCTTTATTTAACTGTTGCTTTTTAGTCTTTCGTGCCAACGTCCAAGGAGTCTGAGATCCTGGACCATGAATTAGTTTTAAAGCTTTCATTACACCCGAGCAATGACGGGCTATACTGCTAGTTACATATAAAATTCTGTGACTTCCGTTAGTCCGAGCGAACGTGACACCTTCTAATATAATCGATTGATCGAAATTAAATATTTGGGAATAAGTGCAAACAGATACAGGTTTACAAAATACAGTTAAGTTTACTAGGATGCGTTAATTAGTACATTTTACTTCGTTTTTGGAAAAAAATGCTGTATTTTTTATTTAATATACGATATACTCTATTTAAAAAAATACATTTGAATGATTAAAATAAGAAATATTTATTTAATAAAAATGCAATATTTTTTTATATATATTTCTTTATAGTTATATGACTATACAAAATAATCACGTTTCAGTTCACTCTGCGTTTGTGAGATCTATAAACAGTCACACGGCTAAAAGTTATCAAAATAATGAAATCTGAGTCCAGAAAGAATTATTTACAGTTGCATACTCAAAAGTAAGAAATTGTAAAGACTTATTTTTCGTTGTTAAAAAAGAAAACAACATATTTTCTTTAAAAAAATATTGTTTACCATGAAGTCATATAAAATAAAAATAAAAATTAAAGAAATTATTAAATCACGAAGTAAGATTTTTTCATAGTATTTTTTCTAAAGAAATGAATTTATTCAAATTTCTTTGAAATTGCGAAATTGAACGAAACTTAGAGTTTGTAAAATCTTGACAAAACATAGTAGCGATAACTTCAACCATTCTTAATATTGTGGTGATTCCAATATGCGTTTAGCGTATTACAAAATATTTTAGTGTTTAAATATTCATAAATACAGGGTGTCCATAAAGTCCGTGTGCACTTTAAAAATTTCTAACTTTATTTGTATTTGTGATAGAAATAATCTTTAAAAATATTATAAAGTTTAATATTTCAACAAGATGGAACTCCTTGTCTCTTTGCTCTGCGTGTTAGACAGTTTCTAAATCAGGAATTTCCTAACAGATGGATCGGAAGGGGTGGACCATTTTATTGGCCTCCACGTTTGCCAGATTTGGCTCCATTAGAGTTTTTTATGGGGACATGTGAAAACAATTGTGTATGCAACCAAAACTAGTTCATTAGAAGATTTGAAATAACTAATGTGATTTCATTACTGTAAATAAGTTGGCAAATGTTTTCCATGAACTGCAAAATCATATTACATTTTGTATTGCTAATGATGGCGGACATGTGGAAACTTAAATAAAATTTCAATAAACCTTAGAACATATAGATTTACTTCTTTTAAATCCTTTTCACAAATTATTTATATCCCAAATACAACTAAAGTTATAATTTTTTTCAGCGCACACGAAATTCATGGCCACCCTGTGCATGTAAGTATGTTATGTTGTCGTTTACATATGTATAACAATATGGACTAACGCTAGGGAGAGTTGAATTATTTTCCCCTGACCAAGAAGGTTAACTAAAACTCATTAGAACAGATACATATCCAGGCCCGTCTCACTCCCTTGAGGTACAGGTTCTTGATTGACCACCTCTTCAGGGTAAAGTTTGGCCAATTGTTTGAAGCTATTTAATCAATTCGAAGATTTGAATTCAGAGTTGAACATTTCATAGACCGATTGCTAATCTTTTCTGCTATTTATCAATTACTGGGGAGAAGAGATGAGTTCCCAACTTTCCCAAAGATATTTGCTCATAAATGAATGCGACAAACGAAATGAAATTCAGACACGGGTCTTCGATTCTTCAATCCTAGCCGCTACCCATTACTCCACCGTGCATCCAAGAAGAGATTTTAAGACATCTTACTTTGGGAAAGTCAATTTAAAACTCTGGAAAAGATTTTCAGTGCCACTTCGGATATACCTTATATTTTTTATTCATATATCCGCAAACGCGAGTAGAATTTCTGTATATATATAATGGCGTTTATATTCATGCCTTTGTAAGATAATATATTCTGAGCACATTGCCAAACGCGTAAATCAATAGATGTGCAGACACACGTCCAACTTCTTTGCATAGTTTTGTATATCACGTTCGAATATTTATCTATATTCATTTTATTTTCATTTTTTGAAAAATGACCTCCTACCAGACACTATATTGTCAAAGGTGATTTACCGTAATAAATCGATAAGAAAACTAGGTAAAAAGAATAAAACTTGGAAGGAAATAAAATGGAGGAAAAAAGGAAGGGAGATAAATCAGCCAAAAATAAAAATAAAGATTTACGAAAAGGGATGGAATAGGAACAAGATTCAGCAAACAGAGAAAAATACATGAAATACTTAGAAACAAAAGAATGCTGTGAACAGTAAAAGACAAAGAGAAAAATGAGGATATTTTTCATAATATGAAGAGAATGGCTATTGATTTAATCAAACCGAATAGCGAATAATTTTAAACATGAAATCTATATATATAAACGGCAAGATATTTGTGTGTGTTTGTGTGTGTGTGTGTGTCTGTCTGTCTGTCTGTCTGCCTGTCTTTCCTTTGTACAAATCCACAATTTTTATCCGAATCTCATCAAACTTTACACAAATATTCTTTAGTCAAATCATGGTTTACTTATTTATTTCGTGTTCCCCACGATATCGAAAATCAATATCCCGGTATCCGATCAGTTCCGATCAAGATCAGGTTTCAGCTATTCTTGGTTCTTGCTGCAGAATTTGCTCTAACTTGGTAAAATTATAGTTTTTAGTGTCAAACATTAATAGATCTTCATTTTCTCCGATATCGGTAATTGATACCCCCGATATTCTATCAAACCTGATCAAAAACCGATATTCAGCTATTAATATGGTTCATTTTCTCCAATTTTATCTAAAATGGGTACGATAAGTTTTCATGGACTTATTTAGGTTAGTTTATCCTTGGATGACTTATTTGACTCCAATATTGGAAATCGATGCCCCGATATCCTATCGGATCTGATCAAAATCAGGTTTTCAGCCCTTTTATTTTGGTTTTTGCTTCAGGTTTTTCTCTAAGTAGATATAGTTGCAGTTCTTAGTCTCACCCATGATACCATTTACTCAGAGGACTTATTTCGCTTTCAAAATTCATTTTGCGACAGAAAACTTATTTGACATAGATACCAGAAATCAAAATTAGACTTACATCCATTCATTTTTCTTTCAATCTACTGTTTCGCTTTGACTGGAAACAACTATTACATTTTAGCCTTTCGTGCCATCATCCAAAGCGTCTGAGCTCCGGGACTATGGATTAGTTTTAAAGCTTTCATTACACCCGAGCAACGCTCGCTATACTGCTAGTAATTGATAAAACTGAAGAAAAGTTGAATAATAATATTAATAATAATGATATCATGATATCCTTTAATTTCTGCCGTATAAGCATTTTTCTGGTTCTAACCAGAAATCTTGTCGTCAGATATAGTTTCGTGATATTTTCGACTGATCCTTTTTGTAAATAAAAATTTATATAATGAAAAAAGATTTTATATTGATATATTGCTTCGTAATGAGTTAACCGTACTTTATAGTATAATCTGTATTTTGGAAGACATGAGCTACTAGAAATGACAACAATGAGTCTTTACTGAGACTGAGGGCTCCAAATACAACTGAAAGTGTTGATGTCCACGTGTATCACATTGTTTGGCTTTCCACTTCATGATCCTTGTAATTTAATAGTTTTTTGAAGACTTTCACAGATACCTTACAATCTGCAATAAAAAAGCACATTCTGTTTGTTGTGGTCTTTGCTCACAATCTTTGGGCGATTAGTATTGATTCTTTTGTCTGTGTGCATTTTACAGTCCCATAACCGGAACAAGGTGAAGTTCATACCAATTTCTTTCAGGTTTTTCCCCACGCCTACATATTGCATTTCGCAATGTAGATATTGGTTCCCCCAGTCTATCATGCCGATTTTCATACTCAGCGGGTCCTAATACAGTGAGCTCTAATACAAAATTGTCAATTGTTTCTGAATCTGCATTTTAGGTCAACACAATTTCGCAATATGTGTACTTGGTAATTTCTAGCTTTGTTATTATTAATAGTACAATTACTTTTGTTATTGTGTTATTAATAATAACAAAACTAATGTTTATGTACGATATTCTGTTCTGTGATTTCAGTTCTGTATTTAACGCCAGACGAAGATGCCTTTAATGCTTCTTTTCGTACTTTCTCCCTGATTTGGATATGCTGTATTCAATCGCATTTGTTACAGTCTTTTAATCTTTGTGACAAGATCTAGATCTATTGAGTGTGTTTCTGTAATTCCCTTTTCTTGAATGTTACTTTTGCCAATTTATCTCATCTTAAATCCATACCGATGTCATCAGTGAAACATTTTGCAGTATTGATGCTGCCCTTCAATTCGTTGTCATCCTTATCAAAAGTGAAATATATACTAACAATTTTCATAGACCTTAAACAAATGCGATTAAGATACTGTCAGGAAAACAATCTGAAAGTCATCTTCAACAAAACTAACCCAAACAACCTTTTAGAATTTCTAGAAGCAACAAAATTGTATAACAAAATATAGTTGCAAAAGAAGATAGCATATAACCATCACAATCAAATCACAACACTTCTACTTACATCACGACAGCAATACTCACAAAAGATCAACAAGCAGTAAACAAAAACCAACCAAATTATTTAGCATTAGATGACCCAAAATGGTAGATACGCTGGTAAAACAAACAACTAAAGAAAATGTTTCATATCATCCATATAGAATAGGGGATTAATATGTTTTTTGACATTGTATTTCTATTTTTCACTTTATAGTTAACACGAAAAGGGTTTTAAAGACAGACATTGCAGAGAAGAATAGGGGGAGTCACACTGAAAGATTCCTAGTCAGATATTCAAACAATTGGAAATGGCAGTGTCTTTGTTGTGATTTAGGTATAATATTGTTTTCCAGGATGTGCGTTGTGGCTCAGTGGATGTCGGTTCGGAATGAGAAATCGGAGAGCCGAGTTCGAATTCAAGTTAAATTCCTTGCATTCACTTACGCACAAATACGCTTGAGAAAGGTATTGATCCGAATCTTCCCGCCAGTTATGGGGTAAATAACAGGACAGATTGGGTTCTATAGGCTTGGTCGGCAACCAGTCTACCACAGAAAGCAACGGCAATCTACTGCGGGATAATCTTCTGCCCAGTCAGTCATGTCTCTTTCGAGACATGATTGCGCAGGCGTGTATCACGTATGGCACTTAACAGACGAATTGTTTTCCACATTTGTATCATTATTATATTCATTTTTCTATTTAATACACCCATTTCCAGTTATTCTATTAAAACTAGTAAATACCTTTACAATTTCTATGCTAAAATGCTTAATATGTACAATATTTATATATAATTTATATTGTTAATACTTTCCTCGATAGATACGCCGTTCTACACAGAGCGATATATAGAATCGCACGTATTAATTGGAGTAGATAGACTAAACTATCGCCCGGCTCAGATTCCACCCACGTCTATTGAACAGCTGAATAGGCTCATCCCTTGTTCCCTGTTTAGGATGTGGTTTCCGACTTTCCCTTTTCCAATCCTTACCATCTTTTTTTTTTCAATTGTAGTAGATAGACTAAACTATCGCCCGGCTCACACTCCACCAACGTCTATTGAACAGCTGAAGAGGCTCATCCCTTTTTCCCTGTTTAGGATGTGGTTTCCGGCTTTCTCTTTTCCAATCTTTTCACTCTTACGTAGCCCCCTGCACATCAGTGGCGTTACCGCCTTGCTCCGGGTGATATGATTAAAAACAAAATACAGAGACTACCAAGTATTTTTTAAACATTTTGACTATACCTTTTGATTGAATCCAAGATTAAAATTATTGCTAGTATAATATGCAATTTTAATTGCCGCATATTTTTCTATCTTTCCATTATTTTCTATTTCAGTTATAAGACCATTTCATTTATTTGCAACATTCTTAAACATTTTTTAACTCATTTTATACAACTAAGAAATTCTTCAGAATAAATATTTATAATATTTAAATATTCTCCTTATCAGTATGTTTCCTTCGATTTAGCTCAACACATTTTTACATTATTATATTTTAAAGACAGTTTGGACGTATGGACGAGTTTAGTATTTCAGAAATTCAAATCTGATAGAATTGAACTGAATTACACAGGATAAATCTTAATCGAATTCTTCAGCAACTATTCAGATATTGTTTGCATTTTTTAAAAGAAATCATTAACAACTTAAAAACTGAACAGAAGATCTATCGATATAAACTTATTTATAAATGAAACTTTGTCTGTGTGTGTGTGTCTATGTGTGTGTATCCGTTACCTATAGACTCCAAAACGGCTGAACCTATTTTCTTGAAATTTACAGTTGTACTATAAGCGTCTGCGAGTGTTCTTTACTTGGTTTTGTGTCGAGATACCCTCGATAAATATCGAAATTCGATAATCGAAAAAATCGGGTTATAGAAGGAATGGTCCAATTTTAATCAAATTTGATACACTCGTAGACAAATACATAAGAAATGATATTCATAAATTTCAAGGTTGCAGTTATTACAATAGTGCAAAAAATCGATAATATATATATATATATATATATATATATAAAAGGCAAAATGTTTTTGTGTGCGTGTCTATTTATCTGCCTGTATGTCTGTATTTTTTTCAGTTTTTGCTTCGGGTTTGGCTCTAAGTAGGTATAATTGTAGTTCTTAGTCTCAGCCATGATACCATTTACTCAGAGAACTTATTTAGCCTTCAAAATTCAGTTTACGATGAAAAAACTTATTTGATATCGATACCAGGAAATCAAAATTTGACTTAGATCAATTCATTTTTCTTTCAGTCTACGGTTTCGCTTTAACTGGAAACAACTATTGCTTTTTAGTCTTTCGTGCCAACGTCTAAAGACTCTGAGCTCCAGGGCCATGGATTAGTTTTAAAGCTTTCATTACACCCGGGCAATGCCGGGCTATACTGCTAGTAAGAATATAAATTAGAAATTATTTAATAGAAATTAGGTGCTCATGGTTCTAAAGACTTCGTTTCTTTAACTATGAATTTACATTTTTCATGTTTTCATGCATGTGATATGGTTTATAATTGACCACTTCACAGATTAGAAGATTTGTGTAGAACTAGCCACATTTTCAAAACAAGATAAAAGTAATTTTTATCAAACCTAAATGGATCTCCCCAACTCATTAAACAGTGTCCACTGTACAGGGTTAGTTAATTCTGATATTGAATCATTTATAATAAAATGAATTTTTTATTGTTGTCGTGTTATTTAACAGTCTTTTTCATTTTCCAGGAATCTTTCTAGTTGAACTAATCCTCTGCCTCTTTCAGATCTAAACACACACAGTCCGTTACCCAGAGATTTGTGGGATTCGTGTGAAAGTGAACTCATTGAAAAATAAAATTAATAACTAAACTCATTTTTAATAAAAAAGAATAGCAACTTTTGGAAATGTAAAAGCCCCGATGCAATCTTTTTTATTAATTTTAATGGAAATAAAGTCACTAAGACTCAAGAAGATTGCTGGGTGAAAGCGAATATGAAAAAATATCATTAAGGAGTGAAAACAAAACAATAGGAATGAAGAAACCAAGACAACGCTTAGCATTACATATAAATGTTTGAATATCAAAGTAGAATTGAAAGGAAGAAGATGAAAGTGATTTCCATGAGCGAGAAGGGCCAGAGAAAAAACTGCTAACAGTGCCGTGCTTAGCAACATCGCGGCCCCCGCAGAATGCGCATGGCAGCCCCTCTACCCGCAAAATGCAACTTGCACCCCACGGAAAATACTGAACCCAAAATAAATGGTACTCTAAATAAAATAACATACTCTCGGAAACTATCAGAGTCGCTAGATTTTCTTAAACGTTTTATGACATCCTGAAATTTTGAATATACATGCTATGTTCTTGTATGTATGTTCAAGCAGATAACTATAATCTACTTCTCTCTTAAGAGGCCGAAAGGATTCTATCAATGATTATATATATATATATATATATATATATATATATATATATATTAAAGATTATATATATATATATTATTAAAGTTTATATATGTATAAATATTTATTATAAAAGATTTTATATTATATATATGTATCTGTTATTAAAGATTATATGTATATATATATATGTATATATATTGAAAATCGCCTGAAAGACACCAATCATGGTAGATACATATGTCGCGTAATAACTCATTTACAAATGTAAAAATATATATATATATATATATATATATATATATATATATATAGAAAGAGAGAGATAGAGAGAGAGAGAGAGAGAGAGAGAAACGGGTTGAGAGATGTCTATTTCAACATGTAGGTATGATAATATTTTTCCAGTTAATCATAATAATTATTTTGTTAATTTTTTTCATAACAATAGATCTGCGGAACCAAGGAGCCTTGCGACTTCCTGGGACCTTGTGACTTCCTGGGACCTGGTGACCCCTAGGGAACTTGCGGCCCTACTGCAATTGCGTGGTATGCGGGGCCCCTAAGCACGGCCCTGACTGCTAACATAAAACATACGTCTACATATAGCCATTTCAATTAGAAAATGTTAAGATCGAGGTGCCACTCTAGCAGTGCGCTTAAATTTATTACTTCTAGATATTAAAAGGAAAGATTATCAGGACAGTAACCATGAAAATATTCATAGAAGACCCACAGGTATGTTACGTTATTGACGTGGGAAAGTCAATGGAGCTGCCGTACCAGGTCAAAGCTAATAACAATGCATATTTTACTTTATATTTTATCAGGAACCCCGAAATGCACAACAGAAGCACCACAGCAAATATGACCGCAATATTCAATACATTGAAAAATAATATTTTTGTTTGCCATATTTTTTTATTAAATACTATTATTATTCAATTCTTGTGTTTTGTTTTGAAGATCGAACTATTTTCCAAGTCTTTTTCTGGTGATATAATTAAATATAGTCTGAAAATTTTACCAATCTTATTAGACTGAAAGTGCTGGAATATACAAACATTAATCATTAGCAAAATCTTCTGCAATTATGATAAAATTTATTTTTCGAAACATATTAATGTGTGTATCAGTATTCGTTTTAATGATTCCTAGTGTTTTGACAACTACTCGAATAACGGTAGCATTTAAATTCCATAGATGTCTAATTTCTCTTTAAATATCTTTATATCAGGACAGTTCATCAAGTTATTTTGCTGAAAGAATTTGATCAGTCAGTTCCATCGTGTCTATAAGATATCATTGATGTTCTTTGAAGTATTTTATGACGACGTATCTTCTGTTAACTCGTATAGTAAGGGCGGTATATATAGTGATGTCTTAGAGCAAAATAGCACCGTCAACTTCAGCAAGTATTAGTTCATAGCATTTTTCTGTATTGATTCGGTTATAATGTTGGCAAATATTCCAAGAAAGGTATTAACGTCCTATCATTCCTATTTTAAAATTAATTTGGGGAGACGCCAAGCATTAGATAATCAATAATCTCTTCAGTGAATATACATAAATGAAATGTTGGGTCTACCCCGTTCCTTATAATAAATGCCTGCTAAGATCTCTGACTCACCATGAATAGTAGTAGTTTTTCTTCCAACTTAGTTTTCAAGTTCGTGAAAAGCTTTGATATGTTGCTTCCTTGGCTAGAATTTTGTGTTCAAGTCAAATGTGATTGCTTTAATATCTTCTTCTCCTTTTATGTACCCTGTGATTTAAGGATGTAGGCGATTATGGCTTTCCACATCTCCCTATCCTTGGTAACTCTTAGCACGCATTCTCCTCTTACACCACGCAACCCTCGTTCCGTCATCCACCTGATCCGGTCCTTCAAATATGTTATCCGCTGCTTTCCCCTGTCTCTTTTTCTTTCTATCTGGCCTGTTAGTATCAGGTTCTCTAAGCCCTATTTCCTCATTGCATTTCCCAGGAACTTTAGCTGTCTCTTCCTGATGCTCAGTATTAAATTCCTTTTCGTTTCCATCCTTTCCAAAACTTTATCATTGCTCGAATGCTCGGTCCATGATATCCTCAGCATCCTTCTGTAGAACCACATTTCAGCTGCTTTAAGTTTTTCCTTTATCTTGGAAGATATTGTCCAACATTCACTACTATATTGAAGAACCGATATCACATAGCAATCCAGAATTCTCCTCTTTGTTTCTAGGGAAATTGTCCTGTTTCTTAATACTTTACTCAACTTCTGGAATACTTATGTTTAAATTTTCTTCAATTATTTAATTTTGCTTTTCAGTTTACGCATATTGGTAAACTATATTCAAGCGTTTGTGTGAATATTGTCCACCAGATACATTTGCTTTGTACACATAAAATGGGATATACTTTTAATTATTTCTTAGACTAAATAGAAAAGGTTATATTTGTAGAGAGAAAGGACCATCGTTAAGACGGTTCCTTTGTTGGTGAAACACCGATTTTTTTTACTGGGTGCTATATAAGCATTACGTTTAGTCTCCCACAGGCATCTTTGAAATTTGATTCGATTTAATTCTAATGGTGCTGTGAACAGGAATGTGCCTATCAGAACGTTGGATGTTACAACATACTATTGAATTAAAGTTGAATGGAAATGGGCTCGGGACAAAGCGATAGCGAACAGTATAACTACAGAAAGAAAACAACGAACTTAGCGCTCGGACAGAAAGTGTGCAGGACCGGTCCACACCCAGAAACCATGTAGACCCATTATCGAACACGATTACACGGACGGAGAATGAACACTGTTCATCGACTCTTGGAATCGAGATAAATGAATGTGCGGCTTAACAGACCTGGTTGAAATCAGTAATGAGTTGAGGACGACTTGTTCGACGGAATTTAACATATTGTTATTCGAACTATTTGGGTCCGAGATTCTTAACATAACCACAGAAGAACAACTTCTATGACATATACGGCTCATTGCTGTGAAAGGCCTACAGAAAAGTGCACAGGTATAAATTTCACAACATGAGGTAGCACGAAGAGGAGAATCTTACACATTTTTAGCGAGGCAACGGTTTCCAGGTGAGGTTTTGTGAATTTACCGTCCCGAACCTAAGTTGGCAAAATCTTCCTGAAGACATGGTAGCTGATCATATCGTTGCTGGACTCACGAACAAATTATACCATAGAAAGATATTAGCTGAGGTTAACACTCTTACAACTGTGAAACAAAAGTTTCACATGTTAGCTAGTTTAGAAATAGCTCGAGTTTGCATTCGACATTTGGCTTGTTGAGGTCTGAGAGAAAACAATTTCAGGGTTAAGATACACCCAAAGTTCTACGAAATAGGTCGTTCGATGGATGCAGGAAGTCGTCACACCGCAGCAGACTGAAAGGATGAAAGAATTGCCAGGCAAGAACGATTCGATGCCGTAAATGTGGAGCGACAGCACACTTAGAAAAGATATGTCAGAAATCAAAGATTGCGCCCACCACGGAATTCAACAAGGCACAAGTCAAAGCTTTTCAACCCTGGAAGGAAAGAAAGTAAAGGGTCCCATGAACGGTGACAAGATTTACCAGCGATACCACACATCACTTAGAGTAAGGGGGGATTCTAAAGCAAGCACGTGTTCCATCACCATCTCTAAAAGTCGAGATCTCTTTGTGACCGGAATCTAATGCAAAATTTGGGCGATTCCTGTATAATAGGACTTGCTACCAGATACACTATATCCATGCGGTTGCGAACACTGGTGCTCAAATATACTCAGGTGATCCGAAAGTACTGTATGTATTAGGGTTTACAAATCAGCCAGTGAATATGGAGGATCACAAAGGACTAATAACATATTAAGGGCGTAGCCTTTATATGTATCAGAATCAAAATTATATGTATCAGAAGAGACCAATCAAGTCTTTTATACATCAGGATCCTACTTACCCGAGGCGGTCAAATCGTACTTAGAACTAATCCAGGGTCAAACATCGAAAGCTAATATGCCGATTGCAAATAGCGGGAAAGCACCTTGTAGATATCCTGGGAGAATCTCAGTCCCGAATAAACTAGTCAGGATCCCATCCATGCCTATTGAAAGCAATGATGACCGTTTGGATAGTTAAGAATGGTTGCGGGAACACACGGGAAGTTCAGCGCGTTTTAATACCTGTCCCCAGCAACAATTACAAGTGATGACAGGGAAGCCACTGGACATAATATTTACTTCTGAAGCAAGACCATCTGCTGTACAAACACCCATTCATGTGCCTTATCATTGGAAGAAGAGGGTGAAAGAGGACCTCGACCGAGATGATCCTTTGGGCATCATCGAACTGGTACCGGCGAGTACACCTACAATTTGGTTTTTAAGGATGATGGACTAACCAAAGAGAGATAAGACACCCAGGAGAACAGTAGATCTACAAAAATGAATGCAGCAACAATAAGGGAGTCCCATCCTACTCCGTCCCCATTTAACCAAGTATCGTTGTACCTGCACGAATCAAAAAGACAGTCTTAGACGCATTGAATGGGTACCATAGTTTAGCGATCTTTCTAACAGTGTGAGACGCTGGGACACGCTGGACTACATCACCCACTGTGGCAGGCAAGAGTTGTATTAAACCCAGGTAGATGCGGCGGTTGACAAAAAGATGCTTGCAAACCACAACACAACAGATATGGACGTAAAAGAAAACAAAGATCCGATTATCCACCCACTAGCGAGGCCGATTCTACGGCTCAGCCACCAACACCACTATTCCCACAAAATCGAGGACCAATTCATGACTACTGGGAATCATCCCAACAAGTGACCCAAAGTGTAGGCATTGTGGTCATAGGAGCGGGACGTGTAGAGAGGAAGGACCACCGTTAAGACGGTTACGTTTTGCTGGACGACTGGTTTTCCCTGGATGCTATATAAACATTACACGGGCACATTTTGACTTTGATTCAAGTCAACTCTACAGTATTTAGATGGAATCTGATTCTCTACTTCTGTTTTCTTATTTATGTGCGATTGAGACGCGTTCATCTCTTTCGGGTGACCTTTTTCGAGAATAAGAAAGACAATTCATTGTGAATAAAATTCCATCGTTTTATGACACAGGAACATACGTCCTGGGTACAACGGTAAACTGCATCTGGCAAACAGGCCTCTGATTGGGAGGTTGTGAGGAGCATGGAACCACCACTTAATTGCTGTTGTTCCCAGGTCCAACCTGACCAGAAGTTTTAGCACCTGTTAGGATCCTGGCTATAGGCAAATAGTTAACTCCCAAACTGGGACCAAAACACTATGAAAGTCTAAAAATAGACTTTTATAGAAATATTTTATTAAAAATTGTCTTTTGCAGAAAAAAAAATATTTTTGAAGGGAAAAAATTATTCCCATAGCACATTTTTGAAGGACAAAAAAATATTGCCATAATACATTTTTGAAAGAAAAAATATTACTAGCAATACATTTTTTAATGTAAAACTAGAAAACATCTTTAGTTTTCTAAAATAAAAAAAACGAAAACATTTTAATCAAAATCTAACTAAATCAACCTTGTCACCATAACAGAACATTAAATAAATAATTTAAAACCCCACGTTTTTGGCATTACATGACCCGCAGATGTTGATATGCCGTTAAAAAAAACTATATATGTATATTTAATACAAAGATTATGTATATAAAATAAAACATTCCCGAGATTGAATGAAGCGCCATCCTACTGCACCGGCTGACCTCACAAAGGTGAAGACGTTGGAACGAATGCACATTACCACCCAGTGCCCGCTTAGACACTAGAATTTTTACAAACTTACATACATATATAATTATATATAGTTAATTTCTCCTGATTTATATACGGTTTAATTCTCGTGTCAGAATGAACCCAAATAAAATTGTAAATGTCAAAATTATGTCTGTTTGAATATTACTTTTAGTATTTATTGCCATGTGAATAATTCAAAATGAAAATAGAATACTTCTTTTGTTATTATTACTTTGAAAATTTTATAAGGCAGCCAGGAAGCCTTTGCTTTGCCCAGGCAATAAGAAGAAGAGACTAGCTTAGGTCAGAGATCACAAAAACTGGACACCAGAAGAGTTCATTTGATACACATGTTATTGTGCAGTATTAACAAAAAACATATTCTATTTTCATTTGGATTTATCCTTCTTCTTCTTCTTCTTCTTCTATGTGCCCTGTCCCTTCATGACGTAGGCGATCATGGATCTCCACGTCGCCCTATCCCTTGTGGCTCTTAGTATGTTTGCTCCTGTTGCTCCTGGCAACCCCCGTTCCATCATCCACCTGATCAGACCCTGCAAATATGTTATCCGCTGCCTTCCTCTGTCTCTCTTTCCTTCTATCTGTCCAGTCAGTATCAGGTTCTCCAGGCTCTCCTTCCTCATTGCATGTCCCAGGAACTTCAGTTGTCTCTTCCTGATGCTCAGCATCAATTTCCTTTTTGTTGCCATTCTTTCTAACACTTCGTCGTTGCTTGTATGCTCAGTCCACAATATCCGTAGCATTCTTCTGTAGAACCACATTTCGGCCGCTTCCAGTTTTGTCCTCATTTTCGATGATATTGTCCAGCATTCACTGCCGTATTGAAGAACTGACATCACGTAGCAGTCTAGCACTCTTTTCTTCGTTTCTATTGAGATTTTCCTGTGTGTTAGTATTTTGCTCATCTTCTGGAACGCATCCTTTGCCATGCCAATTCGCCTTCGGATCTCCGTGTCGCACTTTCCATCTTCTGTTAGAACACTTCCTAGGTACTTAAATTCTCGGACTTGTTTGATTCTGTTATCCCCCACCTGTATTTGGCATTTTGGGTTGTATCTTTTGCTGATGACCATGCACTCAGTTTTCTTAAAGTTTATTTGTAGTCCCTTCTTGTCACTCTTCACTGCTACTTTCTGTATGAGATCTTGCAGTTTCCTTTCCGTGTCCGCAATCAGTACTGTATCGTCCGCGTATCTTATGTTGTTTAGGTTGTGGCCTCCAATAACAAATCCTGGTGTGTCATCTAGGGTCCTCAAAATATTCTCGTTGTATAGGTTGAACAAATCCGGTGAAAAGACACATCCTTGTCTTACGCCGTTTTCTATCTTTGTGTATCTACTGAGGTCGTTACCTGTCCGTATGCAGGCCGTTTGCTGCCAGTAGAGATTCTAGATTTATCCACTTGGCAATAAATACTAAAAATAGTTTGAAATACATCATTTCTTTTTAACTGGGGTGGCCTAATAATTATGGCCGGCAGTGTATATGTCAATTTTGGACAATATCAACAAAGATGAAGAATAAACTTGAAGCAGCAGAAATGGGGTTCTACATAAGGATGCTGCGGATATCATGGACCAAGCATGTGAGCAATAATGAGGTTTTGGAAAGGATGGAACCCAAAATGAAATTAATATTGAGCATTAGGAAGAGACAGCTAAAGTTCCTGGGACATGCAATGAGGAAGGAGGGCTTAGAGAACCTGATACTAACAGGCCAGATAGAGAACACAAGAGACAAAGGAAAGCAGCGGATAACATATTTGAAGGGCCTGAGAAGGTGGATGACAGAACGGGGGTTGCAAGATGTTACAGGGCAAAGCGTGCTAAGAGCCACCATGGATAGAGAGATGTGGAAAGACATGATCGCCTACGTCCTGAAAGGATAGGTCACATAGAAGAAGTGTATATGTGTGCGTGTTGGTATATTTTTAATTTTTGTAATATGTTTTGTGACGATGGCTATATTTTTCAATGTAAAGCCGGTAGAAAACGAATCAACGAACTAACAAGCCGTTTATTTTAAGTTTCCCCCGTGTTCTTCATTCTGAGATTCTTTTCCATATCCCACCGTTTAAAAGAGTAACCATTTGAGTTACTCTTTTCTTTCTGAAACTAGTTTGGCCATCTTCCCTGAAAAAGAAAATAACATCTAAGTGATTCATACTTATTATATTCTCCTTTTTGTTCTTCTTACCATGGTGATACCGAGCAAAAGCGAGAGACCGGATGTTTGCTCTATAACAACCAGAAAGCAAATGATCAAAAATCGTCTCTGCGCAGGTGTATTCACGCAGATGTTCTGGTTGAAAAATAAAAATTAATCAAATATCAAATTTCCACTTTGCGAACCTACGCGAATTTTATTAACATGCCAATGGGAAGCCCAGAATCAAATACAAGTATGAAATTCCAAACGAGCTGTTTTATCCAAAAAGCAGATATAAAAAGCGGATGCAGACAAGACACCAGCAGACAGACTGACGCGGAGACCAAAGAGAAGAATGTAATTAATATCCCCTTGACTTAAGTCGAGCGGCGACTACATTCGCCTTCCTTCACCTATCATCACTTTTTTCCAGTCTCAAAAGTACTTACTGACTTAAGGAGCGAATACATCAAAGACATTCCTCACATACCTCCGCTCCCCACATTCCTAAGCCTTTTATCTCTTTCAGCTCATTATTTGCTATGAACATTCTAACCTCCGTTGTACCTCTATATTCAAGTATTGCTTTAATTGTAAAACATTAATTGATATGTATATATATAAATGTAATTTCCTACTCAAATTGCCTTTCTTGATTTTATAAACATTTTATGACTTATAATGGGCTATATATCACAAGGCCAAATTCCGTTAACTTGCAACGGCATACTACTACCCTTTTACTAGAACGGAATCCTACTACAACTAGAAAGAGAATAAATAAGCAACCCACTATAAAACATTATTGATGTTTGTGCGTGAGAATAATAGTAGTTAAGGAGTTTTATTTGTTTATTTTTTTTATAATCAGACCCACACATTTGGTATCAGTAACCTTTCTGCATTCAATTTCACTTAAAATATATTTCTATCCCGAAATAATCTAAGGAACATGATTCAGTAGGTCGCCATGACACTGCTTAAAAATCTATATACTTTAAATTGCCAAGTCATTGCTGTTTAGAAATTACCATAAAGAGGCATTCATTAACTTGCATTTAATTACCTATCCAATGCATGTATAAAGATGGAGATAATTTTAAATAAAAATTCACATTTATATATTTCTTTTTAATTATGTGCTAACAAGTGTTTATGAAAGATGACCATATCCGTAGTATATAAGTATGTTTATACATTTGAGTTGGTCTCTACGCGTAAAATTATTTAAAAAATAGAAAAATAAGCCTTTCGTCCAGGGTACGCCTCTTTGACATTAGACTTCCTCCATTAGACTTATCAGCCAGCGCTTCAATCAGGTGTCATTCCTCTGAGGATATCTGTGTCGCAATTTACTTCCATTCACCCTAATGAAGAGCTCTATTATTCACCCCGAAGGCACGAACAGACCTACTTCCGAAACACACCAAAGACGTGTTAATTGAACTCTTCGCCTTTTAAAAATTGGATGCGACAATTTGAATGAATCAGCGCACAGCATCTTACTAATTCTTCAGGTGAGTCGTGGCTTATCGCTGATTTGTAGCTAATATCAAAATACTGATTGGATTTGCCATGCTGACATAAAACCCTTTATCAAGTGAAAACATAGATTTCAAATTCGATTAGTAACAGTTTATCACTATTGCTATTGCAAACTTTAGAGCTTTTCATAATATCTATCTAATGACAACAGTTCTGGATTGAATACAATGTATGCCTGATATCTTCAATAATCCTGATATTTAGGTATTTCTAAAAATTAAATTTCTCAAAAGTAAATCTCACTTTACAATATAATTTCTAAACGTCAACCTTCTTCTTCTTCTTCTTCTTCTATGTGCCCTGTCCCTTCAGGACGTAGGCGATCATGGCTCTCCACGTCTCCCTATTCCTTGTGGCTCTTAGTATGTTTGCTCCTGTTGCTCCTGGCAACCCCCGTTCCGTCATCCACCTGATCAGGCCCTGCAAATACGTCATCCGCTGCCTTCCTCTGTCTCTCCTTCCTTCTATCTGTCCAGTCAGTATCAGGTTCTCCACGCTATCTTTCCTCATTGCATGTCCCAGGAACTTCAGTTGTCTCTTCCTAATGCTGATCATCAATTTCCTTTTTGTTGCCATTCTTTTTAACACCTCGTCGTTGCTTGTATGCTCAGTCCACGTTATCCGTAGCATCCTTATGTAGAACCACATTTCGGCTGCTTCCATGAATACGTTATGTGCTAGGCATAACTGTCTGTGATATTATTGTTTCAAGATGCATTTAAATGATAAAATTGATGACTGTAAAACCATTTCCTCTGGTTGAAAATATATTCATCATGTCTCACTAGCGAACAGATTTTACGATTCATTGTGCTGCTATGAAATTAATATTATGACTTTGAACATGAACATTGGTCCGACAGTTAAATCCACCCGAAAATAATACATCATCACCTCAAAATAGATAAAAAATATTATAGATTAATGTAAATAAAATCATAGTAATTTTAACTAATATTTGTGAATTATATTCCTTTGTTTTTCATAAGCTTCTAGAATTTTCTGAAAGATGTTGTTTTAAAATTGTATTGTAATTCCCAGTGCCTGTTATTGTTCATCATGTCTTATATTTCAAAGAATAAAATACAGTCAAAATATCTTGTTGCTTTATTTCCGCATCATTCGTTTTGTATAATCTTTTACCTATAATACATTTTCACTAGGATGTGCGTTGTGGTGCAGTGGATATCGGCTCGGAACGACAAATCAAGGACCGAGTTCGGATTCCAGTTGAATTCATTGCATTCACTTCCGCGCAAATTATTTTTTATATTTTGTAGATTTTTTTTCTAGCTAACGTTTTTCAAAGATCCAGAAACGCTACCAATATGCCATATTTATGCATATATGAATAAAATGATTACGGGAATCTTTTGAAGCAAGGTAACGCGTATTGAAGTCCTCACAGTCTTTGGTATTATACAAAATCATTAATTTAATATTAATGATGTTACGGCGGGATGTGGTGCAGTGAATATCGACTCGGAACGACAAATCAAGGAGCCGAGTTCGAATTCAAGTTGTATTCCTTTTGCACAAATGCACTTGGGAAAGATATTAATCCGTCTCTTCCCTCCAGTTATGGGTTAAATAATAGGACAGATGGGGTTCTATATACTTAGCTGGCAACCAGTATGCCGTAAAAAGCAATGTTAACCTACTGCGGGATAATCTTCTGCCCGGTCAGTCATGTCTCTTTCGAGACATGATCGCCCAAAGCGTGTATCATGTACGGCACTTAACTGACCAACTGAAGTTATGGCTAACATATTTTGTCGAGATTTACAAACAAATCAGTGCAATTTGGATAAGCGGATTTTTTTTAGAAATACGTTGATAAAAATCTTACTTCACGGTTTTATTAAATTTAATTTTTATTTGACTTCATGTTAAACAATATTTTTTAGAAAATTTAATTTTTCTGTTCTAACAGTAAAGAAAACTTTTTTTCAATCTCTTACTTTTTGGCATGCAACCTACAACAGGCCATAAGCAAATATTTTTCTGGAGCCCAATTTCAACTTTTTTAAGCGTTTGGATTAGTGATTTGTTTATAGTTCTATCAAATCTCATAGTAAATTGGAAACTGTAGTTTTGGATATAGGAATTAAAGAAAATATATGCAAAATCATTATTTCATTTTTATTAAAAATGTATTTGTTATTTAAAACATTAAAAAAATTTTAAACTAGTGACGGTATTTTGTATGTTTAATAGCAAAGCCTAATTTTTTTTCAAAAAATGAATGAAAACGTATTATACTAAGAAACGCACTGTATTAAAATCAACTGTACCCCCTTATTGGTTTGCACTTCTTAAAATTTAGTTTCCATTGATGGCTATTTTAGAGGATGTGATAGACGAGCCGAATAACTGAAGTTACATACTTTTATATGTAAATTAGAGAAATTACAACCTCGTTTAACGTGTCAGCAGCTTTGAAACGAAATGCATGTTGATAATTTGAATTTAAAAGAGTTATTATAAAAAATCTAAATGTATATTTTTTATGAAGGAATAGGTTAATACTGTTGATTTCACTATAAAAAATCTATATTGTCCTACTTGTCAAATAAATGAATGATCAGTATATATGTGGTAAAAATATCAGTAAGTTAAGTGCCATACGTGAAACACGCTTGAGCGATCATGCCTCGAAAGAGAGTTGATTAACTGGGCAGAAGATTATACCGCAATAGGTTGCCTTTGATTTTGTGGTATACTGGATGCAAGCCAAGGCTATAGAACCCAATCTGTTTTGTTATTTAACCTATAACTGGAGGAAAGATACGGATTAATACCTTTTTCAAGGATATTAGTGCGAAAGGAATTTGACTGGGATTCGAACTCGGCTCCCTGATTTGTCGTTCCGAGTCGATATTCACTGCACCACATCCCGCCATAACATCGTTACTACTAAATTAATGATTATGTATAATACCAAAGACTGTATAGACTTCAATACGCGTTACCTTGCTTCAAAAGATTCTTGTTATCATTTTATTCATATATGCATAAATATGGCATATTGGTAGTGTTTCTGGATTTTTAATAAACGTTAGTTAGAAAAAAAATCTACAAAATATAAATAATAATTTGCGCGGAAGTGAATGCAATGAATTCAACCGGAATCCGAACTCGGTCCTTGATTTGTCGTTCCGAGACGATTCCCACTGCACCACAACGCACATCCTAGTAAAAATGTATTCTAGGTAAAAGATCATACAAAACCTTTAATAAACGTTAGTTAGAAAAAAAATTTACAAAATATAAATAAAAAAATAGGCACAACAAAATATTTTCTTAGGGTGACAGCGTTAAATTTTTTATCATCTGGTGTTACCTCCTCACACATTCATTTTAGTACAACTGCCATCTCTTATCCTCTTGACTCTCATCCTGGTATTATCCTTTCCCCCAACATCCTCTGTCATGTTATTCTTCTTTTTCATTCTACTCTCACGCATCTCTCTTCACACCAGAATTACCATCTTTCTGTTAGCCATTTTTTGACACCCCCTGTAACAGGTTCCTTTTTCTCTTTTGTAAACTTTCCCTCGCCGCATATGTAGCCCCCTGCGCACCAGTGGCAGTATTGCCTTCTTTGGCGTGAATCGATTATAAAAAAATTTCGCATTTTTGTGAAATCAAAAATTTTAAATTTACACCACACAACAATTTCATAATTTTTAATATATATCCAACAGCACACACACACACATACAGAGAGAGAGAGAGAGGGGGGGGGATTTATTTTTAATCCGACATTTTTATTCCATCAAACATGGTAGACACAATGGTAGACCTGATTTTAAACCAGATACGTGAAGATAGTTGAGGCATGATATCATAAAATCACACACAAAATATTTTACGTGAAAATTTTGATTCTACTCGAGGAAATGCAATTAAAATTAAATGATATCTCGGATATTGTTCCGGTGTTAACTGAAATAAATAACCAGGCTCGATGTAAGGCAGGTTTAGTAACTGTTCTAGAGAAGAAGGTCTATTAAAAATTTCATAAAATGGCTACCACAGAGCTGTTTTTAAATATGTCGATGCGACAAGAAATCCGACTGCTTTACCGGCTCACAAGGTAAAATGTGTCAAAAAGGCTATGATTTCCGATAAGAATTTATGAAAATCAGTAGCACTAATGATAATCTTGGTAAGAATTAATCAATCTATCCCAAAATAGAATTTGTGAACCAGCAGCCACTGAAAAAAATTAGAATATGACATTCAAGTATCTCTTATAAATAACAGAAAATTAGAGTTGCCTGATTTTTATTCACATTCTCTGAGGGTTAAAAGAACAGTGAAAATAACACCTGAAGCTTCTCATGTTGTTTACGCATTTGAAGCAAGACAAACACATTGTTGCAAAAAACTTATGACGTCAACTAAGATCTTCCATTGTTTGTAAAGACTTGTACACTAAAAATTTGAATTATATGATTATATAAATATTTCGATTTAATTAGTGTTCATGTAATATGAAATATATTTATTAAAATAGAAAACATCATTTGATTTACTGTTGAAATAATAACATTTATTAATCAAATATTGAAAAATTAAATACTTTTTTAAATGCATTTTTAAGCCGAATGTTTATTACATTTCCTCAAAAGAGGTTTTAAGCTAGGAATCTAAAATTAAATGAGAGTTTCTATCTCATTAAGTCCCAGCAATCTAGATTTGTTCAAAGTTAATATTTCAAAAATTTTAAATTCGACCTAACTAAGTGGGCACTTGAAATAGACCATGGCGTACGTTTTGAATAAGTCAGGTGTTCATATAATAATATTTCAAGTAATTTTATATAAATATATATATACTAGCAGTATAGCTCGACGTTGCTCGGGTGTAATAAAAGCTTTAAAACTAATCCATGGTCCTGGAGCTCAGACTTTTTGGACGTTGGCAGGAAAGACTAAAAAGCAATAGTTGTTTCCAGTTAAAGCAAAACCGTAGACTAAAAGAAAAATGAATGGATGTAAGTCAACTTTTGATTTCCTGGTATCGATATCAAATAAGTTTTTTCGTCGTAAACTGAATTTTGAAGGCTAAATAAGTCCTCTGAGTAAATGGTATCATGACTGAGAATAAGAACTACAATTATACCTACTTAGAGCCAAACCCGAAGCAAAAACTAAAAAAAAAGGCTGAAAAAATACAGACATACAGGCAGATAAACAGACACACACACAAACATCTTGCCTTTTATATATATATTTATATATTATCGATTTTCTGCACTATTGTAAGAACTGCAACCTTGAAACTTCTGAATATCGTTTCTTATGTCTTTGTCTATGAGTGTATGAAATTTTATTAAAATCGGACCACTCCTTCTATAACCCGATTTTTTCGATTATCGATTTTCGATATTTATCGGGGGTACCTCGACACAAAACCTAAATAAGAACACTCGCAGAGGCTTATGGTACAACTGTATAAATGTTCAAGAAGATCTGTTCAGCCGTTTTGGTGTCTATAGGTAACAGACACACACGCACCCAGACACACACACATACACACACAGAGAGAACGTTCCATTAATAAATAAGTTTAGATTATATATATATATATATATAAATGTACGTGTAAGTGTGTGTCTCTGTGTGTAAAAATTGAGACAGACACGTTATTCCATGCTTAAGCGGAAGTGTGGTTCTATTTCAAGCAAACCATCTTCAGCTTCCGTCTTTATTGTACAGAAGATTTTACACGAATACTGAATTCCTGTAAAATCTTCTGTGCAATAAAAACGGAAGCTTAAAATGGTTCGCCTGAAATAGGCCCACACGTCTGCTTAAGCATGGAATAACGAGTCTGTCTTTATTTTTACATATATTTGCTCTATATGCATTTATATACATATATATTCTGAGCTCTCCTAGAGAGTTATCCTACCACTTTATGTACAGGACACTCCTTTGGATTCTTCTATTCTTCTTTTATTATTTTTATTGGGTATTTACATTTTAGAAATTGCTTTGTTAGGTTGTTAATGTTGTATAGAAAATCTAGATGGTCTGAGCATATGCGTTTGATTCTTAGAAATGAGCTGTATACGATAGATGTTTTTAATTTAAGGGGATGACAACTGTTAAAGTGTAGGAATTTCTGTTGGTTTGTGGGTTTGTTGTATAAACTGGTGGAAAGTGTATGATTGTTTAATTTTATCATGATGTCTAAGAAAGGGACGGATGTGTATGAGTACTCCATGGTAAATTTAATTGTATTGTGGAAGTTGTTGCAGAAAGTAAAACAGTTTTTTTTTAATTTTTCTAATCCATGAGTCCATAATAAGAAAATGTCAGCAATATATCTAAAATAATGTGATGGTTTATATTCTGAACTGTCTTCCTTTCTAGAATGTGCATAAATATATCGGCATAACTAGGTGCCATTTTCGTGCCCATTGATGTGCCACTAATCTGTAAATAGTGTTTGTTGTTGAATTTAAAATTATGTGTTAAAATGAAATTTATTAATTGGTATGTCAGGCAATAAAGGTTTTAGGATATTGTCTATGTACCCATATATAAGTTCTGTGAGGGTACCAATGCCTGATATTATGGGTATGCCAGGAGGTGTGATTTTAAGGGTTTTTGAATTTTTATTACAGTTTTTCTTATCATATTAAGACAGTATACGTGGATTATCATTATGCTATATATATATATATATATATATATATATATATATATAGATATATATAGATTTTACACGAATTTATACATATATATATATATATATATATATATATATAGTCGTATCTTTGGTAATTTGTAAGGTTAATTTCACGGGGAATCCTTATCCGATGAGAACTAAATGTTAGAATTTAACAGGGTATTATAATTCAAATAAATTGGACAATTTTACAAATACATTGGTAATAGTGTATTTCGCGGAAATTTTACATACCCTCTCCTCAGACTAAAACTTTTCACCAAAATGAATGGGTTAGATTTATGCATACGAAAAGAATCCTAGCGGGACAGTGGATTAAGGAAAACATTTAATCGATGGGACAGAAGTTAGATATACAGTGTTAATCATTAAGCGGGGCCGTCTTTCTATCCCAGGCAATGAGATAATTTTTGACTGAACTTATAGTTAGCCATTCTCAAATACACGACGGAAAATTTAGGGGCCGTATTTTCACAAGAATTAAATTGTTAGATGTTTATATGGATTTCTATGGTAATAATAATATCTTCATCTTGTAAATAAAATTTTTTTTGGTTTTATGACAATAATATTATTTTCAAGTATGATAACACGGATGATAAGAAAGAGGGAAAGCATTAATTATCATTATTATTTTTAGCGATGACAATAAAAATGTTTTATAAAACTTATTATTATTACTGATTTTATTATTATTATTACTAATAATAATATTAATAATAATAACAACAATAATTAACTAATAAAAATAAAGAATTAAATCTAAAGTCTTTAACGGAGTATTACATGCACACATTGGAGGGTCATTTAAGGTGCTTATATACTTATTTGTACACAAATCTTTACTTGCCCACCTACTTGTTTATAACTACGTAAATACTAACATGCATATACACACACGTGTAAATATAAGAAATTAAATGAATTATATATACATACATATATATATATATATGTATATCGATACACATACACACACGTATATACATAACTACATATCCACAGCCACCTATACATATATATATATATATACGTATATACATATACATACACATATATATATCGATATGCATAACTAAATATCAACAGCCACCTCTACATACATATACATGCACACAACAAAGTTATATATATATATATATATATATATATATATATATATATATATATCATAATATTACTACGACTTTATCTAAAATAGACGTTTGGGGCTTTTGACAATGATGAATTTTAGTAAGGTTATATGTCAGTTTTTGATCGAATACAACTGTTAAGCGTAATTTCTATTTTTATGCAATTTTAAATTTATTTTAGTGTCTGCATTTGAAAATGAGTTCATTTCTCTGGCTTAATAGTTTACGAGGATTTTTATAACTAATTATTACAATTTCTTTCCCCCAAGCATAGATTGCATCTGTCCCTGAAGTTGTTGTGAGTATGTGCATGTCTTATGACCCTCCATTGAATTTTTGGGTAGTTTCATATGTTGCTTTATCGGAATTGCATTGGCCTTCAACTGAGCAGTCGGTTCTGTTATTGCAGTTACAAGAAGGTCTATATTCTTTTGCCTTATTGTGAATTTTTTATTAACTGGTTGTTGTGTAAGTTAATACTATTTTGAATATTCCTGGTGCATGAATAACTTATTATGTGGTAAAAATGTTTTTCTATTAGGTTAAGAAATTATCGGTCGGTATTTATATTGGACAACTTGCCGAATGGTGAGTTAAACTATATTATTTTCTTTTTCGATTTTCGTTTACATTAGTTGTTTTGTCTTTCAAAGTTTCTTGGTAGAGTATTTATTTTTTTTAAATTACTTTTCTTGAGAGCTTCGTCATACATTGATTTGTTCTCGTCAAATAATTTTTGCTGGACAATGATCTATGAACTCTCGTATTTACTGTGTTAAGAATTTCATTAATTATTGACTTAGGGTGATTGGAATAGATAATTTATGTAAATAAAATATTGATTTCCTTTATGAAATGATCTGATGTACTGTTGGAAAGGTTGAAACTAAAAAGAAATCTAAAAAAATTACTATTTTGAAGTTAGATGAGATCTCGATGTTAAAACTATATTTTAAATTTATTTTAGTGTCTGCATTTGAAAATAAGTTCATTTCCCTGGTGTAATAGTTTACTGGGTTTTTTTATAACTAATTATTACCATTTCTTTCCCCCAAGCATAGATTGCATCTGTTCCTGAAGTTGTTGTGAGTATGCGCATGTCTTATGACCCTCCATTTAATTTTTGGGTAGTTTCATATGTTGCTTTATCGGAATTACATTGGCCTTCAACTGAGCAGTCGGTTCTGTTATTGCAGTTACAAGAAGGTCTATATTCTTTTGCCTTATTGTGAATTTTGTGAACTGGAAAGCTCTTATTATTTTTTCTGTATTCTAGATGATAGAGTGCCATTGCTATTTGGCAGAAACATAAGTCCATTATCTCGATAAATATCTCCTTGATTGGGATCAACAATTCTACTAAGAGTGTGTAATATAAATATTTCAATTAAATCAGCGATTTGAGCTGAATCATACGCGCCCATTGGAACGTCGCTGAGATTTAAGTCCAAGTGGAATCGTTATATGCAAGTTAAAATTTTCTAGATGCTAAAATAGTTTCAAGTTTATTATTTGTAATGTTTATGTAGTTTTTAGCATAATTTACACTTTTTATTAATAGGTCGTAAGAAATGGTGAGGTAAATATCGATGATATTAAATTGGATAAATGCAGCTTTATTTTAGTTTTGAAACTGTTGGAACCATTTAATAGTTGCAAAGAAAGATTCCAAAGATTATTACAATGGGTTTCTTGTATAGTTAGTACTACATTTAAGTATATTTTTAGGAATAAAGACTAATTTTGTTTTGGAAAGCTCAATTAACCTACCTTAAAGATTATTGTCAAAATTGGGCTTGTGGTCTTTAAAAATTACGTATGCATTTTTTAGATGAGCTTTTCGCAATTTGTCTGCAATGTCAAAACTTATTGGTCAGTTTAGCAGCATACTCGTTAATTGATGAAATAGTGTTATTGTTGTTATCTTTTTATAAGTGCTATTAATTTTATTCATGATGAGTTTGTGATACTTCGAGGGTTCAATTTTATAAGTGTTTTTAGTTAATTCAGATCTTGTAGAACTTTTAATGTTAATATCTTTTCTAAGATTGTGTTGGAATTGAGGACTTTATTAAAATTCATAATTTTCAAAAACTCCGAATCGTTAATTTGAGATTAAGTCTTACTAACATTATGATGTTTATATATCTATATATTTGTATGCACATTTTTATCATTTCACACAAGCAAAGCGGTACGGCCACTGGTGCGCAGGGGGCTACATAAGAGAATACTGAAAGTTTAATCAGGAGGGGAGTGAAGAGAAAGACGAACCAGTTACCGGGTGTGTCGTAGAAAGGGCAAAAAAAGGACGGTAATAGCAATGCGAATACAGTTGCGATGTTAGAGTGAGAAAGGAAAAGAACAAGATACACGAAGTGTTGGGGAAAGGCGAGAGAAGGACTGGAGGCAAATGGACAAGAGATTAAAAATGACATTGCATTTAAATTCATAGAGATTGCAGCCGCCAGGGAAAGTATACGAAGGGAGTGCAACAGGTGGGAAGTGCGAGAAAAGAAGCTATTGGAGTAGAAGTGTCGGCTGCATTTAGCTGATTTAATTGAAAAAGCGTTGGTAATTGTTGCCAGTGTGCATGCTGGAGTAAATTCTTGTGGAGGGGGTATCATTGAGCTAAAATTGTTGGAGTAGAAGCCATAAATATGTACACACACACACACACACATATATATATATATATATATATATATATATACACATATTTATATATATATTTGCATTTACTTATATATTTATATATATATTTGCATTTACTTCCTAAAGAATATAAATTTAGACTTCTTGAAATAACTTTGCCTAAATGCAATAATACTCCGAACTTGACTATAAAATATAAAACCAAACATATTTTTAATAAAAGAAAAACCCTATAAAAATCTTGTTTGGGTATATATAATAAAAATAATATATTATAATATATATAATAAATATATATATATTTGGATATATATAATAAAAATAATTGGTTATATATAATAATATTTGGATATATATAATAAAATTAATATATTATAATATATATAATAAAAAAATATTCAATACCGAAAAAAACAAAATTCGAAAGAAAAAACACCCCACCCCTACCACGTCTATCTAAGAAATCCCAAAGTGAAAACCTAGACACAGGATCAAAGGTAATACATGAATTAGGTCCACTAACAGCAGACATCAATCAATTAAACGATAGCCAACCATAAAAATGACAACTCAACACTTAATCCCTCTTAGAAATTATAACCGGAAGATATACCCGACTGATAGGACGTACATTCCAACAGATAATACCATTAATCAACAATTTCGCACTTACGCACCAGAATCTTCGAGGGTCGAACGGTCAAAACGAGAGGCACATTAACTTACTAATAACCCCAACCAACCCCCACGACAACAACGAACCAAATATAAACAGAGAATGATTCCAAACCTTTATTTCTCCCGATGAGGTATTTGGGTCCCAAACACTGAAACAGCCATATGATTGTAGAGGAGAGGACATATATAGAAGAAATTATGTACATGTTCTAAAACCTAATTTATAATAAACATATTTATGTATATATATATATATATATATATATATATGTGTGTGTGTGTGTGTGTGTGTGTGTGTGTGTGTGTGTGTGTGTGTGTAATTGATTTAATTTCTTCTATCGACATGTGGGTGTATATGCATGTAAGTACGTAGTTATAAACAAGTAGGTGTGCAATTAATGATTTATGCACAAATAAGTATGTAAGCCCCTTAAACGACCCTCCAATATGTGCATCTAATACTCCATTAAAAACTTTATATTCATTAATTTATTTTTATTAGTTAATTATCATTTTATTAGTTATTATTATTATTAATAGTAATTTTTATAAAGTATAATAAACTATTACCAATAGAATTGTAAATTTGTCAGATTTATTTTCATTATATACTTATATATATATATATATATATATATATATATATATATATATATATATATATATATTCAAACAAGATTGATTTAAAAAAAATTCACATTTATTATTTTTCCAGTTTCCTATGCGTCAAATATCTTGCTTGAAATTCTGGAAAAACTGTTAAAATTTCATTCGAAGAATGAGAAAATAAACAATTTAGACTTGAAACATCATTCGTGCTTTGATTTAAATTAAAAGCGTGAAATGAAAAATCTTAACCTGTTGACGAGTTTCTTGATGACCCCGTACTCTAGACACTCGCCAGGATCGATTCATTATAAAGATATCAGCGGAAGACTGCACACAGTGCACAATCCAGATCAAAGAATATATTAGTCCATATTTAATTCGGCCTGTTGGTTAGCGGAGGTTACATCTGTCATAACGAACAGCATGTGTGCGTCTAGCCATGATTTCGTTTATGTCAATTATAGTCGTGCCTATCCCCATTACTGTCGTGTGAGGTTCACCTAATTTATCGAACAGTTCTCGCTAGTGATCACTTAATGGGGGAAATATAGAGAAGGAGACACGAACGGCAACTTCGGACTATGAGAGCGCAACGAAAGAGGAGAAAAATGGATCCAATGGTGCTCAGCCAATGACCAGGTCATTACTAACACCTGGTTCCAAGAACACCCACGACGTTTATGGACATGGAGAAGTCCAGGAGGCTACACGAGGAACCAAATAGATTATATAACTATGAACAAGGGATTCAGGAACGCAGTAGTCCAATGCAAAACATACCCAGAAGTGACCACGTCCAAGTCAACTGCAAACTAAAAGTGAAACTCCAAAGACTGAAGAAGCCCAGCATATCACCAAGCCTGCAATACGATACGCTAGAGGACAATCTCACCCTGCAGAAAGAATACAATAACAGCGCGAGAAAGAAATATGAAGAACAAATTGGAAAAGGATACTCAAAATGAGATTCACTAAAGGAAGCGATGGTGACCTCAGCGAACAACATAGCCCCAAAGGAAATCAGACGAAGAAGAAAAAACGAGTGGATGACCGAAGAGATCCTCCACATGATGCAAAGGAGACAAAAATAACGCCAAGACACGGAGCAGAGTAAAAAAAACTTCACAGGGAGATAAGGAACAAATGCAGACAAGCCAAAGAGGAATGGCTCAACAACAAATGCGCAGAAGTAGAGAGAGTGAGCAGGAACAACAAAGCAGAGATGCATAAAGAGATAAGAGAACTGACAGGACAAAAAACCTGCTCCTCAACAGGATGCATAAAATCCAAGGAAGAGACAATCATATTAGAGAAAGAGGAAATACTCCAGAGATGGGAAGAATATATAAAGGATCTCTTTTGCGACAAAAGAGAACAACCGAGAACACACAAGGAGATGGATGGACCGGAAATACTAATATCCGAAGTGGAAGCTACAATGGCCAAAATGAGCAGAAACAAAGCACCTGGTCCAGATGGCATAGTGATAGAGCTGCTGACAGCCTTAGAAGAATATGGCATAAAAAAGATTACCGACATAATAAACGAAATTTATAGCAGAATAGGAATAATACCAGACGACCTATGCAAGTAGATATTTATAGCGCTGCCGAAGAAACCTGGTGCAAATGAGTGCGAACTACTAAGAACTATCAGCTTAATGAGTCCCATTACAAAACTGATTGCCAGAATCCTGATGAATAGAGCGAGAAGCAGTATCAGGCCAGAGATAGGACAGGAAAAGTGCGGGTTCGTCAAAGACACTGGAACAAGGAACGCCATATTCATGATTAGGATGCTCTCTGAAAGGGCATTACAAATGAAGAAAGACTTTTCATTGATTACGCGAAAGCATTCGACAAAATACGACACAAAGAATTGATGGAGATGCTAGGCAGCCTCGACATTTTCGGGAAAGACATAAGAATAATCAAGAATCTCTACTGGCAGCAAACGGCCTGCATTCGGACAGGTAACGACCTCAGTAGATACACAAAGATAGAAAAAGGCGTAAGACAAGGATGTGTCTTTTCACCGAATTTGTTCAACCTATACAGCGAGAATATTCTGAGGACCCTAGTTGACACGCCAGGATTTGTTATTGGAGGCAACAACCTGAACAACATAAGGTATGCGGGCGATACAGTGCTGATTGCGGACACGGAAAGGAAACAACAAGACCTCATACAGAAAGTAGCAGTGAAGAGTGACAAGAAGGGACTACAAATAAACTTTAAGAAAACTGAGTGCATGGTCATCAGAAAAAAGATACAACCCAAAATGCCAAATACAGGTGGGGGATAACAGAATCAAACAAGTACAAGAATTTAAGTAACTAGGAAGTGTTCTAACAGAAGATGGAAAGTGCGACACGGAGATCCGAAGGCGAATTGGCATGGCAAAGGACCCGTTCTAGAAGATGAGCAAAATACTAACACACGGGAAAATCTCAGTAGAAACGAAGAAAAGAGTGCTAGACTGCTACGTGATGTCAGTTCTTCAATACGGCAGTGAATGCTGGACAATATCATCGAAAATGAGGACAAAACTGGAAGCGGCCGAAATGTGGTTCTACAAAAGGATACTACGGATATCGTGGACTGAGCATACAAGCAACGACGAGGTGTTAGAAAGAATGACAACAAAAAGGAAATTGATGCTGAGCATCAGGAAAAGACAACTGAAGTTCCTGGGACATGCAATGAGGAAAGATAGCGTGGAGAACCTGATACTGACTGGTCAGATAGAAGAAAGGCGAGACAGAGGAAGGCAGCGGATAACATATTTGCAGGGTCTGGTCAGGTGGATGACGGAACGGGGGTTGCCAGGAGCAACAGGAGCAAACATACTAAGAGCCACAAAGGATAGGGAGACGTGGAGAGCCATGATCGCCTACGTCCTGAAGGGACAGGGCACATAGAAGAAGAAGAAGAAAAAGAAGAAGAAGAAGAAGAAGAAGAAGAAGAAGTGATCACTTTGAAAATTAGTTTCTTTTTTCATGTGAATGGTTGTTGTGTGTCTGAACGTCGTCGACCTAGTGAACTCCATTTTCCAGAATGTATTAAAAAACATCACTCTCTCAGTCCCTTGTATCATAGAGTAGGGCGCTATAATTAAGTTCACTTTTGGTTTGTTAACGCCAATCCTGTTCGCTACATATGTTGAGGCAACGCCTGACTCATTTGCATATCTTGTAGTGGACAAAACAAGTTCTAGATTTAAAAATTGAAATGCTAAGCACTGTCTCATTGATTTTGTTAGAAATAAACGAATTTTCTCGAATTTACAAAACTTACACACACTCAAAATTTAGGACACTCGACACTCGTTAAATTTTACACCTTGATTCGAAATGTTTTTCTGACCAATAGAAAACTAGGAAACCTCTCAAAACAAAATAGAAAAGCCAGAATTGCATCCGGAATTGAATTATCAAATGACCCGTTCGGAGCCCGAAAAACGAAATAGAAAACGGAGCAAACTCGATGGTCGCCAGAGTGAAAAGCAGACGAGAGTAATTATCACGTCAAGCGGCCGTTATTATTATTATCTCTTTCTTTCTCTCTCACCTCTCATCTTCCTTTTGACCATTCACCCTGAGCGATAACTTCAGAGACACTCCTACTCAATGCTCGCACATACATACACAGATAAGTTCCTGACTACATGCACATAAACTCACTCTTGCAAGGACTACTACGAACGCTTGATACCCTTGACTTTTTAGTACTGTTTCTCATTTAACGTTTACGTCTACTAATTCATTTTATTCTCTTACATTAATAAATTTCTTTTTTAACATACAAAAGGCAAACTTTTATCGTTCCACACATTCCAATCTCCAACCTTCTGATGATAGCGAATAATCCTATGTTCTAGGGAGTTCGGTTATGTATGACACAAGGCCAATTTAAAAGACATTAACCATCTTCCTACTGCTTCAATCTCACATAACTTCTGTCAACATGCTAACTTCTGTCAACAGATATACAACTAGCGGAATGCTGCATTGCAGGTGGCTACGCAGTTGAGAGCACATGTATGTTTGGTTTAGTTTGTTTTACGCTATATCAAATTCTATGGGTTATTTAATAACAAGAATTCTTTTGTGGTAGGTTCGTATAAGTAAAATACGTATTATTTATAAGAAATCAGTTTGTTGATAAAGTTTTATTGACGTATTTTTGAAAAAAGGGTTTTTGTAGAGAGACAAATATATTACTGGCAATATTTTTATTTAAAAATTTATTGATGTTAATTTTTTAAAATCTATTTCTCGTAATAATTATTTTCTTCAAAAAGTATTGCTGGTGTTATTTTCTTGCAAAAATCTATTGCTGGTATTTTCTTTTACAAAATCTATTTTTATAATTTCATAGTTGTTGACCACAGTTTAAATGTTAACTATTTGCCCAGCGCTGGGACAAGCGCTACCACCCCGGTTCAGGGTGGACCAGGACCCAACAACAATTAAGAGGTACTTTCAAGCTTCTAAACACTTTCTGATCAGAGGCCTTGCTACCGGATGTAGTTAATTGTCCTACTCAGAATGTCACATTGGAAGAGTTACCTCTCTGAAGAGTTTCATATGTACGTTTTATTAAACTTGATTAAACCGTTGGATGTGATTGAAAATATTTTTTAATTATTTCATCCCAAGAAAAGCAGTAAAGTATTAGAGACATAATTGTTCACTGAACAAGAAAGAATTTGAAAAAAAAGAAAACATCATAAACAGAAAGAACAATAACAGAAAAGGAAAAAACAAAACAGAAGATTGACATTGCGTTTACATTTTTGATGATCAAAATTGACAAGAAAGCGAGAAGCCAGTATAGAGTTCTGCAAATGAGAGGTGCAAGAAAAAACAACTGTTACGTCTCTCCATTTTAAATCAGGGAGAGAGATTGTAGTGGATAAGAAATTAATTAAAATCAACCTTCTTCTTCGCTTTTACAAAAATTTACAATGACGTGTGAAATCCTGGTTTTCCCAAATAGAAAAAGAATTGACTATCTGCTTAAAAAAAAAGTCGAAACCAGATTTCGCAAATAAGTGTTAAAATTATTTTTGATGAATGGGAGTGACTTGCAAGACTAAAAGAACTTCGCGTGTAAATGCAAACATATCTAGATTACAACAAAAGGACTTCATCAATGTCAATCAAGTTAGTCAAATAGAAGCAACGAGAAAGAAAACACTAAAATGTAACTTTCAACTTCAAGTAACCCGGACATTGTCCTCTTTCTCTTTCTCCTATTACTACTATGAACATTTTGTACGAACTCTACCCTTAACTTCTTTTTAATGTTTCTAATTGTACATTAACTCCTACAACTTATTTTATTCCTTCTTTTAATAAATTTCTATTTTAACATTTAAAAAAAATTCAACACCGAAACTACAAACACTTTTAACGAAACAAAATATTTGAAAACTTCAAATATTTAAAACTGTAAAAATAAAAAATCCCTAATTTTATTTTCGTCATGAAACAATGTTGCAATTTTCATTGCATTCTTATGTTACTTACAAATATGACCTTGGACATGCGGACAAACTAAACATACCTACTCTTATAGATTTCAAACAGGACGCTTAAAAATTGACAACAATTATGGAAACACATTTCAATCCACAAGAAAAACAGCAACCAAAACGAAAACTATCATTTGAAAAAGCGACAACAGATATCAATAAATCTCATTTAAAGCAGACTCCGTCAAGTGAAAGGGAAGTTATGTAGCGAATGTACGAACTTTACCCTTAATTCCTTTTTAATGTTTCTAATTGTACATGAACTCCCACAACAAGTCTTTCACTTTAATAAATTTCTATTTTAAAAAATGTATATTTTATTCTTCTTATGCTATTCCACACAATTCCACATATTCCAACATGCCGACAACCAACCTTCTGATGAAAACTATCTGATAATAATTCTGATGATATATCAGCATAAAACTTGTAAGCTGTAGGGATTTCGGTTAAGTATGACACAAGGCCAAGTGCAGGATCATTTTATGTATTGATTATAGTATAGAATCAATCTCCCGAATGTATATTATATAGTAACAATAGTCCATGATAGTCATAAAGTAAGGAATTAAAGGTAATGTTGACAACTTTCCTGGATATAGAGTATCTTCTTGGCATCTGTTGGATATGTCCCTCATAGTTTATGGATATAGAGTATCCACGCCACAAGTAAATTGTTCAATGAAACAGCGTCAAAGACCATCATTCTCGGATCAGACTCTCTCCAGAATCGGATTTGAACTCCAATACTCGGAAAAATATGGCCGCCTTTTATACACGTTGCATTGAATATTTGGAGCTTCCTGATTGGTTAAGTATTCTATTGGTGACCTATAAAATGGGTTGGCTTATGGGGTCTGCACAGTATATAATGTACCAGGAAGTCCGACACTCCCTACGCTACACTGGTGACTCCCCACGTACAAAGAACACGCACCCCTACGCTACAAGACTTTGTCGTCAATATAATCTTTTTCTTCATGTGCCGTGTTCTTTTAGAATGTAGGCAATCATTTATTTCCACTTGGCTCTGTTTCTTATCGCTTTCAATATATTTTCTTGGTATTTCTTTCAAACCCCGCTCCGCTATTTATTTGCTCAGGCCTATCAAGTAGATATCAGGCTGCTTTTCTCTGTTTCTTTCCTTCTATCATATGTGAATATTAATTTCTCGATGCCCCCTTCCTCATGGCGTGTCCCAGGAACCTCACCTGTCTCTTCCTGAAGTTAAGTGTGAGTTTTTTCTCGTTTACATTCTCTCCAAAACCTCATCTTTGCTCACGTGCTCAGGCCAGAGATTCCTTCTGTAAAATTATCTTTCTGCAGCTTCAAGCCTCTCTTTCATCCTTGATGAGATCGTCCTACATCCACTGCCATACAGAAGAACAGTTACAACATAGCAGTCCAGCACTCTTTTCTTTGTTTCCAATAAGATCTTCTTGTTTCTCAGTACTCTAGTTAGCTTTTGAAATGCGTCCTTAGCCATGTTAATGCGTCTTTGGATCTGAACGTCACACTTTCCATCCACTGTCAGAACACTTCCCAGGTATTTAAATTTCTTTATTTGTTTTATTTTAGTTTCTCCGACCTGCAATTGAAATTTTTTATTCTTCTTTGTCCTGATGAGCTTAAATTAAGTTTTCTTAAAATTTATGCTCAGTCTTTTCTTCTCGCTTTCTTTTACTACCATCTGTCGTATGCCCTGCATTTTCTTTTTTGTGTCTACCATCAGCACCCTGTCATCAGCGTATCTTAAATTGTTGAGATTGTGGCTGCCGATGACGAATCCTGGCAAGAATCTAATACATAGCTTGGTGAAGTCTAAGTACAAAATAAGAATGCTCACCAAAACAATAAGTATGAAAATATTTATTTAAAAAAGCATACGAAATCTATATTAAATCGGTGAGAAAGTAAATGAAACTAATGATAGACACCATATAACTTTTAGTTATTTCTGTTAAGGGAAAAGCAAATTTCATGGTCATGGGTCAAGTTGATAACCATAGTTAAATGAATAGTAATTTATTTTTGCCATTTTATAAAAGATAATTGACTAATTTAATTAGATACTGTGACCTCTTGTTCTTTTCTAATAAATAAAACAACTGTTGTAATTTATTGTTTATTTTAAAGAGGCTATATATTGGCGAAAAGATATAAGAAACTCAGAAACCTACTTGATCGAAACAAAAGACACCAAAAACCAAAAGGGGGGTAATAACACTTTATTACAAAAAAAACAAACTAGTAAACACAACCTACAACTCATAAAGATAATAATAAAACTTACATTCTAATTTAACAGCCAATATTTTCTATGCTTACTTTTATTTAACATCTCAGATTTGGAATTTAATAAACTATGTGTGGGTGTAGTTATATTATTTTTTTTAGCCTCTTTAGCCAACTTTCCATGATGATCCTATTTGGTGAAACCTGGTAGGTTCGTTGGCTCTCTAGGTTAGTTCTTTACTATATATATATATATATATTGCATTTGACTGTCAGCAAGATAAGACAAATCTCCTTGCATTTTATTCCGGTATTCCGAGATTTGTTTCAGAAACTTTTCACGGATTTACAAGCATTTTGGTGTTTTTGTACTCGCTAGATTTAAAGTTCATTGAGCAATCATTGCACATTATGCAGACTGGATTAAATTAACTGCAGTCAATCTAAAAGAAAAAAAAACAAGACAAAAGCATTATGAACAAATGTAGGACGTGTTTGGATAGATATACCTAGCTAACAACTATAACAGCTTTGTAGACTTCATAAAAAAATAGCGTAGTTTTCATTTGAAGTTAGAAAGGTTTAGGTAGTTTTTCTCTAGCTATTTGGCACTTCCATTGATATGAAGATCCTGACAACAAAATGCATATTTAGCCGCATACGCCTCTACAGATACAAAGTCATATGCGGCTTGCTGAAATGTTTGGCTGACCTCCAGTCTCTGACGATTTTAGGCAGATTTCAGGCGCCTATTTGTTGGCAAACGTTCATCTCCCGCCAACCGTAGTTTGGCTGTTGTGCAGCCTCATTTGGACGTAAGTAGAATTGTTTTAAATACGAAAGAGCGCCCTACTCGTGCATTCATCACATTAATCTATATTTGTCCCACACGAAGTCACTAAATTCGATTGGTTTTGATAAGGAAATTTAGCACTGCTGATACATTTGGACTTACATCTCGTGTTTCCGACTTTCTGAATAATGATTGAAACGGAAAATTCCCCAAGTGGTAAATTGTTATGATTATCTTCTGTTAGATTTTAGAAGCTTGCTAATAGAAATGCTTCAATTGCTTCTTATCAGCCTTTCCTGAAAACCAACAATGCTTCAATTCTTTTTCATTATACATATTACAAATCAGAAAAAAAATCAATCATAACTCTATTTACTAATCTACTGCATATTATTATTATTATTATTATTATTATTATTACTACTACTACTACTATTTAATTACTTAGTGTTTATTCATCATAAAATTAGACAAGTACACAGTTGTATTAAAAACTGTTCAATACAATTATATTGTAGAAGTTTTGAATATTTTTCATTTGCAAACGAGTTTTTACGCGGCCTATCTTTCTACCATGAAAGACACTACATGGTAAAAACATAGTTAGCATAATAATCCGTTTACAAATGAAATATATAAATAGTAAAGACCAAAAAGGTGAGAACGATGTTAAAAAATGTCTAAATATGAAATAACTTTTTATTTTAAAATTTCAAAGAACTTTTATCAAGGAAAAACAGGATATGAAGACAAATTATATAATTCCAAAATATAAACTTATTTTGAAAATGTAATTTGAATAATTATATAACATTTGAAAAAGATAGATGATCAAAAACATCAGAACGATTAAATAAATCCATAAAATTTAGTAATTATTTTGCATTATTGAAAGAATTTTTAGGGTAAGAATATAAAATCGGGTATTTTACTAAATTACACCAGCTCTTTATTGGCTCTTGCATTGTTAACCTGGCGAAAAAATCGGTGACGTCATTGGAAGACTGATTAAGAAAATTGATAGTCAAGTTAATTAAAATTAGAAACTCGATAGTCAAGTTACGTAACAATAATAAACTATTTCAAAGAGTGTGGGGAAATCTAAAAGTGTTTATTCATATTATCTTAAGAAAACGTGAAGAAACTGTGTCATGTGAAGCCAAGAAACCACCTTCCAGGCAAAGGAAACGATCGCAAGGGAAGACAGATTGATTGGTAAAGAATACAAAAAGAGCAAATGCTAACCTTGGCATTAAAATATCAAAGCACACTATTTCTCGAAGACTTAATGAAATAAATCCGAGCAGACGAGTAGCTTCTACGAAGCCTTACATTTCCAAAAAAGAATCAAATGAGCCGGTTGAAATTTGCCACTGAACACCTCATATGGTCAGAAGAAAAGTGAGATTGTGTTCATTTCAGCGACGAGTCAAAGTTTTAACCTGTTCGGTTGTGACGAGAGAAGGTTCGTTCGACGCAGTCCTATGGAACGATATTTGCCTCAGTGCACTAAAAGTAGCGTTACATTTGGAGAAGGAAGTGCGATGGTATTTAGTATGATTTCACCTGCTGGAACGGGACCTCTTGTTTTGCTACACGGTAAAATTAACGCAACTGAATACAAATAGATATTGAAGAAACGTGTTGTACCTAATTTGAGAACTGCAATTAATCAACCAGCTGTAACACTGCGAAGTCTGTTAAGACATTTCTTTCTGAGGAGGATGTTACTCTTATGGAGAGGCTTGCTCAAGGCCCAGACATGAATCCTATTGAGAATGTTTGAAAGTTACTAAATGAAAGTGCTAAGGAAAATAATCCAACAAACGTCGAAGAACTATGGACTATTTTGAAAGGAGAATGGGAGAAAATATCCGTTAATGAATGCAAGACATTAATTGGCACATGTAGCGAGTGATGTCAAGTTGTTACTGAAAGTAAAGGTTTTTCACATCAAGTAGTAATGAATTATGAACGCTATTTTTATTTGGATATGATGTATCCATAATAATATTATGATTTTGCTAATCGTTCTGATGTTTTTGATCATCTGTTTTTTCGAATGTTGTATAATTATTCTTTTAACTTTAACAAAATAGTTTGATTGAGCTTTATACGTTTAAATTATATAATTTACCTTTGTTTACCTTTATTCCATTATAAAATGTTCTATGAAGCTTTAAAATAAAAAGTTATTTAAACTTTTTCTTAACATTGTTCTGTTCTTTATTTTTTTTTAAATCGTGTCACCCCAAGCAAGGCATTCCACTGCCACTATAGCGCAGGGGCTTACATAGAGGGATTGGGTATAGGAAATGTCAGAAGGAGGGTGATAGACGACTTAGGATGTACATAGGGAGAGAGTTGGAGGGAGTGGGTGTGAGTTAATGTGTTAAGAGGTGTCTATTGACCTTACATTTAAACTCCTGGCGGTCACTACTCTTTCTCTCTTTCTTTCTCTCCCTCTCTCTCTCTTCCACTCTCTCTCTCCCTTTCTCTCTCTCTATATATATATCTGTCTGCGGATGAATATATATATATATAATTTTAAATCCCAAAAAGATGGGGAAATAGGTAAAATCTAAAAACCCGATCCTATCAATATTAATTTTATTAATATTAAAATTGATCAGGGTGGAGTGCTCGATGTAAATCGTATTATCTATTTACAGAGCCATTTTTAATCCCACCACATTTTTAACCTCCTATGTTTTGGGCTTCTGATGAAGCGAGAATTTTCTCGCTGAAATGGCTATCTGACAAAATTAAATTTTAAAATTTTTGAATTACTTTATATATATATATATATGTATATAGGAAAAACTACTAAAAATTTGTAAGTTTAAAAATGTATTTTTTTGACAGTATTTGTTTATTTCTATCATTATATTTGATATTTCAGACCGACCTCGGCCCTTCATCAAAAACAACTGATTTTAAAATTTAAATTAGAAACGTATTTCGCGAAAGCGTTCGTGGAGAGAGATTGTTTACATTACGTGACGCAAAAATTTTTTTTTAATATTTGTAAACGTAAACCTATCTTTAATAATACTTATAAATTGTGTTTTAGAGAAAAAGTTTTTTAATTGTATCTAAAAAATGTTTAGCTATTGAAATATTTATAAAGATTCAAAGCACCTAAGTCCCTATTTAACCATAGCTTGTGTGTATTTAATTTTAAAATCCAGTATATATATATATATATATATATATATATATATATATATATATAATATTATTCACACAAGAAAAATGTTTCTGTTTCAAAACACGAGTAAACTGAATGAAACTCGTTCAAGTTTACTCATTGTACATTTAAATTAAAGTCGTTATGGTGCAGTGGATATCGACGCAGAATGACAAATCGGGGAGCCGAATTCGAATTCCAGTAAAATTCCTTGCATTCACTTACGCACTAATACCCTAGGGAAATGTATTAATCCGTCTTTTCCCTCCAGTTATGGGTTAAATAATAGTACAGACTAGGTTCTACAGTCATGGCTGGCAACCAGTCTACCGCAGAAAGCAATTGCAACCAACTGAGGGATAATCTTCTGCCTATTCAGTCATGTCTCTTTCGAGACATGATCGTCCAATGAAACCTTTACTTCTCTCATGTCTCCCAGTGGTAGCCTGACCATTTAGTCTTGAGAACCAAGTTAACATCTACAAAATTGTAACAAATTAATTGGCCCTTTTACTCTTCGACTCTACGTGTCAACTCTTTGTGAACAAAAAGTGAACAGAATATTATTGTTGTTATAGTGCTGACTGATATTCTATCTCATAGCTTCTTATATGCTTGACAATCTCGCTACAAAGTACTTACCTTGCTGGGTAATTTCTTCACATTTTGGTGTAACTCGCCGGAGTTGTACCCCCTTTTTGTAGTTCAGATACTTTTTGTTTTAACTAGGAGTAGGCATTTAAGGGGGAATTTTTGTACTGCATCATCAATATTACTTTATTGTTCTAGTATCATTGGACGATCATGTCTTGAAAGAGACATGACTGAATGGGCAGAAGATTATCCCTCAGTTGGTTGCAATTGCTTTCTGCGGTAGACTGGTTGCTCATTTTTAATATTGATTGCTAACTTGATTTATGGATGTGCAATATGATCGGTCTTTACCTGGATCGGTCCTTACCTGGTATCGGTCCTTACCTGGTATCGGTCCTTACCTGGATCGGTCCTTACCTGGTATCGGTCCTTACCTGGATCGGTCCTTACCTGGTATCGGTCCTTACCTCGTATCTAGTCCTTAACTGGGTTTTTTTTTTCATCGCCGCAACATTCTGGGCCTGTTCTACAGGATGCCAAGTAAAAAAGCTACAAATTTAATATCACTTTTTGATCTCTTACGAATTATTGACCTTGAATAACCTTGAATAAATTTCTTGTATATTCCTGGTACTTGAATATTCGTTCGACTCTTTTTCTTTAATCATTTCACCCCAAGAAAGGCATTCCATTGCCACTGTTGCGCATGGGGCTACATAGGGGAAGGTAAAGAGGAGGAGTGGTTAGGTGTAGGAAATGTCAGAAGGAAGGTGATAGATGGGTAAGGATACCGAGGATGAGGGTTGGGCAGATGGGAAGAGTGTTTGAAAGAATGGGAGCGAGTTATTGTGTTAGGAGGTGTCTATTGACCTTACATTTAAACTCCTGGAGATGGTAGCTGTCGGGGAAGCAATCATGTGGAAGGGAATTCCACAGTCGAGAAGTGCGAGAAAAGTAACTATTGGAGTAGAAGTTGCGGTTAAATTTTATCGGTTTCACTGTCTAGTTGCTAATCTAGTATCTCGTGCAAATTCGTATCTAGTGGGCAGCAGTGATCCAAGTTCATTAGAGCAGAAGCTGTGAGAGTATTTATAGAAGAGACGCAGGGAAGCCACGTCGCGCCGGTGCAGGCGGTCTGCCAAGTTAGTATCGATCACATTACAGACCCTCCGCTGTACCTTATCGAGAAGCCCGAGGAGAATAGCAGGAGCACCCGACCAGATATGGCAGCAGTATTCAATGCACGGGCGGATGGTAGATTTATAAGTGTACAAGATAGATTCAGACGGAAAAAATTCCCGGGCCCTGCACAGAGAAGCGACTTTCATAGCAGCGGATTTAGCAATGGATTCGATATAGTCATTCCATTTGAGGTCCGCTGTTTTATTCTCTGGGAGGCAAGCCTGGTCCATGCTAATGGGAGGTAGGTGCGATTGTCTATGATGTAGACAAAGCTACTATGATTGATAGTAGCTTGGTTTTAGAAGCATTAAAGCTTACGAGCCATTTCTTACCACAGTCCTTTAATTTTATTTTCTGATTTACTTATCTAGGGTTTGTATGATCATCGGCCCGTTTTATTTCTGTCCCTAATTTCTTTGTTTAATTCCCCCTTCCTTCCCCTTGTTTAGGTGAACTGATATGTCACTTCTCTGGTGGGTGTGGTACGCCCTTCGTATTTCGGGTGTGATTTTTGTATTTGTTTTTGTGTATGGATGTGTGCATGTTTGTGTGAATGTTTGGATGAATGATTAGTCTAAATATTTATAGTCCCGCATCGATTTCGTCCAGTTAACAGATATATCTATTACAAGTTAGAATTTGTGGGAGGTTCATGCTAACACAGTTTTATTTAATTTCTTGTACATAGTTTGTATTGTATGTAAATAATCATTGGGGTGTTTTAAATACTTATTCCCCTCCCCTGCAGACAAAATTATACATAAGGGGCTTTTAGCTAAGATTTCATAGAGACATTGAGGTGTTATGGTGGACGTCTTAAGGAAAGTAAGTATGAAAGTTTTGTTTTGGGGTAAGGAATTTATTGTTCAGTGATTGTGTCTAGCTAAGTATAATTCTAAAACAGTTGAAGACCAGCCTAGCCCATCCTCATTTTGGCCTAATCGATACATTTTTGTAAAGTATTACAAAAATAAATATTGAAAGCAATACTCTGAATGCTGACTTAAATGGTGTCTTTATTTTAAAATCTAGAATAGTTAAATTTGTTATCGGGGATGTATTGTTTACACTACAACATCCCACCTTATCAGATTTATTTTATTAATAAATATTTTATTATTTTTTTTATTTCTTAATATCATCTCTCCTCTTTCTGACGAGTTCGTCAAAGTACATTGTATTTATTGTTCCGAAACAAACTCTTGTTTTTCTGTATCTTTCTATTTTCTATAAATAATACTTGAACGTTTAACTAATTCTTGGTATGTAGGAACATCAAAAATATCGTACAATATTTTCAAAGGTTCTTCCATTCTTTTAGGCCTTTCCTCGGTGAAGTTTTTCTTTAGCTAATTATAAATGTATTTTATATTTCCTTCTTTTTCCTTTTACCATATATATTATTATTCCAGGACGGGATGCTATTATGTCTTCCTATATTTGTTTTCTAAGTTTATAAATTCTGACAAATTTGGTGTCTTTTTATCCGTTCTTATTCGTATTTTTAATTTATAACAATATGACATTTAATTCTGCTTGCAACAGGCATGATGGTATATTAGAATTTCGTGTCATCCTGTAAACACTTAAGAACTTTTGTCGTTTTTCAATGTTCACTTTTTTATAACTTTTATTCAAAGCTCTCTTAAATGTACCCACAAGCCGTTCAGCTTGTTCTTTTACCCTTAGGTGATACGACGGGATAGTAATATGTTCAATGGAGAACATTTTACAAACATTTTCAAATTCATGAGCAGTAAATTGTGTATCATTATCCGATGCTATGTTATCTGGGATGACATATCTTGCAAACAGGTCGTGTAAAAAAAAAAAAAACAGTCACCGAAAATGTTGATTTTCTGCATTTACAAATTTCAACCCACTTATTAAAGTTATCCACTATCACAAGATACGTTTACTGGACATGCAAAATATAAACGCAGTTTTGAGCACGAGGTGTCTGTCTTCGGTTAAATTTGAATTTTCATTGGTAGATAATTTTACTACCAGAGTACAACCTATTACTTTGTACATTTCTACTACTTTTTTAATGTCTTCATCTAATTTGGTCCATTATTTCTCCTAAGATTCAGTTTACTCGCTTTTTGAAACAGAAATATTTTTCTTGTGTTAATAATAATAATAATAATAATAATATATATATATATGTATATATATATATATATATATATATATATATATATATATATATATAAGTAATTCAAAATTTCGAAATTTAATTTCGTTGGATGACTAATTCAGCGAGAAAATATTCGCTTCATCAGCAACCGTCGAAAACGAAAACTTTATTAATTCAAATGAGTTATAAAATGTCTATACCAGTAGCCCAAAAACATATCCATAGACAAGAAGTTGAAAATAGGGTGGGATTAAAAAATATTGACTCTATAAATAGATAAAGCTTTGACTATTTCTTCAGGGGGCGTGATCGAGGCCAAGACCAACAAGCACGCTCACAACACAGTCGACTCTCTGATAGCTGCCATCGTGGAGATGTTCGCCGCTATGGACAAAGACATGGTCGCCAAAGCGTTTGACACATTTCACGCCCGCCTTGAGATGGTCCTCACCGCCAGCGGTTACATTGAAAAGTAATGTAGTATGAAACACAAACTGTTGATAAATAAACTGTCGGGTCTCTACAGATATAACTTTCATTTTTATTGCCTATTTCGTTTTCTTTTTGTCAAGTGTCGGATTTTGCTGCAACTTTTAGTTTGTTATGGTTTATAATATTAGTCTTGATTAGGCTCTCTGAAGACTGACACTAACGAGATTTTAGACTAATTTATTTAAATTTATTTAAATGTCTACATTAGTTCACTTTGTAACCGGCTGTTTATTATTCAATTTACAACATAATCTTCTCTCTCTCTCACTCTCTCTCTCTCTCCTTTTCCCTTCGCTTTTCCAGTTTCTTTCACACTCAGTAATTCCTTACATCTTAGTGAATCTTTCTGGAGGGAAATGCCTATAAAGTATTTATACCTATATTTAAAGTTCAGGACGATGTGTATATTTTAAATATATAAAACATGCTTGTTGGTAATATGAGTAGGAACATATATTCAAATGAATAAACTAAACACGCTTTGACTTTATAAAAAAATGTTGGTAGATGTATTTTTCTTTGCCAGCTTCCTTTTAGTAACAATGGGAATCAAGATAACAAGAGAGAAATCATTATGAAATTAGTATTGTGCTATCGGAGTAAAATGCGTTCGTAAAATAAACAGTTTAGTTTTATTTATGGGTTTCTATAAGTTCCTAAATAGAAATGAATGATAAAAACATGTCTAGACAATTGTTTTTGGTGCACCTGCATATTTTCATTCATGTTTTCTCAAACTCTCATATTTGCAACTGTTTTGCTGAAATGACTCCCCATGGAAATTAATACGAAAAAAATTATTGTTTCGTTTATTTTCTCCAAATTAAACCTACCAAAATATTTTCTTGTTAGCAAAAAGACTTCATGTATAGACTAAATTATTTTGTGATGTTATCAAGTAAACGAATAGTTTGTGTAATGGGAAATTTTATGGAATCGCTTTTTATTCAAATAATAAGCACGTATTTATGACATGATAAATTGATAAAACAGTTGTTTGAGTAAGTAAGGCACCACAGCAAAACAACAGACCATAAAGTGTCTGAATCTTTATAGTAGGTCAGTGATGTTAATAATAATAATAATAATATATATATATATATATATATATATATATATATATATATATATTGCTTAATTATATAAAAACACGAGTATCCATTAGAAATATTGTTCGAACAAATAAATTATATAAATTATATATATACATTATATATATAATGTTCGAACAATATTTCTAATGGATACTCGTGTTTTTTATATAATTAATAATATATATATATATATATATATATATATATATATATATATATATATATGTATGTATAAAAATCTACCAACCTGAACATCCAAGAAATAATGTTAGTAAAAATATGTATCCTGGATTTCTCGAATATTCAGGCTGGTAATAATATATAAATATGCTGTTTAATTATTGTGGAAAAAAAGAGAATCTACTCAAATGCGATAACACATCAAAAATATTTTACAAACAATCTGTTTGCACGAGTAAACACCTGTTGAGGAGGCACCAGTGTCTTAAGTTCGTCCGAGCAGAAGCCATGAAAGTATTTATAGAACAAAGGAAGGCCACATTTCGACGGTGAGGAAGTGGCTGCAGTTGAGCCGCCAGGTCAGTACCTATCACATTACAGACTCTCCTTTGGAGCGTGTCGAGAACACTGAGGTAGTAGATTTTGCTATGGATTCGATATAGTGGTTCCATTTGAGGCTTGAGGAGAGGATAAAGCCGAGGAGGCGTACTGTATTGCTCTCCGGGAGAATCGCTTATGGGAGGCAGGAGAGGTTGCCTGTGATGGTTGAGAGACAACAGCTTGGTCTTAGACGCATTGAAGTTGACAAGCCACTTCTTATCCCAATTCACCACAGAGTGTAGATCCCGTTCAAGGTCAGCAGAGAGATTATGTCTGTCCGCTACGACAGGTTTCTTACTGGTGCGGGAGTATATTGTGGTGTCATCTGCGTAGATGACTACTTGAGACTTGATCTCATCTGGGAGGTCGTTGATGAAAATAAGGAAGAGCGTCGGGCCCAGGATAGAGCCGTGTGGGACACATTCATTCGTGCTGTAGGATGAAGAGGCATGCCAATTCAAAACGAGCTTTATTATGCGGTTATTTAAAAAAGATTGGATTAGCTCAAGCAGGCGACCAGTAATTCCGTAACACCGTAGCTTGCATAGAAGGCCAGAGTCCCAAACCCTGTCAAAAGCCTCGGAGATATCCAGAGCAAACGCGCGAGCCTCGTCAGACTCATCAAGGGCCTGGAGCATGCACTCCGTTACGGTTGTTAGCAGGTCGGCCGTGGACCTGGCAAAGCGGAATCCATATTGCCTGTCGGAGAACAGTTTGTGGGCGGTGAGATGATGAACTATTTCAGCATTGATTATGGCCTCGAACACTTTCCCGAATATCGGTAGAAGACTGATAGGGCGATAGTTGGATGGGTCCGAGGGTACACCATAATTCTTAAATACAGGAACGACTGAAGAGAACTTCCAGCATGCAGGAAAGCAGGAAGCAGAAATGCAGTAGTTAACAGTTTAGAGAGGACAGGGGAAAGTTCAGGAGTACACCTCTTAAGAACTATCACCGGGATTCCATCGTCCCACTCGCCTTATGGAGGTCAAGGTTTTAAATTATTCGGGATATTACTGTCGGGGTAATATATACGTCGTGCAGTTTGGCCTCAGTTCTAATAGGGAAGTTGGGTGGGTGTACTCCGGACGAGTCAAATATGGAGTTGGATGAGAATCTGCGGGTAAAGCACTCAGCTTTGTTCGCAGATGACGTGAGAACCTCAAATTCATGGATTAAAGGAGGTATTGAGGATTTGCTATTGTTCAGCACTCGTTTGCAAATCCTCCAATAGTCCTTGGAGCCGAACTTGCGGTCAGCTATGCGCTGTCGCATTCTCTCAGCAAACAACCGTCTGGCGTCCTTTAGGGTTCTCTTGCACTCATTGGGAGCAGACGTGAATTGGCGCCTATTGTGATCAGATGACTGTCTCCAGAATAGACAGAAAATAATGGTTCCTGTGGGCAATGGCGACTGAGCAGGCAGGAGAGAACCACGGAGAGGAATGAGGTTTTAGGCAATACTTCCTGGTAGGTATGAAGGCATCAATGCCAGCTTTCACCAATGACGAGACCTCAGAGGCACAGTCATCAACTGGTAAATCGAACACTTTTTCCCAAGGGACGTCACAGAGGAAATCGCGAAAGGCATCCCAGTCAGCTTTTTGGTAGCGGTAGGAGGTCCTATAGGTAGAGGGCTCCTGGAGGGAGTGAGAGTGGATAGAAATACTGACAGAGACAACAGCGTGGTCGGAGTTGCCGAGAGAGCAAAGCTGCGAGACTTGACAGGCGTAAGGCGCAGAGGTGAAGCATATATCTAGTAGTGAGGAATGACCCGAGGGAGTACTTGGGAAGCGAGTGGAGAAGTCCACCACTTGCGTAAGGGATTGGGAAATAGCGAAGTTCATGGCGTGAATGCCCACTGGATCAGTAACAGCGTTTTCAAGCCACTCAGAGAGATGGGCGTTGAGGTCTCCAAATACAAATATGTAGGCGAATGGGTGTTAGGAAATAGCCTTATCTTTGTCGTCAGCAATGCTGTCTAGTAGGGAACAGTCAGGAGAGGAGAGAGAACGGTAAAGAAAGAATAGGTAACTAACCGAACTGAGGAGAGACAGGCGGAGAAATATGTATTGGGGGTTATTAGATTCGAGTGAAGTCACTCTAGCTATGGGGAGGCACCCAGCCCATGCATGTGGACAGAGGAATCCTTCCTTAAGAAGAGAAGATAACCAGGGATGGAGAGGTCAGAGGGGGGAATAGCTGAGTTGAGGTTAGTTTGGCAGAGCGCAAGGATGTCAGGGAACTTTTCATGCAGGAACGCTTCTACACTAGGAATGTTAGTACGAATGCCCTGGATATTAGTGAAAGAAAGGTTAATGGGTTTAGGTGGTTTGATTGTAGCTGATTTAGGGTCGTTTCTGATTTGTTTCGTCATATGTTTTTGTTTATAAAAAAGGGACCTAGAGTAGAGGATACAGGCGGTCATTATCCACAATCTGTGCTGGGAGGGAAACTGGCTAGAGCTGCAACAAGGTGTGGCCTCAGGGTTGCCCACCGAAACCTATCCATGCGCGTCATGGCACTACAAGAACCCCGATATTATACAACTGTTGATCAGAGCAGCCGCTCGTGACTCTACGCAAGATATATAGTTATGAATTAATTGTACATTGCGACACGGAAATGTCTATGTTTCGAGATAGATTCTCTTCATCAGGCAATGTTTGATGCTGGTTTTACAGGTTATTTACATTTAAATACAAAACCCTTCGGTTTGCTGTGTATGTATGTGGGAAGATATAAAATGTACATGTGCGTTCTTTTCAACTAATCGGAGCGAAGGTTCATTTTGGAATTTGGCCCCAAATGCTAACTTTTCCTCTCTTTTTCTTTTCGCCCTTTTCCTTATTATACTTTTCTTCTTTCTTCTTTTCCCTCCTTAACGCTGAAGATGTTAACCTGCCTTTAACCTAACCTTATCACTGTTCTTGCTTTCCGCCTAGTTTTATTGCGTTTTATGTGATATGCCCATTTATTACCAAGACTGTCGTTTTCCCTTTCATATCATTTTTGGTCTTCGAGCTGTAATTTTGTCAAAATCTTTAATTTATAAGTAATTTTTCCTAATTTAATTCCTGCTATCTTTATACTATCTTTCTAATATATATTTATTTGTTGTAAAGCTTATTTTATAAAAACAACATTTTTATATAAATAATTTTATGCTTCAAATTAGTTTATTTTATAATATAGTTCGTCAGTAATCTTTTTCCTTAAGCACTTGTTGGTTATATACATGTTATTTCATTTAGATATTATCCATTTTCTAATGGGAACATTTTGGAATATCTACATATGACATTTATCTCATTGAGTTTATTTAATAGATTTTTATTCTTAAGTGATTTAATAATATATAGTTTTTCGTGTAAACATAATGAACATGGTTCATTTAAGGACTTACATGTTTTAGCTTCTTTTAGAATTTTCCACTTTATTGTGGGTGTAGTTTTATGTTGCTTTTAGATACCAATGATATTTCTATGGGGATGTTCTACATTTGCATTTGTTATTATTAAATGAAGAAGTGTGCTAGTAAATGCTCCGTTTTAGAGTATTCTTAGTACTACCTATATAAATTTTTATATTATTGTGGTTTTCTTTTAAAGATATTTTGCATTGATAGACGATTGATTCAGTTAGGCATCTGTTTTCCAACGGGAAATCTATAGGGTTTCTAGAGTTACATTTTGTCTTGTCTAACTTAATTACTATTTTCAGGTTATTATTATTAATTTTGTTAAAATTTTTCAAAATATTATTATTGTGATTTTTTATGTTTTTTATGGATTGTTCATACAGCTGTAACTTAATAGCATTTTTATTAAAGATCTTACTTAATGAATTTTTTTCTGGAAAGTGTTTACTAATTAACGCGAGAACTTTTTCCCCAATTTACTACTAGTCATTTGGTTGAATAGAGTTGTGTACCAAATAATATTTCTATTCCTATTTTTTCTTCGGTGGTTACTTTTCTCGTTTTGTTACGAAAATGTGCATCACATTTTCGTAACAAAAAATTATCATAAATAATCAGACCGGTAGAAATAAATATATAAATATACTGTTTGATTATAAAGAGAATATCTACTTAAATACGAGTATCGATCAAAAATAATTTCAAATAGATAGATAGATAGATAGATAGATAGATAGATAGATAGATAGATAGATAGATAGATTGACAGAGATTGAGAGAGAGAGAGAGTATCAAAAATACTTTTACAAACATTAGTGGTGGGTTTGTAACGCCAAAGCAAGGGCAAATCTCATTATAAGAATATGTCCTCAAATCTTTCGTCGGTAATGTTCTCTAGTGGGAAATGATGATAGATCTAAAGACGCTGCATACATTGTCAATGATACGAATACAGGGACTACTCATGAAGTACCCACCATGCAGCAATATGAGGTGTGCAACATGCTAGGGCCACTTGAAGTGTGTTGATACATGGATTGTATCCAACAACTTGTAGAATGAATTTTCCTGATCAGCCGTACGAAATAATCCACAGCTTGTGACACCAGCAACGCGACCATAATTAGCATCAATGATTAGACGAACCAGCTGCCTTGGGTCTGGAAACGCAATACACACGTGCAATGTCGCGTCCCTTAGCAGATGCTTGGCCGTACATAAAAATCATATCTGCCCGCTTACGATATAAATATCCTAAAGTGTTAAACGGAATTCTTCTCAGTTCAATCACTACGACACACGTTAAACGTTGAAGACTGACTAGCCACAAATGTACATGAATGACAAATGTAACTTAGTCAATACGTCAATATAGCGCCATCTACAGTAAACTTTTCTTTTAAATTAATAACGCATAAACTAAGGATTTGCGGATGTCTGCTTATATGGATATTGTCAAGTTTCGATGTTCTAAACACAACACCTCATAGTTTATAAAACTATTTTTCATACACCCTATACATATAAATATATATATATATATGTGTGTGTGTGTGTGTGTGTGTGTGTGTGTGTGTGTGTGTGTGTGTGTGTGTGTGTGTTATTCAAATTGAATGAGAATCCAAAGAAATGACAAGCTATGATAATTTGGAAAAAAAATGTCGATTTATTTCATATAGCGCCATGATATAAACTGATTTTATTTCAGATAAATTTACACTATCGCGACAAAACGGAGCAGAAATGAGTAAAATCTAATTTCTAAAAATATGATACCATTAAGGTAAAGAAACATCAAGCTTTGCTAGTCTTCGTGGAAATCACGTTCTGTTTCGATAGCATAAATTTAATGGAAACAAAATTCGTTTAGACGACGACGTTGTTTCATTGACACATGTTAAGAAACGCTTTCTTTACAAAATTTATTTACCACATCCGTCTGTCTCTCTATCTATCTATCAAGATAGATAGATAGATAGATAGATAGATAGATAGATAGATAGATAGATAGATAGATAGATATTAAACTAGCTACACTGCAATCTATCACAATGTACCTAGAGATATATCTACATAACTATCTACCTAACCAACTGCTTATATATCTAACTAGGTCTTTCTTTGTTATATATATATATATATATATATATATATATATATATATAGTTGGTTAGCTACTTAGTTGTTGGTCATAAATAAATTAAATCAGTACATAGTTGTATTAAAACGTGATCAGTATTGTAGAACGCTTGAATATTTTTCATTAAAAATGAGTTATACATATAAATATATACTAGGATAATACAAACATGAATTCAAATGTTGAAGGTCCCTTGAATAACTCCTCCCTAAATTTGAAAATTTTCGGTTGTTTGAACTTTCCAGTCGCGTGTTCATAAACAAATCCCTGTGCGTTTGAAAGAGAAAAATATTAGATATTGTAAAGATAACGAATGGTTGAAACCTAGGTTGCGGTAAAAACTCATTTCCAAATGAAACATATATATATATATATATATATATATATATATATATATATATATATATATATATATATAGCCTGTTTAGGTGTATCACAGTTCATTAGTGTGGCTTGACACATCCACTTGCTTCTGTCCGGGATCGAAACTCGACTTATTTGGTATCGGTCGGAGTAGCTACTCACTAAGTCATAGGCGCATGGAATCAGAAAGGGAAACCTTAACATCTTGTATATAAGCAGTCTATACACACGCCAGTCAACGAAAGAACTCATTTCTGAAGAGTCACGCATATATCGCAGAAGTGGAATCTATTTTTAAAATTTTCTTCTCTAGAGAGCTCAATCGTAAAGAGAGCGTAATATATTAGTCATCCACATACAAGCCTGTTTCACTGTATCACAACTTATCAGTGTGACTAGACACATCCATTTCTTCTGGCCGGGATTGAAACTCAACCGATAAACATATATATATATATATATATATATATATATATATATATATATATAAGTGTTATTCTTAGTAATAAATTGAGTTCTCCCGGTGACTGCTGTGTGTCTACACCGCATATATATAATACGCTAAAATTTTCCCCTCTCTCACGCGCCTATGTCTTAGGGAACAGGGACTCCGACTAACACTAGATCGGTCGAGTTTCAATCCCGGCTGGAAGCAAGTGGAAGTCTAGACACACGAATCAGCTGTGATACAGTAAAACAGGCTTGTATTTGAATGACTAGTGTATATATATATATATATATATATATATATATATATATATATATATTATCCTATCTATGTATATGGCACAATTCGGAGTTTCATGCGTTATGCAATCCTCAGGTACATATTTCAAGTTGACAGTTTAATAGATTTGAATTTAAGTTCACTCGATGTTCATGGGAATTAAATCGTATAAAGTTAAGTTACTGCTTTTTTAATAACATGACTAAAAATTTAATTATTCTACGGTTATATGGGGGACAAAAATTTAAAATTAAAATCAAAATCAAAATCATAAAATGCAATTTAAGGAAATGAACGGGTCATAACATGAGAAACATTCGAAATAAAAATAAAAATAAGATAAAAAAAAAGAAAAATGAAAAGAAAATGAAGTAACATTTAGAATAAAGAATTAAAAATTAAAAATGTACGGAACAAAAATAAAAGGGATTTAAGTCATAATAGTTAAAAGTAATATTTGGAAAGAAAGAAATTAATATTTCGGAAGAAAGAAAGTAATATTTCGGAAGAAAGAAAAAAGAAAGATAGAAAGAAAGGAAGAAATAGGCAACGTAAAAGGAGGGATCTATATCAATTTGGTTCTAAGAATTTTTTTTCTATGACAGCATGTGGTCATTAAATCACTTTTCTTATTAAGTAAATTTGGATTCTTGATATTGTTTAAGATGACAAGTTTTTCTAAGATGCATAGGTTACATTTATCTATTTTTTCACTGTAATGTTTGGACTTAGCTATGATATAGCAAGTAATAATTCCTGAAAGAAAGTGGCTGGATTCGAGCTGCCAAGTCGGTACCTATCACATTACTGATTCTCCTTTGGAGCCTATCGGGAATACTGAGATGAACAGCGGGGGCGCCTGACAATATATGACAGCAGGATTCTATGCACGGACAGATGGTTAATTTGTATATGTGCAATATGGATTCAGGCGGAAAAAACATCCTGGCCCGACACAGTGATCCAACTTTCCTAGCAGTAGATTTAGATGTTAACTCAATTTGTTTTGTTTCATTAGTGGTGTAGGATTTATAAATTATTAATTGATTTTTATTGATTTAAACTCTTTTTTGCGTACTTAGATGTATGTCTGCTTAACTGTTTTATGCTGAGTAAACCATTTTTATCATATTGTGTTGCTCTATTTTTTCCTGTGTGGAGTCAACATGTTTTACTCTGTCCGTATATATTCCCGCTTAAAATTTGTTGGCTATGATTAAGTGTTTGTTTTTGCGTATGTGTGTGTGTTGATTGTTTGTGTTTTATTTTTGAGCTTGGCGTGATATTTTGTTCGTTTGTTCATTGTTGTATTATCCGTCTGTTTCTTTTTTCCCGCTTTCTATCACTGTCTTCGTTTTTAGTGTATTATGGTGATTGAGTTTACACACACACACACACACACACACACACACACACACACACACATATAAATATATATATATATATATATATTATAAAAGATTTTAGATTATTACAATGGGTAATACATATTTCACCGCGTCATGATGTTATTATCGCGGCTCTTCAGACCCAAATTGCACAAAAGTTGGTCCTCAAAAATGTCCCCCACCAAATTCCTTTTATTTTATTTTATTTTACATAGACGCTCACATGTACATATTAGAATGAACATTTGTAAAGGTTATTTATGAAAATTTCTCGCTCATTCGAAAAGACCCCCAAAGAAAAGAGGAAAGCAAGGATAAAGAAAGACAGACGATTGATTAATGTAAAGAATAGAAAAAGAGAAAAAAGAAAAAAGAAGAAAAAAGAAAATGGAAAACAGAAAAAACTAAATGGAAAGCAAGAAGAGAAAATGAAAGGACAGAGAGATACAATAAAAGGAAATACAGTATATGTAGATAACGCCATATTCATGATTAGGATGCTCTCTGAAAGGGCATTACAAATGAAGAAAGACTTGTACCTATGCTTCATTGATTACGCGAAAGCATTCGACAAAATACGACACAAAGAATTCATGGAAATGATAGGCAACCTCGACATTTTCGGCAAAGACATAAGAATAATCAAGAATCTCTATTGGCAGCAAACGGCCTGCATACGGACAGGTAACGACCTCAGTAGACACACAAAGATAGAAAAAGGCGTAAGACAAGGATGTGTCTTTTCACCGAATTTGTTCAACCTATACAGCGAGAATATTGTGAGGACCCTAGATGACACACCAGGATTTGTTATTGAAGGTCACAACCTGAACAACATAAGGTATGCGGACGATACAGTGCTGATTGCGGATACGGAAAGGAAACTACAAGACCTCATACAGAAAATAGCAGTGGAGAGTGACAAGAAGGGACTACAAATAAACTTTAAGAAAACTGAGTGCATGGTCATCAGCAAAAGATACAACCCAAAATGCCAAATACAGGTGGGGGATAACAGAATCAAACAAGTACAAGAATTTAAGTACCTAGGAAGTGTTCTAACAGAAGATGGAAAGTGCGACACGGAGATCCGAAGGCGAATTGGCATGGCAAAGGACGCGTTCCAGAAGATGAGCAAAATACTAACACACAGGAAAATCTCAATAGAAACGAAGAAAAGAGTGCTAGACTACTACGTAATGTCAGTTCTTCAATACGGCAGTGAATGCTGGACAATATCATCGAAAATGAGGACAAAACTGGAAGCGGCCGAAATGTGGTTCTACAGAAGGATGCTACGGATATCGTCGACTGAGCATACAAGCAACGACGAAGTGTTAGAAAGAAGGGCAACAAAAAGGAAATTGATGCTGAGCATCAGGAAGAGACAACTGAAGTTCCTGGGACATGCAAGGAGGAAGGAGAACCTGGAAAACCTGATACTGACTGTACAGATAGAAGGAAGGAGAGACAGAGGAAGACTGCGGATAACATATTTGCAGGGCCTGATCAGGTGGATGACGGAACGGGGGTTGCCAGGAGCAACAGGAGCAAACATACTAAGAGCCACAAGGGATAGGGAGACGTGGAGAGCCATGATCGCCTACGTCCTGAAGGGACAGGGCACATAGAAGAAGAAGAAGATAAAATCCCCCCCAAAAAAACAGATCCTGTTAAAATTAATTTTATTATCATGAAAATGATCCAGAATGAAAATAAATAGTATTATCTATGTACAGAACTAAATATGTATATTATATGAATAAAACTCCGAATACTACATTCGTTGTATAGTTATTTCGGTGAAAAGAATCTCGCTTCCTCAGCGCCATATCCGAAAACAAAATTATATTTCAAATATGGTACAAAAATTCACAATACCAGAATTATCATTATTAGATTTTTGTCGCCGAAATAGCTATACAACGAATGTAGTATTCGAAAATTTACGTATATATATATATATATATATATATATATATATATTATAAATTATGTTTTAGAACATGTACATAATTTCTTGTATATATGTCCTCTTCCCTACAATCATATGCTTGTTTCAGTGTTTGGATTTAAACACTTCCTCTGGGGAAAAAAAAACATAATTTATAATAAATATTCACGGCTCTATACACCATATATCGAGCACTGTTTTAAATTAATGTTTTGGACGGAAAATTTTTTCTTTTCTCTCCTAATTCTATACTCACTCGAATATATATATGAACTCGTTAAAGGTATAATTTCTCTACACTGCATTTTATTATTTCATCAATGGTTTAAGATTACTGGAAACGACTTTCAGAAAAGAAAGGGGAATTTAATGTATAACTCGTGTGTGCCATCATGTTTAACTTTGCTTGTTCAAAAAGCATTAGAAATTCCCACATAAGCAAACCTTCAGTATTCAAATAATATTTTTGGTCTGAATATTTCTGTGTTATTCTCACGCATACACACGATCGAGTGTCTTAATATAAAAAAAGATTACAGTGTCACAAGCAAATGACTTTCATTTTCAATGATTGGAGACATTATTTGAGGCGCCAATTTGCTGGGATATTAGATCACCACCATCTTTTCATAACTTGGAATTTCACCTAATACTGACATCAAACAGCTGTGACTGTGGTATGGAAAATGTGTCTATATTCAGCTCATTGTCTGTTATTTCACCGTATTTGATATTTACCCTTCTCAGGACTTCATATTTGCGCTCAGCTACTGGGGACAGTATGTCTGTCTTAGACGATTTCAGTCCCGGGTTTTTATCCGTTAAACAATGTCCATATGACGTCAAACCATCCATATCTTTCCGTGGGAGACTAATATGCCAGAAAACGAATTAGGTTGCATTGGGCAGAATAGTGCCCATTCGCACGTTTATAGAAAAAAATAAATGACAAATAGGAAATGATATTTCTCAATTAGATTGCAATCCATATCGTTGGCATCGATATTTTATTTGGCGTCTTCGGTAAGTTCATAATGTCCACATTTGCGGAAATTGGTCCGGATTGACAAGATCAGCGGCTATGAACAGTAAATCCTCCGACAATTTCAACGGGCTTGAAGAAAAGATGCCGACTACGTCAGCGCGCCTTAATGCGCGGTAATCTCTTTTTCTTCTTGAGAACATGTGCTTATTATTTCATTTTTTTTTCTGAATCACTTACCATATGACACTGAATGTCTATATTTCAGTCTTTTTCAATGTGTTGTTGGTTTCTTTTTGTCTATGCCTTGCGTTCTGCTCTTATCTCTATTTCTCTGTAACATTAAGGTTTCCTATTTCTTTGAAAACGATTTCGTAATAATAAATATTCTTCTTGTTCAAATGTCAGCTGCTGTTAAACAAAGCAAAGAATCGAAAACTTAAAAAGCTTCTACATGAGCTGATAATCATTTTCCTTCCACTGACGAATAAAAAAACTCATGGAATGCCTTACCATTCCTACCAAACAATCAAAATGCTAAATGCAATATATTTCAAGGAATTATTGCTTTAGATTATTTTAGATTATAATTCCAGATTATTTTATTGTTTTATTTTATTTTATTATTCTTTTATGGTGTTTTCTTATTACTTTTTACAAATCATTGGAACACGCGACTAAGGAATCTGGAATAGTTTGAAACTTATCATCTTAATTTTATATTTTAGTGATATTTTATTGATACATTCAGATGTAAAAACACTTTGTTTGGGCGCTCTCCACCTTTCCACGGAAATGGACTATTCGAATCACTATATAAAATAGTAGTGATTATACCTCGTGGAAGTAAGTCGAGTGAGCGAGTTAGTCGGGTATTTCCGGTATTGCACGGGAAGTGTTCTACTAGTCAATCTATTAAGTCTCTACGACGATACTGTATACTAATTACCTTTTTCTGTATTCTACTAATCCTCACCTTTTGTAAATACTTCTCTTTCCTGTCAATACACCTACTTTTATACTATTACGTTGTTTTGTATTATTTCACACAATTCTGTTACCCGACGTAACACACTTGTACACTAATATATATATAAATGCAAACTTAACACTATACTCGTTTCGAAAAACCATCTACGTATATATGCGGAAGGAAAAAATGGTTGCAAAAAAAGCACATGAACACCAGCCAAAGCGATTTGGACCAAGCCAGTACGTAGCGCAAAGAAAAAACCCGAGACGAGTAATCAATAACAAAAAAGCGCTCAATACGTAAGCAGAGCAGAATAAGTAAATTAAACTAACCTTCCCTGAAGATCCGGTTAGGTGAAACCTTGGTAGGCTTTTTGGCTCCCTTGTTTAATTTACTTATATATATATATATATATATATATAGAGAGAGAGAGAGAGACATCCGCAGACAGATCTGTTTCGCTGTATCACAGAACATCAGTGTGGTTAGACTCCGATTGCTTTTAACCCAGGATTGAAACCCGACCGAATTGGCGTCAGTCGGCGATTCTACCTCTGGGCTATGGGCGTTCGGTAGAAGAAGGCAGACTTTTTAGCGTGTATATTGTCATTATACCTGCCCAATAGCCAGAGTGCTCTAATCCATTCAGCATGCAGTGTGGGTATAGAAGAACCCAAAGGATTATCCTGTACATATCCGCAGATAGTCCTGTTTCGCTGCATCACAGCTCATCAGTACGATTGCATATCCGTTTGCTTTTAGCCAGAATTGAAAATAGGCTCACATATATTTGCATGATAAAAGAAAACAGGGACGCTATAAAAGTGTTCAACATAAAATATAAAAATTATTCAAAACAGATTCAGTATAAAAAAAACAATACAAATATGTTACTACTGCAACTAAAGGCTTCATGTGGACGCTTAGATGTTGATGCTGTAGTCTCGCAGTCCTCAAGAGTAAGAGTGACGAGACGTTCAGTTCCTCATTATAAACAACTGAGTGTCTCGTCACTTATCATAAGGAGTTGAGTATCTTGACACTTACAATATGGAGCTGAGTATCTCATCACTTATTATAAGGTACTGAGTATCTTGCCAATTATATGGAACTATAGTAAATTGACACATTTTAAAGAACTTAGTATCTTATGATTTAATTTAATAGAATGTGTATATCTCGCCACTAGTGTGTATTTTGGCACTTATTACCTTCTCAATGATGATTTTGAGACGAAAGTATCAGTATCTAAGTCTCCGTGTGAAACTTTTAATCGCAGGAAGCAAGGACATATTATTATTATTTAACATGCACGCACGCACGCACGCACGCGCACCCCCCCATATATATATATATATGGACTATTGATCTCATTTTTGTTGCCAATATTGAGAGATTTCGGTCTTGTACGATCCGGCCTTCTTCAGGTGCAAAGAATTTCGAACCGAAACCTTTATTAAAATTACTCTGGTATATCATCCTCATTCCTTGCAGAAAGCCTCGATTGGAAGTCATGAATTATCTCCTTTAATCCTGCAAGTTACTTGTCCAACACTTAAAGACAGATTGCCCAGTGGATTTGGACGTTGGTTAGTTCCTGACTTTACTCTTAGAGTTGTGAGTTCTATACCAGACTACATCAGTATTGAACAAGTAAATTGCAGGGTTTGAGGGAGGTAACTCATGACTTCCAACCGAGGCTTCACGCAAGGAATGAGATTGATGTACCCCAGTTATTGTAATAAATGGTTCGGTTCGAAATTCCTATCATCTGAAGAAGGCCGGAGCGTACAACGGCCGAAACCTCGTACAGATGGCAACAAAGATGAGAACTATATTCCGAATAAAGTAAATACTGTAAATACTGCAAATACTATCTCATCTCAGAAATATAGACACATAGTAATGTTCTTATTATTTATAATAAAAATATTTTTCCGCCACACAAAAGCTGAACAATATTTTTATTATAAATAATAAGAATATTGCTACAAATATTTATCTATTACGTATTGAGCACTATTAAAAAATAAATGCTACAAACTGTGGAATGTCATTCTAATAGTTTCTACTATATATATATATATATATATATACATGCAGATGAAGAGATGACAGATAGCTCTGGCACTAGCACACCGTTTACAAAAGATTTACATGAACTTTAAAAAAACTCTGTAGAAATATTTTATGGACGAAACCAAAACGATGTAAATTTATTTATAACATTTATTTCGTGTTATAAATAAATTTACGATTCTTTGGTTTCATTAATAACGACTTCATATAGGTAGAATTAACTTCGAAAATGTTTTCTTTTCGATATCGTTATACATCATAACGAGATCGATATTCACATTTCGAATACACGTGCAACTTGGAAGATATCATTCTCAAGATATTGAAATTCATTTGTAAATGGAGAAGAGAAAGAGATTTTAGAAACTTGGAAAATGTTTTCTTTTCGACGTCGTCATAGAAATGCTGCTCTAATTAATCAAACAGCTTGTTATAGTTTACAGGTTTTTAAAGCACATTTTCAGAAAGAATTTTATTAGTTTTTTTTTCCGCCGGTAGACATTTGAGCTACTACATCTACAACACTTGTATATCATTATAATGAGGTCTCACATTAGTGAGGCGGGACCGGTGTGCAAGTGAGGCCATTGAGGGGAAGGTCCCGAAACAGTATCTCCTGATGACCCCAACATGAATATAAATTCGAAAGGAACACATTAAAATAAATTCAATGAAGTCATATTCTGTATAGAAGCTCGGTGGAAATGTCATTGGTATAAGGAGCATTACACATTCAGCTCGCTTTAGGTGAGTTTCAATTACTTTCCAGTAATTTCCTTCTTCTGATTCTAAGAGTCGCTTAAAACTAGACTTCTGTTAATATAATATTTGAGACTATTTTTAAATTACCAGCTTCTAATATATAAGGCAGTGATGGCCAATTCGAAATTTGTTTAAATTGATAAATCTGAAAAAATGTTTGTATACAGAAAATTAAGATTTAATCAGACTGTCTGGCAAATTAACGAAACAAAAAATATCTTTTTGCGAAGAAAGAGAAACATAAATATATGAAATTACTAGGAGTATATAAATTATTTTGAGAATTGATCTGTCAAAGATCAAAAAAAATATGAACCATTTGCATTTTAATCGTTAAAGTAGGCCACTGTCATTTAATATTGCGTATTTCTATTAAAGTTTATCAAGTAAAGTTCTTTTTTGCAGTATGATAATTGAATAGTTGTACTACCGTTCATTATAGGAAGCCATTCCACAGAAAACAGCTGAAGAATCGTCAATGAACAGCATCACATATTACTAATTGTAAAATTGTTACCCTTCAAATATTCTGGAGTGAAAAACGTCTTTACCAGTCAATTTATTAATCTAAACTTGTTATAAATACAGGAATACATATTCATATTACTTATTGCACAAAAGCTGGGTATCATCCATCATGTTTTCAATTGTGAAAACAGAATAATATATTTTTTTATTAATTCACAGCGTCTAAGAAGATTACATTTTTTACATTAAATGATCCATAAGATATGGTTGATTGTTTTTGTTTTATGGCATATCAACCTTGGCGGGTCATTTTACTGCCAACTAAATTGTTATTTATTTATTGCTGGTAATACCTTTTTTATTTCAACAATTTATTGTTGTTTTGGTCGTGGTGCAGTGGATATCGGCTCGGAGCGAGAAATCGGGAAGCCGAGTTCGAATTCCAGTCGAATTCCTTGCATTCACTTACGCGCAAATACCCTTGGGAAAGGTATTAATCCGCCTCTTCCTTCCAGTTATGGGTTAAATAATAGGACAGGTTGGGTTCTGTAGCTTTGGTCGGCAACCAATCTACCGCAGAAAGCAATGGCAACCTACTGCGGGATAATCTTCTCCCCAGTCAGTCATGTCTCTTCCGAGACATGACCACCAAAGCGTGTATCACGTATGGCACTTAACTGACTGATATAAGTTTTGCGTCTAGTAGTACTTTTTTTCTTTTTCGAGTATCAAGATTTATTGGGATTTGTTTTTAAGGGCAAGTTCCCCAAGTCCGACTCTATTATTTAACCCATAACTGGAGGGAAGGGACGGATTAATGCCTTTCCCAAGGGTACCAGTGCTTAAGTGAATGCAGAGTGTTTGACTGGAATTCGAACTCAGTTCACCGATTTCTCTTTCCGAGCCGATAACGCACATCCGTCGCTATACGCTTACAGTACCTGGTATTCCCAAGCGGTCACCCATCTAAGTACTGACCAGGCTCAACGTTGCTTAACTTCGGCGATCGAGCGATAACCGGTGTATTTAACGCGATATGGGCGTAAACCCATAAGATATGGATTCGCCGTTAAACAAACGAATCAGTCAATCAGTCAAATTTATAGCAACAATCGAAATTAATGTAAGCCAATGAATTTGTTGATCTTATTTCCAGTGTTTGTGCCTACTACAATTACCGATGAACGAAGCACATTATCTATAATATTCGCATTCCTATTATTGTACTCATCTTTGTGCCTATTTTCACGCTTTGGCAATTATTCCCTCGGGCCGGCATCATGTGTAGATTGATCCGGTCAGATAATGGGAAAAACAGTTTAAAAAATTACAACCTTGGTTCGGAAATTTAATGATATATCAAGTTCAATAACAGGGTTGGGCTATAAGTACTTTGAATCAGCGAAATAAGGGCCAGCAATAACTGAGTAGTGCTAAGAATAACTACAAGAGATAACTCTAGGCAAGAACAGTCTACTCTGTAGATTTAATAAAGGTTTCAGTTCGGGATTCCTGTAGTTTACCCGAATTAATATGCACCTAATGAAATGTCGGAGTGCCCAATGGCTGAAAGGTTGGAATAACAGCAACAAAGATTAAGACAACAGTCTGAATGTAAATAGTTGTTTCGAGAATTTGGTGTCATAGTAATTTGGAGTTCGATCCCTGGGTCTGACGGTGTTTACCTTGACTCGGTGGAATCAGAGGGAGCAATAACTGAGCAGTACTAAAATATAACTAGAAGGGGTAAACCATACACAATGGCAGTGGTACGAAAAGAGTCTATAGCCGCAGATTAAATAAATCGTTCAGTTCGAAATTTCCTATAGGTTACCCAGATCGATAAACACCTGATGATGACGGAAGAGTATAACTGTTGAAATGCTATGATAGCCATCCAGTTTTTTCCCCACTGAAAAGTTCTTATTAGATCGGAAGAAAGATCAGCTGCCAATCCCGGCTCATCAAGACTTTTGGAGGTGCGCCCGTATAACAGCATATTATCGGCATAGATATTTACAAATGAGCGGTGTCTATTCCTAGGTAGATCATTTATGTAAATCAGAAAGAGGGTTGGTCAGAGAAGTGACTCTTTGTAGACGGTTGATCTGATCACCAGAGCCTCAGAAAGTTAACAGTGATTCAGGGATCTAATCAGTTTGGTTTTGGAGACATTGAATGTAGCCAACCAGTTTTTTCCCCACCGAGAGGTTAGTGTTAGATCGGACAAAAACTCCTCTGCCAATCTTTGAAGGTCAAGACTTTTGAAGGTGCGCCCGTATAACGACGTGTTGTAGACATAGATATTTACAAATGAGCGGTAGATCATTTATGTAAATCAGAAAGAGGGTTGGTTAGAGAAGTGACTCCTTGGAGACGGTTGATCTGATCACCAGTGCCTCAGAAAGTTAACAGTTAATAACTACCTTCAGGCATCTACTTTTTAGGGAGGATTTTATAATAGAGAAATCTCTTCAGGTGATTCTATAGCCGGAGAGTATGTGCGGTAAACCTTTTGGGATACAATGTTAAAAAGGGCGAGAAATAACTGAGCAGTACTAAAACCAAGAACAACACGATATATCTCTAGACATAAGCAGTGGAAAGAGAACAGTCTATCTCCGCAAATTAAATAAATTGTTCAGTTCGAAACTCCCTGTAGATTACCCGGATCGATATCCACCTCCTGATGAATGCCGGAGGGCACAATGGCCGAAAGGTTGGGATAACACCAACAAAGATGAAGACAACAGTCCGAATGTAAATAGTTGTTTCGGAAATTTGGTGACATAGTAATTCGGAGTTCAATCCGTTGGTATGACAGTGTTTACTTTGATTCAGTGGCATCAGATGGAGCAATACCTGAACAGCACTAAAAATAACTAGACGGGATAAACCATACAGAATGGCAGCGGAACGCGAAGACTACTCCTGTAGATTAAATAAAGTGTTCAGTTTGAAATTCCCTTTACACTACCCGGATCGATATCCACCTGATGAAGACAGGAGGGCACAATGACTGAAAAGTTTTGTTTACAGTGGAGAGTAGTCCTAATGTAAATAAAGAACTTAATAATAACTCCTCATTCCCGAAATTCCGACAATAACGTCATATCTTAACAAACCTGTGAATTGTTCAAAAGAACAAAAATGATACATAACGCTTGATAATTAAATTATCTTTTTTTAAGTTTATAATTATTAAGAGTCATCAATGTACAAGTATACCTCACCTTACGTCGGAAATTCGTTCCAGAATAGGCGACTTAAATCAGAAAATGACTTAAGTCAAATGTATTTATCTCTAAATTTCATTGTCACTAGGCTAAACCCAAAATAACAATTTCTAGTTCTGTAAGTTATTCATAAATTCCTTTTTAATAATATATGGTCAATAAGAATCTATTTTAAGCTTGCAAACAAGTAAAATTTAGTTTTTAATATAATACAGAAAGAAGTAATTTATATTTACGTACATACTTTTAAACACAATGTAGCTATTTACAATTTGACAATCTTACAGAAACATCACGGACTCTTTAAGTGTAAATGTTGATGGATCCATGCCATTAGAAAATAAAATTATTTTGTAAGGTTAAATAGCAAATACAGTTATTGAAATTAAATTTCGATAGTAGTAATTAAACTTATTTATACTAAAATTTACTACTACTTACATTCAATTTATTTGTTTATACATATTGCGGACGGAGATGACGGTGGGGCGTCAGAATCAAATAAGACGAAAACTCGGTGACAGATGTTTTCATATTTCGTTTTCTAGGATTTTAGACGATTATATCATCATTTACTGTAAATGCACGTATTTTAATATGATTTTATATTATTTCATTCTTATTTTATTGTACAGTAACATGATTGTATGTGTTCTTAAGGCTTTTCTAGTGATATTAGAAGTTCAATATTTGTGGCGGACAAACGTAAAGTGGAATAAAATGATTTTAACTTAATCTTTATCTTTCCATATATATATATATATATATATATATATATATATTGACAAACGACGTATAATTAAGAACAACTTAACTCTAAACGACGTAACCCGAGGTACACCTTTTTAAGTAACTCGTCGCTGCTAGAATTATTGGAGAGGACGCTTAAATAAATTAAATTAAATCTTGTTTGGTGCTGTAAAGCAAATTATATAAACTTTAATGATTCACATTCAGTTTTTCAAAAATTGTCAAATTTCAACCTCCACTTTAGATGTCAAAACAAAATCTGAGTTAATATTGTAGTTAATATTCAACATTTTAATATAATTATTTGACTTATTCTGAAAAACTGCCACTTGAATTTATTAGGCAGAGCTAAATAATCACGTTTAACGTCAATAGAAAGTTAATGAAATCATCACAAATTGTTTAACATCTATAAAAGAACAAATAACAAAAGCGTATTATAAGATTTTGCATCCTTTACATTTTAATAGTGATCCTTTTGTCATTTACTATCCATTGATTTTGTGAATATTTTAACTTCGTCAGGTTCACCTATCAACCCCAGGAAAATAAGAACGGCCATTGTATTCTGTCTATAAGAAGAATCATGAGGCTCACTCACTAAGGGTTAAGAAAAGATAAAATAAATGATGGTGTGGGAAAGGCAAACTGGAAGAAACAGGACAAAACCAAACTGGCGAGGCTGGAAATCTCAACAAGTAACGTAACCAAAGAGAACGCCGGTAATAGTCCGAGACTAACAATCAATCACATTAACTCGGTACACACAAAGAGTCTAGTTTAAACAAGGAAGTGATCTGACAGAAAATTGTCACATTTTATCAAATGGGACCTAAATTAGAAAATAAAGGCCCCAGTAACTCGAACCAAGCTCGCCACATTTACCTAGCTTTCGATGAATTTTTTTCAACAAAGAACGCTTTCTATCACATCTGAATAGGAATAGCGTTCGTATCGCCAGATTCCTTCCATTCGTGACGTCCATATCACCATTCTAGAAACTGCTAGCAATGTGAAAAACACCATCCTTTTTTCTCTGGCTTACGGTGGGAACATATTAAACACGCGCCTACGCCAGATCAATGGATACCAAATGTTCAGCAATTATACAAGCCATCAACACGCCGACATAGTTTCAAAATGGCGTTCCTGATGACAGTCGTAGTCGTTTTCTCCAGTGCAATGTCACAAAAATATCAATCGGAAAAATACGCCCAGTTCCAACTGAAGGTTATGTTATTGAGCAATTTCATTTGTCAGGTAAGCAAAAAACCAAGACCAGGAAGAACTCAACTTGTCGCCGACGAGCCACTTAAAAAATTTTTCTGATGTGACTGTCTCCACTAAAGACCAATAGAAGACCTTCTTGAAATGTCAGTGAACCGAGGAATCACCTTCAGTGCCTCTCGATAGTCTTTGAAGAACGTTGATTATTTCTGGGGCTTACGTCGGCGCTAAGCGTAGCAACCAGAGCTGTGATAGCAAAGGAATTCTTCCCTAACGCTCCCATCGAAAATGCGAACCAGACCATCAGTCCCGAAAGAGCAACGGCCTTCCAAGCACCTAACCGCAATCCGGAAACAATGTTGCGGTTAATTTTGGCACTCGTGACATTCTCGTGTCGTTTAAGCGCCGGCACAACACAAAAAATGGATACCCTATGTGCGTACGCAGAAACCCTGGCTCGAGCATCACCAGGGACAGCCATTTCATGCAGAGCCAGACTGCACGCCCTATACCTCAGTTGAGTGTAAAGTAAGGACGGAAGTCGACAACTATGGTGAATCAACCGAGACAGTGAGTGCAAAAGCGAGCATTCTCCTGTATCACAGTACCGGGAATGTGACACTGGGGTAGCGGTACTTGGTTATTTATAATTATTTGAAATATTAATATTTTCCCATTTCAGAGTGTCAAAAAATCCTTCTGAAGGAAAACTGATAATTACTGCAACATAACATTTTGGTTTTATCATATACTGTTACATATTTCTAATTCTGCTACTTCTTCTGTTTTGTACAATTTGGCTGAGAAAGATTATCTTGTTTGCTAATACTTGTGTCAATAACCTGTCTCGTCTCTTTAGGTTGTTTTCTTTTCTTAGATTCATTGATCTTCTGAATAATATGACTAGACTTTTTTGTTCTAAAAGGAGTCTTTAGTTTACACTATCATGTTCTATTATATTTGTCTTATAAAACATTTTCCTATTGATTATAAATCATTTCAGTCCCTTTAATTAGCATAAACCATTATTGTGTCCATTTTGAATCAAGTTGTCTCCCATTTTGGCCTCCTTTCTAAAGCTGGGTTCTTTTAATTATGTTTATATTCTCATCAAGTATTTTGTTTAACGGATCAGTCATTGAAAGTAGAGTTTCTGTATTTTTTTCATTGAAACTTTTTCCTTAATTCAATTAAAATTAACAACATTCTTTGAAACAATAATGGAATTTTTATTCTTGTTGCAACATTCCTGTTTATTGGAACCGTAGTTCGTTTCTTTTTGTTGCCTTGTGCGTTGTATATTTCCGTTTAACAGTTTATCTTTGTTTGAAAATCTTCATTCGAACTCTTTGTTTTGTCAGATATTTGTACGTTCTTATCTACACATTTTGGCTAAAGGTAGTAGATTTATCAACAACATTATCCTTTGCTTAGTTTTATATTTTCTCTGTGTTATCGAGAAATAGTTTTTGCTATTTGAAGATATTTTTTGTTGCTTTGTATCATGTCGTTTATTCCTAATCTACATTCCAAATTTTATTGTTCCTGCCTCCCTCGAGTTATTCTACCTTATAATAATAATGGAAGAATGATGGAAATACAGTAAGAATAATATTACTACAAATATATATATATATATATGTCTGTGTGTGTGTGTGTGTGTTTGTTTGTGTGTTGTGTGTGTGTGTGTGTGCATTTAGTACAGTTTTTTGCTTTGTGCATGTATATATTAGACAGTTTAAATGTTTAATATTTTAATTTCTTACCTAATTCCTGGTTCCATTTTTTTTTCTTTTTCGTAATTCTTATCTGCCACTTTACATTTGCTTATCTTCAACTGCTATTGCTTACCAGTTCTTTTGTTTTCTGTTAAAGTTTAATCATTTTAGAACTTGTGAAGTCTTTACGTTTGGTCCCTCTTCGAAGATTTTTATCTGTACTTCCATTACTCTCGGCATTCTTGCTTATTCTTCTGATTACGTTTCTCTTTCTTTGTGTTTTTCAGTTTTACCATTAGTGCGCCATATTCTTTTTAACGTTACATTACCCAGTCAGTTAATTTGTTGTTGATTATATACTTTCAAATAATTCGGGAGCTTATGAGATGATCTTTAACCCATTTTAACCCAGTGTCCTCATTTGAAGACAGCATAAATAACTGTAAAAATAATGGGTGTAAATCTTTATATAAAACCATTATTATATATAGGTAGTGAGGACATACTGATTCATCAATAAAATTACCCTCCAAATATTGCCTGGTTGGAAGAAAAATTCTTGTGATTTGTAAATTAATTTAATGTTCTAAAACCTGAGAACACTGAGTTAAAACTTTTTTTTTTTAATCATTTCACCCCAAGTGAGGATATATTGATTCGTCAATAAAATTACCCTCCAAATATTGCCTGGTTGGAAGAAAAATTCTTGTGATTTGTAAATTAATTTAATGTTCTAAAACCTAAGGACACTGAGTTAAAACGTTGTTTTAATCACTTCACCCCAAGCAAGGCATTCTGCCACTGTTGTTCAGGTGTTACATAAGGGAAAGTGATGAGAAATAGGGTTTAGTTATAGGGAATGTCAAGAGGGTAATAGACGGATGAGAATACAGAGAACATGAGTGGAGTAGATGGCAAAAAGAGCTTGAGAGAATGAATGAGAGTTAGTGAGATAAGAGATGTCTATTGACCTTACATTTAAATTCCTGGAGATTCTAGTTTTCGGGGAAGCAATTATATAGAAGGAAATACCACAGATGAGAAGTGAGTGAAAAGAAGATGTTAGAGTAGAAATTGCGGTTAAATTTTATCGGTTTTGCTGTAAAAGGGTGGAACCTAGTTGCTAATCTAGTTACTCTTGTAAATTCATACATTGGGGGCACCAGTGATCTAAGTTCATTGCAGCAGAAGCCTTGAAAGTATTTATAGAAGAGGCACAAGGAAGCCACGTCAAGCCGGTGAGTTAGCGACTGCAGCTGAGCTGAAAATGTCAGATGGTTACTTGAGAAAAAGTCGTATTTATTATGATATAGTAAACAAGATAAAATTAGCAGTTCGTATGGATTGATCTTTCTATAATTTTTTATTTTTATTTTTATAATAATTTCACCCCAAGCAAGGCAGGACTGCCACTGGTGCACATTAGCTTACAGCGAGAGGGGAAAAAAAGAGAGAACAAAATGTCCAAGGGATTTCGAAGAAAAGATAAGAGAAAAATGGTAATAAAAGAAATAAAAGATGGCGATTGATCTTGCATTTAAACACCTAGAGTTTTCAGCTATCAGGAAACAAGTATACGGAAGAGAGTTCCACAGAAGGGAAGTTTTAGATTAGGAGTAACGGTTGCATTTGACTACTTTGACAGTAAAACGTGGTTCTTAGATGCCAATCTAGTATTCACGTGGTCGGCGTACCAGGAAAAGAAACATGTTAGAGCAGAACCCGTGAAAATATTTGTAATAAAGACAGGGGTTTAAAACTCTTTAACTCTAATATGAAAAATAGAACAACATCCTCAAACAAAGCGGTATGTACTTGCTGCTATTATTAATTACTGATATCCAAAACCATCGATGTAAAAGCTACTACAAATTACCATTGTTTCCTTTTTCGGTGGGACGGAGACAATACAGGCGTTAGTTGATCTGTTGTTGCTGTCATCTATAGGTCTTGAATTCAAACTCTGCATCATCTACTGGAATAATATTCTCGGGTCCAAGAGGAACAAAGAAAAAAATGTAATTACAGAGATACGAAAAGATAAATAATGGATGCATGAAGATGCCTCGAGTGTCAGTCAGTTAAGTGATACACGCTTGGGCGATCATGTCTCGGAAGAGACATTACTGACTGGACAGGAGATTATCCCGCAGTAGGTTGCCATTATTTCTTGCGGTAAACTGGTTACCAGCCAAGGATATAGAACCCAATCTCTCCTGTTACGTAACCCATAACTGGAGGCAATGGACGAATTAATATGGACGAATATGCATAAATGAATGCAAGGAATTTAACTGGAATTCGAACTGGGAACCCCGATTTCACGTTCCGAGCCGATATCCACAACGCAAAACGCTCGAGTGTATTTGATTGAAATAATACTCAACAATGTTTGATTAACTCAAAATCTGTTTACAGTTAATTAGTTCAAATTATCAATATCATTTTGTTTTATTTCTTTAGGATTTTATGACGAACTGGATTCATTGAAGCATCGATTTCGAAAAGGAAATGATATTATACCTCAATCTAGTTTTTTTTTATAATCATATCGCCCAAAGCAAGGCATCTTACTGCCACTGTTTTGCAGGGTGTTACATAGGAGAAAAGTTATGATAAAGAGTGGCAGGTTATAGGGGGTGTCAGGAAGTGGATAAGAGATGGATGAGAATACTGAGAGTGGAGTGGACCGAGAAACGAGCATGAAGAGAGTGGATGCAGGTTAGTAAGATAGGAGATGACTATTGACTTTACATTTAAATTCTTGGAGATTATAGATGTCGAGAAAACAAGTAAATGGAAGGGAATTCCACAGGCGGGAAGGGCGAGAAAAGAATCTGATGGAGTAAAATTTGCGTTTCCAATTTATTGGTTTCACAGTAAAAGGACGGGTCCTAATGTTTAATTTAGAATAGAAGAGATCAGCTTTGCCGATTGGCGCTTGCCATGGATCATGTTTTTATATTAATTTCCACGATAACATTTCAATCAAATTGATACTAACCGTGTTATTAATTTTATATTTCTTTCCTGACAGAAAAATATCATTCTTTAATTTGTGTTAGTTTTAGGATGTGTGTTGGTGTATCTGGATGAGTAATCCGAGAGCTGATTTCCAGTTGAGTTCATTGCATTCAGGTAAATACTCATGAAAAAGGTATGAATTCACCTCAATTCCTTACCAATTAGAGATAGTAGGATTGAATGGGCTCTTTAGCCGTGGTTAATAACCAGTTTAAGCCGGTTTGATATGGGACTATCTACTCCATCCAACAGAAACATGCTATGGAAGTCTAAGCTGCAATCCCTGGTATGCGGAGAACTGTGGCGGCATAGCACTGTGGCTGGGATTTTGTGAGATTTGAGATACGTGCATTGATACTTCTCATGGGTTCTGCGAGACTTGATTCTGTGGTTACATATTCCTTAGAGTGTCTACGTAACTTTTCTGAAAAAGAACTGCCTCAGCAAACCGTTTTTCTAATAATGAAGTATAAGTGTCCAAATTTCAATTCTCATTGACTCTTGAGGGAATATCGTCTCCACTTTTTCTTTTACCTGATATGCAACCCCATAGAATTAATGAGTGTGTAAGTGTGTTTGTTTTATTCCAGGAGCGATCTTTCTATGGAATGGCTCCGAACTATACTTTCAGATTCACCATGGCTAATTTAGGTTCATGGTTTTCACGTATAGCTTCTCTGCATCGCAGTCTATCCTATCCTTTATTTTCTTCAGTATAGGTGTTCCTCTTCCTCTATATGCTATGCACCTTCAGGATGTTGGTAACTCCAGCTCGCCACAACTCTCTTCCCTTTGTAGGCCTTAGTTAATTTTGTCTTTTTCTAAATCTCATAACCAGATTCTGACATCTATTTATGCAAACTATTAAGGACATATCATGTTGAAACACCGGATCTCGTACGATCACCGAAGTTAAGCAACGTTAACACTGGTCAGTAACTAGATATGTTACCGCTCGAGAATACCAGAAAATAAAGTTTCAATTCCAATCGGGTTTGTTATATCCCCTACGCAAATAACTTTGAAAAAAGTATGAATCCACTTCACCTTCCTTCTTTAATTAGTAGAACTTGCATCAGAAATCATTATTATCTGAAAATGATATAACCATCTGAAAATGCTTTCTGGTAAAAGGTTGATCAGCCGTAAAAAACAAGCCAATTAATCATCAATTTTGTTAGGTAAGTCATGTGCTGTTTTTCACTTTTCCTTTTGCCTTCAATATGTGCTTGTGAGATTCAAATATTCCAAGCCCTGATTCTGTGCCCTAGAAATTTCAAATGCTTCTTCCTGATGTTAAGAATAGGTGTCCTTTTTTAGCATTTTCTCAAAAAAACATCTCAGCTTCAGTGTATGATACCAATTATTAGAGTCCTTCTGCAGAACATTTCTGTGGCCTTAAGTTTGTTTTTCACATCCTTTATGAGATTATCCAACATTCACTTCCATATACAAGAGTCGATATTACCTAGTTAAAACGCATAGGTGATACACACTTTGATACACACGCATAGGTGATACATATCATACGTGATATGACTGACTGGGCAGAAGATTATCCCGCAGTAGATTGCCATTGCTTTCTGCGGTAGAATGGTTGCCAGCCAAGACTATAGAACCCAATCTGTCCTGCTATTTGACCTATAGCTGAAGCAAAAAAGGGGTGGGTTATATTATTATATTAATTAGTAGTAATTATTAGGAGACCAGTTTAATACTTTATGACAATAGAAAACAGATCCCCCACTTTATGTCCAGTAGAAACATGATTAGATTCTGTAGTGATTAGTAGATTATGCTTCCACCTATTCAGTCAATTAAGTGTCATACGTGACACACGCTTGTGCGATCATATCTTGAAAGTGACATGACTGACTGGGCAAAAGATTATCCCGCATTAGGTTGCCATTGCTTTCTGTGGTAGACTGGTTACTAGCCACAGCTATAAGGACTATAACTGAACAGATAGATTAATACATTTCCCAAGTTTTATTCGAAATGCCTTAAATGTTAATCATACCGACAGATAATTACAGACAGTTGGTGCGTACAGTGGCCGAAGCTAGTCATAATAACGAAAAAGTGGAGAGTAATTCGAATGTTAGTCAGTCAGTTAAATGCCATACGTGATATACGATTGGGCGATCATGTTTCTTTCGAGACTGACTGTGCAGAAGATTGCCATTACTACTTGTAAGTTGGCTGCCATTACTTTTTGTGGTAGACTGGTTGCCGACCAAGGCTATAGAACCCATTATGTCCTATTATTTAACCCATAACTTGGGGGAAGGGACGGATAAATACCTTTCCCAAGGGTCTCTGAGCGTAAGTGAATATAAGAAATTAGACTGGAATTCGAACTCGGCTACCCGATTTGTCGTTCCGCTAGTAAATGTCAGTATTCAGTATTTTTGGCCGTTTTTCTAACAAAACTTTCCCGATTAATTATAATGCGCTTAGCTTTTAGAATACAACGTTCGCTAGCACAATGGAATTGAAGTCGATGTCGTCTTCCATAATTGCTCACATAAGAAATCTGTCAAAGCTCACAAAGTAAACATCGTTGCTGCTCTTAAAAATAACCTCCAATCTAGGAGATAGGAAATGGCTCGTAAATTTGACTACAATTTTTTTACGATTCCAAAACGAATCTGCTATCCTTTAACTACCATAGAGAAATTTGCCTACCTGCCGTCAGTATGGATAGCGCTAGTCTCCTGGAAAGTAAAGCACAGCGTTTCCTTGACCTCGCTCTCCCAACAGACCTCAGTTGGAAAGACTACATCAAAACTATAGCTGTAACTACCGCTAGGAAGTTTGGATCACTGTGTTGGGCCAGAAAGATTTTTCGCGTAATCATTCATCTTCCACATTTATAAATCTACCATTCATTCGTGCATTGAATAGTGTTGCCATATCTGGTCGGGTGCTCCTGCTATTCATCTCGAGTCTTTCGAAAAACTCCAAAGGAGGATCTGCAACGTAATCAGTCCTGAAATGGCAGCTCGCCTTCAGTCACTGAGATGTGGCTTCTCTCTGTCCTTTTTATATATATATTTTCACGGCTTCTGCTCTGACGAGTTTATATCCCTGATAAACCGACGACATGAATTTACTTTTACTATTAGATTGGCATAAAGGTCCCAGTCTTTTACCGTCAAAATAGTCAAATGTAACTGCCATTTCTATTCTATCCGTTCCTTTTCGCAAACTTATCGTCTATGGAACTATCTTCCGTATACTTACTTACATGATAGTTATGATCTGCAAAAGTTTAAATGCAACGTCAACTGCTATTTTATATCTCCCAAAATCCCATTCTTTTCCCGGTATCACTTGTATCCTGCTTTTCTTTCCCTGTGCACCAGTTTTTTTTTTTTTTTTTTTTGCATTTCAATGAAGAAAACGATGAACATTTGAGATATTTATTGCGTTTTTTAACTTTTTTCGTCCTTGTTCTTGATTTTATTTTTCTCAACAGAACTAAAATATGAAGTCATCTGTTATGGTAAAACACATCTATTGCTCACATAATGGACTCTCCCTTCTATATTAATAAGAGTTAACAGGAAGTTAATTCGATAAGTTCTTGGGAAGTTCTACAGAGTTCTTTAGAGTTCAGTAGAACTATTAGTTCCAGTTTGGACCTAGTTGGTCTAAGGCCGTTGATATTAGTCGGCAGTTAGCCGAATACTAAGGAGTCAGTTTACAGTGAAAGATTACCAAGTTCCTAACATTTTGGGTGCGTTAAGTCGATTAGCAACAAACAGAGCACGATTATAACCTTCAGTGCGAAAACTACTCCGCAACATTATCACATATGAAATGACTCACTATTTTTTTATTTGTTTATCAGGACGTCTAATGACGTAAACTCTTTAGTATTAGGCTGTTACATATAAAATAACGCATTTTGTGGTTGGTTATTCAACGTCTAATGAAGTAACATCATTGGTATATTTTAAAAAGACTTGACTTATCCAGGGCTCTTTTTATTTCCATATATTTTTCCATATATTGTTACTCATAAACCCAGTGAAAATAATTACAAGGAACAGTGTCGAGAAATTTAGTGTAACAGTTCAAACTGGAAAAAAAGAACCATTTTTCTCATCGAATTATTAGATGCGATCAGAAATGGATACTCTTTGACAACATTAAGAGAGAAGCCATTGGTTAGAATCTAACCACTGCTCGATTCACTTACTCTAACCGTTAGATGCAATTCAATCACCAAAAAAACGTACACAAGACATCTACTGCATCCTAGAATGTTAATGGTTACTGTATGGTGGTCTTTCAAAGAGGGTATTCATTATTCATTCTTGCTTCTATGAAAAACAATATCAGCAAGCTCGTATTGTGTAGAAATTGAGTGTATACAGTAAAAATTGAAAAAAGTCATCCAAGGTATGTGAATAAGGATGATGCACGGGCGCAGGCTTAACGGTCCAAAAGCTGCAAATCCCGAATCATGAAATATTATCACATCCCCCATATTCACCTGATATGTCTACTACTTATTATCACTTATTAAAGCAACTTGTGCATTTCATTTTTTGAGTTTTGAATTTTGTTTAACTGCATATCAATCTCTGTGGATTATTTAATGCCAAATATTAGGGGTTTTAAGGTAATTTTCTTTAATGTTCGTTTATAGGTTGATTTTGTCAGATTTTGATATATATATATTTTAGAAAAATGATGTCTTCTAGTTTTCTATTCAAAAATGTATTGCTGGTAAAAATATTTTTCCTTCAAAAATGTATTATGGCAATATATTTTTTCCCTTCGAAAATGTCTTATGGTAATAGTTTTTCCTTCAAAAAGTATTGTTGGTAATATTTTTCCTTCAAAAATGTATATTTTTCAGTAAAGTCTATTTTTATGTATATTTTTCTATAAAAGTATATTTTTATACTTTCATAGTGTTTTGACCTCAGTTTCGAGGTTAAGTATTTGCCCATAGCTGGGACCTTAACAGGTGCTACCACCCAGGGTCAGGTTGGACCTGGGAACAACAGCAATTATTAGATGGTTCCATGCTCTTCATAACCTCCCAATCAGAGGCCTTGCTGCCTGATGCAGTTTATCGTCATACCTAGCATCTGCGCATTTTATGCTCAATAACACATTCTTCGATAAGCAAGAGTTAATCGAAGCTTTTTAAAGATAGGATCACGAATTTGAAGTAGAGTTATTCATCAACATGGTGACATTTCAACTAAATAAATTAGTTATTAAACAATTCTGTTGCGTTTTATTCATTTTATATAAAGCGTGTCATTTCATGTGTGACAATCTAATAACTACGTCAATGATTTTACCGGTTTTCATTGCGATTAACATAAAAAATTCCATTTTTTATAAGTTGTTGGCAAGTTTTCCTTTAATTTATCTCTTTCCTTTCTCTCTAATTTTTCTTTTTGTCACACTCCAATTTTCTTTCGTTCTTTTTGTCATTCTCTCTTTTTTCCATCTTTGTCTGTTTCTTTTTTATTCTTTTCCTAGCTATATCTTTTTCTCCCTCTCTGACCTTTCTTTTACTCACTGTCTTTTTTATGTCTATTTCTTTTTCTCTCTCTCTCTCATTTTATTCCCACGCCACTTTGTCTCTCTCTCTCTCTCTCTCTCTCTCTTTTTCTACGGTTCATTCTTTTTCATCTCTCTCTGTCTCTATCTCAATCTCTCTCTCTCTCTCTCTCTCTCTCTCTCTCTCTCTCTCTCTGGTTCTTCTCTCTGGTTCTTTATTTTTCTCCCTCTCTCCTTTGGTCGTTCTTTCTTTCTTTTACTTTCTTTCTTTCTTTCTTTCTTTTACTTTCTTTCTTTCTTTTTCTTTCTTTCTTGTTCATTCTATCTTTCTCTCTCTTTGATCTTTCTTTCACACACTTTTTTATGTCTATTTTTTTCTCTCTAATTTATTCCTACACCCACTTCTCTCTCTCTTATTCTGGTTCTTCTCTCTGGTTCTTTATTTTCTCCCTCTCTCCCTGGGTCATTCTTTCTTTCTTTCTTTCTTTCTTTCTTTCTTTTTCTTTCCTTCTTTCTTTCTTGTTCATTCTATCTTTCTCTCTCTTTGATCTTTCTTTCACTCACTTTTTTATGTCTATTTCTTTTTTCTCTCTCTGATTCATTCCTACTTCTCTCTCTTTTTCCCTATGATTCGTTCTTTTTCTCTCTCTCTCTCTCTCTCTCTCTCTCTCTCTCTCTCTTTGATTCTTTTCTTCTCTCTGATCCTTTCTTTTTTTCTTACTTTCTTTCCCGCTCTCTCTGGGTCGTTCTTTCTTTCTTTCTTTATTGTTTATTCTATCTTTCATTCTTTTTTCTCTCTCTTTGATCTTTCTTTCACTCACTTTTCTATGTCTATTTATTTTTACACTCTTTGATTCATTCCTACACCCACTTCTCTCTCTCTCTCTTTCTCTCTATGGTTCGTTCTTTTTCATATCTCTCTCTCTCTCTCTCTCTCTCTCTCTCTCTCTGATTCTTTTCTTCTCCCTGGTCCATTCTTTCTTTCTTACTTTCTTTCTTTCTTTCCCTTACTCCCTGGGTCGTTCTTTCTTTCTTTATTGTTCATTCTATCTTTCTCTCTTTCTCTCGCTTTCTATCTTTCTTCTTTCCTTCTTTTATATTTCACTTTCTTTCTTTCTTTCTTTCTCTCTCTCTCTTTCTCCCTCTCTCTCTCTCTCTCTCACTTTGTCTCTTTTCTCTCTGTATCTTTTTACTTTAAATCAACTGCTAAGCTTTATCGCCATCAAAACTGATTATTCTATTATTTATGAGGTATTGTCAGGCGCAACATACGCGCTAAGAGAAACAACATCAAAATGTAATAAATTCATTCTTTCCAGGAATATTTCACGAAAACCGCTGTGTTTAGTAGGTCAGTGCCATGTTTATATATATATATATATACATACTAGCAGTATAGCCCGGCGTTGCCCGGGTGTAATGAAAGCTTTAAAACTAATCCTTGGTCCTGGAGCTCAGACTCTTTGGACGTTGGCACGAAAAACTAAAAGCAATAGTTGTTTCCAGTTAAAGCAAAACCGTAGACTGAAAGAAAAATGAATGGATGTAAGTCAAATTTTGATTTCCTGGTATCGATATCAAATAAGTTTTTTTTCGTCATAAACTGAATTGAAGGCTAAATAAGTCCTCTGAGTAAATGGTATCATGGGTGAAACTAAGACCTACAATTATACCTACTTAGAGCCAAACCCGAAGCAAAAACTAAAATAAAAGGGCTGAAAAAAATAGACATACAGGCACATAAATAAACACACACTCAAACATCTTGCCTTTTATATATATATATATATTATTGATTTTCTGCACTATTGCAAGAACTGCAACCTTGAAACTTCTGAAGATCGTTTCTTATGTCTTTGTCTATGAGTGTATCAAATTTGATTAAAATCGGACCACTCATTCTGTAACCCGATTTTTTCGATTATCGATTTTCGATATTTATCGGAGGTATCTCGACAGAACACTTAGCCAAGAACATTCGTAGACGCTTATAGTACAACTGCATAAAATTTTAAGAAAATCGGTTCAGCCGTTTCAGAATCTATAGGTAACGGACACACACACAGACACACAGACAAAGTTCCTTTTATAAATACGTTTAGATGATATATATTTATTATAATTCTCTTTTAGTTTTATATTTCCTGTTCGGTGTTTTCTTTTATTTATCATCTGTTTTTGTTTGTGCATCGTCTGGCGTTCCTATATTTCATTTGTTGTTTCTGTTGTGACACATAAACACCACGGTATTAATATAGAGATTTAAAAAAAAACTAAAAATAACATATACTTTTCTGAAACGTTATTTAAGGAATATCAGCTGATTTAAAGTATTATTAATCTGATTTGAAACAAATAATTTTTTAGATTAAGTATAAAATATCGCCGTATATGCAAGAGAAATATTATCGAGAGAAAAACTGCTGGAAAACGAAATGTGTAATAGTGGGAGAAATGAGAAAGTATAACAAAAAAGAAAGGGGTGATAATATAAGAGAAAAGAGGATGCGGTTGATTTTGTAGAAAGTTAAACTCCTTTCGTTGCTCTTCTCAAGTATTGTCAATGTATCTTTATCATTCAACCCGCTCGAATACAAAAGATATCATGGTGTTCATACATTCACGCCCACATACACATTCACGAATTTACATATATTCATTATTACACATACGCTTACTTCTATCAGGCGTGTTCACATCTTTGAGACACGCGGCTTTCATTTAGCTTTTACGTAATAACCTTACTTTTCAGCGCATTTTGGCGTGGTTATTTAAGGTGCCACACACGTGTTTTCTGACAGTTGGCCCCGCTTTTGACCGACGATAGTGGAAGTGAATGTGCAGCAGTTTCCCTACTCGAGCGAGATCCCTGATATCCAGTATGGCAGCGGGACATTGGTTTAATTCTCGCTCGCACACACCGCTCTAATAGCAGATTGCAGTTAGCGGCACGATGTTTGTTTCTTATATACAAGCGTGCACACACACACACACACACACACACACACACACACACACACACACACACACACACACACATTTTTCTCTTTACAAACTCAAATGGTATATCGACTCAACAACTCAAGTATTGTACATTATTATTCCTTTCAAGATTTCCCTTCTTCAATGAATATATTTTATTCGACAATTTCACTTAGGTTTCTTAACGTTGCATGCTTGTTCAACCCTATGTAAACTTACTGTTAATACACGTTTATCGTTGTTTACCCTTACGCTGTTTCTTGTTTCTTATGCCATCTTACGCCGAATCGAATCATAATTAATAAATATTCGTTAGCGGATGCCCCACTATTTGCGACAATATATCCACCCGTATCCCATATATTAATCGGCATATTAGAACAATCACAAAATCAAAGGTAACATTTTGCTACATTGTTAATTATTTTCCAGTTAATTCAAACGCTGTTAAATACCTGAAAAGCTCAAAACATAAATTATTGTGTTACTGTTGTGGGATTTCCCTTTCGTATATAATAATGAACTCGACTGAGTATACATATACTTCTGCCATAGAGAGAACATCAGTTGCTGCCATAGAGTTGAGAGAAAGTATATTCGTGGAGATCCGTTACTGTTATCGGAGAGTACCGGAACTGATACGTAAGTTACCGAGAGATACCGAACTTACCCAGATACTACCGCATCAGAAGTCAGTCTAGCTCTGAACTCCACTCAGCTAGATTAGTATACACGGATATACTATTTTCAACCACTTCACTTCAAGACTTATATATATTTATTTCTACTAATAGTATTGTCGGATTTACTAACCGGCGTTCAAGTTTGTATATTATGTTCAATATAACCTGCTTTTCTATCTCCCTATCGGTTTTTGTTGTTCATTATTTTGTGCGGTTCCTCACTCGGAATCTACCACAATGAACTAGTTTTTAATTTGCTCTATATTTAGATTATATGCAATATTTTATGCGTATTTAATATTTGTCGATTAGAAAAAAAACTATTGGCATTAATCCAGTGCTTTTCCCTCTAGCTATGGGCTAAATTGCAGGAAAAATTGGGTTCTATAGGGTGAAGTTGTTGGAAATAGTATAATCCGTGTATATGATTCTAGCTGAGTAAAGCTCAGAGCTCGTCTGACTTCTGATGTGGTAGTCTCAGGGTAACTTTGGTATCTCTCGTATACTCTCTAAGCTATGACAGCTACTTTTCTCTCTATGGCAAGAGTATATATATATATACTCAGTCGAGTCTATTATCATATACAAAGGGGAGATCCCACAACATTCATCATGCTCTATATCTATGTTTAAATTTTAATCTTTTTTTTTTATTTACTGCGGAATACTTTTTGGCTTCTGTCTCTTTTGTTGTTTTGCATTATTCATTTAATTTATCTTTTTCTATTTCTACCTCATATCCAATTTTATAGTTTTTTTCTTGCTTTTCTTTCTTGTTTATTTATTTATTCTCTCTTCCGAGTGCATTAAATGATTTTCTTAGCGTAGCTTAAACTTGGCACAAGGCCGAAAATATAAATCGAACTCATCCCCCACCTGCTTAATATGAATCCTATAGAGAATGAACAATTTTTTTTCTGAAATATATTTATTCACATGTACATTTTTATTGTTTTCTTTTACTCTCTTTATTTTCTTATTGGTTTATTATTCTTCCTTTCCTTTTTGGTTTTCCTCGATTTTTCTCATTTTAGTTTCGTTTTCTATTATAACACATTTTTGATGTCCTGTTGCTTTGATTTTCTTTCTCGACATTTCTATTCTTCTTGTTTTTCCCGTTGATAATCCTTTATATCCATTTATTTTCGTTTATCCCTTTCTCCGATCTGTTCATAAATTTGCTAAGAAGAATTAATATGTATGACAGCATTTCCGACAAGAATCATATTCAGATATTCATGCTGTTGTAGATAAAATTCAAGGCATCTGCTATCTTCGCACAGCACGAACAAAAAAGTGATATGTAACCCGAGGCGCTTCGAGTTTTTACCCATGCATTTTTCTGGTTTCAACCTAACGATGCTGCCATTTTGACCCACATAAAAAGTTGGGTCTTTCATATAGACGAATATAAGAAATGGAAAAACCATTATTGAGAAATCCACACCCAAATTGAAAATGTTAGCAGCCAAGATGCGTCAATCATATCAAGTATTATTGTCGTTAGAATTAGTCAAAGACATGCATATTGAAACGCCAAATGTTATTTCTAAAGAAGGATTTTTGCTATGTTTTTTTTTTCTTTTCAGAATGCGATTCTTGAATGAATTAATATATTTTCTTTCCATTTTTCTGCACAACTTTCATTTCGGAAACTCACCATAAAGAAAACGAATGGCAGTAGCCACATGTTTACATTAGTAGTATTTTCATGGCTAATTAATGCAAACAGAATTAAATAATTATTATATTTTAGTCTGATACACACGTCTTCTGTACATATTTGCACCCAATCCGTCTAGGAAACCAACTCGGAATTCAAACATCTCTATATGGTTTAAATATTAGCGAAGTTTAGATCCTGTAGCCTTGGTTGACAGTCAGAAGGTCAACTGCGAATTCAGTCAGTAGCTTTAGCGAAATACATACTGTGCAGCTAAGGAAAGGTTCGTTGATCGCGACTGCACTACAGGAGTACATCCAAGTCTTCTTTTTTTTTGCTAGATTTGATAAAAAATCTTACCGTTTTAGTTAAAGAAATAAATGAAAACGAAACTTAAAGCCTGGTATGATTATCGTCACTTGAGATTATCCTTATACTTGAAAAATAGCTTCCTCTAAAAACATACATTGACATCTGCGCTTGTTTATCTAAAGACGTGTGATAAAAATCGATGTTTTCGTAGAATATAAGGCAGTGCAGATAATGTATTAACGAGGGAAGAAAAAATGAAATGAACTGCAATCGTAAGTTTTACTTAATATCAGCATTTGAGATTTAAACCTTTTTTTTTGTTGTTGTTATGAGTACTAAAACTATTATTCAGCAAAATGACAAGTGAAGACTTTTGAAAGCATCAATTGGAAAACATTCCACTTATTCTTCAGAATTTCATCTACATATCGCATTTTCTGGAGAGTTAAATGTCATACGTGATACATGCTCGGGCGATCATGTTTGGAAAGAGACATGACTGACTGAACAGAAGAAAAATGTTTTTTAGCTGGTATGTCCATTTTCATTTCACCATTTGCATTTTTCTCAATAGTCAATCAATTTTCCATATTACTCTTCTCGTTTATTTTAATATATCTAAACTTATTTATAAATGGAACTTTGTCTCTGTGTGTGTATCCGTTACCTATAGACTCCGAAACAGCTGAACCGATTTTCTTGAAAATTTACACAGTTCTACTATAAGCGTCTGCGAGTGTTCTTAGCTAGGTTTTGTGTCGAGGTACACCTTATAAATATGGAAAATCGATAATAAAAAAAAATCGGGTTATAGAAGGAGTGGTCTGATTTTAATCAAATTTGATACACTCATAGACAAAGACATAAGAAACGATCTTCAGAAGTTTCAAGGTTGCAGTTCTTACAATAGTGCAGAAAATCAATAATACACACACATATATATATATAAATATATATATATATATATAAGGCAAGATGTTTGTATGTGTGCCTATTTATCTGTCTGTATGTCCTTTATACAAATCCACAATTTTTATCCGATTCTCACCAAACTTCACACATATATTCTTTAGGCTGAATCCAGAACCATGGATTAGTTTTAAAGCTTTCATTACACCCGAGCAACGCCGGGCTATACTGCTAGTTTTCTAATTGAATATTTTAATTTACTGCGGAATATTTTTTGGCTTTTGTCTTTTTTGTTGTTTTGCATTTTTCATTTAATTTATCTTTTTCTGTCTCTACCTTTCAGTATCCAACTTTGTACTTTTTTCTCGCTTTTCTTTCTTATTTATTTATTTTATCTGCCGATGCAGTAAATGATTTTTTAAGGGTAGCTTAGACTTGACACTAGGCCGAAAATTTAAATCGCTGTTTGGTAAGCAAGTTTACGGTAGTGAATTCCACAGACGGGAAATGCGAGAAAAGAAACTGAGGGAGTAGAAGTTGCTATTACATTTGATCGGTTTCAGTGTAAAAGAGTAGGACATATTTGCTAGTCTAGTAGCTTGTTTTATTTTTTTTAATCATTTCACCCCGAGCAAGGCGGAAACGCCACTGATGTGCAGGGGATTACATAAATGTAAAAAGATTAATTAGAAAAGAGTGAGGAGTACAAACTAGTTAGAAAGGGACAATAGAAAGCAGGTGCGATGACAGATACATAGGTGGAGAGAAAGGGAAGGTTATACAGGGGTGGGGAGAGAGCTAGAGTCCAGTGGTTAGTAGATGAGTATTGACTTTGCATTTAAATTTCTGGAGGTTGTAGCCGTCAGGAAAGCAAGAATACGGGTTCCACAGGCGGGAAGTGCGAGAGAAGAAGCTGTAGGAGTAGAATTGTCATCTGCACTTGGCTAACCTGACTGTGAATGGGTGAGACCCAGTTGCCAGTCTGGTTGCACGAGTGAACACCTGTTGAGGAGGCACCAGTGACTTAAGCTCGTTTCAGTAAATTAATGAATTAGACGCACCAGGGATCTAAGCTCATCGGAGCAGAGGCCGTGAAAGTATTTGTAGAAGAGATAGAGAGAAGCCACATTATGTCAGTGATGTGTAGTAGTTGAGCTACAAGGTCGAGATCGATTACATTATACATTCTTCTTTTGGGTTTTGTCAAGAACCCCAATAAGAATAGCATGGGCACCCGACCAGAAGTGACAGAAGTATACAATGCACGGGCAGATAGTAGATTTATATATGTGCATGATGGATTCAGACGAGAAATACGTACTAGCTCTTCACAATAAGCCGAACTTTCTAGCAGCAGATTTAGCTATGGATTCAATGCAGACATTCCAGTTGAGGTCGATTGAGAGAGTTACTTTGAGGAGGCGCAATGTTTTGCTTTCAGAGAGACTAGCTTGATTCATGCTGATGGGGGAATGGGAGGAATGATTGTCTATGGTGGTTACAGGGTAGCAGTTTCATTTTGAAAGTATTAAATTTTACGAGCCATTTCTTACTCCATTCCACCACAGATTAGAGGGTTTTTTTTCAAGATCAGTAGCGAAGTTTGCCTTGCCAGCCTCGGCAGATTTCTTATCGAGGCTGGAGTAAATGTTGGTGTCGTCAACGTAGATGCCTACTTGGGATCTGATTACATCAAGGAGATCGTTGATGAATATCAGAAAAAGCGTAGGACCTCGAATACATCCTTGAAGTACACACGCGTTCGTTTGATAATATCTGAAAGCATGCCCATTTAATATTACCTTCATACGCGATTTGAAAGGAACGACTGGATTAGATCAAACAAGCGTTTAGTTATAACATAGGTCTGTAGTAAAAAGTCTGTAGAAAGTCAGTATGCCAGTCTCTGACAAATGCTTTAGAGATATCTAGGAAAACAGCTCGAGCTTCGCCGTTCTTATCGAGAGTCTGGTATATACACTCTGTTATGCTCGTTAGCATAACAGCAGTAAACCTGGGTGAAGCGGAAACAATAGTGTTTATCGGAGAAGTGGCTGTAGGCTGTGAAATGTTGAACGAATTCAGCATCGATAATAACCTCGAACACTTTGACAAAAATCGGTAGGATGCTGATAGGGCAATAATTAGAAAGGTTTGAGTGTTCTCCAATGTTCTTAAATACAGGAACCATAGAGGTGGACTTTCAGCAAGCTGGAATGCAAAAACGAGAGAGGCAGTAGTTGTAAAGTTTGGAAAGGACAGAGGAGAGTTCAAGGGAATATTTCTTCAAGATAATGATTGGGATACAGTCACCTCCACCCGCCTCAAGGGGTTTTGAAATTTTGTTAACGACAAGTGACGGGCTAAAGTTGAGCCTTAGTTCTAGGTTAGAAGTCGGGTGCGGATACCCCAGACAAATCAAATGTTGAGGTGTTGGAGAATCTGCAGGCAAATCACTCAGCCTCGCTGCAGATGTGAGGACCTCAGATTTATTGATTAAAAGGAGGATTGAGGGCTTGATGTTGTTTATCACATTTTTACAGAGCCGCCATTAGTCTTTGGAACCGAACTTGCGGGATGCTACACGCTGCTTTATTCTTTCAGCAGACAACTGCTTAGCATCATTTATAATCCTCTTGCACTCATTACTAGCAGAGGCAAAAAAGCGCTATTTATGGTCAGACGTATGACTCCGATAATGCCAGAAGAAGTGATTGCTGTGGGCAATAGCGGTCAAGCAATCAGGGGAGAACAAGAGGAACGAATGGGGTTTAAGTCGTAACTTCCTGGCTGGGAGGAAAGCACTGATGCCAGCTTTAACCCATGAGGAATCCCCGGATGTACAATCTTCAACGGGAAGTTATGTCTCAAGAAATCGCGGAACGACTCACAGTCTGTTCTTTGATAGCTGCAAGATATTTTGCTGGTCGGGGGTTCCTGGGGGATTTGGAGTGGAAGAAGACATTGACGAAAGGTGATGTTAACAAGTGTAGGAAATTTTTTAGCTGGCTTAATTTTTATTCTTACTTTTTTCTGTAATAGTTAGTAATTTTATGGTAAGGAGAGGCCTAGAGCAGTAGAATTAGTTGGTCGTCAAATGCAAAATGTGTAGGAAGAAAACTGGCGTAGACTAGAGCATAATATAACCTCATAGTTGCCCACCGGAGGCATTTGAAGACACACCTATCCATGTGCATTATGGCACTACAAAAAACCCTGATATTATTCAACTGTTGATCACAGCAGCTTATTTAGACGCTACGCAAGAGTTCAGGCTCCTAACTACCAGTCGGAAGCAACAACCAGGAAACTGCTAAACCGGTACACTCAGAATAAAGAGACGTTTCCACCTTTCACACACATTACAAAAAGCTTGCGACAGCACTACTATTAACACCTGAGGAGAGGAAAGAAACCGGGAACCTCTTCCTAAATAAGAAACATTGGATAAGTGTCTAATTTTCTTCAAAAGAAGAAGAAGGAGTATGAACATGGCATTAGTAGGGTCTATCTACTCAAAAGAAACAAGAAATAAATTACTAAGTTTTAACTTAGTTAAAAATCGAAAGATCTCTTGATTGTCACTAGAAGACATTTTCAAATACATTTCCCTATAAATTCAAGGATAATAAATAAATAAAATCAGCCTTTGCTGTCGAGACAACTAAAAGAGCTACCTGAACTCTTAACTGACACAAACATATTGTAAAACTTATCTAATGTTACATGCTAGAAAAAAATTCAACTTTCGAAAATTAAACATTCACAAAAAGGGTCAATCAAGCTTACCAGAGACAAAATCTGCTGCCATCAGAATATTAACCAAGTCGAGTAAAACTTCAAATTCATCATAGTGAATTCTATTTCACTTTTTATTCAGTTTTTATTAATTCTGTCAGTGGGTAACTATCTATCTATCTATCTATCTATCTATCTATCTATCTATCTAGATAGATAGATAGATAGATAGATAGATAGATAGATAGATAGATAGATCAGCCGGTTACGTTACTATGGTTTCGTCAGGCTACTTGTATATATTTCTTAGAGAAACAAGATATTCTGTCTCTTTATATGTGAATTAAACGTATAACATAATGAACAACCCTCAATATGCATGATAAGATTTCACAAAATAAAAACATTTATTGTATACATTTCGGACATTTTTGGATGTGCGTTGTTGTGCAGTGAACATCGGCTCTGAACGAGAAATCAGACAGCCGAGTTCGAATTCCAGTCGAATTCGTTGCATTCACTTTCGCGAAAATAATTTTGGGAAAGGTATTACCCCGTCGTTTCTACTTCCAACTCTGGAAGAACAGATTGTGTTCAAGAGCCTTGGTTGCCAACTAGTCTATCTCAGAAAGTAATGGCAACCTACAGCGGGAAAATCTTGTACCCAATCAGTCATGTCTCTTTCGAGACATGATCACGTGTATCATGTATGGCACTTAACTTACTGATACATTACTAAGAAAAACAAATATTTATGTCTTATTATTTATCATATAAAAATATCTTGTAAGCTTTACCATATATAATTGAGTTCATCAATCTTTTGTAGGTTAATTGAAGCCAGTAAACATTTTTAGTTTGTAAGAATTTTATGGAAAAATAATTTTTACTGATACAAGTTCTACTAGTTACACCATATTTTCAGGTAGATGTAGATTCATGCCTTTCCCAAGGTCATTTGCGCGAAAGTGAATATAATAAATCCGGGTTTCAGATTTACAATCCCAAACCATTATCCAATACACACTGCACATACATTCCTAAGCGGTTACCAATCTTAGTAGTGACCAACCTTGATGTTGCTTAACTTGGATGATTGTACGGGAAGTAGTTTTCCAAAACTATATGGGCGTAAGGGTGGGAGTATGATCAAATTTTATTTGATTTGTTTGGTTAATGTCAGATTAACGCCTCATGGGTCATTTAATGCCGAATGCCAATTTTCTTGAAATCTTCAAAGAAATAAATATGCGATATATGTTTTTTCTGCTTTCACAGTTGAATACATGGTAGATGATACTTAGTTTTGTGCATATGCATGGTAGTTTGAACATGACTACTATCGAGGATACCTCGACACAAAACCTAGCTAAGAATACTCGCAGACGCTTATAGTACAACTGTGTAAATTTTCAAGAAAATCGGTTCAGCAGTTTTGGAGTCTACAGGTAACGGACACACACACACACAGACACATACACACACAGACATAGTTCCATTTATAAATACGTTTAGATGATCATGAAAGTGTTATTTCATGTTAATTGATGTATTACATTGTCAATACGATTTGTTATACCAAAAACACATTTTGTAGATAATTTCATATTGCTGATTCCGAAAATGAACGTAAAATATCGTCATTTGCCTCCGTTTTCGCTGAACTGAAATTAATCTTTTTCGGAAAAATAGATCAATTTACGATCTTGGCTGATCGCAAAATTTAGTTAATAAAATTCGTAGAAATCTATCAGTTTTCAATTTATGCCAGCCATCTAAAATAAAATATTTTTTAAGAAAAAATGTTTTAGGCAACCATTTTAAATATGAGTAGCGAATTCTTTTTCCAATTTATCGCCAGAATATAAATTAGTTAATAAACTTCATCAGCCATACAATTCATCAGTCATACACTTCATCAGTCATACACTTTATCAGTCATACACTTTATCAGTAATACGCTTAGTATTAAGGTTCTTTTTTTACGTCTAGTTAATTTCCAGAAAATTGTGGCGATATGATTGATGAGCAAGGAGAATGTTTCCATCAGGATATCAAAACAATGAAAGAATGGTGGGACTAACGAATATGGGATGTGCGTTGTGGCGCAGTGGATATCGGCTCTGAACGAGAAATCGGGGAACCGAGTTCAAATTCCAGTTGAATTCCTTGCATTCACTTACGCGCAAATACCCTTGGGAAAGTTATTAATCCGTTTATTCCTTCCAGTTATGGGTTAGATAACAGGACAGATTGGGTTCTATAGCCTTGGTCGGCATCCAGTCTACCGCAGAAAGCAATGGCAACCTACTGCGGGATAATCTTCTGCCCAGTCAGTCATGTCTCTTTCGAGACATGATCGCCCAAGCGTGTATCGCACATGGCACTAACTGACTGACTGACTATAAGAGTATCAAAAGAGACTTAAATTAGATTGTACATGACAAAGAATTAAGAGAAAACGTTTACTATAGTTCTCATGTTCACGAAGGTTTTATTTCTGCTTTTAGTTTATTAAGTGATTTAATGAAAATATTGTTGGTCTCGGTATATTCAATCATGTCATTTTTAAAGACTAAAGTCTGATTGTTATTGAAAAAATAGTATTTCTCGATAAACAGACCAATATTTGTTGGTTTAAAGACGAATTGAGTGATTTCTAAGATTTTACTTTAACAAACATTACTTTCGGTCAATGTCATATTTACAGAAAACAAATGAAAAATTCTTCCTTTTTTAAAAGATAAGTCATTTATGTATAGCAAAAACGGTAGCTAACCAAGAAAAGCCAGGCCCGCAAATTAGCTAGATAAGATGTTTGGTACCTCGACACTATGTAAAAAAAATTGACTAGTCTTTTTTTTATAATCATATCGCCCCATGCAAGGCAGTTTAATGACACTGGTGCGCAGGGGGTTACATAGAAAGAAAGTTAAGAGAGAAAGTGACAGGTTATAGGGGGTGTCAGGAAGTGGGTAAGAGAAGGGTGAGAATACTGATGAGACTGGAGTGGACGAAGAGAGGAGTATTAGAGAGAGGATGCAAGTCAGTGAGATAGGAGATGATTATATTTAAACTCCTAGAGATTGTAGCTGTCGGGTAAGCAAGTAAATGGAAGGGAATTCTACAGGTGGGAAGTGCGAGAAAAGAAGCTGATGAAGTAGATTTTGCGTTACATCTTATTGGTATCACAGTAAAAAGTGGGACCTAGTTGCTAATCTTGTGGCTCGAGTAAATTCATACATAGAAGCCGTGAAAATATTTGCAGGAAATGTTATGGGCAGTTTTACTATAAATAGGTATTTTTGAGGATAAAAACGTATTGTTGGCATTTTTACAATAAAATATTTGTTGTACACTTTCCTTAGATTTTGATTTTGTTTGTTGCTTCTATATTTGCTCATTGCTAAAACTCAAACACATGCTACCAGTGGGACCCGAGAACAACAAAAATTAAGAGCTTTTTCCACGCACCACAAAAACTAGCAAAAACTACCGATCACAGGCCTTGGTACCGGATAAAGTCTATCGTCATACCGAGGACTATTATGATTAATGTTGTCCCTATACTGTTTAATTATATGAAATTTAATGTAAATTAAATCCTATTAACTTTTTTGTGAACTTGGTATTTCTAATCCGGACGTGAAATGCCAGTAAGAGTATAGTTTCAAAATAAAACTTCCAACAGAATATTACTGCACACAAATGTCCTGTTCATATAGACAATCTGCAGAGAGACAATTGGCTCTTTGTCGTGGTGTAATGGTTTTCAAGCGAGTGTCGTTAGAAAAAGTTACAACTGAGTAGAGAATTCAATTCTCACTTGGTATCTCACAATTTTGGCCTTGTGCCACATCTAAGCGGCGCTTAGAAAATAATCTGCAGATAGGCAATGCTGTCTCTATATATTTTCTTCTATCAGTAAATATTAGAACTAATATTATTGACAATTGGTGTGATTTCAGGAAGTGAATTCTCAATACTAAGTTAGATAGGTCAGTGGTGTAGAGATAAATATTGGGATATAGGTAGAGTGTTGTAAAAATAGATAGTTGTGTAGAGGCAAACAAATATTTAGTGTACGGATAGAGGGATGCTTAATTAGATGATGATTGCTGCTTTCAACCTGCAATTAGATCTTCAAAACAAGTATACACTATCTGCCATATCTCTGAGTTAAGGTATTGTAATCGTTCATATTATTTACATCGTTCGGACTGTTGTCTTCATCACTACTGCCACATTCACGACGTTTTCGGCCATTGTATACTGTGACTTTCTTCACTTGATTAAAATTTCGACCTTAACCCTTTATTTCGATCACTGCGGTAAATTATTGTGAGTTCAATTCCTTGCTACAGCAGTGGTGAAGAAAGAGAAAAGAAAGAGATAAGTAACAAGTAAGATAGTTAAAACATCCGGAAGAGACATGACTTATAGAACGAGAACAATCTACCTTAGCGACCTAAATAAGAGGCTCAATTGAAAATTTCAATCACCTGAAGATGGTCGGAGCGTACAACTGTTGTAATGTCGTGAATATGGCAATAAAGAATGTCCGAGAAAATTAAATAATGCGAAATCTGCATTTATAATCAAAAACGCTCTGTCTCCAACGTTGAGCACTTCCTTTGAAAAGTATAACAAATTTTATGTACAAGGTGACCAAAAAGTAAACCCCTAGTTGATGTATGATGGACGCTCCCATGAAACTATAATTTTTATGAGACGGTATAGTCTATCATACATGAAACAGGGAGTTCAATTCTTCCAAAACGAAGCTGCTGTCAATTAACCACCACAGACAATCACACCTCCCTCCCATTAGCATGGAACAGGCTTGCCTCCCAGAGAGTAAATCACTACGCCTGCTCGGCCTGACACTCTCAGCGGACCTCAAGTCGAATCCATTGCAAAATCCGCAGCTATGCAAGTCGGCTCTCTGTGCAGGACCCGGAAATTCTTTCCACCTGAATCTATCCTGCAATTATATAAATCCACCATCCGCCCGTGTATTGAGTACTGCTGCCACATATGGTCGGGTGCCCCTTCTATTCTCCTCGGGGTTCTTGACAAAATACAGCGAAGAATCTGTAATGTGATTGATACCAACTTGGCTGACCGCCTGCAGTATCTCTCTCACCGGCGTGACGTGGCTTCCCTGTGCCTCTTCTATAAATACTTTCATGGCTTCTGCTCTGACGAACTTAAATCACTGGTGCACCCTAGATGTGAATTTGCACGAGATACTAGATTGGCAACTCGGTCCCACCCTTTTACAGTGAAACCGATGAAATGTAACCGCAATTTCTACTACAACAGCTTCTTTCCTCGCACTTCCCGCTTGTGGAATTCCCTACCGCATGCTTGCTTCCCCGACGGCTACAACCACCAGGAGTTTAAATGTAAGGTCAATAGACACCTCCTAATACACTAACTCACACCCACTCTCTCCAACTCTCTCCCTATGAACATCCTAAATCGTCTATCACCCTCCTTCTAACATTTCCTATACCCAATCCCTCTATGTAACCCCCTGCGCTATAGTGGCAGTGGAATGCCTTGCTTGGGGTGACACGATTAAGAAAAAAATATTCTTCCTTTATGTGCCCTATCCTTTCAGGAGTTAGGCGATCATGACTTTCCTCGTATCCCTATCCTCAGTGGTTCGTAATATATTTTTCCTGTTACTCCACGAAACCCCCATTCCATCATCCACCTGATCAGGTCCTTCAAATATATTATCCGCTGCCTTCCCCTGTCTCCTTTTCCTTCTACCTGGCCTGTCAGTATCAGGTTCTTAAAGCCCTCCTTAATCATTGCATTCCCAGGAACTTCAGTTGTCTCTTCCTGATGCTCACTATTAGATTTCTTTTCAATGCCATTCTTTCCAAAACCTCATCATTGCTCACATGTTCGGTCCGCAGCATCCTTCTGTAAAAGCATATTTCCGCTGCTTCAAGTTTTTTCCTCATCTTCGAGGATATTGTCCAGCATTCACTGCCGTATTGAAAGACTGACATCACATAGCAATCTAGTACTCTCTTCTTTGTTTCTAGTAAAATTTTCCTGTGTCTTATTACTTTACTCAGCTTCTGGAACGCGTGCTTCGCAATGCCAATTCGCCTTTGGATCTCTGTGTCGCACTTTCCATCTTCTGATAGAACATTTCCTAGGTATTTAAAGTTTTGTACTTGCTTGATTCCAGTATCCCCTCCACCTGTATTTGGCATTTTGGGTTGTTCTTTTCGCTGATGACAATGCATTCAGTTTTCTTGCTGTTTATTTGTAGTTCTTTTTTGTCACTCTCTTCAGCTATCTTCTGTAGGAGGTCCTGTAGTTTTCTTTCCGTGTCTGCAAGCAGCTCTGTATCATCTGCATACCTTATGTTGTTCAAATTGTGGCCTCCGATAACAAATCCTGGTGTAGCATCTTCGTCTTCTTCTATGTGCCCTGTCCCTTCAGGACGTAGGCAATCATGGTTCTCCACGTCTACCTATTCCTTATGGCTCTTGGTATGTTTGCTCCTGTTACACCGCGCAACCCCGTTCAGTCATCCACCTGATCAGGCCCTGCAGATATGTTATCCGCTGCCTTCTTTTCCTTCTACCTGGCCTGTCAGTATCAGGTTCTCCAAGCTCTACGTCCTCATTGCATGTCCCATGAATTTCAGTTGTCTCTTCCTGATGCTCAATATTAATTTCCTTTTTGTTATAGTCCTCAAAAACCTTTAGCAACAAAGAAACATCTTATTGACAAGATAAGGATATTAAATATGGCATCCAGTTCTATCGTCTTATTGAGTTTTTCAAATCTTATTAATTTATTATACTGACTTTTTTTTTTTTTTGCTCCATTCTTTCCCTTTATCTTTCGTAAATGTGTAGCGTGGGGAGATTATTAATGTTTCTTTGATTTGGCCTTGTGTCCTACTTAACCGAACTCCCTACAGCTTACAAGTTTTATGCAGAGTTATAATCATCAGAACAGTTTTTCCTCATCAGAAGATTGGTAGTCAGAATATGTGGATTAGTGTAGACGTGTGGAATAATAAAATATACATTTTAAATGTTAAAATAGAAATTTATTAAAAGGAGGAATAACATAAGTTGTAGAAGTTAATGTTCAATTAGAAATATTATTAAGAAGTTAAGTGTAGAGTTCGTACAAAATGCTCTGGTAGTAATTGTTGAAATAGATAAGGAGAAAGAAATGTTACTGGTGTCTCTCGCTGCTCCAATCTCTCTCTCTTGACTGGCGCCGAGGTATTTATATAGTCTTTTTGAATTTAACACTGGATTGCTAAGTCCTCAAGTATGCAAGTCGCTTCCATTGGTCAAAAATCATTTCAACACCTACTTGCGAAATCTGGGTTTGACTTTTTTTAAGATCATGGTCAATCCTTTTTCTATTTGTAAAAACCCAGGATTTCACACGTCATTATGAATTTTTGTAAAAGTGAAGAAGAGGGTTGATTTTAATTAATTTCTGGTCAGCTACAAATGCTCCCATTCATATAAGTTCTTTTTATCATTATTTCTTTCATTCTAGAGTTTCTATTTTATTTCCGTCCTTCACATTATCTACTTAGATTTAAATTCGTTTTCTTTGTTTTGTTTTTTTTTTTTGGGGGGGGGGTTTCATCATTATTTCATTATCTCCCCACTTATTATTTATTTATTTTTCGTGTTGCACTTCTAAGTTTTTTTCTCGTCTGCTTTCTTCATTTACTGTCTTCTTTGATTCATGTTCCTTTTCGACGTTATTCCCCTTGTATCTGTTTCTTTTTATCTCTTCACTGATTTCGGCGGACATCTCAGCACAACGTATATCCGCAAAAAGCAATGCGATTACCTAGCTGGAAAAAAATCAATGCTCATCCATCTCGTTCATCGCAGTGAGCATCGTGCCAGTAGGGGTTACACTGCCAATAAAAAAAATACATAAGGAATTGAATTGAAGATTACAAGCAAAACAAATAAAGCCCAACGCACTAATCCCCATATGTGGCTTGATGAAATAAAGACAAACTGAAGCAAAATTGAGTAAGAAATATGAAAGACATGGAATTAGAAAGTAAAGTAAAGCCTGCATAGAAATGAAAAAGGAGTGAATATTTGGTAAAAAAAAAAAGAAAAGAAAACGGACAGAAGTATAAAAGTGGATAGGAATAAATTAAATGGAAATATGAGAGAATGAAAAAAGTCGGAAAATTGGTATTAAGAAAAATAAAAAACATAAAATAAGAGAGAAAACTTGACAAATCAAGTTGAGATGCAAAGGAAAAAGAAGGCACGAACAGAATTCGCAACCAGGGAGTAACTGTTGGAACAAGCAGCGTTTTGATTGTATTTGTAGGCAAATGACGTGCATGCGAAAAGTACAAGGAAAGCGAAGGAAGAAATATATAATTGAAAAAGAAAAACCTTTAAAAGAATATACAGATAATCGGAAAAATGAAAAGGACATGAACTAGCAGGAAAGAGGGTGATGCATAGAATGTCACGGGGAAGAGATTTACGAGAATACGGAAAAGGAGAGTTGCGAAAGTTGAAATAAAATGGCGAAAACAATCTTGTAAACTAGAGCAAAAACCAGTATAAAAGTCAATCAGAAACGTGGCGGTTACGAAAAAAAAAACGGCAAATATAGTGAAAAGAAAGACAGAAAGGCGGAATACGGATTAAGTGCAAGAAAATCCAAAGTGTTTGCTGAGCACTTCGGCTGATCGTCCATTTAGACGCGATTTCAACGAACCAGAAATCAATATCGCTGGTTGTGACGAGAGTGGGTGTATATCAACGTTGATTGACTAAAAGCATTCCAACCTCTTTGCCAAGCATTCAGTTCGGCGCCAATTTCACTTTTCCCGATGCCCAATAGCAGATTCGATTGAGGACGCGGTTGCGAAAATCAACCTATCCAAGAAACTTCTCACTTCTTTCAATTTTCGCAATGATTTTATTTTTGCAGCATCGGTGGAAAGAATTATAGCAATAGGTTTTACGCTTCTTTCCGATTTCTCCACGAGAATACGGAATCGGCACTATACGTTGAAAGGTAATAGAAATGTTATAAAATATGCTTCAATATTCATGCCTGTAGGTATTTTAGGCAAGTGGTAGATATACCTAGAGATGAGCGATGAAAACAGATCCGAACAGTACAAACAAGAGGAATAATCAAAAAGTATCTGGTCTGCTGCTATAAAAAAAAAATTACAACATATATCAATCCAGCATTTAATCTCCTTCGAAGTTATAAACTCCTGGAGTAACACACTAAGCAGCGAATTTTATAGATTGAAGTGTCATGTATTACATTAAACAGCAGAGGTAATTGAAAAGTATATCCCTGAGTGAGGTCGACAAAGGACAAGGATGGTTGACAAATACATCCGGCCGTTGATAAAGTGAGCTAGGTGCAACAGCAGCACCAAAAGTCCACAAGCGACAATCTGATTGAAAGATGATGGCCGTTAAAAATAACGTTGACAGATACATCTGGTCATAGATAAAAGTCAACCAGGAACAAATTTGGCAGTAAAATATGTATCCGGCTGTAGATGACGTCAACAGAAAGTAACTCGAAAAATCAAGAATGTGTGGGAGATTTAAGACTATATAAAATCTACAATTTTGGGTAGAAGAGACAGAAAACTCCCGCAAGTTTCCGAATCTCGACATCTCTTTCGTCTGCGCAACTCTCTCCGGCTGTCCTCCTCTTCCACACAAGCGTCACCGACGAAAAATAAAAATATAAGATTATATTTTTATATATTTTCCTCGTTGTTTGTCAGATTCCAGCGGCAGTATATAACAGAAGCATTCCTGGAAATTCTTTTTTGTGATTGCCAGCAGATGTCTCGAATTCTTTTGGATTACAACGAGTTCTTGAAATCTTGTTTCTTTTAAGTGGACTTTACTTTTGGAAAAATCACGAGAGATACAGAAAAAAATACGTGTTTGTGGGACCTGGGTGATGTTGTGCTTGGCCGAAAACTGCAAAACAAGGCTCGATCACTGATTTAAATTTTTGTAGTGGGGGTAGTCAAAACTGCTAATACTGCTATAAAGAGCGGAAATAAACGAGAACTTTATAAATTCGTATGAATCCACAATAGATTAGGAGTTAAGTGGCTTCACTCCGTGTACGTTAGCTCCCTTACCGTAAGAACAGTCCCGATAATTTTTTTATTACCCCTCTTTTAATATTGTTTTAGATAACAAAGAATTAAATGTGAATGCGAAACTAACCAGAAAAATCATATTGTCAAACCTGTCGAATTTCAAACTATACGAAAAGTTTTTTCGTAAATATTCAACACCTCATATCATGTCTTTGATTATTATGTTTATATACATGTTGTTAGTTTTAATTATCTCCCTGAATATTGAACATTGCTGCTACATCCGATGTACTGATTCTGCTATATATTTAGAGATTCTTGATAGAATTCAAAGAGAAAACTGAAATGTTGGTGATCTTGACCTAGCATCTTGTCTTCAATCATATAACCACTGCTGTAACACAGCTTCATCGTGTCTTTTTTATAAATACTTTCTTGTCTCTTGTTATGATGAACTCTCCTCAAAGTTACCTTGACTTGATGCAGTTAAGGGCGTACTACATTAGAAGCATGGTCTTGTCATTTTACAATTGCAATAGCTAGATCGAATAGCAATCTGTACGTTAATAGCTTTTATTTCTCTCTCTTACAGAACTCTCGTCCGGCTTCTTGCTTTCAGTCAAATTTCACCTTCAAATTTTGTAATCTAATGTAAATCATTATTTTATTTCTTCTTCATGGCGAAGGAAGCATTCCAGAAGTTGAGTAAGGTATTAAGAAACAGGACAATTTTGCTAGAAACTAGGAAGAGAGTGCTGGATTGCTAGGTGCTGTCCGTCCTTCAATATGGCAGCGACTTCTGGACAATACCATATTCATTCAAAGATGAAGAAAAAATCTGAAGCAACTGAAATGTGGTTCTGCAAAAGGATGCTGCGAATTTCATGGATCTAGCATGTGAGAAATGATGAGGGCTTGTAAATGATGGAAACAAAAAGGAAATTAATACTAAGCATCAGGAAGAGACAGCTGAAGTTCCTGGGACACGGAATGAGGAAGGAGGGCTTGAAGAATACAGGCCAGATAGAGGGAAAAAGAGACAGGGGAAAGCAACGGATAACATATTTGAAGGACCTAATCAGGTGGATGACGGAACGAGGATTGCATGGTGTAACAGGAGAAGGCGTGCTCAGAGCCACCAGGGATAGGGAAACTTGGAAGGCCATGATCGCCTACGTCATGAAGGGACAGGATACATAGAAAAAGAAGAATTTCTCTTCTTTTATGAGATAGCAAGATTGTCCTGCTATGAACCAATTGAGTAGTGAGTACGATCCTCCATGGGTACCCCATACTATCGGCTTTGTGCACATTTAAGCTCTGCTTAGAAAATCTACTCTTGTTAATAGTGTTTTTGTTCCCAGATTCTCTTACACTGAGTAACCCACTGCATGGTTTTTATTGATTTGCTTGTGGTGAAATGGTGAAAAATATTGATGAAATTCAACACTTTTTTCATTTCACCTCAAGTAAGGCGCTACCGCCACAGATGTACAGGGGCCATAAGAGAGTTAAAGTTTTAGGCAGTAGGAGAGTGGGAGATGAAGACGAACAAGCTACAGGGTGTGAAAGACAAAGGGCAAGAGAAAGATGTGAACACAGGAGTGAAGACAGTTACGAAGGTAGACAGAAAGGAAAAGTACAAGATACACGGGGTTATGTGAAAAGGCATGGAGTTAAGTCGATAAGAGATGGGAATTGACATTGCATTTAAATTCTTGGATGTTGTAGCCGTCAAGAAAGCAAGTATATGGAAGGGAGTTCCACACGCGGGAAGCGCGAGAAAAGAAGCTGATGGAGTAGAATTGTCGCCTGCATTTGGTTGATCTAACTGTAAATGCGTGGGACTTTGTTGCTAGTCTGGTCGCCCGAATAAATTATTGTGGAGGGGCCAACAGTGACCTAAGTTTGTCAATGCAGAAGCCATGAAAATATTTATAGAAGAGACTGAGAGAAACCACATCCCGCCGATGAGAAAGTTGCTGGAGTCGATCTGCCAGGTTGGGACCAATCACATTACAGAGTCTTTTTGGAGCCTGTCGAGAACACTGAGACGAACAGCAGAGGCGCCTGACAATATATGACAACAGGATTCCATGCACAGACGGATGGCTGATTTGCATATGTGCAAGATGGATTCAGGCGAAAAAAACTTCCTGGCCCGACACAGTGACCAAACCTTCCCATCAGTGAATTTAGCTATTGATTCAATGTTATGATTCCACTTGGGCTCGAAAGAAAGAGTAAGGCCAATGAGGCACAGTGTATTGATTTCAGGGTGACTTGCTTGGTCCATGCTTCTGGGTGGCAGGAGATAATGCTTTTGATGATTGAAAGATAGGAGCTTCGTTTTAGAAGCATTGGAATTTACGAGCCACTTCTTACCCCAATCCACCATTGAGTGGTGGTCTTCTCGAGATCAGCAGCGAGATTATGTTTGTCCGCTCCGCCAGATTTCTTACTGATTCGGAAGTAGATGGTGGTGTCATCTGTGTAGATACCTACCTGGGATTTGATCATGTCTGGGAGATCATTTATGAAGATTAGAAATAGTCTAGGATAGAGCCTAAGAGGACAACAGCGTTCGTGCGGTAGGATGTGGAGACATGCTCATGCCAGACAACATTCATTATGATAGGAGAAATTGGATCATATCAAGCAAGCGTACGGTGGTTGCCTTAATGCTGTGGCTTGTGCATTAGGCCAGCGTGCCAAACCCTATCAAAAGCCTTGGTGATATTAAGGACAACATCACGAGTCTCGCCACACTTGTAAAACACTTGAGAAAGATTAAGGCACAAAGTGAGCAAATAAGTCAAAATATGTTAATCTATAATTTTTCCTGTTCCAAATGTACGGAATTAGCTCCCAAATTATCAATTTTTAAAGTGTGTATTAAAATGATCAGTCAGTCAGTTAAGTGCCATACGTGAAACACGCTTGGGCGATCATGTCTCGAAAGAGACATGACTGACTGGGCAGAAGATTATCCCGCAGTAGGTTACCATTGCTTTCTGTGGTAGATTGGTTGCCAGCCAAGGCCATAGAACCCAATCTGTCCTGTTATTTAACCCATAACTGGAAGGGAGAGACGGATTAATACCTTTCCCAAGGGTATTTGGGCGTAAGTGAATTTAACTGGAATTTGAACTGGACTCCCCGATTTCTCGTTCCGAGGCGTTATCCACCGCACCACAACGCACATCCATTAAAATGATACTGACATAAAAAATAAAATGTCATCATTGTAATTTTTAACCGTTTCATCTCAAGCAAGGCGATAAAGTTACTAAGACACAATGGAACCACATAGAGTAAAAGAGAATGAGAAGAATTTATTGAGAAGCGAGTAGACGACAATAAATAAAAGGGTTCAGAAAGACTTCCGACAGAGATTTGTCAAAATTCTGCTTGCAATCTGACGATTACTAAACATTTACAAGAGATTAAATTTTATTATAATCTTTGCACTGTATTTTATATCCCAAAAATGTATTAAATACAATAAGCCAGTAATGATTAAGACTTGTTTTCGCACATTGAATTACATATCTCATATATATCTACGTCAGTTTTATCTCGTATCCATTAATTCAATTTCTTCTTTGCTAATCGCTTCCTTTATGATGTTGGCGTTGATGACTAAATTCACTGCCAACGTGAAGGTTCTGAAGGAGAAGCTTCCGGTTTCCCCAAAATCTGCTCCCGTTATCTAGTTTCGATCACTGTTTATTTTTGAAAGAGTTCGAAAAAAATCAATGTAGATGAATAGACCTCAGCCTCCCAGCAAGTGACTGTGAAGTGTTGGGAGCTAGTTAATGATTCTTTGATTCGGCCTTGTGTCAGACTTAACCAAACTCTCTACAGCTTTATGTTGAATTATTAACAGAAGGTTTTCATCAGAACGTTGGTTGTCGGCAGGTTAGAATATGTAGAATTAGTGCAGAAGAGTGGAATAATAAAATATACACTTTGAATGCTAAAATAGAAATTTATTAAAAGGAAGAATAGCATAAGTTGTAGAAGTTAATGTTCATTGAGAAAGTTAAGGCATCAAGAGTTCGTACAAAATATTCTAATAGTAGTTGTTGAAATAGATAAGGAGAGAGAGGGGGGACAATGTCCTGGTCGCTTGAAGTTTGAAGTTTCCTTTTTTATGTGTGTGTTTCCATCTCTGACTAACCACCGTGACCGGTTAGAGATAATCCTTAAATATTCAATCCAGTCACGTGGGGGTGGCTCCAAGTACAATTTTTTTTCTTTAGCTGTGAAAAAAACATTTCTCTGACGTATTTTTGAATTTTGCGATTTGATGACCAATCAGAATTCAGAGTTCCGCTACAACTGACACACTTACCTTCACATATCGGATGCCACATGGAGAATCCAGTTATTAAACTTTAACTCACTGCAGCTAACGTAGTTAAAAATTCGAGTGGCATGTCCATCATTCGCAGCACTTGTCATCCGCCGCTATAACCGTTGGCATCTGTTGTAATTGTCATCTGTTTGTTCTGTCGTTGGAGTTTTGGGGGTTCGGTCGCGCTTAGACTGCGTCCTCATCTTCAACAGTGACGTCAAAGGTAGACCTAACAGAAGTTTAGAACTCCTGACAGCATGGATCTCAGCATCATTGGACAACACTAGCTTCTCTACCACGACATGAACCGACCATCAAAAATAGGCAAATAGAAACACAGCTATCTAAAAGAGATAGTTATATATATATATATATATATATATATATATATATATATATATATATATATATATATATATAAATTTACTTTTAAACGAGTTCCATCTTCACCAATTATTGTGAGTAATCCCTTTTGGTTTTGTCCGTTTCCATCACCCTTTACAATTAAGCCAACGAAGCCCTTGATAAGTGTTGGCCGAATGCTTCCTCGGGTTTTGGAATAATCATGACGTCTATTCTTTTTAAAGTTATTTGCGGTTTCTCTGGGCACAAATCATTATATATATATATATATATAAAGAGAGAGAGAGAGAGAAGGGGAGGGCGAGTAATCTAGTTAATATAGAATTTATTCTTAATTTGAGTTTTGTTTAACAGTATATCAACCTTCATCCTTCAAAAACGTGTTATGTTCATATTTTTTTTCAAAAATATATTGTTGGTAATATTTTTCCTTCAAAAATCTATATTTTTCTATAAATGTCTATTTTATGTACATATTTCTTTAAAAGTGTATTTTTATACTTTCATAGTATTTTCACATACGATGTTTCAGCCGTTGTACGATACGGCCTTCTTCAGGTGCTAGGAAGAAGGCAGAAGCCTACAACGGACGAAACGTCCTACAAATGCCAACAAAGAGGAGGACAATAGACCGAATAATGTAAATAGTGAAAATACTACCCTATCTCAGAAATAGAGACAAATTCATTGTATTTGACCCCAATTTGGGGGTTAACTATTTGCCCATAGCTAGGAATTAACAGGTGCTACCACTCCGGTTACGGTGGCTCTGAGAACAACAGCAATTACGAGGTGGTTCCTTGCTTCTCACAACCTTCCAATCAGAGGCCTTGCTGCCGGATGTAGTTTACCGTCAGGCCCAGGACCAATTAATATAAATATTTCCGAAATGTTTTGAGCAAGTGGCCAAGCAATAATTCTGCATATTATCGAGAATGAGTAATTTCTTTGACTGCTGTGTCCCTTTTGAAAATATTGCTAAATTAATCGACTGACTGTTCATGCGATAGAATGGCGGAAGATATATGAACAGGTAAGGAAAGCATTAAATATCTTGTTCCTAATCTCAAAGAGATCTTATTTCAATTTTGTTGTCAGTGCTTCAAAAATCTAAATCATTTTTAAAAGCGTTAAAGCATAACGTTTAGTAGTATTTACTGCTTTTTAGTAGAGATATCACTGCTTAGTCATCTAATCCGTTGGTAAACTTGCCACTTTTCTGATCAAAGTGTAATCGGTGCACAAATGAACGATCATAAAGAGTCATAGATTACTATCCCAGAAAGAAAACGTTTGAAAGAAGATTTTTTCTGTGTTTTCTATGCTGAAAATGATTCAGCTGAAATGCTGATTTATTAATCGCCACTTAGATATGGTATTAGGGTGAAAGTATATGCACCCCCAGTGAGGCTCGAACTCACTATTCAGTTCTGATAGGTTCTAACGAGTCAAGTTTGCTAGCCATTAAACCACGTTGAGGAGGCAAAAAAGCGATTTTCTAAGCGCAACTCAAATGTGATACAAGAGCAAAAATATGGGGCACTAAGTGAGGATTAAATTCACAACTTAATTGTAATGATTCTAGCAAGTCAAGCTTTCTAACCATTACACTATTCTGGTGCGCCCCATGATCCAGCTGGAATGGATCATGGGGCGCACCATTAAAATGACAAACAGTTCCACCAATAAAGCAAATGGCTTTGGCGATATCCTGCCATAGGAATTATTATTTCATGAATTATTTTAATCTAAGTGCTTAGATATAATCCACTTTGATATAATCCACTATAGCGGTAGCATTAGGCAAGCGTAAAGAGATTATTTTATCGCGAATTGATTTTCCGTTTGTAACGCAAGGGTTCCAGCGTTCATCATCGCGCGTAATATTTATAATCTCTCTACGGTGTAAATAATGCACGATACATTTGTAAGTCTATAACTGACATTTTAATTTGAAAAGAGTAAAATAACAACCCAGTCCAGTTTCATGGGGACCGTCTCTCTATGCAAGATTAGGAATCCTCGTTAGGGGCTGTAAAATATGGAAGTACAGAGCGTGCTTGACTATTGTTATATTCTGGTTTCTACTGTACAAGCTCAGTACATCATCAGCCTTGATTCACATTGATTTTGAGTGTTTTATGTTTCTGGGACATGTAATAAGGAAAGAGGATTTAGAGAATCCGATGAACACAAGTCAGACAGAGAGAAAGAGAGACAAGGTGAAGTAGAATATGACATACTTGATGGGCTTGAACAAGTCGATGACAGAGCGCGGTTAGGGTGGGGTAAAGGGTGATAGCGTGCTAGGAGCAACCAGAAATAGAGAGGCTTGGAAGACCATGATTGCCTACGTCCTGAAAGGACATGGCACATAGAAGAAGATTCGTTTTCTAAGTTTTATCAACATTTTGAAGTTTATTCAAAGCCAGGATATATTTTTAGATTGTAAATGCAAAGTCAATTCCCATCACTTATCCACTTAACTCCAGCCTTTCTACATCACCCCGTGTATCATGTTCTTTTCCTTTCTTTCTACCTTCGTAACTGTCTTCACTCCTGTGTTCACATCCTTCTCTTGCTCGTTCTCTGACACCCTCTGTAACTGGTTCGTCTTTGTCTTCACTCCTTCTGCCTAATAATTCAACTCTCATATGTAACCCCTACAGATCAGTGGCGTTAACGCCTTGCTTAGGTTAAAATGATTTTAAAAAGATGTTTGGGATGGAAGTTTTACTATTTAACACGTTAATGAGAGGAAAAAATTAAACTCATAATTTACTACGTAATATTACGAACCCTACTAAAACTGGAACTCAGCTGTCCGATTTACAATTCCAACCCAATATGTATTAGACCAGCGGCATATGTCTAATCTTTCAGCACATAATATTCTCATGCTATCACCAATATAAGTACTGATTAGGCTCGACGTTACTTAATTTCCTTTCAACGCTATATGGCCATAGTCATCCTTTCGAATGGGTATTGCGAATAAATACCTTTTCTTTCGTCAGAATAGTAGAAGTCTTTTGAAATGAAATCCATAATTTCAGAACAAGCCCTACTATCAACCGGTCGAGAAATAAAATTAATAAATTATGCAAAACATATCCAAGTGCTCGTTGGATACACTTCACAGATAGCATCCCTTCCTGGCTAAGAAATTTTACATCACTTCATTATTTAAATTTTCCTCGTCCTCTCATTAAATTATAATCATGTCAAAATGCTGTTCAATTTACAGTTGTAACAAAAATAGTTGTACGTCCATGTTTAAAATAATTCCTATATCTGTCTAAACTTATTTATAAATGGAACTTTATCTGTGTGTGTATGTGTCTGTGTTTGTGTCGAGGTACCCCCGATAAATATCGAAAATCGAAAATCGAAAAAATCGGGTTATAGAAGGAATGGTCCGATTTTAATCAAATTTGATACACTCATAGACAAAGACATAAGAAACGATATTCAGAAGTTTCATGGTTGCAGTTCTTACAATAGTGTAGAAAATCGGTAATATATATATATATATATATATATAAAAGGCAAGATGTGTGTGTGTGTGTGTGTGTGTGTGTGTGTGTGTGTGTGTGTGTGTTTATCTGTCTGTATGTCTTTATACAAAATTTTTATCTGATTCTCACCAAATTTCACACAAATATTCTTTAGGCTGAGTCTGAGCTCCAGGATCATGGATTAATTTTAAAGCTTTCTTTACACCCGAGCAACGCCGGGGTATACTGCTAGTCATATATATTCGTGTAATATACGCAGTAGTATATAATAGACGTTTGTCTATAATAAGCACCTCCAACTTACCTGGTTAGATTTTTAAAAAATGACTGTGTATAATACACACTGACATGTTAGAACTTACATGATCACTAAGTGGCTCGAAAACTCTGTAACCGACCCTGCTGGTGTCCACACCATTAACTTTTCAATCTCCCAATCTCTTACGCAAGTGGTGGACTTCCTCACGCGTTTCTCCAATAGCCCTAACGGAAGGGACTCGCTGCTAGACCTCTGCTTCACTTCTACCCCAAATTCTTGCACCACCAGACAGCTCTGCCCTCTCGGAAATTCTGTCCATGCTGTAGTTTCTGTCAACATCTCATTCCACTCCACCCCTACCCAAGAAACCCAGACCAGCAGAATATCCTACTGCTATCAAAGAGCAGACTGGGATTCGTTTCGTGACTTCCTCTGCGACGTCCCTTGGAACAATGTTTTTAGTCTTCCCATCAAAGACTGTGCATCAGAGGTCTCCTCCTGGGTTAAGGCTGGCATCGATGCTTTCATCCCTGCCAGGAGATTACAGCTTAAATCCCATTCGTCTCCCTGGTTCTCGCCCGCTTGCTCGGTCGCCATTGCCCAACGGAATCACTTCTTCCGGCTTTATCGTAGCCACGCGTCAGACCAAAAGAGACGCCTTTTCGCCTCAGCTCGTAATAAGTGTAAAAAGATACTTAACGAAGCTAAGATGCTGTTTGCTGCCAGAATGAAGCAGCGCATAGGATCCTCTAAGTTCGGAGCCAAAGACTACTGGCGCCTCTGTAAAAGCGTGTTCAACAAGAGGAAGTCCTAAATACCCCCACTAATCAACGAGTTTGAGGTCCTCAACTCCTCAGCGGACAAGGCTAAATGCTTTGCCCGTAGATTCTCGGCCAATTCGAGTTTGGATCCGTCTGGGGTCAAGACACACGATTTCCCATCTAGAACTGTGGCCCAACTGAATGACGTCCACATCACGCCCTCGCTGATTTCTAGCATAATCTCAAAAATTGACCCTCACAAAGCTAGTGGTGAGGACAGAATCCCAATCATAGTCTTGAGGAAATGTGCCCCTGAACTCTCCTCTGTCCTTTCTAAGCTCTACAACCTCTGCCTATCTTCCTCCTGCTTTCCTGCCTGTTGGAAGTCTTCTTCTGTGATTCCAATATTCAAGAACACTGGTGAACCCTCGGACCCCGCAAATTACCGCCCTATCAGCCTTCTTCCGATCTTCGGCAATGTGTTCGAAACCATTATCAATGCCGAGGTCGTTCAGCATCTCACGGCCCACGGGCTACTCTCGAACAAACAGTATGGCTTCCGCTTCACCAGGTCTACTGCTGTTATGCTAACGACCATCACCGAGTATATATACCAGGCTCTCGACAAGAATGGTGAAGCCCGAAGTGCCGCCTTGGATATCTCTAAAGCATTCGACAGAGTATGGCATACCGGCCTTCTACGGAAACTGCGAAGCTACGGCATAACTGAACTTTTGTTGGACTTAATCCAGTCATTCCTCTCTAACCGTACACTGAAGGTGCAATTAAACGGACATGCCTCCCAGAACTACCCTACAAACGCTGGTGTCCCCCAAGGCTCTATCCTAGGTCTTACGCTCTTTCTAATCTACATCAATGATCTGCTCGATGCCATAAGAACACAAGTAGGCATGTACGCCGATGATACCACAGTTTATCTGGTGTCGATGACAAGGCGAACCTCGCGGCCGAGTTTGAAAAGGACCTCCAATCCGCGGTGGACTGGGAAATGACTCGTAAAATTCAATTCTTCCAAAACGAAGCTGCTGTCAATTAACCACCACAGACAACCGCACCTCCCTCCCTTTAGCATGGAACAGGCTTGCCTCCCATAGTGTAAAACACTACGCCTGCTTGGCCTGACACTCTCAGCGGACCTCAAGTGTAATGACTACGTCGAATCCATTGCTAAATCCGCTGCTATGAAAGTCGGCTCTCTGTGCAGGGCCCGGAAATTCTTTCCGTCTGAATCTATCCTGCAATTATATAAATCTACCATCCGCCCTTGTTTTGAATACTGTTGCCACATCTGGTCGGGTGCCCCTGCTATTCTTCTCGGAGCTCTTGACAAAATACAGCGAAGAATCTGTAATGTTATTGATATCGACTTAGCTGACCGCATGCAGTCACTCTCTCACCGGCGTGACGTGGCTTCCCTGTGCCTCTTCTATAAATACTTTCATGGCTTCTGCTCTGATGAACTTAAATCACTGGTGCCCCCTAGGTGTGAATTTGCACGAAATACTATATTGGCAACTAGGTCCCACCCTTTTACAGTGAAACCGATGAAATGTAATCGTAATTTCTACTCCAACAGTTTCTTTTCTCGCACATCCCGCCTGTGGAATTCCCTACCGAATACTCGCTTCCCCGACGTCTACAATCTCCAGGGGTTTACATGTAGGGTCAAGAGACACCTCCTAGCACACTAACTCACACCCATTCTCTCAAACACACTTCACATCTACGCAACCCTCATCCTCGGTATCCTTACCCGTCTATCACCCTCCTTCTGACATTTCCTGTATCTAACCACTTTTTGTCATCACTTTCCTGTATGTCACCCCCTAACCACTCTTTCACATCACTTTCCCCTATGTAACCTCTTAACCAATGTTTCTCATCACTTTCCCCTATGTAACCCCCTAACCACTGTTTCTCATCACTTTCCCCTACGTAACCCCCTGCGCAACAGTGGCAGTGAAATGCCTTGCTTAGGGTGAAATGATTAAAAAAAAATTGGTGGCTATTCTTCTATAGCAGCGTCAAAAAAAACAAACATCCTTTGTGACGAAGACGTCCACCGCGCTTTCGGCATAAAAAGAAAATTATTACATCGGTCATTGAAATAGACAGCAGCAAAAACCGCAAAATGAGCTCAAAATCTATGTGAACAATATTTTTGTGTTTTCTTCTTTAATTATCAAACATTTAAATATTTCTGCCTATTAATTAGTTTTGATTAAGCATCTATATAAAGAACGTTTAAAATGCATTTTAAAATGAAAATTCTTTCTTGAAGTTTTTATTTAAGTTTTAATTTTCCATTAATATATTAAAGTCAATATTTCCACTAGTCAAACTATTTGCTGTATTTCAAACCGAATTTGAATTGACTAAAATATTTTTGATCGTCAGTAAAATCGATAAAATGAAAAACAATCTCTCAACGCGACATAATTATCTTTATAAAAAGTTTAAAAATAAAATTACTTTTCTGAAACATTATTTGAGTTGAGGCAAATTTTAACTAATCCGACTTTAAACAAGCATTACTTAATTTTTAAACAGTTTTACTGAATAATCATATTAGTTAACTGCTACAAATTAACACAGAATTTCAAGATTTAAAATTGTACAAATTATTCTTTTTAAAACAAAAATAAAAAACAGTTCATATAGAATTCATTTTTCATCGAAATATAGTTTTTCGTAAGACAATAATCTCCATAATATTCATCAAAGCAATATTCTAATTGAATGTCTGAGTTTTATTGCATTGTCAATTTAATATTCAGGACATAATTTCTGTAACTGGCTGTTTTGTTTGACAAAAGAAAGTGGCAGTTTAAATTGTCCATAGATTTACATATATAATTAATATAAACATAAACTCTACCAAAATGAATTTCGCAAAATTTCATAAACTTAAATAATAGGAGACTAATTGATGTTTACTGATTTTTACAAGAATTTGCAAATTAATGACTTTTCTCCACAAAAACGTCAACTTCCTCGTAGAAATTTATGAACCACTTTAACATTAAGGAAATATAGATTTTCAAAATTTCAAAGGTTCTAAATAGGACTAATTTGTTTTCCATCAAAAAGCCCTTTAGGCTTTCCCCTTGACAAAAATAAAGATTTTACCGATAAAAATTTATTTTATATTTAGCATTCTTTCATCACGCATGCACGAGACCGGAAAATTACTGTTTAGTTGTCATCTTTCACCTTCCATCGCAGTGAAGGAAAACTGGTGTCCAAGTTAGTGGGGTTCCTTTGCAGGTTTTGTGGATATTTCTCTTATGAATTCGTACAAAAAGAGTACACAGTTCTGCATAAGCCTTCCAGTGACTGAAGAAGACAACTACAAACTCTCATTTCACTTCTCTGCAACGAAAACAAGGAAATTAGAAATTCACAGATTCAAAGAAAATCTGTGGAGAGCCATGATTACCTGCTTTCTGAAAATGTAATTTCTGATTTACATAATCGTCTTACGTTTTAAGCTGTTGTTAGTGATTTCTATTTAAACCGCAAACAATCTTTAAATCATACACTATATAATGGGATTAAAATTTGTCTTCAACTCTCATGTGTGTATTCGAGTTAAATTCTATTAGAGACAAACTTCTGTAAAACTGAATTCACCCATACGTCAAAACTGTCTTTCAAATAATGTAATGCAAAAATTTATTAAAGTAAACCACAGAAAATATATTTACAGGCAGAATTATTAAAGGTTATAAATATTTATTTGTTGTGAATGGTTTTCTAAAGAGAATTAATTTTTTTCTCTTAAGATTACAGAAACATTTTCCTTTTTCTATCCTATTGAATATTTATATCAACTTTCAATCAATCTTCTCTTTTTGTCTATCAAATGCAATCTTCTCCGTAGATCTATTTTTAAATGTATCTCAGAATTAAATCAAAACAATAATTTGTTAAAGAAAAGAAACCTTCATAAAAAACGCCTTTTTTATATATCTAAGACATCCTTGAGCAAGTTAAAGATGTTTAAAGCCGTGAGAGTTAACTCTAGCTGATATGGCAAAAGAAAATAAATTTAAAATCGAAAAATTGCTTCAGAAACAAAGGCAGAATATAGCCTTTTCACTACAAAGCTTTCTATTATACGAGGTTCATTCAATAAATAAATTGATATCTCCAATTGGTAATTTTCATGTTGGGCTCATCCATATCGTCTGTTTTCTTGTAGCTAATGTTTAATGTTTTCTTTTCGTTTTCTTTCAGTATCTTCTTTAGGAAGTTTTGCAGTTTTCTTTCCGTGTCTACTATCAACAGTACTATAAAAATAACACAGTAATATTGAACTGCGACTTGTGTTATTATAAATATTCATAAAATCGATACTTTGGTACGGATGGCCTGTATTACACCAGATCTGTTCAGAAATATTTATCTAAACTCTCAATCTTTATAATCAACTATGTAAGAACTGAACAATTTATGGATATGAAGAATAAATAAAAACTAAAAGGACTTGAAGATTCTACTTCTCTTTTCAATGATTAAAAATACGAAGGTCATTTAATAAATAAGTTGAATTTTTTGGTATAAAGATTTCTAATATAGATAGAAGCTTACTCTTTTTAAATTTTTCAAAATAGTTTCCCAAGACTTTCCCCATCTGTGCACAAGCCTCCGTATTCCCTCAGCGTAAAAATCTTTGGACTGATGTCTCAGCCAATCGCTCACAGCACTTTTGATTTGATCGTCACTTTCAAACTTCCTGCCTCTCGTGAACGCTTTCAAGGGACCAAACAGATGAAAGGCTGATGGGGAGATGTCTGGGATGTAAGGGGGTGATGGAGCAGGTCCCAGCCCAGCTCGTTGATGGTCTGCATCGTTTTGGACTGCTGTGTGAGGCCTTGCGTTGTCTAGATGCAAGACGATTCCATGTGACTGTTGAGCCCTACGTTTGTTCAATTTTGTGTGCTGTTCCAACAGATAGGCTCAAAGTTCTTGCAATGTTATTCACTGTCACTTTTCTGTCAGACTGGAAGAGGTCATTGACTGATTTGATCACCTCAAGAGACTTCACTTCTGTAGGACTCCCGGGCCTGTCTTCATTCTCAAGATTGCTCCATCATTCTTTAAACAATTTAGCCCACTTGTAGACATTTTGTTGGCTGAAACATGTGGCACCATACATAGTTGACATTTTCCTATGAATTTCAACTGGTTTGCACCCTTCAGCAACCAAAATCTTTATAACTGACCTTTGTTCAATCCTGGAGCATGATTCTTGGTCGGCCATCTTTGTTAATCTCCAAAACCCTCAAAGTTTGTTTTTCAATCTGCAAAACAATTAAATCCCTTTGAAAAAGAGGTAAAGGAATTTTTCAAAAAGTAAGCTTATATCTGTATTAGAAGTCTTTATACCGAAAAGTTCACTTTATTTATTGAATTACCCTCGTAATTTAAAAATTTATAGCTACGTTTTTTGTATGTAGTTTTTATCTAGAATGTTCTTTGTAGACATTTTTTGCATGAACGAATATATAAACAATAATTTCATCTACATTCCGGATAAAGAGGTGAAAATGTAAAAATAACCATTTTCGTATATCATATCAGTCAGTTAATTGCCACACATGATGCATGCTTGGGCGATAATATCTCTTTCGATGCCTGACTGACTGGGCAGAAGATATTCCCACAGTATGCTTCTATTTTCTTCAGTGGTAGACTGGTTGCCAACTAAGGTTATAGAAACCAATTCGTCCTGCTATTCAACCCGCAGCTTTTGGGAGAAGAAAGACCCAAGGGTATTTGCGTGTAAATGAATATACACATCTATATACCGACTTTTGTTGCATCAGTTGCAGCCCCCAGAAAAAATGACTTGCAACCAGTTAACCAAAATGCATGATATTTAACCCTTTTCAAAAATGTTCCTGAGAATATTACGACACCCTATTTTTGCGTCGACAGTGTCCATTAAACTTGTTTTAAAATAAAGTATATTATGAAATCGTCATTTTTTAAGGATTTCCAGACGAGCCGAACCGGTTTCAATGTGCATTGTGATGCAGTGGGTATCTGCTTAGAACGAGAAATCGGAGAGCCGAGATCGAATTCCAGATAAATTCGTTGCAATCACTTACATGCAAGAACTTTTGGGATTGGTATTAATCCGTCACTTCTCTTTTCAGCTATGAATTAAATAGATGAACAGATTGTGTTATATAGCTATGGTTAGCAACCATACTTCTGCAGAATGCAATGGCAAGCTACTGCGGGAAAACCTTCTCCCTAGTCTGTCATGTCTCTTTCGAGACATAATCGCCGAATCACGAATGACACTTAACTGACTAACTGTATTTGATCTTGTTAAACTTCAAGATGAAATATTTACATTCTTTCAAATTATATAATTGGATACGCATTCTTAATGTGTCAGTGATAAAAAAACTGCTTTTTATTTTCTATGAATTTACGACACGCCAGGTTTTTGTGGCATTTATGTAAACTTTATTCATTGGTTGCATTGCATTAGGAAATTTCTTGTTATATTTCCATGCTTATATTTTTCAACGTATAACTTGTATTGTTATTAAAACGTTTTCTTTAATTTTGGATGTCGTCAATGAGGATGAACTGAAATGTTGATAGGCTTTTTATAAAGGAGTGACGCTAGAGCAGTGAAATGTTGCATGTATTAATTTCAGCTCATTTTATTAATAGCTGCATTGTTTCTCTCTAGGTAAAATGACATATTATTATTCCAAAAAACTTCAAGAGTAATTAGTAGCAACTTCTCTTAAAAATAGACAACATTTGGCATTGTGATGTTATCAAGTACCCGCAAAAAAGGGGTTTAAGTCCCAAAGACATTCATGCGGCCATCGTTGTTACATTAAGGAATGATGCTTCAGCTTTATCAACAAAGCAAAAGGGCAGCTGAATTTAAGAGAGGAAAGGTGAGCCTTGAAAATTTGTCAAAGTTTAAACGCCCTGTAACTACTAACACCGAAGGTTGTGCACACCAAAGGGTATGGATGAAAGTCGATTAACGATAAATCAACTAGCCGATGCTCTTACCACACCTTATGAGAAAATTGTAAATATTAGACACAAGGGACTCCTTTTTTTAAATCATAACACCCCGAGCAGGGCGGTAACGCCACTGACGTGCAGGGGGCTACGTAAAAGAGAAATCCGGAAACCACATCCTAAACAGGGAACAAGGGATCAGCCTCTTCACCTGTTTAATAGTTGTGGGTGGAGTGTGAACCGGGCGATAGATAGATCTATCTACTCCAATTGAAAAAATAAGAAAAGAGTGAAAATATTGGAAAATAGAAAGCCGGAAACCACACCCTAAACAGGGAACAAGGGATGAGCCTCTTCACCTGTTCAATAGTTGTGGGTGGAGTGTGAACCGGGCGATAGTTTAGTCTATCTACTCCGATTGAAAAGAAAAGAAAAAAGAAAAGAGTGAAAAGATTTGGAAAGAAGAAAGCCGGAAACCACATCCTAGACAGGGAACAAGGGATCAGCCTCTTCACCTGTTCAATAGTTGTGGGTGGAGTGTGAACCGGGCGATAGTTTAGTCTATTTACTCTAATTGATGAAGGTTTTTGCTCGGTGGATGCCACAACTTCTGACGCCTGACCAAAAAAGACCACAGGGCTGATCAGATTGCAGGAAAATCTGACATTGTTTGAGGCATATTCAATTGGTTTTCTTGCATGTTTACTAACCCAGAATAAGCGTTGGATTCATCAATTTGATCCAAAGTCAAAGAGAAATCTATGCAGTAGAAAGACTCCTCCCCACCAGCTCCAAAGAAAGGTCAAAGTCGTTTCATTGCTGTATTTTGGGATGCAAAAATAACTGTGTTTAATGACCTTTTGAAGGTCCACAAGATCAATGGAGAGGACTATAACAAGTTAGTATAATACCCTCAATTACTCAGGAAAACTGACGAAAGGGTTCTTGTTTCGCTAGGACAATGCTCGAGCACACAGTTATTTAAAGTAAATGGCTATTGTGTGTGATTGTGGCTTTGAATTTCCCTATTCTATTTATTTTGTCTCATCTTATCATCATCTGTTTCAACAACATAAATGTGGTGGTCCCGGTTAAAAGTTCAGTAAGAATAACGCAAAAACAACCAAATAGGAAAATACGAATATATATTAAATACAGAAAGGATACAATACTTGGAACTTTGTTATTAGGAACGATAATACGAGTTAGTGTGGAATACTATGATTCGACCCTGGGCCTTAGAACTGGGACTCGTAATGCTCGTTAAGGTAGAAATTTTTGTAGACCGATTCTCAGTTGATTTCGAGCCGCTCTGAGGACGCTCTCTTCAAGCTACTCTTTTTCACCTCTTGTGAGGGAAGGTATAAGTAATGGTTAGAAGAGTTCATTCAGTCTGTCGGTGATGCCGCCTTGACAATAACAAAATCACTTGACTGAGATCCAGTATCGCTGTGATGTGCTTTAATTGCTGGGGATTTTCCCATTTCAATTCTTTGGTCATATGCAATGTCTGTTTTGCAATCTGCAGTTTTGCACTGTCATTGGCGGAAAATAACACTGTTTCGATTTGCCTAATTTGTTCGTTTCTCATGAACACAATAGTCTTCGATTTTCAACCTCTTCCATTCGAATCTTCAGTTTATTCTCCCCAATGTCAAACAGAAGTTCTTTATCGACGTCAAAAATTTAACCGAGGCGCAGTTGATCGTTTAGGTTAAAAATCACCCTGATGAAAGCTGCCTAACAATCTTTTTTGATCATCCAAATTGTTAGAGCGTACTCCAAATAAATCTTCTGAATTGTCTTTCGCAGTTCCTACGTTTATTTTTGTTTGAAATCCAGAGAACATCACATTGTATCTTTAATTTAAACATTTGTGGATAAACATCTGCCTCGAGACCGACGATGTACGGTTTTTGTTGCAGAGGAGCTAACACTTCTCCAGACCTTTAAGAATGGAATTATCGGTGGACTGGAGCAGCCATAAAAATACAGAATAACAGCAGTCTGGGAATTAGAAGTGTCATTGATGATTAATATCAGATTGTGCGCTCTGTGACTCTAAAGACTTAAACTTTCCTCTCTTCTACTATATGTTGTTCTGTCTTCTGGTGTTTCTCTTATTTAAATGAATATCCCTTAACATGTTGTGTTGTAGATATTCAGCACACATTTCTGAGTATCGTACTGTCACCTCGGCGATATAACAGTTTCAATCTAGAACGGACCAGAAATGAGCAGCTAAACAACGTGTGTCAAGTTGCGATCACATTATATCTCTATTTATAAAAAGCAAGATGCCTGTGCGTGATTTGACTGTCTGTCTGGCTGTCTGTCCTTTATACAAATCGACAATTTTTATCCGATACTCAACAAACTTTACACAAATATTTTTTTAGGCTTCCGGTCAGGAGATGGGTTACTTATTTTCCAAATTTCTACCAGATATCGAAATTCGATACCCCGATATCCGATCGGGTCTGATCAAGATCAGGATTTCGGCACTTTTAACGTGGTTTTAACTGCAGAATTTGCTCTAATTTAGTTTTTAGTTTCAAACATTAGTAGATCGTTTCAAACGACTCATCGATGCCCCCGATATTCTATCGAATCTGATGAAAACCGATATTTAGCCATCAATATGACTCATTTTCTCCAATTTTACTCCCGATGGCTACGATAAGTCTTCATGGACTTACTTTGGTTATTTTATCCTTGGATGACTTATTTGACTCCGATATTGGAAATCGATACCCCGATATCCTATCGGTTCTGATCAAAATCAGGTTTTCAGCCCCGTTATTTTGGTTTTGATTTGGATTTCTCTAAGTAGGTATAATTGTAGTTCTTAGCCTCATCCATGATACCATTCACGCAGAGGACTTATTTAGCCTTCAAAATGGAGTTTGCGACGGAAAACCTATTTGACATTGATACCGGAAATCAAAATTTGACTTACATTCATTCATTTTTCTTTCAATTTACGGTTTCGATTCGACTGAAAACAACTATTGGTTTTTAGTCTTTGTACCAACATCTAAAAAATCTGAGCTCCAGGACCATGGATTAGTTCTAAAGCTTTCATTACACCGGGCAACGCCGGGATATACTGCTAGTTAAAAATAAAAATCGGACACGAATCTTTGCAATAAATCTGATAAATTTCTTTAGATTTGTTCTTCTTACCAGCAATCCTTCCGTTTACCTTTCATACTATTGTAAACGAATCTAAACTTATTTATAAATGGAACTTTGTCTCTGTGTGTGTGTGTGTGTGTGTGTGTGTGTGTGTCCGTTACCTATAGACTCCTAAACCAATTTTTTTGAAAATTTGCACAGTTGTACTATAAGCGTTTGCGAGTGTTCTTAGCTAGGTTTTGTGTCGAAGTACCCCGATAAATATCGAAAATCGAAAATCGAAAAAATCGGCTTATAGAAGGAGTGGTCCGATTTTAATCAAATTTGATACACTCATAGACAAAGACATAAGAAATGATATTCAGAAGTTTCAAGGTTGCAGTTCTTACAATAGAGCATAAAATCGATAATATATATATATATAAAAGGCAAGATGTATGTGTGTGTCTGTTTATCTGTCTATATGTCATTATTACATCCGAGCAACGTAGGGCTACACTGCTAGTCTAACATTAAAAGTGGAAAACAAATGAAGGAATTATTGGAAGTTGATATTATTGATTGATTGTATTATTTTCTATGTTCATTAATATTTCGCAGGTTATTTAAAGCCAAAAAAGTAATTTTCGATTGTAAGAATATTTTTTGAGATAATCATGGTTTAGTTATACGTCTTTCTGGTTAACTAATAACTGGGGAGAGAAAAAGTGCATTCATACCTTTCACAAGTGTATTTGCGAGTAAGTGAATATAACGAACACATAAGAATTCCGAGTCATTAAGCAACGATGAGGTGTTGGAAAGAATGGCAACAAAAAGAAAATTAATACTGAGCATCAGGAAAAGACAACTTAAGTTCCTGGGACATACAATAAGGAAGGAGAGATTGAAGAACCTGATACTGACTGGCCAGATAGAAGGAAAAAGAGACAGAGGAAGGCAGCGGATAACATATTTGCAAGGCCTGATCAGGTGGATGACGGAACTGGGGTTGTGAAGTGTAACAGGAGCAAACATACTAAGAGCCACAAGAGATAGGGAGACGTGAAGAACCATGATCGCTCCCGTCCTGAAGGGACAGGGCACATAGAAGAAGAAGATATATTACACTACCCACATATCCAAGGTTATTGCACCTGGTATTCCTCAGCCGTCTAAGTACCTGGCCAGACTCGATGATGCGTATCTTCAGTGAGCGCACGGGAACCGGTATTTCAACATGAAGTAACCGTAAGATCATTATGACATTTTGCACGGGTATTGTGATGCAGTGGATATCGACTCGAAGCGGAAAAAAAAAACGAGAAGAAAACTATAATCGGTAAGAGACACATAAGGTCCCTGAGACATGTAATGAGAAATGAAGGCCTGGAGAATTTGATACACGCAGGACGACTAAAAAGAAAGAGAAATAGGGGAAGGCAGAGCGAGAAATAATTGCAAATGGATGGCGGAGTAGGGTTTTGGAGAGCGACAAGGGTGAGCGTCAATTGAAAGCCCATGATCGCCTACGTCGTAAAGAGCCACGGCCTATAAAGAAGAACAAGTTAATACCAGATATGCTTTGTGGTGCAGTAGATATCTGCTCGGAATGAAAATTCGGGGAGCCGATTTCGAATTCCAGTTGAAATTGTTTCATTCACTTACGCGCAAATATCATTCTTCCTTCAGCTATGGGTTGAAAATGGACAGATTGGGTTATATAGCCTTGGTTGGCAATCAATCTACCGAAGAAATTAATTGGAACCTACTACAAGAAAATCTTCTGCCCAGTCAGTCATGTCTATTTTGACTTTTGATCGCTTAAGCGCCTATCACGTATGGCATGTTTCTCCACGGTAAAATTCGACGTTTTGTTACAACTCTCCTCAGTGGATGAGGCTGGGTAAATAAAGGCCAATTATGTCATCCGCACATTCAAGCTTACAGCAGCAGGTATTGCCAAGCAGTAACTTAATTACTGATCTAAGTACTGATCATGCCCAATGCTAGTTTAGATAAATTATTGGTTAAAAAAACAATGCCAATACTGTTGTTTTTGTTACCATTTCTCATAATTAACTGTCATGGCGGCATCACCAACAGACTGAATGACCTCTTTCAACCATTACTTATACCTCCCCTCAGAAGAAGTGGGAGGGAGTAGCCTGAGGAGAGCGCCATCAATGCAGCCAGAAATCAGCCGAGAGTCGATCCACAACACTGCTACCTTAACCAGCATTACGACTCCCAGTTGTAAGGCCGAGAGTCGAATCATAGTATTCCACACTAATTCGTATTATCGTTCCTAATAACCAAGTTACAAGTATTGTATTCTTTCCGTATTTAATATATATATTCGCATTTTCCTATTTGGTTGTTTTTGCGTTATTCTTAATGGACCTTTAACCGGGTCCACCACATTAACAAAACCATTGATAACAAAAGCAACAGTACTTATAGCACAAACGGAAAAACAGCTAAATCTCGATTGATTTACATTCTTATTCTTTTCAGTGTGTTCATTTATTAACAGCAAGGATAGAAGAGAAACTGTAAAGCATATATATTTGCATTTGCAACAGAGATCATATCTTCTCCTTGACATGATGGATAACGCTTTGAATTGTCGCAGGTGATGCGATTGCTAAACATTTACATGTATTGTGAAGCTGATACAACAGCCTGCTAACTTCATTAGTGAAATATAGCCATGTGATATTTGATCGGAAATTATTGTTAAAGGCAATGAAACTCTGTTGAAAAGACAGTAACTGCTGCATAAATATCATTGTTTGCTAATTGAAAGGAAACTGTTTTCCTTTGTTTCTTGATTTTTCATTTTGAACTTATGACTTATGATTCTAGTTTTAAAAAATGATACGCAGTAAATGGCAACATATCATGTGACTTTTAACTTGTATTTTCGATTCCGACAGTGTTATTCACGAGGTCACCACGAAATCGTGAGCAAATTCCTTTTTTTCTTTTTCTTTTATCAAGCATAGAAATCTAAAAGGCCACGGATCCATATCGACATTTTCCGAATCGAGTGTTTTAATTATCTTTTTTTTTTTTCAAAATTTTTACTTAAACTTTAACAGCGTTAGTCAAGCTGTACAATGAATTTCTTACAAGCCTTCTTCTTTTTTTAATGCAGATCTAAGCAACACTCTTTTCAAAATAAAAACAAAATTTTAAACAAAAACACTCCCGGGATTTTGAAAAGCGCAAGAGTCCTTTCTATTCATTTTTTTATTTCTTTTCTTCGGGTTTCCTTTCTGTTTTTTTTCTTTTCTTTTTTAGTGCGTTTTGTATCATATTTTGTTTTGTTAATCATAGCATCTATTGGCAACTGACTGCACTCTGCTAAATCTCTAGGAGCCATATTTCCAAAGGGGCGAGTAGTACACCCGCTGTAAGTCACGACGTAGCTATTAGCTGCGCGCGTCAAAAAGGAAGCTTTGCTTTTCACTTCGATGATGTGCTTTCTAATGTCGATGAAACAAGGCGGAGTAGACTTGAACAAATTGTCTTGGATCTTTACTGAACGTGACTTTCACTACAGAAAAGATCAAAGGACAACGTCCATAAGCGTATTTTCTAGCACACACTGCACACACACACACACACACACACAGACACACACTTATATATATATATATATTTATATATATATATATATATATATAAAAACAAGTGCACACATACGTATACACATATATATGTATCTATACATATATATAGATATTATATATATGCATATATATACATAAGTATATATATATACACACATATATACATAAGTATATATATACATATATATACATGTATATATTCATATATATGTGTATATAGATATACATGTACATGTATATATGTATATATACATATAAACATATATATATGCATATCTACAAGTGAACATATATATAGATATATATGTACATACACATGTATATCTGTATATATAACTGTGAGAATATATATATATATATATATATATGTGTGTGTGTGTGTGTGTGTGTGTGTGTGTGAGTGTATACTGCCTTTGAGGTTTCACTCGCCTGATCGACTCAGTCGATTTTAAAAGTAATTCGGCGATTAATGTTTATTGCTTTACTTGCCCTTAGTCGATTAAAAATCTCGCAATAGAACCTGTCCCTTCAAATATAGAAAAAGGAAATCTGATTCATTTTACAACCCAAAAGTATGACATTGAAGATTCACAAGTTATTTAGAATGACCTACAATAAATAATTTTATAAACAAAACAAAATGTTTATGGTATTAATAGGAAGAAAGATCAAATTTTGCTGATATTATTTTTTGACATTTTTTAAATCCTTTCTAACACGTTCGAAATTTTAATTGAAATTTCATTTTTTGTTTTCATCTCAGCTATTCCCGCTATGTTTACGTAAGGGGACTATTAAGAAAATGAAGTCGGTCGAGTAAAATGATTTGGGAGGGAGTAAATTTTCCCACGCACGCGACCGCCGGTCGAGTGATTTCTTTTTTCAAGTCTCAAAGTATATATATATATATATATATATATATATATATATATATATATATATATATTCAGCTAAGAGTTATATTTGTATGTACGTTTAAATATATGTGTTTATTAATTTGTTTATTAAACTAAAATTGTACATTAGGAAATCGTAATACTTACATATATATTTAATACATAATTATTGGTGGTGCAAGCATTAAATATACAGATCCCATTCATATATATATATATATATATATATATATATACTGTTTAATTCTGATAATGTGTGACAACAAGATGGTTTTTCTTACGGAAAAATGTATTTTGGCAAGAAAATAATAAACGAAAACAAGACATACGAATGATATAAATCCGAAAAATAAAATACATACAATCACCCAGTCACGACTAAAACAGAAACTCATAACAATCCCTCAACAAAAAATAGAAATAAAATATATATATATATATTGAAATTTTAAAAAAAAGGCGTAAAGAACCCAAACACAAATACAATAGCACCCAAACATGACCGAGAAAAAATAAACCGTCACACGGCAAAACATACCTACACATTAGGAAAGAGGTCAGACCAATAAAAAAAGGTTAATGCAACTAAAGAATCCAACCAATTCACGTATAAATAAAAATTAAATCAAACAACTACGCAATAAAATAAAAATGAAAATAAGATAAATCAAACAATCATAATAAAAAAAGAATAACCAATCACAAAAAAGACTACGCCCACAAAGTCACACCATATTCCACACAAACAAGAAAAAAATGGTATCTAACGGCAAATAACCCTGATAAGTGAGAACATCATGACGGTGTCCCCACGAAACTTCGAGGTCGGCATGAATCTGCTATGGAAAGAGACAAACTCTTTATATATATATATATATATATATATATATGTATATACTTAAACTAGAATATAAATCTTCAATCTAAAATTTAAGTGTAAATTTATACTTAATATCTAAGAGAAAAATTATGCTTATTAAGCGCTCTCATGATTAATGTTATCACTTGCAAATATAGTCGCTAGTAAATAGCCTACATAGTAGAAAATAACAAAAATCCAATAAAAACAAAGTTTATTGTTAAAATTATGTGTTATTATTCAGAGGAAAAATATAAGATATTTTCATGAAGAACTTTTTGTTTTTAGAATTTTCGATATTTTTGTTAAAATCTTGTCTTTACTGGCGTCCTAGTGTGGCCATCAATTTGTTCAGGTAATATGAGTGTCTTTTGCGAAGAAAACATATTGAGTTTGAAATTCTTACAAAAATGTGATAATAGTCGGAACTTATTCACATATGAATGTAATTATTTTTAACTGTTTCTTTTTCTAATTTTTTATATAAAGATTGTTTTACATCTGCTACCGTCATTGTATTTGATTCTATTACATTTCGAAGACTTCTTCCTTTTTTAGAATTTAATATTAAACATTTGTTATAACGACATGTCCTCGGAGAATTCTAATCAATTTTATATTTAAATCAATTTTAAATTTAAATCAACTTGAAATTTAAATCAACTTTTTGGGCCAATATAAAATCTGCTTATTTGACTAAAACATCAGCTAATTAGAAATGGTTTTCATTGTTTTTATGAATAAATAATATTATGGATACTTTTCTTACAAAAAAAATTTGATGAATAATGAATTTCTACAAGATGTTTTTACTTTTTATTTTAGTTCAAATAATTTATAAACTCTTATATTATTTAAAATTTCTTTAATAATTTCTCACTGTCAAGTGATATAATTGTCTTTATAACTGCATTTAATAATCACCAATAGAACAGTATACTACAATTCAGCAAACCCTCCACCCCCGCGGTAATTTTCAGAATAATTTTGAAATTGTGTGCGTATGTGTGTTTGTCTGCTTATTTGCTTTACAGCATTTCAACCCATTGCGTCATTTAAATGATTGTGTGTGTATGTGCGTGTGTGTAAACGCGCTGATGTTTTAACTAGGAAAGTCCATACACATTATCAAAAAAAAAAAGAACGGTAACTCTAGTAAATTTAAAACTTACTGGAAATTATCTAACAAGCGTCTTCTTATGTAAGACTATAAATGCAAGAAAATATTAGAATTTAAAAATATCGAAGATTTCCAGGCAGTTTAAAAATTTAGATGTAAAAGGTGTTTGTGTTGAAGTTTTCGTTGAATTTTATTGCAATTAACCCTATGGGGCCATGCGTATCATAAAGTGGGGGATCAGTTCTATATTGTTATGAAGTAATAAACAGATCCCCCACTAATTCCTACTTAACCCTCTAGGGCCATTCGTATCATATTTGATACAGTATTTCCCTATAAGGAAACATTTGGTATTTCCCTATAAGGAAACATTTGGTATTCATTGACTGAGCAGTCAGTACTGCTTTCATTTGAAATTTATAAAATATTTCTCTTAAAAAATTTTTCAGGAAAATATTTCTTTCAAGGCTTGTTTTCATACTGTATCAAATATGATAAGAATGGCCCTAGAGGGTTAAAGAAGAAAGAAAGAAAGAAAGAAAGAAAGAAAGAAAGAAAGAAAGAGAAGTGGAAGAAAATATAATTTAACCCTCTAGGGCCATTCGTATCATATTTGATACAGTATTTCCCTATAAGGAAACATTTGGTATTTCCCTATAAGGAAACATTTGGTATTCATTGACTGAGCAGTCAGTACTGCTTTCATTTGAAATTTATAAAATATTTCTTAAAAAATTTTTCAGGAAAATATTTCTTTCAAGGCTTGTTTTCATACTGTATCAAATATGATACGAATGGCCCTAGAGGGTTAACTTCACTGAATAAATTTTACAAACCTCATACTGTCAGTGACTGTGTCAATACGTGATACAACACATATTTAGCGATAAGACTGGCTTTTCTACGATTAAAAATACTTCTTAAAAACAGATTAATTAACATTTAAATTAGATATTTTTTAAATAAACGATTCAAGAGATATTTCTCACTGTTCGGCATGCTTTTTAAACTCTGGTTATTACTTTTCCGTTTGTGGGAGGCTTAACATGAATGAATTTTGCCTCGCCTATGTAGATTTATTAATAAGATTAATTTTCTGATAAAGGATTCATCGCCGACACCTAATTTTCTATTTTCTTTTTTATTGGATTGTAAACCAAGCTTCATATAAGGTATATTTAGGTATCAAGAATTGCATATATATATATATATATATATATATATATATATATATATATATATACAAGGTAACCAAAAAGTTCTGTCCGTTTTTAAAGGATAAAAAAGAAAACGCTCACGGTAATTTATATTTAGTCTACGAAGTAATCACCATCGGCATCCAGCACCTTCTGCCCACATGTCTTCAGCTGTTCAAAACCCTTGCGGTAGAACTCGGAGGCTTTTGACGCAAAGAAGTCTGTGAGGGCTTTGGGCAAGTCTGCTTCATTGGTGAAGGATTTCCCACGAAGATTATTATCCAGGAGTGGAAGAGGTGGTGATCGGATGGCGCAAGCACAGGTGAATAAGGTGGATGCCACAAAGTCTCTCACCAAAGTTGCTGTATGATATCCCTGACCACTCGTGCGACATGCGGACTGGCGTTGTCATGGAGGAAATTGCTGCGGGTATAGGTCTCCAGTGACCTTTTGGCTCATTGATAGCAGTTCATAATGAACCACTTGACAATCTGTCCACCAGACACAAAGCATAATCTTGAGTAGATCCATAGGCGGTCTTGTAATGTGATAGATCCCGACTTGGCATACTCGGATGCAGTCACTCTCTCACCGGCGCAATGTGGCTTCCGTGTATCTCTTCTACAAATACTTTCACTGGTGGCCCCTATATATAATTTAGTTTGTCTTTAAATTCATGAAGTAAAATCTGTTTCGTATTGATTTCTTTATAAATAGGTAAATGATAAATATTGCATTACATTAGTTTTGATTGTATTGGTTTTTAGAATGTTGTAAATATAAAAATATTCTTGTAAATAAACTAATAAATAAATAGTGTTATTGCTTTTGTTATAAATTCTCAAGAACAAAAAAATGTATCAATTCACTTTTATTATATGTTTAAGTTTTATTACATTTCTAACAGTCACTTTTTAAAAGCAATAAACATTTCCGATGAGTGAAGTTGTTAAATAATAACGATGTCAATGGAAAAATGGTCCTTCTGACACAACGGATTTCTGCTGGTATGAAATTCTAAGTTTGCCAATATAAAATTGTAATAATAATGGAAATGGTCACCAAAGAATTATAAAATGTTTCTATTAATCTAAGGAGACTGGTTTACTGGAATTTGTCAAGTGGTTTAAAGTCGAGCACATAGAAGAATATTGCGAATATAAATCTGTAGATGCCACTGAAAAGAAAAATGGTAAAATGTTCGGGGATAATTAGATAGAAATTAACAACATTCTATACGCAAGAATTTGGAGAAAACTTTACACAAAAAAATAAAGAAGTTTCTAGCTTATTTGACTTGTGGTGTAGTGGATATATACTCAGAACGAGAAATAGGAGAGCTGAGTTCAAATTCCAGTTAAATTCATTGCATACGCTTAGACGCAAATACCCTTACGACTGTTTACAGTTGATTACGTAAATTTTTACGTAACTCACTTTTTCGATGACAAACACATTAATTTGGAAATTCTCAGAATAAACAAATAATGATCGGATATTAATGAAATTTTCAGTACTCATTCACAAATGAATGAAATCCTTTTTGAAATTATTATTTTTTAAAAATATTGAGGACATTTCTTTTAACTCTGTTACCCATCCTCCACGTAAATTCATGAAATTTTAATAAGTTTTAATTTTCTGGGATTTAATTTTTATTATTTAAACGCAGAGCTCATGGGGGAATGTAAATCATCTGTTTATTTTATTCAAAATTATATTATCCGGCACTCTTCTAAAATATGCTCCGAAGAGTAAAATAAAAATTGCAACAAAACTTTGATATAATTTAATTTGATAAGCTTATAATTGCTGGAATAAATAATAATAATTAAGGGATAATTAAATCCAATGTTGATTAGGAAATCAGTCTCTTTTTTCTCCAGTTATGGGTTATATAGCAGGACAAATTTGGTACTATAGCCTTGGCTGGCAATCAGTCATCCGCAGAAAGTAATGGAATATTTTATTATTTCGAAACACGAACTCCCAAGAGTGTATAACGTATGTCACTTAACCAAATGACTAAAAGTGTAGTTAAAGGACTTAATAATTACAAAAGGAACGATGAAAGCTGAATATGACGGTGGTGGTTAGAATTATTAGCCCATTAGTCACATTCGCAATAATGAATCCATGTCAAGGTCTGCTGCTAGAGAAGTTGGTTTACTGTAACGTGCCTGAAAATGTTTCTAGACAGAATCGATCTTATATATCTAAAAGTCTACCATTTGTCCATGCTTAGAATTTTTTTTTTTTTGCAACAAAGGATATGGTGCTCCTACTATATATTTAGAAATCCTTAATAAAATCCAAAGAAAAATCAGCAGTATCATTGGAACTGATCTGGCATGTCGGATTCAATCTATATCTCATCTCCATAATGTTGCTCAACTGTGCATCTTCCGTAAATACTTTCATGATAACTATTCTGGGGATTTTTCCTTAATGGTTTCTAAACATTTTGAATTTAAACACAGTACTAATGTGGTGGCAATATCTCATCATTTCACAGTTAAAATGGCTAGAATATTATCATTGAACCGTAAGTTCTATGCTAACAATTTCTTCTCTCACACCTCTGGTTTTTTTCAATAAAGCTTGATCTTGAAAAATTTAAATGCAACGCTTCTCGTTATCTTCTGCCTTGTTAATTTCTTTTCTTTATTATTCTCTTTCTTTAATAATGTCTTCTTATTTTTTTATTCTTTTTCACTCAGTAACCTCACGCGTCTTAGTGGCTTCATTATCTTGCTTGGCAGAGAAACGAATTATAATAATAATAATAATAATAATAATAATAATAATAATATTGGATAAAATTAAAACCTATTAGTTAGGAAAAAACCTATTAGTTAAAAACCTATTAAAACCTATTAAAACCTATTAAAACCTTATTAAACCTATTAAATATATATTTAATATATTAATATATATTTAATATATATTTAATGTATATTTAATATATATATAATATATATATATATATTAAATATATATTTAATATATTAATATATTAATATTTATTTATTAAAAACCTATTAAAACCTATTGAAACCTATTAGTTAGGAAATGTATGGAATTATTTTTTTTACATTGTGCGAAAAGTTGAAGATATTTTAAAAGATTCCTTCATTTCATAGTCTGCAGTTACCAAGAGAGATTTTCTCGTGAAATATGCAATATGAACAATAATAATAATAATAATAATAATAATAATAATAATAATAATCATGTATCAGGTTGCACAGTGTTAGCACCAACTGAATATAAAACACGATATGTTAGAGTGGGCCAATATTTGCACGGGAAAATCTTCAATTTTTAAGGGGAGGAAACTCCAATAAACTGGTATAAACATCATCCAGACGCGGTTGCAGAGATTTGACCAGTTGCAATTTTATGGGACTTTGCAATACACACAGACAAAAAAAATCAAAGCTAATCGCCCAGACACTGCGATCAAAGACTACAAGATCAGAATGGGCTTTCTTATTGAAATGGCAATCCCTGCAGATTGTGATGTATCTTTGAAGATCTTCAAAAAACTATCAAAATAAAAGGATCTTGAAATTGAAATATCTGAGATGTGGCACGTATGTCATGAACATCAATCACTTTATTCGTAGTTCGAGATCTCGGATTGAGTGGTAAATGTTCCGATAGACCCATTGAAGTGGTTCCTGTAGTCCATGTCATAAAGAAATATAAAAAATTGTACACAAGTACAAATCACACATTACTGACACATTACGAAGAGCTTTATCTTTGTAAAATGTGTGAAATCTTACTTTGTTTTTTGTTTTGTTTTGTTTTGTTATTTATCATTGTTTCTACAAAACTTATTTCTGGAAGAGATCATGGAACAATTTCTAGCTTTAGGTTTATGGTTGGGTCGACGAAGAAATTTTGTACACAGCTGAAATCCAAGATAATAATAAATAAGAGTCGTGCCAGTGATAGTAGGTGCACTTGGAATGATAAATATGGAGCAATACAACACATTGAAAGAATCCCTGGAAATCACAGCTTAAGAGATATAAAAAAATTGTCTTATTAAGTACAGCCCACACATTAAGAACTTTCTCTATGTAACGCTAGGGATGATGGGGAAGATAGAAAAAAATGAAATGAAGCCATAACAACCTGCCTTAGGTCTTCCCGCAGACTTGGTTGGTAGTGCGACCATAGCAGTAATCAGAATATGATGAAAAATGACAACATAATTATAATAATATAAAAAACGAAGATAAAGCTCTTGAAGATATGAAACAACGCAGGTAAATCAAATCTCTGCATGAGCAATACCCAGAACGTGCTAATAAATCTAATGTTGATAAAGTTAATAATCATCGATGGTTACGTGCATCTGGATTAAATTATGAAAGTGAAGGCTTTATTCTTGCAGCGCAAGACCAAAGTCTTTTCACTAGAAACTTTCATGCAAATATTATAATTAATAAATTGGATCCAAAATGCAGGTTCTGTGATAAATACCAAGAAACAATACACCATCTAATCTCAGGATGTACTTGACGCAAATGAATATAAAAATCATCACGATTGAGTGGGGCAATATTTACACTATGGAAAATATGTAAACAAACACTGGTATGAACAGCACCCAGCACCGTTTACAAAAATAGAAAATGTCACCATTCTATGGGATTAGACCATCAACAAAAACAGAAAAATTGAAGCAAATAGGCCGGACATTATTGTTGAAAATCATAAAGAAAGAACTTAATTGGTATGGTTTGTTCGGCAGATTGTAACAAAGCAACCAAGGAATTCGAAAAACTGTCAAAATACAAAGACCTGGAAATTGAAATAGAAAAAAATGTGGAAATTGAAAACAAGAATCGTACCAGTGATAGTGGGTGCTTTTGAAATGATAAAAAAATGGAAAAAAAGAACATATTGAAAGAATTCCTGGAAATACCAGCTTTAGAGATATACAAAAATTGTCTTGTTAAGTACAGCCCACATATTAAGGAGAACTTTGTCTATGTAAGGCTAGGAATGTTAGGGGAAATAGAAAAACATGAAATGGAGCCATAACAACACACCACGACCTGCCTTCGATCTTACCGCAGACTTGGTAGGTAGTCAAATTTTGATGAAGAATGTCATAATAATAATACTAATAATAATAATGATAATAATAATAATAATCAAGACTCTATTCTAGGTTCGATGCTTTTCCTTATTTACATTAACGATCTCCCAGATGTAACAAGATCCCTAATAGGCATATACGCTGACGTCATTACAGTTTACACTCGCAGCAATTAAAAATCTGCTGAACCTGACAAAGCAAACCTCGCTGCCAAGCTTAAAAAGGACCTCCGATCCGTGCGGACTGGGGTAAAAAATGCCTCGTGAATTTTAATGCTTCCAAAACTATTAACAATCTCAGACAATCGCTCCTACCCACCCTATTAGTATGGATCAGGCTATTCTCGCTGAAAGCAAAACACTACGCCTCCTCGGCTTAACTCTCACAACAGACCACAAGTGCAATGTCTATATAGAATCCATAGCTAAATCTACTGCTAAGAAAGTCGGTTCTCTATGTAGGGCTGGAAGTTTTTCCACCTGAAACAATCCTGCACATCTATAAATATACCATTCACCCGTGCATTGAATACTGCTGCCATATTTGGTCGGGTGCGCTTGCTATCCACCTAGGTGTCCTTGACAAAATCCTACTGTCATAGATCTCGATTTGGCAGCCCGGATACAGTCAATTTTTCACCGGCGCAATGTGGCTTCCCTGTGTCTCTTCTACAAATACTTTCACTGGTGCCCCTTATACATAAATTTACTCGAGCCACAAGATTAACAACTAGGTTCCACACTTTTACTGTGAAATCAATAAATTGTAAATTCTACTCCATCAGCTTCTTTTTTATCGCACTTCCCGCCTTTGGAATTCCCTTCCATTTATTTGCTTACCCGACAGCTATAATCTCCAAGAATTTATAAGTCAATAGTCATCTCATATCTCAATAACCTGCATCTTCTCTCTCATACCCCTTTCTCCGTCCACTCTACTCTCATCAATATTCTCATCCTTCTCTTACCCACTTCCTGAAACCTCCTATAACCTGTTACTCTTTCTCATAACTTTCCTCCTATGTAACCCCCTGCAAAACAGTGGCGTTAAAATGCTTTGCTTGGGGCGATATGATTATAAAAAAAATTCTATGCGTTTATATTCCAGAGAATGTAAATAAACCTAAAAGACATTCACTTGTAGCTAATCAGTGTTTCATTTAGTGATTGATTCGTTTTCTACGGCTTATCAACAGACAAGAAATTATGTAAATATAAAGTGGGGGATCGATTTATATATCGGGTGTAATATTAAATTGATCCTCCACTTTTTAGCCACAGTCATACTTCTCTTACCCACTTACCCTGTTTCTCATAACTTTCCTCCTATGTAACCCCCTGCGCACCAGGGGCAGTAAACTGCTTTGCTTGGGGCGATATGATTATAAAAACTATAAATAAATAACAATAAAAAATTAGTTGAGGACTGGAAAGATTAGAATAATTTAACAGAGAATTAAAAGCTGAATAAAAATGCTAAACACGATAAAGAGAAAAGATGCTTCAGGTTTCTCCGAAATTAAAGAGACATGAAAGCAGAAAGATAGTCTTAATTTCACTATTAATGAGAATGTATTGCTGTAGATGAGGCTGACTGACTGACTCGAAAGTAAAAGTAAGATGGGAATTAAAATACTAAACAAAATTACGACAAGAGATACGTCTAACGAGGTCATATAACAGAACGGAATACGCATTAGTTCGGACAAAGCCGTGAAGATGGAAGCTGCAGATGAAGCTGAGTAAAGAAGAACTTAAATGCTGAAGATTAATTTAGGTACCTTCATTCAGTCAGTTAAGTGCCATACGTGATACACGCTTGGGCGATCATGTCTCGAAAGAGACATGACAGACTGGGCAGAAGCTTTATCCCGCAGTAGGTTACCATTGCTTTCTACGGTAGACTGGTTGCCGACCAAGGCTATAGAACCCAATCTGTCCTGTTATTTAACCCATGAAAGGAAGAGACGGATTAATACCTTTCCCAGGGGTATTTGCGCGTAAGTGAAGGCAATGAATTCAGGTGAAATTCGAACTCGGCTCCCCGATTTCTCGTTCCGAGCCGCTACACAATGCATCACAATTACATCACAAAAGATCCAGCATAGTATGATTTAAAAAGGTTCAAAACTTAATAAAACGAACTTTTTCTATCAAAATGTTTATAATATTATTAAGAAGAAGGATAAAAGTAATTTTTATTTCTTTAAATTATTTTTTTAATCTCTTTTACTATGTTAGAAACTTTGGCAGAAAATTTTGTTTTCATTTGAGTTAGTGTGGCAGAAAATCTTACGACTGTTTACAATCGATTACGTAATTTTTTACGTAACTCCCTTTTTCGGTGAGAAACACATTAATTTTGAAATTCTCACAAAAAAACAAATACTGAAACTTTCAGTACTCATTCAAAAATGAATGAAATCATTTTTGAAATTATTTTTTTTTTTAAATATTGATGAAAAAAATTTTTTAACTTTAACTTTAACCCCCCCACCATGTGAATTCATGAAATTTTAATAAAGTTTAATTTTCTGCGTGAATTCATTAAATTTTAATAAAGTTTAATTTTCTGCGATATACTTTTTTATTAGTTAAACGCAGAACTCATCGGGGGAATAGGAATCATCGTTTTTTTTATTTAAACTTATTTGGCACTATCCGAAAATCTGCTCCGAAGCGTAAAATATAAATTGCAACAAAACTCTGATATAATTTAATTTAATAAGCTTTTAATTACTGGAATAAATAATAATAATTAAGGACATTATAGTATGAAGAAAAAAAAATTTTTCTATTACTGATAAAATTTAAATTTAAGTATCGAAAATGAGTGGAGGTACCTGGATTAATTAAGACAAAACGGTGAGAATAGATGCTGCAAATGAAGATGAGAAGAAGATTGGCAATTAAATGTCACTCTTTTACCGGCAAAATAGGCAAATGTAGCCGCCACCTCTTTTCCGTTAGTTTCTTTCCTCGAACCTTCCGCCTGTGGAACTCCCTTCCCCAGACTTGCTTTCCTGATCTCTACAATCTCCAACGTTTTAAATTCAATGTCAGCTGCCATGTTCTTCTCACTTTGATTCTCACTTCTCTCTTACCCTTTTTTCAACATCCCCCCCCTGTACCGTTTCTTTTTTCTTTTCTCTCTCCTCTCTCCTCTCACTGTAATCCCCTCTACTCGAGTGGCAGTACCACCTTGCTTGGAGTGAAACAATTATATATATATATATATATATATAATATATATATAATATATAATATATATAATATATAATATATATATAATATATATAATAATAATATATATATAATATATAATATAATATAATATAATATATATATAATATATATATAATATATAATATATATAATATATAAAATATATATATATATATATATATATATATATATATATATATATATATAAAGGAAATAAGAAATAGAAAATGACATGTGAATGGATGTTGCTAACAAGATGAGGAAGCTGACCAAAGATTTCTCTTTATGTGCCATGTCCCCTCAGGACATAGGCGATCATAGCTCTCCATAAATTCTTTTTTCTTGCAGCTCTAATTATATTTTGTCTCTTCCGTCTTTCTAAAGTTCTTTCCACCATTCATTTTCTCAAGATTGTCTCATATGCTATGAGATGTTTTCGTCTGTCTCTCTTGACCTCAATCCGTTCTGTGAATAACAGATTTTACAAAACCCTGCTTCCTAACTATGTGCCCCATGAATTTCAACTGCCTCATCATGATGTTAAGTATAAGTCTCTTTCCAGTTTCTCTAAATTCTCGTCGTTCCATGGTATCCTCATCATCTATCTGTAGGACCACATTTCTATTGCTTTGTCTCTTCTTCATCTTTGATGATATGGATACTAAGAATAAGGATGAAAAATACTTCCCAGAACAATAGAAATAGAATCATTGGAAATTTTCAGAAAAGCAAGAAATATGTGAAAGATAAAATATAACGTGAATCACAAAACATAAAAAAATGAGAAGTTGATGAGGTCAGAACGAAGAAAAATTCATAAGTCTATTTTTTTTAATCATGTCACCCCAAGCAAGGCATTCCACTGCCACTATAGCGCAGGGGGTTACACAGGGCGATAGACGAGTTAGGATGCACATAGGGCGAGAGTTGGAGAGAATGGGGGGGTTAGTGTCTTAGGAGGTGTCTATTGACCTTACATTTAAACTCCTGGAGGTTATAGCCGTCGAGAAAGCAAGCATGCGGAAGGGAATTCCACAGGCAGGAAGTGAGAGAAAAGAAACCGTTGGAGTAGAAATTGTGGTTATATTTCATCGATTTCACTGTAAAAGGGTGGGAACTAGTTGCCAATCTAGTATCTCGTGCAAACTCCCACCTAGGGGGCACCAGTGATTTAAGTTCATCAGAGCAGAAGCCATGAAAGTATTTATAGAAGCCACATCACGCTGGTGAGAGAGTTACTGCAGGCGGTCATATAAATTATAATATTCAACAAATACTGCAGATGTGATCGTGAAGAAGAACAGACAGGCAAAGAATGAATATGCATAATGACTACAATACTAACGAAAATCTTGAAAATAGATGATGAGTATGAGGTTAGAGATAAGAAATATAATTTATAATAAAATGTGAATTATTATACAAGCAACAATAATAAGAATTATGCTTTTGACTTGTTCTGAAAAAAAATCTTGCGAAAGATAAAACTGATATAGGAACCAAATTTTTGGCAAATAATATTCCTACATTCGTTATCAGAAAAATAAATATACGATTAATGTAGATTGTACGACTTACAAAAAGTGAAAAATGTTCTTTCTAATGATCCCGAACGAATTTTCAAATATTATTATTATAGAATACAAAATGTAAGTGGAAGTCTATGATCGTCTATATTCTACAAGGCACATGAAGAAGAATCTTTGACATCTCAACATTAAACCTGAACAGACACAAAATGACTCATCATTAAAACTTTTACAAAAAAATGTATGTCTTTTTTACAAATTAGCTATATTTATAAAAGATATAACGATGTCAAATGCCTTCAGGATATCCAGAGCAACAACCTAGGATTGACCTTTTTTACCTAATGCTTCATAGACTCTTTCAACAAAAAGTAGCGGTTAACACCTCAGCAATTGACCTAGAGAAGTGAATTCCATATGCTTATCTGAAATAAGTATTTTGTTTCTGATGTAACCAGGAGAAGAAAAAACTTCGGTAACACAAATATTTTTTAAAATTTTCTTAAGCACAACGACAAGGATAGATCTCTCTATCTTAGCCAAATAGTTGCTGTATATACGGAAAATGTGAATTTCAGTAGCTACCAGCAAATCAGACTAGATACTGCGGACTACAGCTCTGGCCAAAAGTTTTGCAATACTATGTAAAAGTACAGTTTCAGATATTTTTGAATACCGAAAGTGAGTGAAACCATGAATAATCAATAAATACCATGTGTTTAATTCTCTTACGCAAATGTTAAGTGATTTTCATGGGTACGTTCTCGACTCTATGAAAGGAGAAGGAATATTTTTTCTGGGGAGAAGAAAAAAGAAGAGCGTAGAGATTGGACCATATTTTGTTTTGAACCGCAGAAACAAATGGCCTGGTAATTCACTTGATCTCACTTCCATCGAAAATTTATGGTCCATCCTGGAACCAAAGGTGCGTGAAACTGCTCCGACAACAGGAATTGAACTTGAAGCTGTTCTACATAGATGTTGGACTTCTATTAGATCTAACTGTTTAAAATCACTAATTGAGTCTAGGCCAAAGCGAATACAACTTGTTCTTAAAAATAGAGGAAGGCATATAAAGTATTCACTTTAACGTAAACATTTAACATACATCATAATAAATAATTTTTTTAATTCGAAATAGTTTAAATTATTATTTTAAAATGCTAAAGCAAAAATAGTTGTGTTTTGTTATCGATAACTCGGATTTTTTATGGCGCTGCAAGATTTTGGGCCAGAGCTGTAGACCAGCAAATATCTATTCTATATAGGGCGTTGGTGATCATGAGTCTCCTCAGTAATCTGTCCGTTGTAGCACTTATTAAATTTTATTTTATAACATTAGATTATTCTGAAGGGAATTTTTGGTATCTCACTATTAGCTAGTTATGGTATTTTTGTATCTTCGCATAGTCAACGTACTAAACGAATCCTTCGAATACTACAAAATAATGCTCTCAGAATCGCCCGGTTCACACTCCACCCACGTCTATTGAACAGGATAAGAGACTCATCCCTTGTTCCCTGTTTAGGATGTGGTTTCCGGCTTTCTCTTTTTCAATCTTTTCACTATTACGTAGGCCCCTGCACATCAGTGGCGTTACCGCCTTGCTCGGGGTGATACGATTAAAAAAAAAAATTCAGAAACAATCTCTTCAATGACACACAACACTAGAATGATGCGTATCACATAATGATATTCACTACCTCCCCACTAGGGCTGATGCCTGGGGCAGATGTGACACAAGGTTATTTATAGTGAGAAATCAGAGCCCTTGAGCTCGGGAACAAATTTATTGTCAATTTTCCTTCATAAGTGCTTCTTCCCTTCAGCGCAGCCTCGTCTGTATTCCTTTCCGCTCAAAGGCAGAGTACCCGACAATGAAAATTCTGCGCAAGGCGGAATGATATCTAATACCTCTCCACAAGGACGGGTGCCCGAGGCGGATGTGACACAAGGTCATATACAGTGGGAAATAGGATCCCTTAAGCTCGGGAAAAAATTATTGTCAATTTTTTTCACAGACGAGACTCTACCCTTCAACGGTGGCTCGTCTGTGTTCCTCTCCGCCTGAAGGCAGAAAGACCGATAATCAAAATTTTGAGTAAAGCAGAATACACACAAACTTCTGCCTTAGTGCTTTATATACTAATTATTTATAGTAACATGAACCATTAACACAATTCATTCAACAATTACGAGCGTTGCCGGGAGATCCGTGTTTGACACACATGTCGGTATCGACACACTCTTTCCTACGTAGCATTTTATCATTTTCCTATCTCTCCGAAACTATGTCTTTTCAGATATTTACACAAGCTATTTAGGTGGTTATGTATTGCTTTGTCCCTCATACATTCAGTATGGCCTGTAAATGTCACATTTTCCAAGCCTTCTTACCACATCAAGTACAGAAAATTTTCAACTTTCTTTCGTGATGTTACGTGTAAGTGAATTTTTGTTTCCATTTTCTCTATATCTTTCTCGTTGTTCAAGAGTCTAGGCCGTTGTAGTCTCAGCATTCTTCTGTAGAATCATATTTCTGTTGCTTCAGGTCTGTGCAAGAAGACAGTCCAGTATTCTCTTCCATATACGAGGACTGATATTATATAATCATTCAGTACACTTTCTTTGTTTCAAATTGTTATAATGGAACATCCTGCCATCCCCGTAAATAGAATGCTCTACCTTATGAAAGACTGAAAGGGGCGGTATGAATGGGAAAAGTCTTAGGCGAAGATATTCACTATTCGATAGTCGATTCCGCTCCAACCCGTGGCTTACCTATTTATGTATTATTGTTAATTGTACCTTAGTAAAATAAATCTGTATTTCTTATTCCTGGTGTGGAGTTCCAGTCCTCAACTGATCATTTTATACTGTATTCCTTTTCGGTAATATCAAAAATCATTTTTTCTGTTTCTTGTTATTTTTCAAAGTATTTGGCATATTTCGATATCCCAATGCGTCTTCGGACTTCTTATTCAAAATATAAGATATATATTGAATTGCAATACCAACTAAAATGCGAGATATTATTCTGCCAAATGGCACTTAACGTTAAATAATAAATGACACTTTAGCATTATAATGCTATTAATAAAATCCTGATAATACAAAATAGAGTGACAGGAAGATTTTATAGTGATTTACCCGGATTGAAACAGAAAAACTGGATACATAAAACAGGTCAAGTATTACATTAAGAGAGAAAATGGTTATAAGTGATTTTTGACAACAGGGTCAAGAAAAGGTTTTTTAAATGCTAAAGCTAAATAATATTATTTGAATCTTAAACAAAATAAATAAGATATTTCTGAACTTACTGTAAAAAAAGAATAATGATTAGAAATTCTTCTACGTACCGAGTCCCTTTAGAACGTAGGCAACTATGACTCTCCACATTTCCGTATCCCTTGTAGCTCTTGACACCTTATCTCCTATTATCCTGCTCAACCTTCGGTCCTCTGTCCATCTACGTTGCTTTCCCCTGTATTTCCTCCCTTCTATCCGTCCCGTGAGTTTCAAATTCTCTAAGCCCTCCTTCTTCACTACATTTCCCAGAATTCTTAACAGTCTTTTCCTGTTGTTTCAGTTTCTTTTTTTGTCCATCCTCTCTAAAACCTTGTCGTTGCTCACATGTTCTTTCCTTGGTATCCTAAGCATCCTTCTGTAGAACCACAGTTCGATTATTTCAAGTCTTTCTTTCATCTTTGATGAGATTGTCCGGCATTCGCTGCTATACTAAAAAACCGTCATCACATAAAATCCAGTACACTCTTCTTTGTTTCCAACGAAAGTTTCCTGTTTCTCCAGTATTTAGAATGCATCCTTGGCCATATCAATACATATTCAGTGTCACACTTTCCGTCTCCTGTTAGGACACTTCCCAGGTACTTAAATTTCTGTACCTTCTTGATTTTAGTTTCCCCGACCTGTAGTTGGCATTTTGGGCTCCTATTTTTACTGATGACCATGAATTCTGTTTTCCTGTAGTGTTTTCTTTCTACTTTTTCTAACTACTTCCTGTAAGTCGTTTGGAGTTTGAGTTTTGTTTAACGGCATATCAACCACTGTGGGTTATTCAATGCCAAAAACGTGGGGTTTTAGTGTATATTTGAATGTTCGGTTATAGAGAGAAAGTGGATTTAGTCTGATTTTGATGAAAATTTTTTTTCATTTTTTTTTATTTTAGAAAACTAAAGATGTCTTCTAGACTTGTAATCAAAAATGTATTGCTGGTAATATTTTTCCTTCAAAAATATATATTTCTCTATAAAAGTTTATTTCTATGTATATATTTCTATAAAAGTCTATTTTTCTATTTTTGGGGGTTAACAATTTGCCCATAGCTGGAACCCTAATAGGTGCTACCATTCTGGGTCGGGGTGGACCTGAGAACAACAGCAATTAAGAGGTAGTTCCATGCTCCTCACAACCTTTCAATCAGATGCCTTGCTGCCGGATGCAGTTTACCATCATATCCAAGACCTTCCTTTAAGGGGTTGTTTAGTTTTATTTCCGTGTCTGCTAACATCTGGGGTTCTTATATTGTCCAGATTGCGGCCACTAATGACAAATACTGGCACGACTAACGCTGTCAGAATTGCCCCAGTGTATGGATTAAATAGATCTAGTGAGAAGACACATTTTCTAGTTTTGATTTCGCGCATGTGCTTCGTTTGCTTTTATATTTTCTCAAATGCACAGTATAGTAGGGTCAGCTGGGCGCTGTTTATTAGAATAGACAACACCATCATGCAATTCACTCTGCTAGATATTTGGAAACGGCCTGCTGTAGTGCTTGGAATTCGCGTCAGAAACTCTAGTACTCTATCAGAGATTTCGGATGTCAGGATTACGAAAGAGTTGCATGAGTCTAATGATGATTACGAAGGTACGGCAGTTCGAAAAACACACTCTGCTCGTTCTAATAACAAAATAACTCCCAAATTTGTTTGGTTAGGACGTCAAATTCAACACGGAGACCTACATAACGTGCCTTAAGGAGATAGTGCTACTCTGAATCTAGAGGGTGGCTGCTGAACGACATTATGTCTAACAACAGGATTCTGCACCATGTCACAGAAGTAGGAAAACTCAGTCATGGCTATCAAACAATTTTTGCGACTTCATCATCCAACAAAACTCATCATAATAACAAAGACTAATTAAAAGCAAGGATTATTGTAACATTTACCAAATAAACAAGGGGACCGTTTAAAACACATGCCGGATATTTCAAACTCATGTTGAGGCTGTGGTTGAAGCAAATGGCGATATTTTTGAGTAAAGTTGGTATTTAGTATTTTACGTTAGTTTTGTGTAATATCTTTTAAAATAAGTTATATTTTTAATCTACAAATACTTTCATGACTTCTGCTCCGATGAACTTAGCTCACTAGTGTCCTCTATATATGAATTTACTCGAGCCACGATATTAGCAAATAGGTCCCACCTTTTTTACTGTAAAACCAATAAAATGTTAATGCAAATTCTACTAATTCAGCTTCTTTTCTAGCAATTCCTGTCTGTGGAATTTACTTGCTTGCTTTCCCGACAGCTACAATCCCCAAGAATTTAAATGTAAAGTCAGTAGTCATTTCCTATCTCACTAACTTGCATGCTCTCTCTCATGCTGTTTACTCCATCCACCCCGCTCTCATCAGTATTCTCATCTTTCTCATGTCTACTTCCTGACACTCCCTATAACCTGTCACTCTTTCTCATAACTTTAAAACTATGTAACCCCCTGCAAAACAGTGGCAGTAAAATTCCTTGCTTGCGGTGATATGATTATATTAAAAAATGTCAGTGTTATATTCTTTTTTGTGTTATTTAGACGACAATTTATCTATCATTCTTTTCTGTTCACTTTCCTGTCCTTGGATGTTTTTGAAAATAACATGGATCGAACATGTAAGCAAAAACAAAGTCTGACAGACAGTGGAGCCAAAAAAAGACATTTATACTTAACATCAAGAAGAGACAAAAAAATAGGACACACAATATGAAAGGAGGGCTTGGAAAATTTGATACTCATAAGATGGACTGAAGGTAAAAGAAACAAAAGAAATCACAACATAACCTACATGGCGAGTCTTAGTGAATGAAGGAAAGGCAGGGTTTGTGAGAGATTGCGAAAAGACACAATGTATTATAGCTACAAAGTACAGGAAATCGTTGAGAACCATGATCACCAACGTAATGAAGATACACAGCAAATAGAATAAGATTGGTTTGCACGGGTCGCAGGAAGATATTCAGTCAGTCAGTCATTTAAGTGCTAGACGTGATACACGCTTTGGGCGATCATGTCTCTAAAGAGACATGACTGACTTGGCAAAAAATTATCCCGCAGTAGGTTGTCATTGTTTTCTGTGATAGACTATTTGCCAGCCAAGACTATAGAACCCACTCTGTCCTGTTATTTAACCCATAACTGGAGGAAAGAGACGGATTAATACCTTTCCCAAGGGTATTTGTGCGTAAATGAATGCAACTGGAATTCGAACTTGGCAGAACGATAACCAGTATCGTATTACGAGTATATTTTACTTTATTGAATATATATATATTTAGATAGATACTAGCAGTATAGCCCGGCGTTGCTCAGGTGTAATGAAAGCTTTAAAACTCATCCATGGTCCTAGAGCTCAGACTCTTTGGACGTTGACACGAAAGACTAAAAAGCAATAGTTGTTTCCAGTTAAAGCGAAACCGTAGACTGAAAGAAAAATTAATGGTTGTAAGTCAAATTTTGATTTCCTGCTATCGATATCAAATACGTTTTTTTCGTCGTAAACTGAATTTTGATGGCTAAATAAGTCGTCTTAGTAAATGGTATCATGGCTGAGACTAAGAACTACAATTTTACTTACTTAGAGCCAAACCCGAAGCAAAAACTAAAATAAAAGGGCTGGAAAAAATACAGACATACAGGCAGATAAACAGAAACACACACAAACATCTTGCCTTTTATATATATATATATATATATATATATATATATATATATATATATATATATATATGTATTATCAATTTTCTGCACTATTATAAGAACTGCAACCTTGACACTTCTGAATATTGTTTCTTATGTCGTTGTCTATGAGTGTACAAAATTTCATTAAAATCGGACCACTCTTTCTATAACCCGATTTTTCGATTATCGATTTTCGATATTTATCGTGGGTACCACAACACAAAACCTAGCAAAGAACACTCGCAGACGCTTATAGTACAACTGTGTAAATTTTCAAGAAAATCGGTTCAGCCGTTTCGGAGTCTATATGTAACGGACACACACACACAGACACACAGACACACACACAGACAAATTTCCATTTATAAATAATTTTAGATTTAGATTTGGATATATAGACTTGTCTCTGTTACAAATGGCTCGAAAATGCTAAACGTATAAAAGAGACGTGACTTGTTCTTCTAAAGAAACGTGATATTTACGCCCACATATAAACAACAGGGTTACTTCCTCTGGATATGTCGCATTTGGTTGGTCATAAGAAATGGTTGCAAACAGTTTGAAAACTATATTTCGAGGCTAGAGATAAAAGATATCGTTGAAGAACATGATAATTCAAACAGCTCCATAGATATTCTATTTGGTTGGTCAAAATATTCGTCTATTCGGTATATTATGTAAATTGAGTCAATTAAGTGCTATACGTGATACTCGCTTGAACCATCATGTCTCTTTCGAGACATGACTGACTGGGCAGAAGATTATCCCGCAGTAGGTTGCCATTGCTTTCTGCGGTTGACTGGTTGCCGACCAATGCTACAGAACCCAATCTGTCCTATTATTTAACCCATAACTGGAGTGAAGAGTCGGATTAATACCTTTCCCAAGGGTATTTTCGCGTAAGTGAATGCAAGGAATTCGACTGGAATTCGAACTCGGCTTCCCGATTTCTGCACCACGACGCACATCCATAAATTAAGTTCCTCCAATAATTCGCTGAAAAAAGAAGGTGGACCAATAATAATAAGAAGGCCTGTGGAACTCCCTTCCATATACTTGCTTTCTTGACAACCTCCAGTAATTCAAATGCAAAGTCAATTTCGATCTCTTATCCTCTTAACACCAGCCCTTTCTACATTGTTCTTTTCCTTTCTCTCTTCCTTCGCAACATTCTTCACTCCTGTATTCATATCTTTCTCTTGCCCTTTCTCTTTCATCCCCTGTAGCTGGTTCCTCTTCACTCTCCTCCTCTCTAAAGCCTTAACTCTCTTATGTAGCACCCTGCACATCAGTGGCGGTACCACCTTGCTTGGGTGGAAATGATTAAAAAAAATGTGCTACGGTATACCCTTAGTTTAACCTATGTTGATCTATCCAAGAAAATTTTTTCAAAGAGCAGTATATTGAAGTAATGATAGAATTCATGAAACATTGTTAAATACCAAATAAAATTGAATCTATATTTTTCCAAGACAAGAATCTACTCTTTAATATTCATATTAAAGAGTAAATTCTTGTCTTGGGAAAATATAGATTCAATTTTTGCGCGAGCTATATGGCCCGAATTACCAACATTACAAAGGCCTTTTGACACATTTTTTCTTAAGTGAAGATGCAGCTGGATACCTACATTGCTATCTAGCAATTGGCTTAGCTCGGGTGCAGTTATGACATTGTCAGACTCTCTACCTTCGGGCAAGGAGTGGCCCGGCCGGAACTCTGCCGAAGAGTGGGGACCTGACTAGGGAATAGTAGACATTCAATTTTTTGCCTGAGCTATATGGCTTGGATTTTTCACATTGCAACTGGCCTTTTGTCACATTTTGTCTAAATTGGGCTGACAGCTAAATATGCATATTTCTGTTTAGTGATATAACAATTCATTTCCCTTTAGCTTCGATTTAAACCCAAGCTCCAAGACCGAAGGCGCCACCCACCCATCCTTTATTCCTCCCTCGGGAGTGGGCTGAGTTTATTGTCCGGTGCCTGAGGCGTCTCCAAAAGAGAAAGTGCCGTGCTTGTTTGGGAATTTTTCTATAGTACTTAAAACTGAGCTTGTATCACATCTGTTTCGTGGTTGGAACAACGGTTTATCAGTTAGTTAAGTGTCATACGCGATATACGCTTGAGCAATCATGTATCTTTCGAGACATGACTGGGCAGAAGTAGGTTGCCATTAATTTCTGCGGTAGACTGGTTGCCGACCAAGGCTAAAGAACTGAAACTGTCCTGTTATTTAACCCATAACTGGAAGGAAGAGACGGATTAACACCTTGGATATTTGCGCGTGAGTGAATGCAATGAATTCAACGCGCAAATACTCTTGCGAACAACGGTAAATATCTATATTGCTTTTTAGCACTTCACCAGGAGGAGTGTTTATTTACTTTCCGCAGCTGGCGGGAATGGTATTTTTTTTATGTCATAAATATTACTTCATTTTCCAACCCCCGTTTTGGCTACTTTTCATTCAGTAAGCTTTTTTAGGTTACAATATTGATGCATTTTATTTAGATACGTCTAAACATTTTTTAAATGAGCCTACTATGATGAAATCTGGCCCAAACTTGAAAAAAATAACTTGTATCGTCAACATTTTTGTTATTAATAAAGGTAAATTTTTGTTTTGTTCCTCGAAGGCCTTTACCCCTTCAAATCTTTCCAAAACATCCTTATTTCTGTGCAAATGTAAATGCTAAACTCAAATCGATAATCGTTTATTGGCGAAACCTAGCTTTTTTCAAGTTTACAACCAGAAAAATATCGAACTTCTTTTCGCTGTTTATCTCACCCCGTAACCACGCATCAAAAAATGTTATTCACTGCAGAATGACTTCACGCGTAGTTTGCCGATTTTTTCTACCAATTTACTTCCTTTATTCAATTACTACGCGGAAATTGATTTCCGAAACCAAACAAACCGTGAAGTATTTGCTCAAAGAATTAAACAGGTCGAAATAAGTATCCTAATTCCTCAAGCCATTCAGCGGTGAATCAGATATGAGAACGGTGGTAAGGGGTGAGATGTATAGTCCGATTCTTTTCTGGTCGATAACAGGAAAAAAGGTAGGTTTCTTCAATAAGCAATTATCGATTTAAGTTCAGCATATACATTTGCACGTAATTAAGGAAGTTTAGGAAAGATTTGACGGGGTAAAGACCTTCGGGGAACAAATCAAAAATTTACCTTAATAAAAGGTAAGACTAAAGTATTTTTTTTTTAATTTATAAATTTAAAAAAAATCTTTTCTTGTACGATCGAAAATATATCATCTATATTTTTGGGGGGTGGGGGCGGAGTGGTCAGCAGTAGACCAATGATTACTATGTGTATTTTACTACATTTCTTCGGTATAAACATTCATTTAGAAATTCTTACAAAAATCAAATATTTGTCAGATTCTAATGAAACTTACAGAAATTAATTCACAAACGAATAAATATATTTTTGAAAGTTTTAAATGTTTTTTTCAGTAAATCTTAATAAAGATATTTAGTAATCAAAAATTGAATAGGTTTTCACTTGCTTTCTAACTTCGAGAATTTTGATTTTTATGCTTATAAATATGCACATCTTTTAAAGAATAGGTGACTGTACACGACCTTATCAGAAAATAGGAACGATGAATGTAGTAAATATAAATTGAAAATTTTCAGAGTTAGGATCCGGAGAATATTTTCCAAACTTTTTACGTTAATGAGTATTTAAAATTTATTTAAAAAGGTACTTACGTCATTTCCGTAGAACAACAATAAACCTTCTCAAATACGTAAATATGGTTACTGTTTTGTTTAAAAATGCAGATCTGTGTTATTTTTAAACTTAAGGTAAATAATATTTGTTTCAAATCAGATTAAGTATACTTTAAATCAGCTAATATTTCTCAAATAAAGTTTCAGACAAGTATATTTTTATTTTGGAAGAATTTTTAATAAAGATAATTACATTGAAATGAAAGATGACTAAAAAGGGTGCTAATCAGCTATTTTAGAAAAAAAGACAATCGATTCGAATCAATATAATTTTTTTAAATACATCAGAGTATTTAGCTTTCTGAAAATAGTAATTTTAAAGCTAAAATGAAAGTTTCAAGAAAGATTTTTCATTTGTAAAAATTCATTTTAAAACTGAAGTATGGCAAATTAGTGGTGGCACCTAAAGTAAATTTTCTAATTAACAAACGAATGCTTTTTTTTTTGGCCAACCAATATTTACACAACTCTAATATTTACGAAGATAGAAAAAGGTAGAAAAAGTAATGAAATTGTTTTTATATTTCCGTTTTTGTGTATAAACTTGTATTTTGTTACTTTTTGTCTACGTTAAATATCAAATTCTTCAATACCTTTTTTCTCATTATGTGTTTGTTAAATTTCAAGTCTCTATCTGATTATATGTGTAGGAGATATTTTTGTTTTTAATTTGTTCCATACTTTAATGTTCTGTTCATGGTATTCTCAGCATCCTTCTGTAGACCCACATTTCTGTTGCTTTAAGACATTTTAAACACTGTGAGATTTTCCAGGATTCATTAGTAGTAGTGATATTACATAGAAGTTATGTACTCTTTCTTTGTGACATGTTAAGATTATTTTTCTATGTGATGTGTCTATTCAGGACGATGGCGATTAAGACACTCCAAAATGTTTATCTCTTAATACATTTTACGTTTTTTAATCACTCCTAAACCGTTTGCGTAAGCTCGCATGGTAGGTTATTGTTATGGGACCTACCCTTTTTGGACTTTAATGAACTATTCCTATTATTATTATTAATACCGGGGAAATATGCCTCTCGGGGTTAAGTTGAGTTGAGTTGGGCACCACGCCGTGATGTAATGGTTAGCAAGCTTGTCTCACAAGAACGTGTTATAAATGAATAGTGAATTCGATCCTCACTGGGTACCCCACACTTTCGGCCTTGTGCTACATCTAAGCTGCGTATAGTATTGTGGGGGGGTAATACTAACAGCAATTTTATTTAGGTTTTTTTGTATATATTTTCATTCATTGTATAAAAAATAATTGGGGTTATCAGTTTTAAATGTTATTCCCCACGCCGTACCGACGAATTGTACATATGGGTTTAGTTAAATTTTCCCTGAATGTATGGAGATATTATGGTGTTTGTAGCAAGAATGGTACGTAAGAATGTAATGTTTTGAGTCAAGGGATATTGTATTATCTACTTGGGTCAGTGAGTGAGGCTAGCTAAGTTAATGTAAGACAGATGAAAACCAGCCATTCCCCATCCCCTTTTGTCCTTGTGCCGCATTTTTTGTATTATCAGAAATAAATAATTGAGTTGAGTTGAGTTGAGCCACTCTGGTCTAATATTTGGTACCCCGACTGACGTGTAACACTCTTTGTATTTGCTCTTTCGTTAAAAATATATGTTTCATTAATACCCGAGTTCAAGTTTTCTTCCGGACCTATTCGGGGTCCACAACAGTTATGCATTGTTTTCCTCTGTCACTCTTTCATTTAATCTGTCCTAGGAGTATCAAATTTTTAAAGCTCTCTTTCCTTTTTATGTATGTTATAAATTCAAATATCTCATTCTTATGGTAAGTATACGAATCCTTTCTTTCCATTTTCTTAAAAGTGTTGCGCATATGTTCAGTTTATGGTATTCTCAGCAACTATCCGTAGTACTGCATTTCTGTTGCTTTATGTCTCGCCATCTGTGAGGGGATGAATGTCATATAGGACATCCGAAATTTCCACGACTGTTCAGCGCATTTTTTAAATATTTTAACGAAATCTTAACGAGGTAATTCTGGTTGCAGCATTGGATAAATTGACGTTGCTAGCAGTCGTTTTGATAGTATTAACAATTTGATGAACACTTAAGATCCGTTTAAGATGATTTCATGACTGTTAATTATTTACTTTGTTTCTTTATAAATTATATCGCTTTTAGAAGAAATTTTTTGCTATTTTATTACTCTTTCTCTATCGCATTTTCTGCTGTCTGTTATGACACGCCCCAGATCGCAAGTGAGATATTTGTGTGGTCGTCTGTAACGTTTTTTTCACCTCCACGAGCGCGTTAATAACGGCAAACGCGTTCAGGAAATTTCATTGCCCATACAAGCTGCAAAGAGGGACGATCGTTTTATTTACTTCTCTGTGAGAATATATAAGAGGGACAATCAACAAGTTTATCTTCATACCCTGCCTAGTGACAAACTCTGCTGGCGGCGGTCCGGCCATAGCCACTGAAACCGTGACATCACCCCTGGTCGGCAGCTGATGAAGACAGGGTATCGCACGTGCTAATACACATGTTAAAAATTAAGTTTCTGTTCTTGCTTGATTCGAGCATTTCCATTTCCTGGAATCTTGAGTTTTTCTTCCTGGTATCGGCCATACATTTTTTTTTTTTTTGCAATTGATGGTCAGTCATTTTTCCGATTTCACTTTATTACCATGTCTAGTATTTATTGGAGTTTTCTTTCTGTTTGTATAATCATCAAAATTTCATCTGAGTACGTTATGTTTCTCTTTACATAAATCTCATCACTTAACACCAGGACTATATCCTGGCTATCATTTAAATTCTGATAGAAGCGACACAATTTAAAAGTTAAATAAATGAAATCCTATTAAAAGACGTCTCTTTTTCTTACACCCCTTCCTATGTTTATGTGCATCCTTAATTTATTTTTGTATCTACGTCACCCCAATCTGTTTTAACAATTCTAATAGAGTGGTTTGTTGGTGCTTTATCTACAGTAAATTTTGAAAGAAGTCCTATAATTAATTGGCTGTGCATTTATTAGTGATGTGTCGTTTGCTAGGTCCTTCTTTTTACGTCCGACATTTCGGACATCACTTCCTTCACAGAGAGAAGCAACAGATCCGGTTTAGTTTCCGATCACTCTACAAGGCGAGAAGAAGAAAACGAACCGACAATTCAGTTTCATCAAGTCATAATATTCAACTACCGTGGACAAAACTGAAAGATTATTAGAAACTATTAAAAATTAAAAGCCACTGAACAGCCTTCAAGAGAAGATTCAATAAATTAAATAAAGGATAATCACAATTAAAGTGTACAGCTTTTAAAAATAGAAATAACTGTATGAGATTTATTAGGAAACACACCTAAGTAAATTATGTATCAATTAAACGCAACAGAACACTTCCACATCGAGCCCATTGTTTGTACAAAATACATCTAGACAATGTGCTATTTCTGTTTTCTGCTGCATACTTCTTGTTTTCATTTTTGTTTTTGATAATGAATTGTATTCTGTATCTACTGGACCTGAGTGTCAGATTTTGTCTTTATTAATCAGGATCCACTTTATGCTTTCTCTTGCAGTATTGTTATTTTCATTAAAAGTTGGAGATCAATAAGCAATTTTAACATCTACTTAACCAGACAAACGAAAGTGAGTCCAAAAAGAACATATTATATATAACTTAAAACTTTAATGAATAAGAATGATATACCCCACTGATTGTAATAAAGGGTTAGGTTCAAAATTATTAGCACCTGAAGAAAACCAGAGCGTACAACGGCCGAAACGTCGTACAAATGGCAACAAAGATGAGGACAATAGCCCGAATAAGGTAAATATAGTAAATACTACATCATCTCAGAAATATAGACAAAGATGAAAATGAAATGTTTAAGTTTTCTTATCTAATTTTCTTTTCAGTAAATGATATTTTACTTTATTTATTTATTTATTTTATTTATTTATTTTACCTATTTTATTTTATTTTCTTGCATGATAAGGCTAACACAGTTTCAGGTTAAAATAAATATTATTAGACTTTTTTGGCATGAGAAGGCCACTATAAATTCCGGTTAAAATTCAATACCCTTAGAAATTTCGGCTTGTGTAAATTCCAATAGTCACATTGCATAGTCTTGGAAAGATGAACAGAGTGTTGCTGATCATAAAAAACATTTTTGGACTTTGAGATAAGACTCAACTAATTCGACTCTCACCTGGATTCCCAAGGCTCTAAAGGCTCAACACTTCGACCGATAACACGATTAAATAACATTTTAATCGAATGCTCCAGCATACATAAATCAATAAAGTTCAGGGAACAATGTGTAAAATGACACATTTTGGAGTCTGTTAATGCATATTGCCTTATTTTGAGTAATGTTAGTGTATGTACGTGAGTATGTCATTTAAGTAAGAGCACGTGTAAGTTGGAATATCTTTCTGTGAGTATTTAGATTTTCCAGATTTCAGAATGAGTGCCTATAAGAACGGTGTAAAATAGAATGGGGTACAAATAGAACGGTGTAAAATAGAATGGTGTACAAATAGAAATATAGATAAGGAAAAAATTTTCCAAATTAATAAATGAGTAAGTGAATCAAGTTAATAATAAACATATTAACAAACTACTTACTCGCACGTAAACTAATTAAAATGAACAAATATAATAAAATAATCAATAATAAATAATGAGTAAAAACTCTTAAACAACAATATAAAATAGCCACAAAACTGCATTTATATATATATATATATATATATATATATATATATATATATATATATATAATCTCGTGTAAAATCCTTTGTAAAATAAAGACAGAATCTGATGATGGTTCGCCTGAAATTCACCATGAAATAACGTGTTTACCTTAGTTTTTCTTATATATATATATATATATATATATATATATATATATATATATATATATATCGCCTCAAGCAGGGCATTTTACTGCCACTGTTTTGCAGGGGGTTACATGGTAGGAAAGTTATGAGAAAAAGTGACAGGTTATAGGGAATGTCAGGAAGTGTGTAAGAGAAGGATGGGGATATTGATGAGAGTGGAGTGGACGGAGAAAGGAGCATGAGAGAGAGAATGCAGGTTAGTGATATAGGAGATGACTATCGACTTTACATTTAAATTCCTGGAGATTATAATCAGAAAGTCAAGTAAATATATATATATATATATATATATATATATATATATATATATATGTGTCTGTGTGTGTGTGTGTATGTGTGTGTGTGTGTGCGTGTGTGTGTGTGTGTGTGTGTATACATAAAGTCTGTTTCATAGTTTTGTAGTTGAACTTTACATGTCGGATATGATTGGAGAGAAATGAATGAATCTCGAACCATTTCCCATACAAATGTGATCGGGTTTCAACTGTCCAGTTTGTGTTTAAATTACATAAAGATTAAACTAGGCAACATTCCACGCAATTACAGATTGTATTAGAAAAAACAGGCTCATTTAAATTTTCGATTTTTTATTCCAGAAGATAATATTTTAAAGGTTAAAGTTTACGAATGTAAGGACGACAATAATGTAACTGTAACTGATTTTTTTTTCAATCACATAAATCTTCTTTGCATTCTATCTTTTCCGGATACTGGTGTTTATGTCCCTCCACAATTTTCTGTTCTTTATAGGTCTGTTTTTCCTGATTGTTTATCTCTTAAAGCCTGTTCTTCTATTCATTTACACAAGATCGTTAGGTAGGTTTCTTCCCTGTTTCATCCTTTACCTCTTCTCTTGTATACATTCTGTGTGTGTAAGATTTTATTTTGTGCTCTAAAACTTTTAACCTCGTTTCGGATGTTAAGTATAAGATTCCTTTTTCATTCAATATTCACTTAAAGTTCGTCGTTGTTCACATGTTCGATCTAGCATCCTTCTTTAAAACCATATTTCTTGTACTGCATTACTCTTCTTCATCTGTGAAGTAATTTATCATCATTTACTACTGTTATAACCCTGTTTAAGGGGACACAAATAAAAACAGTAATTAGTTTTAATAACTGTATTAACAAGATAACCGGTAAAGGTACAATATGCTAGCTTGTTCGTCTAGCTGACGAGCAAGCGGTGTTGGATATCAAAGTCGCCTTTCGCTAAGTCACTGTACAGGTGTCTGACTCATACCAGAATGGTGCTCTCCCGTTGACTACTACTCACATTGTATTTATGCAGGTTGAGTTAGTCTATTACTATATTAATGGGTAGGTCCGCCACAACAACTAACATATAAAAGACTATAGTGTACCTAAAAGGGGAGAGGTTACACTTTAATGGAAGCTGGACATTTGTATCTTATACAAAACTGTATGTTGCTTTAAAATAAAAGTGGTTTTAAATTCTGTCTAAAACTCATAAGACATTTTTGATTTTGAGTAGCTAAATTTATGGCATATATATATATATATATATATATATATATATATATATATATATATATATATAAGCGCATACTATCATAGCTGAACAGTAAATGTTATCAATTATTATAAATATTACCCAAAATTATTTTACAGATTTAATTTTCAAAATTGCATTTAAATATTTTTTAATATTAAAGAATAAAATCATTATTTGATATTACAAAATATTAAATATTTATTCAATAAATTCACCATTGGCTTCTAGATACTTTCAGAATCTTATGTAACTGTTCTGGACGGTTTCCTTGTTTAAATTCGTAAATGCTGCCATTACCTTTGCCTTAACTTCATCTTCGGCATTTGAAAGAATTTTATTGGTCTCTCGCTCAACTGCGCCCCACACAATAATTAAGGCGGTCGCAGCCTATAGAGTTAGGTGGCCAAATGCAATGAGTGACCTGGTCGTAGAAATAGAACACAGACACTTAGTGACAGCACCCTTTAGGATCCCAGTTATTTGCAAATATTGAACCCCATATAAAAAATAAAAGTATAAAAATACGTTTTATAGCAAAAATGCCAGCAATATATTTTATATATAAAAAATTGTCAACAATAAATTTGCATATACAAAATTACCAACAATAAATATGTATAGTAATATTATTAGTAATATAATGTTAAATGACCAGTAAACAATTTATAGCAGCATTACTAACAATGCATTGTATAGCAAAATGACCATTAATGCATTCTATCTGTAGCTGAAAGCATACAGTTGCGTATTTAGATTTCACCATTAAATAACACATAGAGGTGTTGATATGCCGCCAAACAAAATCAATGAAAATCAATATCCTCTTTTTCATAGAACAATATTATTTTGTGTCACAATTTTATCGTAAATAAAATACAATGCTATTCGTTTCAGCAAATCAGCCGTACTTCTTTTTTGCTTAAATCAAATAACTGAAAAGACATGGCGAAAATAATGTTAATTGTGTTACAAATTTATCGTAAATAAAATACAGTGCTATTCGTTTCAACAAATCAGCTGTACTTCTTTTTGCATAAATCAAATAACTGAAAAGACATGGCGAAAATAATTTCCTAATTATCTTTAAATAAATTAGTTAAATAAAAATTAAATTGAAGAGATTTAATAATAATTTCGTTCAGTTTCATCAACTTTATTTTTATGAATAACGAGATAATAACTTTTAAAATAAATTTTCTTCAAGTAATTTTGTGTCAAAATATAATTAATAATTTTGAATAAACCTTCTTTTAAACATAATTAAAACAACAATTATCTTTTTCATTTTTACTTTTCCGTTTTCAAGGATATAACAATTTACACTTCCTTCAGTTGACGGAATATCCTTAAAAATTAGGATAAATACTTGATTCCATCAACTCGGATGACTTCAGAAACTAGAACGTTGTCAGTAATATTGTAGCTATAGTGTGCGGTTAATGTTTATTTATTCACCCTTGTGTCATACACAAACGAACTCCCTACGTTTTACAAGTTTTATCCAGAATTATCAAAACATTTTCATCATCAGAAAATTAATAGCAGGTTTTGTGGGTTGGTTGCAGAACGCAGAAGGTTGGAGATTGTGGAATTTGTGTGGATGATTGTAGAAGAGTGGAAGAATAAACATATACACTTTTGGTGCTAAAATAGAAACTTATTAAAAAAATGAATAACAAGAATGGGTAGTAAGTAAAAGTTCAATGAGATGGTTAAGGGTATCAAGAGTTATAGAATATTAACTCCTTTTTTTTAAAATCATATCACCCCGAGCAAGGCGGTAACGCCACTGAAGCGCAGGGGGCTACGTAAGAGTGAAAAGATTGGAAAAGAGAAAGCCGGAAACCACATTCTAAACAGGGAACAAGGGATGAGCATCTTCATCTGTTCAATAGACGAGGGTGGAGTGTGAACCGGGCGACAGTTAGATCTATCTACTCCAATTAAAAAAAAAACAACAACAACAAACAAACAAACAAACAAACAAACAAACAAACAAACAAACAAACAAACAGAGTGGTGGATTGCTAAGTTTTAACTTATTTAAAGTCCAGTCAAAGAGATTTCTTCTAAATAAAAAAAAAAAAAAAAAAAAAACAATTAAACATGTAAAATTTAAAATTGTGCAGGGAGCTACATAAGAGTGAGAGAAAGCCGGAAACCACATTCTAAACAGGGAACAAGGGATGAGCATCTTCATCTGTTCAATAGACGAGGGTGGAGTGTGAACCGGGCAGTAGTTTAGTCTATCTACCTCAATTGAAAAAAAAAATAATGAAAAGATTGGAAAAGAGAAAGCCGGAAACCACATCCTAAGCAGGGAACAAGGGATGATTCTCTTCACCTATTCAATAGACGTGGGTGGAATGTGAACCGGGCGATAGATTGGTCTATCTACTCCAATTGAAAAAAATAAAAATAAAAGAGTGAAAAGATTGGAAAAGAGAAAACTGGAAACCACATCTTAAACTGGGAACAAGGGATGATTCTCTTCACCTGTTCAATAGACGTGAGTGGAGTGTGAACCGGGCGATAGATTGGTTTATCTACTCCACCTTTTTAAAAGAAACAGATAAAGCTTTCTTTATTGGTAAGAAATATTGCAGCTGCAATGCATTACAGAATTTAATAGAAATGTTACCACAAGCCAAGAATCTTGTCGCGAGTGTCTGCTGGTATGGTAGATGCGAAGCTATAAAATAAACTCGTTACTCAGTTCTTTCTACTACAGGTTGCTGCTTCACAAAAATACATGAAATTTGGTACAGTCTGTTTAATTCTTGGATTTTTTGTTACAGTTATTTGAAAAAAAAAACGCAATGAATAGAAATTTACTTGTTTAAAACAAAAAAAAACTTAGATTTGATGTTCGAATCAAATAATAAGATCTTTTATATCATTTTTTTCATCATATCGTAAATCAAATAATATAATAGATATCGGTTTGCAATGAGAAATTGGAGAGCCAGGTTCGAATTTCGGTCCAATTCTTTCCATTTACTTAATAATAATACGAATTAATCCATCACTTCTCCCACCAGCAATAGATTGAATACCAGGAGAGATTGGATTTTATAACCTTGATGGCAACTGGTCGACCGCAGAAAGTAATGGCAACCCACCGCAGGAAAATCTTCCGCCGAGTTAGTCATGGATCGCACGAGACATGATCGCCCAGGAAACTTGCCGAGACGGAACATGTGAGCAACGGCAATGTTTTAGCGAAAATAGAAACACAAAGAACGATTAACATGGAAACGGATATATAAAAATATGCACTTATATACTTCTTCATCTTCTTCTTCTTTCTCTTCTTCTTCTTCCTCTTCGTCTTCTTTTTCTTCTTCCTCTTCCTCTTCTTCTTGCACTTCTTCTTTTTCCTCTTCTTCTTCTTCTTCTATATCCGAGTTTCGGTTGATTACGTCATCTTTTTCAAGCAGATTGTTTATATTCCGAAAATACTTTGCAATCCTTTAATGAAAAATTATTTTGAAACTTTTCGGAAAATCTTCGGAATTTTGCAATCTTTGGAAATAGAGAACATATCGGGGATTTCACATACAACACAGAAATGTGTACTACAGAGACTTGCGTTAGGTAGACTCTCCATTGGGTGCAAATAAAAGGAGTATGAGATTCGTTTGTCAGTATGGGTTTCTCTCTTCAACTTTAATACGAATCAATGACTTCCTTTTTTTCTAAATTGCTGTTCGTTTTTGAAGACGGAGCTGTCACTTTTGAGGGTTGGATACGAGGATTACTGTGCTGTATGGCGTTCGAATGATGGATGACAATCGGTCTGAATATTATGAAAACTGCCACATTCTTGCCTGCTCAACGTTTAGAAGTGTTCACCAGACAGAAGATGCAACTGCTCGAATGGTTAGCTAGCAGCCTCCAAATTGGCGGGATTTTGAATGCCAAGGCTCTGTTTTCTCACTCTGTAATATAATGCAGGAGAGTAAAATAAAAATAGGAGTGTAAAAATAGAAATATATTTTAGCCATTGTTATTTAAATTTTAAGAAAATATCATTTCGATTTTTAAAATTTCTAAATTCGTTCTCTGGATAATTAAAATTCTGACATTGAATCAGGATTATTATAGCAAATGGTAGAAAAAAACTGAAGTCTGAATACAGAGCATATAAAAATCTATGATACAGTGGACAATGCGTGATTGTTGAACATGGTTAATACGTATATTTTAATAACAATAGTTAAAAAAATAAAGCTAAAACTATTTAAATTAAAATAAAGTAAAAAAATCATTTTACACTTAAAAATTCCAATATCAAACCTGTTGTGGGATCACCCCTTTGTACATAATAATGGACTCACCTGAGTGTGCATATAATCCTGCCTATAGAGAGAGCGACAGAGTTGTAAGTTGTAAGTCTCGGATTTACGTCTACTACTATGACACTGTCAACTCTATGCCTTCAGGTCGAGAGCACTCTCTGCTTTCGAGCAGAAAGCACTAACTCAGTCGTGGTTCCGCCGAAGGGTAGAATCACGACTCGGTAAAAATAGACAGACATTTTTGGTCCGGCTATATGGCCGGGAAAACCAACTATAACATGACCTTGTGTCACATCTAACCTTGCGTGGGAAGGTTGGTAAATACCGTTGTAAGTTGTAAGGTGAGAGTTGTTTAGTTGGAGTTAGATCTGGAATCACTTTTGTAGTTGCAGTTGCTCTAAGATCCACTCAGCTTGTATCAGTTACCCGGACGTACTATTTCACTTTAAGACTCTATATATTTATTTCAAACAATAATATTCCTAAATTGACTAACCCCACGTTCCAGTTGTGTATTACGTTCAATATAACTTACGTTTTCTATCTCGATATCTGTTTTGATTATTTATTATTTTGTGCGGTTCCTCAACCGGAATCCACAACAAAAAACATGTAAAACTTTACATCTTCCAGAGTTCTACAGTTCTTAAGTGAAATGATGTCCCTAGTGCTTTTACCTAATTCTCGACAGGCATGCCAAATTATACCTTGTAGGTTTCACACATTTTAACAGTGTACCACAGAGTAATTTTTCGCTACTGTCTTGACAAATTTACTACGGACAGTAAGATGTGTCTGCTGGATGCGTACAACTTCTTTATGGGTGTAATAGATGCATCTATCAACGACGACTTGTCTGGACTTTTGACAGCTAGGAATAAACGGAATTATTGAGATGACGTTCCATGAACTTATACTGCCACCTATGTTGCCGAAACGTTATAGAAATTCTTCAAACTTTTCCACAGTCCTTGAAAATTCTAGAAAGTCTTAGATAATTACCCTTGAGTATCTAAGCACTGTATTTGTCCGGAATGTGATGGTAAATTATGTCCAGGTCCCTAATGCAAAGTTTGAAGAGAATAATAGAGATTTTCCTGATTTCCAGACAGGAGAAAATAGGGAATAATACTTACTGACCAAAGACAAAAGAACTGAACTGTATGACCTCGTCATTTGATCAGCCAATTGTTATGGAGCTTATTTATTTTATATCAATATGAAAATAATCTCATTAAAACATCAAACTGAGGTAAAAAATATAAAATTGAGGTAAGAATATTTTTTTGATTCAGCAACACCTTTTCTGAAATACAAAGTGTAAATATATTTCCACCTTCTCTTTACATATTATAATGTGGAAGAATAAAAATACGTATTTGGCATCCAAAATGGTAATATTTAGTGTTTTCCTTAAGAGTAAAAGATCCACTCAAATGGTTTAATTTCAAATTTCTTTCAGTAAATCTTTCCTGAGAAAGAAATCTATTTAAACTGTACTTTAATTTTCCTAGCACTAAACTTAAAAATTTCAAATCTACGTTCTATTCTAAAATTCCCGGACCAACAGACCAGATTATTCTATCGTTCGTAAAAGTGACCGGAAAAAAGTTAAAAGAGAAAAGAAGTGGTTAATTGATAAACACCTTCGGTGTTTGTTTTCCCAATTGAATGTCATTTCTTACTGTCTTCTCCTCTAATATTGATATTCCTATCATTTTCAATTAAAATACGAAAGAAATTCAAATTTCAGCATCATTAATGCAAATCTTCTTGAAGAAGATACTGTCAGTTGATCAAGAAAGATGTTATCTTTTTAATCAGTGTCTGAAAATAGAAGAAATAATGGAAACACTTAGAACAATGCGTCACCCAATATTGCGAAAGTCAGACGTTTCCGTAATGGAACTTGACAGACATAGCTAATTCTGACCGCGTATCACATTCCAAAGCCTTCATCAATTTCAAAACAGTTCTTGACAAAAACCTCTTTCCTGTGTTCTTTCTTTTTCATTTCTGCCTCATGACACTGACACTTGCCCTTTCCAACCAGTTATTACCAATAAATTATTTCTGATGTGTTAATGCAAATGAAAATAAAAAAGGAATAATTTTTATAAGAAAGCATCAAGAGTCAAATCAAGTCTTTTCTCTTCAGCTTGTTATTCTAATTTGGTGTTTGATATTTTGAAATTTAAAAAAATTGTATCTTAAATGGTCAGTACAAGGGGAAACGTTTGGATCATAAATGGTCAGTAAAAAAGGGGAGAAAATTTTGCAACCGTAAATGGTCTGTACGGAGGGACAAAAATATTTGAATCATAAATGGTCAATACGAAAAGAAAATAATATTTGACTCGTAAACCGTCTGTACGAATTGACAAGCGTATTTGAATTATAAATGATCAATACGAAGGGACACAAATATTCGACTCATAAATAGTCATCACAAAGACACAAAAATGTTTAAATCATAAATAATCAGTACAAAAAGACAAAAATATTTGAATTATAAATGGTCAATACGAAAAGACAAAAATATTTTACTCGTAAACCGTCTGTACGAATTGACAAAAATATTTTAATTATAAATGATCAGTATGAAGTCATAAATATTTGACTCATACATAGTGACGACAAAGACACAAAAATATTTGAATCATAAATAGTCACTACAAAGACACAAAAATTTTTGAATCATAAATAGTCATTACAAAGACACAAACATGTTTGAATCACAAATAGTCAGTACAAAAAGACAAAAATATTTGAATCATAAATGGTCAATACGAAAAGTCAAAAATATTTGACTCGTAAACCGTCTGTACGAATTGACAAAAATATTTGAATTATAAATGATCAGTATGAAGGGACACAAATATTCGACTCATAAATAGTCATCACAAAGACACAAAAATGTTTAAATCATAAATAATCAGTACAAAAAGACAAAAATATTTTAATTATAAATGGTCAATACAAAAAGACAAAAATATTGGACTTGTAAACGGTCTGTACGAATTGACAAAAATATCTGAATTATAAATGATCAGTATGAAGAGTCATAAATATTTGACTCATACATAGTGACGACAAAGACACAAAAATATTTGAATCATAAATAGTCACTACAAAGACACAAACATTTTTGAATCATAGTCATTACAAAGACACAAACATGTTTGAGTCACAAATAGTCAGTACAAAAAGACAAAAATATTTGAATCATAAATGGTCAATACGAAAAGAAAAAAATATTTGACTCGTAAACCGTCTGTACGAATTGACAAAAATATTTGAATTATAAATGATCAGTATGAAGGGACACAAATATTTGACTCATAAATAGTCACTACAAAGACACAAAATGTTTGACTCCAAAATAGTCACTACAAAGACACAAAAATACCTGAATCGTAAATGGTCAGTACGACAGTACCAAAACTGTTTGTATAATTAATTCCCAATACAAATGGACAAGAAAGCTTTGCTAATTCTTATGATTTCCTGATTATTCAAACAAGAAATCTTTTTGCATAGACATTTTTTGATTCAGAAATCCAATATAAATTTGTTAGAGTTTGATCATTTGTAACGCATACCTCATGAGATGTTGGTTAAGTCAATTTTGTTTTTTATTTGATTTTTGAAGTTTTTTTCTCAATTATTTTAAAAACTATCGAAGATAAAGTATAATAATTTAGGAGTCATATATTTTATTGATTTTGTGATTTTGATATTTAGATTTTAAAAGACCGATTTCTAATTTATAGTATTGAAATATTTCTTCTCATAATAATGTTTGTTACGTGAGATTATTGGTTCATTACCAAAAGTTTCATTTACACAAAGTTACTATTACATTCAGTTAGTTAAGTGCCATACGTGTTACATACTTGGCGATTTTTTTTTTTTGATCAATGACAGACGGAAGATTTTTGCTCAGTAGTTGCTATTTCTTTCTACGATAGACTGGTTGCCAAACAAGGCTACAGAATACAATCTGTCCTGCTATTCAAATGAAAGGAAAAGAGATAGAATACCCTTCACAAGAGTATTTGTGCGTAAGTGAATACACCTAGTTCAACTGGAATTCGAACTCGGCTCTCCGATTACTCATTCCCAGCCGATGTCCATTAACCAACAAAGTACATTCTCAACTGCGATACGAACCCTGTAAATAAATCTTTGTCTTATCCAGAAATGTTTCTTCAAGCACATAAAATCTATCAAATATACTCTCCTTCCCGTGTTGCTACGCTTCATTTTACGTGTTTCAAAACCTTTGTTTTTTTAGTCACTTTAGGTTTAAACTACTTCCAACCAGAAGACCTGGACATTACATTTTACTAAAGTATAAGCAAGAAATACACCCTTTTCTTTGAATCCTCATAATGAATATTATTATGAATCCAACCCCGCCTCAATATCCACTTGGAGTGACCAAAAAGTTAAAAATTATTTTTATCTTCCTGGTAGTACCCTCGTGTTGGGATGGGAATTAACTTTGTTTTAAATATTCCTAAACGTAAGTTATTTTTTGCTTAATTTTAAATTTTACATGTTTAATTGTTTTTTTTTTTTGTTTTTTTTTGTTTTTTTTATTTAGCAGAAATGTCTTTGACTGGACTTTAAATAAGTTAAAACTTAGCAATCCACCACTCTGTTTGTTTGTTTGTTTGTTTGTTTGTTTGTTTGTTTGTTTTTTTGCTGTTTTTTTTTTGAATTGGAGTAGATAGATCTAACTGTCGCCCGGTTCACACTCCACCCACGTCTATTGAACAGGTAAAGAGGCTCATCCCCTCGTTCCCTGTTTAGGATGGGGTCTCCGGTTTTCTCTCACTCTTATGTAGCTCCCTGCACATCAGTGGCGTTAATGCCTTGCTTGGGGTGACATGATTAAAAAATGAAAATAAAAATTGTATTAAAATCGTTATGCATCATGAATTGTCACCAAGTTTTTTAACTGAACCAAAAAGGTAAGTCTTCTCCAAAAAATTATAATCTATACTTCATAATTTGAAACGTGTTCGATCCGATGACTTTTCAGACTCATGGGGTGTACATATTTTGTCCCGTGAGACATAGCACACGGCATCAATTATGGCACGACCCTAAACAAGTATCACACGGGCTACGAGAGCGAGACGGTAGCGGTGCTATCAGAAGCTATTATAAATAAATGAATCTGAAGTCTCGTATGGACAGATTAAAGAGATGGAAATACAAGAATGCTCACTAAGCAAAAGTTTTTATCCCTACTACAGAATGTAGCTTTCTGTTACATACATAAAACTTTTGCTATATTATGATTATATAAACCAGCAGAATATCCCTGTCGATTATCTCCTAATTGATTTCAGCGTTTTTAGCTAAGACCGGGAATGAGTATATGCGTCAAATGTAATTTCTATTCCCTCTATCTTGAAATCTGGGAAGTGTTCTAACAGAAGACGGAAAGTGCGACACAGAGATCAGAAGGCGAATTTGTATGACGAAGGAAGCATTCCAGAAGTAGAGTAAAGTATTAAGAAACATGAAAATTTTACTAGAAAAAAGGAAGAGCGTACTGGATTGATATGTGTTGTCACTTCTTCAATATGGCAGTGTATGTTGGGCAATATCATCAAAGATAAAGGAAAAACTGAAATGTGATCCTACAGAAGGATGCTGGAAATATCATGGATCGAGCATGTGAGGAATGATGATGAGTTGGAACTGATAGAAACGAAAAGAAAATTAAAACTGAGCATCAGGAAGAGACAGCTAAACATTCTTGAACATGCACTGAGGAAGGAGGGCTTGGAGAACCTGATACTAACAGGCCAGATAGAGGGAAAAAGAGACAGGGTAAAGCAGCGGATAACATATTTGAAGGACCTAATCAATTGGATGATGGAACGAGGGTTGCATGGTGTAACAGGAAAAGGCGTGCTAAGAGCCACCAGGGATAGGGAGGCGGGGAAATCCATAATCGCCTACGTCCTGAAGGGACATGTCATATAGAAGAAGAATATATATTCCAACTATTTATAAGAAATTATAATGTGGATATAAAATGGAGGATCAATTCAATGTTATAAATCAATATATAAACTGATCCCACATTTTGTGGCCATGCTAGTTTCTATACATTTATAGTCTAGATGTATGGGCTTGAGGTAGTGGGTGACAGAACAGGGGTTGCATGGAGTAACAGGAGAAGTCGTGCTAAGAGCCACCAGGGATATGGAGACGTAGAAAGCCATGATCGCCTACGTCCTGAAAGAACAGGGCACATAGAAGAAGAAGAAGAAGAAGAAGAAGAAGAAGAAGAAGAAGAAGAAGAAAAAGAAGAAGAAGAAGAAGAAGAAGAACAGAGCGCGCAACAGAATTAGCCCAGAAAGAGAACAAGAACAGTCTGACTTCGTTAATGATATCGGAACGAGGTATGCAATATTCATGCTCAGAACGCTATCTAAAAGAGCAATACAAATGCCAAAAAAACCTTTATCTCTCTTTTATAGACTACACAAAGCCGTTCGACAAAGTACGCCACAAAGACTTGATAGAGATGCTTTTCGGAAAGGAAGTTATGATAATAGAGACTCTATATAGGCAGCAAACAGCTTGCGTACGAATAAGAAGCGAACTTAGCAGGTGTACAAAAATAGAAATGGGCATAAGACAAGGATGTGTTGTCTCACCTGATCTATACAACCTGGACAGCGAAGCAATTATGAGAGAAATAAAAACCTTGCCAGGATTTGTCATTGGAGGCCACAATCTCAATAATATAAGATACGTGGTTGACACGGTGCTAATAGCAGACACGGAAAAGAAAAATGCAGGACCTTCTACAGAAGGTAGGAAAAGAAAGCGAGAAGAAGTACTGAGCTTCAAGAAAACTGAATCATCAGCAAAATGAAGACCTCAGAATGCCAACTACGGGTCGGAGAAATTAAAATAATACAAGTAAAGAAATTTATATGCCCGAGAAGCGTTCTGACAGAGGATGGAAAATATGACATGGAGATCAAGAGACACATTGGTATTGCCAAGGACGCAATTCAGAAGCTAACCGGAGACTGAGAAACAAGAAAATCTCATTGGAAAAAAAGAAAAGAGTGATGGATTGCTGTGTAATATCTGTTTTTCTGTATGGAAGTGAATGCTGGACAATCTCATCAAGAATGAAGGAAAGGCTTTAAGCAGCAGAAATGTGGTTTTACAGAAGGATGATGAGGATACTATGGACGGAGAACGTGAGCAACAATGAGGTGTTAGAGTTGATGCAAACAGAAGAAAGCTGATACTTAACAACAGGAAGAGACAGATGAGGTTCCTGGTACACATAATGAGGAGAGAGGGCCTGAAGAATTTAATACTCACAGGACGAATAGAAAGCAAGCGGGACAGAGAAAAGCAGCGTGAGATATACTTGATAGGTTTCAGCAAAGGGATGGTGGAGCGGGGTTTTAGAAAAGATACCAAGAGAAAATATATTGAGAACGACAAGAGACAGAGCCAAGTGGAAGTCTATGATCTCCGAGGTCCTGAAGAGACACAGCGCATGAAGAAGAAGAAGAAGAAGAAGAAGACGATTGACTTGAAAGTCTATTGTGAGTCAAGCCTCTCTCCAGACTTCAACTGCTACGCGTATATACGATCTATTGCTAAAGATTCTGGTACAAAATGGCTGGTCTATTGTATTGCTAACTCATCTTATCTTTACAAGAGTCGTACCAAGAATGAAGTGTTGCTGTAATATCTGCGCTGGTGCAGCCCAATCCTTACTTTCCATCTATTACTTTAAAAAGTATCTGACGCTGTATAACCTGCTGTAACTTTACAAGAGTCCAAGAATGGAAGTCGGTTGGCTTATCTGCGGTAAGGCTGCCTACTCCTCACATACCTGTCTTTATCAAGACAAGCAAGTAAAGACGTAACACACACACGCACGCAAACACACAGACACACACACACACACACACACACACAAACACAAACACACACATCACACACACACACACACACACACATATATATATATCACGCTATAAACACTTACATAGCTTACATATATATCTCAATTACACACACACACCTACACTTACACACACAAACACACACACACAAACACACACACACACACACACACACACACACATATATATATATACATATATATATATATATATATATATACCAAACGCCCATAGCTAGGTATAGGATAGGTACTAAAGACCAACCTGAGTTTTTTTACCCCCACTCCAAACCGGTCTTGCGCCACAATTGTATTATATACAATAAATAATGAAATATATACAGCGTGTTTGAAATGTATCTTGAAAATTTTAAAATATTTATAATTTATTTATTAACTGTAAATTTTAGAATAAATGAATATGAATGGAAAGCCATTAGCGATGTTTTTTTTTTCTAGTTTACTTTCTTTTGTTGCTTTTCTTTGTACTTTTTAACTTTCTTCATCCTTTGCTTTCTTCCTTTTTTTGTCTTATGTTTCCTTGAGATTTTAGAATGTTTTCTTTGTTTTACGCTTTATTTACTTTGGCCTTATTTTACTTCCCTTTTATTTATTTTTTTTTCTCTCTGTTTTCCTTCTATTTTTATTTCTTCTTGATTTTTTCTGTTTTTTTTTCGTTGTTTTTCTATGTCTTTATCGGTCATCCTATTACTTTGTACTTGTTTTAATTTCTTCGTAATATATTATTTCTTTTTTTCCATTTTTTAAAATTTTTCTTCAGTTTTGATATTTTGTTTTCGACTTTTTCTTTTTACTTGCCTTTTTTAATTCCTTTGAATTTTTCTTTATTTCTAACTGTTTTTATATTCTTGTTATTTTCCCTTGATTTTTTCTTTCGTCTTTGGTCTAATTAATTTGTATATCTTTTTCTCTGCTTTTCTTTAATTTTTTGTCTTTCTTTTCTTTTGTTTGTGTCCTTGTTTTAATTCGTTTTTTATCTTTTTTATTTTATTCCTTCCCTGTTTTTCTTCTATTTTATTTTTTTCTTTTTCGTGGAGGGTTTTGTTTACCCTTTGTTTTTTGTTTTTTTTTGTTTCCTTTTTTTTGTTTTTGACTTTGTTTTTATCCCTTTATATTTATTCTTTTGTTTTTATTCCCTATTTTATTTTCCTTATTTTCTACCTTTTTCTAATTTTGTTTTTGTTCTTTTTCATTTCCTTTGGATATCTTTTATTTTTGCCCTTTGTTTTATTTCTCTTCTGATTTTTCCCTTGTTTTCTTTTATTTCTACATTCGTTTTTGTCGTAGTTTCAATTACTTTGTATTTCTTTCCTTTTTTTAACAATTTTTGTTTTTCTTCTCTTAATATTTTTCCTTTGTTTTTTATTGTTGTTGTTTTTTGTTTTCTTTGTTTATTGCTCTTCTTATTTTCCTTTCTTTTTCCTTTTTTTCTTTTTTTGTTCGTTTTTATTTTATCATTGTTGTTTTAATTTTTTGTATTTATTCCTATATTCTTTTCTCTTTAATTTTTCCTTGATTTTTTTCGTTTTTGGCCTTATTTGTTTTTTGTTTTTTATTTTTATGTTTTCTGTATTTTTATTTTTTTTGTTTTTTGCATCTTATTATTTTTTTATTTTTTCTTGCATTTTTGTCTTTTCTTTTGTTTTCTTTTTCGTTCTTTCTCTTTTATTTCATTTTCTGTTTCTTTTTTTTTATTTTTCTCTGTTTTTTCTTTTTGTTTCTTTTCTTGTGTTCTTTCCTTTAACTCTCCTGATTTTTCTTTTATTTTGTTTTTGCAAGAAATTTTTAAACCACAATTTCAAAACATTTGTATTCAAGAACACTGAAAACGAATACTGAAACGTTTTCAATGACAACTGAGCTACTATTTAGAAGTTCTCTTACAGCCCTAGTTTGAAAACATGATTTTATACCAGATTTAAAATATAAAATTGATTGCATCATGAAATTGAAAATAAGATATCATGATTTAAAACTAATGATTATGTCATTAATATTTTGTTAAAACCATAACATTAATTTATGGAAATGAAAATAAATTCATTTAGAAATTATTCCCAGTAATCCAAAATCATTATTATTATTTGTTTTCTTGATCAGTGCTTTACAAAATTATAATTGACAAAGAAAACATTGTATACCTTAATGCCTTCTTATAAAAAAAACTGTACACCTTAATGTCTTCTCAGAAAAATTGTACTCAATAATGTCTTCTTATAAAATCTGTACTCCTTAAAGTTTTATTATTGAAGTTATACTCCTTAATGACTTCTTATAGTAACTGTACTCCTTAATGATTACTTACAAAATATGTACTCCTTAATATATTCTTACAAAATCTGTTCTTCTTAATGTTTTCTTATAAAAACTGTACTACTTAATGTTTTCTCAGAACAATTGTATTCAATAATGTCTTCTTATAAAATACGTACTCCTTAATGTAATATTGTAGAAGTTGTACTCCTTAATGACTTCTTATAGTAACTGTACTCCTTAATGACTTCTTATAAAATCTGTACTCCTTAATGTCTTCTTACAAAATTTTGCTCTTTAATGTCTTCTTATAAAATCTCTACTCCTTGATATCTTCTTATAAAATCTGTACTCCTTATTGTCTTCTTATAAAATCTGTACTCCTTAATGTCTTCTTACACAATCTGTACACTTTGATGTTTTCTTATTAAATCTGTATTCTTTAATGTCTTCTTACAAAAGCTGTACTCCTTAATGCATTCTTACAAAATCTGTACTCCTTAATATCTTCTTATAAAATCTGTACTTCTTAATCTTTTCTTATCAATCTGTACTCTTTAATGTCTTCTTATAAAAACTGTACTCCTTAATATCTTCTTACAAAATTTTGCTCTTTAATGTCTTCTTATAAAATCTCTACTCCTTGATATCTTCTTATAAAATCTGTACTCCTTAATGTCTTCTTACACAATCTGTACACTTTGATGTTTTCTTATTAAATCTGTATTCTTTAATGTCTTCTTACAAAAGCTGTACTCCTTAATGCATTCTTACAAAATCTGTACTCCTTAATGTCTTCTTATAAAATCTGTACTCCATAATGTCTTCTCATAATATAAACTGGACCGGCTAATCAGGCAGTCAAACGTCGGTGCTGACATTTGGCACAGTGCAATATCTATTTTCGTAATTCTGAACACATGCGGAAAAAGACGCATAAATTACGTAGGTGAGAACTCGTTTTCCATTAGACGCTGGGAAGTCGATGAGATTCGCCTGTTGACATTTATCATCGAAAAGATTTCTTCGGCTCGGATTATACTAGTTCATAAACACTGACTATAACTCACTATCTATGGAATCTTCAGCTCATATTTTTTCAAAGAGAAATAATTCAATAACACATATTCTCATATAATATCGCAATCATATTAAGTCTTCGGTATGACTATAAATTACATCCAGCAGCAAAATCTTTGATTGGATATATATTCATATAGATAGGTGATTGTATATATCTTTGATTGGATATATATATATATATATATATATATATATATATATATATATATATATATATATATATATAGTACCGGGCCATAATTATTAGGTCACCCTAGTGTCTTAAAATAATGATGTATTTCACACATTTTTTTAGTATTTATTGCCAAGTGAATAATTGTAAATGAAAATAGAATGGTTCTTTTGTTAATACTGCACAATAACACGTGCATTAAATGAATTTATAAATATTTAATAATTACCTATATTGCAGTTTCATCAATGAAAGAAAGAAGAAAATTGAGGGTGATTCGCGCGAGTTCATCTTTGCTTCCTTGCCTTGTAAATCTATGCAAAGTAGTAATAACATAAGAACCGTTCTATATTTATGTAGCATTATCCACTTAAAATTAGTCTGAAATATATCATTTCTTTAAAAAAAAATGGCGTGGCTTAATATTTATGCCGGTAGCGCGTGTATATATATACATATATATATTGGATAGAAATGTTTCTTTTAAACATATTTCGTTAAAAACAACCAATAAAGATTTTACTAATTTTTTTGTTTAATTTTTACAGTATGCTTACAAATTTTATTTTTGCTGGAGATAAGGAGTGTAAAATGTTGTATAATATTTTTACTTTCAAAATGCTTTTATCCACTTCACTGGTCTTTTTCAAGGGTGTCATTTTTCCGATGCTGTTATTTTATCTTTATGTTTTAATTGTAACGCAATTTGAAAAAGAGCGTTTTAAAGCTATCACGTGACGTGCCTGGCTGCACCTTGCGTGAGCGTGTCCTTTTTAAAAAATAATATTCAAAGCTCCATTTCAACTGTTAAATAATGTAAGGGTCATCGTAGATGAAAACTGTTTGATATATATATAGTGTCTCTCTTATAAGGAAAACTAAAGAATGACATTACATATAAAACAAATTAATAAAAACAGCAAGCAATTATTTGTTTCAGAGTTTTAAATGAGAAATTTTTACTGTGATGTAAATATAATATTATATGTAATTCTCACAAGTTTTAAAAAGAAAAAACCGTGCTTGAAATTTTCTTTTTACTGTTTGCAACAGTATTTATAGTTCTATCGTGTCGTGGACCCGGTTAAGACGTCCAGCAAGAAATAATACAACAACAACTAAAATAGGAAATAACGATATATATATATATTAAACACATCAAAATACAAATAGTTGCAACTCTGTTATTTAACTCATAACTGGAAGGAAGAGATGGATTAATACATTTCTCAACGGTTACTAAGCTTGAATAAACTATTTTCCTGAAAATTGTTTTAAGAGACAGATTGTATAAATTTCGACTAAAACACTACTGGCTTCTCAGTCAGTGAATATTAGATGTTTCCTTGTAAGGAAATGGATAATATTACTATTATCATCACCATATATTTTGTTAAAGATTCACTTGAATACGCATATATTTACTAGCAAATAATTATTGCCCGCAGTATAATCTGTCGTCTCATACTGACAATGTATACTTTATTCTATTGCAAAATGGCACCCTTAAAGCCATCTACCGAGTTAGTTAGGCTAAAAAAATTTAACAATTATGGATTCTCTCTGTATTTTCTGCAAATATTTTTGTCCCAACTGCTCTGACTAGCATTTTTCCCTGCTGCCCTGACCACGTGAATTTAAGCGTACTAGTACATAATTTGCTATTCAATTTATAAACTAAGGCATAAAAATGAAATATAACTGAAATCAAATTAAATAGTGCATTCAAATTAAAAACTAACGCATTCAATTTAAATAATAAATTTACAATTCACTAATTCTAATTCAATGATGCAATTATTACGTTTGTACAACATAGTTTGATAGTACATGTTTGCTTACTTTGATTTTCTTTTGAACTTCTCTTTTATTTGACAATTTTTTCCCGTTTGAAACAATCCTGCACATATATAAATCTACCATCCGCCCGTGATTTAAATTCTGCTACCAAATCTGGTCTGGTGCGCCATTCTATCCTTGACACAATCTAACGAAGAATCTGTAATGTGATCGACTGCGACTTGGCAGCTTAGATACAGTCACTTTCTCACCAGCGAATGTGTCTTCCCGGTGTCTCTTCTACAAATATTTTCACGGCATCTGCTCCGATTAACTTAGGTGACTGGTGCCCACTATATATAAATTTACTCGAGCCACAAGATTAGCAAGTAGATCCCACCCTTTTACTGTGAAACCAATAAAATGTAAACGCAAATTCTACTCCAAGAATTTAAATGCAAAGTCAATAGTAACCTCCTATCTCACTAACCTGCATCCTCTCTCTCTCATGCTGTTTTCTCCGTCCACCCCACCATATTCTCATCCTTCTCTTACCTACTTACTGACACCCCCTATAAATTGCCACTCTTACTCATACCTTTCCTCCTATGTAACCCCCTGCAAAACAGTGGCAGTAAAATGCCTTGCTTGGAGGGGATATGTTTATAAAAAAAGAAGTTAGGCTAAAATAATTTAACAATTATGGATTCCCTCTGTATTTTCTACAAATATTTTTGTGCCAACTTCTGACTAGCTTTTTTCTCTGCTGCCCCTACCTCGTGAATTTAAGTGTGCTAGTACATCATTTGCAATTCAATTCATAAACTAAGGCATACAAATGAAATATAACTGCAATCAAATTAAATAACAGTGCATTCACTTTAAAAAAATAATACATTCAATTTAAAGAATAAATTTACAATTCACTAATTCTAATTTAAGGAAGCAATCATTACGTTTGTATAGCATAGTTTGATAGTACAGGTTTGCTTTTTTTATTTCCTCTGAATTCCTCTTTTCTTTGGCAATTGCGAATTTAGTTTACACGATGAATTTTATGTCATTTTATATTGATATAAAAATATTGCTGTGTTTTAAATTGAATGACTTATAATTTAATTCTAATATCTAAATTGTTAAATCGTTTTGCTTTTCTATAATAGTAAAGTCACACGTGTATGATCATTGATGTGTCTTTTTTCCACCTTTCATTCCAACAAAATAGAATAGTTCATTGTCTCTTAGGTAATGGCAATTGTAATAGGATTCAGTTTTGCCAGATATATTTCACAAATATTGAGTCCCACTTTGTCAGTTTTTGTTTCGCGTAACAACGTCTGTTTTACACGCTTTAAATCAAAATGGCAAACTATTTTGAGAACATTTTCCGAGAAAAAAATGCAAACAATACTTTACTCGGGATTTATAAATATTCTACTTTTTCATGCAATTCGAAGATATGCGTTTCAATTGTTCTATTGATGCTGACGTCATTGGATTTGTTGTTATGAAGCAAACAACTTAAAAAGCCTTGAATGAAATATGAACAGGAACCATAGTAACGAAGAATAAAACGGTTTAAATTATTTATATCCAAAATATTTTCTTAAATTTAGTGTATCGAGGCGGCAAATAACTTTCTAAACATATACTGTTAAATAAAACAGACAATGAATGTATATTATGTTTAATCATGAGCCGTTCTAAACGTCGTATTTTGGCTTTAATTTCAGGTGAAAATAAAGACAAAAATTCTCCAACATTTGGATAACTTTTTATTAAGTTGGTTATAATCTTTCGGCTCACATGAGCCATCTTCAGAGAGGTTATAAGGACGGTAACACAAAAACATCTACCTTTAGCGACGATTTTATCTTGTGTTGACATAAAACTCCCCTAAGCAACGGCAATAGTTACCAAAAATACTAAACGCAGTTCGCAAATTTGCAATGCGGTTCTATGACGTCATACCGCGTGATAGCGCGAAATGACAACAGAAACATATATTCAAATGCAATGTAATGTGTTATGACCAGATTTAAACGTGATTTTATTAATTGTGTGTTGTTTGGATTTAATGTAGATGGCCTCCAATATCTGAAGGTTCTTTTTATTGTGTGTATGAATGAGAATTATTGTGTTGTTTATGATTAAACATAATAGACATTCATTGTCTCTTATATTTAACAGTATATAATATCTTATATATATTTTTATCTGCAAACAACAACGTAATTGACATCTTGTCTACAAATCTGTTCATGAATATTTATATTTGGACTGCACCAAGAAATTCACAGCTGCTGAAAATAGAAATGACAGTTTGTTACACTTAAGAGAGATTCCTGTCTATCTGTCTTGGTCTAAATCTTTCGTTCCACATAATCAACACTAACAATACCGTTGATTATATCAGATCATCACGAGACGAATCAAAATCTCTCTAAAACAAAAAAGAGCAACAATAAGCCGGGATGGAATTTAAGTCACCTGAGAATGTAAAAAGGAAATGTTTTTTTACGACTTGAAATATTTCTCTAATATTCGACACCAGCGCTGAAAACGTTATTATTCTCGTACGAATATAAAGATAGTTTGATTAAAAAAAGATAAAGAAACAAATGTTGAAGCAGAAGGAGGAGTAAAAGTAGAAGCAAGAAAGGGTCGTGAGGAAAGGCGAGATTGGGCGTATATGAGTTCAATGAAATTATAAAATTTCATTTGCATAAAAGTAGATAAAAGTAGATAATTCCATTTAAACTAGTAACAGCAACAAAGAAGGCTGCGCGTCGATGTGAGTGTGTGGTGTAATAGAACGATTAGCGACTCAGTAAACAAAATCAGCGATTGCGGTTCGATTTCCGATTGAGTTTAATACATTTACCTTTTCGCAAAAACATTTGGGGAAAAGTAAGAATTCATCTTTTGTATAAATCAAATACACAAGTATGATGGGTATCTTTTGATTTGAGGTGGCAACCAGTCTGGGAGATGAGAACATTTGACTCCAAATCAGCTTGAAGGTACACCACAGCTGCTATAGTACATGTGGTAATCGTACGAATCGTATGTCGTAATTTGTCATATGTGTGCCTTCGTGTGTGTTCAAATTGTATGAATATCAAAGCCATATTTATGTAGATTTAGCAGAACTCAGGTACATCAGTCAGTTGAGTGCCATACATGATACACACTTGGGCGATCATGTCTCGACAGAGACATGACTGACTGAGCAGAAGATTATCCCGCAGTAGGTTGCCATTGCTTTCTGCGGTAGACTGGTTGCCGACCAAGGCTATAGAACCCAATCTGTCCTGTTATTTATCCCATAACTCGAAGGAATAGACGGATTAATACCTTTCCCAAGGGTATTTGCGCGTAAGTGATTACAATGAATTCAGCTGGAATTCGAACTCGGCTCCCCGATTTCTCGTTCTGAGCCGATATCCACTGCACCACAACGCACATAATGAACTTATAATCCGAGGAGTGTAACATGAACTTATAATCCGAGGAGTGTAACAAATACAACGGAATTGCTCTTAAGATTTCTTTAAAAAGTCTCTATCATTTTGCTACACATATCTGACGCATAAACAATAAACAGGGCTGTAACACTATTTACATTATTCGGATCATTGTCTTCAACTTTATTGCCATTTGTACGACGTTTCGGCCGTTGTACGCTCTAACCCTCTAAGTTAATTATTCACCATTGCTGTAGCTTGGTATTGAATTCACAACTCTTTGGGTCAAGTCACAGAAACTAACCAACGACTACACCCACTGAATGGTTTTTGAACATTAGGTTTTTTATGTCCCTGAAATTCAGTTGTTCTTGTCCTTTAGGACACATGTCCCACTGGATATAGACGAACAAATATAGAACAAGTAACTTAGAGGGTTAAATGGAGATAACTCATAACAAAGTAATGAGAATGATATACCTCAGTGATTGTAATAAAAGGGTTCATTTCAAAATTCCTGGCACCTGAAACGGCCGAAGCGTACAACGTCCGAAACGTCGTACACATGGTAACAAGGATGAGGACAATAGTCCAAATGATGTAAATAGTATAAATACTACTTCATCTCAGAAATACTGAAAAAGGGCTGTAACGATTAAGGTGATTTGTGCATCATTTCTTTTTGTGTGACATTAATTTTGCAGTATTGGAGACAATAATTTTAAGTATTTAATAATTTAATATATAATTCTAAGTAAAATCAATCTTTTAACATGCGTTATTGACTTAAAACTTTAAGAAAAAAATCTTATTAACTTTCTATAAATGTTTAACGACAAATATTCCTAGCCGATATCCATTGCATCAAACCGCACGTCCGATGGTATGATTAAATAGGTTTCAAAGATGATCTCTCTCGTCCCCTCTTTTTTTCTTCCATGTCGCCTATAAGATAACAGTGATTACAGCTCTCGAGAGCTTCATTTATTTTTAAATATTTCTTGCTTGTTAAGACCCAAATTTTGCTTTTGTACCAGTGAAAAAACCGGAGTGTCAAAAGGAACGTTTTTTCCCATGACGCGACTTTTATTTTAACTACCTACACACAGTATTTATTTACCCCCACCACACTAGGGCAAAATGTGGCACAAGACCTTTTTAACGTGGGTTCTCCGGGCCATATAACCCAACCACAAAATATCTGTCTAATTTTTCACAGACGTGACTCTACCCTTTCGGCGGAGCCACGACTGGGTGAATACACTCCGCTCAGATGCAGAGAGATTGACAGTGTCAAAGAAATTACTGCGAGAAAACCTACACTCTTTGGCGATGTTTATTGTTTTAAAACGAAACGTTGCGAGCTATTTTAATTTTAACTTAGTGTAACAGTCGAAAGAAATAGAAACTACAGATTTAGCAAAAAATAGATTGAAAAAAATATGAGGAGGTAAAAGCTTGGCAGAAAGAAAATAGGCAACGGAAAACATCGTTTTTTACACCTACTTAATCATATGCTCAAATAAATAAAGAAAATTGAAAGCATGATTTAGTCAGATGTCATACTTTAAACACGTTTGGATGATCATGTCCATCCACAGCTTCCTCACCTGAACCTCTGTTGACTCTTTCAGTTAAGTACCATACGCGACACACGCTAATGCACTTCTGTTTTTTTATATCCATAATGGACTAGGCAGATTTTTCCACTGTAGGTAGACTGGTTGCCAACCAAGGCTAGAGAATTCAGTCTCTTTTGTTTTTAAACCCATAGTTGGAGGGAGAATAGTTGAATTCACTCCATTTTCTCATTCTGTGTCGATATCCATTGCATCACAAGGCACATTATTAAATTGGTTTAAAAGACGATATTTCTTGTTCCCTCTTTTCTTACTGCCGTGTACCTGCAAGATAACAGCGGTCGCAACTCTCTAGAGCTTCATTTTATTACGTATTGTTTGCTTTTAAAGAGACCTGTTTTTTCTTAAGTCTGTTCCCAAAGTTTTACACTTGTATCTTTTGCCTTCACTGTGTCCTGTGAGACTTAAAATCTCCAGGCCTGCTGTCCTACTGCCGAACCATTTAATCAGTTCTTTTTTAGTCGTCTTCAGCAGTTTTTTCCCAGTGCATAATCTCCTGTACATGTTTCCACATATCTCTCCATCGCATTCTCAACATTCATCGTTAGATTATTCGCCAGATCTTCTTTTCTATTTACCGTTAGGAATTGTTCGAGAGTTCACTGTCGTATAGCAGCTAATCCTTGAGAAAGTATAAATATTTTATTCTGTTCAAGAGAATTTTTTATATGCAGTAGCAATATAGCGCGGCGTTGTTCGGGTGTAATGAAAGCTTTAAAACTAATCCATGGTCCTGGAGCTCAAACTCTTTGGACCTTGGCACGAAAGACTAAAATCAACAGTTGTTTCCAGTTAAAGCGAAACCGTAGACTGAAAGAAAAATGAATGGATGTAAGTCAAATTTTGATTTCCTGGTATCGATATCAAATAAGGTGTTTTCGTCGTAAATTGAATTTTGAAGTCTAAACAAGTCCTCTGAGTAAATGGTATCATGGCTGAGACTAAGAACTACAATTATACCTACTTAGAGTCAAACCCGAAGCAAAAACTAAAATAAAAGGGCTGAAAAAATACAGACATACAGGCAGATAAACAGACACAGAGACAAACATCTTGCCTTTTATATATATATTATCGATTTTCTTTACTATTGTAAGAACTTCAACATTGAAACTTCTGAATATCGTTTCTAATGTCTTTGTCTATGAGTGTATCAAATTTTATTAAAATCGGACCACTCCTTGTATAACACCATTTTTTCGATTATCGATTTTCGATATTTATCGGGGGTACCTCGACACAAAACCTAGCTACGAAGACTCGCAGACGCTTATAATACAACTGTGTAAATGTTCAAGAAAATCGGTTCAGCCGTTTCGGAGTCTATAAGTAACGGACACACACAGACACACACACACACACACACACACACACACACAGTTCCATTTATAAACAAGTTTAGATTTCAATTTCTGAAAGGCTTTATTGTTATGTGCTGTGTCATTCTCTCTGGCATCTGTTACGATGTTAATCTGCTTTTAGTTTTCAAAGGCTTATGTCGAATTAAATGCTTAACTTACTCCTGAAAATATCACTTCCGCTGACATCAGTGAATTTATTCTTACTAAGTTCATTGATAAATTATTTTTCTTGCTTTCCATTACTATCTTGTCAAAGAGTTCTTTTAGGATTCTTTGTGGATTCATGCAATGTTGTCTGTGTAGAGTAGGTTGTCAATATTACTTCCGTTGATAATAATTTCTCACACAGTAGAACCAGACCAGAGATAGGACAAGAACTGTGCAGTCTTGTCAAGGGCGCTGCAACAAGGAAAGCGATATTTATGCTTAGACTGTTATCAGAAAAGGCAATACAAAGGAAGAATGTCGTGTACCTGTGTTTCGTCGACTACTCAAGGGGATTCGACAAAAAGACTTGATAGAGATGCTTGGCAACTTAGACACATTAGGGAAAGACATTAGAGTAATCAAGAACCTTTAATGGCAGCAGAACGCCCGCATACGGACAAGAAAAGAGGTCAGCAGATATACAAAGATAGAAAGAGGTGTAAGGCAAGGATGTGTCTTCTAGCCAAATCTATTCAAGCTTAAGCTGCTACAGGTACGGTAATGCTATAAGCTCTCTCCTCCTACCGTCCCACTCTTTACTACCCTTCCGTTTGGCAAACGTGAGAGAAAGGCTGAGGAGAGTAGCGTTTATAAAAAGATAGAGGGGAAGGAAAAGCTCGTGTAGAGAGTAAGTGTGTTATCTTCCTTCAGTGGCGTAAAGCATGGAGGAACTAAGTAACTAATTAAGTAACTAAGGATGGAATAAACAGAATTATTATATGATGCCAAGAAGAGAAGTGTTAAGACCAACAAAGGTTAGGGGTAAGTGGATTTCCATGATCACTTATGCCCTGAAGAAGAAAAAGAAAATATGTTTTAAACCTTAATTTTAGATTTATTGTTTAGATTATCATATTGATTATTCACAGGGTTCGTATTTATCTGAAAACTGTTTTTTATGGTTGTAACACGATGAATACTTACCTATTTATCTTTCACTGATTTGATACATTTTGTTTTATTCTTTAAAAATATATTTCTTCTACATTTTTTCCGCTTTTTATCTTTGACATGGCTGTTATGATTTCACACCGTAGTAGGACGGTGCTTTTAAATATTGTCTTTATCCTTTATTTATTATGAGTAATAAGAACTTGTCCATCAACACTCAATCTGCCATGTATCAAAATTTCGCAAGACAATCCGGGGACCTAAAAACACCCCAAGTGCATATCGAAAAAGCAATTTTATAAAATACAAACTATCAGTGCTTTCATACATTTTGTTTTATTCCTTAAAATATATATTTCTTCTACAATTTTTCCCCTTTTTATCTTTGACATAGCTGCTATGATTTCACACCGTAGTAGGACGGGTCTTTCTGTGCTTTTAAATATTATATTTTTCCTATATTTATTATGAGTAATACATAATTGTGTCACAAGGTCGATTTGGGGAGGGGAACAAAACTCGGCAGGGTCTACAGTAACTATCCTATACCTAGCTATTCCGATTCACGACCCAAGCATACGTTACAATTTTTTTCAGTCACCACAAAAACTTGTCCATCAACACTCAATCTGCCATGTATGAAAATTTCGCAAGACAATCCGGGGACCTAAAAACACCCCAAGTGTATATCGAAACAACAATTTTATAAAATACAAAATATCGATAAAACTCTGACATGAAATTGCACGAGAAGGAGGGGTATGACAATAATTCCCCAAAACAGAAAACTTTTTCCTGTATATTGTCAGTGACGGATTTCTAATAGACTCATTTAACCGCTATTGTATCTTTTCTTCTATCATCCTCTCTATAGATTGAATAGTTCCTGCTGTGAAAGTTCATGTTTTTAATCCCGCAACTTCTTTGAACTTTTTCTTTATTATTGTTTTACCTTTTTTCTGCAGTTTTCCAATCTCTGCACCTTAAGTCAATTCTCCTCAGATATTCTGCGTGATTCCTTTGTATTTCAGCCTTTCTTTTTATTTGGTCGATATCTTTTTTTATTAAAATTATTATTTTACTTTCCTTCAGATTGTAACACGCACGTTGTCAGCCTGGGTCTACCCTGGTTAATACGGCACCAGATATGAAGACGCCCTCGGGTCGCTAGTCGTGATGGATTCGACACAGTAGCTGGTTTTCAAGTCGTCTACTACAACGGTGTTCCTCCTTGCCCATGCTGTGAATTTTTATATTAAGGAAGGCACGTTGAAATCCTGCTAGCCGTATCTTTACCACGTCGAACCAGACTGGGCGCGCGTGCACACTTGAGTTAATGAAAAACGGCATCAAAACAAAAAATAAATTCGATGACGCCGGAATAAGTTGCAGAAAAGTCTTTTTATAAAAAAAAAACAGCAAACATAAATAGAATATAATGTTATATATCGACAAACAACAAACACGCATATATATAAAAATATATCAAGTGATATTTTTATTAATGAACGATGGACCGTGTAGCCTAGTGAACAGAGAGTGAGAGCGCGCTTCTAAGGGTTGACGGGGGGGTCGTCTGTTGCTCCTCTGGTCTGATCTGGCTCTCTCGTCTGCCTCTGTCTCTCTGCCTGAAATCCGTGCGCCGAGGTCTTTTATAATCTCCAAACCGGTACTTCCGGATTTTGCCTCGCCTACGCACGCCCACGTAATTCTCAGAGACACCTGTTCTGTTTGCCTCTTGTGGCCATTTCCGCTACTGCCGGAAATAAGGTCAAACAAACATCCGTTCCTTTCAACGACCGGAAACGCCCCCGCTTGCTCAGCTTCCTCGGGTGGGGCGGGATTGTTATATTACAATAAGAGTCGACGAATTCTTATCCTTACAACGGATCGAAAGTTTTCGTTTAAGAGTGTTGTGGAGTAGTTTTATAAGTAGTTTTATATAGTTTCTGAAGGTTATAATCGTTCTATGTCAGTTGATAATCGACTGAACGTACCGAAAATTGTAGAAACTTGGTAATCTTCCACTAAAAGCTGACTCCTTTGTATTCGGCTAACTGCCGACTAATATCAACTACCTAGTAGTTCTGATGAACTCCAATATAAGTCTAAATAACTCCTATGAATTTCCCAAGAACTTCCTGTTAACTCTCATTAATATAGGAGGGCGAGTCCATTATCTGAGGAATACGTGGGTTTCACCATAACAAAAAGTAATATTTCTCTTCTCAACATTAATTCAAATACTCGTTTGGTAACGTTTTCCTCAGATATTCTGCGTGATTTCTTTGCTTCAGCCTCTGATGTGCAGGGGGATTCATAAGAGTGTTCAAGTTTTAGACAGGTGTGGGAGTGAATACAAAGACGAACCAGCTACAGGGATGAAAGAGAAAGGGCAAGAGAAGGATGTGAATACAGGGGTGAAGACAGTTACGAAGAGAGGAAGGAAAAGAACAAGATACACCGGTTTACGTGGAAATCGCTGGAATTAAGTAGATAAGAGATGCGAATTGACTTTGCACTTAACTTTTTGGGGGTTGTAGTCATCAGGAAACAGGTATATGGAAGGGAGTTCCACAGGCAGGAAGCGCGAGAAAAGAAACTGATGAAGTAGAATTGAATTTGGTACAGTTAACTGTAAAATTGTGTGACCATGTTGCCAGTCTGGTTGTCCGAGTAAATTCATTTACGCGCAAATGCCCTTCGGAAAGCGGTAATCTTTGATAGGTTCGAGCTAATTAGAAAGACTTATTTCATTAATCTAAATGTTATCTCCAAATATAAATAAAAATTGCGTATAAAATAATTCGATTTCAGCCTTAAATAAAGCATTGTTGTTGATATGAAGCTACGCAAAAACAAACAAATCAAAACTATATTTGCTATACTGAATGGTTCACTTTTAATTTCCTTAGCGAAACTTTGACTGACATTTGAACGTAAACCGAAAATCTCTCAGAGGTAACCTATAGAAAAAACAATAATTATAAATGTCACAGACAATGAGAAAACTGTATTAGTTGCCAACGCGTTTCATTCAATGCGAACATTTTCAAGGCAAAAAACGAAATAAATTTATTAAAAACTAAGTAAATAATAATAAGAAAACAAAATGTCCTTAACAACTGAAAGAATTCAAAGAAAGCTATTTTTATACAGTTGACTGAAAATTACGTCAAATACTGTCACGTGTGGAGATATTGCTTTTATAGCTGTGTTGACGGATTCAACCACTTTCTTGATATTGTTGTGTACGTTTGTTTGTAAGAGTATTAATTTTGTTAAAAAGGGTGAAATAGGGAAAAGAACTGGGCGTAAATTCATTAGGTTGAATCCGTCAACACAGCTATAAAAACAATATCTCCACACGTGACAGTATTTGACTTAATTTTCAATATTTCACTCTTCGTTTGAACCTATAGCATATAAATAACTAGCAGTATAGCCCGGCGTAGCTCAGGTGTAATGAAACCTTTAAAACTAATCCATGGTCCTGGAGCTCAGACTCTTTGACTAAAAAGCAATAGTTGTTTCCAGTTAAAGCTAAACCAGAGTCTGAAAGAAAAATGAATGGAAGTAAGTCAAATTTTGATGTTCTGGTATCGATATCAAATAAGTTTTTTCGTCGTAAACTGAATATTGTAGGCTAAATAAGTCCTCTGAGTAAATAGTATCATGGCTGAGACTAAGAACTACAATCATACCTACTTAGAGCCAAAACCAAAGCAAAATTAAAATAAAAGGGCTGAAAAACATACAGACATACAGGCAGTTAAACAGACACACACATATACATCTTGCCTTTTATATATATAAATATATATATATATATATATATATATATATATATAATCGATTTTCTGTACTATTGTAAGAACAGCAACCTTGAAACTTCTGAATATCGTTTCTTATGTCTTTGTCTATGAGTGTTTCCAATTTGATTAAAATCGGACCAGTCCTTCTATAACCCTATTTTTTCGATTTTCGATTTTCAATATTTATCGGAGGTACCTCGCCACAAAACCTAGCTAAGAACACTCGCAGTCTCATATGGTACAACTGTGCAAATTTTCAGTAAAATCGGTTCAGCCGTTTCGGAGTCTATAGGTAACAGACACACATACACAGACAAAGTTACATTTTTTAAATAAGTTTAGATATCAGTAAAACAAAAGAAAATAATGTCTTCATGGGTGCTAAAAATTGGTAGTAGTGTATACTATGAAAACATTAGTGTCTAATTATTAGTTAACTTTTCATTGTTATTAAGCGAATATGACTTTCTATTATAAAAACATAAAATAATACTTTTACAGACTAAACAAGCCACACAGTTAGTAACGGAACTTCGCCGAGCTGGTGCAATATTGGCAGCCATTTGTTCACACGTATCATCAAAAACATTGTTCTCTAATTTCAATTAGAATTTCTCGACTGTTTTTCGGTTTATCTAAATAGAAGCTTTTAGAATAATAATGTATATAATGGTTTTACGATGATTTTACTAAAACGCCTCCTCAATTCATTTTCATCTAAAATAAGACAACCAAATGAGAATTCGTACATTAATGCGAAGGAAGAAAGTAATCTTGCTTGATAAGCTTGCTTATTGCATGATTTATTATAAATATTACGATAGAAAGACATATTTACTAAGATATCTTGATGATCTTGTAACGTATGAAAGCGAAGTAATGTTTCTTTGAATCGGCCTTGTGTCAGACTTCACCAAACTCCCTACAGCTTACGTGATTTATGCAGAATTATCATCATCAGAAGGTTTTCATCAGAAGGTTGGTTGTCGGCAGGTTAAAATGTGTAGAATTGTGGAATAATAAAATATACATTTTTCATGTTAAAATAGAAAATTATTAATAGAAAAGAATAACATGAGTTGAAGAAGCTAATATTCAATTAGAAACATTATTAAGAGGTTAAAGGTAGAGTTCGTACAAAATGTTCTAGTAGTAATTGTTGAAATAGATAAGGAGAAAGAGAAAGAGGACAATGTCCGAGTCGCTTGAAGTTTGAAATTATATTTTTGATGTGTGTCTCTCTTTCGCTGCTCACATCTCTCTGACGCTTGACTGACGTCGAGGACATTTATATAGACTTTTTTTTTAATTTAGCACTGGATCGCCAAGTCCTTCCAATCGTGCATGTCGCTCCCATTGGTCAAAATCATTTTAACACCTACTTGCCAAATCTGGTTTTGACTTTTTCATTAAGCACTTGGTCAATCCTTTTTCTATTTGGGAAAACCGTTGTGAATTTTTGTAAAAGTGAAGAATAGAGTTGATTTTATTAATTTATTATCCGCTACAATTTAAATTAACAAACTGCATAGACATGCGCAAAACAAATTTGGTATGTGGCATGTTTGATCGATAGTAACATATAACATAAAGAAAGAACTCCAGATTACGATTATGTTTTTTCATTTTAAGAATTCACGTCATAAATGTACATTTGTGTTGACTTACATCAATTACTTACTTTCAATGAATTTACGTAACCATCTGGACACCCATATTAACTTTTTTAATCTTTTGTTTTATATTCGTAATTTGAACTGCTAAATCTATAGTAAATTGAATGAAATTTAAAAAAGATTTAAGATTATTTCTAGTCTAAAGACTTAACATAAAACTCCACCAAATTCTGCTATTTTTTTTTTTTAATCATATCACGCCGAGCAAGGCGGTAAGGCCACTGGTGTGCAGGGAGTTACGTAAGAGTGAAGAGATTGGAAAAGAGAAAACCGGAAACCACGTCCTAAACAGGGAACAAGGGATGAGCCTCTACACCTGTTCAATAGATGTGGGTGGAGTGTGAACCGGGCGATAGTTCAGTCTAACTACTCCAATCGAAAAAAAAAATAAACAAAAAAGAAAAGTGAAAAGTTTGGAAAAGAGAAAGCCGGAAACCACATCCTACACAGGGAACAATGGATGAGCCTCTACACCTGTTAAATAGACGTGGGTGGAGTGTGAACCGGGCGATAGTTCATTCTATCTACTCCAATTAAAGTATTGTGTCCTTATTGGCTTTTCTATACTAATGATAATATTAGACGTTTCAACACAAGGAAACATTCGACATTGATTGACTGAGCAGCCAGTACTATTATCGTCTTAAATTTATAAAATCTTTCTTTTCAAACATTTTTTGGAAAACAGCTTTCACAAGTACAGTAGCTGTTATCCCTTTTTCCTATACTGAAGGTTTCCTTCCTAGCCTTTTATTTGAAGTGGATTGGAATGTCAACATCGTGATTATGTCATTATGTCGACTTACATGGGCTATTCATTTTAGTTGTTGCTTATGTTGGTGGTCTTCTAATATTTGGTTTCCAATAAACACGTCTTGTGAGGCTATTAAGAGTGATTTCGTTCGTTTTCAAGATCCTCAGCTCTTTGCTATGATTATTAATATTATTTGCTTTGTTGTCCTTTCGAAATTTTAAGAGTTTCGGCGCGGTAACAATAGTCATAAAATAGCTTTCATCAGCAGCTTTGGGAGAGCGAGAGAGCTTTTCCAAGCAGCGCACTCGTAATAATGTCTAGTATCAAGTACTTATTTTGTTAGGCAGAAAGATTCTTAAAGATACTCCCGAGTGAATCATCCACAGAAGGGACTGCTTGGTACATTTCTCCGATCCGCCGTTTCAAGTATTTTACCTCTTTATTTTCAACAGCTCCGCCTTCACGATGTTCAACATACCACAAGGCGTCATTTCTAGCCGTTATGGGCCACAAATGTGTTGTTAGGGCGATTGCTCTCAAACCCCGGTCGTATCTAACATGAGCCTCACCTTCTGATTCTCGGCTAATGACAGTGGTGAATGTTTGTACCACATCTCTACGCACTAGAGGCAATGCTTCTTGCATAGTTCCTAATCTCTTTTCAAGGTAACCAGCACTTGTTCGTTAATATTGTCTATTCATTGTTTTGGTGAGGTCGTTTTATTTAAATTGTTCAGTTCATGTACGGTTATATTTCTGAACGGCTTGGAAACCATAGATGGCATAATGATATCGATAGGATAAGAGGCTACTTTTAAAAACAAAACTCGAGTTTTAAGGTCAGAGCATAAAAAAATCTAAGGATCTTGATGAAAAATATATTAGAAAAGAATTGTTCGTGCGAAGTGGAAAATAGATGCCAATAAATTTGTAATCTTTCTCAAGTAGTGTAAATTTATTTCCCGTATCTACAATATATAATACTATGGTATTGTTAATTAGTTAAAACATAAAAGAATTATTAAATTTTGAAATATCTGGGCTACAATTAGATCATCCGGTATACATACTTCCCGACTGTGGAATTCTCTTCCACATGACTGCTTCCCCGACGGCTACAATCTCCAGGAGTTTAAATATAAGGTCAATAGACACCTCCTAACAAACTAACTTCCATTCTTTCAAACACTCTTCCCACCCACCCAACTATCTATCACCCCTTTCTGACATTTCCTCTATCTAACCATTCTTCCTATTTATCTCCCCCTATGTAGCCCCAAGCGCAATAGTGGTAGTGGAATGCCTTGCTTGGGGTGAAATGATAAAAAAAAATACATACATACCGAGCGCCCATAGTATGGAGGTGGAATCGCCGACTGACGCCAATTCGGCCGGGTTTCAATCCTGGGTTAAAAAGCAATCGGAGTCTAACCGTACTGATGAGCTGTGATACATCGAAACAGATCTGTCTGCGGATGACTATATATATATATATATATATATATATATATATATATATATATATATATACGTATGTGTGCGTCTGTATGCGTAGTGTATGTGAATATAATGTCTAAGAGCGAATAACTGCATATTATTCCGAATAATGGTTCCTACCTTTCTAGTGTCGATGATATATCTGGTAAAAAAAAAATAATATATACTGAAATATGTGAAAAAGAATGCGATTTACCTGGAATTCATACACATTTATTTACATATTTTTTATTTCACTTGCTTTTTTTTCAATATCCACACATGCATATATATATATATATATATATATATATATATGCACTACCGGCCATAATTATTAGGCCACCCCAGTATCTTAAAAAAATGATGTATTTCATAATACTTTTTAGTATATATTGCCAAGAAAATAATTGTAAATGAAAATAGAATTTTTTTTCTTAATATTGCACAATAACATCTGCATCAAATGAAGTTATAAATATTTAATAAGTACTTATATTGCAGTTTCATCAATGAAAGAATGAAGAAAATTTAGGGTGATTCGGACGAGTTCATCTTTGTTTCCTTGTCTTCTAAAATTTTGCTGCGTAATAATAACAGAAGAACCATTTTATTTTCATTTAGAATTATCCACTAAAAAGTATGATCCACTAAAAAGTATGAAATACATCTTTTCTCTTAAAAATCTGGGGTGGCTTAATAATTATGTCCGGTAGTATATATATATATATATATATATATATATATATATATATATATATCAGAAAGATTAAGACAGACACGTTATTTCATGGTGAATCGGAAGTGTAGGCCTATTTCAGGCGAAGCATCGTCAGCTTCCCTCTTTATTTTACAAAAGATTTTACACGAATTAAATTCACAAAGACCTGAAAAAACGAATAAAAATAGCGGTCGCTCCCTTAAAAGAGAAAATTTAAGAAAACATACATCGGTTTGGCGGGCACACACACATAATCATACATAATCATATATACACGCAAAATATAAACAGATGACACGCGTAGCAGCCAATGTCATCAAAAGTTCGAAGATACATTCGTCTAACAGTTAGGTAGGTTGCAGACCCGTTGGTTTGAAACGTAAAGAAAATCGGTTAAGTGAGAGAGAGAGAGAGAGAGAGAGAGAGAGAGAGAGAGAGAGAGAGAGAGAGAAAGAGAGAGCGTTAAAAAGAAAGGGTAAGTATCTTGAAGCGTAAACGAAAAGGGAAGAAGAAGAAAAAAAAGTAAAACGGAGCCGAGGGACAAATTTAAATTAGAAAGAAAAGTTGATAGAATAAATTTAAAATAGGAATAAATAATAAAAAAATAAATAATAAAAATATATAAATTTAAATAGGAATAAATAATAAAATATAAAAAATAGATAATAAATAGTTCTTCTTCTCTTTTTGTTTACCTTTAGAGTTAGGGTTAGGTTAGGGTAAGGTTTAAGTTTAGGGTTAGGTTTAGGGCTAGGGTTTAGGGTTAGGGATAGGGCTAGGTTTAGATTAAGGTTACATTTACCGTTTGAGTTAGAGTTGATGTTAGGTTTAGGGTTAGGGTTTGAGTTGGGATTAGGTTAGATGTTAAGTCTTAGGTTTTGTTTCGGGTTTAGGGTTAGTGTTACGTTTAGAGATAAGATTAAGGTTAGAGTTATGGTTAAGATTAGGGTTAGTGTTAGGTTTTCGGTTAGTTTTAGAGTTTTGTGTAGGGGTTAGGGTCAGGTTTAGGGTTTTGTTTAGAATGAGTGTTAGGGATTAGGGATAGAGTTTGGGTTTTGGTTAGGGTTAGCGTTAGGTTAAGAGTTAAGTGTTTGTGTTAGGGTCAGATTTCGAGTTAGGTGTTATGATTAGGTGTTAGGTTTTAGGGTTAGGCTAGGATTAGTGTTAGTTATTGGTTTAGTGTTAGCGTTAGGATTACGGTCACGGAGAGGGATAGGGTTAGGGTTAGGTTTAGAGTTAGGGTTAGGGTTAGTGTTGGGGTGATAGTTAGAGTTAGGGTTAGGGCTACGTTTAGGTTTATGGTTAGGTTTAGAGTTACGATTAGCTTTACGGTTAGAGTTAGTGTTTGATTTAAGGGTTAGGCTGAGGGTTAGGTGTTAAACGTTAGGGTCATTGTCTGAGTTAGGCTCACTACAAAGTATAGCGTTAGGGTTAGGGTCAGGTTTGGGCTAAGGTTTGGTGGTTAATGTTAGGGTTAGTTTTAAGTTTAGCATAGTTAAGAGTTAAAGTTTTGGTTAGGGTTAGTGTTACGGTTACGTTTAGGATAGGGTTAGCGTTTATTGTTGGGGTTAGGATTAGGAGTAGTATTAGGGTTAGGGCAAAGTTTTAGGGTCAGGTTCGGGTTTAGTGTTAGTGTTAGGTTTAGAGTTAGGATTAAGATTAGAGTTAGGATTAGGGATATGTTTAGTGTTATGTTTAGGTTTGGGATTAGGCTAAGGGTCAGTCTTAGGTTTAGGGTTAGTTTTACAGTTATGTGTTAGGGTTAGGTGTAGGAGTTGGGGTTTAGGTTCAGGGTTAGGGTTAAGGTTAGGGTTTAGGATTCAGTTTAGGGTTAAGATTTAGAGTTAGGGTTAGAGGGTTAGGGTCAATGTTTGGGTTAGGGTTAGGTTTAGGTTTAGAGTTAGGGTTAGGGTTTGGTTTAGAGTTACAGATTAGGGTTAGGCAAGGGTTAGGGTTAGGGTTATGGTTAGGGTTATGTATACATTTAGCGTTAGGGTTAGATTTACGGTTAGGGATAGGGATAGGGTTAGGGTTCGGTTTACGGTTAGGGATAAGGATAGGGATAGGGATAGGGTTAGGTTCAGTGTTATTATTAGGGTTAGAGTTTGTTTTAGAGTTAGTTTTAGGTTTAGCTTAGGCAGGGTAAGGTTTAGGTTAGGGGTAGGTATAGAGTTAGGGTTAGGTTCAGGGTTAGGGTTAGGCAGCGTTAGGGTTAGAATTAGGTATAGGGTTATGGTTATGTTTTGTTTTAGGGGTGAGGGTTAGGGTTAGTTTTAGGGTAAGAGTTAGCGTTAGGTTTCGTGTAAACGTTTAGGGATAGGCTTAGCGTTAGGATTAAGAGTTAGGGTTTGGGTTAGAGGTTAGGATTAGGGTTAGGCTTATGATTAGGGTTAATGTTAGGGTAAGTTTTAGGTTTTAGTTCGGGTTTAAGGTTAGCGTTAGGTTTAGAGTTAGGGTTGGATTAGGGTTAGGTTTAAGTAAAAAAATAATGTTTGCGTTAGTCTTAGGGCTAGGGTTATGTTTACGGTTATGGTTAGTGTTTATGTTAGATTTAAGTTTAGGATTTGGCAAGTTTAAGGTTAGGGTTGAAATAAATTTAGGGTTAGGGTTAGGGGTTATGGTTAGGGCTAGGATTAGGCATAGGATTAGGGTCAGGTTCGGGGTTATGTTTAGGGTTAGGTTCAGGGTTAGAGTTAAGGGTGAGGGTTAGGGGTTAAAATTAGTGCTAGTGTCAGACAAGGTTAGCGTTAACGTTAGGGTTAGGGTTAGGTCTAAGGTTAGGCTTAGGGTTAGGTTTAGGGGTTAGGCTTAGGGTTAGGTTTAGGGGTTAGGGTTAGGTTAGGTCTAGTTTAAGGGTTAGGGTTACGGTTACAGTTAGGACTACGTTTAGTTTTAGGGCTGGGGTGAGGGTTAGAGTTAGTGGTAGTGTTTTGGTTTAGGGTTAGTGATAGGGCTAGTGTAAGCGTTTAGGGTTAAGTTTAAATTTATGTTTATGTGTTGATTAATGTTGATTACTATTTTCACACAGTCGATGTCAGTAAATGTTCTAGCACTGATACTGATCTCCAATAAATCTAGCAAAATTTAAATAATATCCATACATTCTTTTTCATCAAAGAATAAATTATTTAATGAATTCATAAATAGCATCGAGCTATATATTTTGCAAGTTGGTGCAATCCCCAATCGTTCAGTTCCTGGGTTACAAACAGAAACCATGTCTTAGACGAAAGAGTTATCCAGATTTATTCTCTCTTGTACGTAAAACTTATATATATATATCTGCCACTTCGGGGACCTCGTCTTGATGCATCATAACTGGTGACTTTGATGTTTACTGGATGTCCCATACGCTTGATTTTGTGCGACATCCAAGTAGCTCTTAGGAAATCACATTTGAGCATCTTGACGTGGGGTAATAGTGAGTATGTTTGTCTCGCTAGAATTTTACAAGTGAGTAGTGATTTCTATTTTCACTGGGTGCTTCATTCATTTGGCCTTGTGCCACATCTAAGTTGCGCTTAGAAAATAATCATATATGCCACTTGTTTACTGTCGGTTCAATTTTCAGCGGCTGTTATGCAAAGAGACTAGAGTCTGAAGCTGTTAGTTTAAGTGCATCGAGCAAATAAAATATAAACTTTTTTAAGAAAAATCTGCAGGAACTGCGTGACTTCCTTTGGAACTATTTTGTATTACAGCATGCTATCTCTTGTTTCCATTGTAAATAAAGAAGCAATCAGACAGTAATGCTTCTAGACATTAACTGCTGAAAAAAATATTTTCCTTTAATCGTAAAAACATTTTACAATCTTTTTTTTAAACATCGGGTAAATGTCAGTCAATAAAATACTGTAAATTCTTTTTAAAGACATTTTATTAGTCGCTGAATACATGCCTAGACCATCCATATATGAGGTTAAACTTTTACACGCTTCGTAAAAGTGGTTGACTTGTTGGAAACAAGAAAACAATGTCAAAAATGTTTCTAAAATTCTTATCGGTCGTCTTCAATAATCTAAATGCAATACAAATATATAAAATATAGTAAAACTTCAGTCCGTTAAGTGCCATACCTGATGCACGCTTTGGACGATCATGATCATGACTGACTGGGCTGAAAATTATCCCGCAGAAGGTTGCCATTGCTCTCTGCGGTAGACTGGTTGCCAGACAAGGTTATAGAATCCAATCTGTCCTACTATTTAACCTATAACTGGAGGGAAGAGATGGATTAATACCTTTCTCAAGGGTATTTGTGTGTAAGTGAATGCCATAAATTCAACTGGAAATCGAACTCGGGTCCAAGATTTGTCGTTCCTAGTCAATATCCACCGCACGTACAACGCACATGCTAAATGTGCCATTTGTAAAAAGATTATGGATGAGATTTGATATATATCTGTGTGTGTGTGCATGTGTGCGCGTCTAACACCTATCTGTAAAAGTAAATGTCTAAAAGGTCAATATGAATTAAAACGAAAGGAAAACTTTTCTTAGATGAAGAATTTCGTCATCAGACCATAATTTACAAAACCCTTAAAAGAACTTATGATCGAAAACACTAAAATTCTATAAAAATCTCATTATTAGAAATATCTCGTTATTAGAGAGGCCCTGTAATATCCAGCCTTCCCCGCTTAATATCAGCCTCACATTATTTAACATTGAAAACGTAGTATTAATGCATTTCTCTAAATAGAAAGGTACTCACGTGAATTCCAATCGCGCGTAATATGTGAAGACTCGAAATTAATGAAAAAACACAAAAATAAATTAAAATGCAGAGGAAGTCAGGAAACAAACGCCTGCAACATTTATGAAACAATGAAAAAGTGTCCAATACAAAATTTAGTAAGAAAGTAGAGCCAATATATATATATATATATACATATGTTTGGAGGTACAAAATTTATACACAACTTTAAAAACAAGGAATTTATTTATAGTCACTGCAGCTTTTTCGACCAACATCTCATCAGGAGAAAATCGTTGGAATAACAAATAAAACGCAAAACAGCAACGAAAATGAAGAGCAGAAATAGGAGAAAGGTTAAAATAAATATACATATAAATATGTATTTATAACGAGAGGAGGAGAAATGACATGTAAATAATTAACGAGGGGCAGTTAAAATAAAATATCCCGCAACAAATAGAGACTTAACGAAATCCTTCTGCCGGTAAAGAGGTTTTCGTAAGGATAAGCAGACTGATTCCATAACCACTTTATATATGTATATATATCATCCTCATCAGTCTAAACGAGGATTTAATCAAGCCTATATAATACAGTTTTCGATTTATCACAATAACCATTGTGGTGATACCGAGCAAAAGCGATGGACCGGATGTTTGCACTTTAACGACCAAAAAGGAAATGACCAAAAGCCGTCGGCTCCGCGCAAATGTTCCGGTTGAAAACTAAAAATTAATTAAATATTAAATTTCCAGTTCGGGAACCTGAACGAATTTTATTTATCAGCCAATGGGAAGCCCAGAACCAAATACAAGTGTGAAATCCCAAATGAACTGCTGTGATCCAAAAAGAAGATATAAAAAGCGCATACAGAAAGCATCGACAGGCAGACCTACTCAAGGAGAAGATAGTAATTAGTATCTCCCTTGACCCAAGTCAAGCAGCTTACTACGCTGGACTCCCTTACCTCTTTCCTTCTTCCCTGCCTCAAAAACTACTTACTGACCTAAGGAGCGAATACATCAAAGACATTCCTTACTTACACGCTCCCAAATTTCTAAGCATTAATTCTCTTTTCAGTATTTTATTGCCATGAACATTTTAACGCCCGTTGGACCTATACTTCAAATATTACTTCAATTGTAAAAACATTAATTGATATGTGTTATAGATAAAATGTTATCTTTCAACTCAATTTGCTTTTCTTGGTTTATAACCTTTCTTTATGACTTATAGTGGGATATCTACAACAAGGCCAAATTCCGTTAACCTGCAACAGTATACAACTACCCTTCACTAAAACGGACTCTCCACTGTGTGTCATTCGGCAAGATTCGAACGTGCGACCCCTGTCCACACATTTTCCTAATAAAAAATTATCGTAAATAATCAGGCCGGTAGATATAAATATATAATACTGTTCATTTAAAAACAGAATATCTACTTAAATACTATTATCGATAAAAAAAATAATGTTCAAACAATTCATTTCAAATTGTCGGTTGTTTATAACCAAGTTTCGTTAATCTTCGTTAATTTCCGTAACATATTTACATTTGTTTACACTACAATACATTTCAAAGTAGATATGGTTATTGCGATTAATCAAAAATTGTGTTATGTCTAGCCACACTGATGAGCTGTGATACAGCGAAATGGTCTTGTATGCGGATGACTAATATATTATGCTCTCATTATGATTGAGCTCTCTGGAGAAGAAAATTTTAAAAACAGTTTCCACTTCGGCTATAATTCGTGACTCTTCAGAAATGAATTGAGTTCTCTCGGTGACTGGCGTCTGTATACATTGCTTACATACAAAATGTTAAAATTTCCCTTCCCTGACCCCATGCGCCGATTGCTTAGGGAGTAGAGACTCCGAGTGACACCCAAATCGGTCGAGTTTCGATTCCGCCCAGAAGCAAGTGGTTATGTCTAGCCACACTGATGAGCAGTGATACACCGAAACGGGTTATGACTAATATATATAGATAATACAAAGAAATATATTTTTAATATAAAATCTAAACTTATTTATAAATGGAACTTTGTCTGTGTGCGTGTGTCCGTTACCTAAAAACTCCGAAACGGCTGAACCGATTTTCTTGAAGATTTACAGAGTTGTACTATACGCGTCTGCGACTGTTCATAGCTAGGTATTGTGTCGAGGTCCCCTCGATAAATATCGAAATTCGATCATCGAAAAAATCGGGTTATAGAAGGAGTGGTCCGATTTTAATAAAATTTGATACACTCATAGACAAAGATATAAAAAACGATATTCAGAAGTTTCAAGGTTGCAGTTCTTACAATAGTGCAGAAAATCGATAATATATATATATATATATATATATATATATATATATATATATATATATATACAAAAGGCAGGATGTTTATGTGTGTGTCTGTTTATGTGCGCGTATGTTTGTATTTTTTCAGGCCTTTTATTTTAGTTTTTGCTTCGGGTTTGGCTCTAAGTAGGTAAAATTGTAGTTCTTAGTCTCAGCCATGATAGCATTTACTCAAAGGTCTTATTTAGCCTTCAAAATTCAGTTTACGACGAAAAAAACTTATTTGATATCAATAGCAGGAAATCAAACTTTGACTTATATCCATTCAATTTTCTTTCAGTTTCGCTTTAACTGGCAGCATTTTTCTTTTTAGTATTTCATGCCAACGTCCAAAGAGTCTGAGCTCTAGGACCATGGATTAGTTCTAAAGCTTTCATTTCACCCGAGCAACGCTTGGCTATCTTGCTAGTATTAAATAGATACAGCCATGCAGAGAGTTCAATGAGTGATTTACCTAAAGGAAAAAATCAACGCATCATCTAAGGTGGTCATAAACAATAATTCATATTGACGAGTAAGGTTTTCGTACCTGTCTCATCAAGCGGCTAAATTCAAATGGTTTAATTTTATCAGAACATTAAAAAAACGGGAAGTAAAGCGACTAGTAAATATACCTATTAGGTTCCTACAACCATGGATGAAAACGTTATAATTTCTTGTAATTTTAAAAATTGCGCGTTTAAAACTTCCCCATTACGTGAGCGTTCAAAAAAATCCCCGTTACATGAGCGTGTTTATAACAAAACAAAACAAAACAAAAACGGTAAAATCAGTTATTGCAAATCGCCTGAAGATACCACATAGTAGAAACCTAGGTAACGTATTCATTCATTTACACACGAAGAATATTGAAAAGTTCTACAATATAATCGTATTGAATACTTTTTAATACAACTGCGTATTGGTTTATTTTTATTATGAGCAAAACCTAAGTAATTGAACAATCAATATATATATATATATATATATATATAGAGAGAGAGAGAGAGAGAGAGTTTATAAAGGAAAACTCAACACGTCATATTAGTTATAAACTATAGCTCATTTCAATGAGTTCAATTAGCGCATATCATCAGACCTTTTACAATATTTCCTCCATCTGGTACAAAATTTATGCCGGAATGAATCTTTTCTGAAAATAAAGAGAGGGATAATAATAATAATAATAATAATAATAATAATAATAAACATAAAATTACAAACAAATAGGACCTCGATGACGGCGATTACATTCAGAGATGCTTCACATTCATACTGGTCATTACGTCTGCAATGAATGCATTCAAAAATCCTTTGTATTGCCAGGCAGTAACTTGATCTCCATCTCAACACAAGGCGCAATGGCGATGAGCAAAGGAACAGATATCTGCTGATTGAATCTAAGGGAAATAATACCTCAGAAATGATGCTTTGAGATTGCGGAAAAGAATATTGAATTATTCGTTTGTCTGTTTGTTTAATTTTACTTTATTTTTATTTTATTTATTTATTTATTTATTTTGTAAAGGCTTATCGGCCCGTTATCGGTTTTGTGAAACCAAAACAAATTAGCATTAACTCTTTTGAAGAATAACAATTTTTTTTTTCCAGATACAAGTCGAACCCATTCTTTGGACGTAGAGATGGATTCGTAACTTTTCCAAGAGTATTTGCGTGTATTTGGTTGTAACTCAGTTACCTTATTTCTCATTCCTACAAGATACGCATTACACAACAAACACATTCACCCGAAATTTGGGAAGGTCACTTATCTATCTAAACATATTTATAAATGTAACTTTGTCTCTGTGTGTGCGTGTGTGTGTGTGTGTGTCCGTTACCTATAGACTCCGAAACGGCTGAACTGATTTTCTTGACAATTTACACAATTGTACTATAAGCGTCTGCGAGTGTTCTTAGCTAGGTTTTGTGTCGAGGTACCCCCGATAAATATCGAAAATCGACAATCGAAAACATCGGGTTATAGAAGGAGTGGTCCGATTTTAATCAAATTTGATACACTCATAGACAAAGACATAAGAAACGATATTCAGAAATTTCAAGGTTGCAGTTCTTACAATAGTGCAGAAAATTGATAATATATATATACATATATAAAAGGCAAGATGTTTGCATGTGTGTGTGTTTATCTGTCTGTATGTCCTTTATACCAATCCACGATTTTTATCCGATTCTCACCAAACTTCCCACAAATATTTTTTAGGCTGAGTCTGAGCTCCAGGACTATAGGTTAGTTTTAAAGCTTTCATTACACCTGAGAACGCCGGGCTATACTGCTAGTTCTTCATATTAGAAAGCTCTTGGTCGGTTATTCTTCATATTAGAAAGCTACTGGTGTAAAAAAAAATTGGCTGATATAAATCAATGAATAATGTTTATATACTACATATAATCGACCATCTTTCCTCTTATTTTATTATGACTTAACCTTGTAATTTTTCTGTTTTAATTACACATGAAAAGATTCGTAGGTCAGCTAACAACAAAATTTGAGCAAATGAACAAATATTTTTAATGGAGTTTTGATCAATCTTTTCAGCGCCCTCTTATATATAAGCACTCAAACACTTTCATATGTATATTCATATTTCGACATATATCGTTCTAATTTCTGTCTGTTTATGGAAAACCAATATATAGATGCCTTTATTTTGCAGTAACATGCACTTAGCCAAAATCGCACTGCATACGCTTCCAGCAAAGACGCCTTCCATTTCTTTATCTAAGTCTATTCGCATGCGCCATGATCGTGATGACGCTTAACTTCAACACCTTCATACTACTCGTGTTTTCAAGCCTTTCGCCAACGCATTTACTATGGGGAAATATATTACATTGGCTCCGTATAAAACAGCTCTTCTAGTAAATTGCAAAATTTACTGATTAAGTGAACATATATATGTTTTTATCATGTGTTCATTTATTGAATAAGATTATTTGGTTCTTTTTTTAATATTTATATTTGCCTGCATTCACCGTTTCTAAGATTGGAACCAAATTTCGAATTAGAAGCAGTGAGGAATTTTGATGTCTTCGCAACGGGAAGTATCTATTTCAATTTACGGAAATCTCAGGTTTAAATTTAAAATTTGGCATTGTCGCTTTATGTGTGTTTCTGAATGTGTGTCTCTGTTCTGGCAATTACATCTATGGATGTATATATATATACAATTTATTCACTATCATTCAAACACACAGATACACACACACACACACTGTCTCTCTCTCTCTCTCTCTCTCTCTCTCTCTCTCTCTCTGTTGATTTACTAGAATGATAATGATGAGGATTGTACTCTAATGTTAGATCTCTTCACGTGTTATTCTGTTAAATATTAATAATAATAATAATAATGTTTCTACCCGAGCATTAGTATGGGTGAAAAGTTACTATATTACATAATTATAATAGCAATAATAAATATTTGTAACCGAGCAATAATTTGCTGACGTGTTATTCTGTTATATAATAATAATAATAATAATAATAATAATAATAATAATAGTAAGATTTATGACATATGTTTGTATTATGGCATTGATACATGTCCTATTCTCTAATGAAATAATAATGAAAATGACAATAAATGCACGTTGACTCTCCTCTCTCTTACATAATAATAATAATAATAATAATATAAAGAAGAAGAAGAAGAAGAAGAAGAAGAAGAAGAAGAAATATTTTTGACCTAGTCTTAGTTCCTATTTTAAGCCAAGAACCAACTATTGCGGCAAAAAATATGAAAAAAAAAAGCCAAGGATAAAGCTCTTGAACAGATGAAACAACGCTGGCAAAACAAACCTCTACATGGCCAATATCCAGAACGTTCTAATAAATCAAATGTTGATAAAGTTAATACTCATCGATGGTTACATGCATCTGGATTAAAGTCTGAGACTGAACGCTTTATTCTTGCAGCGCAAGACCAAAGTCTTTTCACTAGGAACTTTCAGGCAAATATTATCCATAATAATGTGGATCCCAAATGCAGGTTCTGTGATAAATACCAATAAACAATAGAACATCTAATCTCAGGATGTTCTGTATTTGCCCCAAATGAATATAAAAAGCGTCACGATAGAGTGGGGTAATATTTACACCTTACAATGTGCAAACACTATGAAAATTCTGTAAAGAAACTCTGGTATGAACATTTCCCAGCACCGGTTACAGAAATAGAAGATGTAACCATTCTATGGGATTACACCATCTATACAGACAGAAAATTGAGGCAAATAGGCTGAACATCATTTTAAAAACCAGAAAGAAAAAACTTATCTATTAATTGATATGGCTTGTCCAGCGGATTGAACATAGCAACAAAGGAATTCGAAAAACTGTTAAAATATAAAGACCTGGGAATTGAAATAGAAAAAATATGGAAATTGAAAACAAGAGTTGTGCCAGTGATAGCAGGTGCACTTGGAATGATAAAAAATGGAACAAAACAACACATTGAAAGAATCCCTGGAAACCCCAGCTTAAGAGATATACAAAAAATGATCTTGTTAAGTACAGCCCACACATAAGGAGGACTTTGTCTATGTAACGCTAGGGATGTTAGCGGAGATAGAAAAAAACATGAAATGGAGCCATAACAACACACTACGACCTGCCTTAGGTCTTCCCGTATACTTGGTAGGTAGTGCGACCATAGCAGAAATATAAATGTGATGAAAAATGACAACATAATAATAATAATAATAATAATAATAATAATAATAATAATAATAATGACGATAATAATAAACATTTGTAACCTTTGTACAAAGTCGTATAAACTTTTGCAGATTAATTTATTTTTACAATTGAATTTCATTTGAATATGACATAAATAAGACAGACATACTATCTAAATATTTTCTTTACTTTTCCTCTTTTTAAATTGCGATTCCCTGTTAAGTGCGAAGAGTTACGTTAAACATTCTGTTTCATAATAATAATAGTAAAAAGAAAAAGTAAAAGGAGACACGGTTTGAATTACAACGATAATGAGGTTTTTTTACAAGATACTGAAAATATAACTTTTTTTTCCTTGGAAACCTTCAAAATGCATTTGTGTTATTTTTCGTACTACTATTATAACATAAATTTGAACTTTTCTTTATAAATTTAGGTTTTGTGGGAAATTTATTAACCACTCTAACTGTGTCATGACAGAGGAACAAAGACGAGATAATTAAATAACAAAAACAACATACTTTATATAAGAAATACGTTATATAACTAGAATAAGAAGAAAGAATTGCTAAATTAGAATCTTTTAGCAGTTAAAATCATTGCATCGACAACGATATCCAAATGCATGTATCTACTTTAAATTGATTGAAATACTTATCTCTGGGTGTTCTGATTCTTCTTCCAATGTCTGTTATTCCTTGCATTATTATGTTTGTTCGTGGCCAACATCGTCAGTTCTTGGAGTAAGCTAAAACACGTCCGTTCCGTTCACTGAACTTAAACACGTCTGATCAGTCCAATGTTCTCTCAGTTCTGACGAGTAAATTCCTTTTGGCGCCTAAATTTGGATCTTACCGATTATTCAGATAAATGGACACATCAAAAGGTTTTACCAACTCAGAGTAGATAACTTATATCTTTATATCCTCCTGTTAAACAACAAACATGCATTATTGTTTACTTGAAAATTAGCATGTTTCGTTGAATGTCTTCTTTTTCAAATGCCTTTTACTAAAGGTTTTTTTTTTATTTCAACTGCATCTCTGTTTCTTGACAAATCATCTTGGAGAAGGAAAACTGCGAACAACAAGTTGCAACTTAAGGTGTTAATCGTGCCGTGGAGTAAATGGCTGATGCGTTATGAGATCGCCAATGATTCCCTCACAGAGTTCGGAACCATGTTTTTAAAAGACCGTTAGCCAACGTGCGAGGTGAATTTGTGTGAGCTTTTAGACTTGTGCATCACTCGTGGAACTAATATGAGAACTTAAAGTCTAATCAAAAAGTCTAGTATGACTCTTTCAGGTGATAAATAGGGTTCCCGTTCCTCAGGGAGAAACTTACCTGAGATTTAGAAACAAACTCTTGCACAAATAATGAATTTTAAGGTCTCCACAACGGGAATAATAAAAATAAGGGATTTGCTAATTCTTTAACGAGATGAACAACTATTCATTATTAAAAGAAATTAAAAAGTAAATTATCAGTATTCGATGATCTAGCAAGAGGAACAAATGTAACGACTAGAAAAGGCAGAAGAGTCAAAATAAGATGCAACATTAAGAAAAGAAATGAAGTCCTATCAGCAAATGAAAAGTTAAATCAAGCAATACAACTGAAGAATCAAAGAATCAGACACTATAAAAATGATCAACATTCTACAGATAAAAGATAACCTATCAAACCGAGGTAAAGAAATTTTAAAGAGAAATATGCAAAAAAAAAAAAAAATAAATAAATAAATAAATAAATAAAAGTGACAATCTTCGCAACAATGGAGAATCTCTGGTTAAAATATGGCTTCCCCTAAAGAACATAACAAAGAAGCAGATTGTATTACACAAGAGATAGAAAGTATGAAAAATAAGCTAGGTTAAACATAGGTGGGAATCACAGAAGAGAATATTGAATATTGCCAAAGGAATACAACTAGAACCATCGAGTAATAGATAAAATCCATAACTTTTGGCTGTATTATATAAATACAGCACAAAACCAGAAAAGTAACTTTAAAAATGGTCAATGATCCGACTAAAATTACGGCATGGATAACCAAAAAAATTACCTTGCTTCTACGCAAGAATGGTGAAAGTAATGTTCCAAAAAAATACAGACCAATTACATGTCCCCCGACAATTCCAAACTGTTGACATACATTCTGACAAGACAGACATATTCTTTCTTAGAAAAAAATTACATCGTATCTCCTAACGGAAAAGGTGCAGAAATAGAATACAACACAGTTCTATGAGATTACACTAACTTTACAGAAATGGAAGATTGAATCAAATAAGCCGGACATAATTGTCAAAAACCAAAAAGAAAAACTTGCATATTAAACTTGATAATGCTTGCCCAACGAACTGTCACGTAGCAACCAAGGAATATGAAAAAAAAGTATAAAGACAAGGAAATCAAAATAGAAAAAAATTTGAAATTGAAAACGAGATAATCATAGTAGGTGCGCTTGGAATGATATAAAAGGTATGTAACAATTACAGGAAATATTCCAACTTCAACGAGATACAAGACATCACTTGATTATCAAGTCAGTCAGTTAAGTTCCATACATGATACACGCTTAGGCGATCATATCTTCAGAGAGATATAACTGACTGGGGAGAAGATTATCCCGCAGTAGATTGCCATTGCTTTCTTAAAAGAACCCAATCTGTCCTGGTATTTAACCCATAAATGGAGGGAAGAGACAGATTAATACCTTTCCTAAGGGTATTTGCGCGTAAGTGAATGTAAGGAAATTCAAGTGGAATTTGAACTTGGCTCCCCGATTTCTCGTTCCGAGCCGATATCCACTGCACCACAGACGCACCTCAAGTACAACCCACAAATTAAGAACAAATTTGGTCATGTAACGCTCGTGATGTTAAATGAGTTAGAAAAGCAAATCATGTAATGTAGCCATTACCTGCACAACTACCTGCCTTAGATCCTCGGGCAGACATGGTAGGCAGCGTGATCACAGAAGAAATCAAACTATAATAATAATAATAATAATAATAATAATAATAATAACAATAATAAACATTAATTTTTACTTTCACTATTTTAAACATAAACATTAATTTTTTCTTCGTAGCTAATTTAAATTGTATGTTTCTTCTTTAAATGATCCTTAAATAGATTTATTAACTAGTTTTCTAAAGCAAGACAACGAAAAAAATACGACGAAAAACACTAAAAAAACTGTTCGATCTACGATATTCTTTCTTAGAAAGAATATGTAATAATTTATTTATATTTGTTCGTTCATTTTATATATTTATTTATTTTTCGATAATCTTATTCTCGTTGGATTTAATGAAAGAATAACACAGAATACAGTGGGCGAACAAATTATTATTTTTAAATTTTACGGTAGTAAACTCAAAGGTATGTTCACATTTTCTTTTCTATTAAATTTTGAATTTTTTTTTTTTATTGCAAGGACTATTGATGGTAGCAACATTTTTTTTTCTTTTAACAATACTCTAAATGCAGTGATGTTTTTTTTCCGTTGAACGGCCGTTACGTCCAAGTTCGTTTGTTTTTTCAACCAGCGTCTCTCTCTTTGAATTTTTCTTTTTCTCAATATGAAATTCTGTTTTAATATAAACTGGATTTTTTCTTTAGATATAATTGAAGTTTTTTTTTTTATTAAATTCTGTTTTATTTTAATCTATCTGTTTGTTCTTTAAATAAAACCTAAATAAAATCATCCGTATTATATTCCTTTAGCTGTCGATATTTCGTAAAATTTTTTTTTTAATTATTATAATTTTCTTAAAAACAAAAAACAAAACAAAACAAGAAAATAAATTAAATCCGATGAAAAACAATTTCTAAAGTATTATTTTATAGAAAGTCTACGTATTTATTGATAAATTTATTTTTATTTATTTATTGATTTAATTTACTTATTTAATTTATCTTATTCTGATAACCCTATTTTTGACCAACGACTTTATTGAAAAAATAAATGAATATAAAATGGACGAACAAATTATTACATTTTTTTTTAATCTCACAGCACAAATAAACTTAAACCTATGTCAAATTTTTTCCATTAATATATATATATTTTTTTTAACAAAATACTCTAGTAGTGATGTTTTGTTTCGTTGAGCCGTTGCTACGCCAAAGGTTTTTTTTTTTTTTTAACCAGCGTCTTTCTCCTTGAATTCCAATCGCGTCTATGTCAGATGTCGCTTGGCAGCCCATTTAGGAAAAGGAAAACTCCGAACAACAACCCGCAACTCAAGGTGTTAATCGTGCCGAGGAATGAATGGCTACTGCGTTATGAGGTCACAAACGATCCCCTACAGGCTTCGGGACCCTGTTTGTAAAAGACCGTTACCCAACGTGCCGGGCAACTTTGGGTGGACTTTTGGACCCGTGCGTCACTCGTGGGAAAAACATGAAAAATACAAATAGAAATAAAAAGTCCAGTATGGCTCTTCCAGTGGATAAACAGGGAGCCCGTTCTTCAGGAGGGAACCTACCTGAGGTCGAAAAATCTGCCATAGGAACAAACTCCTACACAAAGAATGAATCTTCAGGTTCCCACAACCAGGATAATCCTAATGATGGTCCTGAAAATTCACCAGCTAGATCTACAACCGTACATTTAAAGAAAGAAAAAATAAAATGGTCTCGTGAGGAGTACAAAGTCGTTATGACTGCATTTCATGAAGCGTTACTCAAACCTCAAAAAAAAAAATGACTCGCCAAACATATGACATTTGGCGTGAAAAAGTTGGTCAAGCAAATAGAAAGTATATTGACGAAAATAAATTAGCCAATGTACGTAGGTACATTATTCGTAATAACCGACTGACAGAGGCTGAAATTAATGAAATTAAAAGAATTGTAACAAGAAGAGACGAATCAACAAAATATGAAAAGGAACCGGAATTAGAATCAGAAATAAAAAGTAATAACATCAAACAAGCCACAGGTCATAATGTAGAAACCGTGAAACACGCAAATCACTGCGAAGATAATGCTTGAAGTTTAAAAGTGCTGGAAAGGTGTGATCTGAGTCAGTTAAAAGACGAAAATAAAACGAGTTCAGAACACATCGAAGATAATTATTTGACGGAAAATAAGAACAATATACAGGAAGCCAAGGTAGAAATAAAGAACCATCTAAGTCAAATACAAAATATTACAATGGAGGAACGAGAACAGCTCCCAAAATTACAACCAACAAAACATAACCTCCGAACTATTAAACTCTACAACGCAGCACTGAAATTAATATTGGATGAAGACACTCATACAAATCTCAACGAAGCAATATATGCATCAGCAATAGCAGAAACAAAAAAACTGAATATCAAAATAAAAACAAGGCAGTCTCGCAGACATGAAGAGCCACCTGGGAAAAGAAAAATAGAAAAAGAAATCGAACAACTTAGAAGTGAACTATCAGTACTGGATGAGCTGAGTAGAGGAATAAATGTAAGAACTAGGAAAAGCAGAAGAGCCGAAAGAAAATATAACATTAGAAATGAAAATGAAGTCTTATCAAATAAAGAAAAAATAAAGCAAACAATCCAACTGAAGGCTCAAAGAATAAGACGCTATGAGAAAAGAGCAAGATTTTACAGACTGAACAAGATTTTTCAAACTGATACAAAGAGATTTTACAGGGAAATAGGTAAAAAAAGAATTGAAGTGACAGTAACCACCCCCCCCCAGAATGGAAGAAGTCACACAGTTCTGGGAAAAGATATGGGCTTGCCCTAAAGAACATAGCAAGGAAGTACATTGGATTGCGCAAGAGACAGAACGAATGAAAAATAAACCAGAACAGACATGGTCTGGAATTACAGAAGATGATGTTAAATTTGAACTACAAAAAGCACACAATTGGAAATTCCCAGGTATAGATAACATTCCTAACTTTTGGCTATATTATTTAAATACAGCACATAAAAAACTAGCCAAAGAACTTCAAGAAATGGTTGACGATCCCACTAAAATTCCTGCATGGATGACCAAAGGAATTACATTTCTTCTACCCAAGAATGGTGACACAAACAACCCGAAAAACTACAGACCAATTACATGTCTTCCGACAACATATAAACTATTAACATCTATTTTAACAAAACAGACATATTTATTCTTAGAAAGAAATGACATGATACTGCTTGAACAAAAAGGGTGCAAACGTGGCTGTTATGGATGTAAAGACCAATTGCTAATTAACAAAATGATCCTGGAAAACTGCTACATTACCAAGAAAAATCTTAGTACTGCCTGGATAGATTATCGAAAGGAATTCGATAGTGTGCCACATTCCTGGATTTTAAAGACTTTAAATATATACAAGATATCGCCCGTCATCATCAATTTCATAAAACAGTGCATGTCTATATGGAAAACAACCCTTTACCTCAATCATATAAATGGAACCTATAAGTCTGATGAAAAAGACATCAAAAGAGGTATATTTCAAGGTGATTCTTTATCTCCCTTACTATTCTGCATATCATTAATAGCACTAACCAGTCAACTTAATAAGACAGAAGGTGGTTATAAAATAGGCCAAAAGAAAATAAGCCATCTATTTTACATGGATGACTTAAAGTTATATGCTAAGAATGATAATGAGCTGGAAGGTCTTCTGCAAACTGTAAAATGCTTCAGCGAAGACATTGGAATGAAATTTAATTTGAATAAATGTGCTAAAGCTACAGTTTTGCATGGATCAATACAAGAAACATCCTCAATTAGCTTAGACCCTGCTGTAACAATAAAAGAATTGAAACCAGAAGAAGCTTATAAATACCTAGGTGTAAATGAGAGCGAAAACATTCACCATAAAAAAATGAAAGAAATAGTGCGTAAAGAGTACTATAGAAGGCTATGAATGATATGAAAAACTGAATTAAATTCACACAACAGAGTTATGGCCATTAATAGCCTTGCAATCCCAGTTGTCCAATATAGCTTTAACATCTTAAACTGGACTCTAAACGACATCAGGCGAATGGTTGCTAAAACAAGAAAGCTTCTTTCTAAGCATAAGATGCATCATCCAAAGGCTGAGGTAGACCGTCTATACATACCCCGTAAAGAAGTTGGAAGAGGTCTTATTCAGCTGGAATTGTCATACAAGACAACAACTATTGGCTTACTAACATACATAGAAACAACAAAGGATTGGATGATACAATTAGTAAGGCAACATGAAGAAAGAAAGAAAAAATATTCAATAATAAAAGAAGGCAGTAAATACAAACAAGATTTACAGTTAGTAGAATCTGTAGAAAAGCAAAACGGAAGCCAAGAACCAACTATTGCGGCAAAAAATATGAAAATGAAAGCCAAAGATAAAGCTCTTGAACAGATGAAACAGCGGTGGCAAGAGAAACCTTTGCGTGGCCAATATCCAGAACGTGACAATAAATCCAATGTTGACAAAGTTAATACTCATCGATGGTTACGTGCATCTGGATTAAAGTCTGAAACTGAAGGCTTTATTCTTGCAGCACAAGACCAAAGTCTTTTCACTAGAAATTTTCAGGCAAATATTATGCATAATAATATGGATCCAAAATGCAGGTTTTATGATAAACACCAAGAAACAATAGACCACCTAATCTCAGGCTGTTCTGTGCTTGCCCCAAATGAATATAAAAATTGCCACGATAGAGTTGGGCAATATTTACATTGGGCAATGTTCAAACATGGAAAAGCTGTAAACAAACACTGGTATGAACATCACCCAGCACCGGTTACAGAAATAGAAGATTTAACCATTCTATGGGATTACACCATCTACACAGACAGAAAAATTGAAGCAAACAGGCCAGACATTATTGTTAAAAACCAGAAGGAGAAAACTTGTCTATTAATTGATATGGCTTGTCCAGCGGATTGTAACATAGCAATCAAGGAATTTGAAAAACTGTCAAAATATAAAGACCTGGAAATTGAAATAGAAAAAATATGGAAATTGAAAACAAGAGTTGTGCCAGTGATAGTAGGTGCATTTGGAATGATAAAAAAATGGAACAAAACAACACATTGAAAGAATCCCTGGAAACCCCAGCTTAAGAGATATACAAAAAATTGTCTTATTAAGTACAGCCCACACACTAAGGAAAACTTTGTCTATGTAATGCTAGGGATGATAGGGAAGATAGAAAAACATGAAATGGAGCCATAACAACACGCCACTACCTGCCTTAGGTCTCCCCGCAGACTTGGTTGGTAGTGAGACCAAAGCAGAAATCGAAATATGATGAAAAATGACACAATAATAATAATAATAATAATAATAATAATAATAATAATAACAACAAAAATTACATCCCACACACTTGGCTATATAACGTTAGTGATGTTATGGGAGGTAGAAAAACAAATCATGACAACACACCACTACCTGCCTTAAGTCTTCTCTTTGATTGGCTAGGTAGTTTTACCATAGCAGAATTCGATCTATGATCTCTTAGCATTAGAGTCTGGCGTTCTACTGCTAAGTAATAATTATTAATAAAATAATTATTATTATCTACACTTATAAATGGAATTTGCTGTGTATGTGTTTATGTGTCTGTGTGTGTGTGTGTGCCCGTTACCTATAAACTCCGAAACGGTTGAACCGATTTTCTTGAAAAATTACACAGTTGTACTATATGCGTCTGCAAGTGTTCTTAGATAGCTTTTCTGTCGAGGTACCCCTGATAAATATCGAAAATCGATAATCGAAAACATCGGGTTATAGAAGGAGTGGTCCGATTTTAATCAAATTTGATACACTCATAGACAAAGACATAAGAAACGATATTGAGAAGTTTGAAGGTTGCAGTTCTTACAATAGTGCAGAAAATCGTTAATATATATATATATATAAATAAGGCAAGATGTTTGCGTGTGTGTCTTCTTATCTGTCTGTATGTCCTTTATAGGAAACACAATTTTTATCCGTTTCTCACCAAACTTCACACAAATATTCTTTAGGCTGAGTCTGAGCTCCAGAACCATGGATTAGTTTTAAAGCTTTCATTACACCCGAGCAACGCCGGGCTATACTGCTAGTAATTTTATAATAGTAAATTATTTTACCATATCATTAGTTTGTTGATTTGCATTTGTCTTAATAATAGTCATAATTTCGATAATAAGAAGTAAATTATTCATTGCCTTTTTTGTTAAGTCTTTAATGTTATATCCATCATTTTTGCTTTATTTTTAGTCAATTAATTTGATGAAATTATTCTACATTTTAGTTTCAGTTCTTCGTAGAGTCATTGTGTTTTTTAAAATGTTTTCCTCGAAAAAAAATAAACAGATTCAAATTAGATTTTTAGTAGCTTTCTTTTTCAAATGAAAATAGAGTGAACATACCAAAAGACATTTCCATCACATCTACAAATCTACTTAAAAATCTCTTACCCATACAATGTTACCTACTTTCTATAGAAACGATATTACGTAGCGGCTTTGTTTAAAATGAGAATTCCATACAAGAATAGTGTAAGAATAATACTTAACACTGAAGATAGATTAGAAGAGATTTATTATACAACAGTACAATAAACCAATAGACGTACAAGAACAATCAATGAATAGTAACAGGAATAAGGATCAAGTAGAAAATGTCTCCGTCTATGACGTATGCGTCCGTCTAGTGACGTATGCTGACGTATGCCCATAGTCACAGTCTTTTATAGACTAGACCATAGTTTGGAATGCGTCATTTAGTCAGTTAATTGCAAAACGTGATACACACTTGGGTGATCATGTCTCTTTCGATCCATGACTAAAGAGGCAAGAGATTTCTCCACAGTAGGTTGCTATTTCCTTCTGCGGTAGACTGGTTGCTAAACAAGGCTACAAAACCCAATCTGTCGAGGTTTTAAACCTGATGTAATGAATATGCATACACCTTGTTCCCCCCTCACAGTAATATAATTGGCTGGTGTCAGCCATAAATACAAACTAAAGCGAGGACGAAGACAGTTCTACGTCTATAGGTCTACATCTATTGACTGCGCCGATTGCATAAGCCTACGTATCAGCATACTGCATACAACTACGACGAGTACCGTCCAATATTTCTACTTAATAGATTGTCCTACCCGGTTACATTTGCCAAAGCCGCTTAGCTACTTCAAATAATATATATATATATATATATATATATATATATATCCCTTTCCGGCACATAAGAAAACTCCTTGAGTTTTATTAGAATAGAGAGACATTTTTTCAATTGAAGTAGATAGACTAAACTATCGCCCGGTTCACACTCCACCCACGTCTATTGAACATGTGAAGAGGCTCATCCCTTGTTCCCTGGTTAGGATGTGGTTTCCGGCTTTCTCTTTTCCAATCTTTTTACTCTTTTCTTTTTTTCTCACTTTTTTTTTCTCACATAGTTTAAATTATCGCCCGGATCAGACTCCACCCACTCCTATTGAACAGGTGAAGAGGCTCATCCCTTGTTCCCTGTTTAGGATGTGGTTTCCAGCTTTCTCTTTTCCAATCTTTTCACTCTTACGTAGCCCCCTGCGCATCAGTGGAGTTACCGCCTTGCTCGGGGTGATATGATTAAAACAAACAAAAGAAAAGATAGAAGAGATGTATTAATATCTAAATGTATTTGCGCGATGTAAATGAGACAAATTCACCTTGAAATCGAACTCGGCTCTCTGATTTCTTATTCGAGCCAATATCCATTACACCACAACCTACATTTAATGATTATTTTCTCATATTCACTACGCTATGAATTCTTCGAAAGAAGACGCTCGACTCCCTCACTTAGACAAGTTCACTCCCAACTCATAGGATACATTGAAATTTTTACATTTAATCGTCTTTTAAAAGAATCGGAGTAGTTGTTAATTAAGTCTTCACATCATCTTTAAACGGCAGCTAAATTACTGTTTTACGTAGCTATAAAGAACGTTGTCATGAATTCTTTCTTTAATTATGATTTGCTACTAGGAAAAGGAATTTTTGGATGTACGTTGTGGGAAATGTGCTTTGTGGAGCAGTGGATATCGACTCGGAACGAGAAATCATAAAGCCGGGTTCGAATTCCAGTTGAATTCCTTGCATTTACTTACGCGCAAATATCCGTGGGAAAGGTATTAATCCGTCTCTTCCCTCCAGCTATGGGTCAAGTAACAGAACAGATTGGGTTCTATAGCCTTGGTTGGAAACTAGTCTACTGCAGAATGTAATGGCAACCTACTGCGAGAAAATCTTCTGCCCGATCAATCATGTCTCTTTCGAGACATGATGGCACTTAACTGACTGACTGACTCACTTAATAATTAAAGAGTAAACCGAATAATCATATTAATAACATCACTATTGTTGTTAAAATTACTTATTCTTTTCTTGCTGGAGTCAACCGCCCAGAAATGTGCGCAGTGGTATTCGTGTCATTGTGGGGTTTATACAGTATATCACGTTCAGAAGCCAATTTTCGTTCGATCGCCGAAGTTAAGCAATTTCAAATCTGACCAATATCCGGAGAAGTGACTGCACGAAAATATCTGGTGCTATAAGCACAAATGTGTGTTGTGATGTAATAGAAATCGGAAAGCTAAGTTTCAATTCCTGTCAGGTTCTTTATTTTCAGTTAAGTGCAAATAACTTTTGGAAATGTATGAATCCACCGGTTCTCTTCTAACTATTGGTTAATTAGTAGAACATATATCACTAAACATCGTTATTATCTCCAAACAATTCTCAAAATCTAAAAGTATTTTTTGGCTTTAAATAATCTGCCAGAGTCTGGCAAGCCGTTAAAAATACAAGGTAACCAAAAAAGTTATGTCTGTTTTTTGATTAGTCATTGAATGAAGTTGAAATATATGCGAAATGCGTGTAATAATTGTTTTAAAATGCGGACAGTCGGAAGTAGGATCATCATACGTTATAAAAAAATAAACGCACCGTGCCAGGCTATCAGTTATAAGCCGGACAGCTGTGAAAAGGATGACTAGAGATCTCGTTCGGGAGTGTTTGCTTTACGGCTTCAAAGTGGGCTTATCAGCAATTGCATCACGTCGCCGCATATGTCAAGCATTTGGGGATAGTGCTGTGGATGAACGTGCTGAAAGGCATTGGTTTCGAAAATTCAAGTCGGGAGATTTGTCTCTACACACTGAGCCTCGCAGTGGACGACCAGAAGTCTTGAATGACGGAGTCCTGAAGGTGGCCATTGAAGAAGATAGTAGTGTAATGTGTGGTGAACGTGCAAGACAGGTCAACGTTTCCGATGAAACAGTTAAACTTCACATGCTCCGCCTAGGTAATTCATACAAACTGAGCAAGTGGGTTCCGCAAACGCTGTTGGAGGTCCAACATGGGACAATGAATGGCAGCTTGCGTATGGCAGCTTTCTCACCACCGTACCGCATCCTTATTCAATTGATTGCTTAAAAAGTGGGTTCTGTACAAAATTCCCAAGTACTCCAGACATTGTTTCCTCATGATACTGTCCCTCACACCGCAATTTGCCTATGCACCCACGCAAGATTATGCTTTGTGTCTGGTGGACAGGTCGTCCAGTGGTTTATTATAACTGCTACCAACTGACCAAACGGTCACTAGAGACCAATACTCGGAGCAACTGAAACGTATGTAACAGGCATTGCGCCAGAAAGGGCCAGCACTGGTGAATCGCAACGGGGTGCTTATTCTCTATGACAACATCAGGACGGATGTCGCGCGAGTGGTCAGGAATACCATACAGCAACTTAGGCGGGAGACTTTGTTCCATCCACCTTATTCACCTGACCTTGCGCCATCCGATTACCACCTCTTCCACTCCCTAGATAATCATGTTCGTGGGAAATCTTTCACCAATGAAGCACACTTGCGCAAAGCCCTCACGGACTTCTTTCCGACAATCCCGCCCTCGAGTTTTACCGCAAGGGCATTTAACAGCTAGAGACACGTTGGCAGAAGGTGCTGGATGCCGATGGGATTACTTCGAAGACTAAATATAAGTTACACATACTGTGAAGCGTTTACATTTTTCCTTTAGAAACGGACAAAACTTTCTAGGTTACCTTGTATATTAAACAATCATGTTAATGTGTTTCAATACGACTTTTCGTGAATAGTAGTTGTGCGCATTTATTTATCTACATCACGTGTCAGAGAATTTAAGCATAAATTATATTTGAAATGGCTAAAGGTAACTGTAAATTCTATGCTAATAGTTTCCTCACTCGTTCTTGTTGAATAAGTCTGCCACATCTGGTCGGGTGCCCCTGCTATTCACCTCGGGGTTCTTGACAAAATCCAATGGAGAACCTTTAATGTGATCGATACCGACTTGGTAGCTCGGCTGCAGTCACTTTCTTACTGTCGTGACGTGGCTTCCCTGTGCCACTTATACAAATACTTTCACGGATTCTGCTCCAATGAAGTTAGTTCACTGGTGCTCCCTAGGTGCCCCCTAGGTATGAACTTACACGTGATACTAGACTAGCAACTAGGTCCAACCTTTTAACAGTGAAACTAATAAAATGTAACCAAAAATCCTACTCTAACAGCTTCTTTTCTTTCACTTCTCACCTGGGGAATTCCCTTCCATAAACTTGCTTCCCTGACAGCTATCATCTCCAGGAATTTAAATGTAAGGTCAATAGACATCTCCTATCTCACTAACTCTAACTCGCAACCTTTCTCTCAAGCTATTTTTCCATCCACTTCACCGCATTACACTGGTATTCTTATCCATCTATTACCCTCCTCCTGACATTTCTTATAACTAACTCCACTTTCTCGTCACTTTCCCTCTATGTAACCCCCTGCGCAACAGTGGCAGTAAAACTGCCTTGCTTGGGGTGAAATGATAAGAAAAAACTCTTTTTTGTTTTTTAGTACAATTTGATCTTCAAAATTTTAAAAGCAATGTTAATCTTTATTTTTGTCTTTTTAATTCCTGTTCTTCTATTGTTTTCTTTCCTCAGTGATTTTATTAGCAAGCTTGGGGCGAAATAATTAACAAAATATTATGGCGCATTTTGCTGCTTGAAGCAATTTGTAAAATCGGTCATCGTGACGCGTACATTGTTCTTAAGTGAGTTTGTTGGAATGTTCACAAGGGAAATTAGAAGAAAATATCCTCATGTGTCTTTGCGAGAGAGAGAACAAGAGACCTCGCTAGCGCGTGTGTGTGAGTTCTTGAATATATATATATAACTAGCAGTAAAGCCCAGCGTTGCTCGGGTGTAATGAAAGCTTTAAAACTAATCAGACTCTTTGGAAGTTGGCACGAAAGACTAAAAAGCAATAGTTGTTTCCAGTTAAAGCGAAACCGTAGACTGAAAGAAAAATGAATGCATGCAAGTCAAATTTTGATTTCCTGCTATCGATATCAAATAAGTTTTTTCATTGTAAACTGAATATTGAAGGCTAATTATGTCCTCTGAGTAAATGGTATCATGGCTGAGACTAAGAACTACAATTATACCTATTTAGAGCCAAACCCGAAGCAAAAAGTAAAATAAAAGGGCTGAAAAACATACAGACATACAGGCAGATAAACAGACACACACACAAGCATCTTGCTTTATTTATATATATATATATATTATCGATTTTCTGAGCTCTTTTAAGAACTGCATCCTTGAAACTTCTGAATATCGTTTCTTATGTGTTTGTCTATGAGTGTATCAAATTTGATTAAAATCGGACCACTCCTTCTATAACCCGATTTTTCTGAATTTCGATTTTCGATATTTATCGCGGCTACCTCGACACAAAAGCTAACTAAGAACACTCGCAGACGCTTATAGTACAACTGTGTAAATTTTTAAGAAAATCGGTTCAGGCGTTTCGGAGTCTATACGTAACACACACACACAGAGACACACACACTGACACACACACACACACACACACACACACACACACACACACACATACACACACACAGACAAAGTTCCATTAATAAATAAGCTTAGAAAACTGCTGAAAATAAGAAACAAATATTACTATCGATATAACATAGATTTTTTAAAATTATTTAGATAATCCATATACTTCGACTGACTACAACTTTACTCGAACGAGCACTCTACCAGAATTCTATCAGAAATCTCTTAAAACGAGGTATTTACCCTAAGTCTCCCCACTTAGATGCGATATAACACAATGTCAGATTTAATGTTGGTAACCTAAGCGGGTAAACTCGGTCCAAATTACTCAGCCACCACAAGAGTGTTAACTTGGACTTTGCATTGGCTATTTTTCAGCTGAGTCTCCGTCGCTAGATACAGCTCCGAATGAGTCGTACTCTTCCCAAAAAACAGAGTGTTTGACAATTGTGGGCTCTCTCGGAACTCTGTTTATGAACCGGAATTTGTTTTGACTCAAGTAGAGTTCTTTATTTAAGGAATGTTCCTTAGTTGATTTGTGCTACCGCGCGTGTCTTTGTTACTCCAACATATTCCACCTTTCGAGATTTTTCTATTTTCTTAAATATTTTGTTTTATTTTTTAGTAGTCAACCCAACCTCTTTCTGGCGAGTTCGTCACGTACCTAACTTTGTATTTATTTGGTTTTAGGCCAACTAATAGTTTTAACCGTATGTCTACTTTTTTTTTTGTTTTTGATACTCATACTTGTACGTTCAACCAATTCTTGTGGTGTTTTTATGCAAAAGATATCATACTGTACTTTCATAGGTTCTTTCCTTTCTTGCGGGCATTTCTTCAGTAAATATATTCTTCAACTGATTCTAATGCATTTTTTTCCATCTTTCTTTCATCATATAAATCATTTTTACAATCCCTGACATTATTATGCCGTCTTCCTATATTTCTTTTCTATTTTTATATATATTGTAAAATTTGGTATCATTTGAACTTTTCTTCTTATTCTGCTTTGACCTTGTAACAACAAGATTTAATTCTGATTTAATTTCTGCCGTTGAAATGCCTGTCTGTGTATTAGGATTGGGCATAATCTGCCATACTCTCAAGAATTTTTATGCTGCTTTTCCGTTACTTTTTTTATTACTTGCTTTTTTTGTAAAGCTTTCTTAAAAGTATCCACAAACTATTCAGCTTGTCCGTTTGACCTTCGACTGAGTAGTAATCTGTTGAATCGAGAACATTTTACAAAATTCTTTACAGTGGCAAACCGTAAATTGTCCCGTTATCCGAGACGATGACATCCAGCAAGCCATATCTTGTAAATAGTCAGTCAGTTAAGTGCCATACGTGAAACACTCTTTGGGCGATCATGTCTCGAAAGAGACTTGACTGACTGAGCAGAAGATTATCCCGCAGTAGGTTGCCATTGCTTTCTGCGGTAGACTGGTTGCCGACCAAGGCTATAGAACCCAATATGTCCTGTTATTTAACCCATAACTGGAAGGAAGAGACGGATTAATACCTTCAACAAGTGTATTTGTGCGTAAGTGAATGGAATGAATTCAACTGGAATTCGAACTCGGCTCCCCGATTTCTCGTTCCGAGCCGATATCCACTGCGCCACAACGCACATCCTCACAATGGTGTTAAAGAAAGATAATATCTGCATTAAATAAGAAAAAGCTAAATAAAGCCTAAATAAGGAGAAGACGCAAAAGAAACGTAGATTTTTGTCCAATTAATATTCGAAATTGACGGAAAAAAATTTTTTTTCAACTTAACGACTTCACGCCATCCTCGTGTAAAACATCATTAATCTTGTTTGTTCCTGTTACTATGGTTTACTGGTCATTATGCGCTAATTATTCCAATTTTGTGCAGTTTCCTACTGCGTTTGTCGCGTTGAAAAGCAAAATGCACGTTACATTCGTCTTGGTCATTGACATATTTATTGTTTTACTGTCTCTCAAGGTCATATCTGTCCAACGAAATGTTCGAATTAGAACGTCGCCCTTGCTACGTATAAACAGTATTTCCAAATATTCCCATCACCTCACCATACATTTTCCTCCGTATTTTAATTGGAATTACCGTAATAAAGAGATTAAGAAATAAGACTTGCAAAATAGCTGTCGCAAAATATAGGCTTGGATGTGTTTGGGATTTATATATATATATATATTATATTTGGTATTTCAGACCGTCCTCGATTTTAAAAATGATTTTAAAATTTAAATTAGAAACGTTTTCGTTAAATTATTCTAATTTAAATTTTAAAATCATTTGTTTCTGATGAAAGGCCGAGGACGGTCTGAAATATCAAATATAATAATAGAAATAAATAAATACTGTCAAAAAAATACATTTTTAAACTTACAACTTTTTAGTAGTTTTTCCTATATATATATATATATATATATATATATATATATATACGGTGTAGATATAAAAGAATCCAAAGAAGTATCCTGCACATAAAGTGGTTGGATAACTATATAGGAGAGGTGTAAATATATATGTATATAAATACATATAGAGCAAATATATGTAAGAAATTAAGACAGACACGTTATTCCATGGCTAAGCAGAGGTATGATACTATTTCAGGCGAACCATCGTCAGATTCCATCTTTATTGTACAGATTCGTGTAAAATCTTCTGTGCAATAAAGACGGAAGCTGACGATGGTTCGCCTGAAATAGGCCAATAAAAAATAAACAAAAAAAAAACAACAACGGGCACGCATACATACACAAACACGAAAACTTAACAGCTTAAATCCACGAAACACAGTTAAAAGGGGTCAACACAAAATGGTAAAAAGAGGCCAACTCAGTATAAATCAGTTAAGAGAACATGCACTTGGGTATGCTTAAAAGAAGTCTACACAATAAAAGCAATAAAATACCAATAACCACCTGGAAATTCTACCCCATTTAAGTAACAAAATTCACCTAGTAAAGAGAACATTTACACAGAAAGATATCAAATTGTGCAAAATATCATATAAATACGAAATAAATTTGGAAACAGCAGCAGAAAAACAAAAGATTCTGACGAGTTAAAAGTTTACAATAATACCTTCCCGAAATTTACAAAGTTCATCAATTACAACTGACAAGTTACTTCGAAGTTGTCATTACTTTACTCAGTTAAGAGACAAACTTCTCCAGATTCATCCAATTAAAGTTCCATATCGACCATTTTACGACAAAAAATCGTTGCCATTTCATATTTTTAAATTCTCGCGTGCGCGTTGTTTGATTTTGGTTTTGTCGACTTTTTAGTATAGTATTGTTAGTTGGGCACCATTTATGAAAAATGCATTATAACGCAATGCACTCAGCAAGAAATCTTTTAACATCCAACTGTACTTCTTGGAATTCGCGCCAGAATCTTTAATATGATATCAGGACAAATAGAGAATTCAGAAAGAATTGGATCAGTTTAATAATGATTACGAAAATGTTTTGAACGATCGCTACGGATGTCGATTTTATTCCTCTATTCATCTTCCATCAGGGTTTCATACACATTACAGAAGCCTACATCAGGTGCTTTTAGGACGTATTAACAATACGTTAATAGAAATAATGAGTAAAACATTGAAATAGTGAATATGAACAAACACAGGATCTCAAGAACTTCATGCGTATAAGCATTGCCTAAGCAATAGTTCGAAATGAAACTTGTGACGTAAACTTAAAAGGCGGACCTGTATGACATTACCACCACCTGTAAATTTGTAGATTATCTTTTTTTTAATTTTTTCTGTGCATTCTTATCGATTAGTACATAAAGTTTCCGATTTTCAAAAAAAAAAAATGGAAAATAATTCAATATTTAAAGATTTTTAGAGGGTGCTCACTTTCTCATACAACGTCATAGTATATCGATCCTCCATTTTGGAAACACTTGCTTCGAGTTATTGCCTTTTTTTTTCCTTTTCTTTCAAAACTTGTAGGAAATTAATAAAAAACATCGTTTCGGAAATACGTCTTTATTCGAAATTTTTTAGAATAGTAAGTATTTTAAAGATTCTCTGTCAATTTTTGTTCTTTTTTAATGTTTTACATGTCATATTTTTCATTCCAAATTTTTTGACAACAGGAATAATTTTTTTAATGTTTTAAATAACTTATTTTTCATTGTTATGAAGTAGGGATAATTAAAAATTCTCCATGGGTTTGTCGACCTTCAAATTGTAAGCTTTCCTATACATGGTCTCAGCGACATCAAAGCGACCCCAACGTGACTGTTTCCAAAATGGAGGATCGATTTACTATAAGGTTCTATGAGAAACTGAGCCCCCATAAAAATCTTAAGTAATGAATCGGAGAGTTTAGGGTGTAACTATGATATTGCTTTGAAAAAAGCAAAAAAAAAAATGAAAATCAACAAATTTACAGGTGGTGGTAATGTCGTACAGGTCCGCCAAAATTTGTAATCAGCATGAAGAAAATAAAGCTACTCAACTAAGCGACGAACTTCCCCACATAATCTTATGTGCAGCCTTTGAGATTTCACTCACCCGATCGACTCAAACGATTAAAATCTTTTTCAGTACAGTATCATAGATTAGACCCTAAACTTTCCGATTATCAAAGAAAATTCAATATTTAAAGACTTTTAGTGGGTACTCAGTTTCTCATACAACCTTATAGTAAATCGATCCTGCGTGGTGTTACAAGAGAAAGAGTGCTAAGGAATAGGAAACATGGAAGACCATGATAGCCTACGTCATGAAAGAACAAGGCACATAGAAGATGATGAACTGGAAACTGTACAAACGTTTACAAGTGAAAAGAAAATAAAACATTTGAACTGGAAAACAGGAGGGTAAGAAGGTTATTGTCTTGGAGAAATACTGCAGATTAACTGAAATATTGGTATCGTATTCAATAACAAAGGAAGAAATAGAAGATAATATAGAGAAAACTTATCAAAAAGTAACCTCCGTAGCAGAAATGTGAATGAACGCAAAAAACATTAAAAAAAATAAAGATGAACTTTAAGTTTAAAATCGGATGACAAAAAATTTAATTAACGTACATAAAGTCCAACACATGAAAGATAGCATCAACGCAGCCCTTGAAAAGAAAATAAATTGAGAAAGATGATAGTGAAGATTATATCGACTGGCCTCTCAAAGCGAGTAAACAAAGCGAAAGAAATCCTAAATGTTCAAAGTAGTCAAAAATAAAACAACAAAAATTTGCTAAGATAACTGTTGTAACACTGTTTAAGGGGTCACAAATAAAAACAGGAACACGGGATTAATGTAAACAATTGTATTAACAAAAAAACGATTAACGGTACAATATACCACCAGCTTGTTCGTCTAGCTGACAAGCAAGCGGTGTTGCATATCAAAAGTCTCTGTTCGGTAAGTCACTTTATGGGTGTCTAACTCATTATTTAGTCGTCCCTCCCAGTAAGGGCAACATATGACACATGGTCAGTTTATATCTGGGATTTCCGGGCTATATGGCCCGGCCAAAAAATGTCTATCTATTTTTGCCCAGTCGTGCTTCTACCCTTCGGCGGAACCACGACTGGGTTATTGCTCTCTGCTCGGAAGCAGAGAGCGCCCTCTACCCGAAGGCAGAGTGCTGACAGTGTCGTAGAGTCGTCAGTCTAGTGACTCTGTACGACTCTCATGGGTGTCTGACTGTATTTACTAGCCTTCCCACGCAAGGCTGGATGTGACACATGGTCATTTTATTGTGGGTATTCCCGGCCATATAGCCGGGCCAAAAAATGTCTGTCTATTTTTCCCCAGTTGTGGTTCTACCCTTCGGCGGAACCACGACTGGGTTATTGCTCTCTGCTCGGAAGCAGAGAGCGCCCTCTACCCGAAGGCAGAGTGCTGACAGTGTCGTAGAGTCGTCAGTCTAGTGACTCTGTACGACTCTCATGGGTGTCTGACTCTCTGGTGACTACTAGTCACATGGTATTTATGCAAGCTGAGTTAGTCCATTATTATGTTAATGGGTAGGTCCGCCACAACAATAACAACAAAACTGTGACAAAAAATAGGAAGAAAAGATCCGGGTACGAAAGAGCTGAACATAGTGAACTAATAATGGATATTTTGTGTGTCTTGCCTCTTTAGGACGTTAGCGATCACAGATCTCCACACTTTCCTGTACTTTGTAAACCTTACAAAACTTTGTCTTTTTGCTATCTCTCCTATACCCTCTTATGTCGTCAATTTACACAAACTCTTTAGGTAGGTTATGCACGGTCAACCTCTATCCCTTTTAATGTCATATGAGTGTCACATATTTTATCCATCTTTCCACATTACGTACCATAGAAGTTATAATGGTCGCTCTCTGATGATAATTTAATTGTTCATTTGTCTCAATTTTCTTTAAAATGTTGTTTTTCTAATATTTTCAGTCAGTTGTATTCTCATATCACATTGCTTACCTTTTGGAGGGTATATTTCGTTATTCCAATGCGCTTTATGTTGACGAACATTCATAGCGGGTTGCTTATCTGTTAGTTGTTGGAGTCCGTTCTAGTGGAAGGTAATTGTATATTGTTGCAGGTTAACGGAATTTGGCCTTGTGGTAGATAGCCCACTATAAGTCATAAAATGATTATAAAATCAAGAAAAGCAAATTGAGTTGAAAATAACATTTATATATATACATATATCAATTACTGTTTTACAATTAAAGCAATACTTGAATATAAAGGTCCAACGGAGGTTAGATTTTCATAGCAAATAATGAGCTGAAACAGATGAAAGGCTTAGGAATGTGGCGAGTGGAGGTCTGTGAGAAATGTCTTTGAAGTAGTCGCTCCTGAGGTGAGTAAGTACTTTTGAGACAGTGGAGAAGGAAAGAGGCAAGCATAGTAGGCGCTCGACTTAAGTCAAGGGGAGACACTGGTTACTCTAGCCTGTCTGTCTGTCTGCTGGGGTCTTGTCTGTATCGGCTTTTTATATCTGCTTTTTGGATCAAAACAGCTCGTTTGGAATTTCATACTTGTATTTGATTGTGGGCTTCCCATTGGCTGGTAAATAAAATTCGCGTAAGCTCGCGAAATGGAAATTTGATATTTGATTAATTTTTATTTTTGATTAATTTTATTTTTTTGATTAATTTTTATTTTTCAACCGGAACCGGAATACACCTGCGCAGAGACGACTTTTGTTTATTTGCTTTCTGGTCGTTATAGAGCGAACATCCGGTCCCTCGCTTTTGCTCGGTCGGTATCACCACACATTATCTGAGAAAAGAGAGAACGCATAAAAATAACATATGTCACCTGTGAATTCATCGAGATGAACCATTTGACGACGAAAAGAAACCAGATAGACGAGAACGTGAACTAAAGCAGGAAATTGGGTTCGGACTTTTTGAGTATAACCAGTCTTCTCTTCCAAAATTAATAAATAGACAAACAGATTGTTACTGCGTTCATTCGGATGTTTTCTTCGTTTTCTTTTTTTCTTTTTTTTCTTTCTTTTTTTCTACGTGAATTGTTTAGTTTGATTTCTGACGAAGACATTTTTCCTTACCCGGACCCGGATTTTCACTATGATTGCACGGATCGGTCCGGACCAGTGCCCGGTGTGCCCGGTAGTCAGATACGGCCATATATATATATATATATATATATATATATATATATAATCCATAGCTAAATCCGTTGTTAAGAAAATCGGTTCTCTGTGCCAGGAAGTTTATTCCGTTTGAAACAATCCTGCACATATATAAATCTACCATCCGCCCGTGCATTGAATACTGCTGCCATATCTGGTCGGTTGCTCCTGCTAGCCACCTAGGTGTCCTTGACAAAATCCAACGGAGAATCTGTAATGTGATCGATTCCGACTTAGCAGCTCAGATACAATCATTTACTCACCAGTGCAATGCGGCTTCCCTGTGTCTCTTCTACAAATACTTTCACGGTTTCTGCTCCGATGAATTTAGCTCACTGGTGCCTCCTATATATGAATTTACTCGAACCACAAGATTAACAACTAGGTCTCACCGTTTTACTGTGAAACTAATAAATTGTAAACGCAAATTCTACTCCAGCAACTTCTTTTCTCGAATTTCCCGCCTGTGGAATTCCCTTCCGTTTACTTGCTTTCCCGACAGCTATAATCGCCAAGAATTTAAATGTAAAGTCAATAGTCACCTCCTATCTCACTAACCTGCATCCTCTCTCTCTCTCTCTCTCTCTCTCTCTCTCTCTGTCTCTCTTTCTCTCGTGCTCTTTTCTGCGGCCACTCCACTTTCATCAGTATTCTCATTCTTCTCTTAGCCACTTCATGACACCCGCTATAAATTGTCGCTCTTTTTTATAAGTTTCCTCCTATGTAACCCCCTGTAAAATAGTGGTAGTAAAATGCCATGCTTGGGGCGATATTATTATAAAAAATATAGATATGAGGGAAAGAGTTTGAAGTGTAAGTGGTGTCTGCAAATTAAAAAAGTAATATTTTTTCTGATTGAAAGTTAAACGGACCCAATTAAGAAGATCAGCTGTAATCACGTGATACAACAGAATAATTTCTTACGGGATGTAACAGTACTATGGGACTAAAATGAAAATAAACGAAAAACTGATATTATCATATTTGGAACACTTTCAAGATAACCTAAAGTTTTGTAACAAAGATTGTAATCATTGTTATCGAAAGGCGTTTGTGGCTTGATATATTAAAGGATAAAAATTGAGATGAAATTCACAATGATTGCCTAATGTCTTTTCCTTTTTTAGAGATTAGCCAATTTATTTTTCTTCTAATCTTAGTTCCATCCCTTATATCATTCAGGGCTAAAACCCGCCATGCTACGCACATTGTAACGTAACACTCTCATACACCTAGTATTCTCTCGGCAGGATCTTTCTCTGAATCGTTGCTTTGTGGAACATATTTTCAAGAAGACCCTTTTTTATTCCCCAAAGTCTCCTCCCATCAAATCTCAAGTTATCCATTATCTTCCCCCACATATTAGCATAAAACTAAACCTCTTACGCAGTAACTTCTACCTCAAGTGGCTCCGTGGCTTTGAACAGGGTGAATATAAATTTAAAAACAGGTCAAAATTATTGTGGTGAAAGACTAGCTAAACTAGGAGGAAATTAACTAAGAATCTTAAATCTTGGTTGCTATTCAAATCATAGTCTTGAAGGAGCTTATTGTATTTTTATTATGACTGATACAAAAAAACATGACATATTAAAATAGAAAAATTGAGGTCAATACAAAGATATTCACAATTTTCATAGGAAAATGGCTGAAAAAGCAACCTTTTTTTTATTCCAGCACAAAGATTAGCTCATAAAAATATTTGTAAATAAAAAATTTACAAATATTTTGACACATCATCTAACCATTGAAATGCTTTTAATCGAAAAACATTCAGAAGTTTTTGTGATAAAATAGCAAAACAAAACTTACATTGTCTTAGAAATGACTGAAAAATTAATATTTTTATGCTTATTTTATAACTTCATTAATTCAGTTCCATAACGATGAATAGGATGTAATGTTTTCAATGGGGCCAAATCGAAAAATATAAAAGTTAATACTGAACATCCTCTTCATATATAAAGAAGATAAACTAGAGCAGGGGTTTTCAAGCTTTTTGACTTACGGACCCCTTTATATTTCAAGTTTTCGTCTAGGTACCCACTATAAACGCTTATGAAATTTATACATAATTTTTTTCTAAAAATAGCTTATAGTTTTGCATTAACGTAGTAGAAACTGATTTTAAGCTTACTTTAGACATAAGTGTTCCAATAAAGTAAATGAATACTGCATGGTGATGCAAGATGTAATAAAATTAAATTTTGTTTTATTTAAAAATTAAAATTTCGTGTAAATGAAAACAGTAATAGTATTTTACAAATAGTTTTATTGTCAATTACACACAGAATTTTTTAAAACACACTTAGTGAGAAAAATGTGCTTGTTTGGCTTTACACAATATGTCGATTCTTGGCGATATTGCTGATAAATATACAAATAAGTCACTTTCTGGAGCATCAAGCTCTTGCATGTTTAAATTATTTGTTGTATAAATAACGTTGACATGTAATGGGCGATAGTGCAAGCTTTTGTCATTTGATAATATTAATAAGTAAAAATAAATATCCAGACATTGAAAATCTATAATTTGAATTTCATGTGATGAGTTAACCAACGGACCCCCTATCTTATCCTTGCGGACACCCTGTTGAAAACTACAGAACTTGAGCAACAGAAATATGGGTTTCTTAATCATTTCGCCCAAAGCAATGCGGTTTTACTGCCATTGATGCAGGGACAGGCTATGGAAGGGGACATAAAGTGGGTACGATAAGAATGAGAATAATGGTGTAATGAGAATGGAGTGGAAGGAGAAAAGAGCACGAGGGAAGGGTTGCGAGTCAGTGAGATAGCCACAAGATTAGCAACTAGGTCCCACCCTTTTACTGTGAAATCAATAAAATGTAAACGCAAATTCTTCTCCATCAGCTTCTTTACTCACACTTCTCGCCTGTGGAAATCCCTTCCATTTACTGGCTTTCCCGACAGCTACAATCTCCAAGAATTTAAGTGTAAAGTCAATAGTCATCTCCTATCTCACTAACCTGCATCCTCTATATAGTACTTCTTTCTCCGCCCACTCCACTCTCATCAGTATTCTTATCCTTCTATTACCCACTTCGTGACACCCACTGTCACTCTTTCTTATAACTTTCCTCCTATGTAACCCCCTGAAAAACAGTGGCAGTAAACTGCCTTGCTTTGGGCGATATGATCATATAGAAGAAAAGAAAAGATAAGAGATGACTATTGACTTTACATTTAAATTCTTGGAGATTGTAGTTGTCGGGGAAGCAAGTATGCGGAATAGAATTCCACAGGCGGAAAGTGCGAGAAAAGAAGCTGACAGAATAGAAATTATAGTTATATTTTACTGGTTTCACTGTAAAAGGGTAGGACCTACTTGATAATCTAGTAGCTCGAGTAAATTTACACCTAGGGTCACAAGTGGGCTAAGTTCATCAAGGATATTGAGAATATGAATATGCGAGCAAAAGACGACATTTTAAAGATAATTGATATTAAAAAGAATATTATACTTAACATCACGTAGAATCAGTTGAGATTTCTAGGGTACATGATGAGGAAAGATTGCTTGGAAAATTTAATATTCACGGAATAGTTTTAAAAATAGAAACGCAGATGACAAAAAGACAAACGCATTGCAAAGAATAAATTTACAGCAGGCAAGAGCTTGACGGGACCATGATTTCCTACATTTTGAATGATTAAATGTTATTATTGCTGAGTTATCTCTTTTATTTGTTCAAATTTATTTCTTGATTTCTTTTTAATTTAATTATTATTTATTATTTTTTTGGATAAATTATTTATGTATATAATTATTTTTAATTATAGAATATCTTAAGTTAACTTTTTTCTTTCAATTTTTAAAATTGTTATCGTTATGTATATTTGCTTGGAATAGGTATCAGTCAGTCAAGTGCCATACGTGATACACGCTTGGGCGATCATGTCTCGAAAGAGACATGACTGACTGGGCAGAAGATTATCCCGCAGTAGGTTGCCATTGCTTTCTGCGGTAGACTGGTTGTCGACCAAGGCTATAGAACCCAATCTGTCCTGCTATTTAACCCATAACTGGAAGGAAGAGACGGATTAATACCTTTCCTAAGGGTATTTGCGCGTAAGTGAATATAGTGGATTCAACTGGAATTCGAACTTAGCTCCCCGGTTTCTCGTTCCAAGCCGATATTCACTGTACCACAATGCACATAAAGGTAATATAATGTTACGTGTAGAGAGTGAGAGAAAAGTACTACAAATAAACATTAAGAAAACTGAATGCACGGTCAGCAGCAAAAAGAGCCACCCAAAATGCCAAATACAGGTGGGGGATACCAGAATCAAACAAGTACAAACATTTAAATACCTGGGAAGTGTTCTAACAGGAGATGGAAAGTGCGACACAGAGAGCCGAAGGCGAATTGTCATTGCAAAGGAAGCATTCGAGAAGTTGAATAAAGTATAAAGAAACAGGACAATTTCGCTAGAAACAAAGAAGAGAGTACTGGTTTGCTATGTGTTGTCAGTTCTTCAATATGGCAATGAATGCTGAACAATATCATCAAAGATGATGGAAAAACTTGAAACAACTCAAATGTAGTTCTGCAGAAGGATGCTGCGAATATCATGGATCGAGCATGTGAGAAATGATGAAGTTTTTGAAAGGTTAGAAACGAAAAGGTAATTAATACTGAGTATCAGGAAGCAGACAGCTAAAGTTCCTGGGACATGCAATGAGGAAGGAAGACTTAGAGAACCTGATACTAACAGGCCAGTTTGAAAGCTAAAATCATTTATTTTAATTGAAAGAGAAATCTACTTTTGTTTGTAATGCAGTTGTAGAAATGGGTCTAAATAACGATTAGAAAAAAGCGTAACAATTTATGCTGCTCTTAAAATTCAAGAAGACCGATTTTTCAGTCTCCTTTCAATATATAGAAAAGTGAAAAGCATTCGTAAGCTAATATATATATTCTATATATGGGCGTTAATGTTTCACAACCTCCTCAAAGATGAGGAAAAGACACGAAGTAATAAAAATGTGGTCCTACGGAAAAATATTGAGGATTCCATGGACTGAACATGTGAACAATGACAAGGTTTTGGAGTAGGTGCAAATGAGAAAGATACATATACTAAACACTAGGAAAAACAGTTGAAATTTCTGGGACATGTAAGGAGAAACGAGAGCTTGGAGAATGTAATACTCACGGAACAGATTGAGGGAAAGAGAGACATGGGAAAGCAACGCGATTCATACTTGACGGGCTTGAGCATGTGAGTGGCCGATCAGAGTTTGGGAGAGATACTGAGATAAATGTTAAGAGCAACAAAGGGTAGGGATAAGTAGAGGTCTCTGACCGCCTACGTCCTGAAGGGACATGGCACATAAAGAAGAATATAGTAACCATCGGTAGTAAGATCCCTGTCTTAAATTGAAATATTATTTTGTCTTTCAAGCAGGATAATCCAAGCGTTCTTACGTGTACTGGAACCAATTTCAAACATGATTGGTTGAATAGTATTGTTATGTTATATATATATATATATATATATATATACGAAGGTCACTCAATAAATAAGATTAATTTTTCGGTATAAGGACTTCTAATGCAGATAGAAGCTTACTTTCTTTTTAATTTTTTCTTTACTTCTTTTTCAAAGGAATTCAATTTTTTGCCAGATTTAAAGAAACTTTGATAGTTTTCGAGATTAACAAAGATGGCCGACCAAGGAGCATGCTCCATGATTGAACAGAGGTCAGTTATCAAGTTTTAGTTGCTGAAAGGTGCAAACCAGTTGAAATTCATAGGAGAATGTCAAGTGTGCATGGTGCCACATGTTTCAGCCAAAACAATGTCTACAAGTGAGCTAAATTGTTTAAGGAAGGACGGAGCATTGTTGAGGATGAAGACAGGCCTGGGAGGCCTACAGAATTGTGGTCTCCTGATGGGCTCTAATCAGTCAATGACCTTATTCAGTCTGACAGAAGGGTGACAGTGGATGACATTGCAAGGGCATTGAGCCTATCTGCTGGTACAGTACACAAAATTGCCTATAATGACCTTGCTTACTCGAAGGTCAGCTCAAACAGCATCCCAAACGGAGCAGACCATCAACGAGCTAGGCTGAGAACTGCTCCCTCATCCTCCTTACATCCCAGACCTTGCCGCTTCAGACTTTTACCTGTTTGTGTCTTTTGAAAGCGTTCACGAGAGGTACGAAGTTTGAAAGTGACGATGAAATCAAAAGTGCTATGAACGATTGGACATTAGTCCAAAGATTTTTACGCTGACTCCCGAGGAAGTGTTTGTGTCCAAACACTGAAACAACCATATGATTGTAGAGAAGAAGACATACATAGAAGAAATTATGTACATGCTCTAAAACATAATTTATAATAAATATTCACAGCTCTATACATCATATATCGAGCACTGTTTTAAATTAATGTTTTGTACGGGAAAAAAATAATTTTTCTTTTCTCTCCTCGTTCTATATTCACTCGCTATATATATATATATATATATATATATATTAGGAAATTATTAAAATCAGATATATTTATGATTTATTTGTTTAAACGTTGCTTCAAATGGATGCCTATATTTGAGTAGATGCTTTGATTTTATTATTAAAAGTTATAATAATTTATTTACCTTTACCGAGCTGAATATTGTTTAAAAATATGCACCTTCCGGCAGGATTCGAACCTGCATCCACTAGGGAAAACCGTTATTAAATCAATCCTGTCTTAACTGCTCAGCAACTCAAGATCAAATAAAGCCAGCATAGTGATTCTCGAAATTTACATCTTAGCTCTCTTTTGCAGCCTGCCATAAAAATACCAATTTTTTTAGGAAAAGTATTAATTTAGTTGTTTTAACGTTTGTTTTTTTTTATTTTTTATTTATTTATTTTTTTTTTTTGGAAATTCATATTTGACTAGATGCTTTGTCTTTTATTTGTTTGTCTGTTTTTCTTTTGTTTTTTGTGGAACATTATATTCATTTATTTACCGGCTCGAATATTCGAGAACTATCGTTAGAAAAAATATATGTACATAAGAAAAAAATATCTAAATTTCATATATCAAGAACTATAATTTTAAAAAATATATGAGAAAGTCGAAAAAAATTTTATGTGTCACATTTTGTCCTTTAAAAGTTTATCAGAAAGTAACAAATTTATCCGATGAAAACACAGTGCTCGAAAACTTTTCTATTTTGTTATATATTTCCCCATATATATATATATATATATATATATATATATATATATATATATATGTCCTATATCAATGGAACGACTCGAAGGTTCATGCGTTATGCAACCCTCAGGTGCATTTTTCAAATTGTTTGAAAAATGCTCCTATGTGATTGCATGAAACTACATATATATATATATATATATATATATATATATATATATATATATATATATACATATATATATATTGCTTTTGGGCGAGTATAATGACAATTTATACGCTAAAAAATCCGCCTTCTTCTACCGAGCTCCCATACCCCATAGGTAGAATCGCCGACTGACGCCAATTCGGTCGTGTTTCAATCCTGGGTTAAAAGCAATCGGAGTCTAACCGTACTGATGAACTGTGATAGAGCGACACCAAGATAGAATACGTCTTAAAATAGGGAGCATACTCTAATGCTTAAAATCGAATGCAAATATAAAGGCTTCAATGAAGATCAAACGACATAAAAATGAAAGGCGCCATTAGTCTGACGATTCGTCAGAAATGAATACATCGTTTGTAAATAATCTTTTTTATCAGGTTCTACAAGACAAGGATCATGTACTATGTCAACTTTTAATCAGTAGCTAAAATGCCATAATGACAATTATCAAGCGGACATAATATGAAAATAATTGCTATAATCTGATATATAATCCTGGGTAGCAGCTATTTACTACTACGGGTGTATCGTTTAATTAAATACTTATTCTACTCAATTTCATGTAATAAAAATCATGAGGCGGATATAATGTGAAGACAGCAAATAGAATTTAACTTATAATCATGGGTGGCTGACATCGACTATGTGGGTGTACGTTTTTAATCAAATACCTTATTATATACGAGTGGGCCAGTGCCGTCTGAAATGACGGCCCAATATTTATATAGATATGCCATCTGAAATGACGGCAACATATATAATGATGTACCTACTATTGTGTATCTTACATTAAGACATAAGAAGAAAAAAAGCAAAAATGTTCATCCAAAACGCTCAATGTGAGAGAAAGGATCTCGCTTTTCTTTCTCTCTCTTTCTCTCTCTCTCTCTCTCTCTATATATATATATATATATTGGTCTGCAGAGAATAATACAAAGGATATGTATTCCTCAATGCTCGATGACGTAATTATTGCAAAAAATAAAATTCTAAATGTAATATATTTCTGTGATTCGACAAAAATATAATTGACATATAAAGCAGGACCGAGAGAAGTGTGTTCGACGTCGAAGGCAGAAAATATAAACAGGACGAGAAAGAAGTGTGATTATATCAAAGTCACCCGGCTTCAAAGGCAATAGTCGGCGAAAATGATTGACAGATGTGCCTGGCTGTAGATGACACAATTAAGCAAATTCTTCGCTTATCCGTCCAGGCGTTTCTTGTTTTTCAGCGGCAGAGGCAGTATATAACAAAAAGTGCACTAACTCGTTATCGACTCTTTCTCTCTCTCTCTCTCTCTCTCTCTCTCTCTCTCTCTCTCTCTCTCTCTCTCTCTCTCTCCCTTTATATCTTTCTCCATAAGCGTGACGGAATTTCTTCTCCTTCTTCTTCTTCATGTGCCGTTTTTTTCAGGACGTAGACAATCATGGACTTTCACTTGGCTCTGTCTCTTGTCGCTCTCACTAATCTTTCTCCTTATATCTCTTTTAAACACCGCTTCGCCAGTTGCTCAGACCTCTCAAGTAGGTCTCGCGCTGTTTTTCCATGGCTCTCCTTCCCTTTATACGACCTGTGTATATTAAGTTCTTTAGGCCCTCATTCCTCATTATGTGTCACAGGACCTCATTTGTCTCTTCCTGATATTTAACATGAGTTTTCTTTCCGTTTGCATCCTTTCCAACACCTCATCGTTTCACATGTGCCCCATCCATGGTATCCTCAACATCCTTCTGTAAAATCACATTTCGGCTTTATATTTATATAGATATGCCATCTGAAATGACGGCAACATATATAATGATGTACCTACTATTGTGTATCTTACATTAAGACATAAGAAGAAAAAAAAGCAAAAATGTTCATCCAAAACGCTCAATGTGAGAGAAAGGATCTCGCTTTTCTTTCTCTCTCTTTCTCTCTCTCTCTCTCTCTCTCTCTATATATATATATATATATTGGTCTGCAGAGAATAATACAAAGGATATGTATTCCTCAATGCTCGATGACGTAATTATTGCAAAAAATAAAATTCTAAATGTAATATATTTCTGTGATTCGACAAAAATATAATTGACATATAAAGCAGGACCGAGAGAAGTGTGTTCGACGTCGAAGGCAGAAAATATAAACAGGACGAGAAAGAAGTGTGATTATATCAAAGTCACCCGGCTTCAAAGGCAATAGTCGGCGAAAATGATTGACAGATGTGCCTGGCTGTAGATGACACAATTAAGCAAATTCTTCGCTTATCCGTCCAGGCGTTTCTTGTTTTTCAGCGGCAGAGGCAGTATATAACAAAAAGTGCACTAACTCGTTATCGACTCTCTCTCTCTCTCTCTCTCTCTCTCTCTCTCTCTCTCTCTCCCTTTATATCTTTCTCCATAAGCGTGACGGAATTTCTTCTCCTTCTTCTTCTTCATGTGCCGTTTTTTTCAGGACGTAGACAATCATGGACTTTCACTTGGCTCTGTCTCTTGTCGCTCTCACTAATCTTTCTCCTTATATCTCTTTTAAACACCGCTTCGCCAGTTGCTCAGACCTCTCAAGTAGGTCTCGCGCTGTTTTTCCATGGCTCTCCTTCCCTTTATACGACCTGTGTATATTAAGTTCTTTAGGCCCTCATTCCTCATTATGTGTCACAGGACCTCATTTGTCTCTTCCTGATATTTAACATGAGTTTTCTTTCCGTTTGCATCCTTTCCAACACCTCATCGTTTCACATGTGCCCCATCCATGGTATCCTCAACATCCTTCTGTAAAATCACATTTCGGCTTTATATTTATATAGATATGCCATCTGAAATGACGGCAACATATATAATGATGTACCTACTATTGTGTATCTTACATTAAGACATAAGAAGAAAAAAAGCAAAAATGTTCATCCAAAACGCTCAATGTGAGAGAAAGGATCTCGCTTTTCTTTCTCTCTCTTTCTCTCTCTCTCTCTCTCTCTATATATATATATATATATATATATATATTGGTCTGCAGAGAATAATACAAAGGATATGTATTCCTCAATGCTCGATGACGTAATTATTGCAAAAAATAAAATTCTAAATGTAATATATTTCTGTGATTCGACAAAAATATAATTGACATATAAAGCAGGACCGAGAGAAGTGTGTTCGACGTCGAAGGCAGAAAATATAAACAGGACGAGAAAGAAGTGTGATTATATCAAAGTCACCCGGCTTCAAAGGCAATAGTCGGCGAAAATGATTGACAGATGTGCCTGGCTGTAGATGACACAATTAAGCAAATTCTTCGCTTATCCGTCCAGGCGTTTCTTGTTTTTCAGCGGCAGAGGCAGTATATAACAAAAAGTGCACTAACTCGTTATCGACTCTCTCTCTCTCTCTCTCTCTCTCTCTCTCTCTCTCTCTCTCTCTCTCTCTATATCTTTCTCCATAAGCGTGACGGAATTTCTTCTCCTTCTTCTTCTTCATGTGCCGTTTTTTTCAGGACGTAGACAATCATGGACTTTCACTTGGCTCTGTCTCTTGTCGCTCTCACTAATCTTTCTCCTTATATCTCTTTTAAACACCGCTTCGCCAGTTGCTCAGACCTCTCAAGTAGGTCTCGCGCTGTTTTTCCATGGCTCTCCTTCCCTTTATACGACCTGTGTATATTAAGTTCTTTAGGCCCTCATTCCTCATTATGTGTCACAGGACCTCATTTGTCTCTTCCTGATATTTAACATGAGTTTTCTTTCCGTTTGCATCCTTTCCAACACCTCATCGTTTCACATGTGCCCCATCCATGGTATCCTCAACATCCTTCTGTAAAATCACATTTCGGCTTTATATTTATATAGATATGCCATCTGAAATGACGGCAACATATATAATGATGTACCTACTATTGTGTATCTTACATTAAGACATAAGAAGAAAAAAAAGCAAAAATGTTCATCCAAAACGCTCAATGTGAGAGAAAGGATCTCGCTTTTCTTTCTCTCTCTTTCTCTCTCTCTCTCTCTCTCTATATATATATATATATATATATATTGGTCTGCAGAGAATAATACAAAGGATATTTATTCCTCAATGCTCGATGACGTAATTATTGCAAAAAATAAAATTCTAAATGTAATATATTTCTGTGATTCGACAAAAATATAATTGACATATAAAGCAGGACCGAGAGAAGTGTGTTCGACGTCGAAGGCAGAAAATATAAACAGGACGAGAAAGAAGTGTGATTATATCAAAGTCACCCGGCTTCAAAGGCAATAGTCGGCGAAAATGATTGACAGATGTGCCTGGCTGTAGATGACACAATTAAGCAAATTCTTCGCTTATCCGTCCAGGCGTTTCTTGTTTTTCAGCGGCAGAGGCAGTATATAACAAAAAGTGCACTAACTCGTTATCGACTCTTTCTCTCTCTCTCTCTCTCTCTCTCTCTCTCTCTCTCTCTCTCTCTCTCTCCCTTTATATCTTTCTCCATAAGCGTGACGGAATTTCTTCTCCTTCTTCTTCTTCATGTGCCGTTTTTTTCAGGACGTAGACAATCATGGACTTTCACTTGGCTCTGTCTCTTGTCGCTCTCACTAATCTTTCTCCTTATATCTCTTTTAAACACCGCTTCGCCAGTTGCTCAGACCTCTCAAGTAGGTCTCGCGCTGTTTTTCCATGGCTCTCCTTCCCTTTATACGACCTGTGTATATTAAGTTCTTTAGGCCCTCATTCCTCATTATGTGTCACAGGACCTCATTTGTCTCTTCCTGATATTTAACATGAGTTTTCTTTCCGTTTGCATCCTTTCCAACACCTCATCGTTTCACATGTGCCCCATCCATGGTATCCTCAACATCCTTCTGTAAAATCACATTTCGGCTGCCTCAAGCCTTTCCTTCATCTTTGATGAGATTCCCAACATTCACTTCAATATAGAAGGACAGATATCACATAGCAATCCAGCACACACACACAAATAAATACACAACAGTTTTTATTATGGTAGAAAGAATTATAATCATCTGATAAGGAAGCTCATAGCAAATTTTAATGTTACTGCATTAGTAGTATTATTATAATATATTATATTGTCATGGAAGCCCTGGATTATTACATATTTTAAAATTCTTTAACCAAAAAAAAAAAAAAACACTGAAAAACAAGACTACGTGCAGATCTACCGCTTCAGAAAGGTAAAGTGCTCAAGGCCTAGATTGTCTAGACAGCAAAAAAAAGCTTAATAACGTTAAAATTAATGAAGGTATAGCCCTGGTTGTAACCTGAGTTTTACGATCATACGGTTTTCGCAAAACTTGAAGACAAATAGCAAGTTACCTATTGTTTTCCTCTACTGACTTTCCCTCAGTGAGTCCTGTGAGTACTACGTTTGCAAGACGTCTTTGTTGTTTTCATTTTGTTTGGAGTTTCGGTATTGATCGCATGTGATTCTTAGCATCCGTCTATCAGACCACATTTTTTCTGACGTTTCGAGTCTCTTAATCTGTGGAAAACATTGTCCAAAACTAGCAACTTTACAGATGCGGGATAATGTTGAGACTTTGTATTAATGTCTCGATTGAATAATCAAGATTTACAGAGAATTCAATAAAAAAGTTTGTCAATGAGCGACTAAAAGTAACAGACATTTTTACATAGAATCGATATCAGTCAGTTAGTTCAGCAAAATATGTGATACACGCTTGTTTGATCGCGTCTCTTTCGATCCATGCCTGACTAAGCAGATTCAGTCGGAATAGGTTGCCATTTCTGTTTGCGGTAGACTAGTTACCAACCAAAATTACAGAACCGGTTCTGTCCTGCTATTCAACCCATAGCTGGAAAGAGAAAAGTTGGATTAATAGCTTTTCCAAAGATATTTGCGCTTAAATGACTGCAACGAATTCATTTGGATATCGAACTCGGCTCTCCGATTTCTCATTTCAAGCCAATGTCCATTGCACTACAACACACTCACAGCCCAGGAATGTGATGTGATTGTGAGAATTCAAACCTGGTATAATTTCTTCTTCTTCTTCTTCTTCTTCTTCTTCTTCTTCTAGTTCTTTTATGTGCCCTGTCTCTTCAGGAGGTAGGTGATCATGTCTTTCCACGTCTCCCTATTCCTGGTGTCTCTTAGTACGTCTTCTCTTGTTACACCATGCAACCCTCCTTCCATCATCCAACTGATTAGGTACTACAAATAAGCTATCTGCTGCTTTCTTCTGTTTCTTTTTCCCTCTACCTGACCTGTTAGTATCAGGTTCTCCAAACCTTCTTTCCTCATTGTTATGTCTCAGTATTAATTTCCTTTTCGTTTCCATCATAATATTCTCAGCATCCTTCTGTAGAAGCACATTTCAGTTGCTCCTCATTTTCCCTGATGTTAAGTATCGGGTCCCTTTCGTGTCCATCCTTTTCCAAAACTTGGTCGTTGCTCACATGTCCTGTCCATGGTATCCTCAGCATACTTCTGTAGAACCACAATTTGGTTGCTTCAAGTCTTTCCTTCAACTTTTATTATATTGTCTACCATTTGCTACCATAATGAAAAACAAGAGTCAAATCACTGTTTAGCGTTCTCTTTCATGTTTCTAGCAAAATCGTTCTTTCTCTCAATATTTTACTCAGCCTCTGAAATGTATCCTTGGACATCAATACGCCTTCAGATCTCAGTGTTACACTTTCCGCTGTTAGGATACCTCCCAGGTATTTAAATTTATGTACTTGTTTGTTTTTAGTCATCCCTTCTTGGATTTGACATTTTAGGCTACTTTTTTTACTGATGAACATGGATTCAGTTTTCATTTATTTAATACGTATTTCTTTCTTTCCACTTTCTGTAAGAGGATAGCAATTACTATCTGTTTTTCTTTGGTCTCGTTTTTCTTTTCTTTTCTAAAATTTAAACAAGAATAAAGAAATTATAAAACATTCAAAAACATGTTACCAATGTTTTGTTTTCACGTCCAATGGAAATTTCATTAGCAATGCCCGCAATATTTTATTAATACTTTTATTTACATCTTATAAAATGACTGTAATTTCCTTTAATATATATCAAACCTCGATATTTAAAATTGTATTTGTATTCGTAGATAAGTAAATCTGTGATGAATACAAACTAAAAATATTTTCTGTTTGAAGATACGCGAGCCAGTGTAAAAACATGATTAAACCAATGAAAACAGAGAGATTTGAAGGAAAGAACAAAATCGACTTTCAATGATCCGGGTTGGCTACATATTTTACATTTTTCAGTCGGTCAATCAGAGAGACAAACAGCAAAAAATAGAAGACACAGTGGTGCAGGAAAACAATCAGGTGGCCCCCGGTGACCTATATCTGCACCCTCTAACTTTCTCTCTTGCGCTGTTTTGTTTATGTCTCCTTTTTTCTTCTCACCTACTCGGTGTCCACAACAGAAAGAGAAGAACAAGATTACTACTACCCTGTTGATACATCACATAGAAAATAGGGACTTATGTCTTTACCTTCTTCTTCTTTATATGCCGTGTCCCTTCAGGACGTAGGCGATCATGGATTTCCACTTGGCTTTGTCTCCTGTCGCTCTCAGTGATTTTTCCCTTGGTATCTCTTCCCAACCTCGCTTCGTCAACCATTTGCTCAGACCCAACAAGTACGTCGCGAGCTGCTTTATCCTGTCTCTTCTTCCATTTATCCTACCTGTGAGTATCAAATTCTCCAAGCCTTCCTTCCTCATTACCTGTCCCAGGAACTTCATTTATCTCTTCCTGGTATTTATTATCAGTTTTCTTCTCGTTCGCATCCTTTCCAACACCTCATCGTTGCACACGTGCTCAGTCGATGGTATCCTTAGCATCCTTCTGTAAAAGCACATTTCTACTGCTGCAAGCCTCGCCATCATCCTTCATAAAATCGACCAGCAATCACTTCCATACAGTAGGGTAGATATCACGTAGCAATCCAGTACTCTTTTCTTTGTTTCTAATGAGATTTTCCTGTCTTTCAGTAATCGGGTTAGCTTCTGAAATGCGTCTTTGGCCATGCCAATTCGTCTTTGGATCTCCATGTCCACTTTCCATCCTCTCATGTCTTTACCTGCACAAATCTTATTTCTCTGCAACAAACGAACTCTTAATTCTACAAAGTTCTCACTACACTTTCTCTTCGAACATCTCAACAGTTAATGATTTCACTTCCTACAAATTGGATATTATTTTGATCTGTTAATAAATTTACATTCATTTATACAAAGAAATAGTTTTATCTTTCTAACTTTCTAATGATCTGGAGTAAATTATTGGGAGTTCTGTTATGTTTGGCGCAAGGTCAACATATTTTGTAGTAGGGAGCTCGAGCATGTAATAAACATGCTGGAGCTCCCTACTACAAATCTATTTTCAGGTCTCTTCTCTTCTCTAACTGGTGTTTAAGAACGAGTATACATTCCTTACGGTCATTATTTAATTTCAAAAATCGGTGTTATAAGAACTGCGTGGAATTTTCACAGGCATAGCTAGTATTCAAATTATTGTGTTGATTGAAAGTGAGGCTGTGAGTATTATAAACTTACGGGAGAAGATTCAAAATTTATTATCCCATCTGAAAGAATAAAATATGCATACTGTCCATTTTTGTGACTGAAATATTACACTAGATTTGCAAGACAGAACGTTTAATGAATAGATGTTTCAGTGGGAAGCAGAAATAGATATTCCGAAGAGAAATAAAATGAGAGTGCAATAGAACAAAAAAAAAGAAAAATCAAGTTAAATGTAAAAATATGTAAAAGAGTTGTTGATATATATATATATATATATATATATATATATATATATATATATATCCCGTACTGATGAGCTGTAATACAGCGAAACAGATGTGTCTGCGGATGACCATAGTATTTACGCTGTCACACCCTGATTGAGCACTCTGGAAGTGTGGGAGACTTTGTAAACAGTAGCTACTCCGGCATATACGCACTCCTCATTCTATAATGAATTGGAGCACTCTGGCTATTGGGCGTGTTTCAGTCACGTAAGTGCCATACGTGATACACGCTTGGACGATCATGTCTCGAAAGAGACATGACTGACTGGGCAGAAGATTATCCCGCAGTAGGTTGCCATTGCTTTCTGCGGTAGACTGGTTGCCGACCAAGGCTATAGAACCCAATCTGTCCTGTTAGTTAACCCATAACTGGAAGGAAGAGACGGATTAATACCTTTCCCAAGAGTATTTGCGCGTAAGTGAATGCAAGGAATTCAACTGGAATTCGAACTCGGCTCTCCGATTTCTCGGTCCGAGTCGATATCCATTGCGCCACACCTGCCTTCTTCTACCGGGCGCTCGTGGCCTGGGGGTAGAATCGATTCGTCGATTCTTAGGAAGCGAACGGGGTCTAAGCCGTACTGATGAGCTGTAATACAGCGAAACAGATCTGTCTGCGGATGACTATAGTATATATATATATATATATATATATATATATATATATATTGTAACTAAGTTGTTGAACTCGTAGGTTTATTTACCTTTTTGTTCATGCATTTACTTTTATAAAGAGTGCTCGATACAAATGTAGAGCGTTATACTGTAATGGTTGTTACAATGTTTTTAAATTCATAGTATCACTTAACAAAACAATTATGAATTTAAAAAGATTGTAACAACCATTACTATATATATATATATATATATATATATATATATATAAACAAAAGAAAAATTATAGAATAGGAATCAACAAAAATTAATTGATAAATACCATATAAATAACAGTATAGATATTAATAATAATAATAATAATAATAATAATAGAGGAATCTACTAATGGTTTCAGGATAACATATTTATAACAGTCAAAAAATTGAAAAAAATGATAACAGAAAAAGAACTGATGACAATAAAGTAAACGGATTTCGACGACAAAAAAAGAATGAAGTTTGAAAAAGAATAAAAGCTGAAAAAAGGCTGAAAAAGAATAACGGCTGAAAAACGATAATACAGATAAATTAGGTTGGACAGGAAGTAGAACATTTTTTGAAGCAACAGACATGACAGTGATCTGAACGACACATATCAAGGATAGAACAATCGAGATGTTCAGATCCACCTGTGCTTTTCCTCTTCTATTCTGCTTTCAACGATTCCATCACCCTCCCAATTGCAAACAACTTCAGAAAAGTTTAAATGAAATGAATTCGTAAGTTCAAGAGAATCCGTGTAAAGAAAAATAAAATTAAAACTATAAACACTAAAAAAATAAGATGAGAATTTTTTTTCCTCTCGGAAAAATAAAGAAAGCACGCATAGAACTTATGTAAATCAAAGAAGAAATTGCATTCTTGATACAAGACAGGGACGACAAATAACTCCATTTCAAATCACAAAAGCTGTTCGAATGAATGGAGAAATTCTATAGGGTTTTACATCAGCAAATCTCTTCTCAAATCTAGAGTATTCGTCTTTTATTTATATCATTCATCACTGGTACGTCGCTTTTTTCTACTTTCCTGATTTTTCTTCTTTTATTCTTACTTTGCTTTCTTTTGCTTCTGTTTCTTGTAGTTGATTTCTTTTTATCGTGTCGAGTCTCTCTGTTTTGTTTATTTTTACAATTTAATTCTGTGCATGTATTTCAAATGAGAAACTGCAAGCACAAAGGAAACAATAAAAGGCTATGAAAGCGAAATGAACAAATAATGAGTAAAAAGTTATAAAGCCAGTCATCCACCTGGACTTGATGCGAAGAGTTTTATTGATACAATTTTTCTTTTAATACTTATCTGCTGTCCATCCGGCATCATTGTCTTCCATTTCATCCCAGGTTCCGTCTCTTATTGTTTTTTTTATGATATTTTTTGTATATATATATATATATATATATATATATATATATATATATATACTCGATAAATTTACTTTGCTGAAGCAATAAAATAACTATTAGATAATATATATAATAGTTATTTTATGTAGTGCTTTTGCAGAGTTAATTTATCTTATATATATGTGGCCTGTTAAAGGTATTTATCTTCTTACTAAACATTTGTATGGTTAATCATTCCTATTCAAAGAGTCCTGTCTACTAGGGCGGCTAGCTAATCTGCTCATGCACATTTGTTTAACACCCACTCGTGATTTATACTATGCTAAGCAAACTTCAGTTACAGTTTCTGGAAGTGAGCGCGTTATTTGGCTTGAAGAAATCCAGTATAATTTTCAGGTACTTTATAAAATTCAGACATCATGAACTTACCTTCCTGGCAAATCGACGATGGTGATATTTGAGCGTGGGCCTCATAGTTAGAAAGGAAATGTACTTTTCCCTTGGCCACGAATTTACAAGCACATATATTGTCAGTAATATAATTGTTCTGAATAGCTATTTAAAGGCCGCTTCGTTGCTCATCATTCAAACAACTGAGTGATACTGTTCTCTGCCGCCAGTACATTCCAACTCGAATAAATCAAATGAAAATTAAATTATCTTTTTATTTTGAAAAATTTTATCTTCCACAAAGAATCTATTTAGAATTTTCAAATGACTACATTCATTTAGGACTTTCATGATGTCGAGCCTTTATGTCATGGCGCTGGCACATTTCCTTTTTTAAAATTCATATCAGCTTTCACGTGAGTTGGTAGTAAAACGTATATTAATTCGATATCGTTCTCTTTTTATTTTCTAATTAAATTGAATTGATCTGTTTCTGTGGAATGAGTAGACTATTTAACAAACGTCAAGAGCAGTTTAAAATATTTCTCCATTTTCTGTTTGACCTTGCACAATTTAAACGATGAAATTTAAATTTAAGCAATAATCAAATTATTATTGTTCTTTTTCTATACTCGTCAATGTTTTACATCAATTTTATCAAAAAAGATTGATTGTATTTTTCCCCCTTTTTACCGCTTGTAAACAATTTGCATGTTATTTAAAACTATAAATCATTTTCGACATTTATGTATTTTTGGAGATAATTATTTACTAAAATACGATTTTTATAAATAACCCATAGATATAGGGAGAAAAAATACATTAACACTTTCTCACAGGATATTTTATGTAGCCATATAACAACCCCAACTGGAATTAGAACTCGACTCACAAAGTTCAAATTCCCAGGCTATATTTGACCAGAGATAATTTGCTGCAATGCATCTTATATTACTGATACTTTCTTTAATCTTTCTATACTGTCAAAATTTATTATTTTCTAAAATTAGAACTCGAAACTCAAAGTTCAAAATCCCGAGCAAAGATTTGACCTGAGATAATTTGCTGCATTCCATCATATATTATTGATACATGCTTTGATCTTTCTATACTGTCATCATTTACTATTTTATAAAATTAGAACACAAATCTCTTAGTTCAAATTCCGAGCCTATATTTGACATGAGAAAATTTCCTGCATTCCATCGTATATTATTGATACTTTCTTTGATCTATATATACTGTCAACATATACTATATTCTAAAAATAGAACACGAATCTCAAAGTTCAAATGCCGAGCCTATATTTGACCTGAGATAATTTGCTGTATTCCATCTTATATTATTGATATATTCTTTGATCTTTATATACTGTCAACATTTACTAATTTCTAAAATTAGAACTCGAATCTCAAAATTCAAATCACGAGCCTATATTTCACCTGAGATAATCTGCTGCATTCCATCTTATCTTATTGATAATTTTTTTAATTTTTCTATACTGTAAAAATTTACTATTTTCTAAAATTAGAACTCGAAATTCAAAGTTCAAATTCCGAGCCTATGTTTGACCTGAGAAAATTTGCTGTATTATATCTTATAGTACTTGATATTTTCTTTGATCTTTTTATACTTTCAACATTTACTATTTTCTAAAATTAGAACTAGAATCTCAAAGTTCAAATTCCGAGCATATATTTGACCTGAGATAATTTGCTGTATTCCATCTTATATTATTATAGTATAAATGAATAACTCAACAACAGAATCAGAATATAAGTTGTATTCCGCGGAAAGACGGTTAGTATGTACAGAAGTGATTAGTAATATTGACAATAGAAAGATACAAGAATCCAATCCGTCGTTAGACGTGTGTATACGTGCTTACTTCCGGTACGCCACCGGAAGTGTGACTAATTCTTCACTGACTCGCACTGACTCTTCAGTAACTCATTAGAGACTCTCAAGTGACTCTCTACGACTCTCCTTTAGAGAATCCACCATTGCTATATATAGCAATGGGAACAGTCCATTTGTAGTCAAATTGGAGCGGCGCCCTAACATCTCCCTCCTAAGACTTTTGCTTCAATCGTATTTTTTCTTTTTCGGGTTTACCGACAACTGGTGTGTTAATTTCCTTTTGCGGGTGGATTTCCTGGTACTACCTTCTTGTACCTGAGGCATTTGTAATTCGAAAGTATCAAAAAGATCCTCCACATTTTCATCCATCTTTTCAGGCGCAACAGTTGTCTCTTCCGAAAATCGTTTTCTTAATTGATTTACATGCCTTCTATGTTCAAATTTCGATCCGTGCACCACATAGAGCATGTTCCCTATACGTCCTTTAATTTTGCCTTTCATCCAGGACGTAGTGTTGTTTTTATAGTTCTTGAAAAACACTTTTTCGTTCACCACAAATTTTCTTTTGGGTGTGCTTACATTAGGTGTATCAGCTTTCTTTGATGGAATTAGTTTATCAAAAACCGATCGTACTTTTCTTTCGAACATTAATTCAGCTGGCGAGAGCGCTGATGGTGCTGCTTTGTTCGGCGTAATTCTGTATACCTGTAGGAATAAAAGTAAAGCCGTTTTTGTGGGCGTCCCCGTAGCCTTCCTTAATGCTCTCTTTAGGGTATCCACGAATCTTTCAGCTAGACCATTGCTACGTGGGTGATAGGGTGGAGTAGTTATATGTTCCACTTGAAATGTATCGCAGAATTCCTTAAACTCTATTGATGTAAATTGTGACCCGTTGTCACTGACAATTGTGTCTACTACTCCAAATCTTGCGAAAAGCTCATGGAGTCTGTTTATAGTATTTTTTGCTGTGAGTTGTTTCATTTGAAAAACTTCCGGCCACTTGCTGTAGCTATCTACGACAATTAAGTAATACGTTTTACCCATTGGACCGGCAAAGCCTATGTGCAGTCTCGACCACAGTCTATCCGTTTTCGGCCAAGGCTTTTGTAGTACTTGTTGCGATTTCGCCGCCAGCGCACAACCCTCACATTTTCCAACCATGGCCGCAATGTCCGCGTCCATGCCTGGCCAGAATACGTACGACCGCATTAAACTTTTCATTCGATTCACACCGGGATGACCCGTATGAAAATCTTTCAGTATTTTCCTCTGTAACACTTTAAGAATTACAACTCTTTCGCTGTAGAGTAATACGTTGTCGCACGTAGAAAAAGTTTCTGCCATTCGTTGGTCTTTTTCCAATAATTTATTTTTTACATCTTTGATGTAATCGTCTTTTGACGCTTCCTTTTTTATATCTGCTAATGACACCGGTAAATCTCTGACGGTTCCAGTGAGAGTATTCTTCACTTCCATTTCAGATTTTAATGCTGCTATAACGGTGTCCTCTAAAGGTTCGTTTGACTTCGGAATGAGTCTTGACAACCCATCCGCGTGTCCAATTTTTGTTGATACTAAGTGTTGTAAGTCAAAATTTGTAATTTAGAAGCAAAGTACCCCATCTCAGTAGTCTATTTGCAGTATATGTGGGGAGTCCCTTTTTGGATCCGTAAATGGTCAACAACGGTTTATGATACGTCTGCAATGTGAATTTCCTTCCATGAATATATCTGTGAAACTTTGTTACTGCAAACACTATTGCCAGTGCCTCCTTTTCGATTTGTGAGTACTTTTGTTCAGCCGGGAGCAGTGTTCTGCTTGCATGTGCAATCGGCTTTATATGTCCATCCTTCCACTTGTGTAATATATATGCACCAATCCCATATGTGCTAGCATCGCAAGCGATTACGATGTCTAATTTGGGATCGTAGTGAGCTAAAAATAAATCTGATGTAAGTCTATCTTTTATCTCCTTAAATGCTTTCTTGCAATCCTCAGACCAGCACCATACTTTATCTTTTTTTAGCAGCTCATTTAAAGGCGCATGCAACTTGTGCATTTTTGGAATGCATCTTCAAGCCATAATTCCGTATTCTTTTGAAAACTTCCCGTAGGTGACCCTTATGTTCTTCGAGAGTTTCGCTTTTTATTAGGATGTCATCAAGATATGCGATCGCGAAATCTAATCCTGCCAGCATAATGTCCATTGTCTGCTGGAACACCGCCGGTGCTGTTTTTATTCCGAACGCCAACTGTTCGTATTTGTAAAGCCCCTTGTGAGGCACAATAGCTTTGAACTTTCATTCTCCACTGGAATTTGGAGATATGCGTCGCTAAGGTCTATTTTTGAAAAAACTTTCCCTCCATTCAGCTTAGAAAATACCTCCTCCGGGCTTGGTAGAGGGTAGTGATAATCCTCAATGGCGTTGTTTAGTCCGGTCGAAAAATCAGCGCATATTCTAATCTCTCCCGTCTTCGTTTTTACGTAAACAGCAGGTTTATAGTCGACTTTTGTTAGTACGCCTATTTTTTCTAGTCTTTCAAGCTCAGCGTCAATTTTATCAATAGCCGCATAAGGAGCGTTTCTCTTCTTTTTGACCACTGGAGTCACGTTTTCTTTTAATTTGATTATCGCCGACGTTTTGGTACATCTGCCCAAACCTTCAAGAGAATACTTCCGGGAAATCTTTTTTTATCTCCTCCTTTAGTATTGTTGTCACGTCAGACGAGTCTTCTCTTATATTTTTACAATAAAAATTTATGGGAAGATCCCACAAATTAAATTTACTTATCCAGTCAGTGCCAAACAGATTATTCATTCCTTTCATAACGACCGTTTTCAGACTTTTTGTTTGGTTGTGAAAATTTACGTTGAGAATTAGCTCACCTTCAAATTTGATCCTCTTTCCAGTCACCGTTTTAGCCACATTACTAGTCTTCATCAACCTTGGTTTATTTAACTTGTACCAGGTTTTCATATTTATGATACTTATATCCGATCTACTATCGAGTTGCATTCTCATCGGTTTTTTAAATATTTTCACTTCTAAATATTTTCTAACGCCGTGGTTTTGCTCATATGATCTAGTTAATTTTACCTGCGATTTACGTCTAAATCTACACTTAGACATTTTGTGACCTAGCTTATTACAGTGTCTGCATTTTTTAAATTTGAACGGACAGTCACTGCGCCAGTACCATTCTCCACAAGCATAGCCAGCTTTTGGGGGGGTCTTTTTTCAAAAATTTTTTCCCCCCCAAGGGCGAATGATTTCTTCGTCTTGGAGACGGAAACCGAAAGTGTGACTTGCGATTTATCTTTTTTACATTGGCTCCAGCGGATTCCTGTATTTTTTTTTTTTTTGCGTCTTCTTTAATACTTATACATTTCTAGCAATAATCCGCCAGATTTTGCAGAGATATGTTTTGTTCGTTCTCCAACTTTGTCAAAATTTTTCTCCTCATCTCGCTGTCTTTCCCTGACACCAGAACTTGCACGAAAATTAAACATTTAAAATTGTTTGAAGTTAGCTCTGCAAGTCTGAAACCGTCGCAGTTTTTGTTAACTACCGAGGCGAACGTGGTGTAATCTTCAGCCTCGTTCTTTTGCAGATTTAGGCATCTCCACCTTTTATGGAACAAGGATAACCTAGGGCTACATAATTCTTTTAATAGTTTTACAGCCTCATTGAATTCTAGATCCCTTGTTTTTTTTCGGAAGGATGAAGTCCGTGAATTTGTTATGTTCATGCGTGCCTAATTTCCTGAGGAGTAACCTGATTTTTTTCTCCGAAGACCATGACTTACAGTCGATTTCAAAAAAGTCCTGGTATTTATGGTAATACCTTTCAAAAGTTTTGTCTTCGTCTGCATTATAATTGAAAGTTTCAATAGTCGACCAGATGGTGTTCTGGGAGAACGTACTCTCATCTGAGTTTTTATTCTTCTCTAGAATTAACCCTACGAGTTCTTCTTGCCATTTTTGTTGGGTTTTTTTTGTCACTTTCTAGACGTAACTGCATCATCTTCTCCTGTAATTCCAATTGCTGTTTTTGGAAATTTTCCTCCATTCTTTCTTGTATCTGTAATTGCTGTTGTATTTGACTTTCTTGTATCTGTAATTGCTGTTGCATTTCACATTTCAACAGTTATAACATGAAAACAGTTATAACATTGAAAACAGTTATAACATTGAAATTGTTCCATTATTACAATTTCTTTATACCGAGGGGAAAAGACCGAAATTTCAACTTGCTCAACAGAAACAAATTTCACCACAGACAAAAATAGAAAAATATAACTTACGCTTTCTTTGCCGTGTAATAATTCTCGTCAACGCAGTTAATGGTGTAGTACGTATATTTTTCAGAAGTACTTTCGCGTATGACCTGCGAAACTTTTTTCTACGTCCAATTGAAATCTTTGTGTAACTTTGAAATTCTTCGTCCGCTATTGTATTGTGGGACGCGTTTTGGTTTCTTCTTCTTTGAGATCTCTTCGTCACCACCGTTATGTGTGGGACGAATTTTGTTTCCACTTCTGCGTAAATTCGAAGCAATTTGGAGTAACTTTGTTGCCACTATTATGTTGTGTGACGAATTTTGGTTTTCACCTCCGCGTAAATTCGAAGTAATTTAAAGTATCTTCGTCGCCACTGTTATGTCGCCAAGTATAAATGAATAAGACAACAATAGAATCAGAATATAAGTTGTATTCCGCTGAAAGACGGTTAGTATGTACAGAAGTGATTAGTAATATTTACAATAGAGAGATACAAGAATCCAATCCGTCGTAAGACGTGTGTATACGTGATTATTTCCGGTACGCCACCGGAAGTGTGACTAACTCTTCACTGACTCGCACTGACTCTTCAGTAACTCATTAGAGACTCTCAAGTGACTCTCTACGACTCATTATTTAGTCGTCCCTCCCAGTAAGGGCAACATATGACACATGGTCAGTTTATATCTGGGATTTCCGGGCTATATGGCCCGGCCAAAAAATGTCTGTCTATTTTTGGCCAGTCGTGCTTCTACCCTTCGGCGGAACCACGACTGGGTTATTGCTCTCTGCTCGGAAGCAGAGAGCGCCCTCTACCTGAAGGCAGACAGTGTCGTAGAGTCGTCTGTCTAGTGACTCGGTACGACTGTATTTACTAGCCTTCCCACGTAGTCTGGATGTGACACATGGTCATTTTATAGTGAGTATTCCCGGTCATATAGCCGGGCCAAAAAATGTCTGTCTATTTTTGCCCAGTCGTGCTTCTACCCTTCGGCGGAACCACGACTGGGTTATTGCTCTCCGCTCGGAAGCAGAGAGCGCCCTCTACCGGAAGGCAGTGAGCTGACAGTGTCGTAGAGTCATCAGTCTAGTGACTCCGTACAACTGTATTTACTAGCCTTCCCACGCAAGGCTGGATGTGACACATGGTCATTTTATAGTGGGTATTCCCGGCCATATAGCCGGGCCAAAAAATGTCTGTCTATTTTACCCCAGTCGTGGTTCTACCCTTCGGCGAAACCACGACTGGGTTATTGCTCTCTGCTCGGAAGCAGAGTGCGCCCTCTACCCGAAGACAGAGAGCTGACAGTGTCGTAGAGTCGTCAGTCTAGTGACTCCGTACAACTCTTCTGTAGAGAATCCACCATTGCTATATATAGCAATGGGAACAGTCCATTTCTAGTCAAATATGAGCAGCGCCCAAACAATTATTGATACATTCTTTGATCTTTTTATACTGTCAATATTTTCTATTTTCTAAAATTAGAACCCGAATCTTAAAGTTCAAATTCCGAGTCTATATTTGACCTGAGATAATTTGCTGCATTCCATCTTATATTATTGAGACTTTCTTTGATCTTTCTATCCTGTCACATATACTATTTTCTAAAATTAGAACTCGAATCTCAAAATTCGAATACCGAGCATATATTTGACCTGAGATAATTTGCTGCATTCCATCATATTTTATTGATACTTTTTGATCTTTCTATACTGTCAACATTTACTATTTTCTAAAATTAGAACTCGAATCACAAAGTTCAAATTACGAGCCTATATTTGACCTCAAATAATCTGCTGCATTCCATCTTATATTATTGATACTTTCTTTGATCTTTCTATACTGTCATCATTTACTATTTTATAAAATTAGAACACGAATCTCAAAGTTTAAATTCCGAGCCTATATTTGACCTGAGATATTTTGCTGCATTCCATCTTATATTATTGTTACTTTCTTTGATCTTTCTATAATGTCAATTTTTACAATTTTCTAAAATTAGAACCCGACTCTCAAAGTTTAAATTCCGAGCCTATATTTGACCTGAAATAATTTGCTGCATTCCATCATATATTTACATATTTTCTTGATCTTTCTATACTGTCAACATTTACTATTTTCTAAAATTAGAACCCGAATCTTAAAGTTCAAATTTCGAGCCTATATTTGACCTGAGATAATTTGCTGTATTCCATCTTATATTATTGATACATTCTTTAATCTTTCTATACTGTCAACATTTACTATTTTCTAAAATTAGAACTCGTATCTCGAAGTTCAACTTCCCAACATAAATTTGACCTGAGAAAATTTGCTGCATTCCATCTTATATTATTGATACTTTCTTTGATCTTTCTATACTGTCAACATTTACTGTTTTCTTTGTGTTCTTCATCTTAGTGTTAATAAACCTTTATCCACTGCCTCCTAATGTGATCCATTGCTTTTACAAGAGTCAATTCTGACCGAAAATGGAGTATTATTGTCAGTACTCACTTTTTTGTCTCGACAGTTCAAAAGCGTCTCCAAAACTTTATTTGAGAAATATTATTTTCCAACCTTCAGCCTCTCTCTGACAGACTGTACGTGGCGAGTCTCTCACTGCTCTATCGCTATTTCCATGGAAAGTACTCGGGCGAACTGCATCAGCTAGTTTCACCAGGTCTTACTTTCACGGTAAGACCCGCCATTCCACTTAAATAGTAGCCAACCAACCACATTCCCTCCGTATTCCATCGGCGAGAAGTTCCACTCAAACAGCTTCAAAATGTTTTCCCGATCACTAAAATCTTAATATGTTCAAGTCTATGGTTAAGCATTATCTTCCTCTCTTATCCATATAAATTCCCCTTAATGTAACCTCTACATCGAGTGTCCCCTACACCTTGTGCAAGGTAAACTCTACTGTAAAAACATCTAATAGTCTTCTCCCAGGACGTAAATAATAAGAATTTATGAAACCTTTTCTTGGTTTTTTTCCTCTTTAATTTGCTATTAGAATTTTTTGTCCCAACTTTGTATTCTTATTTCTAATATTTTTGGTTGTCAGAATCAATCTTCCATTATTTTTCCTGATAAAATAAACATTACAATGTCACTACTGAGGACTTACTACTTGATGGTTGTCTTTTCATATAAATTATGTCAGTTATTTTAAGGTGTAAAGTTGCGCCTCGTTAACGCTTACCTCGTACTCGATTCAAATTTCTCAATTCAAAGAACAGTTTAAAACGTGTTCGCAATATTTTACTTGTCTCTTCTTCTTCTATGTGCCCTGTCCCTTCAGGACGTAGGCGATCATGGTTATCCACGTCTCCCTATCCCTTGTGACTCTTAGTATATTTGCTCCTGTTACTCCTGGCAACCCCCGTTCCGTCATCCACCTGATCAGGCCCTGCAAATATGTTATCCGCAGCCTTCCTCTGTCTCTCTTTCCTTCTATCTGGCCAGTTAGTATCAGGTTCTCCAGGCACTCCTTCCTCATTGCGTGTCCCAGGAACTTCAGTTATCTCTTCTTGATGCTCAGTATCAATTTCCTTTTTGTTGTCATTCTTTCCAACACCTCATCGTTGCTTGCACGCTCAGTCCACGATATTCACAGCATCCTTCTGTAGAACCACATTTCCGCTGCTCCCAGTTTTGTCCTCATTTTCAATGATATTGTCCAGCATTCACTGCCGTATTGAAGAACTGACATCACATAGCAATCCAGCACTCTTTTCTTTGTTTCTAGTGACATTATCCTGTGTGTTAGTACTTTAATCAGCTTCTGGAACGCGTCATTTGCCATGCCAATTCGCCTTCGGATCTCTGTGTCACATTTTCCGTCTCCTGTTAGAACACTTCCTAAGTATTTACATTTCTGTACTTGCTTGATTCTGGCATCCCCCACCAGCATTTGGCATTTTGGGTTGCACCTTTTGCTGATGACCATGCATTCAGTTTTCTTAAAGTTTATTTGTAGTCCTTTTTTGTCACTCTCCACCGCTACCTTCTGTATGAGGTCTTGTAGTTTCCTTTCCGTGTCTCTTACTTGTCATTTATCAAGAGATTCTTTACAGAATCCAAATAAGAATCTGTAATGTGATCGGTACTGATCAGGTATCTCGGCTTCAGTTATTTTCAGATAGTCATAGAGTATCTGCCCTGTACTTTTTTGTAAACATTTATATGGTCATTATTCTGATGGGTTTTCCTCTTTGGTACTCCGAGGTGAAATTACTAAATATAAGCGTAAATTTCATGAAAATTGTTTTCTTTCGCTCTTCTCGCATATGGAACTCTCTTCTGTCTTCTAACTTTACAGTTTAAGTAGGATCTTCAAAGTTTTAAACGCAATGTCAATCGTCTTTTTCTGTTACCTTTAATGATGATCTTTAAAATCCTCTCTCTTCACAACGTTTTCGCGGTTTTTTTCGCTATCAGTAGCCTAAACTAGAGCAGTGATTAGCATTAACGTTGTCGATCTTCTGAAGTGTTTGCTTTATCTCTTCAAAATTTAACCATAAACTTCTTTCATAAAGGTTTAAACAAGAGTGGGAGGAATATAAACAAAACGTGGAAAATGCTGCAAAACCCAGTTAGAGATGTTCACTTGGACGATGCATCTGCACACATAGTTGGCAAAAGAGTATTCTAAAAAATATTTGATTTGAGAGTAGATATTATCTACTTGATAAACTGGATATTTCACTGTCAGTTTCCGTCTCTCGTTAACATGACCTTTCGTCCTGAATTGTTTCATTTGTCATTTATCCTCTCCGTACTCACCTCTCATGTCTGTCATCATTCATCATTTATCCATCACACCCAGATGGTGCATAGGGCAGCAACTTTTTTGTTGCTGCTTCTGTAACAAACTGTTTTTCACGGGGCAGGGTTGTTAGCCCTGTGCCCAACCCCCAAACCTGGAGGACCGGTGGACCATTCTTGATCCTTACGTTTACAGCACCTGGTATTCCCAAATGGTCACCCATGTAAGTACTGACCAGGCTCGATGTTGTTTAACTTTGTTGATCGAACGGGAACCGGTGTATTGAACACAATATAGCCGTAGACTCTTTTATCCTCTCCGTACTCACCACTCATGTCTGTACTTATATAAATTTTCGTTTACTTTGTTAAATTTTCTGGTCATGTATTTAGTGTGTGTGCCCCAATGCAAGATGATTTGGTTTCAGTGTCAATCCGTTTGCACTGTTCTCAGTGCATGACTCTTGCTACTCTTTCGTGTTTGCACTTATATAAATTTTTGTTTAGTTTGTAAAATTTATTGATCATGCATCTTTTCGTCATGACTTTCTCCACATATCGAGTATCTACTCTTGCTTATGTTTTTACTCTTTTACTTGGTGTTCTGGGAGAGGTTTTTTCCTAAGGGTCACTTGCTCCCTCTTCGTTTTGATGTAGTTTACACGAATGAGCTTGTTCTAGGCTGATGAGTGATAAAGAAAATAGCTTGAGAACTATCTTCAGAAGGCCAAACAATGAATGCAAAATGTAGTTCTAAGCGGCGATGTCAATTAATGGGGACGTTAAAAGAAAAACATCAAAGACAGCTGTTGAAAGATATTCACTTTTAAACAAGTGGATCACATTAACATTATTCGGACTATTGTCCTCATCTTTGTTGTCATTTGTAAGACGTTTCGGTCGTTGTATGCTTTGACCTTCTTCAGGTTTTAGGAATTTCGAACCGAACCCTTTATTACGATTACTGGGGTATATGAATCAGCACATATACTAGGCTTCAAAAATCTTCTAAGCTGACCAAGCATATAGAGATGAACACAATATGGGAACCAGTAATACGGAGTGACTGAAAAAATTATTAATGTTAAAAATTGCAATATGAGCTCTATTAAAATTGCTAGAGAAAAACATTAACATCAAAAATTGCTATATGAACTCTAGTAAAAAGGGGTTACTGAACATTAAGTTTATAAGTCCCAAAAAATTCAGTTGTTCTTGTCCTTAAGGACACATAGCCCAGTGGATATAGACGTTGGTTATTTCCTTACTTGTGAGTTTAATACCAGGCTAGTGGTGAACAAATAACTTGCAAGAAAGTTAGTTAGAGAAAGATAACTCATGACTTCCAATCGAGGCTTCCCGCAAGGAATGGAGTTCATATATCCCAGTGATCGTAATAAAAGGTCCGGTTCGAAATTTCTAGCACCTGAAGAAGGCTGGAGCGTACAACGGCTGAAACGTCGTACAAATGGTAATAAAGATGAGGACAATAGTCCAAATAATGTAAATACTGTAAATACCACCTAATCTCAGAAATATAGACAAATAGAATGATCTATTATTTAACGTCGTACAAATGGCAACAAAGATGAGGACAAGAGTCCGAATAATGTAAATACTGTAAATACCTCCTAATCTCAGAAATATAAACAAATACTAAGTGGATCCTATATACCAGGATTTTGAATAGAAAAATATCGAATGTATACCACCAAGCGAACATCTCTAACTGAATTTTGCAGTATTCCCCACACTTTCGGAATAATACTCCCACTGTTGATGAAACCATTTAATGTTGATACTCGATTTATCCACGGCTCAAGAACTTTCTAAAGGAAGTTTATGGTTAAATTTTGGAGAGATAAGGAAAGTACTTTCATGGACGAATATCTTAAAAAGATGAACAACGTTAATGCTAATCACTGCTGTAGTTTGCTCCTTTGATTCAGGAAACCGTTGAATAAAAATCGTAGATTAGACGACGAATCTACGCACATAGTTAGAAAAGAGTATTCCAAGAAATATCTGATTTGAGACTAGATATTATCCACCCAACTAAGTGGATGTTTTGCTGTCAGTTCTAGGATGCAATGATGACAGATTCCGTCTCTTGTTTCACATGACCTTTCATCCTGAATTGTTTCATTTGGCCTTTATCCTCTCCGTGCTGAGTTTTCTTTGCCCATTTTCCATTCACTCCCCCATTACTTTGCTGTTCGTTTCTCTCTCGAGTGCTTTTATAGAATCTTCTTTACATTTGCGCATAAGTGTAAGTTTTAGACTGACCCGACCTTTTATTGATTCCATTTTGTACAAATTGTACCGTGCGACTATTATATAAAATCTGCCTTCGGAACCGTAAAGAAACATCTCAGTGAATGATTGTGTATTTATGACACCACATGTGGGCCCAGATAAGGGAGAAACCCGAGACACTAGAAATGTGGTGCCACAAAAGGATGATTACAACTATGCAGATATCTACACTCATTAATAAGGTGCAGATGCCGGAAATCATATTACGAATTATACGAGGGTCATTCAATCATTAAGATAAATTTTTCGGTATAAGAACTTCTAATACAGATAGAAGCATACTTCTTTTATTCTTTTTTTCCTTTACTTCTTTTTCAAAGGGATTTAATTTTTCTTTTTGCAGATTGAGAAAAAATAGGGAGAGTTTTGGAGATTAACAAAGATGGCCGACCAAGAAGCATGCTCCAGGATTGAACAGAGGTCAGTTATCAAGTCTTGGGTTGCTGAAGGGAGCAAACCAATTGAAATTCATAGGAGAATGTTAACTGTGTGTGGTGCCACATGTTTCAGCTAAAAATGTCTACAAATGGGCTAAATTGTTTAAAGAAGGACGGAGCATTGTTGAGTATGAAGACAGGCCTGGGAGGCCTACAAAATTGAGGTCACCTGAGGTGATCGAATCAGTCAATGACCTCATTCAGTCTGACAGAAGTGTGACAGTGGATAACATTGCAAGGACTTTGAGCCTATCTGTTGGTACAGTACACAAAATTGTCTATGATGACCTTGCTTACTCGAAGGTCAGCTCAAACAGCAGCCCAAACGAGCTGGGCTGAGAACTGCTCCCTCATCCCCCTTACAGCCAAGACCTTGCCCCTTTAGACTTTCACCTGTTTGATCCCTTGAAAGCGTTCACGAGAGGCACGAAGTTTGAAAACGACGATCAAGTCAAAAGTTCTGTGAGCGATTGTCTAAGACATCAATCCAAAGATTTTTACGCTGAGGGAATAGGGAAGCTTGTGCACAGATGGGAAAAGTGTGTGACACTGCTGGGAGACTACATTGAAAAAAAAAAAGTAAGCTTCTATTTGTATTAGAAGTCTTTATACCAAAACATTCACCTTATTTATTAAATGAATCTCGTACTAAATGTTTTAAATAAAAGTGGCGAAGATTGTGATGCAATGGATATCGGCTCGAGATGAGAAATTGAAAATCCGAGTTCGAATTACGCGCAAATACTCATGAGAAAGGTATTATTCCGTTCTTTTTTTCTTTTCAGGTATTGATTAAATAGCAGGACAGACTGAAATCAATAGCCTTGGTTGGCAACCAGTCTACCGCAGAAAAATCTTCTACCCTGTATGTCTCTTTCGAAACATAATCGCTTAATCATGGCAACTAACAGACTGACTGACACTATGCTGTAGTTGAAAACTGATACTTTTGTACGAAAATGTGTCCACAACCATATGTATGCAAATATTTTCATAGCAACTGTTCTAAATTTGTAAAACAATGACAGTTTTTGCTAGGTTACACTATACTTGGTTGATTATGTACAAATATACATGAATTTTCTCTCTATCTATGTGTATATATGAGTTATATATCGTTTAAAACAAGAATAGGAATATTAATAAAATAAGCAATTCGCAGGCGAACTCATCTTACGACTCTGAGATCCGCTTGTTGTTGCATTCATGAGAATCAACTCAAAGTTAAAGGATATTTATCTAAATCTAAAGTTATTTATAAATGGAACTTTGTGTGTGTGTGTGTGTGTCCGTTACCAATAAACTCCGAAACGGCTGAACCGATTTTCTTGAAAATTTACACAGTTGTGCTATAAGCGCCTGCGAGTGTTCTTAGCTGGGTTTTGTGTCGAGGTACCCCCGATAAATATCGATAATCGAAAAAATCGGGTTATAGACGGAGTTGTCCGATTTTAATCAAATTTGATACACTCATAGACAAAGACATAAGAAACGATATTCAGAAGTTTCAAGGTTGCAGTTCTTACAATAGTGCAGAAAATCGATAATATATATATATATATATATATATATATATATATATATATATATATATATAAAAGGTAAGATGTTTGTGTGTGTGTCTGTTTATGTGCCTGTATGTCTGTATTTTTTCAGCCCTTTTTATTTTAGTTTTTGCTTCGGGTTTGGCTTTAAGTAGGTATAATAGTAGTTCTTAGTCTCAGCCATGATACCATTTACTCAGAGAACTTATTTAGCCTTCAAAATTCAGTTTACGACGAAAAAAGCTTAGTTGATATCGATACCAGGAAACCAAAATTTGACTGACATCCATTCATTTTTCTTTCAGTCTACGGTTTCGCTTTAACTGGAAACAACTATTGCTTTTTAGTCTTTCGTGCCAACGTCTAAAGAGTCTGAGCTCCAGGACCATGGATTAGTTTTAAAGCTTTAATTACACCCTAGCAACGCCGGGCTATACTGCTAGTAGGTATTATACATTTTTTCTATATTACCTTTCATTTCTTCACAAGTAAGGCTACTGAGAAAGGGGTTATTTTTATTTACGACAATGCAGAGGTACGTCGCTTGCAGAGCGTGTACTCAGTATTAAATGAATGCGTTTTGAAAACGAAAAGGAAACTTATACTTAAAGAAAAAATTATATTTAACATTAGAAAGAGACAGCTGACGGTTCTTGATCAGGTAGTGTGGGAGGAGGGCTGGGAGAATCTGATGCTTACAGGACAGACGGAGAGAGACAGAGACAAGGGTAAACAATGCGTGATATATTTGATGGGCTTAAGCAAAAGGAAGGCAAGAAAAAATAACAAGGCAAAATATATAAAGAGCTACAATCGACAGGAACATGTGGAGAGACATGATCGTCTACGTTCTGAAAGAACACAGTACTTAAAATAAGAAGGATTTTGTTTAGTTTGTTCTAAGCTTTTTGACGTAAAGAAGCTAAAATCAACAGACGTCGTCGAAACACATTGCTTATACAGTATTTACATCATTCGGATCATCGTCCTCATCTTTGTTACCATTTGTACGACGTTGACCCAGTGGATATAGTTAGTTTCTGTAACTTGACCCAATGAGTTGTGAGTTCAATACTAGGTTACAGCTGTGGTGAACAAGTAACTTATAGGGTTCGAAGGAGATAGCTCATAACTACAAGAAAATGCTCTAGGCAAGCAATGGAGTTCTTATATCCAATTGTATTAAAGGGTTCGGTTCGAAATTCCTAGCACCTGAAGGCCGGAACGTACAACGGCCGAGACGTCGTACAAATGGCAACAAAGATGAGGACGATGGTCCGAAAAATGTAAATACTGTAAATACTACCTCATCTCAAAAATATAGCATTGTTTATAGTTTTACCACCTTGTCTCGTCTTTACTTTTTGTTTCGGATACTAATTAGTCAGTCAGTTAAGTCCCATATGTGATACATGCTTAAGCGATCTTGTCTCGAAAGAGACATGACTAAATTGGTAGAAGTTTTTCCCGTGGAAAATTCCCATTACTTTCTGTGGTAGACTGCCAACCAATGCTATGCTGTAGAACATAATCTCTCCTGCTATTTAACCCATCGCTGGAGAGTCAAGCAACGGATAATACCTTTCTCAAGGGTATTTCGGCGTAATTAAATGCAAAGAATTCAACTTGATTTCGAACTCGGATCCCCGATTTCTCGTTCCGAGCCGATATCCAGTCGGAATTATTATAGATCCTAAAAATACGCATTATTGAATATTTTTAAAAAAATACATTTTATATGAATAAATCTACTAACACTTTTTTAAAAATCATATCTCCCCAAGCAAGGCATTTTACTGCCACTGTTTTGCAGAGGGTTACATAGTAGGCATGTTATGAGAAAGAGTGACAGGTTATAGGGTGTGTCAGGAAATGGGTAAGAGAAGGATGACTGTGGCCATAAACTGAGGGATCAGTTTTTATATTGATTGTAATGTAGAATTGAGCCACCACTTTATATCCACATTATAATAGTATAGATTTTTTTTAATAATCATATCGCCCCAAGCAAGGCATTTTACTGTCACTGTTTTGGTGGGGGGTTAAATAGGAGGAAAGCTATGCGGAAGAATGACAAGTTACAAGTGGTGTCAGGAAGGGGGTGATAGAAGGATGAGAATACTCGAGTGGAGTGGACGGAGAAAGGATCATGAGAGAGAGAGATGATGCATGTTAATGAGATAGGAGATGACTATTGACTTTACATTTATACTCTTTGAGATTGTAGCTGTTGAGCAAGCAAGTAAACGGAAGGGAATTCCACAGGCCGAAAGTGCGAGAAAAGAAGCTGCAGGAGTAGAATTTGCGTTTACATTTTATTGGTTTCACAGTAAAAGGGTGAGACCTAGTTGTTAATCTTGTGGCTCTAGTAAATTCATACATAGAGGGCACCAGTGTGCTAAAGAGAGCACCAGTGAGCTAAGTTCGTCAGAACAGAAGTAAGTATTTGTAGAAGAGACACAAGGAAGCCATATTGCGCCGGTGATAAAGTGACTATATCTGAGCTGCCCAGTCAGGATCGATCACATTTTTTTAGTATTAATCGTTTATATTTTGATATTCAGGTTGAGATCAAAAATTTACATAATATTGTTCTGTTTATTTTTTAACACTTTGTAGCTTGGAGTTATAATTGTTGGCTTGCATATGTGTACAGGGACAACGGAATGAGATCAGGATAATATTCAATGCTTTATTTACGTTTACGTCATTTTAAGGCCAATATCATCAAAGATGAAGGAAAAATTTGAAGCAACTGAAATGTGGTTCTAGAGAAGGATGCTGCGAATCTCATGGATCGAGCATGTGAGCAATGACGAGGTCTTGGAAATGATGGAAACAAAAAGGAAATTAATACTGAGCATCAGGAAGAGACAGCTGAAGATCCTGGAACATGCAATGAGGAAGGATGGCCTGGAGAACCTGATACTAACAGGCCAGATAAAGGGGAAAAGAGACATTGGAAAGCAACGGATAACATATTTGAAGGACCTAATCAGGTGGACGACAGAACGATGATTGCACGGTATAACAGGAGAAGGGGTGCTCAGATACACCAGGGATAGAAAAACGTGAAAAGCCATGATCGCCTACGTCCTGAAGAGACAGGGCACATAGAAGAAGGTTAAGAATTACGAAGAACCATGCCTGACTAGCAAGTTTCGTTTTTTAGTTTTTTCTTATTAATGATTCTTTAGGCGTTAATATTTTTCTCGTCAACATTTTGAAGTGATAAAGAGAAATGACGAACAGCGCGATAGCCATTCTGAACAGATTCATCTGCGACCTTATTTGATGCCCTTATTTGTTTTCACAATACAATTGGAAAATGGTGTCGTGTGCGAATAGAGAAGGCCCTTGCGAATGAAAGAAAAACGACCCAACAAATAAAGCCGAGTCGTAAAGAAACGAAAACGGACGAAAGATGAAATGTAATAATGACAAGGAGGGATGGAAGAAAACGGGATCGCTAGTCACGATATTCAATGGATATAGGAAAAGAAAAGAAAACGTTAAAACTGAACAAAATGAAAATAAAACGGAAAATATACCCAATGATTCACTTGTTGTTTTTCTTGTCTTCTTCATTCCTAAGAATTGCAAGATGCGTAGAAGGTAAACGCGTTTTGCGTTTATGCGTTTATTGTTATATGAATATATTTTGCATGCGAATATTTGTGTGAAAGAATACAGAAATCTGTGGTTATATGAATACGACGATTAAATCTCAAATTGTGTAACTTTTTTCGAATATGAATATGTGTAAGATTTCGCTTATTTTAGACACTTTTTATGAGATGAGTGTAATTCTCTATCAATGTCATTCGTGACTTCATGCTCCTGAAATGTGCTGGAAAGTTCTCGGTCTGACCAACATTCAACTGTCTATTCGGTATTTTCTCACTAGAGATGCAAAGTGTTTTTTTTTATATTATCAAGTGCCACTTTTTCAAATCCAAATGAGCACCAGCAATATTATTGGTCCTGATCTGACAGCTCGGATTCAGTAACTTTCCCACTGCCGTAATCTTGCCTATCTGCGCCTTTTCTATAAATGTTTTAATGACAACTGTAAGGTCTTCTCTGTGGTACATAAACATTTTGAATTTAAGCTAATATATTCGTTGTGGTGCGGTGGATATCGACGCGGAACGACAAATCGGGGAGCCAAGTTCGAATTCTAGTTGAATTCCTTGCATTCACCTACATACAAATACCCTTGGGAAAGGTATTAATCCGTCTCTTCCCTCTAGTTATGGGTTAAATAATAGGACAGATTGGGTTCTATAGCCATGGCTGGCAACCAGTCTACATCAGAAAAGAGTGTCAACATACTGCGGGATAATCTTGTGCCCAGTCAGTCATGTCTCTTTTGAGACATGATCGTCCAAAGCGTGCCTCACGTATGGCATTTAACTGAACTACACTGGCGTTGAGACGTCATCAATTTACATTTGAGCTGGCTCCATGTAGCCGTAAGTTCTATGCTGACAGTTCTTTTTCTCGTTCTTCTCGCTTCTTTCCGGGTCTACGCTTTCCAACCAAATTTAATCTGCAGAAATTTTAATGCAATGTCAATCGCTATCTACTGTAATCTGGTTACTCTTTTATCTTCTTTCTCATTATTAATGTTTCTGTTCCTATTTCTTCCACTGTTTGCATCCAAATTGCTTTACTGCCTTGCATGGGGTTATACCAATTGAAAAAAAAATACTGGCTGAACGATTTATATTTCGTCGTATGCTGAAAAAAGAAAATTCCAAAGGCAATGGACGAGTCTATAATATAACTATTAGGGAACAAGGGCTCGCCATACTCAACTGTTAAGAAGCGATGTTTCCACTTCTAGTGTAGAGATTTTGAAATGAAAGGCAAAATTATAAGAAGAAAAATATAAGTGAAATTTTGTTAACTGTACACTGTAATATATTTATGAGAATAAAAAATGTTCATTGCGAAATGCAGGCAGCTTTGTAATTAAAATTGTTCAAAGAAAGATTTAGGTATTTAAAATGTCCACAGAAGTTTAGAGTTCATGATTTTGTAGCAGCAGAATGTAAATTTTTCTTATGCCCTTCCTCTTTTTGGTAGGTCGACGACAGAGTGAGAGAGAAGTTAAAACAAATAAAGAAAAGGTACTTAACGCGTCCATTTTGTCGTGGGTATTATTGCTGATCTCTTTGGTGGCGTAGTGTAAAAATGAAGAAAAGAACGTTGGAATAAGAGGTCCAACGAAACTGGGACGTGCCCTACGTCTGGGTGGCGTGGAATGAATTTTCTTTTGTTACATTGCTAAGAGGTCGGTCAGCTAACCGCTTCCATGTTGGACTGTTTTGAATGGTCACCGACGCGGTTTAAATAGGGAAGTTTTTCATGTTGCCGGCTCCAGCAAGCATTTTCACTTATGTGTAAAAAACATTTGACTGAAGTCATATGAATTTTCGATTTGCTATCCAATTAGGATCCAGAATTTTGCTTTTCACACTGACTCATGAAATTTGCTTTGATCTGGGTTTTTCCAAAATGTTTTTAGTCGTTTGAATCCACTTTTGCGGGTGTGAGTTTTAGTTCATTTATGGATGATACAGGATTTGTATCCTATACTACAACGAATCACTATTATTTATGAATTTAAATACCTCTTGAAAAACTGTGTTCTTTTTTAAGCAACTATATCGGGTATACAACTACAAAACTGACTAGAAAACTCACGTTGCATCCCTCAGAACAGAGCTCAATTAGCTCGGATTAAAACACACAAGAGGCCCTACGAAACCCTAGTCGCAACATAGTTATTAACAACACAAATATCATAATATCATCCACATACAAGAAAAAATAAAAAAATTATAAAAAATTAAAAAAATTTACGGCCTTATTAATAAAAAAGAAAACTCAACAATCCATAATATCAACTACGAACATGCCAATCACATGCTGACCACATAACACATACAAACTACTCTACATTATACAACACCACATACAATCTGTTGCACGTAAAAAAAACATTTATCCTAGAAAATGGCTAAAAATACAGCGGAAATTGATCAGATAAACAAAATATTGAAAAATATTCATATGATTTATGTACTCAAAAGATAATATAGAATCACATGAAAAATTACATAAAAAATTAACCAATATAACTTATCTGTCATTTTTAATAAAACTTGCACACACACACACACACACACACACACACGCACACACACACACACACACACACACACAGAGATATATATATATGTATATATCGTGTAAAATCTTTTGTACAATAAAGACGGAAGCTGATGATGGTTCGCCTGAAATAGGCTGACTTCCGTGTCTGTCTTAATTTTTCTTATATTTGCTCTATAGGTATTTATATACATATATATTTAGAAATCTATTAGAGAGTTATCCTATCACTGTATGTACAGGATACTCTTTTAGATTCTTCTGTATCTACACCGCATGTTGATATATATATATATCACGTTCATGAAGTGAAAGATAATAGAAAGGCAGCGTTGGCTCAGTATATAGAAGAGTAAATAGCGAGGTAAAGGCGGCTCACTTCATTTTCTTTATTTATCGATTATTAAACTTTACTACCAGTTATGAAAGCTCATTCCCTCCTGTAATGCTGAAGGGGGTGGGGGAGGATAATTTTTCCTTACTCAATAGTAAGTACATCAATATGTATGCTGCTTTTATTTTAGAACGCGTATCTAAATAAATTTGTTGGTGTCATTTTTGACAGCAAGTTCCTACTCGTATAATAATAGAATTTTAGAAGGACTTGTCGTTGTCGGTGAAACATTGTTGTACCACCATGAGCTGGAGACTAAACAACAATCATTGCTGCAGCGGCACTTCGGTTTTCAACGCCCAGATAAATCCAAGACTAATGAGTCATCAATAAAAGCAATTTATTTTTTATTTTTGTATTTTTTGTGGGGTGGGAGGGGAGATAACAAAAATAGTTCTCAAACTATATTTATAATCCATTGTTCCCTGTTTAGGATGTGGTTTCCGGCTTTCTCTTTTCAAATCTTCTCACTGTGTTTTTTTTTTCAATTGGAGTAGATAGATCTATCTATCGCTCGGTTCACACTCCACCCACGTCTATTGAACAGGTTAAGAGGCTCATCCCTTGTTCCCGGTTTAGGATGTGGTTTCCGACTTTCTCTTTTCCAATCTTCTCACTTTGTTTTGTTTTTTTCAATTGGAGTAGATAGATCTATCTATCGCCCGGTTTACACTCCACCCACGTCTATTGAACAGGTTAAGAGGCTCATCCCTTATTCCCTCTTTAGGATGTGGTTTCCGGCTTTCCCTTTACCAATCTTCTCACTTTGTTTTTTTTTTTTCAATTGGAGTAGATAGATCTATCTATCGCCCGGTTTACACTACACCCACGTCTATTGAACAGGTTAAGAGGCTCATCACTTGTTCCCTGTTTAGGATGTGGTTTCCGGCTTTCTCTTTTCCAGTCTTTCTACTATTACGTAGCCCCCTGCACATCAGTGGCATTACCTCCTTGCTCGGGGTGATACGCTTAAAAAAAATGCCAAAGAATATATGCAAAATACTACCATCACCGGCTGTCGTTTCAGAACTTAAGCAATCATGGCTTTCCACATCTCCCTGTCCCTGGTGGCTCTTAGCACGCTTTCTCCAGTTACACCACGCAACTCTCATTCCGTCATCCACCTGATCAGGTTCTCCAAATATGATATCCGCTGCTTTCCCCTGTCTCTTTTTCCCCTCTATCTGTCCTGCTAGTATCCTTCCTCATTGCATGTCCCAGGAACTTTAGCTGTCTCTTCCTGATGCTCAGTATTAATTTCCTTTTTGTTTCCATCCTTTCCAAAACATCACCATTGCTCACATGCTCGATCCATGATAATGGCAGCATCCTTCTGTAGAACCACACTCAGTTGCTTCAAGTTTTTCTTTCATTTTCGATGATATTGTCCAGCATTCACTGCCATATTGAAGAACTGACATCACATAGCAATCCAGTACTCTTCTCTTATTTGTAGCGAAATTGTTCTGTTTTTTAATACTTTACTCAACTTCTGGAATGCTTTCTTCGCCATGCCAATTCGCCTTCAGATCTCTGTGTTGCACTTTCCATCTTATGTCAGAACACTTTCCAGGTATTTAAATCTTTGTAGCTGCTTGGTTTTAGTATCCCCCACCTGTATATGGCATTCTGGTACTGCTTTTTTTGCTGATGACCATTCATTCGGTTTTCTTGCAGTTTATTTATAGTTCTTTCTTGTCACTCTTTTCAGCAACTTTCTTTAGGAGGTCTTGTAGTTTTCTTTTCGTGCCTGCTATCAGCACTGTATCATCTGCGTACCTTATGTTGTTTAAATTGTGGCCTCCTATAACGTATCCTGGCATATCTTCTAGGGTCCTCAGAATAGTCTCGCTGTACAAGTTGAATAGATCCGGTGAAAAGGCACATCCATGTCTTACGCCCTTTTTTTTATCTTTGTATATCTGCTGAATTCGTTACCTGTTCGTATGCAGGCGGTTTGCTGCTAGTAGAGATTCTTGATTACTCTTAGGTCTTTCCCAAATATGTCGAGGCTGCCGAGTATCTCCATCAATTCTTTGTGGCGTGCCTAAAAAAATATTGAGTAGACAAATACCTCCAAGTGGACTTTGCAGAATTTCTTACATTCTACTGATGTTGGTAAAACATTAAGTTGGTGACATTTGATTTCTCCACGGCTCAAGAACTTTATTAAGGAAGGTCATGCTTAAATGTTAAAAGGATTTGTGGTGTAGTGGAGATCGGCTTGGAACGAGAAATCATAGAGCCGAATTCGAATTCCAGTTGAATTCATTGCATTCACTTACGCGCAAATACCCTTGGGAAAAGTATTAATTTGTCTCGTCTCTCCAGCTATGGGCCAAATAACAGGACAGGTTTGGTTCTGTAGCCTTGGTTGGCAACCAGTCTACCGCAGAATGTATTGGCAAGCTACTGCAGAAAAATCTTCTTCCCAGTCTATCATGTCTCTTTCGAGATCGCCCAAGCGTATATCACGTATGGCACTAAATGACTGAAGTAAATTAAATCCATGAATGACTATCTTCAGAAACTTCAGAATGACTTTAATCCAAACCACTGCTCTACTGTATTCCTTCGATTGAAGGAGATTTCCAATAAAACGCAGATAGGACGATCCCTAGTTAGCAAAAGAGTATTCTAAAGAGTTTTCGTTTTAAGACGAGATATATTATCCACCCATCTAAGTGGATATTTCTTTATCAGATTACTTCTTGCTTATAGACCTTAAAAGAGTTCAAAGAGGGGGACGTGTTCGTATGAGACGGAGATGATAGCAACAAAAAGAACAGTATTTCTCTGATCAAGTTGAATAAACCGGAGTAACTATCGTGTATAGTCGCGTCAATTAATTAATTATCGTCTTTACTAGGTAGTACAAATTATTCAGCTCAGTTTGCATGTGTATGTGATTGCAAAGGCCTGTGTATGTATTTTCGCAAGTACAACCATTCACCGATTTCTCAGCAATAGATCAATTGCAACATCTATTTACGCAACGAAACTAAAGTAGTTTTTACCAAAGAGAAATGCTTTAATTTGTAATAGAAACTTAGATATATAAATAGGAATTGAGATAGATAGATAGATAGATAGATAGATAGATAGATAGATAGATAGATAGAATAGAATAGAATAAGTTAGATAGATAATTGAATAGGCTGAGATAGATAGATAGATAGATAGGTAGATAGATAGATAGATAGATAGATAGATAGATAGATAGATAGATAGAATGGACTGAGATAGATAGATATGAATGGACTGAGATAGATAGATAGATAGATAGATAGATAGATAGATAGATAGATAGATAGATAGATGAGAATAGAATAGAATAAGTTAGATAGATATGAATAGGCTGAGATAGATAGATAGATAGATAGATAGATACATACATACATACATACATACATACATACATACATACATAATCACCCACAGCATTGAAAATTTAAAATATGCGGCATTTGAAAAAATGTCTACTCACCTGCTAGTTAAACTTATATGCTTCAATATACTCAGCATATTTTTAAACCAAATTTGATTCTAGTTTCTCGTGCGAAACATAAGTAAATCTGGATTAAACAAATATTGCATAGCAACACTCAGCTTCTTTCTTCTTCTAAAGCAAAATTTTCCTGTTTCGTAATATTTAGAGTAGCTTTTCGAAAGTAACATTTGTTATTCCAATACACCTTCTCATTTCAGTCTCTCATTTTCTGTCCTCTGTTAAAAGATTTCTTGAATGTTTAATTTCTTTTTAATCATTTTACCCCAAGCAAAGCAGTTTTACTGCCACTGGTGCTTAGACAGTTACATAGGAGGAAAGAGATGAGAAAGATGGCAGGTTATATTGGGTAACAGAAAGATGAGGATACTGGTGTGATTGGGTGGAGTGGATGGAGAAAATAGCTAGAGAGAAAGTCAGTGAGATAGGAGATGACTATTGACCTTACATTTAAATTCTTGGAGATTATAGCGGTCGGGGAAGCAAGGATACGGAAGGGAATTCCACAGGCAGGAAGCGAGAAAAAAGAAACTGTTAGAGTAGAAATTGCGGTTATATTTTATTGGTTTCACTGGAAAAGGGTGGGACGTAGTTATAAGTCTAATAGCTTGAGAAAATTCATACATACTGGGCATCAGGGAGCTAAGTTCATTGGAGCATAAGCGGTGAAATTATTTGTAGAAGAGACACGGGGAAGCCACATTATGCCGGTGAAAAAGCGACAGCAGCTGAGCTGCCAAGTAGGGATCCATCACATTGCAGATCCTCGTTGGATTTTGTCAAGCCCTCCGAGGTGAATAGCAGGGGCACCCGACCAGATGTGGCAGCAGTATTCAATACACGGGTGGATGGTAGATTTACATATTCAGATATTGAATATTGCTGCCATATCTGGTCGGGTGCCCCTGCTGCTCTCCTTGGGCTTCTTGACAAAATACAAAGGAGGATCTGTAACGTGGTTGATACTGACTTGGCAGACCGGCTGCAGCCGCTCTCAAACCGGCGTGATGTAGCTTCCCTGTGCCTCTTCTACAAGTAGTTTCATGGCTTCTGCTCCGATGAGCTTAGATCACTGGTGCCGCCTAAGCACGCATTTACACGAGATACTAGATTAGCAACTAGGTCCCACCCTTTTACAGTTAAACAAATAAGATGTAACCGTAAATTCTACTCCAACAGCTTCTTTTCTCGCGCTTCCCGCCTGTGGAACTCCCTTCCACAAGTCTGCTTTCCCGACAGTTACAATCTCCAGGTGTTTAAATGTAGGGTCAATAGACACCTCCTATCACACTAACTCCCAACTATTCTCACAACACTCTCATCTACCCAACCCTCATTCTCGGTATCCTCACCCGCCTATCACCCACCCTCTGTTATTTCCTATATTTAACCAGCCTTTCTCCACTCTACGTAGCCCCCTGCACAGTAGTGGCAGTGACATGCCTTGCTCGGGGTGAAACACTTATAAAAAAAAAAAAAAAAAAGATATTATTCTTGTATTTACTTCATGTTAGTGTTTTCAATTCGTAGTGCGCATTTCTGCCTGTTTCTATTGCTGAAAAGAATAGATTCTGTCTCCTTACAATTGATGTTTAGTCCTATGTTCTTGATTTCCTTTATTTCCTTAGGTAGGAGGTTTTTCAGTTTTCTTTCTGCGTTTGCTATAAACACTATTTAATCTGCACGTCTTATGTTGTTAAGACTGAGACCACTAATAATGAATGTTGACAGGGTTTTTCAATCTCTCAGCATCGCCTCACTTGTATAAGTCCGGTGAGAAGGCACATGTTTGTTTTAAAACCTTTCTATTTCTGAATATTTACTGAAATAAATTGACTGTTAAAATGCAGGCGAATTTATACCTGCATACGTTGTGGATTAGTCGAAAAGCTTACTGAATTCTGTCAATGTTACGAAGCAGGTCTAACAGATCTGTGTGCCGTACTTCAGGCTTCCTTTTACTGTCTACTGTAGGAGTTCTTGTAGTTTCCTGTTGTGGATTCTTGTTTAGAAAACCATACAATATAATAATAACACAAAAAGATGGCTTACGGCCATATCACGTTGAATACACCGATTCTCGCTCGATCACCGAAATTAAGCAAATAAAATACCAGGTGCTGTAAGCGTTTATGGACGGATGTGCGTTGTGGTGCGGTGGATATCGACTCGGAAAGAGAAATCAGCGAGCAGAGTTCGAATTCTATTTGAATACCCTGCATTCACTTAAGCATTGGTACCCTTGGGAAAGGTATTAATCCGTTCCTTCCCTTCAGTTATGGGTTAAATAACAAGGGTAAGACATGGGTACTCTGCCCTTAAAAACAAAATCCCAATGAATCTTGCAAAAAAAAAAAAAAAACCAAAAAAAACCCAATAAAACAAATAAACTAAATAAAACAAATCAAAAACGATTTTCAGCATTAAATGACCTAATGAAGGTTGATATGCTGGATAAATGAACCAACCAACCAACCAACCAACCAAAAAAGATATGAGAGGAAAAATGTTAAGTGTATTGAACAAAATATATACAACCTGGTTAGTAGATTCACGAATACTTGTTAGTGGGAGTCAAATATATACAAAGAAGTCCGGTAATAAGTCTATATTTCTTGCTGACCAACGAGCGGCGGTTCAACTGCTCTGACAAGCACCAACTTTAACAACTCAACTAACAACTCTACTGCCGTTCTCTTTAGGCAGTATTAGTTCTATACTATGGAAGAGTCCATAGAATGTTCAAATAGGGGTGACTCCCCCAACATTTCCTTTCTGTTTCTGTTATCCACACTACTACGATGGGCTTAGCTCCCTCTACATTAATTTAGTGGAGCTACTAGACTAGCGATTAGGTCCTCTCTTTTACAGTAAAACAGATCAAATTTAAACGCAACTTCTGCTCATCAGCTTTTTTGCTCTCACTTCTCGCCTATGAAATTATCTTCCGTATACTTGCTTCCCTGACAGCTACAATGTCTAAGAATATAAATGCAATGTCAGTTCCCATCTCTTACCTCTTTGACTCGCATCCTTTCCCTGAAAAACTTTTTAACATGTTCTTCTTCCTTTCCACTCTACTTTCATGCAGCCCTCTTCACACCAGTGTTCCCCTCCTTCTTTTACCCATTCTCTGACATTTCCTGTAACTTTTTTCTCTTTCTCATCACTTTTCTCTTATGTAACCTCTTTCACACTCGTAGCAGTTTTGCCCTGCTTGGGGTTAAATGATTTTAAAAAAATGGTTTTAAAAAGATTAGGAATCGCTAATAATCCTGGTGAGATGTTCAATTCTCTCAGGATGCCTCTTTATATAAGTTGAATTAATATATCCGGTAAGAAGACACATCTTTGCCTTATGCCTCTTTCTTATTTTGTGTATTTACTGAATTCATTTTATATTTGTGTACGGGTGGTTTTCTCCCAATATGGATTATGACTATTCTTTTATCATTCCTCAATTTACAAAATCGACAATGTAAACTGACGCACCTAATCTGAACAGAACCTTTGATTTTAAAAGTAAACATTATTTCTTCCGCAAACAACCAGATAAATGCCGGACGTGATAAACGCTTAGACGATCATGTTTAAAAAACATGACTGACTAGGCAGATCTTCCCGCAGTAGTTTGCCATTACTTTCTGTGGTAGACTGGTTGCCAACCAAGGCTATAAAACCAAGTCTATTCTCCTATTTAGCACATAGCCGGATGGAGGAGACGAATTAATAACTTTTCCAGTGGTATTTGCGCATAAGTGAATTCATCTGAAATTCGAACTCGGTTCTCTAATTTCTCGTTCCGGGCCAATATCAACTGCACCACAACAGTAAACATCTTAAATATATAAAGGTCATTTAAATTAGCAATAATAAAGCTTGAAAACAATCTAATAACAATATACTTGTTATATTACGAAATAACTTTGTTGTAGCAAGTTACCAAAGAATTTTCGGAGTGTCCCCTAAAGTTGAATAATGTTCGAACTTGTGAATAAAAAAATATTAAAATTTGTTTTACTATTATGTAAGTCTTTTCTCACACCTCAATAAACAAATAGGATCTTATACAGCATGAAATTAATGGAGGATTTTTTTTTTACTTTGATTTCTGTATTTATATTTTTATTAACGGAAAGGAAAAATCTCATCTTACGCCTCAAACCTTTTTTTCCCTTCTGAGAGGAGTGCTGTAAAATAAAAAAATCTGCTAAAACTCGGTCTGAAGACGAAAAAAAAGAAACATTGTTAGAAGAGAAGAACAGATGTTGAGAAAAATAAATGGCGACCGATATAACCTGTATTTCAACTAAGCTTGATGTTCCTCATCTACCTTTAATGCAAGCCGAAAGATAAATGGATAAAACCCAGCCGGTATAATTTAATAATATCTGTCAGAGCCCAAGCGATAAACATCAGTCAGTGTGTTCACACCAAACCACTGACAGTGAATCCGAATAAATCACTTATTTATTTTTTATCTTTTGAGAAAGAGGAAACTCCGTCAATATAAGAAAGAATTCAAGCCTAATTCGCTTAAATCAAATTATTTACGCTTCAAATCTCTTATAAAGTAATATTAGCATCCACACCAGTGAACGCTGTTGTGTGTACAAAAAAGGGAGATATACTACAAGAAAGTCCCATTATTGCTGTTTTTAACGATTGTTTCTTATTTACTAATATTGAATATTTTCTCCCAAATACATTCTAAGTTTTTTTTTAAATTAGTATATTTAATAAGGGCAAGTCCTCAATCTTTCGTCTCTTCAACCAAGTTGAATTTCTATCAAATTTTGAGGATAATGCAGAATGCTTTTAATCTCTTACAATTCTACTCTTCACACATCAGGAGTAGCTTTACATGACTTTCCACATGGAACTAAGTATCTACTGTGTAATTTGCATATACCTCAGTTGATATCATGTCCAAACTTGATCATCATAAGACATGTAAATCAGATGATATGTCTGCCATTTTGTTTACTAAATGTGCAATTAAACTGGCAACTATTCACTTCAAACCCTAAAATAGATACACTGCTGCTTTTTGTATTATGGATTTTTTAAATTTGCTTTCTGTCTCGTTTTTTTTTCTTTTTTAAATCTTATCTATTTAACAGTTGGTCTTGTATAACTTTTTAGAAAAATTTCTTTAGAAAAATAATAGTCTCATCAACTCCGAATCGGTTAAGCATTTCACATCGCATAGTTTTCTTATTCTACAAGATAACCGTCGATCTCGTGACGGGCATTACTGAAAGTGCCCGTCAAACTTTAGATATGTATGATGAAACTCTTATTAATGCTTCAGATATAATGAAAACATTTTATCGGGTTTGGCATGCTGGTCTTCTTCAAAAGCTGAAGGTTTATGATGTTTCTGGTTATTTCTTTGATTTGAGCCAATCTTTCGTATGAAACTGAGGAATGTATATTGTCTTAAACGACCACTGCTCTAGATATTTTTTACATTGATACAGTCTATTCTTGGATCTATTCTATCTCTTATTTTCATGAACGATCTTCCTGTGGGCATCAGTTCTCGACTCGTTATCTATGCTAATGACACAACGATTTCTGTTTTAATAGTATGCTCGATAGTTTTAATAAAATCAAATTATCATTGATATCGCAATTGATTTATTCAATCGATCAAAGCGGGACCGACACTAGTGCGCAATAGGCTGAAGTGAGAGAAAGACAAGGTACCTTGGATATTGAAGAAAGAATAAGAAAATAAATGGAATTCTAAAAATAGAAGATGGTAATTGACGTTACATTTATATTTTTGGAGATTGTAGCTGTCAGAAAAGCAAGTAAACGTAAGGGTCTTCCACGGGCAGGAAATGCGAGTAAAGAAACTGTTCGGGTAGAAGTGGTAGTTGGATTGAACTGTAAATGGGTGGGACCTAGATGCCAATCTAGTAGCACGCTTAAATTCATACGGTCGCGGCACCACATAAAAAAAATCTCATCAGAGCTGTTGAAATGAAACTATTTGTAGAAAAGACAGAGAGAAGCCATGCCAGGTCGGTTAGAAAGTGACTGAAGTCGAAATACCAAGTCAAGTCAAGACATTTCAGTTCCTTCTATGGAATTTGCGAAAAAAACCTCGAGATGAATAGCAGGAACACCCGCCCACATATGACAAAAATATTCAATGCACGAACGAATGATTTTTTTTTTAATCATTTCACCCCGAGCAAGGCAGAAATGCCACTGATGAGCGGGGGGGGGGTACATAACTGTAAAAAGATTAATTAGAAAAGAGTGAGAAGTACAAACTAGTTAGAAAGGAGCAATAGGAAGCTGGGAATGCAGGTGCGATGACAGGTGGAGAGAAAGGGAAGGATATACAGGGGAGGGGAGAGAGCTAGAGTCCAGTATTTAATAGATGAGTATTGACATTGCATTTAAATTTCTGGAGGTTGTAGCCGTCAGGAAAGAAGAGAGAGAACCTGATAAACGACCGACGCAAGTCGTCTATCTCAGACTGTCAATATATCTAATCAATTTGACGTCCTGACATCACCAGTAGATAAGGTTAAATGCATTGCTCGGAAATTCTATTCCAAATAGCATGAAGTTAAGCGTTCTACTATTTTGGCATATAGGTTCCCCACTTAACTGTGTAAATAGTTAAAGGCAGCCGCCACTCCTGCTCTAGCAGTTTCTTTTCTAGTCGTCACTCCCCGTGGAATTTTTTTCTTGCTTCCATGATGAAAACAATATTCAAAACTATAAATGCAACGCCAATCACTATCTTCTATCTTCTTGAATCTCGTCCATCTTTTGTACTTTTCTCAATCTTCTCTTTGTTCAGTCATTTCTCTGACTTTCGCTTTTTGAAATAAAACCCTGCATATTAATGTGATTCCCACATTTCTTAGGGTGAATTGATTAAAAAAGTAAAAAACGTCACCCCATGAAAACTAAATCCATTCACCCGTATAATAATGTTTAGGGATTATAGCCCGGCGCTGTTCGGGTGTAATGAAAGCTTTAAAACTAATCCATGGTCCTGGAGGTCAAACACTTTGCACGTTGGCACGGAAAACGTACGTTGTTAAGACTAAGAACTACAATTGTAACTACTTAGAGCAAAACCTGAAGCAAAAACCAAAATAAAACTGCTGAAAACCTGATTTCGATCAGACTCGATAGGATATAGGGGTTTCGATTTCCAATATCGGAGTCAAATAAATCACCCAAGGATAAACTAACCTTAGTAAGTCCATGAAAACTTCTCGTACCAATCGGGAATAAAATTGAAGAAAATGAGCCATATGGATGGCTGAATATCGGTTTTTGATCAGATTCGATAGAATATCAGGGGTATCGATTTCCGATATCGAGGAAAATGAGTCGTCTGAGAAGATCTACTAATGTTTGAGACTAAAAACTATAATTTTACCAAGTTCTGCAGCAAGAAGCACGATAAAAGGGCTGAAATCCGGATCTTGATCAGACCTGATCGGATATCGGGGTATCGAACCCCGATATAGGTGGGGTCGGAAAAATAAGTAGAGCCTGACCGGACCGGAAGCTTAAAAAATATTTGTGTAATTTTTAATGAGAATTGGATAAAAATTGTGGATTTGTATAAAGGACAGACAGACAGACTCACACACAAACATCTTGCCTTTTATATACACAGATATTTACTTCACAAAGTTAATACTGACGCTTAAAACTGAATAATATAAGTTAATTCTCTTTTTTAAATCTGTTATGAAAATACATTAATGATGCTGTACTCTTTCCTCTTTCACAAATGAATGAGTCAGGTTTGAATTAAAGCATATTTAATTGTAAATTATTTTAGTAAATGAAATTTCAATAATCAATAAAAGTGATTGGCTAGATATTTCATTGAAAAAAGTAAGAATTTATTATATCATCATACAATAAAGTCTTTTGGAAAAGATGATATTTTGTATCTGTCAAATACGCCAAAACTATAAATTTTAAAAGTAAATGTTTATTCATCTTTCTAAACCTCACTATTGAGGTGATTTCTATTACAATCACATGCATCTAGTCTTTTACAGTAGAACTGTTCCCATTTAAGTGTTGAGATCAGATAGAATTTTTAAATTGTACACTTAAATGTTTGTATAAATTCTGATTCGATCCAACTTCCTTCTTTGCAAGAGTAACCGCTGTTTCATTTGCGTGCTTTACCAAAAATTATAAAAAACGTTTCACAATAAAGTAAGGTTATATTTTGTTTCGATGGCACACTGACTCGTTCAGATTTTCCTGAAACACATATCTGCTCAGTTTTGTTTGAGTAAAGTAAAAAATGAAATCCCCAAAGAATCCATAGATTTTAATTTTTAAACCGAAATCTTGTTAAGACTTTAAATTTTATTTTAAACGAAACACGTCTACGAATAATTGTTCATTATTAAACAATGTTTATATTTTCTACCGGCCTGGGTACTCGAAAAGAAAACTTGACACGAAAATCATTAATTGCTTTTCGTGTAGGTCTATTTGCCATTAGACCTACAGGAAAAGACACTATTGTTTCAGGTTTAATGGCAATTTCATCTAAGCACATTAAACACAATTAACGCTGACAGGATGACATATATATGCACCCTATGTGTTTGATAATCAGGCCATCTAAATGGAAAATGGCATGTTTTTGATAAGCTATGAATAGAAAAAATGTTTGAAGAAGGATCTGCAATATAATCGATATTAATATGGCAGCCCGCCTTCGGTCACTTTCTCTCAGACTTGATGTGGCTTCCTTCTGTATTTTTAGCAAGTATCGGAGACTACTTTGAAAAGCTTTTTTGTATTTACGCATTCTACGAGATTGGCTTTTAGGTCCGACCCTTTTACCGTCGAATTAATTAAATATAACCCTCTCTTCTACTCTAACAGTTTCTTTTCTCGCACTTCCCGTTTGTGGAACTCTCTTACATTGAATACTGCTGCCATATCTGGTCTGATGCTCCTGCTATCCATATAGGTAACTCAATCTACCGGAGAATTTGTAATGTGAACAATTCCGACTTGGCAGCTCTGATACAGTCACTTTTTCACCGACGCAATGTAGCTTTCCTATGTCTCTTCCACAAATACTTTCACGGATTCTGCTCTGATGAACTTAGCTCCTCCTATTTATAAATTTACTCGAGCAACTGGGTCCTACCCTTTGACTTGTGAAACCAATAAAATGTAAACGCAAATTCTACTCCCTCAGCTTCTTTTCTCGCAATTCCTGCCTGTGGAATTCCCTTCCATGTACTTGCTTTCCTGACAGCTATAATCTCCAAGAATTTAAATGTAAAGTCAGTAGTCATCTCATATCTCATTAACCTGCATTCTCTCTCCTACTCATTTCTCCGTCCACTCCACTCTCATCAGTATTCTCATCCTTCTCTTACCCACTTCCTGACACCCCCTATAACCTGTCACTTTTTCTTATAACTTTCATTCTATTTAACCATCTGCAAAACAGTGGCAATAAAATACCTTGCTTCTGGTGATATGATTATAAAAACAATTGCTTGCTTACATGATAGCTACAATCTACAAATATTTAAATGCAATATCAATTGTCATCTTCTATCTACTTGATTCCCATCCTTCTCTTATCCTTTTGCCTACTCTCTCTCTCTCTCTCTCTCTCTCTCTCTCTCTCTGCGTACCAGTGGAATTCCTATCTTTATTGGGGTGAAATGAGTATTAAAAAAACTTGATTATGAGCACATACTTCAGCACATTTTCTATACAAACCCCTGTTTCCTAGCTTCAATATCAATAGTGTTTTTACAATAATCAAATTTATTATTGAATCAAAAAATGAAAGGGATGATATTTTCTGTCCGTCGAGTTGGCTTTGCTGTCTCAATTACTATTGAGATATCGTTATAAATCGGTTTCTGTCGATTATAATATCAAGTTTTGCTTAGCCTCTCGCCTATATTCTGAAAACTGACTCTAGTGATATTTATTGCACAAATATGAACTAATGTGACACAAGGCAAAAAATAAGATATGGGTGACGTTAGTCTTCATATGATTTATACTTACAATTAGCTAAGTCCAACCACTGATACAACAAAATCCTTGCACCAAACAACACGCGCTTGCTTACCAATCTTACTACAGCTATCATAATACTTCAGAGAGTCTATGAAGTTCTTAACAGTACAACTTATCTGTGGCGAGAGGGAAATAAATAACAACTTTTTAAAATGTCCAGCTTCAGTGAAGAAAAGAGGAATTAAACTGGGGGCAAGAATAAAAAGAGCCAATGCGCATTCATTCCATAGATTAATTAACTTTGACGAAAAAAACTAAAATCAAAACAAGCTAAGTTTAAGTTACTTTAAAAGGAATTACTTTAAACTCTTTTGAGCGAGATTGCCAATGTTCGCTCCAGAAATTCCGAATATCCTTTATGCCTAATCAGCATAAAAATGCCTCTCTAAGTTAGCTCTTTTTACTTGGCACAGACGCGCAATAATTACTCACCGTTTGTTAAATTCTGATGGAGGAAGTTGTTTCCTTTCATTCCTAATTTGAATTAAGGCTGATGCCTAAAAAACATGTTTAGCTGGAAAGAGGTAGATTTCCCAGCCTCATATATCTATATCTGTTGCGTCGTCGATATCATGACTTACATAACTTCTAGTAAGCAAAAGAACATATCAGTCTTATTCAACGACAGTAAGACATGGCTACTAACAGAACTAGCCTCGAGGACAAAGAACTTTCCGCGCAACATGTAAACCATGATGTTTTCAAAGATCTTGCACAATGGAAATACGACCCAACAATGCAAGAATGCGTGATCGAGGGTCTTCACCGACTTACCGAAGCGAACGCAGTTTGGAGATTTTTCCAATCCCAGTGACCAAATTTTCTGGATAGCCAAGTCGGTCCTTTTCAACAGCGGCCAGGTGAATCATGCTTCATCGTTAGTAAAACATGTCAACACGGGCGTCCAAGGCTATATATATATATATATATATATATATATATATATATATATATATGTTCAAATGATTGTCACTAGTATCCTGTGCGCCGAAGCATCAAGTATTTTCCACCTCTCAGTATTTGTCTCAATATTCTCATAATTCCATTTATAATTCATATGAGCTTTGATCTTTCTCACTACTGTTATAACGCATTTTCTATCGGTTATAGTATACAATTTTGCTTAGAAGATTCTGGAACTGGATTTAAAATGTCTCCATACATTTTTTTAATCATCTCACCCCAAGCAAGGCATTCCACTGCCACTATTGCGCATGGGGCTACATAGGAGAAGTTAAAGAGAAGGAGTGGTTAGATATATGGAATGCCAGGAGAAAGGTGACAGATGAGTAAGAATACCGAGGATGAGGGTTGGGCAGATGGGAGAGTGTTTGTTAGAATAGGAGCAGTTTAGTGTGTTAGGAGGCTATATATATATATGTTCAAATGATTGTCACTAGTATCCTGTGTGCCGAAGCATCAAGTATTTTCCACCTCTCAGTATTTGTCTCAATATTCTCATAATTCCATTTATAATTCATATGAGCTTTGATCTTTCTCACTACTGTTATCACGCATTTTCTATCGGTTATAGTATACAATTTTGCTTAGAAGATTCTGGAACTGGATTTAAAATGTCTCCATACATTTTTTTATTCATCTCACCCCAAGCAAGGCATTCCACTGCCACTATTGCGCATGGGGCTACATAGGAGAAGTTAAAGAGAAGGAGTGGTTAGATATATGGAATGCCAGGAGAAAGGTGACAGATGAGTAAGAATACCGAGGATGAGGGTTGGGCAGATGGGAAGAGTGTTTGTTAGAATAGGAGCAGTTTAGTGTGTTAGGAGGTGTCTATTGACCTTACACTTAAACTCCTGGAGATTGTAGCCGTCGGGGAAGCAATCGTGTGGAAGGGAATTCCACAGTCGGGAAGTGCGAGGAAAGAAACTGTTGGAGTAGAAGTTACGGTTGCATTTTATAGGTTTCACTGTAAATGGGTGGTATCTAGTTGCTAATCTAGTATCTCGTTCAATGTCGTATTTAGGGGGCACCAGTGATATAAGTTCATCGGAGCAGAAGCCATGAAAGTATTTATAGAAGAGACACGGGGAAGCCACGTCGCGCCGGTGGGAGAGAGACTGCAGGTGGTCTGCCAAGTCGGTACCTATCACATTACAGACCCTCCTCTGAACCTTATCGAGAAGCCCGAGGAAAATAGCAGGGGCACCCGACCAGATGTGGCAGCAGTATTCAATGCACGGGCGGATGGTAGATTTATATATGTGCAGGATAGATTCAGACGGAAAAAACTTCCGGGCCCTACACAGAGAACCGACTTTCATAGCAGCGGATTTAGCAATGGATTCGATATAGTCATTCCATTTCAGGTCCGCTGAAAGTGTGAGACCAAGGAGGCGTAGTGTTTTACTCTCTGGGAGGCAAGCCTGGTCCATGCTAATGGGAGGTAGGTGAGATTGTCGATGATGGTTAATTGAGAGTAGCTTCGTTTTAGAAGCATTAAAACTTACTAGCCATTTCTTACCCCAGTCCAATATGGATTGGAGGTCTTTTTCAATCTCGGCTGCGAGGTTAGCTTTGACGCCTACACCAGATTTTTGTAGAAGGCGAGAATAAACTGTGGTGTCATCGGCGTACAAACCTATTTGGGCTTTTATGGAATCAGGGAGATCATTAATGTATATCAGGAAGAGTGTAGGACCTAAGATGGAGCCTTGGGGGACACCTGCGTTTGTATGGTAGTTCTGGGAGGTATGTCCGTTTCATACCACCTTCATTGTGCGGTTAGAGAGGAATGATTGGATTAGTTCAAACAAATGTCCAGTTATACCATAGCTCCGCAGTTTACATAGAAGGCCAGCATGCCAAACTTTGTCGAACGCCTTAGATATATCCAATGCAACGGTTCGGGCTTCGCCATTCCTGTCGAGTGCGTGGTATAATGTACTCGGTGATGGTCGTTAGCATATCAGCAGTAGACCTGGTGAAGCGAAAACCATATTGCTTGTCCGAGAGGAGTCTGTGTGCTGTGAGATGCTGAACCACCTCGGCGTTGATAATGGCTTCGAACACTTTGCCAAAGATCGGAAGAAGGCTGATGGGAAGACTAAAAACGTTGTTCCAATGGATGTCACAGAGTAAATCTCGGAACGAATCCCAGGCTGCTCTTTCATAGCAGTAGGATATTCTACTTGTCTGTGTTTCATGGGTTGGGTGGGAGTGGAGTGAAATATTGACGGACACTACAGTGTGGTCAGAGTTTCCGAGGGGGCAGAGTTGTCTGGTAGTGCAAGAGTCTGGGATGGAAGTGAAGCAGAGGTCTAGAAGTGAGTCCCTTCCGTTAGGGTTGTCGGAGAAACGCATGGGGAAGTTCACTACTTGCGTAAGGGATTGGGTGATTGAAAAGTTCATGGTGTGAACACCAGCAGCGTCAGTGACAGCGTTCTTCAGCCACTTTGGTGTGGTGGGCGTTAAAGTCACCAAACACGAATACATGGGCAGAGGGATGGGAAGAAATGGCTTTGTCGATATTGTCAGAAATGATGTCAAGTAACGAACAGTCAGGGGAGGAAGGAGAGCGGTCGAGAAAGAAGAGATAGCCAATCGGGCTGAGAAGTGAGAGGCGGATGCACATGAAAGAATGATCTGTGGATTCAAAAGATGACACCCTAGCTAAGGGAAGGTATTCGCTGACATAGACACCAAGCCCATGCATATGAATATTGGAGTCCTTCCTGAAGAGGGGAAGGTAGCCAGGAACGTAGAACTCAGATGAGGGGATAGAAGGGTTAAGATTAGTTTCACATAGGGCTAATATATCAGGTGATTTATTATGGAGGAATGAATCTACGCTGAGGAAGTTAGTGCGGATGCCGCGTATGTTAGTGAAAGAGATAATGATTAAAATGGTCTAAACTTTACTACACCAAGATACTCAGCTGCGTTTTCATTCACTCTTTCAGTGGCCACCCTTCATTTTACTGCTACCCGCAAGTAAAAGTTCCTTATGGGATCGCGGAGTTAGTAAATTTTAGACACACTATGGAGGACATAGAGAACCTGATACTAACAGGCCAGATAGAGGGGAAAAAAGACAGAAGTAAGCAGCGAATAATATATTTGAGGGGCCTGAGCAGATGGATGACAGAACGGGGGTTGCGTGTTGTTAGAGGGGAAAGTGTGCTAAGAGCCACCAGGAATAGGGAGACGTGGAAAGCCATGATCGCCTACGGCCTAAAAGCTCAAGGCACATAGAAGAAGAAGAAGAAGAAGAAGAAGAAGAAGAAGAAGAAGAAGCTCATCAGGCGAAGAAAGAGGCAATAAGATCCAAGTATAGTTTATCAAGTTTGCATTGAAGCAAGAAACACATTGCCGTTGCTCGATGTTTGAACGCAGTATCTACTTATATAGTTACATACAATACGTCCCTGATACTGACCATTTTACGCATAAATACAGTATACCCTAAAATTATACTTTTATCATACATATAAAATGCATGTAATGGTTATCAGCGAAGAAGCTGAAATAGCCGTGTTAATTTCAAGTTGCTGTAAAAAGTTTCCACCATTTCGCACTAATACTCTTGGAAAAGGGATGAATACACTTTCCAGCAATTTCGTGTTAAATAACAGCCTGGCATACATATATAATTTTTAATGTAAATAAACATGTAATATTATCCTAACACGTAAAACAGCTGAATTAATTATTCGGTTAAAACGTTGTAAAAATGAAATAAAATATTTGTGATTCTACCTGATTTTCTACTGTTTTAGTATCATTTTTTCATTTGGATGAAGAAAATTTTGGATTTATTTCTGACATGAGTAATTTTCAATAATCTTGGAATTATTTCGAAATTTTGTTCTCATCTTGGTTCATGTAGGTGTTATAATACAACGTTTCGATTAAGTACACTCTGGTCATCATCAGGTGTCCATAGATTGAATATAAAAAAAGCTCCAAAAATACACCACTAACGTACTTCGGTAGCGTAGTGGATATAGTAGTTGGTTATACATGCGTTAGTATCATCTAGTAGTCATAAGTTCAATCCTTGGTCTTGGTAGTGACGAACCAAAAATGAAAGAACAATAATTAATTTTACAGAGGTTACTTGGTCAAAACGTTGTGTCTATTATAACACCTATATCAACCATGATAAAAACAAAAGTTCGAAATAATTCCAAGATTATTGAGGAACATTTTAGTTGTAGTAGTAGTATTATTTAATCTTTTTAAAACTTTGAGTAGTAGTTAGGATGCTGAGGATACCATGGACCGATCACGGCAGCAACGACGAGACGCTGGAAAGAAGGGAAACGAGAGGAAAACTCATAATTTAGATCAGGAAGAGAAAGCTGGGGTTCGTGGGGCACATAATAAGGAAGTGGTGTCGGGAGAATCTAATATCCACAAGACAGATTGAGAGAAAGAGAAACAGAAGAAAGCAGTATGAGACCTATTTAATAGGTTTGAGGAAATGGATGACAGAGTGGGGTCTGGGAGAGATTCTTCTTCTATTTGTCCTGTCCTTTCAGGACGTAGGCAATCATGGCTTTCCTCGTCTTCCTATCCACGGTGACTCTTAGTATGTTTTCTCCTGTTACTCATCGCAACCCCCGTTCCGTCATCCACCTGCTCAGGTCCTTCAAATATGTTATCCGCTTCTTTCTTCTGTCTCTTTTTCTTTCTATCTGGCCTGTCAGTATCAGGTTCTTCAAGACCTCCTACCTCGTTGCATGTTCTAGGAACTTCAGTTGTCTCTTACTGATGCTCACTATTAATTTTCTTTTCGTTGCCATTCTTCCCAAACCTTCATCATTGCTCATATGCTCGGTCCATGATATCCGCAGCATCCTTCTGTAGAACCACATTTCCGCTGCTTCAAGTTTTTTCCACATCTTCGATTATATTGCCTAGCATTCACTGCCGTATTAAGAAAAATAATAAGGGTCACAAGGGACAGATTGGAATTCCATGATCGCATATGTCCTGAAGAGACACGTAACACGAAGAAAAAGATCAAAGAAGAATTCAGTTGCAGCGAAAGAGGATCATTTGTTTGAAAGACGCGGTCCACAAGCGGACGTGAAAACAAGCTCTCCTACCATTCTGAAGATGAGATTTTGATCTCGAAATATTAATGAATAATAAATAGGTAATACCCAACACCTTCTTTACCTTCCTTTATTTTACTAAACGCACTGCGATCGTCTTCAGAATTTACCCATACACCTAATATACACAATGCTTCAAGCAAATAACAAAACTCTACTATCCTTATAATTTTTAAATTAAATCTCCAAGAATTTGATCCCTTATCGAGTTTCAAGGTCAAAAGAACAAATGGGACCCATCCTTATTTGCTTTGTATTCCATTAAAAAGTAGTAAGTTCCACTAAGGCAGCTTTGTCGATGCTAGCGTTAGGCGTACCTCAATATAATATAAGGTCTACCTCAATATAGTGTGAGGTCTACTTTAATATGGCGTGAGGTTTACTTTCCGTTTCTACTATAACGTGAAGTTTACGGCAGCATCGAACTATAATATAACATTGTATGTGTATACATATTTATTTAAACCTTATATTCATATTCATGTACCTATAAATTATTTATATTTATATTAAAGGTATAGAGGTAAAAATAAACACGCTGTCAAATAGAATACCTATAATATATAATGGACGGTATCAGAGACGCATTGTATATAAATATGTAAGTAGATACTGAGTTCAAACATCGAGCAGCGGCAATGAGTTCCTTGCTTAAACGCAAACTTAATAAACTGTACTTGGATCTTATAACCTCTTTCTTCGCCTGATGAGCTTCTTCTTCTTCTTCTTCTTCTTCTTCTTCTTCTATGTGCCTTGTCCTTTCAGGCCGTAGGCGATCATGGCTTTCCACGTCTCCCTATTCCTGGTGGCTCTTAGCACATATATGGAACTTTTATTTGCGGGTAGCAGTAAAATGAAGGGTGGCCACTAAAAGAGTGAATGATATAAAAAGCTACTGAGCATCTTGGTGTAGTAAAGTTTAGACCATTTTAATCATGTATGCAGACATTTTTAAATCCAGTTCCAGAATCTCCTACGCAAAACTGTATATTATTACCGATAGAAAATGAGTTTTAACAGTAGTGACAAGGATCGAAGCTCATTTGAATTATAAATGGAGTTATGAGAATATTGAGACTAATACAGAGAGGTGGAAAATACTTGTTGCTTCGGCGCATAGGATACCAATGACAATAGTTTTAATATATATATATATATATATATATATATATATATAGCCTTGGACGCCCGTGTTGACATGTTTTACTTGCGATGAAGCATGATTCACCTGTCTTTCTTGCTTAAACGCAAACTTGATAAACTATATTTGGATCTTAGTGCCTCTTTCTTCGTCTGATGATCTTATTCTTCTTCTTCTTTCTCTTCTTCTTCTTCTTCTTCTTCTTTGTGCTTTGTCCTTTCAGGACGTAGACGATCATGGCTTTCCATATAATTATGTTAGCAATAAACACTTCGTACATCTTTTAGAAATAACACCAATACATCATCGGAGGTTTTCCTCATCATCTTCCAGTAAAAATGATCAAGATATGACTGGAACAGTTGACTACCAATACCTCTCATTTCCTTGAGAATCATCGTTTCAGTATCCATCCACGGCCGCTCAACTGCCTGACTTGATGGCCACGTTAGGGTAGGAGCACGGTACACCTCGGCGCGGTACCTGAGTAGACGAAATATTGAGGTAGACCTCAAGCTACAGTAGCGCCACTTCTTCTCAACAGCTGCTGCATGGAAAACAAATTCCCGGCAGGATGCTTTCTCAATCACTACAATCTTGATCGCTTCAAGTCTAGGGTTTACCGATATCTTTCCTGCATGGTCACACGATTTTTTTCCCTTTTGCTATGCTCATGCAACGATAGCCTGATAGACAAGATGGCATGTATACACATTTGCAACAATTTGACAAAAGGTTAAACAAATCAAACATTTAAATAAAACATTAATATTTTCGATGTTTATATTAGTAAGGTTCACCCAGTAAACGCCCGGGGGCACTTATGTTAGGAGGAACATTGTACGGATCGGAAGGGAAGATAACGGTTAACTATGAACAGCTTAAGAGTGTAGTGATTAGAGAAACATAATCTTGGGATTCGTTCTATAAATAATTTCATAGCTTTTGCTCAGACGAACTTAAGTCACTGGTGCCTCTTCAACAGGTGTCTACTCGTGCAACCAGACTGGCAACTGGGTCCCACCCATTCACAGTCAGGTTAGCCAAATGCAGACGACAATTCTACTCCTGCTGCTTCTTCTCTCGCACTTCCCGCCTGTGGAACTCGCTCCCGTATTCTTGCTTTCCTGACGGTTACAACCTCCAGAAATTTAAATGCAAAGTCAATACTCATCTACTAACCACTGGACTCTAGCTCTCTCCCCACCCCCGTATAACCTTCCCTTTCTATCCACCTATGTATCTGTCATCGCACCTGCTTTCTCAGCTTTCTATTGTTCCTTTCTAACTAGTTTGTACTCCTCACTCTTTTCTAATTAATCTTTTTACATTTATGTAGCCCCCTGCACATCAGTGGCGTTTCCACCTTGCTCGGGGTGAAATGATTAAAAAAAAAATTCCACTAAACTGTGGTACGCGGTAAGAAGCTGATGGACTGGAAATTACTTCTCAGAGATTGAATACGAAGAGAATGTTTTTGATTTGCTACAATGGAAATTTTCTAAGCGCAACTTAGATGTTGCACAATACTGAAATTATAGGGGCATTTAGTGGGGTTAGAACTCACTATTTATTTGTAGCAAATTATAGAGAGACAGGTTTGCTAATCGTTATACCACGGCGAGGTGCCCGTGTTGTTTGCTACAATGTAAGATATCCGTGTCTGTGTTAATAAAAACTACTTTTTGCAAGACATATATTTTTAAAAGTTTCCGTGTCATTCAGGTTAGAACTGTCCGAACCTAGTTCGTCCGAGCACGTTCGCGAAAATAGCGACGGGGCAGATACAATACATGTTACTCTTTTACAGGATATAAAGTTACATTAGTTTCAATCGGGTCAGTTGTAAGTTGCGGAGTATTTTTTAGTAATGGGAATAAAATAAAATAAAATATATTTGTGAGTCGAGATTCGGGGTGGGGGACATCCTTATTACTCAAGAAATAAGTTGTTAAAATATTACAAAAAAAATTGTACAAAATACATTTACTAAAATAATGTTGCATAAATCTGCTTCCTTTTCTTGACCTACGATTCAGGGTCACTGATGCAGACGTGATATGTGCATTATCAAATCACCTTTTAATATAAACTTTACCGTTAACGTCAAGTTCCTGGAAAAAATAGGTGCCTTTAAGCAAATCTTTCATTAAATTGATTCGTATATTTGGTAATATCCGCAATAGAGGAATAAAAATATAGAGAGCGTCGCAGAAATTACTTACCGTCTTCTTCTCAAGAACTTTAATGTAATGCACTCATAGGAAAATGAAATAATTGATTCGATATTTGCAGAACGTTATGTCGCGGGACGGCATACTGTTTTCGATATCTAATGATACGGAAATTAAAACTACTGAATAAACACCGTCAAGACATTTTCAACTTGAAAACTATACATGTTTTGCAAAGTGTAGACTTCTGTTAACAAGTTTTTATTTTTAATTGCTAAGGTTAAAGAACATTTTATTTGCCCGGAGATTAATAAGTGTAAAAAGAAAATCAATATCATTGGAAGTACATTTCATTACTTGGCAAAAATAGGATATAGAATCCCGTCAAAGATTTTAAGAAATTTAACAAATGATACAAGTTTCATTAAAACTAGATTTGATTACACGTTTCCCCTTTCTAGGTTTCATCAGATCCAAAATCGTAAGAAAGAAACGCGTATATATGTATTTATGTAGATGACTAATGAATCAAAATACCTCTTCCATAAGCTTACGTTTATTGTAATAAAAGAGAATTATTGACTTTTTAAAACAATCGTTAATATTCATTGTTTTTTTCTTTTTAGGTTAATGTATCTTCCCAGCATTTTTGTATCGAATTAAAGTTAAATCATCATCTTACTTTCATAAGGAATCGAAAGCAAGAAATGCATATAAGATTTTTTAAATGAATTCAAGGCAAATCCTAATACAATATATATATCTAGAATGTGATAGAAGAATTGTCATCTAAATTGCTTTAAAATGAAAATAAAACTGACATCGGATTTTAACAGATATATTTACCAAAATTACGAAAAATAATTTATTGAAGAACGAAATATATTTAATAAAATTTCCATTAGCTTCAACTACAGGCTCCAGAAGATTTCATAATCTCTAGGAACTCTTCTGGACGGTCACCTTGTTTAAGTTCGTAAATGCTGCCACAATGCTCGCCTACAGTTCATCTTATGTTGAAAAGAGATTTTTTGATCTCACGTTCAACTGCGTCCCACTGATAATAATCAATCGGGTTGTAGTCTAGGGAGTTAGGTGGCCAGATGTACGTGGTTATACTGACAGCCATGAATGCGTCTTTTTCCTTGCGTGACACGGTGCAGAGTCCTGTTGCCAGACATAGGACCTTCTGGCAATCACCATCCTGACCCAGGGTAGCACTAACTACAAAGGCACTTGATACAGTCCTCTTTGTTGAATCTAACAGCCTGCGAGAATAAAAATGGAGATATAATGTCACAATCACTAATGATCCCCCTAAACAACTTCGTAATCACCATTAGACTCCTCTAACTCTTTCCGTATCCTTTATACTTTTCTCAGATTTAACACCCAAAGTATTTAAAATGTTCCTACTGCAGCTTCCAGCACGAATGCCAAGTAGTATGTTGCTCCTTTTCTCACAGACGTTGCCAAATTGATCCTACTATACTGTACAAGCAAAGAAAATCAAAAACATACATTTTAAAGATATAAACAGGCAAAAATTTGCACATCGCACCTCTCTCTCTCTCTCTCTCTCTCTCTCTATATATATATATATATATATATATATATATATATATATATGTTGTTTAATTACTTAGTTTCTGGTTATAATAAGATTAGACCAATGCATATTTGTATTAAAAAGTGTTCAATACAATTACATTGTAGAAGTTTTGAATATTTTCCATTTGTAAACGAGTTATCACGTGACCTAGGTTTCTACCATGAGTGGTTTCTTCAGGTGATTTGCAATAACATGTTAGAAACCTAGGTCGCGTAATAACTCGTTTACAAATGGAATATATATATATATATATATATATATATATAGAGAGAGAGAGAGAGAGAGAGAGAGAAAGAGAGAGACAGACAGACAGAAAGAGAAACAGACAAAGAAACATAGAGCGGAAGTTAAATATCAATTGTGGATCTGAATCCGACAGAATGATAAGATAATAAACAAATAGAAAACATGTATCAATCTAAAACTTTTCACTTCTATTGAAGTTTATAGAACGAGAGAAAACAGACAAAAACTGATATTTTCGATTTTACTTGGGTCAGTTCGTATTGGTCAGTCAAGTATCAGTCAGTTAAGTGCCATACGTGATACACGATTGGGTGATCATGTCTTGTAACAGACATGACTGACTGGGCAGAAGATTATTCCGCAGTAGGTTGCCATTACTTTCTGCGGTAGACTGGTTGCCAGCCAAGGCTGTAGAACCCAGGGAAGAGAATGATTAATACCTTTCTCAAGGATATTTATGCGTAAGTGAATGCAAGAAATTCAACTGGAATTCGAACTCGGCTTCCCGATTTCTTGTTCGGAGTCGATATCCACTGCACCACAACGCACATCCATGTATCACGCGTAGTAAAACAGTAGATTTTTTTTTTATGTAAATTTGTGAAGCTTCTTCTCTGTCTTAACCGGCATCGGATCGTAATTGTGTATTTGTATCTGTCTATTGTGAGTTCTAATGTCTTTACCTGTGTCCGGTCTGCCAGTGCAACTTTTTACGTACATATTCTTTGTATTATAAATATACGTTAGATTGTTTAAGAACGAATTTTAAAAAAAGATGATGATGCAATGTATTGTTTTAGTCTTGTGTTTAAAGTTAGTAATAATTGTTTTAAGTTTTCAAAGTATTTCTCCCTAAAAAATCAGATTATCTTTAATTAAGGTGGCATTAGTGAAATCAAGGATATGTCCACTAATGCTTTTATGCAATATGAGAAATTTAAATTAGTTATCTAAACGCAAATCTCTTTTGTGCTCGTAGATGTGGGTTCATTTGATAAATCCTGGAATATTATGTAATGTTGGGCTTATTTTTCTTCCTAATTATATATACGATATTACTAAGATATATCCAGCCAACCTTCCTGACCTTCGGTTGATTCCGCCTACGTTGTGTTGTTGCTTTCGGATTAACCAAACAGGATTGCTTGTTGTCACTTGACGAAACTGGCCCAGACACGCGATGGATTGGTATATAATGAAATCCAGATGTAAAGCCGCAACGATAGGTATATATATATATATATATATATATATATATATATATATATATATATATATATCGGATAAATACAAGAGACTACAAGAAATTCAAAGTAAGGGACAAAAAAGAGATATCAGTTGGCCGGTATTTAAAGAGAGCGATAATATTCGTGTTCTGTATCCCCACGAGGTGATGGTTTGTTCAACTTCCAGCTGGTTGAATTTAGACTGACCGTTTCTTGCAATATCTCTCAGCTAATTTCTTTCTACCTTCCCATTCTAAACACGGGACCCGAACTAACTAATTCCGTTTTCCACCCCAGTTTTATTAGAAAGACTAAAAAACTGGAGTGTTAGGTATGGGGTTTCTGTTTCCCCCTCCCTATATATGATTTTGACATGTAAGTAATATCATTTAAACATTTCGACTTCCAGGAGAAGGAGAGAAAAACCCACTCTCTGTTATTGTCTGCCTGTTCTTATCAGCTGTCCTGCTAACCAGTAAACAAGAAATCCTCAAGGCCGTATTCTGACCTAGGACCACACATTAACAAATATTTTTACTAACTAGCTTTGATAAATTTGTTTACTTCTCCCAATAAAAGCAATTCGGCAGTCAGTGAATCCTGAATCTATATTTTCCACTTTTTATCACCTCGGCTAATTTTTCCGACAAAAAAGTTTTGCACTCATTGTCCTCTGAAACTGTATTTTCTAATTTTTATCATTTCGGTTACTTTTTCCGAAAAGAATGAATGTATTTTTCAATTTTAGAGAAATCTTTTGTCATCTTGAAAATCACTTAAAATTCATACCAGCCAGCTAAAGATAAAGTTACATGTAGTTGAGGTAACGATCTTAGTATTAGGGATGACTAGTTTGTTTACAAGTTTATGCCAGGATTTTTCATCGGAGGCCACAATTTAAACAACCTAAGGTACGCAGATGATACAGTGCTGATAGCAGACACAGAAAGGAAACTACAAGACTTCCTACAGAAGGTAGCTGAAGAAAGTAAGAAGAAAGGACTAGAAATAAACTGTATGCCAAATACAGGTCGGGGATACTAGAATCAAGCAGGTACATAAATTTAAATACCTGGGAAGTGTTATAACAGAAGACGGAAAGTGCTACACAAGATCCGAAGGCGAATTGGCATGGCGAAAGAAGCATTCAAGAAGTTGAGTAAGGTATTAAGAAACAGGACAATTTCGCTAGAAACAAGGAAGAGAGTACTGGATTGCTATGTGCTGTCCGTTCTTCAATGTGGCAGTGAATGCCGGACAATATCATTAAAGATGAAGGAAAAACTTGAAGCAACTGAAATGTGGTTCTACAGAAGGATGCTGCGAATATCATGGATCGAGCATGTGAGCAATGATGAGGTCTTAGAAATGATGGAAACAAAAAGGAAATTAATACTGAGCATCAGGAAGAGACAGCTGAAGATCCTGGGACATACAATGAGGAAGGAGGGCTTGGAGAACCTGATACTAACAGGCCAGATACAGGGAAAAGAGACAGGGGAAAGCAACGGATAACATATTTGAAGGACCTAATCAGGAGGATGATGTAACGAGGGTTGCATGGTGTAACAGGAGAAGGCGTGCTAAGAGCTACCAGGGATAGAGAGACGTGGAAAACCATGATCGCCTACGTCCTGAAAGGACCGGGCACATTGAAGAAGAAGAAGAAGAAGAAGAAGAAGAAGAAGAAGAAGAAGAAGAAGAAGAAGAATGTTAGTGGGTATGATTATTAATTTTATGTAATTTTCGTTAGTGTTACTAATAATGTCTATTTGTGGATTTTGCAAGTGTTTTTTTAACGTTGAGGATGATATGATGTGTGTAGTCAACAATTCTGAATGTTTTCGCGATATATTTATGTTCTTCATTAAGCTACTCTAAGTTGCATATTCTAAAGGCTCTAAAATAGACTCCTATGATTAGTCCAGATTTTTTTCTCTGGCTGTGGTAAAAATGGAAATTGATTAGATCGTTTTTACCTCTGCGTTTAACTTTAAAATCTAATTTCTTATCATTGCTTATAAGATGTTAGTGAAAGGTAGAGAACCTTTTATATCAAATCTTTTATAAATTTGATAATATTTTACTGAGTCTTATCTCGACTTGGTTTTGTATCTTGGGGATATATTAAAAATATGTTATCTATATACCATCGGTAAATAGAGCTGCTTGGTATGATGTATTTAAACAGAGCAGATTCTAAAAATTCTAAGAAAAAGCAAGTAATGACACCACTGATAGGTAATCCGAAGTTTTGCTTGTAGAGGAAATTGTTGAAAGTGAAGGAGTGATTAGTGTTTAGTCTTAGTGACCAGCAACACAACACATATCAAACACTCTGGTGACTTAATTCAGAGAATACGAAAAGTAAATGTGGAAAATATGGTTATGGTTATGGTGAGCTTAAGCATCAGCATATTGAGAAAAAAACTCAAAATGTCCAAAGAGATCTTCCTCTGACCATCTAAAATTATGCAAACTAATCTCTAACCACTGCGTTTTCTCTTTCAACAATATGCTTTACAAACAAAAACTTTGCTTACCTATGAGGTCACCATACCTCTTCAGTTGTAAGCTTCTTACTCCTTTTCCACCCTTATCTATAAATTGTCATATCTTCTTGGTAAAGATAATAGAATTGTTTTCTTTTGCACCCCTCGATTTAGAGTTATGTGTTTTCCTACGCATAGACTGGTTTTCAGCTATTGTTAACGAGCCCTCTTTACCCTTCAATTTAACTCATATCTTGAGGGGAAAACAGAGATTTAAGCCTTTTAAAAAGGCATTTGTCAGAAACTGAAAGCAAAAGACGAGGCTATACAAACTTTTGCGTATTTGTATGTGCGTCTCCGTAAAATATGGTATAATTAAATAAAACAACGCATCATATATTTTCGAAACCATTCATTCTAGTCAGACATCATAAGGAGATTCAAAGGTATATTACAGTTGACTGTACATCATCGCAAATATAACTGCTGCATATATGACACCCTAACCCCTCCTGGCCCCAAAATTGCATTGCGAGCGCTAACTGGCCGTAAGTTACTCGCACCTTAGTCTGCAGCTGTTCGCTTTCATTCTTCACCAGGTGATCAAAGATGTCAAATTATCAGTCGAAAATCTTTCACAACGTTGTGATTTCTGATCTCAGAGAAAATTAGGGACCTGCAAAGAAAGGACGGTTGTCTTCGTACTGCCTTCTCAAAAACTGTAATCAAGATGTGGTTGGATGCACATGCAGAAATAAGGGAAACAGGCCAGAACAATAACAAAAACAACAATGCAGAAATGAAGGCCAGTTTATGTGGACTAATAATTATATTGTAATTCTCTATATATCGACAGAGGGAGACTAATGCAAACAAAACAAACAAGCAAAAAATAAAAAATAAAATACAATCCAACTTTTTCAAAGTCCACAAATTACTGCAGCTACTATGTTGTTGTTGTTGTTGCTAGAATTAATACAGTCCTGTTGCTTCTCTGCCGATAAACGGTGTTCATGCCACTAGCATGTGAAAGAAAGAAAGAGAGAGAGAAATTTTCCGCGTCTTTCACTTCTTCGTCTGTCCACCTTACCTCTGCCGACGACTTGTGTCTCTGTCTGTCTTGATTTTGAAATCCGTTCCGTTTTGGTTGAAACTGTTTCAATATGACGCGAGGTGGTAAGACACCAGAATGTATCCCCATTAAAATATAACGTCAACTTCGTTTATCTGGTCCACCTCAAATGCGCACAATTCCCGCCATAACGGTTCCACTTCGTTGGTTTTATATATTTACCTGACAGCATTAATTGCAATTACATCCTTACGTGGGTGGTCTTTTCAAAATCGACTGATAATTCCGTTTTCGGTCGTTCCTCCAACTTTCTCTCCGAGAGAGAAAAGGAGAGAATAACAGACAAACAAGAAAGAAAGAAAATGAAATCTCTTCCCTGGCCTAATCATCTGAGGATTGTTAAATTATTATCATACCGACATGTCATCTCATAAATGTCTTGCATTTCGCCTCTCTACTTCTCTCGGCTATCCCAGCATTTCTTTACTCCTCTTTCCCTCACTCCCCATAGAAAAAAAGTTGATTTTTTCTGAGAAGAAATTATATACATAGAAATATTTTCCAAATATCGAATCCAGGATCTGTCGATATTTGTTTAACGTATGTGAATAAGGAACACTTACAGTGTTACACGAAAAGCAGTCGATTGTCAGTGGAAACTTCCGTACTTTGACTACTTTGACCGGATGTCTTAATGGTTAGCTAATTTTTTCAGAGATCATTGTGACTAAATTTCAAATTGATTTTAAAGTAATGCATCAAATACGAAACTAGTTGTTTGTATAATAACTGATATGTAATACGCCATCTTACACTTCAATTAATACATTTTTACAAAAACAACCATTCTATAGGATTATTTTAGAGATATCTAGTTGTTGGGAACTCATAGATGATGCTACATTTGAACTTTTGGTAATTCTCTCTCTCTCTCTCTCTCTCTCTATCTATCTATCTATCTATCTATCTATATATCTCAGTCTGTTCATATCTATCTATCTATCTATCTATCTATCTATCTCATCTCAGTCTGTTCATATCTATCTATCTATCTATCTATCTATCTATCTATCTAAGTCTGTTCATATCTATCTATCTATCTATCTATCTATCTATCTATCTAGTCTGTTCTATCTATCTATCTATCTATCTATCTATCTATCTATCTATCTCAGTCTGTTCATATCTATCTATCTATCTATCTATCTATCTATCTATCTATCTATCTATCTATCTATCTATCTATCTTTCTCAGTCTGTTCTTATCTATCTATCTATCTATCTATCTATCTATCTATCTATCTATCTATCTATCACACGCACACGCACATACACACACTTTTTAGAGAGAAAAAAAGAGAGAGATTTGAAAACGCAGAAAAATTTTCTTCGTCAGAACAATACGTTGGTAAATATTCAATTGACAGAATAACAATTACAACAAAATATAAGGAGATGAAAAAGGAAACACGATTTAAATACAAAGAATATATTAACAAAAGCGCCAATATGAATAGTTCTTCGTAAGTTTAAAATCGAAAGATTTCACTAATATAAATCATGCAGGATCCATAAAGCAAACAAAATTCTCTTCTTGACTGCACAGTGACGATTGATGTAATTTCATAAAAAAAAACCCCTCTTCAAATTATGAGTAAATGCTTAGCGGACCAAACCCTACACAGTACAGTGAACGTATAATCACTATATATATATATATATATATATATATTGACATCCGCAAACACAGATCTGTTTCGCTGTATCACAGCTCATCAGTACGGTTAGACTCCGATTGCTACATAACCCAGGCTCGAAACCCGACCTAAGTGGCATTAGTCGGCGACTCTACCCCTGGGCCACGGGGCGTTCGATGGAAGAAGGCGGTCTTTTTAGCACATTACGCGCCCATTAGCTAGAGTGCTCCAATTCATTTTACCGAATGAGCAATGCTCATCCGCGGACAATCCTGCTTCCGTGTTTTACAGGTCTTGAGTACAGTTAGACATCCGATCGCTTCTAGGCAGAATTGAAAGCCCACCGATTTGACACCAGCCAGCAATTCTAGCTCTATGTTATGGGCGTTCTTTAGATAAAGGCAGATTTTAGCGTGATATGTACAGAATACACACATGCCAGTAGCCAAAAGTGTCTAAATTCCTAACTGAATGAACGATGCGTAAATAGCGCTGAATATATATATATATATATATATATATATATATATATGTGTGTGTGTGTGTGTGTGTGTGTGTGTGTGTGTGTGTGTGTGTGTGTGAAATGTGTATATATATATAATCACAGACCTACAAAAAGACTGACAGAGCGATTAGGGACGGTTGATGTAATTTAATAAAATGTGCTAAAAATGAGCAAATATTGAGAGGACCGAATTCTGCAGAGGAAAGTAAAAGAATCGTTATTATATCTTGTCGACCACGCTGGATGGTCTAGAAAATGTTAACCAATGGCCGAGTCGTGAAAAGATTGGTACAACGCGTACTGCACTTAAAATGCTTTGTCTTATGTTTACAGGTATGAGCTTGCTGTTTGTTATTATGCCAATTTAATGTTTGCCACTGCATAATTATGGTGAAGTGTTGATTGACCTGTTGGTTAAAGAAGAGTTCTTTCGTGTGTCTTCAAATCAATATAAAACCATCGGTCCGTGTATTGAATACTGCTGCCACATTTGGTCGGGTTCCCCTCCTATTCACGTCGGGGTTCTTGACAAAATCCAACGGAGAATCTCTAATGTGATCGATATCGACTTGGCAGCTCAGCTGCAGTCGCTATCTCACCGGAGTGACGTGGCTTACCCGTGTCTATTCTATAAATGCTTTCACGGCTTCTGCTCCAATGAACGTAAATGACTGGTGCTTCCTAAGTATGAATTTACACGGACTACTAGATTAGCAACGAGGTTCCACACTTTTAGACTGAAACCGACAAAATGTAACTGTAATTTCTACTCTGACGGCTTCTTTTCTCGCACCTCCCGCCTGTAAAATTCCCTCCCATATACTTGCTTCCCCGACAGCTACAATATCTAGGAATTTAAATGTAAGGTCAATAGACATCTCCTATCACACTAACTCGTATCCATTCTCTCAAGCTCTTTTCTCATTTACTCCACCTACATCCTCGGTATTCTAATCCGTTCATTACCCTCCTCCTGACATTTCCTATAACTAAACCCTCTTTCTCATCACGTTCTCCCATATAACCCCTGCGCAACAGTGGCAGTAGAATGCCTTGCTTGGGGTGAGATGATTTTAAAAAAAGTTTTTATGCGTCAAAACTGTTGAATATTGAGGTGCATTGAAAATCGGCTCGCAACGATAAATCAGAAAGCCGACTTCGAATTCCATTAGAATTCTTTACGCGCAAATACCATGGCGAAAGGTATTAATCCGTCTCTTCCCGCTAGATATGGGTTAATAACAGTACAGATTGGGTTTTATAGACTCGGTTGGATGCCAGTCTACCGCACAACTGCGGGAAAATCTTTTGCCTAGTCTGTCATTTGTCTTTTGACATATGTTTGCCCAAGTGTGTATCAAGTCTGGCACTTACTTGAAAGACTGGTTTCAGTATTCTTATATATATATATATATTAAGATAGTTGTGATTTTGTCGACCTGGGTTTCACACTCTTGCGATCGTCAGACAAACTGATTACATTTTTTTAAGTATTGGATATATGTAGGGCTGCGTATATTAGTGTATTTTTGTGGAAGTGGGTGAAACATTTGGAGGAAAATTTGTCGTCTTGACATCTCTCATACAAACGCAGACATAGATACACACTTGTACACCCACTGACGTACATAGAGACACACACACGCACACGCTCGCTTACCTATAAGTGAAACGTATGGGGCTTGGCGTATATATGTATATGTGTGCCGTTGTGTACGTACATAGGCATTTCATTGGTGTGAATTCAAATAGTGTATCTACCGACTTTGATTATAGCGATGTCAACGCGCAGACGGTTGTATATTTCTGTTCTGTGGACAATATTTTCTCCTAGGCACATATGCACGTATGATGTGGTGTGTGCGAAAGTATGATAGGTAAAAATTGCTATTATTTTTAATTATTTAAGGCTGTATTGTTATTTTAAAATCAGTTATTAGCTTGTTTTTGGTGGTTGGACATATTTAAATGGTAGAAATTTCATTTTGTAATGCTTGTTAGTTCTTATGTTGTGGCATTAATTTTACTGTGGCAGAGAGGAGTAATTTACATTGATGATGATTGCGGATTAATACAGCAATAGTAATTGGGATGTGGTAGTAATGGTTAGGGTGGGGTTGATGATAATAACAATTGCGGTAACAAATAGTTATTGTAAAGCGGTAGTAGTGATTAGTAATAGTGGTAAATGTTAATAACTATAAATGCAGTTATTATGATGGTAGTTTGAACTAGAGAATAATTGATAGGATTATGGTATCAGCGGTTCCTATTATGGTATCAGGGTCATAAGCTCACACCTACCTAACTGAATATGGTAGCTCCGTCACTGATATTGAGCACTTTCAAATAAATGCAGCGCATATATAATATATATTATCTATATAATATATTATATCTATTCTAAGACCTCTCCTTAACTGAATCACTATGGAAAAAAGCAAACATAATAGCAAAATTAAAGAATCTACGCTAGGAACTTTCCTAGCGTAGATTCTTTCTTCCATAATAACTCACCTGATATATTAGCCCTATGTAAAACTAATCTTAACACTTCTATCCCCTCATCTGCGTTCTACGTTCCTGGCTACCTTCCCCTCTTCAGGAAGGACTCCAATGTTCATATGCATGGGCTTGGTGTCTATGTCAGCGAACACCTTCCCTTAGCTAGGGTGTCATCTTTTGAATCCCCAGATCATTCTTTCCTGTGCTTCCGCCTCTCACTTCTCAGCTCGATTAGCTATCTCTTCTTTCTCTACCGCTCTCCTTCCTCCCCTAACTGTTCGTTACTTGACATCATTTCTGACAATATTGACAAAGCCATTTCTTCCCATCCCTCTGCCCATGTATTCGTGTTTGGTGACTTTAATGCCCACCACACCTAGTGGCTGAAGAACGCTGTCACCGACCCTGCTGGTGTCCACACCATGAACTTTTCAATCACCCAATCCCTTACGCAAGTAGTGGACTTCCACATGCGTTTCTCCGACAACCGTAACGGAAGGGACTCACTTCTAGACCTCTGCTTCACTTCCATCCCAGACTCTTGCACTACCAGACAACTCTGCCCACTCGGAAACTCTGACCACACTGTAGTGTCCGTCAATATTTCACTCCACTCCCGCCCGACCCATGAAACACAGACAAGTAGAATATCCTACTGCTATCAAAGAGCAGACTGGGATTGGTTCCGAGACTTCCACTGTGACATCCCTTGGAACAACGTCTTTAGTCTTCCCATCGAAGAATGTGCTTCCGAGGTCTCCTCCTGGGTTAAGGCTGGCATCGATGCCTTCATTCCTGCTAGGAAATTCCAGCTTAAATCACATTCGTCTCCATGGTTCTCACCCGCTTGCTCGGCTGCCATTGCCCACCGGAATCATTTCTTCCGACTCTATCGTAACTACGCGTCGGACCAAAACAGGCGTCTTTTAACTTCAGCTCGTAATAAGTGTAAAAGGATACTTAACAAAGCTAAGATGTTGTTTGCTGCCAGAATGAAGCATCGCATAGCATGCTCTAAATTCGGCTCTAAAGACTACTGGCGACTCTGTAAAAGAGTATTGAACAAGAGCAAGTCCACAACAAATTTGAGGTCCTCACCTCCCCAGCAGATAAGGCTGAATGCTTTGCCCGCAGATTCTCGAACAATTCGAGTCTGGACTCGTCTGGAGTTTTGACACCCGACTTCTCACCTAGAACCGAGGCACAACTGAATGATGTCCACATTACACCTTCGCTTGTCTCTAAGATAATCTTAAAACTTGACCCTCACAAAGCGAGCGGTGGTGACGGAATCCCAACCATAGTCTTAAAGAAATGTGCCCCTGAACTCTCCTCTGTCCTTTCTAAGTTCTACAACCTCTGTCTATCTGCTTCCTGCTTTCCTGCCTGTTGGAAATCTTCCTCTGCAGTTCCTATATTTAAAAACTCTGGGGAACCCTCTGACCCTGCAAATTACCGCCCTATCAGCCTTCTTCCGATCTTTGGCAAAGTTTTCGAAGCCATTATCAACGCCGACGTGGTTCAGCATCTCACAGCACACAGGCTCCTCTCGGACAAGCAGAATGGTTTCCGCTTCACCAGGCCTACTGCTGAGATGCTAACGACCATCACCGAGTACATATACCAGGCAATCGACAGGAATGGCGAAGCCCGAACCGTTGCATAGGATATATCTAAAGCGTTCGACAGAGTTTGGCATGCTGGCCTTCTATGTAAACTGCGGAGCTATGGTATAACTGGACATTTGTTTCAACTAATCCAATCATTCCTCTCTAACCGCACAATGAAGGTGGTATTAAACGGACATGCCTCTCAGAACTACCATACAAACGCAGGTGTCCCCAAGGCTCCATCTTAGGTCCTACACTCTTCCTGATATACATTAATTATCTCCATGATTCCATAAAAGCCCAAATAGGTTTGTACGCCGATGACACCACAGTTTACTCTCGCCTCCTACAAAAATCTGGTGTAGGCGTCAAAGCTAACCTCGCAGCCGAGATTGAAAAAGACCTCCAATCCATATTGGACTGGGGTAAGAAATGGTTAGTAAATTTTAATGCTTCTAAAACGAAGATACTCTCAATTAACCATCATCGACAATCTCACCTACCTCCCATTAGCATGGACCAGGCTTGCCTCCCAGAGAGTAAAACACTGCGCCTCCTTGGTCTCACACTTTCAGCGGACCTGAAATGGAATGACTATATCGAATCCATTGCTAAATCTGCTGCTATGAAAGTCGGTTCTCTGTGTAGGGCCCGGAAGTTTTTTCCGTCTGAATCTATCCTGCACATTTATAAATCTACCATCCGCCCGTGCATTGAATACTGCTGCCATATCTGGTCGGGTGCCCCTGCTGTTCTCCTCGGGCTTCTCGATAAGGTTCAGAGGAGGGTCTGTAATGTGATAGATACTGACTTGGCAGACCGCCTGCAGTCTCTCTCCCACCGGCGCGACGTGGCTTCCCTGTGTCTTTTTTATAAATACTTTCACGGCTTCTGCTCCGATGAACTTAGATCACTGGTGCCCCCTAAATACGACATTGAACGAGATACTAGATTAGCAACTAGATACCACCCTTTTACAGTGAAACCTATAAAATGCAACCGTAACTTCTACTCCAACAGTTTCTTTCCTCGCACTTCCCGACTGTGGAATTCTCTTCCAAACGATTGCTTCCCCCGACGGCTACAATCTCCAGGAGTTTAAATGTAAGGTCAATAGACACCTCCTAACACACTAACCTGCTCCCATTTTATCAAACACTCTTCCCATCTGCCCAACCCTCATCCTCGCTATCCTTACTCATCTGTCACCTTCCTCCTGACATTCCCTATATCTAACCACTCCTTCTCTTTACCTTCCCCTATGTAGCCCCATGCGCAATAGTGGCAGTGGAATGCCTTGCTTGGGGTGAGATGATTAAAAAAAAATAATAATAATTTTACATATATAACAAATTGCATAAAAAGATTGCCTTCTTCTACCCAGCGTCCATAGCTCAGAGGTGGAATAACCGACTGACGCCGATTCGGTCGGGTTTCAATCCTGGGTTAAAGGCAATCGGAGTCTAACCGTATTTATACAGCTAAACAGATTTGTCTGCGGATGACAATATATATATATATATTGTCATCCGCACACTTTTCACATATATATATGTGTGGGTGCATGTGTGTGTGTGTGTGTGTGTGTGTGAGAGAGAGAGAGAGAGAGAGATGGGGTGGAGAAAATACTCAGTTATAAACTGCGAAAATGAACAATATGATTTTCATACGTTCCTTATCTCTATCAAAAAGGAAAAATCTTAGACCACTGGAAAAATTAACACAAAAATTAATAAAATGTTTGTCGGTCGTTTTTAATGAAACATATTTAAAAAAAAGATTGCTCCCCAAATAAACATCAGATAGATAGATAGATAGATAGATAGATAGATAGATAGATAGATAGATATAAGAAAATAAAAAGCGTTGATTGTTCAAGTGAAACATTCTTTGCACTAAAACTATAAAAATAAAAGCCGTTGATGGCATCAACGGGCAACTAGCCAAATCTTAAAATTCTTATCATGGTATGTCTCGAACAAATACAAGAATATGAAAAACGAAAAAGAAGAAGCGAAACAAACCTACTTGATCAATAATGTGTGACTAGATTGCCTAGACAACACAAAAAAAGCAAAAAATATAGGTAATTATAAAATATTTATAAATTCATTTGACGCACATATTATTGTGCATTATTAACAAAAGAATCATTCTATTTTCATTTACAATCATTCACTTGGCAATAGATACTAAAAAAAATAGTATGAAATACATCTTCTTTTAAAATGCTGGGGTGGTCTAATAATTATGGCTGGTAGGGTATGTTAACTATGATGCAAACAAAGCTTTTTATTCAAGTGCAGTGTAATTCTGACAGAACCCACAGCTAAGAAATTTATGTCTACAATATAGTAACAAAAATTCACTAAAAATCACTTGATAACTTCAAAGGATTTTGCTCATTTCAGTAGCAGTATATTAATCAGTATGACCTGTCATGTAAATTTAAATAGTTCGAAGAAATAAATAATCGTTTTCTTTTAGTTGTTTATTATCAGCAAAAAATGCTACCACAACATTAAACACCAAAACAGGAAGCGAGTAAAACAGTTACGTGAGGAACAATTATTTTTGCCAGATGACATTTTGGCAAAACGTTTTGATTATAAAATGAATACCGCGCCCATCTTCATAAAAATAAATTGATTGTGAAAGACAGTTTTTACCGGAAGACGTAGCACCATCAGTAAATAATTGATTAGATACGATAATCTAATAAGTTGGCCGGTAACATTACTAATATCCTGGTAGAATGTCATCAGCAATCAACTCATTGTCATTGCATCATTATGTGTTTCGGTAAAACAATTGTTTCTAATTTAGTTTATTTAATTTCTTGTCGTCTTCAAAATTGGCTGTTCTAAATTAGGTCAGCTTATGTTAACTGGTGCGTTTGTGTTGATTACTACACGTAATATTATGGACACAACTCTGCGAGTACTTTTAGAAATATTGCAGGTGTTATCATGATATATCAAGGCATCAATTAATGTTCTGGCTCGTCTATCTATTTCTGTTCTAGCTTGTGTTTTATTCATATCTGGCTTCTTTTTGGTCTCGACTTAGTATCTATCTATGTTAATACCAGCGAACTATTTATGCATCTAAAGACGCGCGAATTAATCTATATATATAACAGGCAATCTGTGAGTATGTACGCCTATATTTGTTAAGCTAAGCCCTACAAAATTTCTAGAGACACATATCTACAGGAAAGCCAGGTCGACACATACTTTTTGAGTTTAAGTTCAGCAACTTTTACCTTTCGTACTTTTTGGCCAATGGAGCGGATTGTTTACATTTGCTCTGTACAAATCTAAGATATATGACGGTTGCTAGATTGCGTCACAGAAATCAAATCACACGTGTAAAAAAGCGACGAAAAAAATGGGCCTTTCTATTTAAATTTTATTCCGGCGTTTTAAAAAATTCATTTGGTCAACAAAAAAGGTGAAAAATTTTCCCCGTAATTTTGAAACAAAAGAAATATAAAAGAAAGTGTTTTTTCAAACAAAAACAAAATATGTAAAAAAAAAATTGCCAATGGTTAATTTAATTATTTAAGTATATATTTTTTATATTTAATATTTAATATTTCATAAAATATAATTAAAAAAAATAAAGCTTTTTTCTCGCTAAATAATTCATGCAGGAAATCAACTTAATTGACTGAAAGAAAAAACGACGTGATGCTAACTGGACGGATACAATGAAAAAGATACAAGTATAGGAGATTTTACACCTGTAAAATCTTTTGTACAATAAAGACGGAAGCTAATGATGGTTTGCCTGAAATAGGCCATACTCCCGATTTACCATGAAATAACGTGTCTGCCTTAATTTTTTCTGATATATATATATATATGTATATATATATATATATATTGTGTGTGGAACATTTTCAGATAGAGTATAAATTTAAAAGACAATATGAATAAAGATAAATCTTATCTAAGATACGTTATCCTTTTCTCTTTTATATATATATATATATATATATATATATATATATATATATATATACGTGTGCGTGTTTGTGCGTATGAAATGGATATGAATACGATTAAAGAATTAAAGTATTCTGTATTGTGTTAAGTGCGTGAGTGTATCTAATCTAAGTTTTATTTCCGGCTGAAAAAATCCCTCTGTTATAAACTTTTCTTTTAATATTCTAAGTGAAATTAACATTTATTTATTCATCAACGGTCTGAACGGGGCAATTTTATTTGTTTTCTTTACGTTGCTGAAATAAATTTTAGATTTATAACCGTTCAACTACCATTCAACTACGTATTGAATCTTCTTTATAATATATATATATATATATATATATATATATATATATATATTCATACATATCTATATATATACATATATATATATATATATATAATTAAACGTTACTATTAGTCAGTGCCCGTATTTGATTAGGTACACTTTTATATATTAAACAGTATATTTATTTACACCTATCGGCCTGAAATTTCGAGAAATCTGATTAAAGTAATTTTTTTCACCAAGAACTGAACCTCCATTTCTCAGGGTAGAAGAGGCCACTTTTTAGCCCAAAAGAGACGAACGGTCAGGTGAAGCCAAATAAATGGATATATTGAATGACTGAAGACAAAGTCAGACAAAACAAAGTCTTGAGTAAAAAAGATACATCGCAAAGTTGATTTTTATTAAAGAACCATACATAAAAATAATGTTGCAGTGTATTAGGCAAAAGATCAATCTACAAGCTTATGTAGAGGGTGGCAATAGCGTTGCTCTGGGAAGGATAGCTTTGTGGCTGCTGAAGAGCGTTGCTCTTAAAAGAACAGTTTATTGCATATCGTTGCTGCTGGCGATGAAGATTGGAGAAGAAAGACTGTTAGTGCTAGCCGGGAAGACATGCCTACTAGAGATGGTTTGAGCGGTGGTCAGGGCAAGCTGCAGATGACAACTGTCTTTGTGGAACTGCCGCAGATAGCTGCAGATGGGAGCTGCCTGTCCATTACTGCTAATGGAGCAAATACTACAACTGAATCCTATTTATCTGCGCCGTTGAACTGGGGTAGAATATAACACAAAGTCATTTTTTTAATGTGGTGAATAGAGCGCATACACTAAGGTCAAATTTCAAAAGTTATACAAGGACCGCGTACGCGGTTACTTAGCTGGTCTTTGCCGCTAGACGCTGGTATTTACTCATGGCTCAACCTCCTGAAAAGAGATATGACACAAAGTCGGGTTTAAGTAGGGAGCCCGAGCACGGACACTCGATCCAATGGTTTAAATTTAACCAGCTCTTGCATACGCTAAGTTGGTCATAAAGGTTGTTTATTCTTCTTAAACAAGTCTCTGTCCGTAGATAGAGCCTCGACTGAGTCGAATGCTGCCCGAGAACAGAGAATTTGTCTGTCTTTCTCAGCCGAGTCCTAGTCCATAGACGGAACCTGACTGAGTCGTTCTCTGCCCGAGGACAGAGAATTTGTTTGCCTTTCTCAGCCGAGTCCTAGTCCGTAGAGGGAGCCTGACTGAGTCGTTCTCTGCCCGAACACAAAAACAAGACATCCATGCAACGACAGGGCCGCTGAAAGTTTGTTTTTGTTGCTTTTTAAGCCTATTTATATCTTGAATAAGTGTAACAAAAACACTGGTTAAACTTTCTCTTTCATTCTATTCCAGCAGCTTTTAAATTGTAAGCGCAAATTCTATTCTATCAGCTTTTTTCTTGCACTTTCCGCCTGTGGAATTCTCTTCCGCATACTTGCTTTCCTGACTACAATCTTTCCTGTTACAATCTCCAAGAATTTAAATGTATAGTCAATAGTCATCTCCTGTCTCACTAACTTACATCCTCTCTCCCATGCTTTTCTACATCAACCCCACTCTCATCGGTACTTTTTTCCCTTTTCTACTCTCTTCCTGACAACCCCTGCAACTTCTCACTCCTCAAAACATTCCTCCTACGTAACCCCCTGCACAACAGTGGCAGTAAAATGCCTTGCTTGGGGCGACACGATTATATAAAAGAAAAATTTGATTTCAAAAGATGTGTGAGTGCCGACAGGATGCGGTAATGAAGTGCAAATAAAAAGCTATGTCGGTTTATCTTTGCAAGTATATTTGGGAAGACAGTTAAGGAGCATAGATCATAAATCATCGATTTCTTGTGATATGAACAGCTTATTCTTGTCTTATAAAGAAATTAATCAATTTCTTTTAAAATCTAGCGTAAGAAGATTTTTCGACTTCGAATTAAAACCATTTTTTATTTCATATAAAAAGCCTCTTATAACCGTTATTCTTTTATATTGAGGTTGATAATTCAATGGATGGCGGGCGTAAACAACGCGGGCATCTTAAGAAAAACGGAAACAAAAAACACTCACAATAATAAAGTGACAACTATAATATTGCTTTAACATTTCGCCAGAAGCAAGACAGTAAAGGCTACTGAGTCTGAAATGAAATAATGAAAGAAGAAACATTATTACGGTAGGAGAAAAATAAAAGAAGAGGAATCAAGAAGACAGTAGATAACGACTGGCATTGCACTTAAATTTTTGAAGACCTAATTTGTCAGGATAGCACGGATACGGCTGTTAGTCCCTCAAGCGAGAAGCGCAAGATAAGTAACTGTTAGCATACAACTTGTTATTACATCTATCCATTTCCATAATGAGTTCATAACACTTAGTTACTAATCAAGAATTACTCTTAAATTCATAAAGTTTACATACCATAGCAGACAATCCACCTGAACAATTTCTATGAAATTATTAATAGAAAGATACATTGTAACTACATTACGGTCGACTGCAACAGAGATGCCAGATCAAGACCAATAACATACCGGATACTTCTCTGGATTTTATCAAGAATCTTTAAATACATTGTCGGAGCACTGGACCATATGTGGCAGCAATATTTAAATCATTTATAAATATATAAGATTCTGGAGAGAAAAATTATCTAACATGATACAGTGAATCAAGTTTATTACTAGTAGACTTAGCGATTGATTCATAATAAACGTTTCAATTTGTCAGCTGAGAATGTTATCCCGAGTCGGCAATTAGGCACTCTCCTGACGGTTAGCATCAGCAATGCTGATGGAACACTGAAATTATTTTCTCATACGATTATTTGTTTGCAGTTTCGTTTTGGAGCGTTAAAATTGACAAGCCATTTCTTTGTACAGTTAACAGCAGATTGTAGGTTATATTTAATGGATATATAGAAAAGAGGTCCTGGAAATTTGACACTTACATATCCTATTGATGTTGCTGTTGTGTGAATGAATGGCGAAACGAAAGTGGAAACTTAAGGTTTGGGAAAGGTCATATTTTGCCAACGGATATAGTAGATAGGAGGTTATGGCGGGCATTGATCGCCTATCTTGTGGAAGTAAATAGTATGTACATGACCTATAAGAGTTTCCGTGGAAATGGTTAATCTTAAAAATGGAAAAGATTTATAAAAGCAGCAGCAGCAGCAGTATGGAACGAAATAGGACAAGGGGCAAATAAAAGCATAAAGAAAGAATGGAATTAATTTAAAGAGAAAGGTATATAAGTGGGTATCAATTTTTTTTATTTAGAATCTCGTATTGGAATCACGATATTTTGGATTCAAACTATAGCGTCCATCGATCCAAGTAGAAAAGAACTGAAGGCATATAAGTTATTTTATTTTTTGCTTCTTGAACTAAGCACATATAGTGAAATGGAAAAGCTGCATTTTAACCTTTTTCTTTAATCATTTCAGCCCAAGCAAGGCATTCCACTGCCACCATATCGCAGGGGGTTACATCGGGGAAGGTGCTGAGAGAGCGATTGGATATAGGAAAGGTCAGAAGGAGGGTGACAGACGAGTAAAGAGGTACATAGGAAGAGTATTTGAGAGAACGGGTGCGAGTTAGTGTGTTAGGAGTTGTCTATTGACCTTACATTTAAACTCCTAGAGATTGTAGATGTCAGGGAAGCAAGTATGCGGAAGGGAATTCCAACGGCAGCCTAATTCAACCTTTTGTTTTAAATAAACACTAAAACATATTTCATAGTGTATAGTTAGGTCTTGATGATTATCACAATGCATTTAGTAAAATAAAGGAAGGTAAAGAAGTTGTTGGATATTACCTGTTCATTATACATTAATATTTCGAGATGAAAATCTCATATTCAGAATTATAAGGGAGCTTGTTTTCGAGTTCCATGCTTTTCAACGAATGGTCATTCTTGGCTACTACTGGTCTCATTAATTTTAATGTGTGTGTGTGTGTGTGTGTGTGTGTGTGTGTGTGTGTGTGTGTGTGTGTGTGTGTGTGTGTGTGTGTGTTCCGGTTTATAGTACGTTGGAGTGTGTGTGTAAATATATATATATGTGTGTGTATGTGTGTGTATGTCCTCCTTAGTATATATATTGTGTGTGAAGTATTTTCATTTGTTTTTCAATGCTTCGATGAAAATGTAGTTGTTAAATCATATTAAATCAAGTTTGATTTTCAAACTTGAAATGAAATGTCAGTCGTTGTTTTCTGTCTTCTTAATTCCTGTTATTTTTTGTTGACTCTCCTTGAAGTTTTCTTTTTCTCATACTCTCACATACTCAATAACCCCTTGCGTCTTAGTGACTTTATCATCTTGCTTGAAGTAAAATGATTAAAACAATGAAACAACAAAAACAACATCGAAATTATAAAAGGAGGACAATTTGGAGAAAATAGAAACCGAAAAAATACTATTCACAAAATGTCTATTCAGCGACAAACCATAGGAAAAGCAAGGATTATAACATTATCGTTTAACTTCAGCATGTAATATAGCCAAACTCTGGCCATGCATTGAACCTAAATTGAACGGAATATTCGTATTTTCCCTTGCTCCTCTATAGATTTGAGTTTGAGTTTTGTTTAATGGCATATCAATCTCTGTAGGTTATTTAATGACAAAAAAGTCGAGTTTTAAGACATTTTTTTAATGATCGGTTATAGTGTGAACGTTGATTGAGTCAGATTTTGATGAAATTTTTTTTATTATTTTTTTATTTTAGAAAATTGAAAATGTCTTCTAGTTTTGTAGTAAAAAATGTATTATGGCAATATTTTTTTTTACTCCAAAAATGTATTGTTGGTAATATTTTTCATTCAAAAATGTATATTTTTCCATAAAGTTCTATTTTTATACATTCATAGTGTTTTGACCCCAGTTTGGGGATAAACTATTTGCCCATAGTTGGGACCCTAACAAGTGCTACCACCCCGGGTCAAAGTGGACCTGGGAACAACAGTAATTAAGAGATGATTCCATGCTTCTCACAACCTCACAATCAGAGGCCTTGCTGCTGGATGCAGTTTACCATCATACCCAGGACCGCTCTTCTATAGAAGAAACATTGTAGCTTTATAGAATGATAAGTAAGAAATATTTTATGTTATAAATCTCAATATCTTCCCGCAATTGTCCAGAGGCTGAAAGTGTAATAAATTTGTTGCTATGAATGTTGTCTGAACGTATGAAAAATGTTTGATACGTGAGTATCTGTTATTGAAAACCTAACTTTGATGATTTTAACGTTTCCAACGTAAAGAACATCCTGGGATTATATTATAAAGTGTCAGTCAGTGCCGAGGACAGAAAAATATGGATCTGGCATTGATTTTCAATAGTGAAAAAAGTTCCCGTTTTCCGAGTGCATTCATGGTTTCGGAAAGATAAATGAAAATTAAAAAAAAAAAAACGTAAATCCAAATCAATTCTTTACTTTTTTACTTTGCCAAACTTCCATTTATATTTCTTATTTTTTGCTCTTATATGGCAAATTTAATTTTTAAAAACGAAATATTCACACGATACACATAGATATATACATAGATTACTTAAGTGTGAGTGCCTATGCGCGCTAGTTTGTATCTGCATGTGTGCTTGTCTAGGTGTGTGTTAGACATAAATCAAACGATTTTTTATCCAGTTCTTATATAGCAAAATTCTTTAAAGATAAATCAACTCATAGCTAGAAATTATTATGAGTCATAAATAATTTTCGTTTTGGCAACTTTATTTTTTCAACAATGTTAGGCACAATAATATTTTATCCAGTTCTATGTACAACGTCTGTTAGAATGGACGTCATAGCAAGGGAGATAACTTGCTCACTAGATTGATGTTAAGTTATGCCTCTCGAACAGAACTCTCTATGACAACAGAGTAGAAAAGAGGTTTCAAAATGGCGGCCACGCGTCTTCACTTGTCCCGTATCGAATTATCAACCTACTGTTAAAACACTGCATTGTTATCAATAGTAAATAAAATGACTAAAAGTTTGAATTGTGTGTCTGTTCTTATTTGACACAAATAAGCCTATACAGAGACAACACTATTAATTACAATAAGTGTTGCACCGTGTATTATGACAATCAGTGCCTATATTTCATTCTAACAAAACGCTCAGTATCATTTAAACACAATATCGTAAATTAAAAATCAGGCAGCTCTTTGATACATTTCGATTAAAATTGCGCAGGTTTAGATTTGAAAACATTTTCCGAAAAAATCTTGAATCAGGATTTTATTAGAAAAAAATTTCCCTATCAAAGCGTTTTGCAGCGATTGAAAACGGTAACAATCGATTGGTGAAAGAACAGGCGAAAGTGGCAGTTGGAACAAGACAATCAAGTTCAATTTTTTCCTTCCTTTAGTCTTGTTTTATGCGGCCTTGTGTCGTCATTAAAGAGAAAAACATTTTCTTTTTAATGTATAAAAATCGCTTTTGAACTAAATTCTTATGAACACCTTGCAGCTGCTATATTTGTAAATGTGAATTTATTTATTTAAACCGTTTTAATAACTCTAAAGGAATTAAAACCCAATGATTCCTACCAACCGGAAGCATTAATTTTCTTCCATGGATCTGACAGTTTGACACAAGTTGTGAAGTCTTATCCTTGTCAATTCATTACTTTTTGTGCTGAACATTGTTGGAGACAACCCATTTGTCATCACCTTTTATATTATTATAATGAACAGTAAAGTAGAATGATTCATTCGTAATTACAATTATTTGTAGCGGATAAGAAATAAATTAAAATTAACCTTCTTTACTTTTAAAAACACTCACAATGATGTGTGAAATCCTGGTTTTCCCAAATAAAAAAAGGATTGGCCATCTGCTTAACGAAAAGGTCGAAACCAGATTTCGCCAAAAAGTGTTTAAATAATTTTTGACCAATAGGAGCGACTTGTAAGACTTGAAAGAACTTAGCGATCCAGTGTGAATTTCAAAAGGACATATAAATGTCTTCGCAATGTCAGAGACTCAGATGGGAGCAGCGAAAGAGAGACACACATCTAAAATGTAATTTCAAACTTCAAACGACCCGGATATTTTCCTCTTTCACTTTCTTCTTATCTCTTTCAACAATTACTACTACGAACATTTTGTACGAACTCTACTCTTAACCTCTTAATAACGTTTCTAATTGCACATTAACTCCTACAACTTATGTTAGTCTTTCCCTTTAATAAATTTCTATTTTAAAATGCAAAATGTACATTTTATTCTTCTTACGTTATGCCACACAATTCCACATATTCCAACCTGCCGACAACCAAACTTATGATGAAAACCTTCTGATGATAATTCTGCATAAATCCTGTAAACTGTAGGGAGTTCGGTTAAGTCTGACACAAGGCCGAATGAAAGAAACATTAATCTCCTTGGGCTTCTTGACAAAATACAAAGGAGGATCTGTAACGTGGTTGATACTGACTTGGCAGCCGCTCTCACATCGGCGTGATGTAGCTTCCCTGTGCCTCTTCTACAAGTACTTTCATGGCTTCTGCTCCGATGAGCTTAGATCACTGGTGCCGCCTAAGCACGAATTTACACGAGATACTAGATTAGCAACTAGGTCCCACCCTTTTACAGTTAAACAAATAAGATGTAACCGTAAATTCTACTCCAACAGCTTCTTTTCTCGCGCTTCCCGCCTGTGGAACTCTCTTCCACAAGTCTGCTTTCCAGACAGTTACAATCTCCAGGTGTTTAAATGTAGGGTCAATAGACACCTCCTATCACACTAACTCCCAACTATTCTCACAACACTCTCATCTACCCAACCCTCATTCTCGGTATCCTCACCCGCCTATCACCCACCCTCTGTTATTTCCTATATTTAATTATTTCTCCACTCTACGTAGCCCCCTGCACAGTAGTGGCAGTGACATGCCTTGCTCGGGGTGAAACGCTTATATAAAAAAAAAACCAGCTCCCTACGCTTCAACTTCATCAAAACGAAAATGACTTATGCCTTAATCTAACAAGTAAACGTTAATGTTCAGGTGAGAGTTTAATTTTCTTTTTACCAAAGCACTTCACAGAAATAGAGATTATTCTAATTCAAGTGACAAACTTCGAAACTTTAGACAATAGGTTTATTTCCAATGTTGTATACAACATTCATATTATATTTGATTTATTTTTTAAAGAAATATGTAGCATTTATTGACTTAGCGGCTAGTACTACTGTCATTTAAAATTTGTAAGATCTTTCTCTTAAAACATTTTGCAAGAAAATTGCTGTATTAAGTTCACTAGCTATTATTACTCCTTCTTATAGTGATGGGAGTTTCCTTCTTAACCTTTTGTTTGAAGTAATGTGGAACGTCAACATCTTGATTATGTCATTATTTTCTGTTCGTCTTACATGCAATATTCATTTTAGTTCTTACTGATGTTAAAATTCATCAAGTGATATTGTTTTGCTTATTTGATAAAATTCTGTTTTTGATTGTGTAGCACCAGTTCACAAATATAAAAAACTATGACCTTCACCAAGATCGTCACTTCAAAGTCATTTTTTACTATTGATTTTAGAAAGTGGATATATAATTTTTAATCATCTCACCCCAAACAAGGCATTCTACTGCCACTGTTGCGCAGGAGGTTACATCGGGGAAAGTGATGAGAAAGATGGGTTAGTTATAGGAAATGTCAGGAGGAGGGTAATAGACGGATGAGGATACTGAGGATGTGGGTAGAGTAGATGGAAAAATAGCTTGCGAGAATGAATGCAAGTTACAGTAATAGAAGATGTCTATTGACCTTACATTTAAATTCCTGGATATTGTAGCTGTCGGGGAAGCAAGTATATGGAAGGGAATTCCACAGGTGGAAAGTGATTGAAAAGAGGCTGTTAGAGTAGAAATTACGGTTACACTTTATCGGTTTCACTGTAAAAGGGTGGGACTTAGTTGCTAATCTAGTAGCTCGTGGAAATTCATAGATAGGGAGCACCAGTGATCTAAGTTCATTGGAGCAGATATTGTAAAAGTATTTATAGAAGAGGAACAGGGAAGCCACGTCACGCCTGTGAAAGAGCGACTGCAGCCGAGCTGCTAAGTCGGTATCGATCACATTGCAAATTCTCTGTTGGATTTTGTCAAGAACCTCGAGGTGAATAGCAGAGGCACCCGACCAGATATGGTATCAGTATTCAATACATGGATGGATGGTAGATTTATATATGTGTAGGATGTACCCAGACGGGAAAAACTTCCTGGCCCTGCACAGTAAACCAACATTCTTGGCAGCAGATTTAACAATGGATTCGATATCGTAATTCCACATGAGGTTCGCTGAGAATGTGAGGCCAAGGAGGCGGAGTGTTGTACTCTCAGGGTGGTTAGCCTGTTCCATGCTAATGGGGGGTAGGATCGATTGTCTATGATGGTTAATAAAGAGCAGCTTCGTTTTGGAAGCATTAAAATTTACGAGCCATTTCTTTCCCCAGTCCACTAGGATAGGCTGTCCTTCTCAAGCTCGGCAGCGAGGTTTGCTTTTTCAACCTCAGCAGATTTTTGATCAAGGCGAGAGTAAACGGTGGTGTCGTCGGCATAGAGGCCTACTTGGGACCTTATAACACCGGGGAAATCGTTAATGTAGATCAGAAAAATCGTGGGACCTACAATAGAGCCTTGAGGGACACCCTCGTTCGTATGGTAGTTTTGGGAGGCATGTCCCTTTCTGACAGTTTAGATATTTCTGAAGTAATTTAGTATTTTTCATATCATCCATGTGAAAGTTTTGATCTGGTGAGGGCACTGAAGAGTATGATTCAACTTTTCAGGTTAATGTTTTATTCTTGTAGCAATTCGAGGCAAAACTACATCTCAAATAAAGTTCAATTTCCTAATTTTCTATACTAAATTTGTTTTAACTTATCCATACACAGGGATATCTGAAGTATTTGAAGTTTACTAATCTCATATCTTGAATTGTTATTATGGACTCAGATTTTCGATTCCTGTTTTCATTCCAAATCTTGATTATTGCTTCTGTTTAGGAACATTTTATTTGTACTCGTATTTCATTTCATTCCTTTCATTTCCTAATGAATTTGTCTTAATAATGTTAATTTGTCTTGTTCATTTGTCTCCCAATTAAGAATGCCCATGTTGTCAGCATTTCTTCATAATGATCATAATGATCAAAAAATTTACCTGATGGAAAATGAAAGCAGGATCATTGCCTTCTATTCAGTCAGTTAAGTGTCATACGTGATACGCGCTTGGGCGATCATGTCCCGAAAGAGACATGACTAACTGGGCAGAAAATTCTCGTAGTTACCATTACTTTCTGCAGTAGATTAGTTGCCAACCAAGGGTTTAGAACCGAATTTGTCACGCTATTTAACCCATAGCTGGAGGGAGATCGACAGATTCATACCTTTTCCAAGGGTATTTGCGCATATGTAAATACAATGAATTCAACTGAATTGTAAATGTAAATTGTATATCTAAATGCAGTGAATTCAATTGAACTCCACAATTTCCCGTTCCGAATCGATATCTACTGCACCACAACGGACAAAGGCATATATTTATTGAAATAGTTGCTATAACATTGGCTAATTGCCAATCAATACGAACTTTCTAAAATGGTAAAAAATAAGTATTTCCTTATTGCTGTTTCGAATATTTTGATAATTTAGTGTTTGTAAATTTATGATTTTTATTTCATATTTATTTCTATGTGAATTGATCAAGGACAAATATTGTATTGCATTGGAATTGCATCAATTTTTAGAATGTTGTCAATAAAAAATCTTTTAAATAAACAATCTATTAATAGTCAGTTAATGTGTCATTCGTTAGGGCGATCATGTCTTGAAAAAGACATTACTGATTGGGCAGAAAACTTCCCGCAGTAGGTTGCCGTTACTTCCTCTGTTTAACTGATTTCCAACCAAAGCTATAGATCCTAATCTGTTCTGTTATTTAACCTATAGCTAGAGTAAAAAAAAGCGATGAATTCCAAAGGGTCTTTGTGCGTAAATGAAAGCAATGAAGTTAGCTAGAATTCGAACTCGACTCTTCGATTTCTTGTTCTAAGCCGATATCTACTGCACCAGAAAGCACAACACTTTTGTTGTCAATTCTCAAGAGCAAAGAAATTGTAAGAATTCGTCTTCATATGTTGAGTTTTTATTACAATTTTAATCAGCACTTTTAAAACAATAAACATTGTTGAGGAGTGACGGTAGTTAAACTACAACCGCTGTCAAGGAAAAAACTCTCCTTTTTTGACACTTATTATTTTGTGAGCACAAAAAGCAATGTTTGCCCATAAAACTTTTGAAATATTTGTAGAAACAATTCGTAATCATGCGTGACTCAAAAAATCTTTCTTGCATGTAAAACAGTTCAGTAACACCTTTAGTAAAGATGCATGTCATATAATGATACAGAGATTGTGAACTATTTTTTTTTGCATCTAGCAGATAATATTCAAACCTATATAAATGTCAGTCAGTCAATTAAGTGTCATACGTGATATAAACTTTGGGCGATCATGTCTTCAAAGAGACATGACCCACTGGGCAGAAGATTATCCAGCAGTAGGTTGCCATTGCTTTCTGCTGTAGATTGGTTACTAGCCAATGCTATAGAACCCAATCTGTCATATTATTTAACCCATAACTGGAGGGAAGAGACGGATTAAAACATTCCCCAAGGATATTTATGTGTAAGTGAATGCAACTAGAATTCGAACTCGGCACCGCAATTTGTTGTTCCGAGTCGATATCTACTGCACCACATAAAGGTAAATCTATATTTTTCCAATCTCCTTGTTATTTTATCCATGAATAATTTACTGCTATATTAATAATCAATAATTTACTGTTAATATTTTTTATGTTATGTTAAGAAATTATAATTCACTGTTATTTCAAAAATTAATGAATTATATCAATAATTAATAATTAACTGTTATATTCATACTTACTAATTCACTGTTATAAAAAAACTAATCATTCACTGATATATTAATAATTTTCTGCTATATTAATAATGAATAAGTCACTATTAAATTAATAATTATTAATTCAATGTTATATTAGAAATTAACAGTTTACTGTTATATAAATAATTAGTAATTCACTGTTGTTTAAATAACTAATAATTCGCTGTTTATTTAATACTTTACAGCTATATTAATAATTAACAATTCGCCGTTATATTAATAATTAACAATTCCCCGTTATATTAATAATTAATAATCCACCGTTATATTAATAATCAATAATTCACTGCTATATTAATAATTATTAATTTACTGATACATTAATAAGAAAATAGCTTTTATATCAATAATTACCAATTTACTTTTATATTAATATGCATAAAAGTCTAACTCATACAAGTTTCTAATAAAAAGATATGGTTACTCTAAAATCTTCTTCTTCTTCTTTTTCTTCTTATTCTTCTTATTCTTCTTCTTCTTTGTGCCCTATTCTTTCAGAACGTAGGCGATCATGGCTTTTCACGTCTCCCTATCCCTGGTGGCTCTTAATATGTTTTCTCCTGTTTATCCAAGCAACCCCCGTTCCCTCATCCACCTGATCAGGCCCTTCAAGTATGTTATCCGCTACCTTCCTCTGTCTCTTTTTCCTTCTAAAATAACTTAAACAAATACAGCCAATTCTCTTAGAAACAGGCTTTGTTACTATACAAGTAGTTTTGTCATATTGCTTCCATTTTCTTTCTCTTTCTTTACAATATTTCAGATGATGTATCTAGTATTATATATCGCCGTACGACGACAAAACAACAAACACGCATATATAAAAATATAAGGTTATATTTTTATTAATGACGACGAACCGTGTGGAATAGAGAACAGGAGAGTGAGAGCGCGCCTAGAATGGGTTGACGGGAGTGTAATCTTGCCTGTGGTGTTTCTCTGCTTCCACTGGCCGTTCTCTGCTGGCGAATCCGTGTGTCGAGGTCTTTATATAGTCTTCTAGAACCGGGACTTTCCTTCCGGTTTTGCCTCGCCCACGCAACGCCCACGCAACGCCCACGTAATTCCCAGAGACACCTGTTCTGTCTGCCTCCGCAGTCATTTCCGCCGCTGTCGGAAATAAGGTCAAACGACATCCGCTCCGGCCTCGACAGGATGTATTTCACAAACACCTGCCCCGCCGCTCGCCGACCCCCCCCCCCACAGACGGGAAACACCATCGCTTGCATCACTTCCTCGGGTGGGGCCAGATTGTTATATTACACTCCTCGCCCTCCCATTTTCCAAAATGTTCACCTAAGAACATTTTAAGCGCAACACCCTCACACCCCCCCCATGCCACACAAGCCCGACAATTGTACAAAACATGTGCACGCCGAAACAACAAAACATGTGCACGCCGAAACAAACAAAACAACAAAAAAAAATATATGGGGGAGCCTACATCGGCAACCCAACAATGTTCGTGTCCATTGTGGAATTTCATAATGTTCTTTTTTTTTTTTTTAAGTTTCTGTAACTTTCAATGTTCGTTTCCTTTCTCGACTCTGTCCATACGCGTAGACGCCTCGATGCACGACCATATGATCATAGGCGGTAACCGCGCCCCAGTTTCTAAACTGACATCGAGTAAATGACCTTTGACCAACACCATGCGTGTTTCCGCTCGAGTTTATTGTTACACATGTAACTTCATTTCATTTAATTTAATTTCAAACATACTATGTTTGAACACAGAAAAATGGCCATTATCTGCAGTACATATCATTCATAGTCTGACCGAGAAATGTTCAATAGAAAACGAAGAAAATTACCCTGATTCCAACGTTAATCCGCATGCAATTTACTTGTGGAGGATTGGAGGTTTCATCTATCTTAATTTAGTCTAAAAAAAATGGACCCGTGACTCTTAATTCCTTAGTTTGTATCTTCCGCATGTTTTGCTATAAGGAAGGTGACCTAACTATTTCACTTAAACTATCGTTAATCCTCCCACTGCTTTCTTTCCCAATCCTATAGCATATCAGCCAATAAGTCTACAAGACTTTTCAGTTGTTCTTTCTTTTTGTTCCGATCAACTGTGGAATCTGCAGGTCTATCCGTGCTTTTTGCCCCAACAGACGTTTGCCTCATTTGGACATCTTCGCTGCTAGGTGATTCCCTAGAAAAACCCTGATCTACATGAGTAGATCCAGACGTTTCGCACTTTGAGCAATCATCCTCGAACGTGGATGAAACATTATTTATACCACCGATTCTATCATCACTATCAATAGTTGACACGTTTTTATTCGCCATTTTACGTCGCGTCATGACGCGACGCTCCATTAATGGAACATCAGACTCATCGTCTGATTCCACACGTTGGTGTCGATTTTTGTGCACTGGAAAGTCGGTCTGTTCCGCTCCGGATTCGTCATCCGAATCACTGGATTCTACTGGAGCAGCCAATACAATCTTTCGTAACGGCCTATCGGAAGTAGGGATTTTCCATTCATCAATGGACGCTGCCCGAAGATGCTCAGCATGCGTCTTAATGACCGAGCCGGTTAACTGATCTCTAATTCTATAAGAGACCGGGCCAGTCTTTTCAACGATCACATAATATGGCCGCCAGCGCACATCTAACTTCCCTTTCTTTTGGTGATTCTTATAGTACACCAAATCACCAACCTCAAAAGTTGTATTTTTCGTCTTACCACGCGACTTATCTATCGCGGCTCTCCTCGCTTTTCTTATATTATTCCTAACTAAAGTGAAGCTACGATGCATTTCCTGTAGTGCAATTTGGTGATGCTCATCACCATAATATATGCGACGAGGCCTCAGTATATTGTCCAAGGGCAAAATAACATTCCTGTGGTAGAGCAAGTAATACGGTGAAAACTTAGTGGTCTCGCTCACATGAAACCGGATAGCCGCCAACATTTGGTTAATGTAAATATCCCACGACTGTTCGTTGTTGCCGATTCTTTTGCTAGAACATCATGCATTGTTCTGTGAAACCTCTCAACCTTACCGTTGCTCTGGGGGTGATAAAAAGAAGTTGTCACATGGTGTATATTTAGGTCTTCTAATGTCTTTTTCTTACCCTGTTGACATTTTCTGGCCCATTATCAGTTAAAAGCTGAAGTGGTGTCCCAAATCTGGGGAAGATTTCGTCAACTAAGAGATGCACCACTGTTTCTGCCTTCTTGTTAGGAACCGCAAATGCCTCCGGCCAACCACTGTACATATCTATGAATGTAACTATGTATTGGTTACCTGAATGGGTCTTTGGGTAGGGTCCTGAGACATCTAAAGCAATCTTTGCGAAAGGAAAAGGAGGGAAGTCACATTCCTGTATGTGGGGTTGCTGCTTCTTTAGGTTTCTTGTCTGACACGGGATACATTTACCTACGAAATCATTTATTTCTCTAAGTAAACAAGGCCAGAAATACTTTTGTTTTATTCAGTGGAATGTCTTATCCACCCCCATATGGCCACTGTCATCATGGTATTAAACTAGCACCCTTTTTCTAAGGTGAGATGGTACATACAGCCTGATGAGGGGTTCATCATCAGGTTGAGACAAATAGTACACCACCTCATCCATTACTATATATCTCTTCTGTTCTGCTTTGGTAGCCCTACCATTTCGTAATCTAATCTTCAGGTCTAAGATGTTTTTGTCTGATTCTTGCTCCCTGATTATGTCTATTCCTTTCAATGTGGGCCGTTCGGGTGCCTCTGATGAGTTTCCGACATTTTTATGGGCTGCTAATTCTTCCGGCTCCATTAGGTTGGAGTTTATAACACTAACCAAGTATTTTCTATCATCTATGTCTACTGGAGAAGCAATATGGTCTTCGTTCACATCAACAGCGCGTGATAAGAGATCCGCGCAAACATTATCCTTACCCTTAAGATACTGTATGCTGCAATTGTAGCCAGACATGCTCAGAGCCCAAGTCTGTAAAGTGCTCCAGGGGCCTATGATCAGTGTATATTGTGAATGTTGCGCCATGCAGGTAGTGATTCAGTTTTTGAAGAGCATAGTGTATGGCATAAGCCTCTTTCTCTATAGTTGACCACCTCGTTTGTGTGTCACTTAATTTATGGGACAATAAATAAATTGGTTTTTCTACATCCTTCCTATTTTCCTTATCGTACACCACCTGGGATAGGCATGCGCCAATCGATTGATCGGATGCGTCAGTATATAACCTATACGCCTTATTTGGGTTGGGATAGGCTAGTGTTATCATCTCCGCGAGCTTCGTTTTTAGTGTATCGAAAGCGGTTTGGCAAGCATCGTCCCATTGGAATCGTGCATATTTCCTTGTCAAATTGACCAGCGGTTCGGCTATATCAGAAAAATTTCTAATAAAGCGGCGATAGTATGAGGTCATCCCGATAAAAGCTCTTACTTGCCTAACAGTGGTTGGAGTAGAAACTGACTTTATAGCCTTGACTTTATTGAGGTCTGGTTGTATTCCCTCTTCACTTATCTTGAACCCCAGGTATTGGGTCTCTTTCTTAAAGAACTCATACTTAGCTTGCTTCAATTTAAGGTTGTGCTTACGTAGACTACTCAAGACTGTGTCTATATGTTTTAAATGATCTTCCACCGTATTTGAAAATATCAGAATATCATCTAAATATGCCAGAGCAAAATCTTCCTGTCCCTGTAAAACAACTGACATTAATTCCTGGAAGATGCCGGGTGCGTTTGCAAGTCCAAATGGCATAACATTAAAATGAAACAGACCCTTGTGGCAGGTGAATGCACTTTTTTCTTTGTCATCATCATGAAGCTTAACTTGCCAGTACCCTGATTTTAAATCAAGCTTCGAAAAGTACCTTGCCGAACCAAGTGATGCCAGTATATCATCGATGACAGGAAGAGGTCGAGCATATTTCTTTGTAATCTTATTAAGTGCTCTAAAGTCTACACAAAATCTCTTACCACCGTCTTTCTTCTCTACTAAAACTACTGGAAAACCCCACGGGCTATTGGATCTCTCAATTACACCTGCCTGCATCATTTCGTCGATTGCTGAATCCATTGTCTTTCTTTGTTTGAGGGGTGTGCGATATGGGCGTTTTCTTATGGGCTCATGCGTTCCAGTATCGATACGCATCTCCACAGTATCGGTTCTGCCCAGGTTCTTGTCGTCACTAACGAACATGTCCCTATTTCTTTTTAGCAATTTGTTAATTTCAGGCTTGAATTCCTCCGGTACATGTACCTGTTCCAAATCTACATCAGGACTTTTATTATTTTGTTTATCGGGCATAGTAATTTCAGTAATATTACCTGCCCTTTCCAATTTAGCCAGCGGACACCCCCGTCTCAAAGTGATTGTCTGGTTAGTGTTATTCATTATCAGCAACTGAAACTTACGAAACTTTGGCATTTTTACAATTGCGTTGGCTACTGATATACCACATAAGTTGCTAACATATCCACTACTCAGCTGTTCGATTTCATATTCTTTGCCACGTCCATTTCTCAGCCTGGTTAATCCCAGACAAGCATGCAGGTGTTGAGGTCTTAATGTTACTTTTTGAGCTAACCTAACAATAGAGGAAATATGAACATCCTCCTCTAATGCCACGTATTCTTCACCAATCTTCAATGCCCCCAAATCGAAATACATTCTCACCCCGTTCTGCATCAGCCAATCTCGGCCAAGTATAACGTTTCTATTGAGATTTCTGCCTCCGCAGTCATTTCCGCCGCTGTCGGAAATAAGGTCAAACGACATCCGCTCCGGCCTCGACAGGATGTATTTCACAAACACCTGCCTCGCCGCTCGCCGACCCCCCCCCACCGACGGGAAACACCATCGCTTGCATCACTTCCTCGGGTGGGGCCAGATTGTTATATTACACTAGAAGCTTATGCAATTATATAAACAGAGAATTTTAATCGAAAATATTTATTTCGACAAAAGATAAATTTGATATTTCATGCTTTAACTGCCAGAGTTTCTCTTTGTGGGACCAATGAGTTTTCTGTACAGGTAATGTTTAGCCACTGCCCTGCAAAAGTCCTGGTTATGAATTGTATCCGTTATTCGTAGCGTATACTGTGGTATTCCTATTTTATCAATATCTATTTCTGTTTATTTTCTGAAGTACCTCTTTTATAGAGATCCACTGTTCAATTTTGATTGGTGTTGTATGATGCAAAGTTTGCCCTATTTCTTGGTGTTGTCTAAAACAAGGATGTTGAAGCAAAGGTCATCCAAGTATTTGCCAACATACAAATGTATTGAACTCATTCTTTAACCAAGTTATTTATATATGTAGGAAGGTTAATTTGTATTTATCTTATTTCTTCATATAGAATTCTTTCTCATCATCTGAGGTATTCACATCTTCCATTAGTAGCTGGAAATCTTTCCAGGAGTGACCAGTGTATAGAACTGATATTTTTTCAATTGTGACCAGTGTATGGAAGTGACATTTTTTCATGTGTCACCAACGTATTGAAGTGACATTTTTCAGGTGTGACCAGTGTATGGAAGTGATATTTTTCAGTTGTGACCAGTGTATGGAAATGACATTTTTTCAGTTGTGACTAGTGTATAGCAGTGACATTTTTTGGGTGTGACCAGTGTTTGAAAGTGACATTTACAGATGGATTGCAGCTGGTTTACGTCAACTTTTCTTAAGACATTTCCTTAAAGTATTCCACGGAAGTTTTTATTTACCAACTTCAATGCTGACCACATATTCATAACGTCCGTCTTAGATATATAGATATAGATTTTCAATTGAAATTTTTCAGACAACGTAAATTTTTTCACTATCTTGTCTATCGGAATACCAATGTCTTCATCTTAGACTTGCTGAGTTTGACTTTCTTTGACTTCATGATTTCATCCATAAACAAGCATTAATAGCTTTATACGGGGGCGGTAGAAATACATCTCATATATAAGAGTTTGATAAAAAGCCAGAGAAATGTTATTAGAAAAAATATTTTCAGTGGGTTTAAGCAAAAGGCTACAGATGTTAGTCATTTTCTTTTAAAATGATGGCGTCTATCAAATGTGGCCACTATTCGCCTATTTATACGCTGTTGTAAATAATTTCTAATGTTTTCGAACACACGAAATTTCAAGCGCTTCGTAGCTTTCCGGGTGGCTTTCTTTAAAGCGCTGAACCTTTCGAGACATGATCGCCCAAAGTATATTATCAGAAGAATATTCAGCAGTAGGTTGTCATTACTTTCTGCAATAGACTGGTTGCCAGCCAAGGCTATAGAACCCAATCTGTCCTGCTATTCGACCCATAGCTGTAGAAAAAAAAGAGGTGGATTATATAATTATATTAATAAGTAATCAGTGGGGAGTCAGTTTACTACTTATGAAAACTTAAAACAGATCCCCCACCTTATGCCCAATCTGAAACTTTGAAACTGTTTTCACCTATCATATTCAGTCAGTTATTTGCCATACTTGATACACGCTTGGGCGATCATGTCTTCAAAGAGACATGACTGACTGGGCAGAAGATTATTCCCCAGTAGCTTGATATTTCTGCAGTAGGCTGGTTGTCAGCTAAGGCTATAGAACCCAGTCTGTTCTGTTATTCAACCCATAACTGGAAGGAATAGACGGATTAATACTTTTCCCAATGTTTTTTGCGCGTAAGTGAATGCAACTAATCCAAGTGTAATTCGAACTCGGCTTCCCGATTTTTCGTTCCGTGCCGATATCCACTGTACCACAACGCACAACTCAATTACAGATTCACCAGTTTTAAAAACCGTTTCACAATCAAACGCACAATACGCTCTAGTCCAAGCAATGGTGGTAGGTGAGAGTATTGAAAAAAAATATGGTAAAACGTTAGCTAAATGAAAACACCATTGCAACATGCTTAAGTTTATTGCCACCAAATAAGTGACAGTTTAAAATGTGGGAGGTATTTCTGTCACACCGTGTATCAAGAGAAATCCTGCAACAGAATTCCACTCCAGAGAATTGAAAAAATTACGGCTTGAATTTTATTAGTCCTTCTGTTTTAAGTCTTGTACCTTTGTTTTATCTTAATTGAATACTTAGTATCATTTAAAAAGAATATCGTAAAATAAAAATATAGTCGATACATCACATAATAATTTGTGGAGAAATCGAAAAAAGTAGTTCACGCATTTTTCACGTTTGAATTGATTAGGCGTAGAAATAAAGGATCATATCGCAATTAATCGCAAAGAAAGATTATTATTTTATAATATCATTCTAATAAGTTTCGTAACATATCTAAAATGAAAATTCGAATAACAGTCGTTTATCGGACAATAATTGAAAGACCTTTCATTAATGTTACGTTTTTAAGAGCTTGTAATTAAACTTTTGCAAAACTCTGCCCACACACACACACACACACACACACACACACACACATATATATATATATATATATATATATAGAGAGAGAGAGAGAGAGAGAGAGAGAGAGTTGACCTCATAATGTATGACCTAAGTACCCTTTCAACCAACACATTATCAAAGGTGCTCGTAGGCAGAATTTTTAATGATGAACATGCCGCAAATATTACTTGTAGAAGGGGAGTTGTTGGAATTCGTTTAAAAACAACATTTTTTCTCAAAAAATAATTAAAATTAAGGTTGGTGTAAACGTAAATTCCACAAAAGCAATAAAATGAAAAAAAAAAAGGACTCACAAACCCTCCAACAACCGTAAGGAGTGAATAAAGTGCTCCTATGTCTGCACAGATGAGGCTGGTGAATTTTCAGGTACACAGCCTCCATAACACGTAGATGATAGACCGAGCGGGCGCTGTGCAGAAAACCATGTGTTCTCATATCACGAGGCACAATCATGTTTGTCAATTAAGTGTTGTACGATGGCTGAATCATGAGAAGCTGGAGTGGTTCCTAAAGGCTGTCTTGGATTACCCGAACGTACATTTGCGAGGAGGTGCTGCGCTACACGTGATCCCAACTTTTATAATTAAACACGCAGACCTACGTTTGTTTTTTATTATGTTTTGTATAGTTTGCATATTTTTAGTCACTATGTTTGTAATATATTACCTTGAATTAATTGACAAGTACATCCAACCGAAGATAAAAGTAAAAAAACGAAAAGAGTTGTTGAAAGATATATACTGTTTTAGATGATGTCAACAAATTGCAACGACAAAAACAAACGACAACCGGCTCGAAAAGCACTAGACGGCCGAGTGTGATTGACAGATACATCTGGCCGTAGATGACGTCAACAAAACGACAACCCGAAAAAGCAAAAATGCGTGTGAGTTTGAAGATTATATAAAGTCTAGAATCTTTGGCTGAAGAGACAGAGAAAACTCCCGCTGACTTCCGACACCCGATGACTTTAGATTCTTGATGACCTCTTTGAGTGCGTGAACTCTTTTTGACTGCTATACTGCTACACATTAGCGTCACCAACGAAGAATGAAAATATGATAAAAGATGATATTTTTGTATATACACTATCGGCCATAATTATTACGCCACTCCAGTTTAAAAAATATGATGCATTTCATACTATTTTTAGTATTTATTGTCAAGTTAATAATTCTGAATAAAATAGAATGTTTTTTTCGCTAATATTACATTGCAAAATTTTACAAGGCAACCAGGAAGCTTTTGCTTTGGCTAACCAATAATAAGAAGAGACCAGTATGGGAAAGAAAGCATAAAAACTGGACACCAGAATATAGTCCCAGGTCTATGCAATCTGCTCTTTAACCATCATTCAAATTCAGTTTCTTATCGTCCAGTATTCATTTTTATGCTTATTTTGTTGTAATTTCCTGTCCTTTATCACGCCTTGCCGTGTTTTACCCACTCTCGGCAACGTGATAAGGCCACGAGAGTGAGACTGTCCTTTGGCGGGATCTTCAGATTTCTCTATGTTGGTCCCTGCATTGACACGCACTCTTTCGCCTCTCTCTGCCGTTTCATAGAACTTTGGTATGTTATTTCTTCTTCTTTAATCCTTTCATCTCCTCTGATTTAAAAACGCTTTACTGCTACACCAGGCTTCCCGGTAGGAGTGCTCGCTTTCTTTTCCTTCTTTGTTCTCGCTTACTCCCTTCTCTGTTTCTAGCCTTTCCTTTTCTCTCCTTATTTCTATCTTCTTCGTCGTAGTGGACACGTTTTGTTTTCTTCGTTTATTTCAGATTTTTTACCTAATTCGAGGAATAAAATCTTTCGTCTTTCCTATGAAATTCGTCTGTGTTCTTACGAATTTGAGTTAAACTGGCTGTCCAAACGAGATGCTTTTCGGCATTTTGTCCCGGGCAGCACAGGTATATCAGGATTAAATTCGTAGCATACTAAGTCGAAAGAGAAGTAAAAGTGATCTGCAAAGCCTTAATGAGAAACTCGTTGAAACATCCAATGCATTCGGAATGGAACTCAACACAGAGGAATCCAAAGTAATGGTGAATAACACAAGCAACACCAAGGCTAGCGTAACCATACACGGCGAATCACTGGTGGGAGTGCTCAGCTTGTGAGCAATGCAGAAATCCCACCACGGATTGCCACAGCCACAGCAGCAATGACAAGACGGAAAGAACAACATTAGCTTCCACACCAGGGTTAAGCTCTAAAGATCGCTGTTCATATAAATCCTCTTCTTCGAAAGTGAGACTTGGACACGCTTGGTCGGGACAGGAAAAAGGATCCATGCATTCGAGGACAAATGCTTCAGAATGTTCTTCCAAATCTCCTACTGGGAACTCAAAATCAACGGCTGTATGGAGCATAGTGAAAAGTTTCTTAGATCGACATGACTTTCTACTCGCCACTATTTAGCGTCGGAAGATGTCATGTTTGGGCAAACACACGCGGCAAAGCAGATTCTGCAGGACCATCATTCAAGACACTGTTGAAGGTGGGCGTAAGCGGAAACGGCAACGCAAAAGCTGGTCAGCCAACATCGAACAGTGGGTAGATATGACAATGCCGGAAACACCGAGAAATCGTTAACAATAGATAATCCAGGAGAAGGTTGTCTCCCCCAACGATGAGGCAATCAAGTGGACCGATAATGAAGTCGAAAAGTAACATATTTATCGAATACAAAGCAATGTGTAGAGAAAATGTATAATTAAACACATACTGTATATTTCCGCGTGTAAGTTCTTAAAACAGCAAAACCATCCTTAAAAATTGGGAGTTGTCTAATACTACAATTCTAAAAAAGAAACCTTAAATTATGAATTATGTTTGTTAGTATGCTAATCCCGATCTCGGTGCAATAAGCAATAACCCACAAGAAAAAGATTCACATTATGAAATAATCTGATAATAAAAATATTAAAACCATTTCTACCTCATATATTACTGGTGAAGGGTTACCAGAGAAAGGTGAGCAGTGAAAGGAACAACTAAAATGGACATCAAATGTTACTCAGCGATAAAATAATGACGCAACGAAGATATTTATATATATATATATATATATATATATATATATATATATATATATATAAACGTGATGGATTTAGACGTCGAGAACTTTGAACATGTCGCCAACGATCGTTCGGGATGGAAAAGCGATTTACACCGAGAACTGGCGTGAGATGTGAAGAAACGGAGGTTTGCCGCCGAGCTGAATTATGCTCGAAGGAAGAAATGCATTGACACCGGAGGAGAGAGTTTTCACGTGCACTGCCACTCCTGTGTGGGCCTGTACAGTCAAAACAGATGCTGCGCTGACATCAGCAGCCAAAGCATAACTCTTTGATCTTAGATCTATGGTTTCTAGAGACCGGGAGATGCCACATGTGTTTCTACAAAAGGATGCTAAGCATATCCTGGAACATGAAAGTGAGCAACGGCGAGGTGTCGGAGAGAATGCAAAACATGATAAAACTTATACTTAACATCAGGAAAAGACAGTTGAGATTCCTCGGACATGTGATAAAGAAGAAGGGTTTGGAGAATCTGATACACACAGGATGAATAGAGCCAAAGTGAGACAGTAGGAAGCAGTGAGACATATTTGATGGGCCTGAGTAAATTGATGGCGCAACGGGGTTTGAGAGAGTTAACAAGAGGAAAAATATTAAGTGCGACAGAAGACAGTGGCCAAAGGAAGTCCATGATCGCCTACGTCCTGAGAGAACACAGCACATGAAGAAAAAGTGAAAGAAGAATAGGATCGTGAGAAAAAAGAATAGAAGAAAGATATCAGAGAATAGCTATCGTTTGTTATACATACAACCAAATCTTTGTAGACTGTTATGGGCTCGGAAATTCTTGCAGACACTCATCAGTGGTTGACTGGTCTCGGCTATATAAATTGGAACGGAGCCTGTATGAAGAAGTAATTGCTCTTTCGTTTGCTCAATATGTTGTATTCAGACAGAGATCATTAAATGATTCTATTAGACGGCCATTGATCCAAAAAGGAATTGACCTTTCACCATTATCATCGTTGTAGCTATAACTGCCTATTTTAAAACATCACTAATACCTCCCAACTCTTACCAACAATTATCTGTCCTAGTCTCATAATTATCATTGTCCCTTGACATGAGTAGTGGTGAGTGGGTAACGCATTTCTGATCGATCAATCATCCTTATGGTTCAGTGTCTATGACAGCATTCGATAATACACAAGAAAATTTTATTTTAGCCGCTGACGTATTTGTTTTGTTTGTGGGAAACAAAAAGAATAAAAGGAAGAAGCTTATAATAAGTAACAACGACGAAGATTTAGTTGAAAAAGGAAACAAAAAGAACGCTTTCAATTAATATCAGGAAGAGAAATCAGAACTAAGGTCATCATGAGAAAAGAGCGCTTAGAAAATCTGATACCTCAGGTCAGACTGAAGGCAAGAGGGACAGATGAAAAAGTTTCAGTTATTCTACGACAAACGTAGGGCTGCGTTTCAGGGTCTTTTCTATAAACAAATTTATGGTAGTAATTTGGATGAACTTATCGTTATGGTTAATAGACTTCTTGAATGTAAACGCAGTACTAGACTGGCATCGAGATCTCATCAATTTACAGTTGAGCTGACTAGATGTAGCCTTAAATCCTAAGCTAAGAGTTTCTTTTTTTGCACTTTTCGCTTGTGGAACTCCCTTCCTGATTCACACTTTTAACCAACTTTAATATGCAAAAATATAAATTCAATGTCATTCGCGATCTCTACTTATCCTGATTGCACTCTCCTCTTCCCGCTCATTATTCATGTTTCTGTTCCTAATACTTTTGCTAACAGTTTCTTTTTTCGCACTTTTCCCTTGTGGAACTCCCTTCCTGATCCATACTTTTTAACCAACTTTAATATGCAAAAATATAAATTCAACGTCAGTCGCTATCTCCACTTATCCTGATTACACTCTCCTCTTCCCGCTCATTATTCATGTTTCTGTTCCTAATACTTTTGCTAACAGTTTCTTTTTTCGCACTTTTCCCTTGTGGAACTCCCTTCCTGATCCATACTTTTTAACCAACTTTAATATGCAAAAATATAAATTCAATGTCATTCGCGATCTCTACTTATCCTGATTACACTCTCCTCTTCCCGCTCATTATTCATGTTTCTGTTCCTAATACTTTTGCTAACAGTTTCTTTTTTCGCACTTTTCCCTTGTGGAACTCCCTTCCTGATCCATACTTTTTAACCAACTTTAATATGCAAAAATATAAATTCAACGTCAGTCGCTATCTCCACTTATCCTGATTACACTCTCCTCTTCCCGCTCATTATTCATGTTTCTGTTCCTAATACTTTTGCATCTTACTTTTTGTGTCTCTGTGGCTTTACTCTTTGCACGGAGTTATACAGATTAAAAAAAAAGATATAACCTACCGAGAAAGTTTGAGAAAATGGATGAAGGAACAAGGAAATGTATTTAAGGGCAGGAAAAGATAACTGAAATTTCTTAAACATATCATGAGAAAAAAGGGCTTAGCAAATTTGATACTCACCAAAAAATTGAAGGGAAGACGGTCAAAGGAAACAATGGATAATCCTGAGTACATGGATAGCGAAACAATTATTAAGAGTCATAATATAAAACAAACTTTATTGAGTGCTACAAACGACACTAAATTGTGGAGAGCCATGATTTCTAACGTCCTGAAGGGACACGGCACATAGAAGAAGTAATCAGCGAGACGCTTTACCATTAAAACTTATTCCTCTCATGAGGAGAAAATAAATAGCATTTGCTGTAATTACTCATTCTCCGATTAATTTCGGATATCTTTTTTTATTCTTTTTTTTTTTTCAATTACGCTCTTTACAGTCGATGCACTACGAATTTTCATCAGATTAGACGCTAATATTGCACCAAGCGGCATCCTCATCAAGACAAGTGAATGCCTACTCTGGTCTCTGAAAAATATTTTATGAATAAAATTCAGCTAATTTTTAACTTCAAGTACTGCAACAAATACAAAGGATATATATATATATATGTGTGTGTGTGTGTGTGTGTGTGTGTGTGTGTGTGTGTGTGTGTGTGTGTAAAAATATACTCAGTTATAATCTGAGATTAAAGACAGGATGGTTAGATAAAATAAGGACAAGAGGAAAACTGTATTTAAATCGCCTACGCGTTTCGTCATGTGATGGACTTGATTAAGGCAAAAAGAGGAAATGAGTTTTAATACGTCATTTAGAATAAAGCTTCTTTGGTCTTTTTGCCTTGATAAAGTCCATCACAGGACGAAACAGTTGAAAATAAAGACAGAAATTCTCCAACATTTGGATAATTTTTCATTAATTTGCTTTTAAGCTTTCGGCTCACATGAAGCAAATTAATAAAAAATTATCCAAATGTTGGACAATATTTGTCTTTATTTCCAACTGAAATTAAAGCCAAAATACGACATTTAGAACGGCTCATGATTGCACATAATAGATATTCATTGTCTCTTATATTTAACAGCATATGTTTAGAAAATTATTTACTGCCTCGATACACTAAATATATATATATATATGTGTGTGTGTGTGTGTGTGTGTGCATATTTCTGGTTTCTGGTACATAAATAAAATATGTACCAGAAACCAGGAGAATATTTCAAATAGAGAGAAAAACTTTAATAAAACTCATATAAATATGAAATGATTTGTTTGAACATTATTTTTGATCGATACTCGTATTTAAGTAGATATTATGTTTATAATCAAACAGTGCATATATTTATTTCTACCAGCCTGATTATTTACGATAAATTTTTGTTACGAAAATATGTGTCATTCAGCAGGATTCGGACCTGCGACCCCTATCCACATAGGGGAAGCAACCCATGTTATAAATATATATACATTCGTGGTAGAGAGGTCTAAGACGCGCCAAGTCAATTGGTGGCTTCTCTGGCGTAAAGTAGATACACTGCTAGTAACTACTAGTCAGTATATTCACACTACTACCATTTACTTCAATAGTGTCCACATATTTACGAGGATAGGGACATTTCATTCCTGTAGTTATACAACAAATATATTATTGCAGATATTCAGTCTTGTGTTCTTAAAGACGGTTAAGTTAATACACTTTTAGACTCCTTCCATTTAAATAATAGTTCACTTTATGAATAATAAGAATTTTATCACAACTGGGGTACATCAGGATTTTTAAGACGATGAGGTTGGGAATAGCGAGCAGAAGGTTGGCAACCACTTTTTTAGATATTCTGAAATCATGTTTTCGTTATAAACGACGTTTGCAATAACATTGGATATTCCTCTTTTTTGGTTCCTCGTTTTTCTTCTTTTCTTTGTAATGAAACAAAAGGAAGACCTTCAAAACGCGAACATAATCTGAAAAAAATTTAATATTTTTATTTCATTTGTGTTTTTACGTCATCACCGCAACGCAAAGCATGTTTACGACACACAAATTTTTAGATCGATTAAGCAAACTTTTTGTTTAAAATCAAAGTCAACTGTTCCAATGACGAATTGTTCGTTATTTATTTGCCATGAAACATTTAAAAGCTTTTACTAGTTTTCTATCATTTTACAGCCCATATTCAATAAGACAATGCCAATTGCTGTCAAGTATCATTTTACGTATACGTTATAAAGGTAATAAATACAATGATAGTACTTTAAATTGAATTTAAAGTTCGCACAGCGATACATGCATATTCATATATAGATAAATATTTACATGCATTTATATATATATTTGCACATGTATATGTAAATATCATGTATGCATATTCATAGATATACATATATGAATATTCATATAAATGGCAGAATGTGAGTTTGTTAATCCAATTTTAAAGTTGCAATATTTAAAATATTTAATCAAACACACACGCATACAGACACATACAGACAAACACACACACACACACAGACACACACACATATATATATATATATATATGATGCTAGGTTTTGCTAATGCTTAGTGGCAAGATTATTGTTTTTTTAATGGTTTACTTATAAAAATATTTTAGCAAGTAGGTTTTTTGTCGTGAAGTGCTTGTATGAGTAAAGTGACAGAGATGGATCATTATATATATATATAGTCCAAAGAAACATATTTAACATATGCATATATATACAAATCTGTTATTTATGATTTGTTTGCAGTAAGTTTAATACGCACACACACACACACACACACACACACACACACACACACACACACACACATATATATATATATATATATATATATATATATATATATATATATATAATTCATAAAATATTTTATAGACATATATAATGTCCCTTCTAAAATTATTGTTACGGCAAGACCCATTCCTTTGATTTGATGTGTATTGAATACGTTTGGGTTTAAGACTAAAAACTGAAGTTAAGACAAGTCCTCCAAATTTCAGCTTTTATTTTCTAGTGGTTACATTGATATATGTCAGACAGCTTAGGACATATAATCATTTATAACAGATAATCCTGCTTTTACGTGAGCAGAAGTAAGGAAAAGATAGTCTCAAAGTATACTATTTAATATTTGATTGCATAACACTTGATAGCAATTAGTGAATCAAGCCTGCGACTGATTGACGACACAAAACTGTTAAATTCTTCACTTATGATGCTTTTAGTTCTTGTGTGTTTCGGGAAGGAAGGTTTTATTCTTTCAGTCTGCTCTTCAAGAGATGAAATGTATAACCTGTTGTGTTATGATCCGGTAATTGACTTGAACAGTCTAAAACTGGGCACGTTCTTCACTTATAAAGTCCTTAGTTTTGTTGGCAGTATTTTTCGTTATTTTCCTGCTGCATTATATACTTGCTCCCGATTAGTTTGGATGCATTTCTATGTAAATTAACAAGTAAAATGTTTCTGTATCGCTTTTAATTTATTTTGCTGCTAACATCATGAGTTACATTTAAACTTATTTAAAAATAGAATTTTGTCTGTGTGCGCGCGCGCGCGCGCGTGTGTGTGTGTGTGTGTGTGTGTGTGTGTGTGTGTGTGTGTGTGTGTGTGTGTGTGTGTGTGTCCGTTACCTATAGACTCCGAAACGGTTGAACCGATTTTCTTGAAAATTTACACAGGTGTACTATAAGCGTCTGTGAGTGTTCTTAGCTAGGTTTTCTGTCGAGGTACACCCGATAAATATCGGAAAATCGATAATCGAAAAAATCGTGTTATAGAAGGAGTGGTCCGATTTTAATCAAATTTCATACACTCATAGACAAAAGCATAAGAAATGATATTCAGATGTTTCAAGGTTGCAGTTCTTACAATAGTGCAGAAAATTGATCATATATATATAGATATATATATAAGGCAAGATGTTTGTGTGTGTGTCTGTTTATCTGCCTGTATGTCTGTATTTTTTCAGCCCATTTTATTTTAGTTTTTGCTTCGGGTTTGGCTCTACGTAGGTATAATTGTAGTTCTTAGTCTCAGCCATCATACCATTTACTCAGAGGACTTACTTAGCTTTCAAAATTCAGTTTATGACGAAAAAAACCGATTTGATATCGATAGCAGGAAATCAATATTTGACTTACATCCATTCATTTTTTTTTTCAGTTTACGGTTTTGCTTTAACTGGAAACAACTATTGCTTTTTAGTCTTACGTGCCAATGTCCAAAGTGTCTGAGCTCCAGGACCATGGATTAGTTTTAAAGCTTTCATTACACCCGAGCAACGCCGGGCTATACTGCTAGTCATTAATAAATATGAATTAACCTGTTCCTGAAGTGGCCATGCATTCCCAAACCAAGACACTGCCTCCACAGTGCTTCACAGATGAGAATGTATGCAGATTCTTTCTTTCTCCGCCTTTTCATCACTTTGGTAGAGATTAATCTTGGGATCCTGAAATAGTTCATAAAATCTTCCCTCTAGAAATTTTGTCGCTCATCTCTGCTTCTTTGCAAATTCCAATCTGACTTTTCTATTCTTATTCCAGTAGAGCGGTTTATATATTGTGGTATGTCTGCTATATATTTGCTCTCACAGTCTTCTTAAAACGGTGGATTGTAAAACCGTCACTTCGTCACCTTGGATGTTGTTGGTGATGACATTTACTCTTGTTTGATGTTTTTTCATCACAGCTGTAGCACTTTTTCTGTCATCTGTTGATGTTGTTTTCCTTGGCTGACCTTTTCTATGTTTGTTGCTCAGTGCACCAATAGTTTCTTTCTTTTTCAGGAAATTCCAAATTGTTGTTTGGCAATGTTCAGGGTTTCGATAAAGATCAATTTTCCTTCTTTTCTTAGCTTCAAAATGGTCTGATTTTCTCCCATGGACAGCTCTCTTTTCTTCATGTTAGTGCATCATTTTTAAGAAGAAATACATTCTTTACGGGTGAAACCTGGGGAAGAAACCAAGAGTAATCATTAAAAGCTATTTAATATTTAAACAATCAATGTAAAAGCAATAACTCGGTAAGAAGAAACATTAATCTTTCGAATGTTGCAATGATTTTGCACGCTTGAAAAGTGATTGGATTTAAACAAAAGATGATATGTTCTAAGTTGTTTAATACATCTAAGTGTAAATATCAGGAATACAAGCTTAAATTCGGAACTCTTGACTCATTCATATTTTGTTCTTAAACGTAAATTACTTCAGTGAAAAACAAAAACGCATGAATTGCCCTTTTCGTCGCAATACTTTTGGGGACCATATATTTAATATTATGTATATATATATTAAGAAGATGAGACAATTATACTTACCATGGTTTGAACGTGACAAATAACTGTTTAATAATGAATCTGCTTTTCTGGAGAAATATGGTTCAACCTTTTGACTTTATTAAGAAACATCAGAATAGGTGAAAACAAATGGTGAGATTCATAAAACTGCTATGTGTAATGCCATGGGCAAACACTGTTGTGACGTAGACGAAATGTTGAACCATATTTAATCAGAAAGGAAATTTGAACAATTGCTGATAGAATTCCCTCCTTATCCGAGAAGGTTTGTTCGATATTTGAAAAAGTACAACCATAAAGTTATATCTACACAAATATCTGCTCTCTGTAATAACATTTGCTTTAAAGAACTCATGCTGCCTAAATACACGCAATATATATATATATATATATATATATATATATATATATATATATATATATATATATATATATATATATATATATATATTTGGGCAGCAATCTCTTTTATTGGGCACTTCGGTGTGGTGTAATGGCTAACATGACCGTCTCGCTAGAATCATTATAACTGAGTAGTGAGTTCGATCCTCACTGGGTAATCCCTACTTTCGGCCGTGTCACATCGAAGCTACGCTTAGAAAATCACCTTCCTCCAGGTTTGGGATTTTGGTGCAGGGCTAAAAACCCTGCTTCATAAAAAAAACAGTTTCTTGCGGAAACAGCAAAAACGCTGCCCTACAAACCATTGGGTGTAACGGAAATGTTTTTTTATCTCTTCTATGTAGGTTTCATTCAAAAGTTATAACGGTTAAGTTTTTTGTGTAATTTTTTATGTGATCTTATGATAATCTTTCTTTTAAGAAAATAAATTATATAAAATTTGTCTAAATGTTTTGTTTATCCGATGCCTACTACATCTATGGAAGCTAGAATGTTACATTTGCTTTAGCTGTTTTTAATATATGAATAAATTCATTTGTTGATGCTACGCTGTAATTGTTAGGTTTGTGTAGAGAAATTATGGGATTTAGCGTTCTGATAGTTGGTATCTTGGCTTAGATATGTGTCATATGATAGCTTGGAGAAAAAAAAAACATGTTTTTGGGTTTTACATTACCATGAATATATTTTGGTTGGTAATTACCCAGAATTTCCTTGGTTTTTAAACTAGTGGGTGTCCTAAAAAATGTATACACATTTTAAATAATTGAAAACTTGGTGTTTATTATTTCAAAAATATAAAACTACTTACAAGTATCATTTTATTGTTTTTTTCACTGCATTTAGATTATATTTTAAATAATTGTAAATAGCCAATGATTAAACTGTTTGTGGTTATTTTGCAGATTCAATCCCTGAACACAATCATGACAGCCAATGTCTATACATTTTTTTCGAACACCCGATACTAATAACAGCGCTGTTCCCTGTGATTAGTATATTTAAGTACTTTTAAATGTATCTGTGAAAAGTTCTCTTAATCTAGGATATTTGGTTGTATCTTCTCGGATAGTTTGTAATTTTTTGGTGTAATCTAGTCCGTTGAGAATTACATAGTTGTTGGTCTTGTCAGTAAATTTGATGATGATATTGGTGTTGTTGCGTAAGTCTTTTGCGGCGATTTTTAGTTTGCTTGTGAGCATATTATTGTGTTTGCTGTGTAGAAAACGTTTTTTAAAATTTCCACTTTAAGAGGTTCTTTCAGATTTGAGTGTTCCGTAATTAAATTTTCCGTTGTTAGCGGATTGGATGGATTGGTAGAGTGTTTCGGATTCAGTTCCCTTTGATTACGGTTATATCGAGGTTCTTCTTCTTCTATGTACCGTGTCCTTTCAGGACGTAGGCGATCATGGCCTCCCACGTCTCCGTATCCCTGGTGGCTCTTAGCACTCTTTTTCCTGTAACGTCTCTCAGCCTCTGTTCTGTCATCCACCTGCTCAGACCCTTTAAATATGTTATCCGCTGCTTTCCTCTATCACTTTTTCTCTCTGTCTGGCCTGTTAGTATCAGGTTCTCCAAGCTCTCCTTCCTCATTGCACGTCCCAAGACCTTTATTTGTCTCTTCCTGATGCTCAATATTAATTTCCTTTTAGTTTCCATTTTTTACAACACCTCGTCATTGCTCACATGCTCAGTCCATGATATCCACAGCATCCTTCTGTAAAACTACATTTCAGCTTCGTCAAGTTTTCCCTTCGTCTTTGTTGATATTGCCCAACATTTACTAATATATTGAAGAACTGACATAAAATAGCAATCCAGTACTCTCTTCTTTGTTTCTATGAAAGTTTCCTGTGTCTTTCACCATATCGAGGTTAGAGGTAGTATTTCGGGCTGATATTCAAGAATTTCATTTGGTCATCAGTGAGTTTTTGATCGAATAGAAGCTGAAAAAAATGAAGTTACATTTGTCATTAGATAATAGAATTGTTTCTTTTTATAGGTTGCGGAGTTTGTTTTCTTAACAATATTGTGTTTTTCGTTTCGTTCTTACGTGTTTTTGTGGTTGGTTGAGATGACGTTTGGTAGTTATTAATTCTGTCATTCTCATTTTTGGTAGAATATCCTTGTATTTTTGAATTTCACTTTTAAATTTCAGAAACTTTTCTTTAGCTATTGTCAGTTGTCGTTCCACGAGTTTCTTTTATTTTTCCGAAAACTGCTTGTGGTCATGTTCTTTGCTGACTGCCGAGTCATATAATTCAGTTAATATCTATTTGGGCAGCAAACTTTCTTTTAACCATGTTTCTTTAAAAACAACCTACAAAGAAGATTTTATTAATTTTTTATTTAATTTTTCCAGTATTCTTACATGTTTCCTTCATTGAGAATGGCCACTAAAGTGACTGAAAGCGTTCAGAAATTTAATAATTATTGAACATTTTTATATTTCTTATTTTCTCCCAAAAAAAACATGTAAGAATACCGAAAAAAATATAATTCAAAATGAATAAAATCTTCCTTATCGGTCGTTTTTAACGAAACATTTTTAAAAGATTGCTGTTCAAATATAAATATATTTGAACAGCAATCTTAATTATATATAATTTTAATTATATATATATATATATATATATATATATATATATATACATAATTCAATATATATATTATATTGAAATTTACTGACCTTTCAACACGTTAAACTTCATTAATTTACTGATTGACTAGTTTAATATAATGAGCTTTGTTAATATATATATATATTTATTTATCTTTTTTTTAAATAATTTTAATCCAAAAGGAAAAGAAGGAAGGTAAATCCCAAAAACCCGATCCTAATTAATATTAAAATTTTAATATTAAAAAGTGATACAGTTTGAGAGCTCAATGTAATTAAAATTACAGAGCTAACACAAAAATTGTAATTAAAATTACAGAGTTAATATAAAAAAAATCTTTTCTAATACTTTAACCCATGTATAAATGCTAGTTTTTATTTGACACGTATTGAGCTTTTCTAATATATGAATCTTTTCTTTTTCTTTTCTTTTCTTTTCTTTTCTCTATACTTCTTACCCCCGACTCTATTCCCTTCTGCTTTTTTAACCAAATTTTCAGTTTAACAACACTTCCTATTCCATCTTTTAACCCCATCTCCCTGTAAAGCTAGACGAAGCCAAATTTTCAAATTTTTCCCTTACATCTCTATCTAAAAGTAAAATCTTAAAAATAGACGTTAATTGCAAATCAAATGTTTTTGTGACATAAATTTCTTAGTTCTTAACCGTCTATTGTTTTATTTTTTCATTTTGAAAAAAGTGTTAGTTGCTGACGATATGTGAAATCTCTCTTAGGGATTTTATGTTGAAATGATCATACAACAACAATTTTGGACATTGAAAACTCATTTTATGTATATCTATCTATCTATCTATCTATATATATATATATATATATATATATATATATATATATATATATATATTAACAAAGCTCGTTATATCAAACTAGTCAATCAGAAAATTAATGAAGTTTAATGTGTTTAAAGGTCAACAAATTTCAATTTATAAAAAGCACAATATTTAGAAAATAGCTTGTGCAGCAGTCATCAGTCATCGTTTGCGTGAACATGTCTCGAAAAAGACATGATTGACTGGGCAAAATTATTTTCCTGCAGTAGGTTGCCATTACTTTCTTCGGTAGGCAGATTGCTAACCAAGTCTACACAACCCAATCTGTTCTGCTATTTAACCCATAGCTAGAAAGAAAAGCGACAGGATAATACCATCCCCAGGGGTATTTGCGCTTAAATAAATGCAACGAATTCAACTGGAATTCGAACTCGGCCCTCCTTTTAATCGTTTCCAGCCGATATACACTGCCACACAAATCACATCTAAATAAACGTTCAAAGAACATATCTTCCGATTTCAAGTTTATCCTTGTTCGTCAGGGTAAGATATATGTGAAACATAGTCGTAAGGTAATCCTTAGATAGACGTATTCGTGTGTGCGTCTACGTACTTTTCAGCTGACCCAGCAAACATCGATAATTAAACTATTTTGTTTTATTCTTTTTAATTAAACTGTCCTACATTCGTAGAAATATACGTAGATTAGCTGATTCTGTACACTAAAATTGTGCACATTTTCTTTTACCCCGACATCTTGTCTATTTGTTCAACCATTCCCAAGAAACAATTTCATAAATCCTGAAAACAAGAAATGTAATTATAGATATTTGATTTATTCACCTCCAAACGACAGAAAATTTGACACAATGGCCGCACGTTTCGGTGGTGGAATGACTCGTTACTTCTTATTTAAAACTTGTGAACATTTTATGGTTTTCTGTAGGAATTTTTTAGTCATCTTAACTGTTAACTCTTAATGAGTGAATGAACTAATGACGAATATCCGTAGAAATTTCTCTAATCACATCGTTAAATATTTGAGCTTAACAACTTTAACAATATATTGCAATAACAATCATAAATATGAATACTGTTTTTTTTATTTTAAGAAGTAAGAGGATACAAATAAAATTAACAACGTTTTTTTTCTATTTTGCTGAAACAGCCGTGAAACATTTCTATCTTCTGTTCTTTCTTTACTTCTTTCATCGGTGAAACCAAGTAGTGTCTTCTCCGCTCTTTACACACTATCAAAATCGAATAGGTCTTAATATCATAACATATTGGCTGAGTGCAATAGTTGTGTGAACTAACGAAGAGAGGAACAAGCACAATTATAATAAAATATCAATAAGGATATATAAAAACAACATGTGTGTGTGTGTGTGTGTGTGTGTGTGTGTGTGTGTGTGTGTGTGTGTGAATGAATAGAATAAATACATATGAATAAAATGAATAAAAAACAGGTAGAAAAAATGTCTAAAATCTATTGTTTCATTTTAATAAGCTCTTCTTCAGATATTTTTAAGACAAATCATAAGTATTTTTTTTTTCATCTAAATCGATACTTTGATGATTATGGTTTGATTTTATTGGTCGGATGCGTGCCACGCGTAATAAAGAAATAGATGATCATTTGTAATTGTATGAAAACATATATCTGTTTATATATGCGTGTGCCACGTGTAATAACATGAAAAAATATTATATATATATATATATATATATATATATATATATATATATATATTGATTGATTGATTGATTGTTTCATTACTTAGTTTTTGGTCATAATAAAATTAGACCAGTGCACATTTGTATTAAAATGTGTTCAATACAATTATATTGTAGAACTTTTGAATATTTTTCATTTGTAAACGAGTTATTAAGCGACACAGGTTTCTACCATGAGTAGTGCCCTCAGGCGATTTTCAATAACTGATTTTACCGTTTACCGTTTTTTTAAGGAACGCTTACATAACGGTAGGGCTTCTTTTTTTTTTTTTTTTTTTTTTTAACGCTCACGTGACAAGGAATTTTTGAACACGCAATTTTAAAAATTACAAGAAATTATAACGTTTTCATCCAAGGTTGTATGAACCTAATTAGTATTTTTAGTATGATTACACTTAGTCATAATTTCCATTCTTTCATTTAATAGTTTATTTTTGTTTGGGAATAGAATAAACTCTAACTTTTCTTCCTGGCACAGTTTACATATTTTGCCAGCGTTGTAAGGCTTGGCTGTTTTTACTATACTCCACGTTATGTCTGGGTCTTTTCCATATTTTGATTTCAATTTCCACACGTGACTAGCCAATTTTGTACAGTTTTTTAAGTTTTCTATTTTAAATGTAGATTATGATTGAATCACATGGACTTAAAGGTGTCTTTGGTTGATAATTTCTTGTAATTTTAAAATTGCATGTTCAAAAATTCCCTGCCACGTGAACGTTAAAAAAATACACCGTTACTTGAGCGTTCTTAAAAAACGGTAAACGGTAAAATCAGTTATTGCAAATCGCCTGAAGACCTCACTCATTGTAGAAACCTAGGTCGCCTAAAAACTCGTTTACAAATGAAAAAAAAATATATATATATTTCATTTGTAAACGTGTTATATATATATATATATATATATATATATATATATATATATATATATAAATGCAAACTTATCACTATACTCGTTTCGAAAAACCCTCCTTGTATATATGCGGAAGGAAAAAATGGTTGTAAAAAAAAGAAAGATCTAAGCACATGAACATCAGCCAAAGCGATTTGGACCGATCCAGTACGTAGCCCAAGGAAAAAACCCGAGACGTGTAATCAATAACGAAAAAGCTCTCAATACATAAACAGAGCAGAATAAGATCCGTTTAGGTGAAGCCTTGTTAGGTTTGTTGTCTCATTAGGTTAATTTACTTATATATATATATATATATATATATATATATATAAGTAAATTAACCTCGTGAGACAACTATATATATATATATATATATATATAATTAATTGTATCGAGGCAGCAAATAATTACTACAACCACGCTCTCCCGGAGACTTATATGTCATCTTTCTGATCAGAGTACAATTAAACAACATTTCTCTGAAAAACATAAACATGTAGATAATATCAGACAGATTTTTGTCAACAATACAATAAACCTTACTCATACACACAGTAAAAGGAACCTTCAGATATTGGAGGCCATGTACATCAAATCTGAACAACCAACACTCAATAAAATCAACTTTAAATCCGGACATAACACATTACATGGTTTTGTTGTCATTTCGTGCTTTCACGCGGTGTGACCTCATAAAACCGCATTGCAAATTTGCGAACTGCGTTTGTTATTTTTGGTAACTATTGCCGTTGCCAAGCGAAGTTTTATGTCAACACAAAATAAAATGGTCGGTGATGGTGGATGTTATTGTATTACAGTCTTAATAACGTCTCTGAAGATGACTCATGTGAGACGAAAGCTTAGAAACAAATTAATAAAAATTATCCAAATGTTGGAAGTTTTTGTCTTTATTTTCAACTGAAATTAAAGCAAAAATACGACGTTTAGAACGGCTCATGTTTAAACATAATAGACATTCATTGTCTCTTATATTTAATAGTATATGCTTAGAATATATATATATATATATATATATATATATATATATATATATGTATAAGACAAAGTGAAAAATTCTTTGCACTAAAACTATATATATATATAAGAGAAAGTGAAAAATTCATTGCACTAAAACTATATATATATATATATAGTTTTAGTGCAAAGAATCTTTCACTTTGTATTATTCTGGTGACGTACTAATGAGATAATACTGAAACACACAGGCTCTTGTGTTGCAGTAAACTATGTTTATTATTCTAAGCTTATAAAAACATATTACTATATATGTATGTGTGTGTGTGTTTGACTATATATATATATATATATATATATATAGTGTTGAGATATGATAATGTTTGGCGCTAAGATTGTTGTCTTTCAGTAGTTTTACTGATAAAATATAGGGTATGCATTTGGCAATCATGGATCAGACTTAATATTTAATGTTAATAGGATCCTTTGAGATTTACCGCCAAGTATTTTTTTCAGATTTATGGCCAATATATATATATATATATATATATATATATATATATATAATTATAATTCATAATTATTCATATGACTTACCTAGGCAATTGTAACATAGCAACCAAGGAATTTGAAAAACTATCGTTATAAAATGATCTGGAAATCGGAATAGAAAAAAATGGAAATTGATACCAAAAATAGTACCACTCATATTAAGTGAGATCGGTATGATAAAAACAAAGGGACCCAGTAAACCAATGAAAAAATTCCTGGAAACCCCATCTTAAGAGAAATACAAACAGTTCTCTTCGTAAGTGCAGTTTACACACTAAGAACTTTGTCCATCTGATGCTACTGATGATATGCTAGTTAGTAAAATAAATCATTAAATATGGCCATAACAGCATATCACTACCTGTCTTAGGTCTTTCCGCAGACTTGGTAGGTAGTGTCACTATAACAGAATAAACTGATGAGGATTATTTTGACAATATTATCATTCATAAAAATATTAACAGTGTAATCATTATGAAAAATCTAAAAGCAACTAATTGAAATATATTGTTATTCATTAATAAACTAGACTTTTATTTCTTTCACGGCTGAATTAAATTCATCTTGGCGAGTTATACGACAACAAGATATCCGTAGGATAATTTCTAGTGCAACTGCTAAGAAGGTTGTGTCACTATGTCGATTGAATTCATAGCTAAATCTAATACTAAGAAGGTTGGGTCACTATGTCGATCCAGGATGTTTTTTCCGCCTGAATCCATCCTGCATATATACAAGTCAACCATCCGTCCGTGCATGGAGTACTGCTGCCATTTATGGTCAGGCGCCCCTGCCGTTCTCCTCAGAGTCCTCGACAGGCTCCAAAGGAGAGTCTGTAATGTGAGAGGTACTGATCTGGCGGCTCAACTGCAGCCACTTCCCCATCGTCGAAATGTGGCCTCCCTTTGTCTATTCTATAAATACTTTCATGGGTTCTGCTCGGACGAACTTAAGTCACTGGTGCCTCCTCAACAGGTGTTTACTCGTGCAACCAGACTGGCAACTGGGTCCCACCCATTCACTCTCAGGTTAGCCAAATGCAGACGACAATTCTACTCCTGCAGCTTCTTCTCTCGCATTCCCGCCTGTGGAACGCGCTCCCGTATTCTTGCTTTCCTGGCGGCTACAACCTCCAGAAATTTAAAAGCAATATCAATACTCATCTATTAACCACTGGACTCTAGCTCTCTCCCCACCCCCGTATATCCTTCTCTTTCTCTCCACCTATGTATCTGTCATTGCAACTGCATTCTCAGCTTTCTATTGCTCCTTTCTAACTAGATTGTACTCCTCACTCTTTTCTAATTAATCTTTTTACAGTTATGTAGCCCTCCGCTCATCAGTGGCATTTCTGGCTTGCTCGGGGTGAAATGATTAAAAAAAATATCTTTCAATATTTACTGAAATATTGCAATAACAATAATAGATATGAATGCTTGTCAATATCTTAAGAAGTAAGGGGATACAAACGACTATTATTAAACCCATAACTGGAGACGGATGAATACCTTTCTTAAGGGTAATTGTGTGTAAGTGAATATCTCTGATATAACCTTTCCGTAATTCCACGCGTCCGAACAGAATAGTCCATTACTTATGAGGTATTGGCAAAAGACCTTTAGTATTTCTTTCATTCTTTCATTTATTTCTCTGAAACCAAACAGCGTCACTCGAGTGTCTTTTTTTTTTCTATTTTTTAACGCAATCTGACGGAATGGTCCATTATTTAATGAGGCATTGGTAGAAGATCTTTTATTCTTTCTTTCATTTTTTTGATTGAATCAAAGTAGCGTAAGTGATTATAACGAACGAATCCAACGGAAACTGCAATTCGTCGCTCGTATTAACAGTTTCAAGCTAATATTCATTGCACCACTCGTTCGTCTAATCTTAGAGCAATGGTATTTCAAAAGTACCCATCTAGGTACTGACCGGAACCGACGTTACTTAACTTAGGTAATATACAACAACCGGTTTCTCCACGTGAAATAATCGTAAGCCCTATTTCAATAATGCAGTTTTTATAAACTTTAGAATGACTGTAAAAAAATATACCTCTTGCCTTAGTTTTGAAACTTTTATTCTTACAAATGAGACTGACATCACGAATCTTGTTATTACTACTGGACAGTCATATTCTCTTCTTCTTCTTCTTCTTCTTATTATTATTATTATTATTATTATTATTATTATTATTATTATTATTATTATTATTATGTCATTTTTAATCATATTTCGATTTCTGCTTTGGTCTCACTACCAACCAAGTCTGCGGGGAGACCTAAGGCAGGTAGTGGCGTGTTGTTATTCATGTTTTTCTATCTTCCCTATCATCCCCAGCATTACATAGATAACGTTTTCCTTAGTGTGTGGGCTGTACTTAATAAGACAATTTTTTGTATATCTCTTAAGCTGGGGTTTCCAGGGATTCTTTCAATGTGTTGTTTTGTTCCATTTTTTATCATTCCAAGTGCACCTACTATCACTGGCACAACTCTTGTTTTCAATTTCCACATTTTTTCTATTTTAATTTCCAGGTCTTTATATTTTGACAGTTTTTCAAATTCCTTGATTGCTATGTCACAATCCGCTGGACAAGCCATATCAATTAATAGACAAGTTTTCTCCTTCTGGTTTTTAACAATAATGTCTGGCCTGTTTGCTTCAATTTTTCTGTCTGTGTAGATGGTGTAATCCCATAGAATGGTTACATCTTCTATTTCTGTAACCGATGCTGGATGATGTTCATACCAGTGTTTGTTTACAGCTTTTCCATAATGTTTGCACATTGCCCAATGTAAATATTGCCCAACTCTATCGTGGCGATTTTTATATTCGTTTGGGGCAAGCACAGAACAGCCTGAGATTAGGTGGTCTATTGTTTCTTGGTGTTTATCACAAAACCTGCATTTTGGATCCATACTATTATGCATAATATTTGCCTGAAAGTTTCTCGTGAAAAGACTTTGGTCTTGTGCTGCAAGTATAAATTCTTCAGTTTCAGACTTTAATCCAGATGCACGTAACCATCGATGAGTATTAACTTTGTCAACATTGGATTTATTGGCACGCACTGGATATTGGCCATGCAGAGGTTTGTCTTGCCAGCGCTGTTTCATCTTTTCAAGAGCTTTATCTTTGGCTTTCATTTTCATATTTTTTGCCGCAATAGTTGGTTCTTGGCTACTGTTTTGCTTTTCTACAGAATCTACTAACTGTAAATCTTGTTTGTATTTACTGCCTTCTTTTATTATTGAATATTTTTCTTTCTTTCTTCATGTTGCCTTACTAATTGTATCATCCAATCCTTTGTTGTTTCTATGTATGTTAGTAAGCCAATAGTTGTTGTCTTGTATGACAATTCCAGCTGAATAAGACCCCTTCCACCTTCTTTACGGGGTATGTATAGACGGTCTACATCAGCTTTTGGATGATGCATCTTATGCTTAGAAAGAAGCTTTCTTGTTTTAGCATCCATTCGCCTGATGTCGTTTAGAGTCCAGTTTAAGATGTTGAAGCTATATTGGACAACTGGGATTGCAAGGCTATTAATGGCCATAACTCTATTCTGTGAATTTAATTCAGTTTTTAATATCATTCGTAGCCTTCTATAGTACTCTTTACGCACTATTTCTTTCATTTTTTTATGTTGAATGTTTTCGCTCTCATTTACACCTAGGTATTTATAAGCTTCTTCTGGTTTCAATTCTTTTATTGTTACAGCAGGGTCTAGGCTAATTGAGGATGTTTCTTGTATTGATCCACGTAAAACTGTAGCTTTAGCACATTTATTCAAATTAAATTTCATTCCAATGTCTTCGCTGAAGCATTTTACAGTTTGCAGAAGACCTTCCAGCTCATTATCATTCTTAGCATATAACTTTAAGTCATCCATGTAAAATAGATGGCTTATTTTCTTTTGGCCTATTTTATAACCACATTCTGTTTTATTAAGTTGACTGGTTAGTGCTATTAATGATATGCAGAATAGTAAGGGATTATTATTATTATTATTATTATTATTATTATTATTATTATTATTATGTCATTTTTCATCCTATTTCGATTTCTGCTATGGTCGCACTACAAACCAAGTCTGCAGGAAGACCTAAGGCAGATCGTGGCGTGTTGTCATGGCTCCATTTCTTGCTTTTTCTATCTTCCCCATCATCCCTAGCGTTACATAGACAAAGTTCTCCTTAGTGTGTCGGCTGTACTTAATAAGACAATTTTTTGTATATCTCTTAAGCTGGGGTTTCCAGGGATTCTTTCAATGTGTTGTTTTGTTCCATTTTTTATCATTCCAAGTGCACCTACTATCACTGGCACAACTCTTGTTTTCAATTTCCACATTTTTTTCTATTTCAATTTCCAGGTCTTTATATTTTGACAGTTTTTCAAATTCCTTGGTTGCTATGTTACAATCCGCTGGACAAGCCATATCAATTAATAGACAAGTTTTCACTTTCTGGTTTTTAACAATAATGTCAGGCGTATTTGCTTCAATTATTCTGTCTGTGTAGATGGTGTATTATTATTATTATTATTGTTCTTTCTCTTCTTCTTCTTCTCCTTTTTCTGCTTCTTCTTCTTCTTAATCTTCTTCTTCTTATTATTATTATTTTTATCATTCTCCTTCTTCATCTTCTTCTTCTTAATATTATCATTTTCCTTCTTCCTCTTCTTTCTCTTCTTCTTCTTCTCCTTCTTCTTCTCTTCTCCTTCTTCTTCTTTTACTTCTCATTCTCCTTCTTTTTAATCTTCTTCTGCTTCTTCTAATTATTATTATTTTATTATTTTCCTTCTTCTTTTTCATCTTATTCTTCATCTTCTTCTTCTTCTTCTTCTTCTTCTTCTTGTTTTTCTTCTTCTTCTTCTTCTTCTTATTATTATTATTATTATTATTACTATTATTCTCCTTTTTCTTCTTGATATTCTTCGTCTACTTATTATTATTATTCTGTATGCAGTGTTCTTTCAGGACGTAGGCGATTATGGCTTTCTACATTTCTCTATCCTTTGTTGCTTTTATTATCCCATGTTTGTTATCCCACTTAATTCTCGCTCCACCGTGCATCTACTCAAGTATGTTATGCATTATTTTCCTTGTCTCTCTTCTTCACTATCCGCCACGTGAGCATCAGATCCTCCAAGCCTTCCTTTCTCATTGCATATCCCGAAAGCTTTAGCTGTTTTTTCTGATGTTAAGTATAAGTTTCCTTCTAGTGACCATCCCCTCTAAAATCTCGTCCTTGCTCACGTGTTCCAACCTTTTTATCCTCAACATCCTTCTGTAGAACCGTATCACGGTTGCTTCAATTCTTTTCTGCATCTTTAACGAGACTATCCAGCATTCACTGCCATATTGAAGGTCAGACATCTCTTAACAGCCCAGTTCTCTTTTCCATGGACTAACCCATTTTATAGTTTGCCAATAGAAGGCTTTACCAATCAGGAAGCGTAAAATATTCAATGCGACCTGCATAAAATTCGGCCATATTTTTCCGAGTATTGCGGATCTAATCCGGTTCAGTAGAGTATCTGATTTTGGTGTGTTAATCAATCTTTGACGTTGTTTCATTGAACAGATTACGTGCTGCGAGGATACGCTATATCCATAAACTAGGACAGACGTGGTCAACAGATGCCAAGAGGATACTCTATATCCATGAACGTTACCAACATTACCTTCACAACTTGTGGTTGGCATTTTGGGCACCTCTTTTACTGATTACAAGGCATTCAGTTTTCTTGAAGCTGATATGTAATCCTTTCTTTCCGCCTTCTTTAATTACTTCCTATAGAAAGTCCTTCAGTTTCTTCCCTGTATTTGCTATCATCACTGTATAATTTGCATATCTTATAATGATGAATCCTGACAGGACTTCTAGAGCTCTCGGAATTTTTTTTAATCATATCACGAGCAAGGCCACTGATGTGCAGGGGGCTACGTAATAGTTAAAAGATTGGAAAAGAGAAAGCCAGAAACCACATCCTAAACAGGGAACAAGGGATGAGCCTCTTCACCTGTTCAATAGACGCGGGCGAAGTGTGAACCGGGCGATAGATATATCTATCTACTCCAATTCTTGTCTCATAATAGATTGAATAGATCTGGTGAGAAGACACATCCTTGTCTTACACCCCTTTCTATCTTTGTATATCTTCTGGATTCGTTTCTTGTCTGTATGCAGGCAGTTTGCTTGATTAGGTTAAGGTATCTACTCAATATGTCGATCTTGCCAAGCGTTTCTATCAGGTCTTTGGGTCGTACCTTGTCGAATGCCTTTGCGTAGTCGATGAAACACAGTCCTTATGCTTTTCTAGTGCAGTTTCCGATAGCATTCTCCGCGCGTTACTTGTTCTATCGTCACTGATGAAATTACACTGTCCTTGTCTTATTTCCGGTCTAATTATGCTGCGCGCTCTGTTCATGTTATTGTCAAACACACCTATTCCCCATATAATGGACTCTCCCTCCTATATCAATAAGAGTTAACAGGAAGTTAACGGGAGAAGTTCTTGAGAAGTTCATAAGAGTTCTTTAAAGTTCTATTAGAGTTCAGTAGAACTACTAGGCAGTTCATATTAGTCGGCAGTTAGCCGAATACTAAGGAGTCAATTTTTAGTAGAAGATTACCAAGTTCCTAACATTTTGGGTACGTTAAGTCGATTTAACCGACATAGCACGATTATAACCTGCAGTGCGTAAACTACTCCACAACAGTTCATCAGAATTTGGATGATAAGTTTTGTTACGTGACTCATTAAGCTAATGGTTCGGTGGAGTTCACATTCATTTTCACCTTGCTTTTTAGTGCTATGAAAATTGATATGCATGAGTATTCCAGGATTTCGTCACTATTTCAGATTTCATTTTCTGATTTTGGTTCCGCGGAAATCGTCTAAGGCTGCCAACATTTCTATTACGATGCCGTCTGGTCCAACTGCTTTGTTTCTATTCAGTTTGGCCAGTGTAGTTTCCACTTCGGATCTTAATGTTTCTGGTATTTTTATTTCCCTTACTTGGGGGTCACTTACGAGTATGTTTTATTGCAGTCTGGGTGCTGCACTAGGTTACTTCCTTCTTCGCAGTTTTATCCTTATTTTGCGTCTAACCAGGAGGTGCTCACTTCCACATCTGGTATTTGGATAAGTTTTACAATGAAAAACTGCAATCCTGAATCTCCTGTTTATTGTTATATCATTAATTTGGGATGTTTTTTTGTCACCTCCTTATCTTCTCCATGTCCATAATCGTCGTGGGCGTTTTTGAAACCAGGTGTTGGTTATTACCTGGTCATTCTCTGCATCACTGGGCCAATTTTTCTTTATTTACACTAAGCCTTGGCGATATCCAGTGGGTAGGAAGGTTCAGTTTCAGTCAATATTTGTAAAATGTTACATATTTTGCTAAGTCTTATTTTAGAAGGTACATACTGATTAATCCTCGTTTCTAAATGTAAGTGGTAATCCCCACATAAGCAGCAGCGCACTGGCAATTAATTTCACATACCAAAATTTGATGTAGAACAAAATATCCTTACAAAACGATGTAAACGCAGACCTAGTCCGAAAAATACAACGCAGAGCAACAGACGGAAAATAACCAGAAACAGACAGGCCTGACATAGGTTTTAACCTTCTGGTCATATACATTGTATGCAATCGCCAAATACAGCACAAATTCATCCTCATACCATTCCCTATTGTTTGAGCAATAATATCATCGTTTTATTTATCTAAGACGTTGCTAATTGTTCCTTCTGCCAGAAACCCTGCGTGCTTCTCTTCATTTATTTTTGTCGAAGCATTGCTTGGTGTTGTCGGTACATACACAACAATAATCGCAATGTTGAAGGGACTTCATTTCCGTTTGACCAGGATTCTTTCATATAACTGTAAGTATCCTAAGAAGCATTTCTTCATGTCTCTGTTCAGTATCAAGCCGACACCCTTTTCGCTATTTTTGCCGCCTGCGTATATTATCATGTGGTTGCTACTGACGAAATCTCCATTGTTTGGCCATCTAGCTTCACAAACACCCAAAATGCTGATATTTAATCTGTTAATCTCCTGCTTTATATTCTTTCGCCGTCCACAGTTGTTCAGTGCCCTGACATTCCATATCGCGAAAGTAAATTTTGTGTTTGATGCTAACAGTTTCAGGATAACGGCCAGGTGACTTCTGTTGCTCATGTCATTTCTTCTCGAGCGATAGATCAAATCCAAAGAATCGCGTCCCCTTTATGCCGTTGGTGCTAACAGTCGCTGGACGGTGGTCAGGTGACACCTGTTGCCCAGGTCGGTCCTCACCAGGCGATAAATTCTTTTGGACTTAATTTTCTTCATGCATTTAGGTTTTATATATTTATTTGTAAACGCCATGATTAAGCATGTTTAAATTATTTTCCTATCTATATGTAATGCCACAACAAAATAACTGTTGGACTGTCGGTGACCAAACGGTAACCCCACTCCAAGTATATGTGAGTGTGGCGGGATGTTACCAACCAGATAGGACGAAAAACAAAACTTAAAGAAAGTGTGGAAGATCTCCTAAGGAACCAACGGCCAATAACTAAAGGTGGTGCCTCGAAAAATCCCCGTAGAGAAGACAACGGATAACTACTCTGCAATTACTCCCAAGAAAAATCATGCCTTTGATATTAACAAATCGATTAAGTGATATAATTAAGCTGTAAAGTAAATTTTAACTTGTTTTAATGCATATACTTGTTTTAATGCATATACTTCTACGTTATATGTTGTGTAAGAAAAGCAAATTTTATTTTTTGTTCACAAAAATGATAATATATTTTGCGTGAAAAAGAATGCATTGAAATCAGATCTTTTGTGCCAGAAAAAGCACATTTATTTAACAAATAGCGCACTGTTTTGCTGAATGCAATAGTTATCTACAAGAAGCTACTGTCGCTTCTGGGAATCGTGATGAACAGCTTTTCTTTTTTCCGCACTTTATTTACGAGGCCTGACATGGGTTTTAACCTCTGGTCATATACATTGTATGCAATCGCCAAATACAGTACAAATCCATCCTCATACCATTCCCTATTGTTTGAGCAATAATATCATCATTTTATTTATCTAAGACGTTGCTAAATGTTCCTTCTGCCAGAAACCCTGCGTGCTTCTCTTCATTTATTTTGGTCGAAGCATCGCTGTCCAGATAGTCCCTATATTAATACGTCGCACACACACACACAATCACACACACACAAATACACACGCGCTCACACACGCATGAATATATAATAGCACTAGTAATTTTCCAAGATAGCGTATACAACAGATATATGAAAAATGCAAAAGAAAATAGCTATATCCATCATTTTATCATCTTATACCATCCAAACAATGTACTTCATATGAAAAAATTACCTTCGATAATTTAAAATTACATAATTAAATGTCTAATATTTTCAGTTGACCTAATAAGTATTTAAGAGCGCTTTCTAATTTTTTAGTATCCAACAACACTTCTTTCTTTTGTTAGATACTTTATTTCAAATAAATTAATTTCGCTTTTTCTTTTTGCCTTGATAAAGTACAGGAAACTGATTACAGTTTTACTCGTCTCTTTCTTTTTATCATATATATATATATATATATATATATATATATATATATATATGTGTGTGTGTGTGTGTGTGTATATATATATATATATATATATATATATATATATACTATTTTAAAAACAAGTAATTTATTATTGCTCTCTTAGGCCATTTCAGCCAACATCTCATCCTGAGAAAAACTGTTGGAAAATAGATTAAACGAAATAAACAGTAACAACGAAAATAAATACCAAAAACACGATACATGATAAAATAAATATACATATAAATATATATACTTATAACAATGGGAGGGAAACTCACGTCTAAATAATTAGCGAGGGACAGTTAAAATAAAATATCCCCGAAAAAATTTAGAGACTTTAGAAAATCCTTCTGCCGAGTGGAGGTTTCTGTAATGCTATCGAGACTGATTCCAAAAATGTTTAAATTGTTATTGGAACCAGCTCTATGTATAATTTGAACTACTCTTTCCTGTAAGACTTGTCACAGGCTATGTTCTCTACCAGAAGTTGAGCGATAGCCTAGTCCATATTTGTAGAGGGAAGGTAACACATATTACCTATTTTGCCAAGTCTTATTTTAGAAGGTACATACTGATTAATCCTCATTTCAAAATGTAAGTGGTACCCTCCACATAAGCAGCAGTGCACTGGCAATTAATTTCACATACCAAATTACTTAATTTGATGTAGGATGAAGCATCCTTACGAAACGACGGAAACGCAGACCTGGTCCGAAAAATACAACGCAGAGCAACAGACGAAAAATAACCAGAAACAGACTTATTAATCTGCTTAAATAAACTTTGGCCATATCCCCATCCCAAGGAAGCTTCAAATAATCAATTTGTTAATACGAAATCAACTGTCAAAGTTGCAGCTCATTTCTTACATTTTTCAATTATAATACGCGAAAAATTATCCGTCTGTATAAACGGATTTTATTAAAAATAACCAGACACAATATTTGTAATTTATTTAATCTCACACACACACACGCACACACGCACACACACACACACACACACACACACACACATATATATATATATATATATATATATATATATATATATATATATGGCGCGTATAAAGACAATATACGCGCTAAAAAGTCTGCCTTCTTCCACCGAACGCCCATAGCCCAGAGGTAGAATCGCCGACTGACGCCAATTCGGTCGGGTTTCAATCCTGGGTTAAAAAGCAATCGGAGTCTAACCGTACTGATGAGCTGTGATACAGCAAAACAGATCTATCTGCGGATGACAATATCTATATGCGGATGACAATATATATATATACATCAACCTATCAGTCTACACACACACAAACAGATACACCTAATGTATATAAATATATGTGGGTGTGTCTGTGTGTGTGAGGGTACGTGCAATATATTCTTCAATGAGTAATTTAGTTACAGTAACTAGAAATACTAGCGATTTTTATCACTTAAACTTTATCTTTAGTGTATACTCATATTTAAGTAGACGCTGCGTTTATTTCCTAAACGGTATGTTTATTCAAATTTGTATTTTACTGTTGGTTTTGCAGAATAGATCGAGGGTGCCCGGTTTATTTGAAGGTGGGTATATGAGCCAAAGTTTAATTAAGCAGATTAATAAGTCTGTTTCTGGTTATTTTCTGTCTGTTGTTCTGCGTTGTATTTTTTAGACTAGGTTTGCGTTTCCATCGTTTTGTAAGGATAATTTGCCCTACATCAAATTAAGTAATTTGGTATGTGAAATTAATTGCCAGTGCGCTGCTGCTTATGTGGGGCGGATCACCCTACATTAAGAAACGAGGATTAATCAGTATGTACCTTCTAAAATAAAACTTGGCAAAATAGGTAACATGTGTTACCTTCCCTCTACAAATATGGAACAATCTGGTCGAGAACATAGCCAGTGACAAGTCGACCTCTAGTAGAGAAGATATCGTGTGACAAGTCTTACAGTAAAGAGTAGTTCAAAATTATATACCTGATATAAAAAAAAATATATGCCTTTCGGAAAGTACTGGAACATTGGCAGTGTATATCCAAGGTGCTTCTACCGACTTAACCAAATATAACATTTGCCGATCAAACATGGCTGAATAAGGACTTGAAGCGAAATCATTCTCGTCATCGTCTCTCAAAATTCCATGTCTGCTCAGTTTTGTATACAAATACAGTGTAACCCGGATATAAGAGAATTGTCGGGGCCGGATAATAGTTATCTTATATCCGGGTTTGGTCTATTCTATATACATTATCACAGGCTCTAATTACCTCCCCTATATATCAGAACGGATGTGCGTTGTGGTGTAGTGGATATTGGCTCAAGACGATAAATCGGAGAGCCGATTTCGAATTCTAGCTGGAATTATTGCATTTCTTTACGCGCAAATACACATTGATCTTTCTCTTTCGTCCATCTATTGACTAAAAAAGAGGTCAGTCTTCCGCAAAAATTAATAGCAACCTACTGCGGAAAAAAAATCTTCTCCCCAGTCAGTCATTGGCTCTAAATCAATTGAAAATTTTTCCCCGTTTAACACTTTATTTTTAAGATTTAAAACCAAAAAATAGTCAGATAAAACCAGATGCCTGCAGGCAAATTTCAAATTCTTTTAAAAATCCCTAGTCATAGGTATATCGTCCTTAAAGTTAAGTGCAATACGTGATACACGTTTGGGCGATCATGTCTCGAAAGAGACATGACTGACTGGGCAGAAGATTATCCGGCATTAGGTTGCCGTTGCTTTCTGCGATAGACTGGTTGCCAACCAAAGGCTATAGAACCCAATCTGTCCTGTTATTTGACCCATAACTGGAAGGAAGAAACGGATTAATACCTCTCCCAAGGGTATTTGCGCGTAAGTGAATACAATGGATCCAACTGGAATTCGAACTCGGCACTCCGATTTCTTGTTCCGAGTCGATGTCCACTGGACCTCAACGCACATCCGTTCTGATATGTAGGTACATCGTCCAATAAAACAAAAAGTAACTTTCGACGGTTTTTTTACACGTTTTTCTGTCAATATCTAATTTCATTGGCACATCAAGTAATCAAAGATGGTCATCAAATTATATTTTTTATCTCAATAAAGTCTTACATTTAATTATCTCGGCTGAAGATTGAATTTTGAATTTATTCGATGTGGTTAACTCGAGCGGTGTAGTGCAGTTTATTTGCTTTTGGAATTGAGGTGTAACCGTGTCCCATCGACATTGGTAAATCCTTCCAAAGAGTTGCTTCTATATCGCTGCAAAAATAAACTTTGATGACTTTGATGATAGTTTCTGCATACCAAATTATAAATGTATTATAAGCACAATAAATTTCTTGGATATCTCTATGTTTTCGACAATTTGAGAAGAAGCAATATCCGGTGTTCGTCCAAAGTTAAGTGAACAAAATAAACATTTTCAGGAGTTGATGCTATTTTTTACCTTCAACATATGCTGTGTTGGTAGTCTTAAAATGACTACTTTTTCAAAGTATTGCGAACTATTTCTTGCAGCAATTACTCATGAATTTAATTTGAATGTTACAAAAGACAATCAGCAGTTGTAAGAAATGCTGCAATAAAAAGAACATTGTTTTAAAGTGCAGCAGAAAAGTCATAAAATACCGTCCAAATTTTGTGAGTGGAATTTTTTAAACTTTTGAAAAAATTTTGTATTTATAGCTGTTTATATGTTGAGTTTTCTTCCCAATATATATACATGTAGGTAATATCAGACAGATTTTAGTCAACAATACAATAATCCTTACTCATACACACAGTAAAAAGAACCTTCAGATATTGAATGCCATGTACATTAAATCCAAACAACCCACACTTACTAAAATCACGTTTAAATCCGGTCATAACACATTATATTGCATTTGAATACATGGTTCTGTTGTCATTTTGCGCTATCACGCGATGTGACGTCATAGAACTGCATTGCAAATTAGTGAACTGCGTTTGTTATTTTTGGTAACTATTTCCGTTGCCCATCGGAGTTTTATGTCAACACAAAATAAAATCGTCGGTGATAGTGGATGTTATTGTAATACCGTCTTAATAACCTCTCTGAAGATGGCTCATGTGAGCCGAAAGCTTAGAACCAAATTCATAAAAATTATCCAAATGTTGGAGAATTTTTGTCTTTATTTTCAACTGAAATTAAAGCCGAAATACTGCGTTTCGAACGGCTAACGATTAAACATAATAGACATTCATTATATTTAACAGTATATGTTTAGAAAATTATTTGCTGCCTCGATACACTATATATATATATATATATATATATATATATATATATATAATAAAAAGCGAGAAAAGAAGTGCACGTTTTGTTTAAAGTGTAGATTTATTATTGTTATTATTCATATTTATATTACTTGCTTCTTGTACGATACATTAAGTGTCCATAATCGTTTTTGTGACCTGGAGCATTCTTTTGAGATCTGAAAACACCCAATAGTCACTGGGGGCCAAATCTGGAGAATAGGGCGGAGGCGGAAGCAATACAAAGTGCAATTCATGTAATTTTGCCATCGTTGCGATCGACTTGTGATATGGTGCATTGTCTTGGTGAAAGGTTACTTTTTCTTCTTCATTTGTGGCTATTTTAGGCAATGTCTGCCTTCAAACTGATCAATAATGATATATAATATTCCGTATTGATGGCTCTTCTTTTTTCCAGGTAATCGATGAACAAAATACCTTGCACAATCCAAAATATGGAGACCTGAACATTTCCAGCTGATGTTTCCGTATGTGGTCGCTTGGACGGCTTTCATCTGCTGCTATCCGCTCAGCTGGCTGCCGATTTGACTCTCGAGCGAAGTGGAGGTTCCATGTTTTATCCATTGACACATATTTACGCAAAAACCGCTTGTTGCATTGAAACAGCTGCAAGCTATCGTCCACGCGTCGTTATTTTTGATCGACTATGAGCAAACGCGTAATCCACATTGACCATAGGTTTGTTATTCATAAATATTTATGCAAAATGGTGAATACACTGTCTTCTGATAGCTTCAGCTCCTCTGCTACCTTACAAAACTTCAATTTACCATCGGCCAAATCGATTTTCTTGATTTTTTGGTGTTTTACGGGACAACTGCCAATTTTGGGAGAACTGAGCGTTCAGTACCATTTCTGTCTGTACGGCCGCAATGAAAATCAGCATATCACTTCATAACTGTTGTTTCCGAAGGATCAGAGTCAGAATATCCGCTGTCTTTGAGAATTTTATCGTAAATTACTTTGTGTTTATGAAATAATTCTTTATTTGAGGAGTGTGTGTTAATGCAGCGTTCGACTGATGATGAGATACGCTTGATAATTGATGGTGGGTGATTAGAATTGTTGTTTATATAGATTGGGTTAGCAATATGTTTCATATAAGGTTGGAAAGTGTTCGATACTAAGTCTAATGTTATGTCTAGGAAGTCAACTTGCTTGATATTAGGGTTAATTACTACGTTAAGATTTAAAGACTTTATGAATTAATTTTCTAGTTTTATCGACCATACCTCCCGTAGATTTATTTATTATCATGAGGTAAGGTCGATAAAACTGGAAAATTAAAGAGAGTGGATATCAATCATCCAAAATTAACTTTGTCGAAAAATTCAAGAGCTCAAAATGAAAAAATAGAAACAGGAAAATCATATGGTATAACCCTCCTTTTAATCAGTTAGTTAACTTTAAACTGGAACATAAATTTCTTAAATTAATTTTCTCAAAAATAACCCTCTAAGCAAAATAGTCAATAGAAATACAAAAGAAAACTAAGCTATAGCTGCTCCAACAATCTAGAAAAAATAATTAAATTACAATTGGAAAATCTTCAAACAAACAAGAGATAAATACATTAATGAACCATGCTTCCTCTGTCTTTAAGAAAAAATTGAAATCATTAAATACATGAATAGCGACAAGCTTTTAAGCCAGAGACATGAAACCACAGTAAACTGCAAACACATTAAAGAACTAATCTTACAATCATGCTGAAAAATACTGCACAAGCCAAAACTAGGACCCCACTAGAGACGATAAACCTTTATAGTACTAACAACCCTCTAATATCAACTTTTACCTATTACACACAACAAACTATAATCAAATCTAATTTAAAGTTTTATAGAAAAAAGTAATTTCCTAAATTCAAAATTAAGGTTAAATATACAAAATTATGTTAATTATAAAACTGTGCTAAAATACAAGAATCTTCTATAGTTGTACAAATAAATATTAAAGATAGGGCCAACCCCATCCTTTTTCACCCTTTACACCTTCTTATTCTTCCCCTCTAATAAAACCAAAGAACAAAGGCTAGCCAGGCGGTCGTAAAACACAGTTTCATGAATCAACTATATCCCCTACCTACTCTACTTTCTTTAAAATTCTAACGGACAATTTACAAGACTTATTCCCTTATCGCTAACTCAGGTCAACATCCCACACACAACTCCCAAATATAAGAAAAGAGGTCTTCTATTCCTTTCCACACTAACTGCTGAGATATTGGAAGTTCAATGACGAAACAAAATGCACAATTTGTAGTGGATATATATAAAAATTTATGCATGTTCTAAAATGTAATTTATAATAAATATTCACAGCTCAATATTATATATCGAGCATTGTTTTAAATGAATGTTTTGGACGTTATAAATTTTTCTTCGTTCCTTATTTACTCGGATATATATATATATATATATATATATATATATATATATATATATATATATATATATATATAAACTTATTTATAAATAGAACTTTGTGGGTGTGTATGTCTGTGTGTGTGTGTCCGTTAAATATAGACTCCGGAACGGCTGAACTGATTTTCTTGAAAATTTACACCGTTGTACTATAGGCATCTTCGAGTGTTCTCAGCTTGGTTTTGTGTCGAGGTACCCCCGGTAAATATCGAAAATCGATAATCGAAAAAATCGGGTTTTAGAAGGAGTGGTCCGATTTTAATCAAAATTGATACACTCCTAGGCAAAGACATAAGAAACGATATTCAGAAGTTTCAATGTTGCAGTTCTTACAATAGTGCAGAAAACTGATCATATATATATATATATATATATATGAGGCAAGATGTTTGTGTGTGTGTTTGTTTATCTGCCTGTATGTCTGTATTTTTTCAGCCCTTTTATTTTAGTTTTTGCATCAGGTTTGGCTCTAAGTAGGTATAATTGTAGTTCTTAGTCTCAGTCGTGATACCATTTACTCAGAGGACATATTTAGCATCAAAATTCAGTTTACAATGAAAAAAACCTATTTGATATCGATACCAGAAAATCAAAATTCGACTTACATCCATTCATTTCTCTTTCAGTCTACGGTTTTGCTTTAATTGGAAAGAACTATTGTTTTTTTGTCTTTCGTTCCAATGTACAAGGAGTCTGAGCTCCAGAACCATGGATTAGTTTTAAAGCTTTCATTACACCCGAGCAACGCCGGGCTATACTGCTAGTATATATATATTTATGTATATGTATGTATGTATATGTTTGTATTATCGCTTTTTTATTCCAGCAATTATAAGTTTATCTAATGTGATGGATTTCTATAGCGTGACTGTTTCAGTGACCAAAACAGTTCACAACATATGTTAATGTATTTTAATCAATATCTTTATTATATTTTCAGTTCAATTTTTTTTACATTTAATGTTTATCATAACGGCGATTAACTATTATATGATTGTTTATATCAGTACGAAAATATTTATATAATTGTAACATTATAACCATTGTAGTATTGAGGTTTATAAACATCACAAGGACTATGAATTTTTGGAAATCCTGTGTGACTAATGCAGGGTCAATAATACGTTGTCTAATCTGATAGTAATATTAAATGATTGTCTGACACTGTTGTCATATTTCGTCAATTTTTTATCATCACATTATCGTATTTAATGCGTAAAACAATATTCTATACATCTATCATAATTGTTTGCAATATGACAAAATAAAAATCATGTAGAATTATTATGTTATCATTCATCATTTTCGGATTCTTGATCTTTTATCTGCACTATATGTTTTTATACTCTTTCTTTTAGATTCCCAATTCATCGTGCTAATCATTCTCAAAACAAATCTATTTATTTAAATTAATAAACGGAAAATTTTAGTGTTCGTCCATGTGTCTGAAAATCTTCTATCTTGGCCACACTTGCTGTTCTTCTTTTATGTGCCGTGTTCCTTCAGGACGTAGGTGATCATGGCCTTCCACATCTCACTATCTCTTGTCGCTTTTAATAACCATATTATATCCCCGCTCCATCAGTTTCTTTTTCGTGTCATCTTTAAAAGCTCGTCTTTGCTCACATTTTTGGCATCGTCAGCTTCTTCTGCAGAATCACATTTCGTTTGCTTCAAGTCTTTTAAATACAGTACCCTCTTCCAGTTGAATCCATTGTATTCACTTACGCGCAAATACCCTTAGGAAAGGTATTAATCCGTCTCTTCCTTCCAGTTATGGGTTAAATAGCAGGACAGATTGGGTTCTATAGCCGTGGTCGGCAACAAGTCTACCGCAGAATGCAATGGCAACCTACTGCGGGATAATCTTCTGCCCAGTCAGTCATGTCTCTTTCGAGACATGATCGCCCAAACGTGTATCACGTATGGCACTTAACTGACTGACCCTCTTCTTTGTTTCCAATGATATTTTCGTTTCTTAATGTACTACTCAGATTCTGGAATGCATCGTTAATCCTTACCAATATACTTTAGAATTTCCCCATCGCACTTTCCGTCTTCTGTTAGAACTCTTCCAGTTCTCGAAATTTCTGCACCGATTTTATTTTAACTTGTATTCGGCATTTTGAGCTCCTCTTTTTAGTGATGACAATGCATTTTGTTTTCTTTTAGTTTATATATGGTCTTTTCTTTCCGTTATTTTTAACTATTTTCTATAAGTTTATTTTTTATTTTCTTTCCTGTATCTACTATCAGCACTGTATCATCTGCGTATCCTATATTATTCAGTTTGCAGTCGCCATTTAGAATTAAGATGAATATTTTCCCTTCATCTATCTGGTGGCTTAACAGCCAACATTGAGATTTATGTCCCGATGAAGAGGAAACATTTAAAAATCTAAATTTAAAAATAAATGAATTATATTAGCGATAATTTTTATTGAGTTTAAAGTGACATAAAAACTTTGTGAATTTAAAACATTTTGTTTTAAATTCAGTTACAAATGTCCGGAAAACTTTTACTGCTTCAAAATGCCAAGCAAATAAAGTGAAAGCTTTCGTGACGTGATGTCCTGCAGAGTTTGAGATTTGAATAACTCAAATTAATTGAAGTTACCCGAAGTTTGTAATTTGAAGAACTCAATTTTCGGCCTGAATTGGAATTTTGCCGAAACGAGACTTTCGGTCCAATCGTTCTTTTTACTGGAATTGGAATTATAGCATGAATCCGAGTTTAAGTGAGGTTTTTAAGTTCCGTGGAGGTAATTGAGGAATTGAATGTTATTTCTTCAAATCTCATGGAAAAATTCAAAGACAAAATTCCAAGCCAAAGGCAGAGAAAATTGAAGAAACAAGTTCAGTAGAGAAGTAGACGGTACAAGACAGCTATGAAGTGCATCTTAGATATCGGAGGCAGTACAAGCAACAAGAGAAGCATATGCTGCAAAGGAAGATCAAAAATTCTGAAAGTAAAACAGCTTCTTTTTTGAGCCTCTCTAAACTTAATTTTATAAACACCTGTAACAACGATTATTTAACCATCCAAAAATATGTATTTGATCAATAATCATTCGATATAAGCATTGTAATGTTCTCAGATCAAAGGTTGAACCAGATGAGATGTGCTGAAACAAAGGGAAAATACAGCTGGAAGATCTACCAGTTCCTACAGGGATATTGCTATCAGTTTTGGATGAGAATTCACTTAAATCAAAATATATCACCAGAGACATCAGAAGTTACAATAACTGTTTTGAAATGATCTCATTTAGATCTAAAGAATTCGACTTGCCAGGAGGAAAAAGCAACTTGCGGAATTCCGGGAATGAGCGAGCTTAAAAGTTAGGAAAAAGCGCTGGTTTTATATATAAATCCTTCTTTTTCAGTTTTTTTCTTTCAGTTTCTACATATAATTGTTTTTCTCGTTAATCTTTTACTTCCTTAATCTCTATAATTGTACTTTATTTTCACACGACCAAATCTTTTATTATCAGAATTACAAGCCAAACAAGCTGTCCAATAATTTATACCATTAATCATCAATTACGTAACGTCTTTACACTATTAATGTTCATGTCGTCTGTGACTGGATAGAATTTAATCAACATTAGCGTTTGATAAAGTCAGTCAGTTAAGTGCCTTACGTGAGACACTATTTTGGGCGATCATGTCTCTTTCGAGACAAAACTGACTGGGCAAAAGATTATTCCGCACTAAGTTGCCATTGCTTTCTGCGGTAGACTGGTTGCCAGGCAAGGCTATAGAACGCAATCTGTCCTGTTATTTAACCCATAACTGAAGGAAAGAGACGGATTAATACCTTTCCCAATGGTATTTGTGCGTAACTGAATGCAAGGAATTCAAATGGAATTCGAACTCGGCTCTCCCGTTTGTCGTTGCGAGTCGATATCCACTGCACCACAAGATACATACACCACAAAAAACTGCTTCAGTTGCTACGTAAGTTTTATTTATTTAGGAAAGCTATTGGAATCATCCAGAACTTGAGCGGGGAGCAAACCGCCTGCATATGGATATAAAATTATTTCATTAAATAAAAACAAATAGAAACGGACATTAGACAAGTATATTTTTCTCACTTGATTTATCCAATGTTAATTATGTGCCGATCCTGAGAGAATTAGAAGTCCTGCCTGTATACAATACTGGCGGCCACAATCTTAACAACATAATATATGCAAAGGACACGGTGTTAATAGAAGATAGGGAAAAGAAAATACAAGAGATCCTGAAGAATGTAGTGAAGAAGAGCGGAAGAAAAAGGGCTAAACATAAATTTCGAAAAGATAAAATACATGATTTTCAACTAAATAAATGGCTTTTTTTCTAATCATTTCACCCTAAACAAGGCAGAACTGCCACTGTCGCGCAGGGGGGTTACATAACAGGTGAGTGATGAGAAAGAGGAACAAGTTAGGAGGAGTCAAACAATGAGTAAAATAGCATGCGAGTAGAGCAGGAAGAAAGAAGAACATGATACAAAGGTTGTCAGGGAAAGGATGTGAGTTAAGGAGATAAGAGATGGGAATTGACTTTGCACTTAAATTCTTGGAGATTGTAGCTGTCAGAGAAGTAAGAATACGGAAAGGAATTGAACAGGCGAGAAGAGTGAGCAAGCAAGCTGATAGAGTAGGAGTTGCGGTTACATTTGATTAGTTTCACTGTAAAAGGGTGGGACCTAACCGCTAGTCTAGTAGCTCGACTAAATTCATGCAGAGGGGGCACCAGGGAGCTAAGCTCATTGGAGCAGAAGCCGAGAAATATATTTGTAAAAGAGACAGAGGGAAGCCACATTACGTCAGTGAGAAAGTTACTGGAGTTGTGCTACCAGGTCGGAATTAAATTGCAGATTCTTTGCTGGATTTTTTCAAGAATCCTGAGATGGATAGGAGCACTCGAGCAGATGTAACAGCAGTATTAAATGCACGATATACGTAGTACAAATTGGCAAAAGCAATAATTTAAATATCTATAAAATGTTTTAATTTGGGAGTGAAATGCAGCTCCGAAATCCTAAGGCGTATTTGAATAGTAAAAGCTGTTTTGCAAAAGTTAAGCAAAGTATTAAGAAACAGGAAACAATGAGAAGATTGTTGAACTTTTAGGCAATATCGGCTCTCCCATATGAAGCTTAATGTTGCACAGATTCAACCAGCAGACATGCGGTGCTATAGTCAGTCAGTTAAGTGTCATACGTGATACACCCTATGGGCGGTCATGTCCCGAAAGAGACTGGGTAGAAGATTATCCCGCACTAGGTTGCCATTGCTTTCTACGGTAGACTGGTTGCTAGCCAAGGCTATAGAACCCAATCTGTCCTATTATTTAACCATAACTGGAGGGAAGATACGGATTAATATCTTTCCCAAGGGTAATTGTGCGTAAGTGAATGCAAGGAACTCAACTGGATTTCGAACTCGGCACCCCGATCTCTCGTTTCGAGCCGATATCAAGTGCACCACAACAGGATAATCGGTAGACTGAAGAAGCTTTATAAAAACGGCAAAAGACGCTTATGCCTAACATCAGAAGGAGATTTTTTTTATAATACATTAGGAATGAGGGTATACAATATCAGACAATTGCAGAACATATAACAACAGGCAAGCAAGAGAGAAGAAAGCAGCACATAACCTACTGAACGAGCTTGTGGAAGTTGTTGACACAACAGGGATTAGGAGAGATCGCAAAAAAAAAGGCTTTCTAAAAGCTACAAAAGAGGTTGAGGATAGTTATGATCGCCAAAGTCTGGAAAAGGAAACGGCACGAGAAAAGATTTTCTCAACGAAGTTTAGCATTTTTAGATTGATAGATACAGGACCAGTGCAAGAGTCTTGTGCAGTCACACCCCCACCGAATTTATGAGACGGGCCATCATCCCGCGAATCTATGATACGACCTCCACACACGTTTGTATCACAAGTTCCATAAGGTAGTTATCATAAAAATAATATAATAGTTATGAATAAAAATTTTATTATTACCTAATTATGTACAATAATGGATCATATGCAATATAAGTGAACAATTCAACTAGATAAATTGAAAATAAATGTAATGAATCTCAATAGAAATTAGAGAAATTATCGTAATAAATTATTCCGTCTTCAAGAAATCGAAAATATTTTCCAAAATTTTTTACATCAACTTCAATTTTTTCTTGTTAATGTGTTGAGTACTTTCAATGTATTGAACATTATGGATAAAAAGTAATGAATTTTATATGATACTAGCAGTATAGCCCGGCGTTGCTCGGGTGTAATTAAAGCTTTAAAACTAATCCATGGTTCTGGAGCTCAGACTCAGCCTAAAGAATATTTGTGTGAAATTTGGTGAGAATTGGATAAAAATTGTGGATTTGTATAAAGGACATACAGACAGATAAACAGACACACACACAAACATCTTGCCTTATATATATATATATATATATATATCATCGATTTTCTGCACTATTGTAAGAACTGCAACCTTGAAACTACTGAATATTGTTTTTTATGTCTTTGTCTATGAGTGTATCAAATTTGATTAAAATCGGACAACTCCTTCTATAACCCGATTTTCTCGATTATCGATTTTCGATATTTATCGGGGGTACCTCGACACAAAACCTAGCTAAGAACACTCGCAGACGTTATAGTACAACTGTGTAAATCGGTTCAGCTGTTTCGGAGTCTATAGGTAACGGACACACACACACATACACACACACAGACAAAGTTCCATTTATAAATATTTTTTTTTATAGATTTTTTTGTTTTTTTTTTTAGCTTAACAGGAATAAAACAATTCTTCATTGGTTTGAACAAAAAGAAAAACTTCAGAATGACGCCAAAATCTATAAAAAGATTGTCCTTTCAGTATCAATTTTGTTTATTTTCATTTCTAACGTATATAAATGTAAACAGAAAAAAGCAAATATTGATAGGCTCACAAAGTCACTTCCGGCGGGCTCCTAATGTGTATCTACAGCCAGGTTGGGGGCGGCCCTGGGTAGTATGTGCCTGTCCAGGATAGACAGTATCATTAATTAAGCCTAGACAAAAGAAGTATAGATTAAGTAAAAAGACAGTCTATACTATGTCATGAAACATGTCAATATGAATGGTTATAAAGTATATCGTCTGTAAAGCCATCAGCACTGACAGATATTCACGCCATGTAGTTATCTCTACTTCTTGACTTGTAGATGATGACTGTGTGTGAACTAAAATAACATCACTGATATTCCTGAAATGTGTTTACTTACCGTATTTTCAGTGTGTATAATACAATCAATCTTGAAGGAAAATTCAATATTAAAAAGGGGGGGTTATCCACAAGGATACTTTTTCTTAAAGTATTTATCAGTTTAAGCTTTTATTTGAAACATAAGATTGAAATTGCGTTCAGTTTTTTACTCATAAGATAAAGAATATTTATATTTTAATTTTCTCTTCAAGTTTTCTCTCTTCATTCTTAATTAAAGTCATTTTTTTATTTTCATAGTTTATTAAAATATAGAAATATGATAGTTATATGAAACAAAAATGTATGATACAGTAATTTACACCTTAAAATATATTGCCAGTTATATCTGGTTAGCACCTTTCACTGAAAATTTGAAAACAGGTTTGTAACGAATTCATTTTCTATTGTTTTTGTCCATTAATATTGTTTTATATACATATTCTTTCACACTTAGAAACACATTGTGTCTTAGTAATTTTACTACTTTAATTGGGGTGAAATTATTAAAATAATATTACGTAGCTGTTCAAAAATATTGTAACACAGTATTGTCTATTTAGAACATACAACGTGTGTTAGCACGTGCAATACCCTGTCTTCATTAGCCGCCGACCAGGGGTGATGTCACGGTTTCGGTGGCTATGACAGGACCGCTACCCCTAGCGCCACCAGCAGCGTTTGCCACCAGGCAGGGTATGAAGATAAAATTGTTCATTGTCCCTCTTGTATATTCTCGTAAATAAGTAAATAAAATGATCGTTCCTCTTTGCAGTTTGTATCGGCAATGAAATTTCCTGAACGCGTTTGCCGTTATTAACGCGCTCGTGAAGGAAGAAGAAAATAAAAAACGTTGTAGATGATCACACAAATATCTCATTTGCGCATATTAGATCGTGATGTTGCGCAAAATTTGTTCGCTTGTTGTTTTGATCTCGACCAAATCCAACTTGACGCGTTCTGTACCGTTGTTCGAATGCGGTGTGAAGCGCCTTTTAAACCAAAAAACAATTAAAACAAATGTTAAGGATAGTAATTCGCCTTTTTTTATGTAAAAATAACTTTAAATCTTTATGTTTACTTATTTATTTATTTATTTATTGCAATTGGTTGATTTTATTTAGCGGCATATCAACTACTATGGCTTAGTTAAAGCTGAAATCTCAATATTTCTTAACAATTTTATGGTTTAAAGTAAAATTTTGAAACACACACCTGCTGAAATACTCGGGTTATTTCTGTTCTTTAATATCGTGAAAATTAAATATTTTTTCGTGAAATATATATATATATATATATATATATAGTATATCGAGGCAGCAAGTAATTTTCTAGACATATGCTATTAAATATAAGAGACAATGAATGTCTATTATGTTTAATCATGAGCCGTTCTAAACGTCGTATTTTTGCTTTAATTTCAGTTGAAAATAAAGACAAAAATTCTCCAACATTTGGATAATTATTTATTGGTTTTATTCTAAGCTTTCGGCTCACATGAGCCATCTTCAGAGAGGTAGTTTAAACTGAAATATTATAAAATCCACCATCACCGACGATTTTATTTTGTGTTGACATAAAACTCCGCTTGGCAACGGCAATAGTTACCAAAAATAATAAACGCAGTCATAAAACCGCATCGCAAACTTAAGAACTGCGTTTATTATAATTTTCATCACTGATAAGCACTTGATTGAATAAGGATGCGGTACGGTGGTGAGAAAGCAGCTATGCGCAGGCTGCCACACGTTGTCCCTTGTGGACCTCCAACAGCGTTTGCTGAACCTACTTGCCCAGTTTGTACGTCTTACCTAGACAGTGCAGGTGAAGTCTGTTTCATCGGAAACGTTGAACTGTCTTGCAAGTTCACCACACGTTAGACTACTTTCCTCTTCAATGGCCGCCTTCAGGACTCCGTCATTCAAGTGGTCATCTACTGCGAGCCTTAGCATAGAGAGACAAATCTTCCGACTTGCAGAACGTTTATCCACAGCACTATCCCCAAACGCTTGACATATGCGGTGACTTGATGCAGCTGCTGATAAGCCCACTTTGAAGTCGTAAAGCAAACAGCCTCGAACGAGATCTCTAGACACTTCCCTCCTTCTCACAGCTGTCCGGCTTATAACTGATGCCCGGGAACGGTGCGTGTGTTTTTTATAACGTCTGATGTTCCTACTTCCGGCTTTCTGAATTTGAAAACAAATGCTACACGCATTTCGTATATATTTCAACTTCATTCAATGACTAATCAAAACACAGACAGAACTTTTTTGGTTACCTTGTACTTATGAATGACTGTTCTACAATATCGTCTTATACACCAGCATGTAATTTATTCCCTGTTTTAGATTAAAAAACCTATTACATTCAAATCTTATTATAGAGCGTGCGATGGTTACATTGTCGCCATATTTTGATCGTTGTTTGTATTTTTGTCGACTGCACGGTATTTTAAAGATATAAAGCAAACTCACTTCGTCAGAAATCTGGAAACGGTATGCTGTACTGCTTGGCATTTGCACCGGAAGCTCTCATACGAACATTTTGGAGTATTTGGATGCCAATCTGAGAACGGTGCAAAGGTTTCGGAAAGAGCAGAAAGAGTGTAACAGTGATTACTAATGATGGCGGCGTTATGCACCCATTGATCTTCCCACAGGGCCTCAGACTCAACACGTAGGTCTACATTGAGTGCCTTGAGGATGTAGTGATGTCTAGGTCAATAGAGTGGCTGCTAGAAGACCATAAGCCTTTCAACAAGATTCACGTCAATCACGCCAGACAAACAGAAGAACTCATTCATGGTTGTCATAAAATTTCTACGATCACATAACCTGTTACATCTGGCTACTCATGACTCTAAACTGCGACCCACTTAATTATTATATATGTATCGCACAGTTGACCGAGATACCAACAAAGCTTTTTGAAAAACAAAAGGCTATCTGAATGCAAGGATTATGGCAGCATTCACCAAATTAAACCGGGAGACTGCCCAGAATAGTTGCAGGGGATTACGAAGTCGTCTGAACGCTGCAGCTAAAGCCAATGGCGACTTTATTAAATAAATTTACTTTTTAGTATTTCAAGAGATTTTTGTGTAATTTTGGTAAAAATATCTGTAACAAAGAAATGTCTGTGTTATTTTATTTTTATGCAGTTTTAACGAAAATTCAATCCTGTTTATAACATAAACCAACAACTTGGCCTTTTAGAAAAAATATACTCCGAGGCGACAATTTCGGAAATCTCTGAACGAACATTAGATTTTCTTAGTCTGAGAACTTTTCAATACATTCTCATAAATTTCAATACAAGTTTTATTTTCCACTCCGCTGAAACAGTCCATGGTGTAAATATTGGCATATTATTCATGGACGTCCAATTTATTTAAAAATTTTACCCTTTTCCTTGGTCTCGGCCTAACAGTGTTTCTTGACAAGAAAGTATACAGATTTTAAAGAGCTTGAAATAAAAGAATAATCCGAGTATGAAATTGTAATTCTATCGATGCAGAAAAAATGAAAACCAGTCGGTGTAGAGTCGACAGTATTTCGTCCGATAATTCACTAGTTATATGGTTCAAGAATTCTAATCATTGAAAGTTTTAGAATGTTTTACTTAAGAAAAATATTTTACCCCGTCGGTATTACGGATTTTGAAATGACTTGTTTGTCTTTGAGGATTGTTCTCGAATTAAAACATCGTCGTCGTCTTGCGGCGATTGGCTGAGATAGAACTCACTCCACCCCTCCAGTATTCCCTGTGCATTTTGAACCCTGACGCAGTTTTTGTAGCGAAATTCATAATCTTGTCAAATAGCTGAATACTTGATGCTTCGCCAGGGCTACCAAGGGTGTTTTTTTTTTTTTTTTTTGCTGTGACACCAACACTAGATGGGTTGCCTCCAGGTCCCATCCAGTTATTTAACCCATAACTGGAGGGAAATTACTGATTAATACCTTTCCCAAGGGTACCAGTGCCTAAGTGAATGCAGGGTACTCAACTGGAATTCGAACTCGGCTCAGCGATTTCTCTTTCCAAGCCGATATCCACTGCACCACAACGCACATCCTTCGGGCTGGGGTCGGGAATGACCAAATTAAGACCAGTTTTAAGACCAGTTTAGACAATATTTTGACCAGTAAAAAAAAAAGACCTTGTATCACATCTCTCTCAAGTGGGGGAGAAGAGTAAATTACAGCGCCGGGTATTCCCAAGCGGTCACCCATTTAAGTAATGACCAGGCTCAACTTCGGTGATCGAACGAGAACCGGTGTATTCAACATGATATGCCGTAAGCATACCGGACATTGCCATTGGCATAGAGAAATACATTTAACGTTATCAACATTATTCGTCTGTGCTTAGAATATTGCGGTAACATATAGCCTAGCGCAGAGATTTCCAAACTGGGGGAAATTAAATTAAATAAAAAAATCCCATACGTTGCGCCCATGCCAAAACTAACCCTGATATTGATACACTAGTACACAAATACCCTTCTCAGTAATTTAATTCTGAAGTAGAAGAGCAAACAAAAGTTCTTTTATTTGTTACTAACCGTTCTATATGGTTATGCTTAGTTGTTACTAACTGCTCTCTATCCACTTTACTCTGTAACTATAAGTTTATCAGTATATTTGTACATTTGAAAAATCAATTAGTAAATAGTCTCAGGGTGTTTTAACTGTTTTTTCTCTCATATACATGAAGGGGGAAATCTGGATGGTGGAACTGTGTAGGGGAAATGACAGAAAAATGTTTGGGAACCACTGTTCTAGTGCTCCTGCTATATCTTTAGAGATTCTTGATTCAATCTAAAACAATAATCTGCAATGTTATTAGATCCAGACTCATATTCAGTCACTTATCCCCCCCCCACCGCTGTAATATAGCTTCCCTGTGTCTTGTCTATAAATATATTCACGGTGATTGTTATTATGAACTTTGCTCTACATTAGCTAGACTTTGGGAATTTAAGCGCAGTACTGGATTGGCAACATGGTCTCATCATTTTACTGTTGAATTAGATAGATGTACTCGTAAGTAGTGATGGAGTGAATATCGACTCAGAACGACAAATCGGGGAACCGAGTTCGAATTCTAGTTGAATTCCTTGCATTCACTTACGCACAAATACCCTTTGGAAAGGAGTTAATCTGTTTCTTCCCTCCAGTTATAGGTTAAATAAAATAGGACATAGTGGGTTTTATAGCCTTGGCTGGCAACCAGTCTACCGCAAAATGCAATGACAATCTACTGCGGAATATTATTTTGCCCAATCAATCATGTCTCATGATCGCCCAAAACGAGTATTACGTATGGGACTTAACTGACTGACTCATAAGTTATTTAACAACAGTTTCTTTACTCGCACTTTTTCGCCCGTGAAATTCTTTTCTGGCTTACTGCTTTCATGTCACATTTGATCTTCAAAAATTTAAATGTAATGTCCATTAATATCTTCTGTCTTATTGATTTCTTTTCTGTTATTAGTTCTTGCTCCTTAATAATGTTTTTCTTATTATTATGTTTTTACAATCAGGAACCCTTTGTGCCTTAGAGACTTTATTACCTTTCTTGGTGAGCAATTTTTTAATTAATTTTAATTAAAATAATCATAAATATATACGAGTCGCTCTACGGGCTGCAACTTTTTAGCGTATAGGGAATACAAAATAAAAAATAACTTTCTTTTCTTCACTGTTTGCAAACTCACGAGTCATGTGAAATTTTATTTTTAACCATCAGAAAAAAATTTTATTTTTAACCATCAGAAAAAACATTTTATTTTTAACCATCAGAAAAAAATTTTTATTTTTAACCATCAGAAAAAAAATTTTATTTTTAACCATCAGAAAAAAATTACCTACGTGCTAAGAAAAGATCGTGTAAAATATTTATTAACCAATGAAAAGAGAGCGACTTACTCAAAATAACAAATTGAAATTTCAATGACTCGTGCTATGTTTTTTCCTGCTCAAAAATAAATTTCCGTTTTGAGCTGACCACGTGACTGAGCCGGCCTACTTATCAATGTCCTCGGTCAGTCAGTGACAGTTAAAGTCAGATAAAAACGCGAGACGTAGAAAATCAGAGACCACGCATCTGAATAACGCCGGTGTCAAATTATATGCTGATACATTATCAGCCTCTAATGACAGCTCGGTATTTCGAGAACTCTATTGAATGGTTAAATGTAAGTATATGAAAATATATATTTTATTTTGAAACCGTATAAATTTTGTATGAAAACAAAACAAACGATCTAATTTTGTTTTAAGCAATTTGGAAATTTACTTCGTGGCTGAAGAGTTAATATAAACATTTTCTCTTTTGATTATTCATCGACTCTACAAACCTTAATGAGTGATTATTTGCCTTGAAACAAGCTACTGACAATTACAAATCTGTAAATGGATTCCTTATCTTGTGCCGTTAAAATATACATATGTGCTTCCTCGTCATTATACCCTATACCTCACTTTCCTTCAAGCATATAGACGATCATGGCCTTCCACAAATTTTTATCTTATTTGACTTTTAGTAGTTGTTACCTAATGTCCCCGCTCTTTATTCTGCCATATAGTCGCACAAGATCGATAGCTATGTGGCTTGCTACCTTCTTCTCCCACTTTTCTTTTAGCCTTTATTATGCTCCGTGAGAATCACGTTTCTTAAGCCCTCGTTCATTATGTAGTCAAGAAAATTCAATCTTCTCCGGATCTGGCTGCTCGACTGCAGCCACTTTCCCATCGTCGAAATGTGGCCTCCCTTTGTCTGTTCTATAAATACTTTCATGGCTTCTGCTCAGACGAACTTAAGTCACTGGTGCCTCCTCAACAGGTGTTTACTCGTGCAACCAGACGGGCAACTGGGTCCCACCCATTCACAGTCTGGTTAGCCAAATGCAGACGACAATTCTACTCCTGCAGCTTCTTCTCTCGCACTTCCCGCCTGTGGAACTCACTCCCGTATTCTTGCTTTCCTGACGGCTACAACCTCCAGAAATTTAAATGCAAAGTCAATACTCATCTACTAACCACTGGACTCTAGCTCTCTCCCCACCTCTTTATAACCTTCCCTTTCTATCCACCTATGTATTTGTCATCGCACCTGCTTTCTCAGCTTTCTATTGTTCCTTTCTAACTAGTTTGTACTCCTCACTCTTTTCTAATTAATCTTTTTACATTTATGTAGCCCCCTGCACATCAGTGGCGTTTCCGCCTTGCTCGGGGTGAAATGATTAAAAAAAAAATCCAGTAGAAGCGTTCTTTCTGATGTTCTGCAATTTTTTCTGTTCTTTCATCTATGCTTACTCGTTTCGTCCATGGGACTTTCAGTCTTCTTCTGTGGAATCACATTTACGGTTGTTCTACATTCACAACTATATTGTGATCCCACAATCTTCTGTTTCTTCCTATCGCAATCTTGGAAAGCTTCTTTTGCTAGTTCAATGCGTACTTCGGAACTCGATGTCACATTTTTCATCCACTGTTAAAAGCTTCCGCTGATATTTTATTATTTGAGTAAATTTAAAAAATGGTGCATTTAACTTATGAGTAATATATTTCTGTATAATTTTCCAATATCTATTTTCATGTACCTGACAACTGATACCCTTTCAATCTTTGGATTAATTTTTTGGTATCAGTAAATATTGTTGTTAATTTAATTGGGTATTTCACAATTTTGTATAACTGCAAAGTAAGAATTCTGTAGACTTAATTAAGAAAACATTATCTTTTTGTCACACAAAACAATATCAAATGATAAACCGTGTTTTATTTTCCTCTATAAAGAACATAATCATTGGGTTATATTGGGTTATAATAATTTTAAAAAGAGAAAATAATGCAAACACAAACGCGATGCTAGCCCAAGCAACCCACTGACAGGCTAATGATTACTCTACGTTGCATTTTGATTATTGATATCCCCGGTGTGCACTGAAAGCTAGGAAAGGACCTGATGCACGCTCACAAGGTAACAAAATCAAAAACAACCGCCAGGTCGAGAAATAGAACGCAAAGCCTGTTTTCTATATTGTATGACATACGTACTCCCCAAAAAGTTTTAAAATCCTATTTTTAATTAAAATTATTTTTGAACCTTGCATTTTTTACATTCAAACTAATAAACTAAATTTAAAAATTCCAAAAATTCCAATAAGCAAAATAATTTTCTATATCTCACTCCTAATTTAAATTAGATTTTTTTCTGAATATCATTAAAATCTATAAAAAATAGTTCATATTGACAAATATGCTAACTCAACGTAATTCTCTTTATTAAAAAAAACTTACAAAAATAAAATATAATTTTCTGAAATGTTATTTGAGAAATATGAGAAGATTAAAGTTTTAATTAATCTGAATTGAAACAAAAGTTACTTTTGATCTTAGACATCGCAGAAAAGCTTTTTGAACTGAGAGTCTAATATTGGGGAAATTAAGGAGATAAGTGAAATAAAATTGAATAATAAATACAACATAAACGTCCTTTATAAAATTTTTAGGACTCAAATATCGAATATATAGCCGCATCTATTGCTTTGTTTTTATGTCGAGGCAGAAAGTTTTATCTCGTCAGAATCCATCTTGCACATTTACAAATCTACCATTTGTCCGTGCATTGAATTATGTTGCCATATCTGGTCCGGTGCTCCTGCTATTCATCTCGAGGTTCTCGTCAGAGTCATCTTAAACATGTATAAATCTACCATTCGTCGGTGCATTGAACACTGTTGCCATATCTGGTCGGATGCTCTTGCTATTCATCTCGAGGTTCTCGTCAGAATCCATCTTGCACATTTATAAATCTACCATTCGTCCGTGCATTGAATACTGTTGCGAATCAAGAAAATGGAAGAGATTTCCACAGGCGGGAAGTGCGAGAAAAGAATCTGATGGAGTATAATCTTCGGCTTATTTTGGTTGATCTAACTGTGAATGGGTGGGACCCAGTTGCTAGTTCGGTTGTACGAGTAAACCTAAGTGGCAGGGACACCAGTGACTTAAATTCGTCGGAGCAGAAGCCATGAAAATATTTATAGAACAGACAGAGGAAAGCCACATCCCGTCGGTGATAAAGTGGCTGGAGTCGAGCCACCAAGAGGACACCTAGCACATTACTGATCCTTCTTTGGAGCCTATCGAAAACACTGATATAAACAGCTGGGGCGCCTGACCATATATGACAGCAGTATTCCATGCACGGACGGATGATTGATTTGTATGCAGGATGGATTCAGGCAGAAAAACATTCTGGTCTGACACAGTGATTCAACCTTCCTAGCAGTGGATTTAGCTATTGACTCAATGTAATGGTTCCACTTGAGATCGGAAGAGAGGGTAAGGCCAAGGAGGCGCAGTGTATTGCTCTCAAGGAGACTCGCTAGATTCATGCTCATGAGAGGCAGGCGGGGTTGCCTGTGATGATTGACAGACAGCAGCTTTGTCCTAGACGCATTGAAATTTACAAGCGAAATGTTAGAAAAATATTATTACATTTTAATCTATATATATATGTACAGTTTTTTTTTTTGTTTTTTTTTAATCATTTCACCCCGAGCAAGGCAGAAACGCCACTGATGTGCAGGGGGTTACATAAATGTAAAAAGATTAATTAGAAAAGAGTGAGGAGTACAAGCTAGTTAGAAAGGAACAATAGAAAGCTGAGAAAGCAAGTGCAATGACAGATGCATAGGTGGAGAAAAAGGGAAGGTTATACAGGGGAGAGGAGAGAGCTAGAGTCCAGTGGTTAGTAGATGAGTATTATTTTTGCATTTAAATTTCTGGAGGTTGTAGCCGTCAGGAAAGCAAGAATACGGGAGTGAGGTCCACAGGCGGGAAGTGCGAGAGAGGAAGCTGCAGGAGTAGAATTGTCGTCTGCATTTGGCTAACCTGACTGTGAACGGGTCGGACCCAGTTGCCAGTCTGGTTGCACGGGTAAACACCTGTTGAGGAGGCATCAGTGACTTAAGCTCATCCGAGCAGAAGCCATGAAAGTATTTATAGAAGAGACAGAGGGAGTGCTTACATTCTGAAAATGCCATGTACTGATGCCCGTATTTACGAAAATCAACACATTTAAAAGCACATAAAATAAAGGCAGATACATTTTAAAATACTAAGGGTCATTGAATTGTCGTGATCTTTTCGATTTATGATTAGTAAATACAGTAAATACTATATCACTTGACCGATACGAATTAATACAGGATTTTAAAAACGTATGAATTATCATAATTGGATTTATTTATCATAAAAGAAATCTTCTAAATGCCATTATTCATCGAAAAAAACTTTCTTTATACAAAAAAACCCATAACAAATTTTATTTATAAAAGCAATTATAGCATTTTTCTATTTAAATGATGTCTAAGTTTTAATAATTTTTTTTTTGTGATTCACAGCAGGTTTTCTGTAACTTGCGGTCATTTTTAACCAAAGAAAATAAATTATTTATTTCTCTGAAGATAAAAATTAATCGATCCAAAAAGAATTTCTCGAAATAACATGAACTATATAAGGCGTGGTAAAAAATTTATTTTTGTCAAGATTTTTTTAAAAGAGAGAATATTCAAATATAATTAAATTTATTTTTAAATAAGTTTTGAAAGTTCCGTTAAAAATCCGACGATTATCTGATTTTGCAACAATTTTCAATCTAATGTGCTTTCACAGCTCAAATTTTCCGTACAAATTTTTGAAGCTAAGAAAAAAATATTTTTAATCAAAGTTTACAAGGTTCTAAAAGGAATTAGAAAATAATTTTATCATCAAAACTTCTTTGATCTTTCATGTTAAGAATACGTATTAACAATATAATTTTGTTTTTATAATGCTTCGCGCATGTATACTTTCTTTGCGAGTATTTAAATGAATTTATTTCGTATGTAGATGTTTTATTCAGCACTTCTAGTGCTCACGCTATTGGTTTCATGGGTTATACTTCAGACAACACTGTGTCAATCTCATAAATCATCTATTCTCCATACTTACTCCTTATTCATATGGACATCTCGATGTGTGTCAGGCAATATGAATGGGTTGCATTTGGAACCGAAAGACGGACTAGTCTGTCTAGTGCCATCCCCGGACCATAACAAAAACTCTGAACAATGGATATCTACTCAGAACGAAAAGCCGAGTTCGGATTTCAATTAAATTCTTTGCAAATACCCTAGGAAAAATATAAATCAGTCTCTTCTCCCTCTAGCAATAGGTTAAATAGCAAGATTGGGTTCTATAGCCTTGTTTGAGAATCAATCTACCGCAGAAAGTAATGGTAACCTACTGCGGGAAAAGTTTCTATCCAGTTAGTCATGAGACTATTCTGATGACCCTAGATGTTATGCCAGGATTTGTTATCAGAGGCCACAATTTGAACAACATAAGGTACTCAGATAATACAATGCTGATAGCAGACACGCAAAGTAAACTACAACGCCTCTTACACAAGGTAACTGAAGAGAGTGAAAAGAAAGGACTACCAATAAACTGCAAGAAAAACGAATGCATGGCCATCAGCAAAAAGTGTCAGCCCAAAATGCCAAATACATGTGGGAGATACTAATCGATTCGAGACATGATCGCCCAAGCGTGTATCACGTATGGCACTTAATTGATTGACTGAATGGCTTTTAACGGTACCAGTTTTAGTAAATATTCCATAACTGTGAGAAGATGAGGTGAATTTACACATTTGTTTTTCAGGGCAAATTCGTATAAGTGAATACAACGAACGAGATTTGGGAATTGGCTCTGCGATTGGCAATTCTGAGGCATTATCCATTACATCATCCGCACATCTAAGCTTGCAAAGGTCACCTATCAAGGTACTGATCAGCCTGGACGTTGCTAAAATTCGGGGATCGTAAGTGTCAACTTTATGTAGCCATAAGCCGAAAACAAAATGGATACTGATGCATAGAATCACAAAGCAGGACCTCGACGAGGAATAATGTTTAGCAAGCTTATCTTGCTAAAACAATTACGACCGAGCAATGAGTTCGTTCCTTTCTAGATCCCCCATACTTTCGACTTTGTGTCACATCCTACGCTTAGAAAGTGAATCAAAAAGAGACAATTTAAACTTCGAGGGTACATAATAATGAAAGAGAGCTTCGAGAATTAAACATTTATACGATATATTTCAAGCAATAGAAACAGAGCGATCCAGAGAATGATTTGGTTGGTTGTTTTGTTTTTATGTCAAATCAACCTCGGCGGGTCATTTATTTCCAACTAAGCTTTATTTATTTTATTGCTAATAATACCTTTTTCTTTCAACAATTTATTGTGGTTTTTATATAAGTTTTGTGTCTAGTAATACATTTTTTTAGAGTATCAAGATTCATTATGATTTGTTTTTAAGGGCAGGGTCCCCAAGTCCTACTCTTGTTATTTAACCCATAACTGGAGGGAATGGACGGATTAATACCTTTCCCAAGGGTACCAGTGCTTAAGTGAATGCAGGGTATTCAGCTGGAATTCAACCTCGGCTCACCGATTTCTCTTTCCGAGCCGATATCCTCTGCTCCACAACGCATATCCGTCACTGTACGCTTACAGCACCTCGTATTCCCAAGCGATCACCTATTTAAGTACTGACCAGGCTCAACGTTGCTAAACTTCTGTGATCGAGCGAGAACCGGTGTATTCAACGTGATATGGTCGTAAGCCTTCAGATAATGAAGATCTTATATAAACAGTTGGGAAAACAGTTTAGGAAAGATAACAAAATAATAAACGTTACTGAAAGCTACAAAGAACTGATAATTGTGATTAGCCCCGACCGCCACGAACTAAAGATCTACTACACACAAAAAAACATAGTGTAAAAGTAACACGCAAATAAATAATCTTAAAGTCTTGTGCTAACTTTTTAAACCTCTGAAGTATTAAGAGAACATTTTAGAGAAGAAATAACGAGGATTATTTATTTGATTTTTCTTCTCCTTCTATGTGCCCTGTCCCTTCAGGACGTAGGTGATCATGGTTTTCCACGTTTCCCTATCCCTAGTGACTCTTAGCACGCCTTCTCCTGTTACACCACGCAACCATCGTTCTGTCATCCACCTGATTAGGTCCTTCAAATATGTTATCCGTTGCTTTCCTCTGTCTCTTTTTCCCTCTATCTGGCCTGTTATTATCAGGTTCTCCAAGCCCTCCTTCCTCATTGCATGTCCCAGCAACTTCAGCTGTCTCTTCCTGATGCTCAGTATTAATTTTCTTTTAATTTCCATTATTTCTAAGACCTCATCTTTGCTCACATGCTCGATCCATGATATTCGCAGCATCCTTCTGTAGAACCACATTTCAGCTGCTCCAAGTTTTTTCCTTCATCTTTAATGATATCGTCCAGCATTCACTGCCATATTGAAGAACTGACAACACATAGCAATCCAGTACTCGCTTCTTTAGCGGACAGTAAAGCGTCTCCTAATTTCTGCTATGATAAGGATTTAAAAGCTTGGAATTTATTTAAAGACTGATACTTTTGTTATCTCCCCCACAAAATGGTAATCTATATCTTCTTAATGGATCTTGTCCCTACGGCAACATTATATTGAAACGCCGTTTAACATACGGTCACCGAAGTTAAGCAAAGTTGAGCCTGGTCATTAACTGGATGGGTGACCGCTTGAGAATTCCTGGTGCAGTAAGCTTGGAATTTACGTGCGATGTAATGAATAATGGTTCGAAATCGGTGATCTGGGTTTCAGTTCTAGTCATGTTTGTTATATCCACTACCCGCACATACCCTAAGGAAATATATGAACCCAGCAGCTGCCCCACCCCCAACTGTGAGTTAATTAGTAGGATTTGTATCAGTCAATCAGTTTATTATCAAAAAATTCGTACTATCTAAAAATATATTCTGGCTTTAAATAACCTGCAATATGTTGAGAAACCGTAAAAAAAATCAATCAATCCTAATGTATTAAAGTAATGTCAGATACATCTGCACACAGAAACATACCGATTAGTTGATGATTCATTTTTTCATCTAACATGCTCTCTAAATTGATTTTTAACGTAAACAAATATTTGTTAATTTGGCAGCTTATTTCCAAAATATTTAGATCCTTTTATATATATATATATATATATATATATATATATATATAGATAGATAGATAGATAGATAGATAGATAGATAGATAGATAGATAGATAGATATTGGTGGGGCATTGTGTTTATACAACCCTAAACTATCTAGTAATATTCAGTCAGTTAATTGTCATGCGTGATACACACTTTGGTGATCATGTCTCTTTTGAGACATGACTGATTAGGCAGAGAATTTTCCTGCAGTAAGTAGCCATTACTTTCTGTGGTAGACTGGTTGCCAATCAAGGCTATAGAACCAAATCTGTCCACCTATTCAGCCCATGAACGCAATATTTTCGCAGTTGTAAGATTCCCCCCACACACACTTTTTTTTTGCATTCCCATTCGAAACCCTATATTTGACTTGAACTCAAGCAATAATTAATACTACCGGAAGCATATATCCTGGATGCCTATGCTGAACTGTATCATTATCTAATCGACAGTTAGATTGAAAGGTAAGTTGTAATCAGTTTAAATTCTAAAAATTACCGAGTGTGTTTTCAAAATCAAGAAATCAATTCGCAGCGAGTAGAAATCGTATCCCCAACATGACAAATGACGTGAAGTTTTTCATCAAATTATTTTCGTTTAAACAACGCTTCTTTCTCCGTATTAACCACTAATCAGGTTTGCACTTACGTTAACATTCTCGTATATGCCTATGTTCATCTGGGAATAACTAAATCTCCTTTGATGTCAAAACGCAGTTGTTTGTTTGTTTTCTTGTTTTGTTTTTTTGCTTTTTTGTTTTGTTTTGTTTTGTTTTTTTTTGTTTTTTTTTTGTTTTTTTTGTGTTTTTTTTTTCTTTTTGGCTTGTTTGTTTTTTTACCGAAGCAATGAGCAAGGTTTTCAAACTAAAATATTACAACAAAATTTAAACTTTATGTTTTGCTTCAAAAACGAATTCTCACTTTTTAATTTAAAAACTTAGTTACCTATTTATTATTAGGAAATAGTTTAACATAAAATATATTTCGACAATTTGTTTCTAAGAAAAAAGTTTTCTACATTTTTATATTCTTACAAACATAGAGTAAAAGATTTGAAAGATAGCCTTCCTCCCTTTTTCGCCTCCAAAGCAGTGAAGTAAAAACCTAACCTGTTTAATTGTCTATTAAACAAAAGGATGTGAGATGCGATGCCGTGGTTATCGGTTCGAAACGAGAAATCAAAGGGCCGAGTTCGAACTTAGGTTGAATTTGTTGCATTCACTTACGCGCAAATATCCAGGTAAATGGCAGGACAGTTTCCTTGGCTGGCAACCATTCTACTGCAGAAAGCACTGGCAACCTACTGCAGAAAAATCTTCTGCCCAGTCAGATCGCCCAAGTCGTGTATCATGTCTGGCACTATTGACTAAAAAAAAAAGAAGGTAAACAAGAAAAAAAAGTATATTTGTCAATATTTCTTAGATTAGGCATTGTAACTATTTACACTATTAAATTGTACGGATTGTGGTCCTCATGCTTGTTGTCATATTCACGACTTTTTAGCCGTTGTACGCTCAGGTCTTCTTCAATATTTGAGATAAGGTATTGTAACTATTTACACTATCTACATTGTTCGGACTAATATCCTCATCTTTATTGTGTTTTTCATGACGTCCCGTTCGTTGTCTGCTTCAGGTTTCTTCAGGTGACATAAACTGGGATTTATAACTATTTTAGTTCACGGTTTAGAGGGAGACAACTCATGACTACCAAAAAGGCTTGGCACAAAGGAATGAGAGTGATATATCCCAGTGATCGAAATAAAGAGTTTGGTCCAAAATTCCCAAAAAAGAAAATACAACGGCTAAAGATTTGTCTAGCAGGGGTTGACAGCAAGAGGTATAGACTATCTGTGCAGATAAACTACGCGGGTTATTAATCTGATTTAGTATAAACATCATACGAGTGGCCACACAATCCGTAGGTCTAAAAATTGGAGTCTTTCATTCGATGTATAAAAAATTCTAGACAATACGAAATATCGATCTGATAAGGACTATTTGGTTTGGTTTAGTAATGTAAATAGCAGCATAAACGGATAATAGAGAGTTTTTTCTGTCTTTCTTTAGCGTAAATTTCCGTTATCTTAATTGGTAATAAACTTAAGAAAAATAAAATTAAAAGTATGATTCCGGTTTTTACCAGTGTGTGTGTCTTCTCGGATGGCGCAGTGGATATCGGCACTGATCGACAACTCGGAGAGCCGAGTTCGCTTCCAGTTAAAATTGGTGCGTTTAGTTACGCTCAAATACCCTTGGGAAAAGGTATTAACCTGTCTCTCCCCTTCAGCTATGAGTTAAATTGCAGGACAGATAGGGTTCTATATGTTTGATTCACAACCAGTCAACCGAAGTAATGGCAATCTAGTGCGAGAAAACATTCTGTCCAGTCATTCATATTTCTTTCGAGATGATCGACCAAGCGTGTATCAAGTATGGCACTTAACTGAACGACTGTTTTCTCACAAGACATTCAGTGAGGTGACTCTTCGAAAATTAAAACTCATACCTGTATTTTTTATGAAATAATGTAATATCGTACTGATACGGATTATTTGTTCTTGTTTAGCAATTTAAATAGTAGCATAAACTGTTAAAAAACAGTTTTTTCTTTCTTTAACGTAAATCGCCGTTATCTTAATTGATGATGAACTTAAGAAAAATAAAAGTAAAAATATTCTTCCGGTATTGGCGGCAACAACTTTAACAATATATAAGCAGATGGTACAGAGTTGATAGAACACAGAGAAATAAAACTGCCTAAAAATCCTCAAGGGAAGTGAAGGAAAACAAGACAAAAGGACTAAACATCAAAGACAGAATGCATGGTATTAGCAAAGGGAAAAGGTCAAATGAGATACCAAAATAAAACAAGTACAAAATGTTCTCATCTATGGCAGTGAATGCCGAACAATCTCCACACTCCTGAAGAAGAGACTTGAGGCAACAGAAATGTTATTCTGCAGATGAATGTCGAGGGTAAAATGAAACTTACATATGAGCAAAGATTAAGTTTTAGAGTAAATGAAAACAAAAAGGACACTTATCCTGAATATCAGATAGAGAAAGTTGAAATTTCTCAGATATGAAAGAAAAAGGCTTCAGAGAAGTAACTAAAATGGATGTGCATTACGGTGTTATGGATATCGGCTCGAGCTGAGCCGAGTTCGAATTCCAGTTGAACTGGTTGCATTCACTTACACGCAAATATCCTTGGGAAAGGGATTAATCCATCTCTTCTCCCTCCAGCAATGGATTGAATAGCAGAGCAGATTGGGATCTATAGCCTTGGTTAGCAATTATAAAGAATTAGCAAGCTAGTCAGTTGTGTGTCGAAAAAGACATGATCGCCCAAGCTTGTATTACGTATTGCACTTAAGTGACTGAACAAAAACACAATATCTATTAACAGCTACGAAGAACAAAAATTTTCAGAAAGCCGTGATCACGAACGTCCTGAAGGTAGATAGCGTATAAAGAATAAACTGCGCGTGTGATGCTTCAATGTTGACAGCAGTTGACAAATAAAGATGCTTATGAATCCGGGTCGAGACAGTCATGAAGCAAAGAAGGTCTTCAGATTTGCACAAATATGATCCAGAATAACGGACCATTAGAATTGTTTCCTTTCAGCTGGGTTACAAGTACTCGTGTCCGTAGCCTGACTTCTACTTTCTCAACCACGTCACACATGTATTCAGTGGACTTCGGAGATTATCACCTACAGGATTGTGTAGCACTCTATAAGGTTAGGTGAGGAAAATAGTTTCGGCCTAAATTTAAGAGAGAGCCAACGAGACACAGTTATGATGGTGTGGATAAACATGTTGCGGAGACCATACGAATTTACACGTTATATGGCACCCCTCTCTCGCTTTTATTACTTTGTAGGGGATAATTGGAACAGCAACATGTCATTGGAATAGTTATCAACCCGTTCAGCTTCCATATCTACAAAAATAAGTTAATGGGCTGTTGCAGAAAAATAATGCTAGCCAACATGATACCCCTTGCTTTTCACCATTTCCTGCAAGACGTTTTTCCCATTTCCGGCAAGATCTCTAAACTTATTATCTAGTTAATATGTATGTGCTTCTGCTAAAGAACGATAGAATTGCTAGATGTGCTTGTAAATATCAACTTTAATTCCAGTAAGTTTTAAAGTGACTTTATTTTCATCAGAAGGTCTGGTTATAACATCTTCTTTTAAGTGTAGCCAATTAAAAACTATGAGCATTCAGACTATAATCTTCATCTGTTTTGTTTTCGTTATCACAAAGTTTCGACTTTTGTGTCATCCGGCCATCATCAGGCTTATATCGATTTGGATAACCACAGAGAATTCCCAAATTAACCTTTTTATTATCTATGGATGTAAGCTATTCCAATTCCACTGCACATATCTTGGGCTATCTCGATATTTTTAATACTACTCAATTATTGCTCGCCCTGTTTCAAGTGAGTCTAAGTACATACTATTATTCTTACACAAATTCACATACCAACCCTGTAAAAAATTAGGCTTTTGTCCTGTAGACACAATGGTAGAAACCTTGTGATAACAATAATAAAGTTGAGAATAATAGTCCAAATGTAAATAGTGTAAGAAATAAATGTTCTTTCCAGATAATCTGACTGAAAACGAAGTCACTAGGGGCTGAAATCTTACTTAAATGGCTCTCATTGTTTAATCTCTCAAAATAAACAATTTTTGATGCTTCTGTCTGATGTACACTTATTTCTGCAAGTGAATTTCTGCATTTAGTAGATATCAATATAATATGGATCTAAACTTAATTATGAATGGAATTTTGTGTGTGTGTGTGCGTGTGTGTGTGTGTGCGTGTGTGTGTGTGTGTGTGTCCGTTACCTATAGACTCCGAAACGGCTGAACCGATTTCTTGAAAATTGATACAGTTGTACTATAAGCGTCTGCGAGTGTTCTTAGCTAGGGTTTGTGTCGGGGTAGCCCCAATAAATATTGAAAATCGATAATCGAAAGAATCTGGTTATAGAAGGAGTGGTCCGATTTTAATCAAATTTGATACACACATAAACAAAGACATAAGAAACGATATTCAGAAGTTTCAAGGTTGCAGTTCTGATAATAGTGCAGAAAATCGATAACATCACCAATATCCGAAATCGATACCCCGATATCCTACCGGATCTGATCAAAATCAGTTTTTCAGCCCTTTTATTTTAGTTTTTGCTTCGGGTTTGGCTCTAAGTAGGTATAATTGTAGTTCTTAGTCTCAGTCCTGATACCATTTACTCAGAGGACTTATTTAGCCTTCAAAATTTAGTTTATGATGAAAAAAGCTTATTTGATATCGATACCAGGAATTCAAAACTTGACTTACATCCATGTATTTTTCTTTCAGTCTACGGTTTTGCTTTAACTGGAAATAACTATTGCTTTTTAGTCTTTCGTGCCAACGTCAAAAGAGTTTGAGCTCGAGGACCATGGATTAGTTTTAAAGATTTCATTACACTCGAGCAACGGTGGGCTATACTGCTAGTCCTTATATATTTACTTCACACAAAGGAAAGAGGGTCGTCCATGGAGATGACCATCAACAATATATATATATATATATATATATAGGTACCTCCACTAAATCGCTAAAAAAGCAGCATAGTATGAATAAAAAAGGTCCCAAACTTAATAAAAACGAACTTTTTCCATCAAAATGTTCATATTAACATTAAGAGGAAATATCAAAATAACTTTTAATTATTTAAAAAAAATGTTTAATTCCTTCTAACATGTTCGAAATTTTGGCAGAGTATCTGGTTTTGATTTTAGTTAGCGGGTAACCAAAACCTTACGACTGTTTACAATGGAAAACGTATTACTACATCATTCGCGTTTTTTTTCAGTGACAAACATATTAATTAGGAAATTATCGCAAAAATAAAATAATTGTCGGGTTTTAATGAAACTTTCAGTTATCATTTGCAAATAAATGAAATTATTTTTTAAATTTTTTAAATTATTATTTTTAAATCTTAGTAAAAATATATTTTTACATCTGTTACCGCTCTCCAAGTAAATCCATGAAATTTGTATAAATCTTACTTTGTTGCGGTAAATGGTTTTATTAGTTAAACGCAGTACTCATAGGGAAATCTAAATCATCTAATTTTTGTATATTTGGCCTCTGTATCCGATAATCTGATCCAAAGAGAAATAATAAAAAATGCAATAAAACTCTGATATTATTTAAATTGAGAAACTTTCAATTGCTTGAATAAATAATAAAAATTAAGTGCATTAACAATTTTACGATTATTAAAAAAATTTGAAAAGAATTGTATTCATTTTTTTATAATTATAATAATTTATAAAGTTTAAAATATTTCAAAGATTTATTGCGGTTTGATTTTTAAAGTAATAATTGAAGATTATATTGCCTATCGAAAATTGAAAAATTTAATATAAATCGTTTGGCCTTCAAATTTTTAAAATGATTTAATTTTTTTTGTGTGTGCATTTTAATTTTTTATATAGTAGTTTCTATGAGCAAATTAAAAAGTCAGAGTTTCCCCCTTCCCCCCAAAAGATTTGTACAATTTTATCACTTGTGAACGCCACAACACGAACAAGTCAAAAAGTTCAAATCTGTGATTAAGAAATAGTTTTATTCTAAATTTCACACTATAAATAAGTAATACTTGTGTAAATCAGATTAATTTAACAAAAAAATTGCTAATTTTCAAAAATAATGTGTCACAGATGTATATTTTATTTTTGCAAGATTTTTAAAACCGAGAATTAACTTTTTTACAAATGTGTCGATCGCTCAAAAATGGCAGTAAAATTCAAAAATTGAAAAAAAATTTCAAACTTTTATATTCCAATCAATATAGTTTCTCTTTGTAATAAACCAGACTATTTTGCTTACTAGAAATAGTAAATTTAGTCATTTAGCTTTCATTTTCTCATTTTTTAAAATATCAGTTTAAAAATTAGCTATCGAAAATGACTGTAAGTACCTAAAAAATATAGTCATTCGCAGACAGTCGTGTTTCCCAGATAATTAGTTCGGTTAATAATCCGATTTCTTTCAGCCAAGATTAAAACCCGAGTAATTTGACATCAGTTGGCGATTCTACCTCTAAGCAATGGGCGAAAATCAGATTTTAGCGTGTTGTATACACAATATGAGCACATGCTAATAGCCGAGAGTGTTCAGATACATTACTGAATGAATGTTGTACATATATATGTGTTATACGTTGGAGCAGTCATGTCTTGAAAGAGACATGACTGACTGTGCAGAAGCTCCTCCCGCTATTACTTTCTACAGTAGACTAGTTGCCAAACCAAGGCTATAGAACCCAATCTGTCCTGCTATTTAAGGGAGAAGTGATGAATTAATTTCCAATGCATCGACTTCAACGAATTCGAACTCAGCTCTACGATTACTGGTTCCGAGCCGATATCCACTGCATGTCAATATACACATGACTTTAATCTTCAAAAATGAAAGAGAAATGCTAATCGATATCTACTGTTCTCCTGATTCTTTTGTTCTCGCTCGTTAGTAAGGTTTCTGCTTTTCTCATTTTTCCATTCTAAGTAACCTTTCTGTCTTTACTGCCTTGCTTGATATGAACTCGATTAATGTACATATATATATATATAATACTCGATTAATGTACGTATATATATATATATATATATATATATATATATATATATATACAAACAAAGATTTGTACCCGCAGAATAGATTAATAGCTTTAAACAAGATAGACGTCATAATTATCCCAACCGAAGGAACCTTTCGGCCGACACTTGTCAAGGGCTACGTTGGCTTTATTACAAAGGGTCAAAAATAGAGGACAAAAATAATGGAAAACTTACAATACTGGGGGAAGATGGAACTCGTTTAAAAAGTAAACTTCATTCAATAAATATTAAAATGTAAGGTGGGTGTAAACATACAATTCCACAAGAGTGAAATAAAAAAGAAAAATTGTTACACTCACAATCCCTCCAGTAATTGTAAGGAGCGCAGGAAACGCTCTTTCTGCCTGCACAGGCTCGGCTGCTGGAGTTTAAGGCAAATAGCCTCTAATATATATATATACATATATATATATATGTGTGTGTGTGTGTGTGTGTGTGTGTGTGTGTGTGTGTGTGTGTGTGTGTGTGTTATGAAGATGAGCACCCTTACAAAATAGTTCTTGGACTCGTCCCAGTAGCATAAATATTGACGCCGAGAATCGTTAGGATGGTGTCAGATGTAGAGAGAGAAAGTGAGAGTAAGCTTATATTCATGCCTACAGAATTCAGCAAGACTACGTCGACTACAAGCCACATTATACTTATTGATTGTGTTAACTTTGTTCCGTTCAGCAAAGACATAAAAGCGAAGATTCAAATTCAGGCGAATATTTTCCTTTGCTTAGCAGAAATAGATAGCGAAGAAAATTTAAAATTCATACAGAAAATTTAAAAAACAAGACATTTTCTTTCTAGTAGTACAAACATAATACAGTAAAGAATTGAAGATAATTGAGTCAGCAACAACAAGAATTCCAGGAAACATTATTGAATTATTACAACAAATGAATATCAAGAACAGATAAAGGAGTAAATGAATATAGACAGTAGTTCGAATTAATCCTAGAAGCATGAGGAATAAACAATGTGTCAATTTAATTTTCACCGGACTCAGTCACTAACTCAATTAGTGAATTTAATTACGTCTCAGAAAAAAAGATTACATTCGTATCGTACTACAGATTGTACGTCTTCTGTTACAAAAATTGTGCCCCGTTGACCATAAAAATTATCTTAATTTCATTTTAAATACTCCAGAATAATTGTCATTTAACGAGAGAGTTTTGATATCAATAAAAAAAATTGATGAAAAGAATTCGATTTTTATACTGGTTGGCGGTGCATGAACCTTACTACGGAGAAAGGTGAAAATTTTGTCACATATGCAGTTAAAGTTAATCGTGGGTGTTAGAAAGCTAAACATGGATGAATTATCTCCAGACGGATTTAAATATCTAATCTTCATTAAATTTATAACACCAAACAACGATGAGGAAATACGAATTCTTACAAAACCTGACTAGGATTTAAATTTAACGATACAGATTCATGCAAAAAATACTGCAAAACTTAAATCATGCTATGGCACTGGTATGCTTCATTTCAGAAAATAAATTTTATTTAAAAACAAATGTTTTACTTGTGGAAAAACAGATAAGAAATGAATCAACTACACAAACTGACTTGCTGAAAATAGTGCTACCAGCTAAAAAACTGGAAATCTAAAATAATAAAAATTTGTTACAGTAAAACTGAATAACGCTCCAGTGAGATTTCAGTTGGGCTCGGATAGCAATATTACAATTATTGATGAACCAACTAGAAACAGAATTGGCAAGCCTAACTTTAAAAAAGCAATAAAATTGCAAGAGGAATATCAGTCACGAAATAACACTGCTCAGCTGAATGACAATCTTCTCTTCATTATTTCTCTGTACTTCTGAGATAAGATAGCATTTACATTATTTATATTGTATGGATTGTTGTCATCAAGGACATATGACCTAATGGATGAAAACGTTGATTAGCTCTCATGATTTGACCCAAAGAGTTGTTAGTTAAATGCAAAAAACGTAGAAAGTTTAGTTAAAGGGGGCTAACTACATGACATTCGTAAAAACAAAAATGATATATTTCAGTGATCGAAAAAAATGGTTCGGTTCAAGATTCCAAGAACCTGAAGAAGGCCGGACCATATAACGGCCGAAAAGTCGTAAATATGGCAATAAATTTAAGCGCAACAGTCCAAACACTTTTAAATAATGTTCTCTACATTAAGTTTAAATAGATAGATAGATAGATAGATAGATAGATAGATAGATAGATAGATAGATAGATAGATAGATAATGATGCCATATCCATAAACGGAGATGATAATTTTAATATAAAATATTAAAAGATAGATACGTATAAAGAGCTCAATGGACATTATCCAGAGCAATATGATATACATAAAGAAAAACTCAAAACATCATCTAAAGTGGTTATAAATTATAATTAATTTTGACGAGTGAATATACTCATCTCTTCAGACCACTATTCGTTCATCGAAATAAATTATAATTTATAACGACATTAAACGATGCGTTAAGTTTTCCTTTATATATATATATATATATATATATATATATATATAGTAATTGCTTTTTAACACAGGATTGAAACCCGACCGAACTGGCGTCAGTCGGCTATTCTGGGTAGAAGAAGGTAAACCTTTTTAGCGCATATATCATTATACACGCCCAATAGCTAGAGTCTCTAATTCATGATTAAATGAGCGATGCGTATATGCCGGAGTACCTACTGTTTTCAAAGTCTCCCATTCTTCCAAAGTGCTCAATCAGGGTGTGATATATATATATATATATATGACTGTGTATTTGGGCAGCAATCCTTCCTTGATACAAATTTCATTAAAAACGATAAAAACGACTAACAAATTGCTGCGGTTACGTTGATTTTAGGCATACGCTAGTGGATGAGAATATACGTCTATATGTGTCTAATGTTATTCACTTCTTCTCTACTTAGTGTGTATCAATTTCTCTTTATGCATATACCTGCGTGTATAAGTGCGTAAGCGCGATTCTCATTAAAACAAAATTTCATTTGCAGCTGTCAATTTCCTATCAGATGAAATAACCAGGAAATTAGAAAACGCAATGCAACAGAACAACCAACAATACAAGTTGACATTGCTAACTACAAACTGTTTACTTCATTAAGATGAACTCCTCATAATAATGGTCAAAATTGATCGATGACTAGAAAGTAAATTTATTAATGATTGAATCTTTCTCTCTCTCTCTCTCTCTCTCTCTCTCTCTCTCTCTCTCTCTCTCTCTCTCTCTCTCTCTCTCTCTCTCTCTCTCTCTCTCTCTCTCTCTCTCTCTCTCTCTCTCTCTCTCTCTCTCTCTCTCTCTCTCTCTCTCTCTCTCTCTCTCTCTCTCTCTCTCTCTCTCTCTCTCTCTCGCTCGCTCGCATACACCCATTCTCTCATACGAAGATACACAAACCCATATATACACGGAAACACAACAGAATCGCTTCCTCCAGTCGTTAGGGTGCACGTCTTGTGTCTTCTGACTAGTGAAAAGATCAATTGAGTGCCACAAGCGACATCTTAAGAACATTGATGGTAAACAGTTTCCATTTGAATAACTCCTGTCTAAAGAATTTATTTGGTTAGATGTTCAAAGTTTCAGCTCTAGGGAAATATTTTTTGAAAGTTTGCTAACATTCTTGAATCGTGACGCCATTATGGAAGACCTAATAAAAAAGTATTGTTAAAAACTTTGATTTCCTGCCTTCACATGACATCCTTTTATTTAGTATAACATAATTAAACATCGTTATATTTTATGCATATTACAATTAGTCTTATATATTCAATCTGACTATACCGCATTTTAGCAATTATATAAGTTTACTAGCAGTATAACCCAGCGTTGCTCGGGTGTAATGAAAGCTTTAAAACTAATCCATGGTCCTGGAGCTCAGACTCAGCCTAAAGAATATTTATGTGAAGTTTGGTGAGAATCGGATAAAAATTGTGGATTTATATAAAGAACATACAGATAAACAGACACACACACACAAACATCTTGACTTTTATACATATATATTATCGATTTTCTGCACTATTGTAAGAACTGCAACTTTGAAACTTCTGAATATCGTTTCTAATGTCTTTGTCTATGAGTGTATCAAATTTGATTAAAATCGGACCACTCCTTCTATAACCCGATTTTTTCGATTATCGATTTTCTATATTTATCGAGGATACCTCGACACAAAACCTAGCTAAGAACACTCACAGACGCTTATAGTACAAATGTGTAAATTTTCAAGAAAATCGGTTCAGCTGTTTCGGAGTCTATAGTTAACGAACACACACACACAGACACATACACACACACAGACAAAGGTCCATTTATAAATAAGTTTAGATAAACAGCAAGAAAACTGAATATATGGCCATCAAGAAAAAGAGCAACCCAAAATGCCAAATACAGGTGGGGGATACTAGAATCAAACAAGTAAAAAAATTTAAATACCAAGGAAGTGTTCTAACAGGAGATGGAAAGTGTAGCACAGAGATCCGAAGGCGAATTGGCATGGCGAAGGACGCATTCCAGAAGCTGAGCAAAGTACTAAGACACAGGAAAATTTCACTAGAAACAAAGAAGAGAGTGATAGATTGCTATGTAGTGTCAGTTCTTCAATACGGCAGTGAATGCTGGACAATATCATCGAAGATGAGGAAAAACTTAAGGCAGCGGAAATGTGGTTCTACAGAAGGATGCTGTGGATATCGTGGACCGAGCATGTGAGAAATAATGGCAACGAAATGAATGGCAACGAAAAGAAAATTAATAGTGAGCATCGGGAAGAAACAACTGAGGATCATGGGACATGAAATGAGGAAGGAGGGATTGGAGAACCTTATACTAACAGGTTTAACAGACGGAAAAAGAGACAGAGGAAGGCAGCGGATAACATATTTAAAGGGCCTGATAAGGTGGATGACGGAACGATGGTTGCGAGGTGTTAAAGAAAAAAACATACTAAAAGCCACCAGGGATAGGAAGACGTGGAAAGCCATGATCGCCTACGTCCTGAAAAGACAGGGCATATAGAAGAAAAAGATGTTTTTTATTATGCATTTTTCAATAGTTTTTTTACTGCATTTATTAAATAATTGCTTGTGTATTTTATACAATTCCAATTAAGTATGGACTTTCATACTTAAAATATATTGATTTTTATACTATACTTTTACAGCTGTTTTATACTGAATCTTATAGATTTTCTTTATTCTTCATATTTTACAATTCTATTTGGACATGCTTTGTTTTTATACTGCATTTTTTTCAAATAAGGACATATCATCGTAGCATTTATTGTAGCTTACTTGCAAAATGTGATTGCCTCCGTATAATTTAAAATGAGGCTTTCAAGATAATCGTTAGAATCATAAGGATTTCAAAATGAAGTATTTACCATCAAATATATTTGAACAAGAAGATTTTTTTCAAAATACTCCAAAGATTAAAGTAAATCTCGTATGGTTCGTATTATTTGGTTGTTATCGAGAGTTCTTCAAAATGGCCTAAAATATTTAAGTGTAGAAGACTAACAAGTGAAGAAAATTAAGAGTGAAGAAAATTTACACTGACGATAGCGTCAATGTAAATTTTCTTCATGAATTGGTTTCAATATTTGAAGTTCCAGACACTATAGTGTCTGATAAGGCACGCAATTTACTTCGAGAGACTTTCAGTTTTTTTTTTTTTTTTTTTTTTGTTTTGTTTTGTTTTGGTTTTTGCGAATACTGTCCACTTGAACATATAACAACACCGCTATGTCACACAAGATCAAATAGTGAGGCTGAAGGTTTTTTTATACTTTCACAAACGGCGTTAAAGAAATCAAACTAGGAGGATACGAAGGAATCCATGGCTTGTCAAGGATTTATACTAACCTCTAAACTATTTATAGATTGACCTCTAATACTGTATCGAGAATGTCACCATTAAAACTAATGCTTGCCTAGAAAATTAAATCAGTGTCTGAAAAATTAATATCAGGAAGCGAAATAAAAGTTGAAGTTGTACGAAATTTACTATAAAATCTTTTAAAGCTTAATATAAGGTTTCCTTTAATATTTAGAATGAAGGGAAAAACGTTGAAAAATTAATATCAGGAAGCGAAATAAAAGTTGAAGTTGTACGAAATTTACTATAAAATCTTTTAAAGCTTAATATAAGGTTTCCTTTAATATTTAGAATGAAGGGAAAAACGTTGAAAAATTAATATCAGGAAGCGAAATAAAAGTTGAAGTTGTACGAAATTTACTATAAAATCTTTTAAAGCTTAATATAAGGTTTCCTTTAATATTAGAATGAAGGGAAAAATGTTGAAAATGGTGAAATAGTAAGTCGCATTGGCAGAATGATGTTTATGGAACAAGGTCAAAATTTGTGATATTAAAGGCATTTAAACCAATTAAAATCAAGATATTCAAATTAAATAAACCCCAACAAAGATATTTACTGCCGGAAGTGATGTACAATACATTCAACTTGCCAACTTCAATTGTAAATGCTTTAACGCGTGGTGTTAGTAAAAAAAAAAAAATAAGAAACCTTCAGAAAATGCTGGAATCGAACCTTAAAAGAAGTATTCAAAATAGAATGTTTATCTTAAAAGTGGGGAGTGTTTTTTTTTGTTTTTTGTTTTTTTAGAAAATAGGATACCTCGTTCATCAGTTATGAGCAGAACGTCTGTTCATGGAACGGTGGTAAAAAGCCGTCAATCGCACTGAACTGCTGTATTCTTAATCCATGTTCTCGTAATTTCACCCCAATGAAGGCGGGACCGACACTAGTGTGCAAAAAGCTACAGTGAGAGAAAATACTGGCTACGATGGATATTGAAGAGAGAATAAAAGATGAATGGAATTCAAGAAGATAGAAAATGACGACGTTGCATTTAAGTTTTTGGAGATTGTATCTATCAGGGCAGTAAATAAACGGGGGTGAGTTCCATGAATAGAAAGTGCGAGAAAAGAAATTCTTCGAGTAGATGTGGGGGTTACATTTAACTATTTAAACGGTAAAATGTTGGGACCTAAATGCCAAACTAGTAGCACGTTTAAATTCACGTGGACGGTGAACCAGGAAATAAAAGGTCGTCAGAGTAGTTATCATGAACATATTTGTAGAATTCAGGATACCAGGAGAAATTGTGGATCATCTTTTGGATTTTTCTCGAGTACCTAGAGATGAATAGCAGGATCACCCGACTAAATATAGCAACAGTATTCAATGCATGTTGAGAATCAAAACACATAGATAAATGTCTATAATATCATCGTTTTAATTTATTTTAATATCCAGAAATAAATAAAACACTTCTTGATCCAGTATTTTCTTTACTGTTTTACTAACCAACAACTATGAGCATTATACAAATGAGAAGAATATTAACATAATCCAGAACATATATAATGGTAGTAAACTGCCTGAATACAGATAGAATATATAAAACCTAGAAAAATGTGTAACACGAGGGTGTGTCTTCACACCGGACATATTCAACCTATACAGCGAGGCGATTCTGAGAGAATTAGAAATCCTAGCAAGATTCTTTATATTGTGGAGTGGTTTTCGCAAGGAAGGTTATAATCGTGCTATCTCGGTTAAATCGACTTAACGTACCCAAAATGTTAGGAACTTGATAATCATCCACTGAAAGCTGACTCCCTAGTATTCGGCTAACTGCCGTCTAATATCAACTGCCTAGTAGTTCTACTGAACTCCTATAGAACTCTCAAGTACTCCTATATACTTTCCGTTAACTCTTATTAATATAGGAGGGAGAGGCCACTATCTGAGGAATAGGTGTGTTTCCCCAAAAAACTCTATGACTAGTCACAATCTTAATAACATAAGATGAAACAGGGCTGTAAACAGGCACAGAAAGGAAACTGAATCTTCTACGGAGGGTAATAAAGAAAAGCGAATAAAACGGCCAACATCATCTACAAGGAGACTGAATATATGTGCTGCATACCTCTTTGCAGGAATAGGATGTTCTTGTCGTTTTTTTTTTGTTTTTGTTTTTTTAATCATTTCACCCCGAGCAAGGCAGAAACGCCACTGATGTGCAGGGGGTTACACAAATGTAGAAAGATTAATTAGAAAAGAGTGAGGAGTAAAAGCTAGTTAGAAAGGAACAATAGAAAGCTGAGAAAGCAGGTGCAATGACAGATACATGGGCGGAGAGAACGTGAAGATTATACAGGGGAGGGGAGAGAGCTAGAGTCCAGTGGTTAGTAGATGAGTATTAACTTTGCTTTTAAATTTCTGGAGGTCGTAGCCGTCAGGAAAGCAAGAATACGGGAGTGAGTTCCACAGGCGGGAAGTGCGAGAGAGGAAGCTGCAGGAGTAGAATTGTCGTCTGCGTTTGGCTAACCTGACTGTGAATGGGTGGGACCCAGTTGCCAGTCTGGTTGCACGGGTAAACACCTGTTGAGGAGGCATCAGTGACTTAAGCTCATCCGAGCAAAAGCCATGAAAGTATTTATAGAAGAGACAGAGGGAGGCCACATTTCGACGATGGGAAAGTGGCTGCAGACGAGTCGCCAGATCAGTACCTATCACATTACAGACTCTCCTTTGGAGCTTGTCAAGAACACTGAGGAGAACGGCGGGGGCACCTGACCATAAATGGCAGCAGTACTCCATGCACGGACGGATGGTTGACTTGTATATATGCAGGATGGATTCAGGTGGAAAAAACATCCTGGATCGACATAGTGACCCAATCTTCTTAGCAGTAGATTTTGCTATGGATTCAATAAGGTGCTTCCATTTGAGGTCTGAGGACAGGGTAAGTCCGAGGAGGCGTAGTGTATTACTCTCCGGGAGAATCATCTGGTCCATGCTTATGGGAGGCAGAAGAGGTTGCCTGTAATGGTTGACAGACAACAGCTTGGTCTTAGAGGAATTGAAGTTGACAAGCCACTTCTTGCCCCAGTTCACCACAGAGTGTAGATCCCGCTCAAGGTCAGCAGCGAGATTATGTCTGTCCGCCACGACAGGTTTCTTACTGGAGCGGGAGTATATTGTAGTGTCATCTGCGTAGATGCCTACTTGGGACTTGATCTCATCTGGGAGGTCGTTGATGAAAATAAGGAAGAGCGTTGGGCCCAGGATAGAGCCTTGTGGGACACCAGCATTCGTGCTGTAGGACGAAGAGGCACGCCCATTCAGAACGACCTTCATTTTACGGTTATTTAAGAAAGATTGGATTAGGTCAAGCAGGCGACCGGTAATACCATAACCGCGTAGTTTGCATAGGAGGCCAGAGTGCCAAACCCTGACGAAAGCCTTGGAGATATCCAGAGCAAACGCGCGAGCCTCGTCAGACTCATCAAAGGCCTGTAGCATGTACTCCGTTACAGTTGTTAGCAGGTCGGCCCTGGACCTGTCAAATCGGAATCCATATTGCCTGTCGGAGAACAGTTTGTGGGCGGTGAGATGATGAACTATTTCAGCATTGATTATAGCCTCGAACACTTTCCCGAATATCGGTAGAAGACTGATAGGGCGATAGTTGGATGGGTCCGAGGGTTCACCACAGTTCTTAAAGACAGGAACGACTGAGGAGAATTTCCAGCATGCAGGAAAGCAGGAAGCAGAAAGGCAGTAGTTAAACAGTTTAGAGAGGACAGGGGAAAGTTCAGGGGCACACCTCTTAAGGACTATCACCGGGATTCCATCGTCTCCACACGCCTTATGGGGGTCGAGTTTTGAAATTACTCTGGATACTATTCTCGGGGTAATATATACGTCGTGCAGTTTGGCCTCAGTTCTAATAGGGAAGTCGGGTGGGTGCACTCCGGACGAGTCGAATGTGGAGTTAGATGAGAATCTGCGGGCAAAGCACTCAGCTTTCTCCGCAGATGACGTGAGAGCATCAAATCCATGGATTAAAGGAGGTATTGAGGATTTCCTATTGTTGAGCACTCGTTTACAAATCCTCCAATAGTCCTTGGAGCCGAACTTGCGGTCAGCTATGTGCTGTCGCATTCTCTCAGCAAACAACTGTTTGGCGTCATTTAGGGTTCTCTTGCACTCACTGCGAGCAGATGTGAACAGGCGCCTATTGTAATCAGTTGGCTGTCTCCGGAATAGACGGAAGTAATGGTTCCTGTGGGCAATGGCGGCTGAGCAGGCCGGAGAGAACCACGGAGAGGAATGAGGTTTTAAGCAATACTTCCTGGTGGGTATGAAGGCATCAATGCCAGCTTTCACCCATGACGAGACCTCAGAGGCACAGTCATCAACTGATAGGTCAAACACTTTTCCCCAAGGGACGTCGCAGAGGCAATCGCGAAAGGCATCCCAGTCAGCTTTTTGGTAGAGGTAGGAGGTTTTATAAGTAGGGGGATCCTGGGGGGAGTGAGATTGGAAAGAAATACTGAGGGAGACTACAGCGTGGTCGGAGTTGCCGAGAGGGCAAAGCTGCGAGACTTGACAGGCGTCGGGCGCAGAGGTGAAACATATATCTAGCAGTGAGGAATGACCCGAGGGTGTGCTTGGGAAGCGAGTGGGGAAGTCCACCACTTGCGTAAGGGATACTTTTGGAGTAAAATGTAAGGTAGAGTAGAGTAATTATACTGGCTAGCAACTCACTAGCATTGTATCTTCTTCATGCAGCGTGCGAGTCTTGTATTTATTGATATATAATTATGCCAAACTTTCATTTTGATGATTACTCACGTAGTAACATTTTTAGGGTAACAATAATATGATTGTTACAAAAATGAACAACGCAACAGGTAAATAACAAATTACAGATGAAAATATTTTAATTGATCATGGAAAATGCCAAAATCTGAAAAAAAACAGTAAGTTTTGTTAGAAACAAAGAAAAGAGTTCTAAATTACTTAATATCACTCTTTCTGTATGGCAGTGAATACAAGACAATATCTTTGCAGATGAAAACGATACTTGAAGCAACAGAAATGTGGTTCTACAAAAGGATGCTAGGGATAACATGGATTAAGCATTATCACCAACGACAAAGTTTCAGAGAAAGCAGAGACAGACGGGATATTTATACTTAACATCAAAAAAAGAGCTAGAATTTCCAGAGCACACAATAAAAAAGAGGGTTTGTAAAACTTGATACTCACGTGAAATAGTGAAAGCAAAAGCAACTGGAAAAAAGTGCATAACCTACCGCACAAGTTTGTGGAGAGCTATGATCACCGACACCTGGAATGGATATGTCACAGAACTTTTCTGTTAATTTTTTTTCAAATAATTTAGCTATTTTATTTCTTTATTTGAGCCTGTTTTTCTTTTATATATATTTTCTAGCCAGCGTCAAGGATGGACTTATAGTCATATCTCACTATTTACTAATCAAGTATTAATTTTTAATATCTATTTGAAACCGTAAAAGATTCTTAAATTTTCAAACGACAAATTTTTACTGTCTATCTGAAGATTTATATGTGATAAAAGATGTGTCGATATATTTGGAACGGAAATCGATCTTTTTTCTTTATCAATTCTCTTTGGGATTTTTCGGGATTCTGCTCAAACTGAATTGTAGCAAAGAAAACTTGTGCAGAATTTCAATCACTCTAACGCTGAATATATTACCGAGAATTCTCATGATTAGACAAAGACAAATCACAGTTTATATAATCGTGTGAGGATTTTTTTTTTCTATTTTTAGATGTAATATTAACACTTTCTTACTTTTTCACTATTTTTGCAAAATTTAAAATGGGCTGAGAGGATTAAATGTAGCCTTTTCATTTTGTTCGTCACTTGTTGTGATTTTAAATCGTTTTTAATGATAAATTATGCTTTACAATTCTATGTAAGGATTTCGGATTATACTGATAAAAATTAGGACAAGCCTTTAAAATAATGTAAATCTAATGCACTCTGAAGTATCCTTATCATCTCTTTAATATCCGGAAATATCTCAAATGTTTCAAATTCAAGTTTTGTTTCATAATAATATATCCTTTTTTTTATAATCATATCACCCCAAGCAAGGCATTTTACTGCCACTGTTTTGCAAGGGGTTACATAGGAGGGAAGTTTTGAGAAAGAGCGACAGGTTATAGAGGTATCAGAAAGTGGGTAAGAGAAGGATAAGAATACTGATGAAAGTGGAGTGGACGGATAAGGGAGCATGAGAGAGAGACGATGCAGGTTAGTGAGATAGGAGATGACAATTGACTTTACATTTAAATTCTTGGAGATTGTAGCTGTCGGGGAAGAAAGTAAAATCATGTATAATCATGTCGTTCCAGGCAAAGTATTTTACTGCCACTGTTTTGCAGGGGGTTACATAGGAGGAAATTTATGAGAAAAGGTGACAGTTTATAGGGGTGTCAGGAAATGGGTAAGAGAAGGATAAGAATGCTGATGAGAGTGGAGTGGATGGAGAAAGGATCACGAGAGAGAGAGAGAGGATGCAGGTTAGTTGGAGAGGAGATGACGATTGACTGTACATTTAAATTCTTGGAGATTATAGCTGTCTGGAAAGCAAGTAAATGGAGGGGAATTCCACAGGCGGGAATTGCGAGAAAAGTAGCTGATGGAGTAAGATTTGCGTTTAAATTTTATTGGTTTCACAGTAAACGGGTGGGACCTAGTTGCTAATCTTGTGGCTTGAGTAAATTCATATATAGGGGGCACCAGTGAGCTAAGTTCATCGATGCAGAATCCGTGAAAGTATTTGTAGAAGAGACACAGGAAAGCCACATTGCGCCGGTGAGAAAGTGACTGTACTCGAGCTGCCAAGTCGGGATCGCTGACATTACAGATTCTCCGTTAAATTTTGTCAAGACCCCTAGGTGGATAGCAGGAGCACAAGACCAGATATGTCAGTATTCAATGCACAGGCGGATGGTAAATTTATATATGGGCAGAATTGTTTGTGACGGGAAAAACTCCCTGACCCTACACAGTGAAGCAACTTTCTTAGCAGCGGATTTAGCTATGTATTCTATATAGTCATTCCACTTGAGGTCTGTTGTGAGAGTTAACCCGTGGAGGCGCAGTGATCTGCGTTCAGGGAGTGTAGCCTGATCCATGCTAATGGGAGGTAGGAGCGATTGTCTGTGATGGTTAATAGATAGCAACATCGTTTTGGAAGCATTAAAATTCATGAGACATTTCTTACCCAAGTCCTCCATGGATTGGGGGTCCTTTTCAAGCACGGCAGCGAGGTTTGCTTTTGTCAGCCTCGGCAAATTTTTGATCGAGGCGAGAGAAAACCGTAGTGTCGTCACCGTATATTCCTACTTGTGATCTTATTACATCTGGGAGATTGTTAATGTATATAAGGAAGAGTATATGATCTAGAATAGAGCCTTGGGGGACACCCACGTTCATATGATTGCATTGGGAGGCACTTCCGTTTAATACTATCATCAATGTGCAATTTGAGAGGAATGACTAGATAAGGTCAAACCATTGCACAGTTATTCCATATCCTCCCAGCTTGCGCAGAAGGCCAGCATGCCAGACATTTTGACATATCTAAGGCAACAGTTCGGGTTTCGCCGTTCTTGTCGAGAGCCTTTTACTTTTAATATCTATCTATCCAGCTCTCTCTCTCTCTCTATCTCTCTCTCTCTATCTCTCTCTCTCTCTCTCTCTCTCTCTCTCTGTGTATATATATATATATATATATTGCCTTTCCTCAATTATTTTCTTTCTTTTTCAACCTAAATCTGTACATTACGGGCCTTTCGACTTTCAACGCTTGAAGTTTAAGTCGAGAACACGTAGATAATAGGACGAACGAGCGCTGTGCAGAACTGAGAACCATGTGCTTTCGTACCAGGAGGTGCAGTCATGTCTGTCGAGTAGATGTTGTCCGATAACCGAGTCATTGACGGCTTGAGTGGTTCTTATAGAACGACTTTGACTACCCGAACGCACATTTGTGGAGACGTGCTGCGCAACCCGCGCTTTCAAACTCTGATTGGTATGTCCTATGTATACCGCATCGCATCGGCATTTGAACTCGTAAACAACTGAACTCTTTTGAAAATAGGACAACTGATCTTTGCTAAAAGATGGAAACACAGATCTAGTCTGAAACACAGTCTGCTACTTAACAGCAAATTAACACACAACGAATTACACGCCGAAATCTTTTTCAGTTAATAAATGACATTTTCTACCAATCCAGGTTAACTTTAAATTAATAGAACAATGGCTTAGTCCAAAACCCACTGGTTCCTTGAAACGCTTGATCTTTCTAGCAATCACACGCTTAATACCATTAATGGGATAACCATCATTTTCAAAAATCTTCTGCAAATTAGCAAGTACTCCATCCAACAATCCAGGGGAACAAATCACCAGAGTGCGATGAACCAGGGTCTCAATTAAACTAATTTGACTCGGTCATCGGAACAAATGAGCTACAACTCGTATACAAGCCAGTAAATGTGGGTTTACGAAAAACACTTGTAACGAATACTCTGTCCCTACGTTGTACAAGGACATCCAAAATTGGGAGATCCCGATCCTTCTCAACCTTCAACGTAAACTTCAAAGAAGGATGGAGAGAATTTTGTCGGTTTTGTGCTTCAATATTGTTTCCATCATTTTTAGTAAGCTTTGCTGTATGTATGCAGAGTTTTCAATTGCTGAGTTGAAAAAAATATTCATTTCTTGCAGATGAGCTTTTCACATCAATAATAAAAGAAACTTCACTTAAACGCAAACTAATAATTATCGTAACTGAAATTAATTTTTTCGCAAATTATGCTATAGTAATTTACATAAAAATAAACTATATTGCCTTCGATCAATTAACCCATATAACAATTGATTATTTCAAATAAGATATCGAAATTCTAGAAGGAATCTGTAGAAACATGCTACCAAATTTTTAGTTATATGCAAATGAGCATCTGCCTAAATAATTGGGTAATATTAGCGATTCCGTTACAAAAAAAAACATCGTCATTCGTTGACCAAGCACATTATAAAATATTTATCTTAAAATACTTTTTTCAGTATAATACATTTCCCAAGTTCAATTTCCAGTGAAATTAAAGGCTTCTTTCCTAACCGTTTTAAGAAGCGTGTAATGTCAAGATCATGTTTCTATCATTATTTTCACTCCGAGGTTTATGTACTTTCCATTTTAACTTTTGCCGTTTATGAATATCTTCGAGTGGCATGGTTTCTGTTATTTGATGCAGTTCTTTGTTTATTTGTCTATATTTCTGAGGTAAGGTAATATTTAAAGTATTTACATTATTCGGGTTATTGTCCTCATCTTTATTGCCATTTGTCCTAGTGGATATAGATATCGGTTTGTTCGTGACTTGACTCTTAAGAGCTGTGAGTTCAATACCAGGCTACATCAACGGAGAACAGCTAACTGGCAGGGTTAGAGGGAGATAACTCATGACTTCCAATCGCCGATCCCCGCAAGGAATGGAGTTCATTTGCCACAGTGAGCGTAATAAATGTTTTGGTTCGAAATTCATAGTACCTGAAGAAGGCCGGCGCGTACAATGGCCGAAACATCGTACAAATGGCAACAAAAATGAGGACAATAGACCGAATAATGTAAATATGTAGATCTTTGTTTGTGATGATGTCTCGCTAGAATGATGATCCTCGCTATGACCTACAGGTTCCATTCGATATATATGTCAATGTTTACTATCGATCTGCGTACCTGGCTGTATACGGCAGACAGTTTTAATATTTTTTGAAATTTTACAAAACTGAATCAGCCTTTAAGGACATTTTATGATGCATTTTTTTTTTTTTGTCGCTAAAAAATTAAACAAGTCGATTAAATAACCACAGTAGATATGAAGTATCTTTCTCATATGCAAGCGAAATATAAAGGAAACTGATACATGAAAACATGGCTTTGGGAAGTTAATCATAGTTATTCCATAAATATATTGTTAACATGTAAAATGAACAGAGCCATGAGCCATAAGCACACAGAAGTTATAAACATTTTACAGAGCCTATATTTTCCTACCGCCTATATTTTTATACAGCTATTATTTTTATACAGCCTATATGCTTATACAACCTATATTTTTATACTGTCTATTTTTTTATACTGTATATGTTTTATACAACCTATATTTTTACAGCCCTTATCTTTTTTATACAGTGTGTCTTTATTCGCCCTATATTTTTATACAGGCTATATTTTTACAGCACTTATTTTTATACCGCCTATATTTTTTATACAGCGTGTTTTATACGCCCTATATTTTTATACAGCCTAGATTTTGGAACGAATAAGTGAATTTACTTATAACATGTGAATAACATGTAATAAGAAAAGAACGATGAGCCATAAGCACACAGAAGTTGGAAACGTTTTATAGAGCCTGTATTTTCCTACATCCTATATTTTTATACAGCCTATATTTTTATACCGCCTATTTTTTATACTGCGTATGTTTTTATACGCCCTATATTTTTATACAGCCTATATTTTTACAGCCCTTATACCGCCTATATTGTTTTATACAGCGTGTTTTTATACGCTCTATATTTTTATACAGGCTAGATTTTGGAAAAATAAATGAATTCTCTTGATAATCTGACGGTTTTCTATTTACTATAACGTATGTGTCATAGTAATTTGTTTATTTGAACAGTATTCGATGTCTGGACATGCGGTGTTGTGTTGCAGTGGATAACGGCTCAGTCTGAGAAATTGAAAAATCGTGTTCACATTCTAGTTAGGTTTATTACACTCACTTACGCGCCCATATCCTTTGGAAAGGTATGAATCATCTCTACTTCCTCCGAGCTATGAGCTGAATAGCAGAGTAAACTGGGTCCTATAACCTTAGTTGGTAACCCGTCTATCGCAAAAATAAATGGCAACGTACTGAGAGAAAATCTTCAACCTTGTTAGTCCGAATCGAAAGACTCAACTGGTTGAGAGTACTGACGTCTACCAGCCTGAAGATTCGAGAACCTTTTTAAGAAACTGTGTTTTTCTGAAGGATTCAAACGAGCATTGTACTTATAATGGGAATTTTTTTTAAAAGTTAGATTTACGCTCAGGTACAAAAGACAAAACAGCAAACGAAGGTTACCGTTTTTATGAAATAAAATATCTCTCGGAAGCTTTTGAAAAAGACTGATTATAAATACAATTCCTTAATTCAGTAGAAATTGATTCGTTTACGTTGCGGATACGAAAATAAAATCACTAGATATTGACCTCGAAATTATATTATATGGTGAGATGCTTGTATTATTCCTGTTTATCATTTTCCACTGCTTCTATGTGGAAAGTCCATGCTTATTATGTCGAAGATATATCTTTAGGGGAAATATTTTATTGTTAATATAATTCATGATCGAAGGTACAAAAGAGAAGATAGGTAAATGTATCTGAGGATCTCCTGAACGAAATACGACTTTCAATCCATTTTCACTTTGACTTTATTTATTATCTTAATATGCGATAAGCGATAGGAACACCTGCGACAAATTTATTATGTATATTTGATGACACCTCTACTCTAAAAGGAAAAGAAGTATATTCTGCTGCTGCTGCTGCTGCTGATGATGATGATGATGATGATGATGATGATGATGATGATGATTCCGTAGTGATAATGGCTTGATTTGTAATAATACACTTATGTTCCTAATTTATCAAATTCTGTTTCTCCTGAAGCTTTCACTATTTTCAAAATCCATTATTATTATTATAATGTCATTTTTCATCATATTTCGACCTCTGCTATGGTCGCACTACCAACCAAGTCTGCAGGAAGACCTAAGACAGGTCGTGGCGTGTTGTTATGGCTCAATTTCATGTTTTTTTCTATTTCCCCCATCATCCCTAGCGTTACATAGACAAAGTTCTCCTTAGTGTGTGGGTTGTACTTGATAAGACAATTTTTTGTATATCTCTTAAGCTGGGGTTTCCAGGGATTCTTTCAATGTGTTGTTTTGTTTCATTTTTTTATCATTCCAAGTGCACCTACTATCACTGGCACAACGCTTGTTTACAATTTCCACATTTTGTCTCTAATTCAATTTCCAGGTCTTTATATTTTCACAGTTTTTAAAATCCTTTTGTTGATATGTTACAATCCGCTGGACAAGCCATATCAATTAATAGACAAGTTTTCTCTTTCTGATTTTTAACAATAATGTCCAGCCTATTTGCTTCAATTTTTCTGTCTGTGTAGATGGTGTAATCCCATAGAATGGTGAAATCTTCTATTTCTGTAACCAGTGCTGGGTGATGTTTATACCAGTGTTTGTTTACAGAGTTTCCAAAGTGTTTGCACGTTGTCCAATCTAAATATTGCCCAACTCTATCCTGGCGATTTTTATATTCATTTGGTGCAAGTACTGAAGTGCCTGAGATTAGATGGTCTATTGTTTCTTGGTGTTTATCACAAAACCTGCATTTTGAGTCTATATTGTTATGTATGATATTTGCCTAAAAGACTTTGGTCTTGCGCTGCAATAATAAAGCCTTCAGTCTCAGACTTTAATCCAGATGCACGTAACCATCGATGAGTATTAACTTTATCAACATTGAATTTATTGGCACGTTCTGGATATTAGCCATGCAGAGGTTTGTCTTGCCAGCCTTGTTTCATCTGTTCAAGAGCTTTATCTTTGGCTTTTATTTTCATATTTTTGCCGCAATAGTTGGTTCTTGGCTTCTGTTTTGCTTTTCTACAGGATCTACTAACTGTAAATCTTGTTTGCATTTACTGTCTTCTTTTATTATTGAATATTTTTTCTTTCTTTCTTCATGTTGCCTTACTAATTATATCATCCAATCCTTTGTTGTTTCTATGTATGTTAGTAAGCCAATAGTTGTCTTGTATGACAATTCTAGTTGAATAAGACCTCTTCCACCTTCTTTACGGGGTATGTATAGAGGGTCTACATCAGCCTTTAGATGATGCATCATATGCATAGAAAGAAGCTTTCTTGTTTTAGAATCCATTCGCTTGATGTCGTTTAGAGTCCAGTTTAAGATGTTGAAACTATATTGGACATCTCGGATTGCAAGGCTATTAATGGCCATAATTCTGATCTGAGAATTCAATTCAGTTTTTAATATCATTCGTAGCCTTCTATAGTACTCTTTACGCACTATTTCTTTCATTTTTTATGGCGAATTTTTTCACCCTCATTTACACCTAGGTATTCATAAACCTCTTCTGACTGTAATTCTTTTATTGTTACTTCTACGGTCTAAGCTAATTGAGGATGTTTCTTGTAGTGATCCACGTAAAACTGTAGCTTTAGCACATTTATTCAAATTGAATTTAATTCCAATGTCTTCGCTGAAACATTTTACAGTTTGCAGAAGACCTTTATTATTATTATTATTATTATTATTATTATTATTATTATTATTATTATTTACTTGGATTTCTGTTGTTTACACATTTCTTTCCGGATTTCAAACCGAAAGATAAGGCCAAAAATGACTTTATGACATTTGCTCCTGATCATTTTTGTTAAAAGAAAAGAAAGTTTAGGTCACACACATTTTACATAGCATAATTATAGTTCTTAGTCTCAGCCATGATAGCATTTACTCAGAGGACTTATTTAGCCTTCAAAATTCAGTTTACGACAACAAAAAACTTATTCGATATCGACACCAGGAAATCAAAATTTAACTTACAGCCATTCATTTTTCTTTCAGTCTACGGTTTCGTTTTAACTGGAAACAAGTATTGTTTTTTTAGTTTTTCGTGCCAACATCCAAAGAGTCTGAGCTCCAGGACCATGGATTAGCTTTAAAGCTTTCATTACACCCGAGCAACGCCGGGCTGTACTGCTAGTTTTACATAGATAAGTCTCTTCGTAATAGGTGGGCTGTACTTGTGAGTACAATGTTTTGTATATGTTTAAGGAATCGGCCACAAAGAATATTTCCAATGAGTCTATCCGAATATTTTATTATTCTCTCAATTAAGAAATGAGCGCGTTATAAGTAAAGAAAGAAAATTAGCGTCTGTCAATATTAAACAATATTTCAAGAAAATGTATGTCTTTAAGTTATACTTAAACATTCTTTAAGTATAAAATATATAAATCTACAAAGATTGTAAGTCTTTGCATAAACCTTCCTTGTTTGTCATGAAAAAAACATCTTAACTCCTGATGAATAAAACAAATGAATAAAACGTCGCCATTTTTCGTTAATTCATTAGTTACTTGTGAAGAGGAAATGCTTAAACAGCTAAATATAAATCTTATGGAACACTCCAGTTATCTTAATTTTCCATAATACTGGCGAAAAGGTCCACATTCAAATTTCTACTTCTTCGTCTTCTTCTTCTTCTTTTTATTATTATTATTATTATTATTATTATTAAACAAAGTGGTTGATGTAACTCTTCTAATATATTTCAACAATTTAGAGAAGAGAAAGAAAATAAAAACAGTGTTTGACAATGTTAAACAATATTTCGACAGTATACGTCTGTATCAAATGATATTTAAACAAGTTTTTCATATATAAATATATATAACTCTATAAAAATTTCATATGGCTTTCTTTGTATCAACGTTATTTGTCTGGCAATGTTACTAAGAGGAATTAATTATTGTTTAACACTGGCAAACACTATTTGGGGCGGGGTCTTAAGTCGCGCTTTTTTCTTAATTGCTGAAAAATATTGGAAAAGTTACATCAATCATTTTGTTCATTGTTTTTATTATTATTACTGAGTGACATAAGCGCGCACCAACAAACTGATGCTGGATAACATGTTTATGAAATCTGATATAGCCATCTTATCAACCAGTCTAATTAGGGAATATCAGCCAAATGTATATGATATAACGACAGGGTACCCAGACAGAAATGCCTTCAGATCGGGTAACCCAGCCCGCCGAGACGATCTCCGTTTGAGCATTTTTCCAAGACTTCAGTGTCAACCCGACTTCCTCAATTTTCAAACTAAACATAAACAACCCCTCAACACCCGGCTATGATTCTTCCTCGCCACACCCGTTCATTAAGAAAGACACATATTCATATTTAAACTTCATATCAGACAATTGACAACAAAAAAAACGTTGTACTAAAAGGAATATTTAGTCCAGTCTATCGTCAGATCGAGATTTCTATACGATTGTCATGCATCATGCTGGAAAATACCTGTCAATGGCGAAAGAAGACATTGAGCGAGTAAAGCTTTAGGTTCTTGGCAAATATCACCCTGCACTATTTACACTATTCGGATTATTGTCCCCTTCTTGGTTGCCATTTGCATGACGTTTTTGTTTCTTTCTGCGGTAGACTGGTTGCCAAACAAAACTATAGAACTCTATCTGTACTGCTATTCCACCCATAGCTAGAGGGAGAAGAGAAAGGTGTTTACGCCTACAGGCATGCCAAACACTTCAAGTAGAATTTAAACTCGGCTTTCCTACTTTTAATCCCGATCCAATATACATTACATCACGACGCATATCCTTATTATTATAGCAATCAGTTATTACTGCTATTAGCACCTCTTTACTGATGTTGTTCTCGGGTTAACTTTGATTCGGCGAGATAGTAACAGTTTCCGCCACAGGCAAATAGTCAACCATTAAACAAAAATATAAAATACTTCTTTTTATAATAAAATGAACCATAATATAGGTTACAACAAAATGACAATCAAAGCAGCACTAAACAAATATAAATATATATATTTTTATGTTAACATTGCTAACAACACATTTTATTATCTACAATATATATATTTACTCTGAGAGTATAAAGTATATATTCAACAGTAGTTGAAAGCATGGAATTTTATATAAAAGGTTTACATTAAATGAACTATAGTGTTTGATCCGCCGTTAAACAAAAACAACAAATTTAAATTGGCTGGAAGTTGAAACTGGAAAAGTCAGTAGATTTTACTTTCTTCTATTAATAAATAAAACATTTTATCTTAAATAACAGCATTAGTCTTGCCAGCCAGCATTTTATTGATGTCGATTATTTTGATACAAAAAAAAATCAGTATCCACAAGATGGCGCTAGTGAATTAGTAGGACGCCCGAAGACATCGATGATCTGGCATTGAAAGAGCTCATTTGTCCCCCGCCAAATTTGCTTTTAGGCAGCTTCTTAATGTCGATTAAAGTGGCTTGCCAGATTCATAGAGTAAGTTGATGCAATTTTGGAAAAGAAAAAGTGGGGTTGCCTGAAAAATCTGACCTGTCAACAGAGACACTTCTCTTTGACAATGATAGGCTGCCAAAGAAGACGTTTCAACGCGATAGTTGAATCCATACTGGTAGACATTGGGCAGGTTTATCGGCATTTTTCTATACCTCTTAATTTGATCACGACAAGAAGATTATAGAAGCAAATGAAAGTTCCCAATCGGCACCAGATTTTAAGGAAATTTCTTGGAGAGCAAAGTATCTACATATACATCATTTCTTGCGTCAGTTGGGACGGTTAGAGTGCATTAATGAAGACAGGATATACACAGAGCATGAATATATAAGGATAATGGCTATCGATTTTCTGTTCCATAGTGGTTCCTAAAGATCTTAGCAATTCGATTGGAATATTATATTCTCAAACGAAATCTATCATCTGCCTACAAAAAATCACGGAAATGTCACGTTTAAATTTCCTCGATATTCACAGTGGCTACGAGATTGAAAGTAAGTGTTACTGTTAGTGAAATATATGATTTAATAAGAGTGTAGATAAATGTAAAATGACCGAATGTTTGTTTCCAACGTTTCTTATTGTTTGTCTCTTCAGCCAAAATTACGTAAGGCCATTGTACATTTTTTGAACTGTAGTCCTCATCTTTGTTGCCATATTCACGACGTTTCGACAGCTATATGCTCCGAAATTCTAAAAGTGAATTTCGAACTGAAGCTTTTATTTAGTTCACCGGCGTAGATTGTCCTAGTTCTACAAGTCATGCCACTTCCAGATGTTTCACTATCAGTTATCTCCCCTTAATTCAAATCTCTAAGTTTTTGTCCTCATCTGCTGTACTGAACTCACAACTAACTGGGTTCAACAAAAGCTTCTATCCACTAAGCCATATGTCATTGAGGACATCAGTGGATTCATTTTTGAGACTTTTAAAACTAATATATCAGTAATCATTTTTATCAGAGGTCATATTAAAATTTTGATTTTTGTAACTGTTTTTCTCTAGAACTCCGTGTTCCCATATTGTTTTCATTTCTGTACTGATTTCGGAGATTTTTGTGGCCTAGAATATTTGCTGGTTACTTACATGTTCATATCTTCCAATATCTATTATTATTATCTATTATTTCAACTTTCTCCCATAGTGGGGGGTGTTAACCCTTAATATTCATTACCACAGCTGCATAGGATAGAGTACATGCCGTCCTTAGCTATACTCTCCTCTACAGGAGGTCTTACTCGAATGATGTTGAACCAGTTTGAAAGTTGTCCTGATGTTATACGTACCACAGATGTTTTGCATTTGTCCCAATATTTTCTTTACGTAGGGTAGACAGATCGAGGCTGTGTTGTGATCTTCCTGCGGAATTCTAACCAAGTTTGTTGGAGATACTGTACCGATGGTCATTATAAACATTATCCTACAAAATAACGACACCTTGTAGGATAAAATGGTCATTACAAGCCGTATCCTACAAGGTAACAACACCTTGTAGGATACAATGGTAATTACAAGCAGTATCCTACAAAGTAACAACACCTTGTAGGATACAATGGTCATTACAAGCAGTATCCTACAAAGTAACAACACCTTGTAGGATACAATGGTCATTACAAGCAGTATCCTACAAAGTAACAACACCTTGTAGGATACAATGGTCATTACAAGCCGCATCCTACAAAGTAATAACACCTTGTAGGATAAAATGGTCATTATAAGAAGTATCCTACTAAATAACAACACCTTTTCGGATACAATGGTCATTACAAGCAGTATCCTGCAAAGTAACGACACCTTGTAGGATACAATGGTCATTATGAGTAGTATCCTACAAAGTAACAGCACCTTATAGGACACAATGGTCATTATAAGCAGTATCCTACATGGTAACAACACCCTGTAAGATACAATGGTCATAATAAACAGTATCCTACAAAATAACACCTTGTAGGATACAATGGTCATTATAAGCAGTATCCAACATGGTAACAACACTTTGTCGGATAAGATGGTCATAATAAGCAGCATCCTACAAAGTAACAACACCTTGTAGGATACAATGTTCATTATAAGCAGTATCCTACAAGGTAACGATACCTTGTAAGATACAATGGCCATTATGAGTAGTATCCTACAAAGTAACAGCACCTTATAGGATACAATGTTCATTATAAGCAGTATCCTACAAGGTAACGACACCTTGTAAGATACAATGGTCATTATAAGTAGTGTCCTACAAAGTAAAAACACCTTGTAGGATACTGCTTATACTGACCATTTCTTGTTCATATATCTCTGGGTCGTGGATGATCCCTTTCATTACACTGTATGGTTGGTGGGAGGTGAAGTTGCGGTATTATCCGGTGAATGTTTGCTTGCGATATACAGATGTCTTGAATCCATGTTCTGTTAGAGATATTAGTTCATACAGGAATGCTATTTTGATTTTTTTTTTCGACATTATTCTATTGATTTCCCATGTAGCTGGACCTTTTCCTGATGAAGCCAGAGTATGAATATGTTATTTATATATCTCGGCCATAGAGTTGGCTTTAGTGTTGCGGTTTCTAATGACATCTCTTCGGTATTTTCCATGTGTTGTGGAGTAGTTTTCGCACTGAAGGCTATAATCAGGTTATGTCAGTTGCTAATCAACTTAACGCACCCAAAATATTAGGAACTTGGTAATCTTCCACTGAAAGCTGACTCCTTAGTATTCGGCAAACTGCCGACTAATATTAACTGCCTTAGTCCGACTATGTCCAAACTGGAACGAGCTAGTAGTTCTACTGAACTCCAATAGAACTCTAAAGAACTCCTATGAACTTCCCAAGAACTTCTCAAGAACTTCTCCCGTTAACTTCCTATTAACTCTTATTTATTTAGGAGAGAGAATCAATTATCTGAGGAATAGGTGTGTTTCCCTATAACACCATGCAAGCCCATTACTAAGACTTCATCCTGCCAATATCTGTCTGATCCAATTCCGAAGTGTGTTGTTTGTGTTCAGAAAGTTAGCATCTCCATCGGGTTATCAACAGATATACTGGGACCTTCTCCTAGTAATGAGTCCGAGGCCTGCCTGTCCCTGACTGCTGATAATGCCTCCACTGTGATTACCTTGGAAACAAACTCACCACGTCTACTCTCAGCATCTAGCTGAATTGGATAAGAGCATCTTTAATTAATTCCACAAGTGACTGAAGTTTCGGAGATATGATGGTGACGTACCTATTGATGGACTAATTATATCTATCATCCGTGCATTGAATACTGTTACCATATCCGGTCTGGTGCTTCTGCTATTCATCGACAAAATCCCAAGGAACATCTGCAATATAATCGATCCTGACTTATAGCAGCCCGCCTTTAGTCATTTTCTCACCGACATGATGTGGCTTCCCTCTGTCTTTTCTACAAGTATTTTCATGGAAAACACTCTGACAAGCTTTTTTCCCTGGTTCCCCGATTCCTTGTATTTACTCGTGCTACTAGATTGGCTTTAAAGTCCCACCTTTTTACCATCAATGTAACCTCCTCTTCTACTCTAACGGTTTCTTTTCTCTCACTTCCCGTTTCTGGAATCCACTTCCCTTCGATTGCTTCCCTGGTAGCTGCAATCTCCAAAAGTTTAAATGTAACATTAATTGCGATCTTCTATCTACTTGACTCTCATCCATCTTTTATTTATTTATTTAATTTTTTTTTTCTTTTTTGGCATCCCTTATAACTTTTGGCTTTCAGGGACCCCCCCCTCATGAGGACCAGTAGCATATCTACATAGCTTGGGGTGAAATGATTATAAAATCAATAAGAACTGCGCTTAAATTCCTAAATTCTACGTAACAGTGAAGAGAATTCATCAGAATTAATCAGAATATTTATTAAAAGTGTTCAGAGAAATTACGGCGATGGAAAAGTGATTTAAGCAGAGATGTCAGATCAGTACAAATAACATTGCAGTTTCTTCATTATATTTTATCAAGAATCTTTAAGTAGATAGCAGAAGTACCAGACCAGATGTGGCAGAAGTATCCAATGAAGAGCAAATAGTTGATTTATAGATGTTTAAAGTAAAAGTACTATATTTAAAGTCAAACATCTATATGAGAGACACCTTAAGTAGCCAGTTTCAAAGGAATATAAACCTCCACCAAAGAATTCACTTAATGAGCCACATAACAAGACTCATCACCAGGTTTCGGATAAACAGAGCGCGCAGGAGAATTGAGCCAGATATCGGACAAGAATTGTGCGGGTTTTTTTAAAGACACTGGAACAAGAAACGCAATATTCATGCTCAGAATACTATCTGAAAAGAGTAATACAGATGAAGAAAGATTTGTACCTGTATTTTACATTTTACGCCAGTGAGTTCGACAAAGTACGCCACAAAGACTTCTTAGAGATGCTCAGCAACCTCGACATATTCTGTGAAGACACACGGATAATCAAGAACTTACTTATATTATCACTAACCGCTTGCATTGGGGCAGGAAACGAATTCAGCAGTTATACAAAAATAGAAAATGATGTGTTTTCTCACCGGATCTATTCAACTTGTACAACGAAACTGTTGTAGATTCTGGGTGAGCAACCGCACAAAATAATGAACAACAAAACCAATATGGAGATAGAAAAGTAAATTATATTCAACGTAATATACAAACTTGAACGCAGGTTAATAAATCCAGGAATACTATTAGTAATAAATAAATATATATACAAGTCTTGGACGGAATTCGTTGGAAATAGTATATCCCTGTGTATTATTCTAGCAATAATTGTTTCCAGTTAAAGCGAAACCGTAGACTGGAAGAATAATGAATGGATGTAAGTCAAATTCTGATTTCCTGGTGTCGATATCAAATAGGTTTTTTTCGTCGTAAACTGAATTTTGAACGCTATACGTAAGTTACCGAGAGATACCGAAGTTACCCAGAGACTACCGCATCAGAAGTCAGAAAAGCTCTGAGCTCCACTCAACTCCCTCAGGATGTTGCTGATCATGGTTCTCCATAGTTTCCTGTTTTTTATAGCTCTTAGTAAAATTGGCTTTTTTGATATCACCCTTAATGCCCATTCTGCCAAACATTTACATAACCCCGTTAGTAAATTATGCGCCGTTCCCTTCTGTACCTTCTACTTTCAATATGACTTTCAATATGACATTCAATATGACATTCAATGACTTTCAATATGACTTGTGAATATGACTTTCAATATGACTTTCAATATGACTTGTGAATATGACTTTCAATATGACTTCCAATATGACTTTTAATATGACTTTCAATATGACTTTCAATATGACTTCCAATATGACATTCAATATGACTTTCAATATGACTTTCAATGTGACATGTGAATATGACTTTCAATATGACTTTCAATGTGACTTTCAATATGACTTTCAATATGACTTTTAATATGACATTCAATATGACTTTCAATATGACTTTCAATATGACTGGTATATATGACTTTCAATATGACTTTCAATATGACTTGTGAATATGACTTTCAATATGACTTGTGAAATTTTCTATGCCGTCTCTCCTCGTTATGTGCGCTAAAAATGACAACATTCCGTCTGATGCTTATTATAAGTTTTTCTTTTCCATTTTTCATAAAACTTCGTTGATGTTCTGGCTATGGTATTCTCAACATCTTTCTGTAGAACCACATTTCTGTCGCATCAAACTCATCTGTGATGAGATTGTCTAGCATTCCTTGCCATTTGAGTGGATCGGTATTTCGTATAAATCCAATTCTCTTTTCGTTGTTTCTAACGAAATTTTTGTGCTTCTTAATGCTTAATACTTTGGTTGGCTTTTTTTGCCCCAATGACTTCTGCCTTCTAGTAACTGACGTCTAGTTTATTCTTCTTGTTTTCCTTCATAATCTTTTTTAACATTTTTAAGGTCTGTTTCTGTGTCTGCTATCAACATTGTCATCAGAATGAGTTGTTTTATCAAGATTGAAACTGCCAATAATCAATCTTTCTAATATTATCATGATTGTTTCACTGTAAAACTTGAATAAGTCTGGTGAAAATATACATCCTTGTCATTTTGTACTTACTGGATTCATTTTCTCTCTATATTCACGAACTGACTCTGGATTATTCTAATATTTTCCCAAATAAATGAAGATTATCTATCCGGTTAAACAGTTCCTTTGATATATTTTAACAAACGCTTTTGTATGATCTATAAAGTATACATACTAGAAAGTAAATAAGTAAATAATATATATAAGCAATTTCTTTTCAAAAACAATAAATATTTTATTCCAGTAACGTTATCATCTGGCATTAAACAGTAATATTTATTCTCATTTTCGATGCGAGACTGCTCTTTCCGAAGATTTCAACACATGGCAGCACCATATTTACTGTATTAAGAGAGGTGAGAACGGTGTAATATTGGCAGCAACGTAACAGTGGCCATGGAGACCTATAGACACCTGACACAGAAAAAGAAGTCCTGTTGCATCCTTTATTTGTAGAGAGGTCGGATAAATAAAATCATGAGCATAGTTATTCAACACAAACATTAAATTTTTTTTAATAATAGTTTCAACCCAAGCAAGACAGGACCACCACTGGTATGCAAGGGGTTTCAGTGGGAGAAAAAATAAAACAATGTACATGTCTTACATACCATTCCCAATATGAATTTTCGGTACGTTTTAAATAAGACAGAAATAAGAATTGTGTTGAATGCAGTACATCTAAACACATTTATTAATGGAACTTTGTCTGTGTGTGTGTGTGTGTGTGTGTGTGTGTGTGTGTGTGTGTGTGTGTGTGTGTGTGTGTGTGTCCCCGCTACTTATAGACCCCGAAACGGCTGAACCGATTTTCTTGAAAATTTACACAGTTGTACTATAAGCGTCTGCGAGTGTTCTTAGGTAGGTTTTGTGTCAAGGTACCCCCGATAAATATGGAAAATTGATAATCGAAAAAAAATCGGGTTATAGAATGACTGGTCCGATTTTAATCACATTTGATACACTCATAGACAAAGACATAAGAAACGATATTCAGGAGTGCATTAGTGCAGAAAATCGATAATATATATATATATATATATATATATAAAAGGCAAGATGTTTGTGTCTGTGTCTGTTTATCTGTCTGTATGTCTGTACTTTTTTCAGCCCTTTTATTTTAGGTTTTGCTTCGGGTTTGACTCTAAGTAGGTATAATTGTAGTTCTTAGTCTCAGCCTTGATAGCATTTACTCAAAGGACTTATTTAGCCTTCAAAATTCAGTTTACGACGAAAAGAACTTATTGATATCGATACCAGAAAATCAAAATGTGACTTACATTCATTCATTTTTCTTTCAGTCTACGGTTTCGCTTTAACTGGAAACAACTATTGCTTTTTAGTCTTTCGTGCCCACGTCCAAAGAGTCTGAGCTCCAGGACCATGGATTAGTTTTAAAGCTTTCATTACACCCGAGCAACGCCGGGCTATACTGCTAGTATAACTATAAACACATATATAATTTACGTTTACGTTTCGGTAAGTTTTATAAATGACACATTTTAAATACGGGGTGTGACAAATTTGATCTCTTCCCTTTTATAGAAATCAATAAATTTATTGTGAACGTTGCATCTATCTTGTTAATGTTAAAGAAGGTCAAAAAGAGAGAGCCAATTTGCCATCTTTGTTCCTTCCCGTCTCGAATTGTTAAAATGCGAAGAATATGTCCAATTACGCCAGTAAATGTTTCTGCTGAATCAAATCGGAAAGAAACACAAAATTCACCAAATAGCCATTTAGTGAAAGAGAGAAGCAAAGTGAATGCCAACTCTAGCAATTTGTCAACGTAGTGACTATGATTCACTTATTAAGTTCAGACAAAGAAAAAGAATAGGATGGAAACTTGTTTGGAAGTGTTAGAAAAGCCAAAGAAAATACATTGTCGTCATTTATCGATTAAAGATTAGTGTCATGGTGGCATCACCCATTACAAAGGATTGAACTATTTCTACAACTACATATACTTCCACTCACAAGTGGAGAAGCAGATCAGAGAGATCAAAATCTCAGAGAGTGAGAGATCCGCAGGAGGTCAGCATAAGCAGATCAGCGGAAAAGAGATAGGAAGAGGTAGCCAAGATTGCTACCGTACGGCCATTGCGAGTCCCAATTATAGTATTACTACCTAACCCGTATTTATTCGTTTTTCTAACAGAGTTCCAAGTATTGTATTTTGCTGTGTTAATATATATTCGTTATTTTCTATTTTGATTGTTGTATTACTTTCTTGCTGGACTTCTTAACCGGGTCCACGACAATTAGTTGTTTTTTATTTGTTTTTGTTTTTTTTCGTCGAACTATCCGGCAAATTTTAAGAGCTACTGATAAAGTTTACATGTTTCTTAATAACATATTTGCCACTATTAGGAAACGTATAAATCCAACTCTTGTCTCTCTAGATATCGGTTAAATAATAAGACTTGGATCATTAAAAGAGTCTAGGACAAGAAAAATCTACATCAAATGTACATTTCGTCAGCCTACCTTGATCAATACACACAGGATTTTTGAAAAAGACTGTCTGAAGATGTGAATGAATACAGATAAGTCTTAAAGAATATATAAAGGCTACAGAACCCAATATATTTGCTATTTAACCCATAGCTGGAGGAATAAGAGATGGATTGATAGACCTTTCCCAAGAGTATTGGCGTGTAAATGAATGCAAAGAATTATTTACATTCATATCCAAATATACACGGATTTGATTGTCTATTCAAATATCAGTCAGTTAACTGCCATAAATGATATATCTTTTAACGTTTTTGATCCCTGACTGACAAGGCAGATATTTCCTCAGTAGATTTTCATTTCTTTCTGCAGTAAACTACTTTCAAACCAAGGCTATAAGACCCAATCTCTCCAACTATTTAACCTATAGCTAGAGGGAGACGAGTTCAATTGATATATACATTTCCCAAAGGCACTACCGTGCTTAGCAACATCACGTCCCCCGCAGAATGCGCCATGAGGCCTCTCTACCCGCAGAAGGCAACAAGCGTTTCCCCTGAACATACTGAACCCACAATAAATGATACGTTAAACAAAATAACATATTCTCGAAAAACAGATATTCGGTGATCACGAAAAAACGGAAGAAATCACAGAGTTACGAACGTTTTCACAACTTTTAGCTCCATTTTAATGATTTCTTAACTATTCTATAGCCATTTCAGTGCGTTTCAACTATCAATCTTCTACAAGTTTTTTCAAGAAATTTTCAAAAAATTTGAACCCATATTTCAAAAACCATTTTGCTACAGAAAGTTTGATATACTGTCAAAAATTAGACTTCAGGCGTTTATTTAAAAAATGGAGAGGGAATGTCAGAAAGTGTTGGTATAGAGGGAGGAAAGAAAAAACGAATTAAATCAAAACATTAGTAGTAACAGAGTGTTGCTAACAGATTATATATATATATATATATATATATATATATATATATATAAAGAAAGAGAGCGTGAGACGGGTTGACAGATATCTATTTCAACATACAATTATAATAATAATTTTCCAGTTAATCCTAATTATTATTATTTTTTTTTTCATTAAAATAGATCTGCGGAGTCAAGGTGCCTTGCGGTTTTCCGGAGCCTTCCAGCCCCTAGGAAACTTGCGCCCCCTCCGAAATTGCGGGGTCTGCGGGGGCCCAAAGCATGGCCCTGCCCAAAAGTATTTGTGTGTAAGTGAATGCAACAAATTATACGGGAAATCGAAATTCGGCTTTCCGAATTCTCATTGCGAGCAAATATCAATTGCATCACAACGCACATCCCAAAAGTTTAATATGAGATTACTTCTAGGATGGGTGATTTTCTAAGCGTAGTTTATATGTGGTACAAGGTTAAAAGTATGATACACCCAGTGAGGATCGAACTCACTTCTAAATCTTAATTGTTTTTTTGAGATAAGTTTGCAAACCATTACACCACGTCGAGGATCCACTTATACACGCATATATACATCATTCCATAAACCCCGAGCCTAACCAATCAAACAGCAATTTTTAGGCAAAAGTCGACTTTATTCATAAATATAGTCTAGTCTTTCTAGTCATAGTCTTTCTAGGGTGATACACTGATTTGGACGTTTCTCTAACAATTCGGTGGCTTTTTGTAGAACGATTTGTCTTTGGCCTCAAAATACGCCTCAGTTTCCGATATCGCTTCTGCATTGGAGGTAAATCTCTTGAATGCTAGACAATATCATCGAAAATGAGGACAAAACTGGAAGCAGCGGAAGTGTGGTTCTACAAAAGGATGCTGCGGATATCGTGGACTAAGCATGCAAGCAACGATGAGGTGTTGGAAAGAATGGCAACAAAAAGGAAATTAATACTGAGCATCAGGAAGAGACAACTGAAGTTCCTGAGACACGCAATGAGGAAGGAGAGCCTGGAGAACCTGATACTGACTGGCCAGATAGAAGGAAAGAGAGACAGAGAAAGGCAGCGAATAACATATTTGCAGGGCCTGATCAGGTGGATGACGGAACGGGGGTTACCTGGAGTAACAGGAGCAAACATACTAAGAGCCACAAGGGATAGGGAAACGTGGAGAACCATGATCGCCTACGTCCTGAAACGACAGGGCACATAGAAGAAGAAGAAGTAACAGCCAGTAGCTGCTGGGGGCCAGATCTGGAGAATAAGATAGACGCGGAAACCATTCGAAGTCCCATTCATGTAGTTTTACCATCGCTGCGATCGTCGTATGACACGGTGCGTTGTCTTGGTAAAAAAAATACTTTTTTCTTCTTTATTTGTGACCGTTTTTGACGATTTCTTTTTTTCAGATGCACCAAAAATGCTATGTAATATTCACTATTGATGGTTCTTCCTTTCTCAAGGTAATCGATGAAAAAATGCTTTGCTTATTCCAAAATACAGAGATCAAAACCTTGTCTGCTTATGTTTGCGTCTTCAGTCGCTTTGAACGGCTTTCACCTAATGCTGTCGACTCAGCTGACTGCTGATTTGAATCCGGAATGAAGTGGAGAATCCATGTTTCATCCATTGTCACATATTTACGCAAAAACTTCTTCTCGTTGCGTTGAAACAGTTGCAAACAACGCTCTGAATCCTCGACGCGTTGTTGTTTTTTAACGACTGTGAGCAAACGCTTTGAACACATCTTTCTCATTGACAAATGTACATGCAAAATGGTGAATGATATGTTCAAATCCTCTGCCATTTCACGCAAAATCAAATTATCTGCTTAAGAATATACTATAGTGAATAACTTAAATTCTTGGAAGGGAAGCAAGTAAACGGAAGGGAATTCTACAGGCAGAAAGTGCGAGAAAAGAAGCTGTGGGAGTAGAAGTTGCGTTTCATTTTATTGGTTTCACGGGAAAAGGGTGGGACCCAGTTGCTAATCTTTTGGCTCGAAGAAATTCATATATAGGGGGCACCAGAGAGCTAAGTTCATCGGAGCAGAAGCCGTGGAAGTATTTGTAGAAGAGACACAGGGAAGTCACATTGCACCGGTGAGAAAGTGACTGTATCTGAGCTGCCAAGTCTGGATCTTACGCAAAAACTTCTCGTTGCGTTAAAACAGTTGCAAACAACGCTCTGAATCGTCGACCTATAGTGAATAACAGTGCAGATGATACTACAGTCATAGGTGCATTTCCAACTCTCTAGACTGGTTTCTATAATTCAGTACGGCCAAAACTAAACTAGTAACGTTCTCCCATCACCGAGCAGACCCTGATTTTGAACGTATCATGATAGACGAGTGGTTTGTCCTTGCCTTGAACGTCTAATGGGACTCAAACTCACCCCAGTCGTCAAATGGAACTTAACTTCACCCAGATAACGAAGAAACCCGAGGTACGAGAAATATGCTTCCACAAAAGGATGATTAGAACTATGTAGATATCTACACTCATTAATGAGACCTAGATGCTGGAAATCATTTTACGAATTACACTAAATGTTTTAAACAAAAATGGCGAAGTTAATGAAAATGAAAGAATCAAAGAGCGGGATTCAAATTCCAGTTGAATTCATTGCATTGTTAATAAAACTAGAATACAGTAAATTGTCACATATAGACATATATGTCTATCAGAAATCAGTCAGTTGAGTGCCATACGTGATACACGCTTTGGGTGATCATGTCTCGAAAGAGACATGACTAACTGGGCAGATGATTATCCCACAGTAGGTTGCCATTGCTTTCTGTGGTAGATTGGTTGCCAACCAAGGCTATAGAATCTAATCTGTTCTATTATTTGACTCATGGATAGAAAGCAAACAGATGTATTATATTATGAATTAGTTATTATTGGGGGATAAGTTTATTACTTCATCACAACAGAAAACCGATCCCCCATTTTATAACCAGTAGAAACCTTAATCATGTTTCCAACTTTTATATTCAGTCAGTCACGTGATAAGCGCATGGGCGATCATGTCTCGAAAGAGACATTGCTGACTGGGCAGAAGCTTATCTTACAGTAGGTTGCCATTGCTTTTTGCGGCAAACTGGTTGCAGATCAAGACTAAAGAACCCAATCTGTTCTATTATTTAACCCATAACTGGAGGGAAGAGATGGATTAATACCTTTACCAAGGGTATTTGTGCGTAAGTGAATGTAAGGTATTTAACTGGAATTCGAACTCGGTTCTCCGATTTATCGTTTCGAGTATCCATTACAGCACAACACACATGCCCTATCAGAAATACTTCAGTTAAAATACATTGTGAATCCTTCTTAAGCATTAGCATACATGAGATTCAGCCGGCGGTGAATAGCATCCTTCGAGATATTTGTCTGTGCCTATTGATGTAATCCAGTATGAGTTGTTAGTGAGTAAACAAAACGATTCAATTATGTCCCAGTAAATATTCGACAGTTCTGATGACCGTAACATCCAAATAAGTTATGGGATATCTCATTAAATATCGAAGACATGCCACTGGTAACAATGGCTTGTGCCTTAGACTTGAAAAGTGTATTTTGTTTAGGGGGTTAGCCTCGTTAATGGATTACTTCTCACCGAATGAACTTGTGTCAAGCAAAAGTAAACTTTATAATAGTATGTTAATTATTATTCTTCTATGTGAATGTTTGCGAATTCGGCTCTCCACTATTTCTTTGTACCGTTTAATAAATTTATATAATAAATTAATGTATCTCTCCTAAAATCTTTCGCTATCCATTTATTTAAGCTTAAGTCGGTTATAAATTGCTTTCCTCTGTCCCTCTTGCCTTCAATCTCTCCTGCAATTATCAATTTTCCAAACTTCTCAAAAGTTTTAACTGTCTTTTTCTGGTGTTAAGAATGTGTCCCTTTTGGTTTCTTCCTCAAAAAACTTGGATGTTCATCTCCTGCTCAGCCCATCTTATTTTCGGCACGATTCTGCAGAACCACATAACTGTTCACTGAATTCTCTGAGAGGAAATATCCACCATTCACAGCCACATATGAGGATATTAAATAACAGTTCAGTAATCTTTACTTTCTTTGTAACGAAATGTTTCTGTTTTTTAATATTTTGCTTCAGGACGTCGATGATCAAGGCTTTCTACAATTCACTTCATAGTATTCTCAGCATCCTTCTGTAGGACTACATTTCGCACTGACATATAAAAAGACTGATATGACATAACATTTTAAACACTCTTTTCCATTTCTAACGATAAATAAAATTTTATAATAATAAACAGTATCAAGAATTGATTACTTCAGATTACAGTGTAAACGTTTAAGAGTTTTTTTGTTGTTTTTTTAGGGTCGTAACCTAGGCGTTACTATACGAGGGTTATTCAATAAATAAGGTGAATTTTTCAGTAAAAGGACTTCTAATTCAGATAGAAGCTTACTTTTTTTTTATTTTTTCCTTTACTTCTTTTGAAAAGAGATTTGATATTTTTGTGCAGATTGAAAAAAGATTTGAGAGTTTTGGAGATTAACAAAGATGGCCGACCAAGAAGCACGCTCTAGGATTGAACAGGGGTCAGTTATCAAGTTTTTGGTTGCTGAAGGGTGCAAACCAGTTGAAATTCATAAGAGAACATCAACTGTGTATGGTGCCACATGTTTCAGTCAAAAAAATGTCTACAAGTGTGCTAAATTGTTCGAAGTTTGAAATTGACGATGAAGTCAAAAGTACTATGAGCGATTGGCTGAGAAATCAGTCCAAAGATTTTTACGCTGAGGGAATACGGAAGCTTGTGCACAGATGGGAAAAGTGTGTGACACTGCTGGGAGATTACATTGAAAAAAAAGTAAGCTTTTATCTGTATTAGAAAAATTCACCTTATTTATTGAATGACCATCGTATTTATTTTTTGAATTTCTTTTAATTGCACTGCTCAGTTCACGCAACTCACAATAACTACAAGAAAACCAATCTTTGCATTGTATAATGTAGACAGGCTCTCAATGGAATGAACGAGTGTGAGAAGCAAAAAAAAAAATAGAACGCTCCTAGAAAATTTAATTTTGAAAGACAATAATGACAAATAAATAATTAAAACCTAATGCGTGTAGGAAAGTCTGTCTCGGAAATAATCGAATTGTGGGAGAATTCCAAATTGCAGTGGAATTACTTTCCTCCTTTTACTATCTTTTTTTTTTTTTTAATTACGTATTTTCTTCTTCTCTACGTTTCTCATAAAACAAGACGAGGTTTTAACACAAATATCCTGGAGTAAAATTTTGCTATTTTACGTCATTTACTTAACAGACAAATAACCACAAAAGAAAATAGCTTTCTCTTTAGATCCTAAATGCCTCGTGAATTTACATTTCGAAAATAATCTATTCTTGTGAGTTCTATCAGTTTATTCGTGTTTTTGAAATCGTTTCTATACGCAGAAAGCATAATATTGTTCCACTGAGAATACGATATTATTTTTGGTTTTGTTTTTTAGTCATATCAACCAGTTTAAGGCAATAAAGTCACTAAGACACAAGGGGGTTAATGAGTGCAAAAGAATGAGAAAAAAGACGAACATTATTAATTTTCAAAGATCTAAGTTGACTGGAAAACATGGAAACGTAAATAATTTACACGGGTGATAATTCTGAGAAAAGCAACTCTTAACATTGAATTTACTTATATGATTTCAAATTGAAGAGAATTTCCTCTAATCTAGTGACCACCATTATTCCCAGTGGAATATCGAACACCTACGACCCACCTCGACGAGGGTGTGTCGATGCTTCAGTACTAGATTTTTTACAAGTAGCGATGTTTACCCTACGTAAACTCCTGTCAGGTGAAGTAACAGTCAGGCTATAGAACCTTCTTCTTCTTCTATGTGCCCTGTCCTTTCAGGATGCAGGCGATCACGGCTTTCCACGCCTCCCTATACCTGGTGGCTCTTAGTATATTTTCTCCTGTTGCACCTCGCAATCACCGTTCCGTCATCCACCTGATCAGGCTCTTCAAATATATTATCCGCTGCCTTCCTCTGTCTCATTTGTTTCTTCTATTGGCCAGTCAGTATCAGGTTCTCTAAGCTCTCCTTCCTCATTGCATGCCCAAGGAACTTCAGTTGTCTCTTCCTGATGCCCACTGTTAACTTTCTTTTTGTTACCATTCTTTCCAACGCCTCATCATTGTTCACATGCTCGGTCCATGATATCCCCATCATCCTTTTGTAAAATCAAATTTTCGCTTCTTCAAGTCTTCTATTTAACCAATAGCTGGAAGGAGAGATGGATTAATACTTTTCCTCAAGGATATTCGTTCATAAGTGAACGCAACGAATTTAACTAGAATTGGAACTCAGCTCTCTTATTTCTCGTTCGGAGCCGATATCTACTACGTCACAAAGCACATCTAGACATTAGATTCATAAAGTCTAGGTACCGTCGTGAATTCATAAAGAACCGATAATATTGCTGATTCTTATTTGGATTTAATCAAGGATCTCTGAATATGAACAGGAGCACTGGAAAATTAAAACTCATTGTTAATAAAATTATATTACAGTAGGCTGTCACATATAGACATCAGTGTCAATCAGAAATATTTCAATCCAAATATATTTGTATATCCTCCTTGGGCATTAACATATATGTGATTCTGCGTGTGGTGAATAACACTCTTCGAGATATTGTTATACGCTTTTTGTACCAATTGGTGCAACCCAGTAAAAATGAGTTAAGTCAATAATTCAATTATGTTCGGTTATGTCCCAATAAATGTTCGACATGAAACAGTTCTGGCTACCGTGGCCTCCAAAACATTGTGGAATATCCACCAAGGCTTGTCGATGAGCATGAGCAATGTGTAAGCCGGATATTACCAATGCTAGACCAGCATGTTACTTTCCTGTTGCAAGAATGGTGACAGAACACCTTGAACAACGTGTATGGTGCTGCTGAACGTTCCCTCTACAAACACTAACGACGAGCGAGAGTTGTAATTTACGACAGCTCACGTCATGATGCTATTGGTTGGGCCGTTGAGTTACGGACTAATGCAGTCTAGATGTCATTCTATGTCACACAATCAAATGATGATTGTCTGCATCATTTACAGAGAGCAATTCGGTCTGAGTTCATCGATCCCGACTTGGCAGCTCAGATACAGTCATTTTCTCACCAGTGCAATGTAATTTCCCTGTGTCTTTTCCACAAATACTTCCACGGCTTCTGCTCCGATGAACTTAGCTCTTTTGTGCCCCGTATATATGAATTGACTCGAGCTTTCTGTTTACTTGCTTCCCCGACAGCTACAATCTCCAAGAATTTAAATGTAAAATCAGTCGTCATCTCCTATCTCATTAACTTACTTCCTCTCTCTCTCTCTCTCTCTCTCTCTCTCTCTCTCTCGCATGCTCCTTTCTCTGTCCATTCCACTTTCATAATTATTCTCGTGTGTCTCTTACCAACTTCCTGACACCCCCTATAACCTGTCACTCTTTCTAGTGACTTTCTTCCTATGTCACCTCCTGCGCACCAGTGGCACTAAACTACCTTGCGATATGATTATAAAAAAAAACTATATGCCGTGATATGAAGTGGATGTCGGGATAATGACACAGATAGCCGTAGTCCTGTTTCAAGTAATATTATCTCCAAATGTTCGTGTTGATACGCTTGGAGTTACGGTTGCTCAGAATTGCGTTATAGGCGCTGTGCGTTCTTTCACTACTAATTTTAAAAAGTGCAGATTTGGGTGAATGTCAGTGTGATGGGGTATTACCTACACACTAATATGAACTCTACCGGACTACATAAATACCGAGAGTTATCTACCCTCGGGAGTAGTAGTAAGTAGCAGCAGTTCCAATACTCATTTGTTAGTACGCCGTTCCGGCGCTAAGTATTATTTTACTCTAAGTATTATTTTACACTGTTTCTCTTTTGTAATATATTATTGTTTCCAACCGTATACTGTGTCCGAGTCTTTCTTATGACCTATTTCCCAGGGCCACATCAGTCAGTAGTATGTATTTTAGCGAACGTCTGTAGTAAGTATTTCGGTCGGTGTCTACAGTACGTATTTTGGCGAATGTCTGTAGTAGTTGTGCAGAACTTGTCCTAAACGCGTATGAATTTCGATTTGACAAATCCTGTCCGCATCAGAGTATCATTGATACGTCAAATTCAATAAGCTCAGCACATCTTTCAGATTAGAATCCACCCTTATGAAAGTCCATAACTCAACGTCTCTTAACAGACTCTAACAGAACAAAGAGATATGCATCCTTCGTCGTTACTTGCGTCGACCTTTACGCCGTACTGAACATTTTCACAGTATGCTTTAATGACTAAAGCACAGATACGAATCTGATTTATTACGCCAGAAGATTGTATCTGAATATCTGCTACTCTCTAACATGTCCATATTGTACCCATGTCAAAAACAACTTTTATTCAGTTGGTTACAATTTTATTTTCTCTGAAGCATAAAACAGATTATCGCCGCTGGATATTGAAAGTGTCGATTTTTATGTTTACAGACGCTCTATCCATGATATTGAGCACCTTTGCCTATAAACGTAGCATACCTTAAAGTTATATATATATATATATATATATATATATATATATATATATATCCAAATGAAGAAGGAGCGAAGAAAATATTTGCAACGTTCAAAACCTTAATTTAAAACAGTGCTCAATACAGAAAGAGAACAATAAATATTTATTATAAATTAGCCTTTAGAATATGTACATACTTAAATCTACTACAAAAGTGTACATTTTCTTCGACATTGAAAGAAACATGTCTCATCAGGTAGTTAGTAAATGCCAGTGTTGTCCTTTTGCGTAATTTAGACCATTCATCCATTATATATATATATATATATATATATATATATATATTGGTGTATCATTCTGAAGCAATTTCCATTGAATTCCATTTTAGGGATTGTAAGAAATTGTCGTGTTATATTATCTTAGATTTCATCGACGTCATAAAATCGATTTTCTTTGAAGTAGTATTTGTTTTTCTTTTAAGAAGAGCATATCTTTGACTTTTTTTTTTTGCAACATGCATATCTGGGGCATATGATTGTTGGCGGACTTTGGTAATACTTTCTTGGCCAAAAACAATGCACAAACTATTGTTACTGATCGATACACTGTGGTGTGGTGAAATGACTACACTCTACCCACTTTCTTTCATGTACTCATATGAAGAGTAAAAGTGAGCGAGACCGCTATAATTCAAGGGTAATCTGCCTCAAGCATATTTTAGCTTCATTACCATAGCAACAACAAATTTTATATATATAAAATTAATTTTAGTTTTTAATCTAATACATTTTTTATTAAAACTTTATTTCTGTTAGTAGCCACCGGCATTTGAGTCTATCAAGTAATTATTGCAAAAATAAACAAAACAAATAAAAACAGAATCAACCCAAATATGAATATCAACTTTAAATGAATTAACGTTTAAATTCATATATATATATATATATATATGAAATAAAATAAATTTTCAATATTCAAAATTGTTGAATGATCATTTCAACATGAAATCCTAAGAGAGATTTCACATCTCATCAGCAACAGTACATAATTCAAAATGAAAATAAAAATAAAAATATAAATATAAAAGAGAAATAAAAAATTAAACAAAAAAAGAAATAAAAAATGACGATTAAGATTTGAGAAATTTACCTTCCTACTTTTCCGTTTAGATTAAAGCATTTTAATAAAATATATATATATATATATATTGTTTATAAAATGTGCTATATTTGTAATGGTATATTGCTAAATAAATAGTGGTGACAGAAGTATTCTAGATATATCCCACGCAATTTTGATTTCTAAATCAACGATGTTTATGTTTGTACGATTTCCTCTATCTATCTATCTATCTATCTATCTATCTAAATGTCTGTCTGCCAGCCTATCTTTCTGTCTGTCTATATATGTATCTATATATCCACCTATATATTTACGAGGAGTGTAATGAATATTGGCAAGGAAAGGTTTTCTGGGTTTATCCATTGCGTTCACTTTCGTGTAGATGCCCCTATGAAAGGCATGAATCTGCATTTTGATCCAGCCAACTATGGGTTAAATACTAGGGTAGATCAGTATTTAAAAAGTATTCTGGAGCCGGATGATCGGATCCCTAATGTTGCGACAGCTGCCGAATATACGATGCCCCTAGAAACCCAATAGATTATATATATATATATATATATATATATATATATATATATATATTCATCCGCAGACAGATCTGTTTCGCTGTATCACAGCTCATCAGTACGGTTAGACTCCGATTGCTTTTTAACCCAGGATTGAAACCCGACCGAATTGGCGTCAGTCGGCGATTCTACCTCTGGGCTATGGGCGTCCGGTTGAAGAAGGCAGACTTTTGCCGCGTATATTATCATTATACGCGCCCAATATATATATATATATATATATATATATATATATATATATATATATATGACATCTGTCAATCTAGAGACACCATAGGTCTGCGTGCAAAAATATATGATTTAGCTGTTGATGGTGGCGCAGCATCTGTCATGGCTGTACAGTTCCATACATGACAGCCGCCACTGCAACGAATGCAAGTGAAGGTAATCTTCCCCGACGTGGCTGTGTTATCTTCTTTCCATCGAGTACCTATATCCTGACGGAAAGCTTCCGTTTTTTTCTCTTCGTTCCAGCCCTCAGTGTAAATCCCATCTCGAGCGATTGTTGGTGATGTCTTCATATCTGTCGATGCCCATTTTCATCGGCCTCATGTCAATTTTGCAGACGTCTTCTTGCCGATGACCAGTTTCCCATACAGAAATATCTTCGAAATCATTCAATTCAGCATATGGTTTGCATGTTCAAGCCACCAAAACCTGCACTGTTGGAGAAGGCTGTATAAATCACATAGGTGCAAACTACGACATTGTTAACATTGTCAAGCTAATTGTTGTCCAGAGTACGTCTTAGAAAACGAAACTAAAAGGTGTCACTCCTCTCTAGAGTGATTGATCCAAGCCTTGCTGCAGTAGAGTTCTGTTGATAATGTGTCCTCACCAAGGCTCATTCATGATTACAATTTTATGAGAGGGAAACTTTTGCCCATGCACAACATCTTTCATTTCTACGTCACCGATTATGTCAAAGGGAAAGTTATAGGCCAATCCAACTTTGCACCAGCGTTTTCGAAGGAGTTGCCAAAAAATATTTGAACATAATATCGGACTGTCTTAAAGAATCCGGCCCCAGATTTGTCCTCAAGAAGCTTTTCCTACGATTGGGTATAACCTGAAAGACAAAGGTTTATATATATATATATATATATATATATATATATATATATATATATATATATGGTTTAATTTTAATCCGACATATTTATTGCTTTAAACATTATTATATTGGACATTCATATTTGAAATAGACGCCCAGAAGCTATTAAACAGTGTGTATTATGCATATCATCTTGCGCTGGTTAATGAAAGCTGGATGTTTTAATGAAACAACTAATATTATATTACTATTACCATTGTTAACCAAGATCTAAGATATAGTAAAAAATCATCTGTCTAACACAGTGAAATGTTTAGAATGGAAAATATATCAACGAACACCATGCAACTGAAAGGTTCATGTTAATATGGAAAAGATGCCACAATCTAATTTGCTGTAAGTCAGTTATATTAATGCAATTTGCAGATTGAACAAATTGGTGCACATTAATATTGAACAGACATGTTAAAAAACAAAAGAAGTGATAATTGAACATGTGGCCGGAGGCGATTATGTAGTAATTAGCATCGGAAGTTCCTACTGATGCATTAAGCTCTGCGTATTCTAACGAGGGCCTCAAGCGTTATTAATGTTCAACAAATATGTAGAATGCTAAGTACAACGAGATGGCTAATTTTAAATTCACAATTGTGACTATGAAATAAGATATAAAGTAGCTTCCTGCTTGAATATAATTATAATCCGAAAAGATTAAGACCCTGAAAAGGAGACTGCGGCCCATTAAAATTTATGTTAAAATTTCACTCATCCAACTGTTTTTAAATTAATTAATCCTGCCGGAAATGTAGTTCGCACCTATGTGATTTATACAACCTTCTCCAACAGTACAGGTTTTGGTGGCTTGAACATGCAAACCATATGCTGAATTGAATGATTTCGAAGATATTTCTGTATGGGAAACTGGCCATCGGCAAGAAGACGTCTGCAAAATTGACATGAGGCCGATGAAAATGGACATCGACAGATATGAAGACATCACCAACAATCGCTCGAGATGGGATTTACACTGAGGGCTGGAACAAAGAGAAAAAAACGGAAGCTTTCCCCGGGACTCTATCATCGAACTCACGTTGTTCTTGATTTTTCTCAACGATTTCCATGGTGTCATCAGTTCTTAACCCTCTAGGGCCATTCGTATCATATTTGATACAGTATTTCCCTATAAGGAAACATTTGGTATTTCCCTATAAGGAAACATTTTGGTAGTCAGTACTGCTTTCATTTGAAATTTATAAAATATTTCTCTTAAAAAATTTTTCAGGAAATATTTCTTTCAAGGCTTGTTTTCATACTGTATCAAATGTGATACAAATGGCCCTAGAGGGTTAAATCGACATCTTTGATGGCACAACTATTTACTCCAATCAATATTAAGTCTGTTCGGTTCTTTGACGTCAAATGGGAAGCTGATCTTAAAAGATGATGTAAAATTTGTTGTTAACTAGGGTAAGGAATGGCTTCTTAATTTTAACGCTTCTAAAACAAAACTGCTCTTTGTAATCGTATGAGCAAATACTTAACTTACATCGGCATGGGTAATGCATACGTCAAGAGGAGGGACTCATTGCGTCTTCTCGGGCTAACATTCTCAGGTGGCATGAATTCTTCTTCTTCTTCTATGTGCCCTGTCCCTTCAGGACGTAGGCGATCATGGATCTCCACGTCTCCCTATCCCTTGTGGCTCTTAGTATGTTTGCTCCTGTTGCTCCTGGCAACCCCCGTTCCGTCATCCACCTGATCAGACCCTGCAAATATGTTATCCGCTGCCTTCCTCTGTCTCTCCTTCCTTCTATCTGTCCAGTCAGTATCAGGTTCTCCAGGCTCTCCTTCCTCATTGCATGTCCCAGGAACTTCAGTTGTCTCTTCCTGATGCTCAGCATCAATTTCCTTTTTGTTGCCATTCTTTCTAACACTTCGTCGTTGCTTGTATGCTCAGTCCACGATATCCGTAGCATCCTTCTGTAGAACCACATTTCGGCCGCTTCCAGTTTTGTCCTCATTTTCGATGATATTGTCCAGCATTCACAGCCGTATTGAAGAACTGACATCACGTAGCAGTCTAGCACTCTTTTCTTCGTTTCTATTGAGATTTTCCTATGTGTTAGTATTTTGCTCATCTTCTGGAACGCGTCCTTTGCCATGCCAATTCGCCTTCGGATCTCCGTGTCGCACTTTCCATCTCCTATGAATTACAAAGATTATATCGAGTTAGTCTTCTGCTAGAAATTTGGTTCAATATGTCGTGCAAGACAATTCTTCTCTCCAGAAACTATCCTAAACATTTATAGGTCTACTCTTCGTACTTGCTTTGAATATTGCTTCCACTTCTAGTCAGATCCTACTTCCATTATTTTCGCTTTGAGGTACGGATGATATCCATTTTACCTGCTATGGTACTCCGACGTGGTGTAATGTTTAGCGAGCTTGCTTTCGTTAGAACCATCACAGATGAGTAGCGTGATCAATCTTCAAAGAGTGTCCCATACTGCCGGTCTTGTACCACATCTAAGCTACGCTCAGAAAAATCACCATTTTAGTGCTTACTGCATCTGGTATTCTTAAAGTGATGTGGTTTTGTTATTTAGTACAGTTCTTTTTTCTTGAATGTGTATCATTTTTAAAAAATGATGTTCTTTGTAAAAACCGTCACTTTTAGCCCGCAAAAGGATTTTTTAGCCAGTGATATTAGAATGTGATTGTATATAGATAACAGTCTAAATCTATCTGAACGTGTTTAGTGCCATGTATATCATCCATATTAATGTTTTTTTTTCAAATTCATAGATATCAATTTTCATTGTTTATATATATATATATATATATATATATATATAAACTTATTTATAAATGGAACTTTGTGTGTGTGTCTGCGTGTGTCCGTTACCTATAGATTCCGAAACGGCTGAACCGATTTTCTTGAAAATTTACACAGTTGCACTATAAGCGCCTGCGAGTGTTCTTAGCTAGGTTTTGTGTCGAGGTACACCCGATAAAAATCGAAAATCGATAATCTAAATAATTGGGTTATAGAAGGAGTAGACTGATTTTAATCAAATTTCATACACTCATAGACAAAGACATAAGAAACGATATTCAGAAGTTTCAAGGTTGCAGTTTTTACCCCCACTAATAAACAAATTTGAGATCCTCACCTCCCCAGCGGACAAGGCTGAATGCTTTGCCCGCAGATTCTTGAATAATTCGAGACTGGACTCGTCTAGAGTTTCTACACCCGACTTCCCACCTAGAACTGATGCTCAACTGAATGACGTCCATGTTACACTCTTGCTTGTCTCTAAGATAATCTCAAAACTTGATCCTCACAAAGCGAGCGGAGGGGACGGAATCCCAATCATAGTCTTAAAGAAATGTGCCCCCAAACTTTCCTCTGTACTTTCTAAGCTCTACAACCTCTGCCTATCTGCTTCCTGCATTCCTGCCTGTTGGAAATCTTCCTCTGTAGTCCATATATTAAAAAACACCGGAGAACCCTCGGACCCCGCAAATTACCGACCTATTAGCCTTATTCCGATCTTTGGCAAAGTGTTCGAAGCCATTCTCTACGCCGAGGTGGTTCAGCATCTCACAGCACACAGGCTCCTCTCGGACAAACAATATGGTTTCCGCTTCACCAGGTCTACTGCTGATATGCTAACGACCATCACCGAGTACTTATATCAGGCACTCGACAGGAATGGTGAAGCTCGCACCGTTGCCTTGGATATCTCTAAAGCGTTCGACAGAGCCTGGCATGCTGGTCTTCTATGCAAACTGTGGAGCTATGGTATAGCTGGACAATTCTTTGAACTAATCCAGTCATTCCTATCTAATCGCACATTGAAAGTGGTATTAAACGGACATGCCTCCATGAACTACCATACGAACGCGGGTGTCCCTCAAGGCTCTATCCTAGTTCCTACGCTGTTTCTGATCTACATTAATGATCTCCCTGATACCATAAGATCCCAAGTAGGTATGTACGCCGATGACACCACAGTTTATTCTCGTGTGGGCGACAAAGCTAATCCTTGCAGCCGAGCTTGGAAAGGACCTCCAATCCCTAGTGGACTGGGGTAAGAAATGGCTCGTAAATTTTAATGCTTCTAAAACGAAGCTACTATCAATTAATCATCATAGACAATCGCACCTACCTCCTATTATCATGGACCAGGCTTGCCTCCCAGAGAGTAAAACACTACGCCTCCTTGGTCTCACACTTTCAGCGGACCTCAAGTGGAATAACTATATCGAATCCATTGCTAAATCCGCTGCTATGAAAGACAGTTCTCTGTACAGGGCCCGGAGGATTTTTCCGTCTGAATCTATCCTGCATACCATCTGCCCGTGCATTGAATACTGTTGCCATATCTGGTCGGATGCCCCTGCTATTCTCCTCGGGCTTCTCGACAAGGTTCAGCGGAGGATCTGTAATGTGATCGATACCGACTGAGCAGACCGCCTGCAATCTCTCTCTCAGCGGCGCGACGTGGCTTCCCTGTGTCTCTTCTATAAATACTTTCACGGCTTCTGCTCCGATGAACTTAGATCACTGGTGCCCCCTAGGTTCGAATTTGCACGAGATACTAGACTAGCAATTGATCCCACCCTTTTACAGTGAAACCGATAAAATGTAACCGCAACTTCTACTCCAACAGTTTCTTATCTCGCACTTCCCGACTGTGGAATTCCCTTCCACATGACTGCTTCCCCGACGGCTACAATCTCCAGGAGTTTAAATGTAAGGTCAATAGACATCTCCTAACAAACTAACTCGCTTCCATTCTTTCAAACACTCTTCCCACCCACCCAACTATCTATCACCCCACCCCTGACATTTCCTATATCTAACCACTCTTTCTATTTACCTTCCCCTATGGAGCCCCAAGCGCAATAGTGGCGGTGGAATGCTTTGCTTGGGGTGAAATGATAAAAAAATAGTGCAGAAAATCGATTATATATATATATATATATATATATATATATATATATATATATATATATATAAGGCAAAATGTTTGTGTGTGTGTCTGTTTATCTGCCTGTATATCTGTATTTTTTTTTCAGCCCTTTTTTTCTTTCAGCGGATTTGGCTCTAAGTAGGTGTAATTGTAGTTCTTAGTCTCAGCCATGATACCATTTTACTCAGAGGACTTCAAAATTCAGTTTATGACGAAACTTATTTGATATTGATACCAGGAAATCAAAATTTGACTTACATCCATTGATTTTTCTTTCAGTCTACGGTATCCCTTTAACTGGAAACAACTATTGCGTTTTAGTCTTTCGTACCAACGTCCAAAGAGTCTGAGCTCCAGGATTATGGATTAGTTTTAAAGCTTTCCTTACACCCGAGCAACGCCGAGTTATATATATATATATATATATACAGAGAGAGAGAGAGAGAGAGAGAGAGAGAGAGAGAGAAAAGCGAGATAAAAGTTCATATTATCATATTATCCCTTCGGACAAAAATGATTGTTATTATGAATAGGAACACATCTTCTTTTGTCTGCTGAATCCCTCCAGCTTCAGGTAATCATGTTGCTCCACTTCTTATCCATTGTGATTATTAATACCTTTTGTCTTTTTATTTCTTCCAAAATCTGTTCTGCTTAATTAATTAAGCCCATCGAATATGTCACAAGTCGTTTCCCCCTGATTCTCTTTCCATCTATCTGTCCTGTGAGTATAAAAATTTCTTTCTTTATTACATGTCCTTGAAACGTCAGCTGTCTCTTCCTGATGTTAATTTTTTATTTTCGTTTTCATTCTCCCTAAAACCTAGTTGTTACTCACATGTTCGGTCCATGGTATCCTCAACATCCTTCTGTAGAACCACATTTCTTTTGCATCGAACAATGATAACATTAATTTTTTACTAATCAACCCTACCAACTCATATGAACAGAAAATAATTGCTGAAACACAAATTAAACTTAATAGAAAGACTAGAAAACCAATTAAATATGAAAACTAGTCATGGCATAGACTAATCCCCCTAGAATACCCAAACATTATGTTCAACCTAAAACCCACAAAGAAGGCATCAACCTCTCTCATCAATACAATCAATTCATCCCATGTTAAAAGTTCATATATATATATATATATATATATATATATATATATATATATATATGTAACAAGGACAAACAAAATATGACATCACTTTTTAAGTATTTCTGGAAGTTAAAAAAGAAAATAAAACACCTAAAGTAAAATGGAAAATCCTCAAACAAGACAGAACATCTAAATCAATAATGAAACCATGTTTCCTTTGTCTTCAAAAAAGAAATGGAAATCATGAAATACATGAATAGCAACGTACTATTTAACCAGAGGCATAAAACCACAGTAAACTGCAAACACGTTTAAGAACTAACCTTACAATCATGCTAAAACTACAAAAGCCAAAGTTAGGATCCCTAGAAACGATAAACCTTTATAATATTAACAAAACTCTTACTTCACATTTTATCTTTATTTCATACTACAAACTGTGATCTAATTTAAAGTTTTATAAAAAAAATACGATTTTCTAGATTTTAAATTAAGGTTGAATATAAAAAAAAGATTAATTATAAAAACTAAGTTTAAATACAAAAATATTTGTAGTCGTAAAATTCACTAATAAAGATTGGTTCACAAGAAAGTAATTTTTATTCCCACTTCATCGCATCTACTCCTACTCCTCCCCACCTTATATACATTTTCTTATTTTCCCCTTTTATTGAACCAGAAGAAAAGCAGCCATTAAACTATAATGGAATATACCTTATCTTCTAATGTTAAATCTGTCGGCAAAATTTTCGACACGTCCATTAACCAAGTCTGTCTCTTACCTGTTCCCTCTTTTCACTCAAATTTCTGACAACTTACAAGACTTTTTTCCTGATCTCCCACACCACCTCCATCTCACACACAATTCGCCAAATATAAGAAAAAGACTTTCCATTCTTTTCCACACTATTTCAATGTCAAAACAAAATGTACACTTTGTAGTAGATAATAACTTGTACAGGTTCGAAACTATAATTTATAATATATATATATATAGACATATATATATATATGTGTGTGTGTGTGTGTGTGTGTGTGTGTGTGTGTACAGTAAACACATGCATGCATTTGGGCACCTCCAATATTCCGGCATAAAGACTTGATGCCAACGCTGAATATTAAAAAAAATTTCAAAAACATTAATAAAGCCCTTTTTTCATTATACCGTTTAATAGAGAAGATAATAATAATAATAATAATAATAATAATAATAATAATAATAATAATAATAATAATCCTATAGGATAAAAAGTATAAAAAAAAATAAAATTAAAAAATTAAAAAAATAATTTTACGCTATGCTATCCCCCCCACCAGCAAAGTAGAGGCGGTGCCTATAACACGCTACACACACGCACACGCGCGCACACACACACATACAAAATAAAGTAGAATAAATTACAAGAACTACGCGTACATAAACACGCACACATGACATAGTCACGGACACGCACACACCACCAGATAAAGCAGATAGATAAAACAACAGTAATGAAATAGATCCTCTTCAACCCGGCCAAAAGTCAAACCAACGGTCAGGTCACACTTAGATAAACCACACATATAAGCAGACTGATATCATCTACTACAAAGTGTACATTTTGTTTCGACATTGAAATGATAATGCCTCATCAGTTCACCCCCAAATCTGTGTCAAAATGCTATGAAAGTATTTATCAACAGAAATTTTGAATAAAAAACGTTCACAACAAAACGTTATTGAATGAAAAATGTTACCAACAAAACTATTGAATTTCAAAATTTTACCAACAAATCTTTATTGAATGAAAAATGTTACCAACAAAACTTTATTGAATGAAAAATGTCAGACAATTGAACCATATAAAAAGAAAATGTGATCCCAATATTCAGATTGACCCTTAAATGATTGATGGGTCGTTAAACTTAAACCAAACCAAACCACATATTTTTTGTTGCATTTTGTGATACCCCCCACCTGTGTTGGGTGTTGCTCGAATTTTGATGAGGTTAGGATGTCTTTTAAATTTTTGGGTTGACGTTTATTATTAATTATTTTAGTTTCTTTAAGCTTTCTTTTATTTCATCATTTTTGTTGAGTAATTCTATGAATGTTTTGATCTTTGTAAATAATTCTGGATTGTTTTTGTTGTGTGTAGAAACGTATGCTAGAATGATTTCTTCTTTTTCATGTTTTCGTTTCGTTTTTGTTTTTTTTATTCCGGGGAGATTCTAATGGTACTAATGGTAACCGGGCAGAACAATCTAGCAATAGCCGTAATGGACTGGTACTCGTCGTAGTCGTATGCAGTATGCTTATGCGTAGGCTTATGCAATAGGCGTAGTCAATAGGCGTTCCAGATATTTTAATCTGAAAATCTTGCAAGAAATAAACGATGAGATCCAAGTTGTCTGCTTTGAAATGCACAATATTAAAAAAAAAAAAATGTGTTGCCGGGAACACTTTTACTATAAAAATATATTGCTCGTATTTTTACTATGATTTTTGTTATACTTTCATAGGGATTTGAACCCAGTTTGAAGGCTAACTATTTGCCGCTAGTTGGGATCCTAACAGGTGCTACCACCCCGGTTCTGGTTGAACTTAGAAGAACAGTAAGATGATTCGAACTTCCTGAAAATCTCCTGAGATCAGAGACCTTACTGCTTGATCCATTATATTCGCTGCGAATATCATAATATATATCAGAAGTTCTTGGGATATGTGATGAGGAAGGAAGGCTTGGAGAATCTGAAACTAATAGGACAGATAGAGGGAAAGAGAGGCAAGGGTAAGCAGCGAATAACATATTTGAAGGGCCGGAGCGGGTAGATGACAGACCGGGTTTTGGGTAGGGTAACAGGAGAAAGCTTGCTAAGAGCTACCAGGAATAGGGAGACGTAGAAAGCCATGATCGCCTAGAGACATGGTACACAGAAGAAGAAGAAAAAGCATATATATCTACAACTTATGTTTTTCTTTCAAAAACACAAACTTAATATTAATGTGTGTTCCTTACTATCTTAGTGGAAAACATTCAAAACAGTGATTATTCAGATGTGGGTAACAGTTGCAGTGTGGTTGGTTCCCTAGACCAATTCGATATTCCATATTGGTTGGCTTACACGTAATTAGATTTCTCTCTCATCGATCGGTTTTGCTTGCTCAAGTAATTTGATTATTAGGCGGCTGTTTGAAGACGTTAGAGGGCGCTGCTAGCAGCACGCATGGAAATCAATCGCTGGATGCTCGTGTTTACTCGTGTTCTCATTTTGTGGTTGCATCGTTTTACAGTCTTTTACATTTGTTTTTCATTTTCTTTATTTACACTCAGTTTGAAACTGAAGCTATTTAACTTTTGGAAAACATAATTCATTGCTAATATAGATATATATTCAGATTGAACAACCTGTAGTAATCAGTAATAAGAATGAGAGCACTGGCTATTTTGAAAATCAAAATATATCTAATCTATCTAAACATATTTATAAATAGAACTTTGTCTTTGTGTATGTGTCTGTGTGTGTGTCTGTGTCCGTAACCTATAGACTCCAAAACGGCTGAACCGATTTTCTTGAAAATTTACACAGTTGTACTATAAGCGACTGCGAGTGTTCTTAGCTAGGGTTTGTCTCGAGGTGCGCCCGATAAATATAAAAAAATCGATAATGAAAAAATAGTGTTATAGAAATAGTGGTCCGATTTTAATCAAATTTGATACACTCATAGACAAAATATAAGAAACGATATTCAGAAGTTTCATGCTTGGCAGTTCTTTAAATATTGCCGAAAATCGATAATATATATATATATATATATATAATAAAAGGCAAAATGTCTGTGTGTGGGTGTGTGTCTGTTTATCTGTCTGTATGTCTGTATTTTTTTCAACCATTTTATTTTAGTTTTTGCTTCGGGTTTGGCTCTAAGTAGGTATAATTGTAGTTCTTAGTCTCAAACATGATACCATTTTACTCAGAGAACTTATTTAGCCTTCAAGATTCAGTTTACGACGAAGAAACTTATTTGATATCGATACCAGGAAATGAAAATTGGACTTACATCCATTGATTTTTCTTTCAGTCTACGGTTTCGCTTTAACTGGAAACAACTATTGCTGTTAAGTCTTTCGTGCCAACGTCCAAAGAGTCTGAGCTCCAGGACCATGGATTAGTTTTAAAGCTTTCATTACACCCGAGCAACGCCGGGGTATACTGCTAGTATATATATATATATATATATATATATATATATATATATATATATATTACACTCAGTTTGAAATTGAAGCTATTTGACTTTTGTAAAAAAATCACGCAATTCATTAATTATATAGATATATATTCAGATTGAATAACCGGTAGTAATCAATAATAAGAATGAGAACACTGGCTATTTTGAAAATCAGATAAATATATACATATATATATATATATATATATATATATATATATATTTGTGATCGGAAAGACAAATAGGAGAGCTGATTTTAAATTTCAGTTGAATTAGTGACACTGTCATACACAAATACCACTGGAAAAGGTATTAATTCATCTCTTCTCCCTCCAGCTTTGGGTTGAATAGCATGATAGATTAAGTTGTATAGCTTTGGTTGGCAACCATTCAACCACAGAAAGAAATATCAACCTACTGTGGGAAAATCTTCTTCTTAGACAGTCATGGACTGAAAGACACATGATCGCCCAAGCGAGTATCCTGTATGCCACTTAACTGACTGATATATATATATATAAATATATATATATATATGTGTGTGTGTGTGTGTGTGTGTGTGTGTGTGTGTGTGTGTGTGTGTGTGTGTGTGAAAAGTATAGATACATTTTCTTTCTTTTTATAGAAATGCGTTGTAGCCGGTGTATAGATGTTGTTCGTGATTGAACTATAACTCCATAAAGAATTTTTATAGCTCAGTTGTATCTGAAGGCTGGTAAACAAGTCTATATCTGATCAATATCAATTGGGAGCTCAAAATTCATGGCTAAAAACACCACTGACGATACGTACCACAGCATCTGAGAGATGTATTTTACGATATATATATATATATATATATGTATATATATATATATATATATATATATATATATATATATATGTTGTAATATTGTTCTAACAATGCATTATTAAAGCATTATTTCATTACAGAAAAATTTTCATATTTCAAAACAGTAATGTTCTTCCTGGGGTTATATTTTAAAAATAAATTATGAAAATGGGTTATTTTATAAACTATAAGTTATGTTTATTCCGAAAATCAAAGAGGGGTGGTTGGAGAAAGTTAAGCAATTAGAATTGTTGGTGTTTTCCTCCACACAACCTTCCTTGATTTTCGGAATAGCCATGACTTCAGCTTATATTTTATAAAGTAAATCATTTTCACCGTTTATTTTTAAATATCACCTGAAGTAGAACAATATTGTTCTGAAACATGAAAATTATTGTGATATAATGCTTTTGTAAACCATTGTAATAACAAATTTACAATATTAAGCTCAATTTCGTATTGAGCACTTTTTTATAAAAGTAAATGCATGAACAGTCTTTCTGTTCTTTCACTTCCTTATAACTATATATATATATATATATATATATATATATATATATATATATATTGCTACCAATAAATATACATATACATGCAAGTACACACACTTATATAAATATTTGTCCATATTTGATAAAACAGTACTAAATGTAATAGAACAGAGCTATTAAGTATATATTAATAATTATACATATTATCTTACGTCAATAGGACCAAATCTGCCAAATATATATATGAATATTTAATATGTGATGAATTGATTGTTTCGAGGGAAGAGGTTTATTCCTTCTTTGTGGGTTTAAGGTTGAACATAATGTTTAAGTATTCGAGGGGAATTAATCTATACCACAACTTGTTTTCATATTTATATGTTTTTTAATCTTTCTATTAAGTTAAATTTTTGTTTAAGTCATTATTTCTTGTTCATATGAGTTGGTATCGTTGAGTAGTAAATTAATTTTATCATTGTTCGAAGCAAAAGAAATGTGGTTCTACTGAGATATACTGCGGATATCATGGACCGAAGATGTGAGCAACACCTAGGTTTTAGGGAGAATGAAAACGAAAAAGAAAACGTAACATCATAAAGAGAGAGCTGACGTTTCTGCAAGACGTAATGAAGAAGGATCTGAGTTCGAATTCCAGTTGAATTCCTTACGCACAAATACCCTTAGGAAAGAGATTAATCCATTTCTTCACTCCAGGCATGTGTTAAGTAATAGGACAGATTGGGTTCTGTAGCCTTGGCTGGCATCCAGGCTACCGCAGAAAGTGAGGGTAACTTACTGAAGGAAAATCTTCTGCCCAGTTAGTTATGTCTGTTATTTATGACTCAAAGCGTGTATCGAGTATGGCTCAACTGAATGAGGAAGGACATTTTGATACACACAGGACAGATAGATGGAAAGAGAATCAGGGGGAATAGACTTGTGACATATTCGGTGGGCTTAAGCAAATTAATTAAGCAGAACAGGTTTTGATAGAAATACAAAGACAAAAGGTATTAAGAGCCAGAAGGGATAAGAAGATCTGGAGGATCATGATTACCTAAACTTGGAGATACTTAGCACATAAAAGAAGACGTGTCCCTATTCATAATAACAATCCCACCTTTGTCCGAAGAAATAATGTGAATTTTGTTATCTTTTCATAGGTTATGTAGAGCGCTTAAGAGTTCATTTATTTTTTTCCCAGAGTGGCAGTGATTATTATTCAAATTAAGACTTTGGTGAGTTCTGTGTTTTGTTAATGATTTTTAACTACTATTTTCCTAAAAAATTCACTTTTTACTAACATTATATATATATATATATATATATATATATATATATATATAGAGAGAGAGAGAGAGAGAGAGAGAGAGAGAGAGAGAATAAAAAGTGTGAAAGGATGTGAACGTTTTGTCTAAAGTATATATTTATTGTTGTTGTTATTATACATGTTATGATACATTAAATGTCCGTAATGGTATTTGTAACACTACACGTGTTTCGAGTCTAAGATTGACTCTCTTCAGGCGAATAAACTTGTAGCTTTACATATCGAGTTCCTTTTGTTTCTGAGGGCCAAGTGTTGTCTATAAATAAGTACGTAAATCGGTAAATCAAATAAATCAACAAAATGAAATAAAATAAAATAAATAAAATAAGCTGATGTTTGCAGCCAGAATCAAGCAGCGCATACCATCCCGTAAGCTCGGCTACAAAGACTATTGGAGGCTCTGTAAAATCGTGCAGTAAGCCCTAAATCCCCTCTCTAATCAACGAGTTTAAGGTCCTCACCTCTTCAACAGACAAGGCTGAGTGCTTCGCTCAAATATTCTCCACTAACTCGACACTGGACTCGTTTGGAGTATCTATATTCGACTTCCCTCTCCGAATCCAGGCCCAACTGACTGACATACTAATTACTCCCTCGGTGGTCTCTAAAATAATTTCTAAGCTTGACCCCCATAAGGCGAGCGGTGGCGACGGAATACCCATCATTGTCCTAAAGAAATGTGCTCCTAAACTCTCCTCTGTTCTCTCTAAACTCTATAACTACTGCATCTCTGCTTCTTGCTTTCCTGCCTGCTGGAAATCCTCCTCCGTTGTTCCTATATATAAAAATACTGGAGAACCCTCTGACTCCGCTAATTATCGCCCTATCAGCCACCTACCGATCTTTGGCAAAGTGTTAGAAGCCATCATCAACGCCGAGCGGGTAAAACATCTCACAGCCCACAGACTCTTCTCTGACAAACAGTATGGCTTCCGCTTCATCAGGTCTACAGCTGATATGCTCACGACCATCACTGAGTATATACACTAGGCCCTCGACAAAAACGGCGAAGCCCGAACTGTTGCCCTTAACATCTCTAAAGCGTTTGACAGAGTCTGGCATGCTGGCTTTCTATGCAAGCTGCAGCTCTATGGTATAACTGGACATATGTTTGACCTAATCCAATCATTCCTTTCAATGAAGGTAGTACTGAAAAAACTCCCATTACTATCACACGAATGCGGGTGTCCCTCAAGGCTCTATTCTAGGTCCTACGCTTTTCCTTATCTATATTACTGATCTACCTGATGAAATAAGATCCCAAGTGGGTATATACGCTGACGACACCACAGTATATTCTCGTGTCGATCAAAAATCAACCGAGGCTGACAAAGCAAACAAGGGATGAGCCTCTTCACCTTTCTTTTAACAGGTGAAGAGGCTCATCCCTTGTTTCCTGTTCAGGTTGCGGTTTCCGGTTTTCTCTTTTCGAATCTTTTCACTCTTTTCTCTCTTTATTTTTTTCAATTGGAGTAGATAAACTAAACTATCGCCTGGTTCACACTCCACCCACGTCTATTGAACAGGTGAAGAGGCTCATCCCTTGTTCCCTGTTTAGGATGTTGTTTCCGGCTTTCTCTTTTCCATTCTTTTTACCCTTACGTAGCCCCCTGCGCATCAGTGGCGTTATCGCCTTGCTTGGGGTGATATGACGAAAAAAAATACTTTCACAGCTTCTGCCCCGCTGAACTTAGCTCACTGGTACCCTCTATATATGAATTTCCTCGAGCCACGGAATTAGCAACTAGGTCCCCCCTTTTACTGTGAAACCAATAAAATGTAAATGCAAATTCTACTCCATCAGCTACTTTTCTTGCACTTCCCGCCTGTGGAATTCCTTTCCATTTACTTACTTTCCTGACAGCTATAATCTCCAAGAATTTAAATGTAAAGTCAATAGTCATCTTCTATCTCGCTAACTTACATCCTCTATCTCCTGATCCTTTCTCCGTCCACCCCACTCTCATCAGTATTCTCATCCTTCTCTTACTATCTTCTTGACACCCCCTGCAACCTCTCACTCCTTCTCATAACATTCCTTCTATGTAACCCCCTGCACACTAGTGGCAGTAAAATGCCTTGCTTGGGGAGACACGATTATAAAAAAAAATGTTGGACACCGGTTGAAATGTTTGTGGGATTGGCGGTTTTACACATCAGGACGCGTGTATAAATGAATAAACAGATAACCAAATAAATAATTGAATCCAGTGCTGGCCACCAACTTGAAATGATTTTGTAAAAATTTTCGCATTAGCACGTTAAATTTATTTTAGAGGTGCCTTCCTTATCTAGGAGTTTCTCTGTGATTGCCATCTATCGATCGTCTGGTTCTTTTTATTGTTTTGACGATACTTTTTGAATTAAGTGTTTGTGTGTGAGAGAGAGAGAGAAAGACAGAGAGAGAGAGAGTTTTTTATAATTCGTCTTTATACTTTAGAATTGTTTTTCGTGTTATCTGATTCTTTTTATTGTTTTGTGTTACCATTTGAATTTGGTGTGTGTGTGTGTGTGTGTGTGTGTGTGTGTGTGTGTGTGTGTGTGTGTTGTATTTTTTTCTGGTTATTATGTTTTAAGTTTTTCATGTCGTTTTGTTGAGCGAAGACTTGTATTTTTTTACGAATCTTTCTTCCTGCATTGTTAGTGTCTCATCATCTGCATTTTGGTAGATAGGTATTACTTTGAATTTGCCCCCACTGCATTAATGCAAATGTTAGGAGACATATAATTTTCTGTTATTTGATATTTTGATACTACTTTTATGAAGGGATACCCTATTATTCAAGTATTATGTCGCTCCCACGTATATATTTGCGCATTTGTCGCATTTTAAAGGGTAAACTACATTTTTCGAGTTGCAGCTAAGATCTGATTTTATTTTGAATGTAGATGTGTTTTCGAACTTGAAATGTTTTCCTTCTATTATTATGCTACATAGTCCATTTTTTTTTTCGCATTTCGTGACCCTTCCCTGTGTTGTATGCTGTTCGAATTTTGATGAGATTAGGATGTCTCTTAAATTTTTTGCCTGGCGTTTGCTATTCATTATTTTAGTTGTCTTTAAGATTTCCTTTATTTCATCATTATTGTTGAGTAATTCCATGTGTCTTTTGATCTTTGTAAATAATTCTGGATTGTTTTTGTTGTGTGGAAACGTATGCAAGAATGTTTTCTTCTTTCTCATGATTTTCTTCTTTTTATTTTTTATTTTTATTTTTTATTTTTTTATTTTTTTCATTCCGGAAGGATTATAATATTTTTTCTGTTAGTTGGAATCCCTTGTTTATTAGTGGGGTTGGGTATCCTCTTATTTGTAATGCTTTTCGTAGTTCTTCTTGACGAAGGGTTTCGTCAGCTACTATTGTGCAAATTCGACGTGCTAGGGAATAAGGGATGGATTTTAAACAGCTTTTAAAATGGTGAATCTTGAAGTAGAGGTATTGCTAGATGTCTGTGGGTTTGTGGTAAACATCAGTAATGATGTAATTATTTTTGTTTTTATGAGTTTATGTAATATATTGTGTAGTTTGTTTATGTCCTCTCATGTTGATCTCCAAAAGATAAAACAGTCATCTAGGAATCTCTTCCATCAACAATTTGCCCATTGGGTTTGAAGTTTGTAATCGCTTCTGCAGATTTGGTAGTAACATATTTAAATTTTCATCGTACATCATCCGCTTCTAATTTTGACAGAAAATTCGGGCAGAGTTCCAATTGACACATGTTTAGCTTTTTAAAATGTTAATTTATCCATTTTTTCGAATTCTTCTACAGATAATTTTAAGAATTCATACGAATATGTCACAAATGTACTAAAATGTATCGAATAAAAATACATTTAAAGAAGCGATTTGAAATTGTTTTGAAGTAGTTTTCTCACTGAAGGTTATAATCGTCCTATGTCGGTTGCTAATCGACTTAACGTACTCAAAGTGTTAGGAACTTGGTAATCATCCACTAAAAAGTGACTCCTTAGTATTCGGCTAACTGCCGACTAATATCACTACCTAGTAGTTCTACTAAAGTCTAAAGAACTCCTATGAACTTCTAAGAACTCCCCTAGTACTTCTCAAGAACTTCGTGTTAACACTTATTAATGTAGGAGGGAAAGTCCATTATCTGAGGAATAGGTGTGTTTCAACATAACAGAAATACTCAAAACGTCCTATCATTTTTTGGAATTTTTGTTCTGCTGCCTATGTCTCGAGGAATCTCGTCTTGCTATTATTTTGTACTATGCACTTATTGCGTTGCCGGTTTCCCATGAGCCTAAGTTGGTACTGCTTGAGATTTAACTCACAATTTTGGAAGTATATGATATGATAGGACGTTTTGAGTATTTCAGAGGCTCTTCTTTAAATGTATTTTTATTCGATACATTATAGTACATTTGCAACATATTCGTATGAATTCTTAAAAGTTTCTGTAGAAAGATTCGAAGAAATCGATAAATTAACATTTTAAAAAGCTAAATATGTCCAACTAGAACTCTGCCCCGAATCGTCTGTCAAAATTCGATGCGGATGATAATTATGTTGCTACCAAATCTGCAGAAGCCCAATACAAAAAACTTCAAACCCAATGGGCAAATTGTTGATGGAAGGATATAGGACGGATAAACTTCTCTAAAAATATTAAATAATAGCTTAGTACTCTTTTATTTGTTTCTAATTAATTTTTTTAGCTTCTTAATATTTTGCTTAGAAATTGTTTTTCGCTTTTAAAATGCGCCTTCGGATTTCGGTGTCACATTTTCTGTCCTCTATTAAAACATTTCCTCAGCAAAATACATTTTGATTGCTGCCTTATACAAAAGATATGGTATTACTATCGTAAATAAGGACGCCTACAATGAAAGTAGATTAGTAATCCATGATAAAAGCGTTTATAAGAAAAGCGATAAACAAGAAATAATTTGCTAAAGTCAAAAATTGAATAAAACTATTAGAAAATTAATTCAACTCTGAGACAACTCACTACAGTCCTACTCAGCGCGAGGACAACTCAATGCTGGTGTCGAATTCATAGCTTTAAACATGTGTTGGTTCTTATTGTGTGCGTATCTCTTTGATCGGCTTTGAGTCGTAGAGATTGTGAAAATTTGGTTGTTTGTCTCCGTGATTTATTAGTTACAACAGTTGGATTGGCTGACTGGTAGCTAATTTTCAAGATCAGACAAATAACCAAGATAATGCAGCAAAACGAAGACTGCACACAGAATTTGGAATGGAGCAACCTAGGGATTCATCAGCGGGTTTCAAAAGGTTTCAAGAAACCGAGATGCATTTTTCGATCAATTCATTTCCCCTCCCTTTAGTTAAAAGAAGTATGTCCATTGTGGTGCATTGGATATCGCCTCGGAACGAGAAATTGGTGGGCCGAGTTCGAATTCCAGCCGAATACATTGCATTCACTTACGCGCAAATACCCTTGAGGAAGGTATTACTCCGTCTATTCCTTCCAGCTATGGGTTAAATAACAGGACAGATTGGGTTCTATAGCCTTGGTTGGCAACCAGTCTACCGCAGAAAGCAATGGCAACCTAATGCGGGATAATCACCTGCCCAGTCAGTCATGTCTCTTTCGAGACATGATTGCTCAAAGCATGTATCACGTATGGCACTTAACTGACTCACTGATGAAGGCATATGAAAAACTTTAAGCAAATTGTTTCTTCTCTTTCACAAGGATCTCCAACTGAATATTTGTGGGGAACTTCATAAATTTTCACTACTTTTTTAATTAGAAATAATGTCATGTATTAAAAAAATGTTCTTTAATAAATTACTTTCATTTGTTTGTTAAAAATTCGAAGAAATATTTTCATAATTTACATTGAATTGTCACCGCGCTGAGTAGGCTGGTGGTGATTTCTCATGGAGTTGAGTGGCCACGGTTATGAGTTGACTGGTGTTTAGTCGGCAGTGTTGAGTTGGCGGTGATGAGTCACCGTGGGACAACTAGCCATTCAGCTGTTGAAAATTCCTGCGACATTTTTGAAAAACTAAAATGCGTAGGATGCGGTTTCCGGTTTTCTCTTTTCCAATCTTTTCACTCTTTTATTTATTTTTTTTTCCAATTGGAGTGGATAGACTAAACTGTCGCCCGGTTCACACTCCACCCACCTCTATTGGGCGGGTGAGGAGGCTCATCCCTTGTTTCCTGTTTGGGATACGGTTTCCGGTTTTCTCTTTTCGAATCTTTTCACTTTTATTTTCTTTTTTCAATTGGAGTAGATAGACTAAACTATCGCCCGGTTCACACTCCACCCACATCTATTGAACAGGTGAAGAGGCTCATCCCTTGTTCCGTGTTTAGGATGTGCTTTCCGGCTTTCTCTTTTCCAATCTTTTCACTTTGTTTTTTTTTTCAATTGGAGTAGATAGATCTATCTATCGCCCGTTTTACACACCACCCACGTCTATTGAACGGGTGAAGAGGCTCGTCCCTTGTTCCGTGTTTAGGATGTGCTTTCCGGCTTTCTCTTTTCCAATCTTTTCACTTTGTTTTTTTTTCAATTGGAGCAGATAGATCTATCTATCGCCCGTTTTACACTCCACCCACGTCTATTGAACGGGTGAAGAGGCTCGTCCCTTGTTCCGTGTTTAGGATGTGCTTTCCGGCTTTCTCTTTTCCAATCTTTTCACTTTGTTTTTTTTTCAATTGGAGTAGATAGATCTATCTATCGCCCGTTTTACACTCCACCCACCTCTATTGAACAGGTTAAGAGGCTCATCCCTTGTTCTGTGTTTAGGATGTGGTTTCCGGCTTTCTCTTTTCCAATCTTTTCACTTTGTTGTTTTTTTCAATTGGAGTAGATAGATCTATCTATCGCCCGTTTTACACTCCACCCACCTCTATTGAACAGGTTAAGAGGCTCATCCCTTGTTGCGTGTTTAGTATGTGGTTTCCGGCTTTCTCTTTTCCAATCTTCTCACTTTGTTTTGTTTTTTTCAATTGGAGTAGATAGATCTATCTATCGCCCGGTTCACACTCCACCCATGTCTATTGAACAGGTTAAGAGGCTCATCCCTTGTTCCGTGTTTAGGATGTGGTTTCCGGCTTTCTTCTCACTTTGTTTTGTTTTTTTTCAATTGGAGTAGATAGATCTATCTATCGCCCGGTTTACACTCCACCCACGTCTATTGAACAGGTTAAGAGGCTCATCCCTTGTTCCGTGTTTAGGATGTGCTTTCCGGCTTTCTCTTTTCCAATCTTTTCACTATTACGTAGCCCCCTGCACATCAGGGGCGTTACCGCCTTGCTCGGGGTGATACGATTAAAAAAAAATGACTGACTATTCAAAAGATATTCCCGCAGTAGGTTGCTATTTCTTTCTGCGGTAGACTGGTTGCCAATCAAGGTAATAGAAACCAATCTGTTCTGCTATTAAACCTAAAGCTGGAGAAGAAAGAGATGGGTTTTCCAAGCATATTTGCAAGTAAGCGAATGCAATTAATTCAACTTGAATTCTAAATCGGGCTTAGAAAATAAACGAGTTAATTAATACAAAACAAAATAATACAAAAGCTAACACAGGAATTTACACACTAGCGTTGAAACACGTCACAAGAATACAGAGATAAATCATCAAATGATTTAAATAAAAAATATAAAAGATGATATTTCAAAAACCTCAACGAACATCAATTTCTTTCATTTTTTTTTTTTTTTTTTTTTGTTGTTGCCACAACTCATACTCCTGAAGATGATCTAGGAAGGAGATTGAAAGTACTTCGGAAGATCGAGAAATGAATAATAAAAACATCAATCAAAGTTACTACTGATTTAGTCTAACATGACTAAAAGAAAATTTGCTGCCTAAATACGCATATATATATATATATATATATATATATATATATATATATATATATATGTGTGTGTGTGTGTGTGTGTGTGTGTGTGTACTAATATATCTCCCGTCGATCCTAATAAAAAGTTCAAATTAATAATATATTATAAAAATACAATACTACTAATTTATTTTTCCGAAATAATTCCTCCCCACCAACTGATGTACCAACATCAACATTATATATCAATTCAAATGTCGCTTTGGAGAGTGTATCTCAGACAAAAAAAAACAAAAAAAAAAAAATATATATATGTTGGATTTACAACATCAACAGGCGTCTTACATTACACATGTCTGACCACTCGTCCATTTATAGACATCTACAACAACATTTCTGTCTACATTCACAATATAAAAAATAATGATCGATAACACAACTATCCTACACCAAGAAAACACTCTAAAGCAAACTACTGATACTCGAGGCAATAGTCATTAAAAACCGTCAATTACTATAATCTACTATAAATACTGTAGTAATGTTCTAAAATGTTTCTAAAAATAACTTTAACTTATAAAATTAAGGTTTTTTCGTGCTTTAACACGTGCATGACCATGACATTTTAACATAAAAAAACTTCATTTTGGATAATTTTCATGTTCTAATAAACGCTCAGCAATTTATCAACCGTTATATTTGAAGTAAGAACTAAACTGGCAGTAATTTTTAGCAACGCAGTTTTGCAGTTATTTTTTTTTTATTGTCACCACAACTAACACCCCTGAAGATGATCTCGGAAGAAGATTGAAAGTACTTGGGAACATCGAAAAAATGAATAAGAAAAGCAACTATCAAAGTTACAGCTTATTTCTTACATCATTTTATTATTAAACGCGAAGGATTATCCGGGACATTTATTAAATATACGCAGACACAATGTTTTCAATTTCTTTAATCTAACTATATATATATATATATATATATTGATGCCTGTTTCATTAAATAATATAGACAAGTTTTGTCGATTTATTTTATGTAAATTCTTTTCATATTAATAACATTATCATACAAAAAAGAGAGAAAATCACAATATTTATACGTTTTTTATTTAATCATTCCTTAGCTTTCGGCTTACATCACCATTATCAAAGATGACAATTATATTGAGTGTATTAAACATTTCGCAAACGTAGTTATCTATTTCGTTTGCATTGAAGATTTTCAATGTAACGGCGAACACGCGCGTGCGTGCTTGAAGCGAACATCGTATTACAACTTGTGACGTCATACATGACAACGCTAGAGTGAGGACGAGACGTATTAAGTATGGAAAGCCATTAGTCTAAAAAATCACTTCTATTATCTATTATAGGCATTTAAGAATGTTTGCGGAGATTTCGTAATTAATTTTGTTCAGATTAGGTTTCAACTGTTTTATGTATACGGCTTCGAGAATTTTTAGTTTTTAACATTTATATATATATATATTCACAGAAATATGTTGACGAAAGAATGCACTAAATGCAATAACTCTAGCCATACTTTCTATTCAAAGAATGTAGTATTAATTAAAGTAGAAATTAACACGTTGACCTGCCAAAAGGCAATTACGAAATCTGACTTCATCCAACTTTATAATAGCCAACATTAAAAAAAACGGGCTTACGGCTATATAACGTGTATTAACTATACATTTTACCGAGACAAATGAACACATAGATTGTAGTTAATTTCTATTATGATGTCGACCAAAGGTTATCTTGTTTTGTCGTCTTGCCAACAAGGCTACAACTACAGTGTTGCCGGTTGTTTGTAAAACAAATAACAAGTACCTGGCGTTTTAGGCAAACTTTTTATGGGAAATCATTATAGAAAATATACGACATAAACAAATCATTTGAAATATAATTACGACTTCTTTGATTTATTGATTTGTTATTTTTACAGCTTATCAACCCTTTTTAGGTCATTTAAAGCCAGAAGGTATTTTTAAATTAGTGCTTATTGGTAGTTAGTTTTTAGGAGTCAGTTGAAGATATCGTGTTGTTATTGTTGTTGTTGTTGTTGTTGTTTCGTTGACGGCGTGTGAATGAAGACGAAGAAAGGAAAATAGGAAGAACGAATGAATGTCGACGAGCCATGATAGGCCCGGTGTCTACAAATTTTTCTTTACACTGTGATAGGTCCTTATCAGATTCCTGCTTCCATCGGATTGACTTTGGCCGGTTAAGAGATGTACATAAGTACTTAGATTAAGTCAAATAATCGGCATACCGATTTTTTAGGTGTTAAGAAATTTTGGCCGGCGTTATAGTTCAATTTGCTATTTCTTATCCAATCAGAATTCAGGATCTTAATTTTCTCACCGGCTTGTGAATTTTGCCTTGGTCTGTTTTTTACCAAAATGTTTTCAGTCATTCTGATGCGATTTTTCGGGTGTGCAATTTTACTTTTTGCGTTTCAGTTAATTGTTGGAGGATATAGGATTCGTATCCTATAATTCCCACGGCCACCTATCTAGGTACAGACTAGGCTAAATGTTGCTTATCTTCGGTTATCATGAGGGAACCAGCGTCTCTTTCGAGACATGATCGCCCAAGCCTGTATCACGTATGACACTTAACTGACTGACTGTGTAACGAATGATGGTTTGGGTTTTAAATTACAAGAAGGTCATTGAGTATGAAGACTGAATTTGGTTAAATGTCGGAAGACACCAATGCCGAAAATTTGGAAGTACAACTAAAATTGACATGAGACTTCGAAAAGCAAACTATAAAAATTTCATCTGTACCTGTTTCTAGACAGAAAATGCTGGACAGAAAAATACGTATTTCTCTTTCAATTTCCGAATTACAATTTGTATTAATCTTTTTTATTTTCTTATTGCCCCTTTCATTGAGGGAAGGGAATGTGAAATTTCTGATTTTGTACTCAGTGAACTAAGACACTTTGGCTCCAGTTGGGAATGAGTGCAAGCATCGGCCATTTTAAAGGATTGGCTTTGTGGCTACAGTGCAGGTCTGATTCGCCTCAGTAGAGTTGAGTAGCGTAAGTAATTTGCTTTCCGCTTTTCATCATATAGCCTTTCCTTCTATTTTTTTTTTTCCTGAATCTGTTGTGTTTCTCAAAAATTTAAATACCGACGAATGGAATTTTTCATCTGTCAGATATTAAACTCTATGCTAAGAATCTCTATGATTTTTGCTATTTTCAATGTAGTTCTTTAAATTTGATAGTTTTGCAAGAATTAGCACGTTATATTTTTTATTTATTTTTTTTTATTATTTCACCCCGAGCAAGGCGGAAACGCCACTGATGTGCAGGGGGTTACATAAATGTAAAAAGATTAATTAGAAAAGAGTGAGGAATACAAGCTAGTTAGAAAGGAACAATAGAAAGCTGAGAAAGCAGGTGCGATGACAGATACATAGGTGGAGAGAAAGGGAAGGTTATACAGAGGAGGGGAGAGAGCTAGAGGCCAGTGGTTAGTAGATGAGTATTAACTTTGCATTTGCTTTAGTTTCGCCTCAGCTTCTTCTCGACCTTGTTAAATTCTTTATTAAAAACAAGCTATTGATAAATTACTCATACGTCATTGTACCTAAAATAATCATTAAGTTATTTGTATCCTCTTGTATTGCTTTAATAAACGTAATAGCAACAGCAGTCATTAATAAGCCTAGTATCAGCAGCAGCTCTGGACTTTAAAGTCTTAAATTGCTTTCTCTTCCGGGTTTTCCACTTCCACACTTCTTCTTCTTCATGTGCCGTGTCCCTTCAGGACGTATGCGATCCTGGACTTCCACTTGGCCCTGTCTCTTGTCGCTCTGAATATTTTTCCTTTTGATATCTCTGCCAAACCCCGTTCCGCCATCCTTTTGCTCAGGCCTATAAGAAAGGTCTTCTTTCCCCTAGCTTTCTTTCCTTATATGCGTCCCGTGAGTATTAAATTCTCCAGGCGCTCCTTTCTCATGATGTGTTCCTAGAGTTTTATCTTTATGATATTAACTTTTTACACTGAAACAAATGGCTGTGAAAGCTTCAAACTAAAAACACACAAAAACAGTAAGTCACACTCAAATATATTCATTAACATTTTATTACGTATCGAATTTAGTTCTAGAAAAATAAACTCATGTCTCAGACTTTCCTTTTATTAATTTCGTTTAATAAATGCTATCTTCCATTGCAAATCAATCAGTCTCTGTGATTTTGTGCATATACATTTTCCACACCATTATTTCGTGCATTGTTAAAAAGCAGCCCAACATACCAAATACAGGTAGGGGATACCAAAATCAAGCAGGTACAAAAATTTGAATACCTGGGAAGTGTTCTAACAGAAGACGGAAAGTGCGACACAGAGATCTGAAAGCGAATCGGCGTGACGGAGAAAGCATTCCAGAAGTTGAGTAAAGAATTAAGAAAAAGGACAATTTCGCTAGAAACAAAGAGGAGAGTACTGGACTGCTATGTGATGTCAGTTCTTTAACATGGCAGTGAATGCTGGAAAATATCATCAAAGATGAAGGAAAAACTTGAAGCATCTGAAATGTGGTTATACAGAAGCATACTGGTTATATAGAGTGGGGGATCAATTCCATATTACAATCAATATATAAACTGACCCCTCACTTTATCGACGCTGTAGTTTCTGTACATTTATATTCCTGAGATCCAGAAGCACAAGGAAGCATTCCAGAAGTTGAGTAAAGTAGTAAGAAACAAGATGAAACAACGAAAACAGTACTGGATTGCTATCTGATGTCAGTTCTTCAATATAGCAGTGAATGCTGGACAATCAAAGATGCAGGAAAAAATTGAGCCAACTGAAATATGGTTTTACAGAAGGATGCTGCGGATATCATAGATCGACCATATGTTCCATGATGAGGTTTTCGAAAGGATGGAAACGAAAAAAAATTAGTACTGAGCATCTGGAAAAAAACAGGTAAAGTTCTTGGGACATAAAATGAGGAAAGAGGGCTTGGAGAACCTGATACTAACAGGCCAGATAAAAGGAGAAAGAGACAGGGGAAAGCAGCGGATAACATATTGGAATGGCCTGAGCAGATGAATGACAGAACGGGGGTTGCGTGGTGTAAGAGGAGAAATCGTGCGAAGAGCCACCAGAGATAAGGAGACGTGGAAAACCATGATCGCTTACGGCCTGAAAAGACAAGGCGCATAGAAGAAGAAGAAGAAGAAGAAGAAGAAGAAGAGGAAAATATTCTCGTAAGAAACATTCCCCATCGTCGAAATGTGGCCTCCCTTTATCTCTTCTATAAATACTTTCATGGCTTCTGCTCGGATGAGCTTAAGTCACTGATGCCTCCTCAACTGGTAGTTGATCAACTCGTGCAACCAGACTGGCAACTGGGTCCCACCCGTTCACAGTCAGGTTAGCCAAATGCAGACGACAATTCTACTCCTGCAGCTTCCTCTCTCGCACTTCCCGCCTGTGGAACTCACTCCCGTATTCTTGCTTTCCTGACGGCTACAACCTCCAGAAATTTAAATGCAAAGTCAATACTCATCTACTAACCACTGGCCTCTAGCTCTCTCCCCTCCCCTGTATAACCTTCCCTTTCTCTCCACCTATGTATCTGTCATCGCACCTGCTTTCTCAGCTTTCTATTGTTCCTTTCTAACTAGTTTGTACTCCTCACTCTTTTCTAATTAATCTTTTTACATTTATGTAACCCCCTGCACATCAGTGGCGTTTCCGCCTTGCTCGGGGTGAAATGATTAAAAAAATATATATACATTTAACATTGAAGTAGCCAACAAACTAATTTACTTTATAACTTTGAAGGAATAACTCATAAAATCATGAACAGTATGCCGAATTGTCCCTAAAATGTGTTGCAATGATCATCAAAGTCCAGTACACTAAGAAAAGTTTTATATGGGAAAATATGATGCTCGTACAGTAATCTATTTTAACAAATATCAGTCAGTTAGTTAAGTGCCATACGTGATACACAAAAAGAGACATGACTGACTGAGCAGAAGATTATCCCTCAGTAGGTTACCATCGCTTTCTGCGGATGACTGGTTGCTAGCCAAGGCTAGAGTATCCAATGTTTTATTATTTAACACATAACTGGAGGGAAGAGCCGGATTAATATCTTTCCCTAGGGTATGTGCGTAAGTGAATGCAAGGAGTTCAACTGGAATTCGAACCCAGCTCCCCGATTTGTCGTTCCGAATCGACATCCACTGCACCAGATCTCACATCCAGTTAACAAATGTAACATTCTTATAAAAAAAATACTCAGTATGATATTAAATTATTTCTATTTCTTTGCAATAAAATATTAACTGGCAAACCCATGAGCACAAATCAGAGCATCACTCAATATATCCCGATAGACAGACACATTAAAACAAACGTGTAGATACACATACAACACCGAAGATAAAAGTGATTCTCCAGCAGCTTTCTACTTCAAAGAATTCTTTGAACAACGCATCAGTTTCAATTACACTGAATCAACTTCTGCGATATAAGAAACTTTCTTGCAAATCAAACACCAACGTTTATTCCTCATATTCTGACAGAAATATAGGATGAAATATATCGACTCTACGTATTAGTTTGGAATATTTAGTTTCGGTTTTATAGCTCAACAAATCCTCGGGAAATCTTTGAGACAAGTGTCTTTACAAAGTCAAATATCAAATATTGAAACAAGTTGCCCGGTCTACAGACACTTGCCAATGGACTCAAAGATCATAATTATGTAGCGATTTCAGACGATATTTAAGTTACTATCCTGACCGGAAGAAAACCTAGTGCTACTCTTTTTTAATGTTATTATTATCTTTATTATTAGTATGTTGTCATTTTTCATCATATTTCTATTCCTGCTATGGTCGCACTACCTACCAAGTCTGCGGGAAGACCTAAGGCAGGTTGTGGTGTGTTGTTATGGCTCCAATTTCATGTTTTCCTATCTCCCATAACATCCCTAGCGTTACATAAACAAAGTTCTCTTTAGTGTGTGGGCTGTACTTAATAAAACAGTTTTTTTTATATCTCTCAAGTTGGGGTTACCAGGGATTCTTTCAATGTGTTGTTTGTTCCATTTTTTATCATCCTATTATTATTATTATTAGCTGAATCTGTGAAAAAAATTACGGACCATGTAATATTATTTTTGTGATTTTAAATAAAATTCAATTGATGCTGATTAAGTAAATAATATTATTTATTTATCAATGTGTATCAATATTTTTCATCACTCCATGGACGTCTGTTATTAATATTTGAATAGTAGTTGCGTTTAAAATGTGATATTCATGCAAATTCTATTTCCAGTTCCGTATATTTTACAATTTTATCAAATTCTTCAGCCGATATATTTCATATGATGATCTGCATTCTTCTTCTTCTTCTTCTTCTTCTTCTTCTTCTTCTTCTTTCCCTCTTTTCTTCTTCTTTTTCTTCTTCTTCTTCTTCTTTCCCTCTTTTTCTTCTTATTTTTCTTCTTCTTCTTCTTCTTCTTCTTCTTCTTCTTCTTCTTCTTCCTCTTTTTCTTCTTCTTCTTTTTCTTCTTCTTCTTCTTCTTCTACTTTCCCTCTTTTTCTTCTTCTTCTTCTTCTTTCCCTCTTCTTCTTCTTCTTCTTCTTCTTCTTCTTCGTCGTCGTCGTCGGTGTCACCTTTTTTGTCTTCTTCTCCTTCTTCTTTGCCCCTTTTTCTCCTCCTTCTCCTTCGTCTTCTTCATTATTATGCTTTTTTTTCTATTTCTTCGTATAATTAAAATAGTAATATTGTACTGACCATATTATGACAAACTAAGTAATATTATCTACTTAATCAACATACATTGAATTTTATTTGAAGAGATGTAAGTCAAAAAGGGAAACGCATCAGTTATACTTCTTAGCAAAAGCGTGACATACGTAGGCATTACGGTATAAATATATAGACGATTATTCTCTGCGCCATCTTCCCTGTAAGACGTTAGCAGTCAAGTCTCCTCAAAATTAAGCGTATTTTGTGAGAATGGGATACGATCAAAATAAAGGTTTCGGTTCGAAATTCCTAGCACCTGAAGAAGGCCGGAGAGTACAAAGGACGAAACGTCGTAAACGTGGCAACAACGATAATGAAAATAATCCGAGTAATGTAAATAATGTAAATTCTACCCGATCTCAGGAGTATAGACAAATCTAAACTTATATAATAAATGGAACTTTGTCTCTGTGTGTGTGTGTGTCTGTTTGTGCGTGTCTGTGTGTGTGTCCCCTACCTATAGACTCCGAAACGGCGGAACCGATTTTCTTGAAAATTTACACAGTTGTACTGTAAGCGTCTGCGAGTGTTCTTAGCTAGGTATTTTGTCGAGGTCGCCTCGATGAATATCGAAATTCGATAATCGAAAAAATCGGGTTATAGAAAGAATGGTCCGATTTTAATCAAATTTGATGCCCTCATAGACAAAGACATAAGAAACGATATTCAGAAGTTTCAAGCTTGCAGTTCTTATAATAGTGCAGAAAATCGATAATATATATATAAAGCAAGATGTTTGTGTGTGTATCTGTTTATCTGCCTGTATTTTTTCAGCCCTTTTATTTTAATTTTTGCTTCGAGTTTGTCTCTAAGTAGATATAATTGTAGTTCTTAGTCTCAGGCATGATACCATTTACTCAGAGGACTTATTTTACCTTCAAAATTTAGTTTACGACGAAAAATAACTTATTTCATATCGATACCAGGAAATCAAAATTTGACTTACATCCATTCATTTTTCTTTCAGTCTACGGTTTCGCTTTAACTGGAAACAACTATTGCTTTTTAGTCTTTCGTGCCAATGTCCAAAGAGTCTGAGCTCCAGGACCATGGATTAGTTTTAAAGCTTTCATTGCACCCGAGCAACGCTGAGCTATACTGCTAGTACTCAATAAAATATCTTGTAAAATTTCTTTTTCCTCCGAAATAAAAAATATAAACAAAAATAATGTCTGAGTTTACAGTGGATGTTTATACACAGTAAACATAATTTATATCAAAGTCTCCCTACTCGAAGGCTCAAGAACCACTCAGTGTATATTGACTGACTTTTTGACTCATTTTGATTGATTTATTGATTAATTTTCTCTACGAATTATCAACCCTTTGTATGTTATTTAAAGCTAACAAATATTATTATGAAATAATTTTCTAAAGATAATAAATACTTAGTCATTAACTGATTCATCCATAGTTGGGGAGATGATGAGGATTGATACCTTCCCCATGTGCCTTTTTGCGTAAATGAATAGAACGAATCCAACTGAAATCTGAACTCCGCTCTCCGATTAACAATTCCGAGCGATTATCCATTACACCATCCACACACCCAAGCTTACAATCTATTATTCCTAAGCGATAACTGATCTAGGTACTAATCAGGTTCGACGTTGTTTCACTTTAGAGATTGCATGGTGTTTCAACGCTATATGGCCGTAAGCCTACTCAAAGTTGAGGGTTACTAAATGAGGTGGGCGTTTTACAGATTACAGAGATAGGGTAAGATATAACGAATGACTCCAGGCTTCAAAAGCTTAAGACTGCTGCATTACAAGAAGCATCCACTTTGAAATCTACTTCACCAAAAGTATATATTCTTTTTCCTATCTGCCTTAAGCTTGCTTACGGCCATATCACGCTGAATACACCGGTTCTCACTAGATCACTGAAGTTAAGCAACGTTGAGCCTGGTCAGTACTTAGATGAGTGACCTCTTGGGAATATCAGGTGCTGTAAGCGTTTAGTGACGGATGTTCGTTGTGGTGCAGTGGATATAGGCTCGGTAAGAGAAATCGGTGAGCCGAGTTCGAATTCCAGTTGAATACCCTGCATTCACTTAAGCACTGGTACCCTTGGGAAAGGTATTACTCCGTCCCTTCCCTCCAGTTATGGGTTAAATAACAGGGTAGGACTTGGGGACCCTACCCTTAAAAACAAATTCCAGTGAATCTTGATACTCGAAACGAAAAAAGTATTACTAGAGACAAAACTTATATTAAAAACAATAATAAATTGTTGAAAGAAAAAGGTATTAGTAGCAATAAAAATTTGAAAAATGACCCGCCGAGGTTGATATGCCATAAAACAACCAACCAACATTAAACTTGGTTAACGAAGTCATGTGCCGACAATATTAATGATAATCACGCATTCTTTTTAATAAAAGTCACCTCATAAAGTAAACCTTACGGATGTACGTTGTGGTGTAGTGGATATCGACTCGGAATGAGAAATCGGTAGAGTCGAGTTCGAATTCTATGCATTCAAATGCGCGCAAATACACTTCGGAAAAGTATCAATCCGTCGCTTTTTTTCAGCTATTGATTAAAGACATGACAGAGCAGGTTCTATAGCCTTGATTAGAACACCTGTCTACTACAGAAAATGATGGCAACATTATACTGGAAAATATTCCGCCGAGTTACTCATGTCTTTTTCGAGACATGATCGTTCAATAGTGTATCATGTATAGCCCTTGAATAAACTCACACTATTTTGTTATCTATAATGTAGCCATTTTTCTTAAAGATTTATTTTTCTTATTTCAGGGGAAAGAAATTTACAAGACACTTTACCGAGATTTACAACTTCAAAAAATTGTAGATTATAAGAAAGCGACAATTTAAACTGACTTTGATATGGTATGGATGAAATGAACACGAAATATATGAGGTTAAAGTTATTGGTTACTCAGTGGATGAGTTTGACATATTTAGGAAGGATCTTAGAATAATCCTGAACATATATTGGGCGCAGGCGGCCTAGATACGAATAAAGACCGCACTGTCTGTTGAGGATTCAGAAGACGCAAAATTGCACCTCTACAAAGGGTACCCCCCCATCACCAATACGGTGTTTTGAGTAAGGCTATAAACTATATCCAGGGCCTGGATTTGACGATAGACTGTATCCAACACCAAGGCCTCTAATTGATCGGTTTTGAGTAGCATTGAACCACCTCTTAATTGCTATTGTTCCTAGTTCCACCCTGATCTCTGGTGGTAGTATTTGTTAGGGTCCCAACTATGGGCAACAAGTTAACCCACTAAAATGGGGTCAAAACACTATGAAAGCATAAATGTTTAAAGTGAAAATTCCAGCAATACCTTTTTGAAGGAGAAATTATTATCAGCAATATATTTATGAAGAAATGATATTACCAACAACACATTTTTGAAGAGAATATTGTTAACAGCAATATATTTTTGAAAAAAATATATATAGAGATTTTTTTATAACCATATCGCCCCAATCAAGGCATTTTATTGCCACTGTTTTGCAAGGGTTTACATAGAAGGAAAGTTATAAGAAAGAGTGACAGGTTATAGGGGATGTCAGGAAGTGGGTAAGAGAAGGATGAGAATACTGATGAGAGTGAAGTGGACGGAGAAAGGAGCATGAAAGAGGGGATGCTGATTAGTGAGATAGGAAATGACTATTGACTTTACATTTAAATATTTGGAGATTATAGCTGTCGGGAAAGCAACTAAATGGAAGGGAATTCCACAGGCGAGAAAAGAATGCTGCTGGAGTATATATATATAATCATCCGCAGATAGATCTCTTTCGCTGTATCACAGCTCATCAGTACGGTTAGACTCCGATTGCTTTTAACCCAGGATTGAAACCCGACCGAATTGGCGTCAGTCGGCGATTCTACCTCTGGGCTATGGGCGTTCGGTAGAAAAAGGCAGACTTTTTAGCGTGTATATATGTCATTATACCCGCCTAATATCCAGAGTGCTCTCATCCATTACTGAATGAGCGATGCGTAGATACCAGAGTAGCTACTGTTTTTCAAAGTCTACCATTCTTCCAGGGTGCTCAATCCGGGTGTGAGATATATAGCAGTAATACATCTGACTCTCATCAAAACCCTCTTTACCACTGAAACCTGATCTGCAAACTGATTTCTTACAAAGAATACATTTTCTATTCATACGATGTTATTGAAACAAATCTTATCGGCAATAAATAACCCATTGAGGCTGATATACCGTAAAACAAAACAAAACAAACGAATAAAAATTAATTCATTAAATATACAAAAATGGAAATGGGTGTAAGATATATGTCTTCTTATTGGACATATGCAAACTATGGAGTAAAAAGATGTTGGGAGAATCATAACTCTTCAACACAGTTTGCTAAAATTACAGGACAAGGAATAAAAAGGAAAACTTAGTTGATTTTAAAAGTACTGCATTTATAGTAATGTGTTTCCGTCATTTTAGAGAATTTTATTTAACAAACGGCACTAAGAGAACAGACAACTGATAAGAGAAAAGGAATATACTTATTCACAGCGGTAGTTTGGGTTTCAACACAATCAGTTATTATATCGCCTCCTACAAAAATCTGGTGTAGGCGTCAAAGCTAACCTCGCAGCCGAGATTGAAAAAGACCTCCAATCCATATCGGACTGGTGTAAGAAATGGCTAGTAAATTTTAATGCTTCTAAAACGAAACTACTCTCAATTAACCATCATCGACAATCTTACCTACCTCCCATTAGCATGGACCAGGCTTGCCTCCCAGAGTGTAAAACACTACGCTTTCTTGGTCTCACACTTTCAGCGGACCTCAAATGGAATGACTATATCGGATCCATTGCTAAATCCGCTGCTATGAAAGTCGGTTCTCTGTGGAGGGACCGGAAGTTTTTTCCGTCTAAATCTATCCTGCACATTTATAAATCAACCATCCGCCCGTGCATTGAATACTGCTGCCATATCTGGTCGGGTGTCCCTGCTGTTCTCCTCGGGCTTCTCGATAAGGTTCAGAGGAGGGTCTGTAATGTGATAGATACCGACTTGGCAGACCGCCTGCAGTCTCTCTCCCACCGGCGCGATGTGGCTTCCCTGTGTCTCTTCTATAAATACTTTCACGGCTTCTGCTCCGATGAACTTAGATCACTAGTGCCCCCTAAATTCGAATTTGAACGAGATACTAGATTAGCAACTAGATCCCACCCTTTTACAGTGAAACCGATAAAATGCAGCCGTAACTTCTACTCCAACAGTTTCTTTCCTCGCACTTCCCGACTGTGGAATTCTCTTCCAAACGATTGCTTCCCCGACGGCTACAATCTCCAGGAGTTTAAATGTAAGGTCAATAGACACCTCCTAACACACTAACCTGCTCCCATTCTATCAAGCACTCTTCCCAAACCTCATCCTCGCTATCCTTACTCATCTGTCACCTTCCTCCTGACATTCCCTATGTCTAACAACTCCTTCTCTTTACCTTCCCCAAGTAGCTCCATGCGCAATAGTGGCAGTGGAATGCCTTACTTGGGGTGAGATGATTAAAAAAAAAAAATACACTTGCAGCTTTGCTCTCGACAATTAGTCTTAAAAAATTTCGAAGTCAACAATCAAGTTGGTTTTTCTATAAGCGAGAATTCTGGTAAAGTCTTCTCTTTCCATACAAGTTTCACACATTACAAACTGATTTTAGTACTATGAATATCCGCTTGGATGGGAGTTGCGGTGCAGTGGATATCAGCTGGAAACGAGAAATTGGAAAGCCGAGTTCGATTTACAGTTGAATGCGTTGCATTCGCCCAAATATCCTTGGAAAAAGTATCAAACTGTCTCTTCTCCATTCAGATATGGGTTAAACAGAGTAGAACAGATTGGGTTCTATAGCCTTCGTTGGCAACCAGCCTACCACAGAAAGTAACGGCAAACGACTGCGGGAAAATATTCTGCCCAGTCAATCATTTCACTTTCAAGACATGATCACCCAAACGTGTTTCACGTATGGCACTTAACTGACTGATTTAAATCTTCGCCATTATTATACTACGCCCATTACTCTCCTTCTTTTTTTTTTTTTCATTTTTGTTTTTAAACTTTTTTCATTCTCTTTCAATAATTTCTGTATGGTTACTTCCGCTGCGTACATATTGTCATATTTTTTTTCTTTCTCTTATTATTGTTTTCTCTCATGCGTTAATTTAAAAAAATATTGAAAATGTTTAGAACATTTTTCAAAATCTGTTTGTGTTACTTCTTGTTTTTTTTTTCTTTTTTTGTTTGTTATTATTACCACCTTCGCTAAATGTTTCAATCCTTCAAACGTTCTTTGTTTTGCTTTTTTTTCTGTTTATGTTTTACTTCTGCCAAAGTAGTATTTTTCGTTTACGCTTTCTGCAAAAGTCTGGAACTTGATTCTTTATAATGGCACAAGAACACAAAATAAAAAAAAGAACAAAATTGCTTTCATTTATCGACGTTTATTTTAGTTGACCACACTCATATATCATTTCGCAATTGTTAGCTGGTTGGAAATTTTACAGCAAATATAACCTCGAATATAAATCAATACCACACATATTTTCTGTTGACACTTTCATATCATTTTAATTTAACAATAATCGCGACAGCGAATTCAGAATCGTTGTCATGGAAGCTGCTCCAAATAGATGAGTGTATAGTAATACTATTTATGTTCTGGACACATTTTATAACTTCATAAAATACTTCTGTTTTGAACTATCCCAAATATATATGCATATTAAGTATTTAGGTGTTGGACACATTTTATAGCTTCATAAAATAACTTTTAGTTTCGACTATCCCAAGCAGAACTATGCATATTTGAAACTTTGAAATTAGAGATGCATATACCGCCTCAAAGCAGTATTGTACCATTACACATGTTGAGGATATATTTACAAAGCAAATGAAAGTCATCCTGAACGACTTCTCGTCTAGATCCTTTCGTACTAACGTAGGTGTCCTCCAGGTATCCATCATTGGTCCTACACTGTTTTTAATTTTTATTAATGACCTTCCCGATGGTATCACCTCACAATTTGATGTCTACGCTTAAGACACAACCATTTACTTCTGTAGCGATAGTAAGGATTATCAAAGTCAAACTGGCAGCCTGTTTCCAAACCAGCCTAAAGTACGTGATTAACTCGGGCAAAGATGGCTTGTTAATTTCAACGACTCTAAAATTCAATTTTTTTTCATTAATTATCTGAGAGATCCCACTCGGTCTTCCATCAATATGGATGATTCTGACCTCGAGGAGAGTGACTAGTTGCCCTTTATCAGCTTAAAGTTCTCAACTGTCATGAAGAGGAAAGACTGCATTGGATCCATTACTCGGTTACCTACTAAGAAAGTTGTGAAGGTTATACAGAGGAGGGGAGAGAGCTAGAGGCCAGTGGTTAGTAGATGAGTATTAACCTTTGCATTTAAATTTCTGGAGGTTGTAGCCGTCAGGAAAGCAAGAATACGGGAGTGAGTTCCACAGGCGGGACGTGCGAGAGAGGAAGCTGCAGGAGTAGAATTGTCGTCTGCATTTGGCTAACCTGACTGTGAATGGGTGGGACCCAGTTGCCAGTCTGGTTGCACGGGTAAACACCTGTTGAGGAGGCATCAGTGACTTAAGCTCATCCGAGCAGAAGCCATGAAAGTATTTATAGAAGAGACAGAGGGAGGCCACATTTCGACGATGGGAAAGTGGCTGCAATCGAGTCGCCAGATCAGTACCTATCACATTACAGACTCTCCTTTGGAGCTTGTCAAGAACACTGAGGAGAACGGCAGGGGCACCTGACCATAAATAGCAGCAGTACTCCATGCACGGACGGATGGTTGACTTGTATATATGCAGGATGGATTCAGGTGGAAAAAAAATCCTGGATCGACATAGTGACCCAATCTTCTTAGCAGTAGATTTTGCTATGGATTCAATATAGTGGTTCCATTTGAGGTCTGAGGACAGGGTAAGTCCGAGGAGGCGTAGTGTATTACTCTCCGGGAGAATCACCTGGTCCATGCTTATGGTAGGCAGAAGAGGTTGCCTGTAATGGTTGACAGACAAGAGCTTGGTCTTAGAGGAATTGAAGTTGACAAGCCACTTCTTGCCCCAGTTCACCACATGGTGTAGATCCCGCTCAAGGTCAGCAGCGAGATTATGTCTGTCCGCTACGACAGGTTTCTTACTGGAGCGGGAGTATATTGTAGTGTCATCTGCGTAGATGCCTACTTGGGACTTGATCTCATCTGGGAGGTCGTTGATGAAAACTTGTAAATAATATTGGTTCTCTGTCATTTAGATTTTGCAGGTGTTTTATTATTCATTTCTTTAAAAACTCTCGCCCTTTTTTAAATAATTCATAATTGTAATACAGACGCTAGTTAATAACGATTTTTACTACATCATCGACCACCAAATTAGACTTCTTTTTTTTCTAAAGTAACCAATAGTGATACTAAAGATGCAGATTAAAAAGGCAATAACATTATCTTTTTCTTTTATGTGACATTATCCTTTCAGGGCGTAGGCGATCATGGCTTTCTACGTCTCCCTATCCCTGGTAGCTCTTAGCACGCTTTCTCCTGTTGCACCATGCAACCCTCGTTCCGTCATCCACCTGATGAGGTCCTTCAAATGTTGTCCGCTGCTTTTCTCTGTCTCTTTTCTCCTCTATCTGACCTGGAAACATTACCCGCCACACACTTACTCAGTTTGATTGGCTTGCTTTGCTTGCCGGTCCCTGGCACATTGAAAAAAACTACTGGTCCGCTACATCAGATAGTTTGAGAAGCACTGTTCTAGAAGATAAATACACTCAGAAAACAGCTTTGGTCTGCCTAGACTATAGGAAACGATTATCTGAAAAAATATAAATTATATCTGAGGTCCATATAGCATCAAGACGACCTTCAAAAGTGGTTCAGCATATCGCAGAAAGCTCTGCAATAGTGAAGAACATGACTAAAAACTGTGTGTTCGCCATTCCATGTAGCTGTGGTAAATAATGTAAAGTAGAAAAGGACGGCCATCTTAAGATAAGGCTACAAGAAAACTGCAAGGCTGCAACACGAGTGGATATAGAAAAATAGGAGGAAAAACAAAGATCACCGTCCCCTGTGTGATTAAATTGACGTAATAGAGAAATCGCTGGAAAATACGAAAACTTAAGGAATCAGCGCATATGTCATGTCACAAAAATAACCTAAGCCGGCCAAACGTAGAAATGAATACAATGTGGGAATCAGTAATACGCAGTGCCAGGAAAAAACAATTACTAACACCAAGATTGAAATATGAGCTCTAGTAAAAAAAAAGGATATCGAGACATTAGGCTTATAAGTTTGAGTTTCAGTTTTGTTTAACGGCATATTAACACCTCTGTGGGTTATTTAATGCCAGAAAGGTGGGGTTTTAAGATATTTTGTAATGTTCGGTTGTAGTGAGAAGGTTGATTTAGTCAGATTTTGATGAAATTTTTTTGTTTTTATTCTTTTTTTATTTTAGAAAACTGAAGATGCAATCTAGTTTTGTATTCAAAAATGTTTTTCTGAAAATTTTATCCTTCAAAAATATATATTTTTCTGTAAAAGACTCTTTTTATGTATAAATTTCTATAAAAATCTATTTTTTACTTTCATAGTGTTTTGACCCCAGTTTAGGGGTTAACTATTTGCCCATAGCTGTAACCCTAACAGGTGTTACCACTCAGGGTCAGGCTGGACCTGAGAACAACAGCAATTAAGAGATGGTTCCATGCTCCTCGTAACCTTCTAATCAGAGGCCTTGCTGCCTGATGCAGTTTAACGTCATGCCCAGAAACAGGCCTATCAGTCGTAAAACTTCATACACTTATGACACCAAGGATAAAAGCGTTGGTTAGATCTTGTGATTTGACCTAGAGAGTGTGCGACAATAGTAGCGAACAAAAATTTAGAGAATTTAGTTAAATAAAGATAACTAAGACATCCGAAAGTTACATGAACGAGATCTATCCAAGTGATCAAAATAAAGGGTTCGGTTCAAAATTCCAGTAACCTGAAGAAGGTTGGAGCGTAAAACGACCGAAACGTCGTAAATATGATGATAAAGATATCTGAACAGTATATATACATCCATCTATCTAAGGTATCTTATGTTAGTTAAAAATGCAGATGAAATACTTCAACTTCAAAAATAATTTCCAAAATAATTATGTCCTTAAATTCACGTATAAACTTAATATTAATAACAAATTTCCCTTACTTGACAAATTGATAAACACAAATAATAACAGATTTACTATTTCGCCCTACAAAATCCCTGCCAGCATAAATTCATGTACACTTAACTACAAGAGTGAAAGTCCATATTGATACAAAATAGCAATTATAAAAGATCTAATACATCAAGCAAAAACTAATTCATCCACAAAACAGTCTTTTTACAGTGAACTAAAGAATATAAAACAAACAATTATTAATAATTGCTTTTCAAACTATATAGTTGATGAACAAATAAGATGTTTTCTTAGAAGTCTCAATACTAAGCAAATAGAACATAATACTACTTCAACTAATCGCAAACATATTAATCTCCTATATCGTAATCAAATGCATACAAATTATAAACAAGATGAAAATATACTAAAAAAAATAGTAAATACTAATATATTTACAACAGATCATAGCAAAAAATTAAGTTAATCATATACTACTCTAAATCTAGTATATCCGACTCAATTATTCGCAATGATTCTTCTTTCCTGGTTAGCGATTTGCAAAAAAAAAAACATAGTTTATATACAAATTCAAGTGCCCTTTGGGAGATTTTATCTCCAACGGATTAAATAATATGTTGGTCACACCACAAATTCGCTTTCACGACGCTTGACACTACACTCGAACGATAATTCTAACATTTTTAGGCTTTTAAAACAACATGCCTGGCCATATACACAATTCTGGAAAACCCTAGTTGAAAACACAACTATATGTAAACATGAAAACAATAACGAAAACTAAAATTTCTGAAAGCTATATACTTAAAACAATTGAAAACTAAACCTGAACAAGATAAACTATGAAATCTTCACAAATATTCTTAAATGCCTATAATTAATAACAATTGTCATTGGTTTATTCCAGTGGCTTCCCATACTTAATATTTTTTGTTTTCCCTCTCGCTTTATCATGTGTGACGTCACGAGCTGTGATACAACATTTGCTTCCAGCGTCTTAAATGCACGAGTTGGTTGTTGCTTGGAAATCTTCAATGTAAACAAACACAGTTGGTCATTATCGTTTGTCCGTGTTTATAATATATAATGTAATTTGACATCTTTGAAAATGGTTTATGCAAGCCGAAAGCTTATATTGGATTATTAAAAAAAATATATATCAATATTGTAATTTTCTTTCTTCATTTAATGATAATGCTATTAAGCTTATCAGACAATATGAAAGAAATTTACAAAAAATAAATAGACAAAACATGTCTATATTATATAATGAAACATGCATATATATATATATATGTTGTAGCCATAAAAGGTTACTGCGTGATTGTACACCAACAACAGAGGTTGGGAATAATAGTATATCAACAAGTACAAGACTCGGACGCTGCGCGAAAAAAATACACTGAAAATGAACTGCAAGCCAGTATAACCACTACCTCTACTCTATTTTACTCTAATAATATCCAAGTATTTCAGTGTAGTGCAACATCCCATTCATGTATACAGGTAGGTACACAACAATATATATATATATATTAAGTTGCACGCACTGTGTCTCCTGAGTGAGATTTGTGTTTTTAATCACGTGTATGATGTAGCCTTCGAATTTATCATACAAGAGCATGCTTATCGATTTTTTCGACATTTGCAGAATTGTAGACCGAACAGTTGTTCCCCAGGGCCAGACCGACAGTCGAGAATTCTACTGCAATGTTTGAGAGAAGACGTTCGATGAAAGTGGGTGAGTACGGGAAATTAGATTCGTCAAGACGACAATTCACTTGCTCGCGACTTTCTAGCCCAAAACAAAATTGTATCGCTTCCGCACCTGCATTATTTGCGATATTTAGCACCTGCAATATTTAGCATCTCTTCTGAAAATGCGTCTCAAAAATCGCCTTTTTAACACGGTTGCACAGATCCAGAGCGAATCGCAAAAGGTCATCGACTCTCTTACGAAAAACACTTCCAGGCCGGATTTTAAAAGTGACAGGAACACCGTGACCTTTGCAAGATGACATTTTCATAGAAGATGATGTTATAAATTAAGTAAGTATATGAGACATAAAAAACCATAACTAGTCTGGAAGCTTTTGAATACAACTATAGAATACAAATCCTATATTACCCAACTTTTAACTGAAACACACTAAGTAGAATTGTACATCCAAAAATCGGATTTAAACGACTAAAAACATTTTGGAAAAACCCAGAACAAGGCAAATTTCACAAGTCAGTGTGAAAAGTAAGGTTCTGGGTTCTGATTGGATAGGAAATCGAAAATTGACATATGATGTCATTCAGATTTTTATTTTAAGAAAGAAAATGCTCGCTGAAGCCGATCACATGAAAAATCCACTACTTAAACGACATCTCTTGACCCGGCAAAATCAGTCAGTATGGGAGCGGTTAGATGATGGATCTTGTGGCAATGTAACAAAAGAAGCCAGCCCGGGCGTAACGTCGTGTCACAGATTCATTCGACCTTTTCTTCCAATTTTTCTTTTTCCATTTTTACTCCACGCCACTAAAGAAAAATACAACAGGACACTCTAAGTACAATTTCATTATTTGTTTCACCTTCTTTCTCACCCTGTCGTCAACCTACCAAAAAGAGAAAGGAACATAAGACTTTACATTCTGCTACTATTAGTATACGCTAGGGACTCTTAAATGCTATCAACCATGAACTCTTAATTTCTGTGGAACATTTTAAATACTTACATTCTCTTTGAACAATTTTAACTACAAAGCTATATTCCTTTTTTCTACGAACATTATTTTTTTCTGCTCACAAATATGTAATGGTGTTCAGTTAAAGAAATTTCACTCATATTTTTCTTTTTACAATTTTGTCAATCTATTAATAAATATTTAATTTATTGTAAAAAAAAGAAATACACTCCCGTTCAAAAATTTAAGACCACTTAAAAATCTTTAAAAAGAAATTATTTTTTACAGATAGATTTTAAACTCCTCCCACTTAAGGTTACCAATACTACAATCTAAAAGGTTATGGAAACAAAAAGCTACATTCCAAACATTTTATTTAGAAATTTACATTTTTATAAAATGAGGCGATTTACACATGATCAAAATTATAAGACCAGAGACAAAAATTCTACGAAATTGTACAAAAAGTGTATGAAAATATTTAACAACCAAATTTAATAATGAAGTCTACCTCCACTGCTTTTGATGACTTCAAAAATTCTGTCGGGCATGCTAGAAATAAGCGTTTCCATTAAGGTGCGGGGGATGTTGCTCCAGCTTCTGAAGATGGTTTCACAAAGTTCATTTTTTGTTGAATATTGTTTGCCATTTCGATAAACATCTCTTGTCATCCATCCCCAAACATTTTCAATTGGGTTCAAGTCCGGTGAGCATGCAGGATGTCCCAAGAGATGGACCCCATTTTCTTGTAGAAAGGTCAAGGTCCGTCTTGCAGCATGGATTGCAGCATTATCCTGTTGGAATAACCATCCATCCCCACACAAACGATGGTCCTCCGTCATCAAAGATGCTTTGGTAGCATGTTAACACAACCAGCCGCTCTCTGACGACCCTGCATCACCTGGAGCTCCATCGTCCCTCTGTAAGAAAAGGCATCCCATACCATTAGGGACCCCACACCACTATGACGTGCGGAGAAAATTTCAGGAGGCATGTTTTTGTTATACCAATATCGTTGGAAGCCATCAGGACCATCGAGATTGAATTTTTTCTCATCAGAAAACAGGACTTTCTTCCACTTCTCAACGTCCCATGTTTGGTATTCACGACCAAACTTTAAGCGGTCCAACTTGTGAGGTGGAAGCAGCCGAGGAATTTGTTTACGCTTTTTATTTACCATGCCTTTTTGTCTTAAGTGTCGTCTGATGGTTACGACTAGAAGTAAGTCCCCCGTCTTTCATAACAACCCGTCTTATTCTCCTACTCAATGCAGGAGAAATTTTTGGGGGCCTACCAGAGGATTTTGCTGTTCCATAATTCTCACTGTTCTTTAGAAAGTTGCAAATCACAGTTTTACTGCGATTTATCTTTGCTGCGATCGCCCGCTGTGACAAATCTTGCTTATGGAATTCGAGAATTCGAGAACGCTCAACTTTGGTATGTTTGCTTGCTTTAGGCATGGTAACACCTTTACGCAGTGATTGCTAATCTCTAACTGAATTAAAACATTGGAATTGCCATAGAGCTAACAATTTATACCCCGGTCTTATAATTTTGATCATGTGTAAATCGCCTCATTTTATAAAAATGTAAATTTCTAAATAAAATGTTTGGAATGTAGCTTTCTGTTTTCATAACCTTTTAGATGGTAGTATTGTTAACCTTAAGTGGGAGGAGTTTAAAATCTATCCATTAAAAAAAAAATTATTTTTAAAGATTTTTAAGTGGTCTTAAATTTTTGATCAGGTGTGTATTTTGTCCTTCGATATTTCAACATCCAACCTTCAATCAATCTTCTGATATTTAAATTGTTGGCACTTAGGTTGTGTTTGGCACAAGGTCAATTTACTAAGCATCACCGAGGTACCTACACAGCCTAATATATATATATATATATATATATATATATATATATATATATATATATATATAAGAGAGAGAGATAATGAATTATTATAAGTACAAGATGCTTAGCTGAATGATGTTAATCTCAACTTCACTGTTTCGTAGACGGACCCTCCAGGAATCACTCCCTCCATTCATCAGAAGTTATATATTGAAGTTTGGCTGTATGTAAGCACATACATATGTTTACAATATATGTCTGCTCTATGCATGTGCTGATATAAATATAGACAAACATCTGTATACACATATATCAAAACATTAATATTTTAATACATATTTCTTTATTTCTTAAACGCTAAATTTTTGAGTACCTAAAATAGTGATACCCATGTTTGAAACCATCACCTTGCTTTTGTTTTAGCTAATATTTATTACGTTTGCTGGCCTGCGCACACGGAAAATATTTAAAATTTTAGACAAACAAGCGACTATTTCAACCACAAGTATCACTAAGTCTTCCGGCAATGTAATTTACGTCTACCAGCCTGTGCACTCATGAGAGCTTAATAAAGAAATTGCGCTCTGCGGTAGGGTTTGAAACTGCTTTCCTTTTTTAAGGGGAAACCAACGCCATAAGGTGATATTAAAGAATGTCTATCTATTCGTTTAAATTTTCTCGAAAATCACTTGTCTGCATAACTTTTTATGTCTGAAACATAAACAAAGCAATGATTTTAAAAAAATTAATGGCTTTATTTTTAATCCCGTATTTTTTTTACTTCAGATGTTATTATTTAGTAGATAGCCGTGTTTGAAATAAATGTCCTGTTTTGGTTTGATTTTGTTGTTGTTGTTTTTTTTGTTTTGTTTAGTTTTTGTTTTGTTTTTGTTTTTTGGGTTTTTTGGGGTTTTTTTGGGGTTTTTTTTTGCTTTTAAAAACAGTATGTATTACGTTTACAGGCAGGACACTCGAGAAACCTTTAAAAATGTTTAAACTGTTTAAAATAAATAGGCCTCTAATTTCAACACCAGGTATCCACTATTTTTCTCGCTTGGCGTGGTTGATCCAGCTTAATTCGCGAAATCCCGTAAGATATCCAGATTTTTATTCAAATTCTCGTTTGCGCGTGCACAATTGGTTCATGACTACTTTTCCATGGTTTAACGGTTTAGTAAGCTTGTCTCGTTAGACCAATTACGAGTGACATCGATTCTCACTGGCATCTATATATTTTCAGCCCCGTGCCACATTTTAGCTACGCTTAGTAAATCATTATTAAATTGGTTTATATTGTTGAATCGCAGACCTTTGAACAATTACCAGTGCATCGTCTTGCTTACCCAGTTGTGCCTACTAATTTATGAACTTACTTCTTGCTGTTTCTGTTGATATTGCTGTTGTGACCCTGCTTACAAAGTAAAGAAAGGAAATAGATTAGAATACAAGAAAGACAAAATAGAAGTATGAAATAATGGCTGAGAAGCTGTCATTTTTGACGGGTATTATTTTCTCTCTAATTCTCTCTTTCTCTATCTATCTATCTATCTATCTATCTATCTAGATAGATAGATAGATAGATAGATAGATAGATAATGGAATGAATGAGATAGATAGATAGATAGATAGATAGATAGATAGATAGATAGATAGATAGATAGATAGATAATGAACAGACTGAGATAGATAGATAGATAGATAGATAGATAGATAGATAGATAGATAGATAGATAGATAATGAACAGACTGAGATAGATAAATAGATAGATAGATAGATAGATAGATAGATAGATAGATAGATAGATAATGAACAGACTGAGATAGATAGATAGATAGATAGATAGATAGATAGATAGATAGATAATGAACAGACTGAGATAGATAGATAGATAGATAGATAGATAGATAGATAGATAGATAGATAGATAATGAACAGACTGAGATAGATAGATAGATAGATAGATAGATAGATAGATAGATAGATAGATAGATAGATAGATAGATAATAAGACTGAGATAGATAGATAGATAGATAGATAGATAGATAGATAGATAATGAATGACTGAGATAGATAGATAGATAGATAGATAGATAGATAGATAGATAGATAGATAGATAGATAGATAGATAGATAATGAACAGGCTGAGATAGATAGATAGATAGATAGATAGATAGATAGATAGATAGATAGATAGATAGATAGATAGATAATGAACAGGCTGAGATAGATAGATAGATAGATAGATAGATAGATAGATAGATAGATAGATAAATGAACAGGCTGAGATAGATAGATAGATAGATAGATAGATAGATAGATAGAGATAGATAGATAGATAATGAACAGGCTGAGATAGATAGATAGATAGATAGATAGATAGATAGATAGATAGATAGATAGATAATGAATAGACTGAGATAGATAGATAGATAGATAGATAGATAGATAGATAGATAGATAGATAGATAATGAATAGACTGAGATAGATAGATAGATAGATAGATAGATAGATAGATAGATAGATAATGAACAGACAGATAGATAGATAGATAGATAGATAGATAGATAGATAGATAGATAGATAGATAATGAACAGACTGAGATAGATAGATAGATAGATAGATAGATAGATAGATAGATAGATAGATAGATAGATAATGAACAGACTGAGATAGATAGATAGATAGATAGATAGATAGATAGATAGATAATGAACAGACAGATAGATAGATAGATAGATAGATAGATAGATAATGAACAGACTGAGATAGATAGATAGATAGATAGATAGATAGATAGATAGATAGATAGATAGATAGATAGATAGATAAATAAACAGACTGAGATAGATAGATAGATAGATAGATAGATAGATAGATAGATAGATAGATAGATAGATAGATAGATAGATAATGAATAGACTGAGATAGATAGATAGATAGATAGATAGATAGATAGATAGATAGATAGATAGATAGATAATGAACCGGCTGAGATAGATAGATAGATAGATAGATAGATAGATAGATAGATAGATATGAACCGGATAGATAGAATAGATAGATAGATAGATAGATAGATAGATAGATAGATAGATAGATAGATAATGAACCGGCTGAGATAGATAGATAGATAGATAGATAGATAGATAGATAAGATAACTGAGTGACGTATTTAAACACATCCACTGAAGGATGTACATTGTCACGCGAGTCCGTGAGCGTGTGTGATTCTTACTATATTATTTTGCACATCTAATAAATACCGCTATGTGTGCAAAGCATGTTTATGATAGCAATGGCTTATTTTAGTGCATGCGCATTTGTGTGCGTTATTTGCAAATGCGGGTGAGATTTTTAGAAAATATTCAAGTAACATAAATCAAGAACGGAAAGATAAAAAAATAAAATACAGGCAAAAATACTTAAAATAGCAACGTCTTTGTAGAAATTGTCGAATTAGATTTAAAATGTGTTCAGCCGCAGTGGAGAATATTAATGAGACATTTTTTTTTTTCCTTTTCAGTAGACGTCTTAGTTGACGTCTCTTTCTTTTGCGGATGTTTCTTTGCGTCAAAACTGAAGATAGAATAATTGAGAGACAACTTTTCCAACGGGTTTTCAACGGGCGACTTGGCCTTTTCAGATTTCCGAAATCAATAATTGGATGTTTGAGGACGAGATTTCGAAATAAATAGTCAGTCTTATTAAAAGATCATTTTAAATGCAGACAGACAGAGGGCAACGAATGAAGAGAAAAGAAAGGAAATAAATAAGAGTACAGGAAAGACAAAATAGAAGAATGAAATAATGGCTGAGAAGTTCTCATTTTTGACGGGCATTACTTTCTCTCTCATTCTCTCTATTCTTTTCTATAGACAGATAGATAGATCTCATATATAGATAGATAGATAGATCTCATATATATATATATATATATAGAGAGAGAGAGAGGGAGAAAGAGAGAGAGAGAGAGACCTCAGATAGATAGATAGATAGATAGATAGATAGATAGATAGATAGATAGATGTGTTGAGTTTTTCGTTATGTATATCATATTGCTCTGGTTAATATCCGCTTAGCTCTCTATATGGATCTATCCTTTTACTATTTTACATTAAATAGATTTTTGGGGATTATCCTATACGTTTACGGGTTTGAAATCATTACTTTTATTATTATTATTATTATTATTATTATTATTATTATTATTATTATATAAGGGCACGAACAAAAAGGGTTTTTAGTGATTTTTTTTTTTGTGTTCCTATCAAGGATGATTTCATTTTTACTTTTTTATTTTTAACGGTTATACAGAACTTTTAGACAATTTCTACATAATCTATGTACAAAAAACGAATTATAAGAAGACAATAAAAACCATAATAAAAATCTCAACTGCAGTCGTTTATAGAGAAAAATATAAATATGCGTGTGTGTGTGTGTGTGTGTGTGTGTGTGTGTGTGTGTGTGTGTGTGTGTGTGTGTGTGTGTGTGTGTGTGACTGTAAAAAAGGCACTGGTTAGATCTTTAGATGGTTATTTCAAAATATGCCCATTCAAAAAAAATAATATGCAGATCTGACAATCTCACCCATTCACAAGTTAGGTTAGCCAAATGCTGACGACAATTCTACTCCTTCAGCTTCTTCTCTCGCACTACCCGCCTGTGGAACTCGCTCCCATATTCTTGCTTTCCTGACGGCTACAACCTCCAGGAATTTAAATGCAATGTCAATACTCATCTATTAACCACTTGACTCTAGTTCTTTCCCCACTCCTGCATTCTCATCTTTCTCTTGCTCCTTTCTAACTGATTCGTCTTCATCTTTACTCTCTTCTAATTAATCTTTTTTACACTTATGTAGCCCCCTGCACATCAGTAGCATTGCAGCCATGCTCAGGGTGATACGATTAAAAAAAATAGTATAGGAAGAAATATTACCCCACATAATTGCTACCCACGTTACAATCAAACTGGTCCCGTCAGATAGTAAGGGCACTTACCCTCTGATGAGACCGATATGGTCGAAACTTTAGAGGTTAGTAAATATTGTATACAATTTGTCCTTTAATATATATGTATTAGATAGATAATGAACAGAAAGAGATAGATAGATAGATAGATAGATAGATAGATAGATAGATAGATAGATAGATAGATAGATAGATAGATTTTTTCCTCAATCGTATAACAATTCTTTATGTATAAAGCAATAATCAGTTTCTAATTGAAAACTCAGAGTTGCATAATTTAAATATTGATTTTTCTGTCGTACCATACCGTAATAGTTTTTGGTCATAATTAAATTAGACCAGTACTTAGTTGTATTGAAAAGGTGTTCACTACATTTATATTGTAAAATTTTTGAATATGTCTTTATTTGAAAATTAGTTATTTACACAAACTAGCTTTCGATCTTCCCGTATCATCAGGTGATTCATAATAATTGATTTTTTTCTGTTTTTGAAACGTACAAACTGGAATTTTTAAACAGACAAAAACTTTCAAAAGATTTTATCCATGTTTGTATAATTCTAGTATGCATTTATAGGTATGATTGCATCTAGTCATTATTTATGCTCTTTCATTTAGTAATTTTCTTTTTATGTTTTGGGAACAACATAATGGCTAACCTTTCCTCCTGGCAAAATCTGCATACATCGCTATTGTTGTATGGTTTAGCTATTTTCACTATACTCCAAATTATATTCATTTTTCACTTTAATTTCGACTCATTGCTCGCAAGTTTAGTACAACTTTTTTGGTTTTTCTATTTAAATGTAGATTTGTGTAAATGTAGATGTTGCTTAAAAGTAGATTAAGTGTACATTCAAATTGAAAAACCTAAAGAATTGTACCAAACTGGCTAGCTACGTGTGAAAATTAAAATTAAAAAATTGAAAAAAAAACTGATAGAACTTGGAGTATAGTGAAAATAGCCAAACCATACAACCGTGGCGATGTATGCAGCTACTGCCAGGAGAAATTATGCTGTTCCCAAAAAAGAAATTACTAAATGAAAGGTCAGAAATTATGTCCAGATGTAATCTCACATCATATAAACATGGATAAAAGTGTTTTAAAATCCTTAAATAACTCTTCCCGAATTTTGGAAATTTTCGCTTACTTTTTCCATTATTCAAACATACAAACAGGGTTATTTTCCGAACGCTCGACTTTAAAAATTCAAGTCGAGCGTTCGGAAAATAACCCTGTTTGTATGTTTGAATAATGGAAAAAGTAAGTTATCTATATATATAAATGGCAATCTGTGAGACTGTTCCCTTTGCACGCCTACATTTTTTAAGCTACGTCATTCAAACTTTATAGGGACATATATCTACAGGGAAGCCAGGTCGACACATACAGTAATTTTTCCTTTCGCACCTTTTGTCCAATAGAGCTGATTGTTTACATTTGCTCAGTAAAACATCTAAGATCTAAGATGGTTGCTAAATTACGTCACAGAAATCAAATCACACGTGTCAAACGCGACTAAAATAAATTTTTACTAAAACAGAAATGAGTCTTTATATTTAATTTCTATTCCGACGTTTTAAAAATTCATTTGGTCAACAAAAAAATGTGAATATTTTTCCCCGTAATTTTGAAACAAAAGAAATATTTTTTAAAAAAGTGTTTAAAATATGTAAAAAGAAATGGCATCTCCTCCTACTACTAAAATGTTCTGAGTTGCACGGGCAACGCCGGGTTATGATGCTAGTTATAAGTGTTCTGAAGATACCGAAATGTTGATATCTAGTTTAATCATTTCCAAATTATATATATATATATGTAAGATTCGATCCAGGATGTTTTTTCCACCTGAATCCATCCTGCATATATACAAGTCAACCATCCGTCCGTGCATGGAGTACTGCTGCCATTTATGGTCAGGTGCCCCTGCCGTTCTCCTCAGTGTTCTTGACAAGCTCCAAAGGAGAGTCTGTAATGTGATAGGTACCGATCTGGCGACTCGACTGCAGCCACTTTCCCATCGTCGAAATGTGGCCTCCCTCTGTCTCTTCTATAAATACTTTCATGGCTTCTGCTCGGATGAGCTTAAGTCACTGATGCCTCCTCAACAGGTGTTTACCCGTGCAACCAGACTGGCAACTGGGTCCCACCCATTCACAGTCAGGTTAGCCAAATGCAGACGACAATTCTACTCCTGCAGCTTCCTCTCTCGCACTTCCCGCCTGTGGAACTCACTCCCGTATTCTTGCTTTCCTGACGGCTACGACCTCCAGAAATTTAAATGCAAAGGTTAATACTCATCTACTAACCACTGGACTCTAGCTCGCTCCCCTCCCCTGTATAATCTTCACTTTCTCTCCGCCCATGTATCTGTCATTGCACCTGCTTTCTCAGCTTTCTATTGTTCCTTTCTAACTAGCTTGTACTCCTCACTCTTTTCTAATTAATCTTTTTACATTTATGTAACCCCCTGCACATCAGTGGCGTTTCTGCCTTGCTCGGGGTGAAATGATTAAAAAAAAAAAATATATATATATATATATATATATATATATGGGAAGTGTTTAGGCAGCATTGGATCATTGTTATATGCACGTTAACACGATACAGCTGCACTTGTAACAGATTTAGTTGAGTGCATATAAAAATCATTCAAAGCCATTTTGACTAATTTATGGTTTACTCCTTTATATTGGGACGCTTGTTTTGTAAAACAAAGTCACAGCTACAACAGATAAATTTAAATTTTCTAAAATTATTATAAAAGAAAGCGTTCACGCGTGTGTTTTTTTAAATTACCTTCACAACGGAATGCATATTTCATCACAGTTACAATAAATTTGACTTTGTAATTTACCCCTAGGGATGATCTTTTACCACTGCAGGTGATCCTTCACTCCTAGTGATGATCTTTTACCCCTAGGGATGATCTTTTACTGCTAGAGATGATCTTTCACTCCTGGGGATGATCTTTTACCCTTAGGGATGATCTTTTACTGCTAGAGATGATCTTTCACTCCTAGGGATGATCTTTTACCCCTAGGCATGGTCTTTTACTGCTAGAGATGATCTTTCACTCTTAGGGATGATCTTTTACCCCTAGGGATGATCTTTTACTGTTAGAGCTGATCTTTCACTCCTAGGGATGATCTTTTACCCCTAGAGATGATCTTTTACTGTTAGAGGTTATCTTTCACTCCTAGGGATAATCTTTTACTCCTAGGGATGATCTGTTACCACTAGAGATGATCTTTCACTCCTAGGGATGATCTTTTACCCCTAGGGATGATCTTTTACTGTTAGAAGTGATTTTCACTCCTAGGGATGAACTTTTACCCCCTAGGGATGCTCTTTTACTGGTAAAGATGATCTTTCACTCTTAGGGATGATCTTTTACCCCTAGAGATGATCTTTTACTGTTAGAGGTGATCTTTCACTCCTAGGGATGATCTTTTACCCCTAAGGATGATCTTTTACTGTTAGAGGTCATCTTTCACTCCTAGGGATAATCTTTTACTTCTAGGGATGATCTGTTACCACTAGAGATGATCTTTCACTCCTAGGGATGATCTTTTACCCCTAGGGATGATCTTTTACTGTTAGAGATGATCTTTCACTCTTAGGGATGATCTTTTACTCCTAGGGATGATCCGTTACCACTAGAGATGATCTTTCACTCCTAGTGATGATCTTTTACCCCTAGGGATGATCTTTTACTACTAGAGATGATCTTTCACTCCTAGGGATGATCTTTTACTCCTAGCGATGATCTGTTACCACTAGAGATGATCTCTCACTCCTAGGGATGATCTCTTACTCCTAGCGATGATCTTCGAGGAGATCAAAAAGTACTATCAGTTAGAACACCATCTCCGTAAATGGCACATATATGTTGCGCTTTTGTACGGCGTTCTTTCGTCTCGAAAATTAAAACCACAGCGAATTACAAAACATCATCTCATTTTTATTCACGTTCACTTCAAATGGAAAACTTCATATATCATAGATTTCAGTCAAGTATGAAACAGAAACACATATTCAAACGTCACTTATTGAGAAACTCAAGAACTTTTCTTCCAGACCAAAACACGATCTTTTGATGTCTTCAGTAGAACCTCAGAGTTCATCGATATAGTTCATCTCGAAGTCAATTATTATGGATATGAAACCAAATGTTACAGACCAAATAAAGATTCACATTTTTTATTATTTCTAACAACGCCTGCAAAATGAGAAACCAACATTTTTTATTTACGTTCAAGCTGTATTCCTCATCTTTGCCGATATTATCACAACGTTTCGTGTGATTGATTTAACATATACTAAGAAATCTCCAAAAACCTTCTTAAATGCCTAAAGGCAGATAACAGAATCGATTGGTTATCCCAATGGCTTTCCATACTTAATACTTCTCGTCCCCGCTCTCGGGTAGTCAGGTGTGACGTCACACGCTGTAATGCGATTTTTGCTTCCAGCACACACGCACGTGTTTGCCGTTGCTTTGAAAATCTTCCACGCAAAAAAAAATAGACGACTACTACTATCGTTCGTCCGTGAACTGTTTAATAACACTCAATAATTGTCATCTTTGATAATGACTGATGTAAGCCGAAAGCTCAAAAAAGATTAAATAAAAAAATATATCACTATTGTGAATTTCCTTCTTCTTTCAACGATAATGCTATTAAGTTTATCAGACGAGATAAAAAGAATTTACATAAAATAATCGACAAAACTTGTCCATATTATTTAATGAAACATGCATCAATATATATATATATATATATATATATATATATATATATATATATATATATACTTAAAACATTTCATACTGGGGACATTATAAAAGATGGTTAACTTCTTTATAAGTTAACTTTGACAAAGGACAATGTAAATTTGTTGGATCCTACGAATTTTATCAATAAAGTTCGATTACATACAACACTATCGAAGTAGATCAATGGAAAACAAGAAAGTTTTCGGGTAAGCTCAATTAATTATGAATGTCACAGTTTGTTACTACAACAATTGTGGCATAAAACTTACTTAGAACACGTTTTTAGATTCTTTTCAAGCATAAAAGTAAAAAAAAAATATGACATTTCTTTTAGCTGTGGGAAAATGACCGTATGTATATTTCTTTTTTAATTTTCTTTTCACGAGAAAACTAAAACAAGAAATTAAAGTTATCAATAGTAAATTTTCAGATTATTTGCAATGGCTGATATTCTCCAAATTGTTTTTGTTTCTTTTTTCTAATATATTGCCATAAGTTCAAAAGGATACGTGATTTCAACTGGACAGAATAATACACATACCAATTTGTGTGCCCACGGTTAACGGCACAATAAATCATATTTGAAACATTATCAACGAAGTGGAACTTTCAACAAGTTCAATAAATCGATGTCTTTTTGCGAACATGTCAATTATAATGCTGCAATCAAGTTTTAATTTCTTTATGGAGAGACGAGGCTGACTATATGCTTAATTTTACAACAACCTGCACAATTATTGACGGCAAATCAATATTTCACTACAAATATAAAATTAAAACTACAAAAACTGCAAAAGATAATCCTAAAAACAACCACCAAGATTATCAAGATTAAATTGATAATAATGCTAATTGAAAAAAGATTATCGGGACGCTTTAAATGATAGAAAATTATAATTATCTCTGAACTAGCAGTATAGCCCGGCGTTGCTCAGGTGTAATGAAAGCTTTAAAAGTAATCCATGGTCCTGGAGCTCAGACTCAATCTAAAGAATATTTGTGTGAAGTTTGGTGAGAATCGGATAAAAATTGTGGATTTGTATAAAGGACATAGAGACAGATGAACAGACACACACAAACATCTTGCCTTATATATATATATATATATATATATATATATATATATATATATATATTATCGATTTTTTTCACTATTGTAAGAACTGCAACCTTGAAACTTCTGAATATCGTTTCTTATGTCTTTGTCTATGAGTGTATCAAATTTGATTAAATTCGGACCACTCCTTCTATAACCTGATTTTTTCGATTATTTAAATTTTCAAGAAAATCGATTCAGCCGTTTCGGAGTCTATAGGTAACGGACACACACACACACACACAGACAAAGTTCCATTTATAAATAAGTTTAGATTCATGTGTTTTATTTTGTGAATATAAATACACAATTTCAAATTCAACAGCTATGCATAATCGAATTAAACGTGGGGTTTAAGATAAAAAACATAAAATTGATTAACATTTTAAAATTGACTCTCTTTTGAGCACGAACAATGTATTAAAATTGATCAATTGAACAGCGATCAGAATTATACAAAAGACAAGTAATTAAATTGATTGCACATACATACACACATATTTTTTCTTACTTTAATCGTTTTATTTAGTGGATACCCACGTTTGTATAGAAATTCCACATTTATTGATAAGTCTATCCGCAACAATGAACATTTCAATTTACGTCAAAAGTTCTAACACAAATTTTCATACAGTCCATTGACGACACTTTCAAACAAACAATTTCAACATCTATGTAACTTAGGTATTTCTTGTTAATATTTGTTAAATACACTTTTATAATTGCAAATCGATGTTTTTTATAATTGCAAATCGATGTTTTGTTAATTTCCTTCCACTTTCGATTTGCTTATTTAATGAATGATTTTCAACGCTCATAAAAATAATAAGGATTTAGTGAAGAAGTTCCTTTCGGAAGTGGCCTTGTGCCATGTAAAAATTCAACAGAGAAATTAATCTTGCAATAAATCCTTACATACTCACTAACATTGTTTAATTTACACATGCAAAACTGCTGACAACTTTGTCATATATTTGAAATGATTTGTTTAAACATTATTTTTGACTGATACTCGTATTAAGTAGATATTCTGTCTTTAATTATAAACAGTATTATATATTTATATCTACCGGCCTAGATTTATTACGAAAACGTGTGTCATCCTCAGGATTCGAACCTGCGACCCCTATCCACATAGGGGAAGCTACCATGTGATCTGGCACGCCTTAGACCTCTCGACCACGAATGACCATCAGTCTAAACGAGGTTTTAATCAAGCCTATATAACACAATTTTCGATTTATCGCAATAACCATATCTGCTCTGAAATGAATCGTAATGTCAACAAATGTAAACATGTTACGGAAATTAACGAAGATTAACGAAACTTGGTTATAAACAACCGACAATTTGAAATGATTTGTTTGAACATTATTTTTGATCGATACTCGTATTTAAGTAGATATTCTGTTTATAATCAAGCAGTATACAAACATGTTACGAAAATTAACGAAGATTAACGAAACTTGGTTATAAACAACCGACAATTTGAAATGATTTGTTTAAACATTATTTTTGATCGATACTCGTATTTAAGTAGATATTCTGTTTATAATTGTTATGAAGATGGCCTGAGTCGGAGTGACAGAAGGCTGAGTCAGTATACTGACTGGAGCTTTATTCTACTAAAAATCTACTCCGGTAGCGAACTGTTCAAGAAAATGTCTGTCTACATCATGGAGAAAGGAAAGACTAAAACAAAGGGAAATTATTCAGTTCCGAAACGTCAAAGAAAGATTAGAGTGTTTTTTTATTATTTTCGCCACAATAATTAAACAGTATTATATATTTGTTTATACCTTACAAAATGTGTGTCATTAAACCTGCAACCCCTATCCACCTATGTTCGGTTATATTATTTTCATTACTCAGTCATGTATCACGTACACTCTAACCCGAATATAAACTTATATGTATGTAAAGTAACTTTATATGTGTGTATGTATGTATGTGTTTGTTGTATGCGTATATATTTACGTGTTTGCGTGTGTGTGTATGTTTGTGTATGATTGGTTGATTCGTTTTCTAAGGCTTATGAATCATTTTCAGGTCATTTAAAGATAGAAAATAGTTTTAGATTGTAAGAATGCTTTTGATGGGTGATAATAAAGATTTTAGTGATAGCTGAAGAAGAGGTGGATTAATCTCTTTCCCAAAGCTATTTACGTGGAAGTAAATTTAACGAATCCAAATCGAAATTGAACTCGGCCCTCTGATTAACAATTCCAAGCCATTATACATTACACCACTCACATATATAAGTTTGCAGCACATGGTAGGGTCAAGCACTAAGTACTTACCAGGAAGAATATCGCTTAACTTCGATGATATATATATATATATATATATATATATATATATATATATATATATTGTTCTGCATTACAAAATATAAAATAAAACAGAAGCAGTTTTTAGGGAAAAAATGTTCTAGCTAAGTTTGAACAATATCTAATTGCATTATTATTTTGTTTATGTCAAACCGCCTGCACTCGTTAAAATCGCACCAGTCTTCCGATCGATACTGATTCAACACTACCTGACCGGGCGGTTTAATTGTATGACATTAATAAGATTTGAAAAATGACTTGCTGGAAATCCAATTTTTATTCAGAAATACAAAACAAAAATTCTTAACGTTTTTATACATTTGCTATTTTCGCTAAACGTTGCGGAACAAATTACAATTGTTTTCGGTATTTCTTGTAAGTGTAACTTTGATAAACATACCAGAGCCACATATTTGTTGAAAAACATGAATTTTTGTTTCAAATTGACAACAGTAGAAACGGATAATGTCGCAATCTGCTCGTAATGTGTGTTTGCGTTTATTTTGTCTCCTAATCTACACACAGCTTTACAAATAAAGACATTAAATTGATATAGCCTCGTAGCTGTAATCTCTCACTAAAGATACATTTTTCATAATCTGAATTTTTTATTGTTGGCAAACGTTATTACTTCTACATAACGACCCAGTGTTAACGGTGTAGGAGAGTTATAACTCTAATGGAATAATTACAAACCCCTTTAAATTCACTTATATATATATATATATATATATATATATATATATTTTATATATTTTATACACACAAGTGAATTTAAGGGGGTTTGTAATTATTCCATTAAAGTTATGACTCTCCTACACCGTGTATATATATATATATATATATATATATATATATATATATATAGCTTTTGAGGTTTAAAAAAGAAATCACTGGACCGGCGTTTGGGAGCGAGGGAAAATTTACTCGCCCTAAAATCATTTTCCAAAATCATTTTACTCGACTGCATTTTCTTAATAGTCGCCTTACGTAAACATAGCGTGAATCGCTGACGGAAAACAAAAAATGAAATTTTAATTAACATTTCAAACGTTTTAGGAAGAATTTAAACATTTTAAAAAATAATAACAACAAAATTTGATCTTTTCTCTTAATAGCATAAACGTTTTGATGATAAAACTTTGTTTTTATTAAGTTTGAGCCCTTTTAACATCATGATATGGTGGCTTTTTGGCAATTGAGTGGAGTTACTTAAATTAGTATTTTCTTTCTTCTGTTTGACTACAACCTCCATCTCATAAATGATGAAAAATAACAAATCTGATTTTTCAACGATTTTCTATAAAAGAATTACTTGTATAATTTGTTTTCCGGTGCGTGGTTGAAAGAAGTATGCGTATTTCTTTTTCTTTCCTTGTTTACTTTTCGTAAGCGGGAGGAAATATAGATATTGAGTCAAGGATAATATTTTTTCCAAATGAGTTTCTAAAAATCTGTGAGCGTCTTTAATCTGGTTGACAGAGACATTTTGGCTCCACTCTGGAAGCGGTAATTAAACGAATGTTTACACTGACCGGGATGATAAAAGCAAAGCCAGAAAGAGCTTGTCAGTCTAAATTCCAATTGTCAGATCTTGCTTTGATAATTGCGAAATACCACTGTCTTTTGTTTAACGGCATCAGGCTCCATGCATAAGACCAAAGAGTTCAAAATGTCATTGTAGGTCATTCTAAGTAACTTGTGAATCTTCAATGGCATACTTTTGGGTTGTAAAAGTAATCAGATTTTCTTTTCCTTTATTTGAAGGGACACGTTTCATTGCGAGATTTTTAATCCACCGAAGGTGTTAAAGCAATATACTTTAATCGCCCAATTAAGCTTTTAATTGACTGAGTCGATCATATATATATATATAATCGTGACAATGAGAAACACCTAGACGTGGTAACAAAACACGGGTATTATTTTTTATCTGGTTAAGGTGGCGATCTCCTAATTAGAATTTCGGATTGCCAAGGTAGACAACTCGGGATTGCCAGGCCGTTTTAAAGCATGGATTTATCAACATGCTGTGCTCCCGAGAATACTCTGGTGTTTGTTGATCTATGATTTCCCAATGACATCTGTGAAATCAATGGAAAAACTTATCGTCTATCTCCGTAGATGGCTAGAACAGCCGAGGAGTAATATCGCGTTATATGGCAATTCAAACACACTTCAACTTAAATTTAAAGGGTTAGTGCAGAAGTTTGTCGTCTCTCAAACAAGAAATTTACTTCAGTATAGGGGCTCTAAGAACCCCAAAGTGGCAGCAGCGTCTATTAAGGTTCGTACTGAAAGGAAATGGAGTGCAAGGAGTGAACTTGGTATTGCGAAGGAGCGTTTAGAGTAGAGGGGTCGCGTGGAGAAGGTGGCATCAGGTCTTGCAGGACTTGGTTTATTTTCTGGTATCTAAGTCGAAAAACTGTAGGTAAACAGAAAATGAAAACCATTCCGAGGGATGTACGAGCCAAAATGGAGATAAAAAGAATATGGTCACGATGAGAGAACTTCTTTGAAAGGAAAATTAGCTGGTCGGAGATATCGTACTCCGAAGCCAGTCGGATAAATTTTCTTGTAAAATCCGTATACGATTTTTTCTACCAAGTCGGGCAAACATATATACTTAGGGGATGAGTGAAACATCACTATGTATACCCAGTGCCGAGAAAGGAACGCTAAAGCATATTCTAAGCGCCTATCCCAGAGCTCTTAGGGATGGAAGTTACCGCTGGAGACATGATTGGCTGAAGAGATTGGCAGGAGCGGTGACTGCAGCAATCAACAGGTGTAGTTGAAAGCCTAAATAAAGTCGATCTATGTCAATGCCGGTGAAAAATCCTCTTCGGTATGTAAATCGCCAGCTTGCTTACTCTCTTCTGCCTGAGATTGGAAATTAAGAGTAGACATCGTGAGCCAATTGAAAGTCCCGGGGCAGATAGCGACAACTCCCCTATGGCCGGATTTAGTAATCTGATCATTGAGCTCCAGGCAGGCTATTATGATCGAACTCATGGTACCTTGAGAGGAGAATATGGAGAAAGCCTTTGAAAGAAAACCTGCAAAATGCTAGGAGTTAGTTAAGAAACGCAGGTCTAACCAATAGCGGACTCTCTGTTTTCCGATTGAAGTTGAATGCCGTGATTTTGTAGGAAGATCTTTAGACAGAACTTTAAGCCAGCTTGAAGTCAGTGGAAGGAGAAAGAGAAATGACATCAGAACTGTTTAAGAATCTTCAGAGAAGGTCTCGAAATGGATATGGGTTAAAATCTCAGTCCAATGAAGATCTATGACAAAGATCGCTGTTTGAGAGGAGGCTCAAATAGAAAAAGAAGGAGAAAAATGAAGGATGGAGAAAAGGTTTGTGATCATAATTCAAATGTCCAATGAATGTGTATGAATTTTTCAGTAAGGATTGATAGGAGAAATTAACTGCGTAAGAGTTAAGTCTGGAGGAGATCATGAGGAGTGTTGGTCATTCCATGTATTGTTCTAAAAAGAGAAAGACGAGTATTCAATTTGTTCTTTTTAGTATCGTCTTGGCTGTAGCGGAAGTGACGTACTCTGTATCTGGAAAGACAAGTATTCAGCATCTTTTTTTTTGTCTCGTCTTGACCGAGGCGGAAGTAACGTACAGCGTTTCTGATTAGTTGCTTGACATTTCATAACTGTTGTTGTGCGCTTGAGGATTACAGGATCGGCTGCTGGATTAACATTGTTCCGATAGGGTCTCTTTGGGTGAACAAGAATGATGTTGAAAAATTCAAAAATAACATCAATAATGAGGCGATTCTGTGCACACGTAGAAGTGTATTCATGTCAAATGTTGTGTTCAAGAAATGATTGACAGTAATAATTAATAACTTCGTGAGTTCGGATCAAATTTAATTCAAACACGGATCGGAATCCGACAGGACGATTAGATAAATAATAAGAAAATTGTCTACAGTCTTTCTCGTATGTTTTTATAGATATGTGTAATAAATGTCCAGATAATTTATTTGAAAAATACAATACATGTCTGGAGTTTTCGTACCTCGATTTTATATTGCGTGCTAAGAGATAAATGTTACGATTAGTGCCTGAAAATGGAAAACGAGCCAACATTTTCGTTGATGCACGTGTTGACAGCCTGTCCATGTTTACTGTCTGTCCGACAGTGATAATGTCACTTACTTGTGTAGATTGAGGAGAAAAGTAGAATGGATTCTCCCTGGTGAAGAAGTGAATTAATGATACTTATAATTGTTATAATTATTTTATTACAATTATTTTTTTACGTATTTTTCTTTACTTTTATGAACACGACAAGAGAAACTATTACATGCTTTGAATAGTACAAAAGATTATGTGTGTTAACTCTCATAATTCTTTGTCTTTCTTCCATTGCATGTCCGTTATTCACTGCCTTTGCCGCAGATAAATAAGAGAAAATTCTGTTTTGACAGTGAGATAACCATGTGAAAACGATAATATTATAGTGTTGTGGGGGAGTTACCAACTTAATAATGGGTTCTTCTTTGCCTATATTAACCGAGAGTTAATTACTCTCGAGGGCGTGTGCAGGAGTGAGAGAGATTCTCGTGAGGACTCTTGTGTGGAGTGAGCAAGGGAGACAGAGACTCTGGTTCCGAGTACGACTTCAGTTCAGCGCAAGCTATTATTACTTTCCTCTTTATATCTCATTGTATCTCTTTGTATTTGTTTGTATTTCTTCTTGACGTAATTATATGTTCTTGAACCTACCACCTTGTTGACTTATTGTTTTATGGTCCCATACCGGGTCCATATCGCATAGACACTGTTGGTGTTAGTCAGTAATATGTACTCATAATAATAAGAAGTAAAAAATAAATAAAGAAAACTCATTTTGATAACAATGAAATTGTTGGATATTTATTTTGAAACAAAAATATATCGTAATATTTCCTTAATAAAACATTAATAATAATAAACCAAAATATCTATTAAAATAAAAATTTACATTCTACACCGTCCCATTATCTCAGATAAGTAATGAACCATTCCGTTTCGTTTGCAAGAAATGATGGAAGACGCAGATAATCATATAATATTTTGGTTTTCGTGAGAAAAACAAAGTATACGTAAATGATAATGAAAGCGAAAGAAATTGTCTGTAACGGTAGAATGAGCTTATTATATTATTTTAATGTTTCATAATTCTCTTTTTTACGTCTCTTTTATAATATTTCGAATCAGTTCACCCCAGGCAAGGTGATAAAGTCATTAAGATGCAATAGGATACTGATAGTTAAAAGAATGAGAAGATTTTAGAAGGAAACGGAGACCCAATCCTAAATAGGAAAAACGAGATAAACATCTTCTTACATGTGCTCTGTCCTTTTAGGACGTAGGCGATCATGGATTTCTGTGTCTCCCTATCCCTGGTGGCTCTTAGCACGCCTTCTCCTGTTACACCATACAACACTCGTTCCATCATCCAATTGATTAGGTCCTTCAAATATGTTATCCGTTGCCTTCCCCTGTCTCTTTTTCTCTCTATCTGGCTTGTTAGTATTTTGTCAAACGCCTTCACATAATCAATAAAGCACAGGTATGTCCTTCTTTATTTGTATTACCCTTTCAGAGAGCATCCTAATCATAAATATGACGTTCCTTGTTCCAGTGTCTTTGACGAAACCACACTGTTCTTGCCCTATCTCTGGCCTGATTCCGCTTCTCGTTCTAATCATCAGGATTCGAACGATCAGATTAGTCCTGTATAAAAGACCCGGAAGGGATTATATTATTATTCATGTGTAATTGATTATTTTCCTTTTTTTATTATATATTTTAGGTAGATACAAAGTGATTATTGACAATCGGATTATAAAGTCACGTGTTTCACATATTTTGTAAAAACTGTTGAGATCAAATAGAAAAAGATATTAGTAGAATGTCCGCGGTTGCCTTATAATCGTGGACTATGTTTTTAAACATTTCACCCCAAGCAAGACATTCCACTGCCACTATTGCGCAAGGGGTTATATAGGGGAAGGTAAAGAGAAAGAGTGGTTAGATATAGGAAATGTCAGGTGACAGATGGGTAAGGATACCAAGGCTAATGGGGAGAGTGTTTGAAAGAATGGATGCAAGTTAGTGTGTTAGGAGGTGTCTATTGACCTTACATTTAAACTCCTGGAGATTGTAGCCGTCGGGGAAGCAAACATGTGGAAGGGAATTTCACAGTCGGGAAACTCTTGGAGTAGAAGTTACGGTTGCATTTTATCGGTTTCACTGCAAAAGGGTGGGATCTAGTTGCTAATCTAGTATCTCGTGTAAATTCGTACCTAGGGGGCACCAGTGATCTACGTTCATCGGAGCAGAAGCCGTGAAAGTATTTATAGAAGAGACACAGGGAAGCCACGTTGCGCCGGTGAGAGAGTGACTGCAGCCGGTCTGCCATGTCGATATCGGTCACATTACAAACTCTCTGTTGTATTTTGTCAAGAACCCCGAGGAGAATAGCAGGGGCACCCAACCAGATGTGGCAGCAGTATTCAATGCACAGGCGGATGGTAGATTTCTATATGTGCAGGATAGATTCAGACGGAAATAACTTCCAGGCCCTGCACAGTGAACCGACTTTGATAGCAGCGGATTTAGCAATGGATTCGATACAGACATTCCACTTGAGGTCCGTTGAAAGTGTGAGACCGAGGAGGCGTAGTGTTTTACTCTCTGGGAGATAAGCCTGGTCCATGTTAATGGGAGGTAGGTGCGGATGTCTATGATGGTTAATTGATAGCAGCAAGTAACGTATTCACTCATTAAATTAGGAATGTTTGAAAACATTGGAAACCGTAACATTTTTATGAGTACTCCTAGTTAAAATATATTGTATTTTTATTGTCTTTTTATTTTTAGTTTATGGCTTTAGATTCAAGTTGGTATAATCTTTGGCTTTAAATTTACGCTGTATCGGTCTTCAGAATTTACTTCATGTTTTTTTTTCTTTTGCTTTTGTCATGAACTTGGTATGTTTGACTCGTAGGCGTGAACGGCAAAGGCTACAAGTTGCTAAGAGTGGCTGATATTGCAAAACCGATTGGTCAAATACTAATCGGGTCTGAGGACAATTTAACCATAAGTACATTTATGCCATCTACTCAAAAAATAGAAACTCAACAGAATCACGGAATTCAATGCTAACGTCTCGCGTGAACAAACGAGATAACACTGATGAAGATGCAATACTAGCACTAAGGAAACACAATCAAACGTAGAATATATACTGCGGGCATTTGGGTTGTGTTTTGGTAACCACAAAACGTTTGGTAAACACTTAATCATTAATACCTGTCTCGTCACACACTTCATTTGAAAAGGTCCATAGACGTATTGCAATAGTATCAGAATGTTTAAAACATATTCTAGATTTGTCAGTTATGAGTAGGAGAAAAAACGTGGGATGAAGAAGAAATTGGGCAACCAGACTGTGAAAGAGGCACATCTAAATCGTAACACACACACACACACACACACACACACACACACACACACACACACACACACACACACACACACACACACACACACACACACACACACACACACACACACACACACACACACACACACACACACACACACACACATTGTAAAATCATATCAAGACATACTTTAAGTATGTCTTGATATGATTTTACGGTGTTTATTTATATAACAAGTGTACCCCTGCCGTCAAAAATGAAATTAAAATATTTTAGAGGATTACTAGCTGATTATCCTCCCTGAACATGACAGGATATATATATATATATATATATATATATATATATATATATATATATATATACACGAAAAAAATCGCAAGATCGCCAAGACCTACCGCGGTTTCGCACAACGGCTCGTCACAACGGCTGACGAGCCGTTGTGCGAAACCGCGGTAGGTCTTGGCGATCTTGCGATTTTTTTCGTGTGTTTTTGCTCTGCGTAACTGCCTTTTGGTTAACACTTTTGGTTAGTTTGTATCGAGCACTTTTCTTTCCTGGTGGTTCGTTCCGTTAGAGGGTTTTTTCTTTACTGTGAAGAACCGTATGCATTGTCGGTCCTACGCAGTTTTCTTTTTTTGTCCCCTCTTTGTCCAAAGCTCTATAGCCGAGGACGGTAACGGAGTTAGATTCTGTTGCTTATTCATAGTCTTTAAAAGATTCTTGTGTAATATTTTAAGAGTAGAATACGGACAGAGTCGGTTTTATTATCATTATTATTATATATATATATATATATATTGTTAGGTTATCCCGGACGATCACCCATTTATGTTACGTGTTAAGCGTAACACAAGAAAAATAAAAATTATGGACCAAAACTCGGAGTTAAAATACAAATATTTAATTCACAAAACATTAGATAGAAATATTTACAAATATACAGTTTAGCATTCAAATAGAAACATAGAGTTACGAGGAAGAGAAGGGGAGGGGAGGGAAGGCAATATATTTGAATAGGAAAGTTAAATACTATACTTTTTGGTAATCGTTCAATACGTATATAAAGACTAATTATGGGCTTGGTCAGTGAAAATATGTATTTACTCAGATAGTTCCATAAGTTTCTCTTTCAGGTTTTAGTTGTTCGGACTTTTCTGTGAGATTTTTTCGGCTGGATATAATTCCTTGAATCTTAACCGGAGTTGATATGGCAGCAAATCCTCTTAACAACTCTTTCAAGTTTTAGTTTGTCGTCGACTTAGAGAGATTCTTTCGGCTGGATCTAAATCTTTGAATTGAAACCGGTGCTGATGAGGTCAGCACATCCTTTTATCAACTGTTCCAAGTTTTAGTTTTTGTCGTAGACTTAGAGAGATTCTTTCGGCTGGATATACATCCCTGAATCAAAACCGAAGCTGACAAGGTCAACCCATTCTGCTATCAACTAACTGCCCCGTGCCCAAAATTTATTTTTATGGGGGCTAACACCTAATTTGAATATTTCTAGAACCTTTCGAAATTTCTTGACTCTACTTCCTGAATTAAAACTTTTTTGGAATAACACGTAGAACCCAATATTATCCCTTACTACAACTTTGTAGACATTATTATTATTTTTATATATAAATACACCCTCGTAACAATACGCTCTCACACCCTGATTGAGCACTCTGGAAAAATGTGAGACTTTGAAAAACAGTCGCTACTCTAGCATGTACGCATCGCTCATTCAATAATGAATTAGAGCACACTGGAAATTGGGCATGTATAATGATAATATACGCGCTAAAAATCTGCCTTCTTCTACCGAGCGCCCATAGCCCAGAGGTAGAATCGCCGACTGACGTCAATTCGGCCGGGTTTCAATCCTGGGTTAAAAGCAATCGGAGTCTAACCGTACTGATGAGCTGCGATACAGCAAAACAGATCTGTCTGCGGATGACTATATATATATATATATATATATATATATGTGTGTGTGTGTGTGTGTGTGTGTGTGTTAGTCATCCACATACAAGCCTGTTTCGCTGTATCACAGCTCATCATTGTGGCTAGACACATCCGGTATACTATTTGACAACGTAATTATTACAAAGAAATAAAATAATAACCCACTGTTAAAGAGTATAGACGCGACAAGAGCTTTCATAAGTGACAGTAAAGTTTAATAACTGGTAGTAAAGAGAATTAACTGAGCCGCCGTTGCTTCGCTATTGTTTTTTTAATTAATTGAGTCAACGCTGCCTCGCAATTGTCTCTTTAATGAACTGAGTCGACGCTGTTTCACTATTGTTTCTCTAATGAACTGAGCCGACGCTGCCTCGCTATGGTCTCTCTAATGAACGGAACCGACACTGCCTCGATATTTTGTCTTTAATGAACTGAAGCGACGCTGCCTAGCTAATGTCTTTCTCTCCATTAGCATGACAGGATATATATCTATATATATATATATATATATATGTGTGTGTGTGTGTGTGTGTGTGTGTGTGTGTGTGTGTGTGTGTGTGTGTGTGTTTGTGTTCCACGGCTTTTATTATAATACATAGCAAATACAATGATACTGATTCGACGTGCAAAACTAAACAAAACATCAATCATGCATTTCGGATGTTTAGGCTTGCGTTATGTCATGCAAAAGATTTCAACCGAAAAGTGTTCAAGAAACAAAGGTTATAGTCTTCATTCTTTTTCTTTATTATGACTTTCACTCATTTCATCATGAACTCCTCTGTTTCATTTTTCATCCATCACTTTGCCTTTTGGCTTCATCTTTTTGACAATATGTAATTGCCAAATTATAATTCAGAAAAAAAAAAGATTCAGCTGTTTTATTCGGTCCAGCTCTTAGTCACCTTGCCAGCTGATGAATGAAATTCCTTGGCTGCCCCACTTTTCCATTATATATTCATTGCACTTTTTTTTTCAGTAAAGTTCACATCTACCGTAATTACCACTTCTAAAGATAAATAAATTTCCCTCTTGTCTCGGTCCTCTTAATTCCTGTGCTTTTCAGAAAGACAACAGAAAAATCGTTATTTTGCCTCAGTCTTCTATTTGTAGATGAATGCTAATATATGTTCAGCAAACAAACACTGAATTCTTAAAGAAAATCTCATATGTTATAAGATAAAAAAGAGTGTTCAAACGAAGGAAAATAATTATATTTTAACTGTATTTTTACGTGACCATCTATACTGAAGAACTTCCCAGTTAATCAATAGTTAAATTCATAGCTAATGTTAGATGAATAGCAATAGGATTAAATTTTAGCTTCTTTTTTATTTTTGTAACTAATATCAATGCTAACTCTTTTTCTTGTGAGTAAACTAATCAATGTTTTAATGTTATGATCAATAATCTAAACTTATTTATAAACGGAACTTTGTCTGTGTGTGTGTGTGTCCGTTACCTATAGACTCCGAAACGGCTGAACCGATTTTCTTGAAAATTTACACAGTTGTACTATAAGCGTCTGCGAGTGTTCTTAGCTAGGTTTTGTGTCGAGGTACAACCAATAAATATCGAAAATCGATAATCGAAAAAATCAGGTTATAGATGAAATGGTCCGATTTTAATTAAATTTGATGCACTCATAGACAAAGACATAAGAAACTATATTCAGAAGTTTCAAGCTTGCAGTTCTTGCAATAGTGCAGCAAATCGATACTATATATATATATATATATAGATATATATATATATATATATATATATATATATAAAAGGCAGGATGTTTGTGTGTGTGTGTGTGTGTGTGTGTGTGTGTCTGTTTATCTGTCTGTATGTCTGTATTTTTTCAGCCCCTTTATTTTAGTTTTTGCTTCGGGTTTGGCTCTAAATAGGTATAATTGTAGTTCTTAGTCTCAGCCATGATACCATTTACTCAGAGGATTTATTTAGCTTTCAAAATTCAGTTTACGACGAAAAATTCCTATTTGATATCGACACCAGGAAATCAAAATTTGACTTACATCCATTCATTTTTCTTTCAGTCTACGATTTCGCTTTAACTGGAAAAAACTATTGCTTTTTTATCTTTTGTGCCAACGTCTAAAGTGTCTGAGTTCCAGGACCATGGATTAGTTTTAAAGTTTTCATTACACCCGAGCAACGCCGGGCTATACTGCTAGTCTGTTATATTTAGGAAATGACAATGTCTTCTATTTCTGAGATTCTGAAAAGTAATGCTGTGAAAGTTTTATAATTCGAGAATATAATACAAAAAGGAAACTAAAAGACCCCCTACAGAAGGTAGCAGAAGAAAGTAACAAAAAAGGACTAGAAATAAACTGCAAGAAAACCGAATGCATGGACATCAGTAAAAAGGGCAGCCCAAAATGCCAAATACAGGTCGAGGACACCGGAATCAAGCAGGTACAAAAATTTAAATACCTGGGAAGCATTATGACAGAAGACGGAAAGTGTGACACAGAGATCCGAAGGCGATTTGGCATGGCGAAGGAAGCATTCCAGAAGTTGAGTAAAGTATTAAGAAATAGGACAATTTCGCTAGACACAAAGAAGAGAGTACTAGATTGCTATGTGTTGTCAGTTCTTCAATATGGCAGTGAATGCTGGACAATACCACCAAAGATGAAGGAAAATCTTGAAGCAACTGAAATGTGGTTCTACAGAAGGATGCTGCGAATATCATGGATCGAGTATGTGGGAAATGATGAGGTCTTGGAAATGATGGAAACAAAAAGGAAATTAATACTGAGCATCAGGAAGAGACAGCTGAAGTTTCTTGGACACAGAATGAGGAAGGAGGGCTAGGAGAATCTGATACTAACAGGCCAGATACAGAGAAAAAGAGACAGGGGAAAGCAGCGGATAACATATTTGAAAGACCTAATCAGGTGAATGGCGGAACGAGGATTGCATGGTGTAGCAGGAGAAGGCATGCTTAGAGCCACTAGAGATAGGGAAAAGTGGAAGGACATGATCGCCTACGTCCTGAAGGGATAAGGCACATAGAAGAAGAAGTATTATCTTGACAAGTGCCTTCCACTGTAGGCTAGATATCTACGGACATTGGGAACGTTTTGCTTAGATGGGTTTTGTGTATGTCCCGCGCAAAGTAGTCTTTTGCAGCTCTGAAAAGCTGATGTGGCCAGGAATTTAACTTACACAGGACAATTTCGCTAGAAACAAAGAAGAGAGTACTGGATTGCTATGTGATGCCAGTTCTTCAATATGGCAGTGCATGCTGGACAATATCATCAATGATGAAAGAGAGACTTGAAGCAACTGAAATGTGCTTCTATAGAAGGAGGCTGCGGATATGATGATGCAATATTGTAGTGAATGCTGGACAATATCTTCAAAGATGAAGGAAAAACTTGAAGCAGCTGAAAGGTGATTCTACAAAAGCATACTGGATATAAAATGGGGGATCAGTTCCATATTACAATCAATATATAAACTAACCCCTCACTTTGTGATCACAGCAGTTTCTATACATTTATATTCCTGAGATCCAAAAGCACAAGCCCAGAAGTTGAGTAAAGTATTAAGAAACAGGAAATATGGCAATGAATGCTGGAAAATATCATCAAATTTGAAAGAAAAACTTGAAGCAGCTGAAATATGGTTCGATAGAAGGATGCTGCGGATATCATGGATCGTGCTTGTGAGCAATGCTGAGGTTTTAGAAAAGATGGAAACGGAAAGAAAATTAATACTGAGCATTAGGAATAGACAGCTAAAGTTCCTGGGACATGCAATGAGGAAGGATGGCTTGGAGAAACTGATACTAAAAAGCCAGATAGAAGGAAAAACAGACAGGGAAAAGCAGCAGATAACATATTTGAAGGACCTAATAAGGTGGATGACGGAACAAGGATTGCATGGTGTAACAGGGGAAGGCGTTCTCAGAGCCACCAGGGTAGGGAATGTGGAAGAACATGATCGCCTACGTTCTGAAGGGACAAGGCACATAGAAGAAGAAGAAGAAGAAGAAGAAGAAGAAGAAGAATACAAATTAACTAAAAATGTCTATGTCATTTTTTATTAATTTGAAAAAAAAATGTATACAAAACTGTTGCGAGGTTCTCCTTTTTAATAATGATAGATTCCTCCAGAGAATACTTATATTACTGCTATAGAAGCGAAACTCATGGATACCGAGGTTTTACAGAGAATTAACCGGAGAATACGAGAGTTCAGAGAGAGATTAACAGTTAGTACTAGTAGTTCAGAGTAGCTCTGTGCGCCACTAATCGAGAAGATTATTACGCAGTACCCGTCAGCTTCCGACGCGGACATACTCAATATACTACGGCTTCACTTCCAGAGACTTGTACATATACCTTTTACTAACCCGCATTCCTGGACTTCTAATCTTCATTCAAGTCTGTATCCTTACGGTAATACACTTATTTTCTATTTCAAGTACTGGTCGTTGTTCATATATCTGTGCAGGCCCCATTCCCTGGATTCACAAATACGCTAGTTCCCAAGGTAATCCCCATCGGCATCAAGAACCTTTTGCCAATTTGCATCTAGATGCGTAATTCCCGGAAGATAAATATCAGGTATTTTGGACGCAAAGAAATCGGTAAGTTTCTGCCGCAAGTTTATCTCATTTTAGAAGGATTTTCCACGAAGGTTGTTGTCTAGGGAATATAAGAGATGGTAATCTGTTAGTGCAATGTATGGGGAGTAATGTGGATAACACAGTGTCTCCCAATCAATCGCTGTATGGTATCCCAGGTCATCCGCACTACTTGATGCCTGGCACTTTCACGGAGCAACAGTATACCTTTGCGATTAACCAATTCTGGCTACACACACGTTCCAAATGCGAGTACAAGTCCGTAGTGATTGTTCGGGCCGTTCGTAGTATTTGATAATGTACCACTTGTAGACATCTAGCAGATACATTGAATGACCTTCAGTGAGTTTAGAAGTGGTCTTGTAATGATGACAACTAATATCTGGGACGCTTAGGGGTGTTTTTTCTTTCATCACTAGGGAGCATTTTATCAAATATCGGTATGTTGCGTTGCCGAGAAAGTAATGGCTGTCACTCGTTGTTGCTTGGTAGCCCCCGACAATGTCTAACCTACCCACTTGAATTTGTAAACTACCGGCCATAATTATGAGGCCACCCCAGTGTTTTAAAAACTGATATATTTCATACTATTTTTTCGTATTTATTGCCAAGTGAATAACTGTAAATGAAAATAGAATGGTTCTTTTGTTAATATTGCACGATAATGTATTCAGCAAATGAATTTATAAATATTTAGTAATTACATATATTGCAGTTTCATCAATGAAAGAAGGAAGAAAATTTACGGTGATTCGGACGAGTTTATCTTTGCTTCCTTGTAAAATTTTGCAAAGTAATGACAACAAAAAAGCATTATATTTTCATTTGGCAATAAATACTGAGAATAGTATGAAATACAATCATTTCTTTAAAAAAAAACTGGGCTTGCCTAATAACTATGGCCGGTAATGTACGTCTTCCGTATGCGGTGCAGGTGAAGTTTGGAAAGCTCATATGTCCATCTCCAGATCCTCTTCATCCAGGACCTATAGCAGGCCACTACGGAGTTCATCACAAAGGAAGAACAACTCTCTAGATCTGAACGTCTGGAACAAATGCCTGGCGGCACGTTCACAAACATTATCCCCAATGACTTGGCGTGGCTGCGGACAGGCTCACTTTAGTCATAAAGCATAGAGCACTAAATGGGCTGCTTCGACGCCACCATCTTTTCTCACCAAGACTCGAGCTTTTGTTGATGTGTGTGCGTAACGCATCTGCTCTGGTCAAGAGCAACGACTCCATACGCTGCTTTCCCGACACGTGACATACTCATTTGCATATCAATCTCTTTTTTCACATATAAAAAATGTAAAAAAATATCGGCAGAGATGTTTTCATTACCTTATATATTTAAATTTTATTGAAACTTCTAACCAAACATTCTCGGATATAAAGAAAATTAACAGCGAAAGTCATGGAGGTATTATTGTCAGCTAAATTGGCTAGACGAGACGTAGTTTGCGATAGACTTCTTAAATACATGGTAAATAAAATAGGCAGTCATACTTTTTTTTCAGTTAATAAACAAAGAGGAACAGTTGAGAGTTCCACAAACATTGTCAATTTTTTGTCTTCATTTCATGAGAAGTTGTTTCGATTCTTCTTAAAGAAAAAAGTATATATCTTTTGAAGACGCCGCTATTTTGAATTCCAAGAAAAAAGCAATAGAAACACGAATTCTATACTGTGTATGCAAATTGGAAAATTTAAACATAGAATTGCTCTAGTTTTATGTTGACAATGTTTTTGTTTTTATGCAGAGGACTAAGTCTATATAATCATTAGGACTTGATTTCATACATGAGTATTTAAAAGGGGATTCCATATCTGTTGAATGTACTTAATGGCTGACAATATCCATCAGAACACAAAAAAGTTCTTGCACGATGGATACTTGACAGAAAATCATCGCATGCACAGTAAGATGCCAGCAAATCTAGATCGAGCCGAACGATACTGAGATCGCAAAAAAACTAAAAAAGCCAAAATTGAATATGAATTTAGCCCAAAATCTTAACGACTGAAAGCCAAATTCCTCCATTTCAAGGGTCACTATCAAATGAACTTCCGCTGCAGAAATAAGGCAAAAGAACTACGACAATACGCCGACGGTCAAAATATGAGATAATTCTTGTCAGCAATTAAGGAAGAATACATTCATCTTGCGTTTGTGTTGTGGTGTAACGGATATCGGCTCAGTAATGAGAAATAGGAGAGCCGAGTTCGAATTCTATTGGAATTCGTTTCATTGATTTACGCAAAAATACTTTTGATATTAATTAATCTCTTCTCCCTCCATTTATGGGTTGAATAGCAGAACAGATTGAGTTCTGTAGCCTTAGTCAAAACCCAGTCTATTACGGGAATATCTTCTGCCTCCTTTAGAAACATGATCGTTCAAATATGTATTACGTATGGCAATGAACTGGCTGATATTCATCTTGAAAACGGATGACGTTAGTGAGACTCAAGACACAAAACATTCTAGCGAGATAGCAAGAACATTTACAGATGCGTCCCTCAGGCCCCGATGCGACAACCCTACCACTCTTGGTTTTGAAACTGCGGTCAAGTCAATCCAATCCATTAGATACCCACAACCTGATGACATTCCTTTTGAACTGATCAAGCATGACGGATTACCTATCAAAATAAAAATCTGTCTTTCAAATACGGGTATGGGAAAAGAGGAAAGTTCCATCTGATCTGAAGCATGTGAATATTGTTACCATCTTCAAGAAATTAGATAGAAGCGTTTGTGGATACTACTGCAAAAATTCTCTCCTGTGCGTCGCAGGGAAAGTTCTCGCCAGCATTTTTCTCAGTCGCCTTCTCTTCTTATTTTATGTGGCCTGTCCCTTCAGGACTTAGGTGATCATGGCTTTCCACGTCTCCCTGTCCATGGTGGCTCTGAGCACGCCTTCTCCTGTTACACCGTGCAATCCTTGTTCTGTCATCTACCTGATTAGGTATTTCAAATATGTTATCCGTTGCTTTCCCCTGTCTCGTTTTCCCTCTATCTAGCCTGTTAGTATAAGGTTCTCCAGGCCCTCATTGCGTGTCCCAGGAACTTCAGCTGTCTCTTCCCCATTGCTCAGTATTAATTTCCTTTTGGTTTCCATCATTGTCAAGACCTCATCACCTTGTCAAGAAACACCATCCATGAAATTCAATGTAGTGTCAGGGCCAACAGAGTAAACTTCAATATGATTATCTCCGTGAGAAAAATCTGGAAAAAGTGCAGAGAACAGGGATTCATTTTCTATTATCTTGAAGATGCGTTGACAGTGTTTCAAAACCAGTCGTATGGCAGATCTACGGACGATATGGATGCCACAATAAATTCCCGGTGCTCATTCGAGGTCTATTTGAGGCAATGATGAATCGTGTCTAACATCAAACCAGCCCTTTGGAACCGTTCTCCATTAGAGTGAGCTTAAAACAAGGGCGCGTGCTTGCTCCTTAAAACAAAACCCCTGGAATCGACTTTCGATACCGCACCGATTACCACCTCTTTAACATAGCTTACCTTCAGTACCAGGCTCGAACAACAAATGCACGAGTCACAGAGCTTCAATATACTAATGACAACTGCACCTTCGCCCATCAATGGCTCCAGAACTCAGCAAACTTCTCCAGAGCATTCATGTGCTACGAACTTACCATCAACATGGAAATGACCACTACCTGTTGTCAAGATCACCATCAGTGGTCTTGACACAGATAATGTTAAATAATAATTTCTAACCCTGGGTAGTGTACTAACATCAAATGCATCTACATGGAAAAACGTCAATATCCGAATCGAGAGTTCCTACGAAGCATACAGGGAGCTATTCGTAAGAGCCTTCAGCAATTCAAACCACCAAGCTCATGCTCAAAACCAGCTTGGAGAGAATATTGCATTATATAGCTTTGGTTGGCAACCAGTCTACCGCAGAAATAATTGACACTCTACTGCGGAAAATCCTGCAAGCGCTCTCTTCCAACATGTCCTGATCCATCAAAAAATTAAGATAAGAATAATATCTTCTGTTAATGCGCCTACTGAGTAAGTAACTGATGATGATGACTAGATTAGCAACAAGGTTTCATAAATTTACAGTTGAAGGGTTAAATGAAACCGTAAGTTCTATGCTAAGAGTTTCTTTTCTTGGATGTCACGCTTGTAGAACAGTTTTACGACACCATGCATTATTCAACTTTGTAAATGCAATGTCACTCATTATCTACTACCTTCCTTATTAATCTTCTAGTATTCTCGCCTCTTAATAATTTTTTTCTATTTTCATTGTTTTATACTCAGTAGCCTATAAGAGCTTTATGAACTTACATGTGGTGAAATAATGTTTTAAAAAATGCTAAAGCTGAGTTCAGAATATTGGCTTCGAGCGATGAAAATATTCAGAATTAAGCAACAAATGCATGCCAATATCCAGTTGTGAAACATAATACAGATATGCACATAAAGTCCGTGCGCACTTTTAAAAATATACAACTTTACTTGTATTTGTGATAGAAAGTGTCTGTAAAAATGTTATAAGTTTTAATGTACTTAGTTTTAAGTATAGTTATTGAACAATTTTTGGCCACAAAATTTGCAACAATTTTTAGATAAGTAAAAAATGGATCGGAAGGGGTAGAACATTTTATTGGCCTCCATGTTAGCCAGAATTGTTTACACAATTGTGAAAACAATTGTGTATGCAACCAAACGTAGTTCATTAGAAGATTTGAAAGCTAGAATAACTAATGTGATTTTAGGCATTTCTATAAATCAGTTACCAAATGTTTTCTGTGAACTGCAAAATCGTATTACCCTTTGTGTTGTTAATGATGGAGGACATGTGGAAACTTAAATAACATTTCGATAAAAACTTAAAAAATATAGATTTACTTCTTTCTAATCTTTTTTACAATTCTTTCTTTTTTTTTTTGTCTATAATCGTGTCGCACCAAACAGGGCATTTTACTACCACTGTTGTGTAGGAGGTTACATAAGCGGAATGTCATGAGAAAGAGTGACCGGTTACATGGGATGTCAGGAAGAGGGTAAGAGAAGGATGAGAATACTGATGAGAGTGGAGTGGGCGGAAAAAAGAGCATGAGAGATAGGATGCAAGTTAGTGCGATAGGAGATGACTATTGACTTTTGATTTAAATTTATGGAGATTGTAGCTGTCGGGAAAGCAAGTAGACGGAAGAGAATTCCACAGGCGGGAAGTGAGAGAAAAGAAGCTGATGGAGTAGATTTTGCTTTTATATTTGCTTTTATATTTTATTGGTTTCACTGTAAAAGAGTGGGGCCTAGTTGCTAATCTAATGGCTCAAATAAATTCACATATAAGGTGTACCAGTGAGATAAGTTCATCTGAGTAGAAGCCGTAAAATATTTGAAGAAGAGGCACAGAGAAGCCACACTGCGTCGTGAAAAAGCGACTGTATCCTAGCTGCCAAGTCGGGATCGATCACATTACAGATTTTACGTTGAATTTTGTCAAGGACACCTAGGTAGATAGCAGGAGCACCCGACCAGATATGGCAGCAGTATTCAGTGCACGGGCGAATGGTAGATTTGTATATGTGCAGAATTGTTTCGCACGGGAAAAACTTCCTGGCCCTGCACAGATAACCGACCTTCGCAAATAAAAATAAAGTTATATATTTTTAAAGTGCACATGAACTTTATGAACGCCCTGTATAAGTCCAATTACTGGACAATAGACTTACCGAATATTTTTCTTTGACTTTGTCACTTGATTGCACTATGGATGCTGAACGAAATTAAACAAATAAAATAAAATATATATAATGAGAAAAGATTAAAGAATGTGTTGTTTTCATGTACCTCTCAAAATGACACCCAGAACATTCAGAAATATAACTTTTATTTGTAATGAGAAAACACGAACGATTTATCATAACTGTAAATGCATGTTTTGATTCAATTTCCAGCTTTAAATTTGTTTAATTTTTCACTTCAAACACTAAATGATTATTTAACTGTTTGTCTTGCGCAGATATTATGATTTTTGACTTTCATGTGTCTACTTTTGCACACAATAATATTCAAAAAGCTAATACAACGCATATATTTATAGCAAGACAAAAATTAATTTATAGAAATTTCTGAGAATAAATGCTTACACATATTCATAATCACGATTTTTTTCTATACATATGTGTGTGTTTCTATCTTTGTGTTTTAATGCATGTATTATTCTCTCTGTAAAACAAATTATACAAGGACGTTTTAGTTTTAAAACATATTTACTTGCATGAGAATAAATTTGAATGAGATTCATTTTCTATCGTCATTTTGTTTTTATTTAATTGCAAACGGTATTCCATTAACTATCGTCACCTCAACTTTCGGTGCAAATCAATGTGTTTTTTTTCGTTTTTCCTCTGTTCTTTTCTTTAAAAATGTTATTGCTTTTTGTTAACAAAAGAAATCTGATGTATTTGTTTCATGATACACGTAGAAGTTCGTAGTTCTGGTTAATAATATTACAAGAAAAACACTGACTGGAAACATTAGTGAATAAACGATATATATATATATATATATATATATATATATATATATATGTATATATATATATATATATATATATATATATATATATATATATATATATTGTGTGTATTTTGGCAGCATTTTTTCATTAATGCAGGTTTCATTGAATAATATAGAAAAGTTTTTTTCTATTAATTTTCTGTAGGCTCCGTTCATACCGTCTGATATACTTGATGGTGATGTCGTTGAAAGACAACAAAAAATCACAGTATTTGTTGAATTTTTTATCGGGTCTAAGCTTTCGGCTCACATAAGCCATTATCAAAGAGTAAATGTTAACACACAGTAAACATAGAACATTTAAGTTATTAACAATAAAGAGAATTGAATTGAAAATATAAGTCCATCCCTACCCTGGCGGATGGCCGAAGACAGTATATATATATATATATATATATATATATATATATATATATATAAGATAAACTCTGATATGCAAATCAGTTGTATGGCCATTTCTACATAAATCCTAAAGAGAAATTTCACACATCATGTGCAACTTCTTTATTTCAAAATAAGCCAAGATATTTTACCGGCGGAAGTTCAAAAAATATACATCACAGAAAAATTACTTTAATTTAATTATTCAATTTTTCTGTGATGCATATTATCGGAGTTTATTTCATTTTATAATTGGCTCTGTAATTTAAATATTAATTACATTGAGCCCTACACCTTGATCAGTTTTAATAATTATGTAATTAATATTAATTAGGATCGGATCTTGAGGATTTACCTTCCTGCTTTTATTTGGATTAAAGTTTTATATATATATATATATATATATATATATATATATATATATATATATATATGTTTGTACTTCATTTTTAGTAAATACTCGTATTTGAGTAGATATTAGTTAGTATATTTATATTGTCTTTTTGCCTTTGCATTATGATACACTTTTAGAGTAGAAATGATTATTTACGAGAAATCGGAAAAATATGTTTATAAGTCTTCTGTGATATCATTCATAGGCGAGCAGTTAACACGCATCAGATCAATTGATGAACACTTCTATTTTTCTAAGGGTCGCAGGTTCGAATCCTGCCGTATATTACAATTTTTTTTTGACAAGATTTTTCTTATTGATTCATACGGATATATATATATGTGTGTGTATACTCCTGTTTAATTAAAAACAGAATATCTACTCAAATACGAGTATCAATTAACGATAATTATCAAAGAAATATATGAAATATGCCGGTTGTTAATTCCATATCGTTAGTCTTTCCGTAATATATATGTATGTGTGTGGGAGTGTATAATATTATTGGAACGAAAATTTTATTTCTTCCTCGCACTGCGTATTAAAAATGTTGATTATTATTATTCTAGTTAATTGCCACAATAAGGAAAAAGTTACTTTTACAATAGCTTACATTTATTTGCAATGCAGTGAAAATGCAATTAAATATTCAATTCTGAAGTTATCGTCCAGATTTTATTTTATTGGTTCATAAACTTCTCGCTTGTCAGTTGTCAGAGGCCTGTGACTGAAATCATGTAAACCACTCTTTATTTTGAAAACTGGCGCAACATATTCTTTTTATCTCTTACTTTCGCTCTTTATCATATTAAGCTAAGATCAATTATCACAGGCAATCTCTCCTGCCATTCATAATCATGGACCAAGCAATACACTGCGCCTCCTCGGCTTTACCCTATCTTCCCACCCCAAGTGGAATCATTACATTGAATCAATAGCTAAATCTCCTGCTAGGAAGTTTGGGTCACTGTGTCGGGCCAGGAATATTTTTTTTTCGCCTGAATCCATTTTGCACATATACAAATCAACCATTCGACCGTGCATAGAATATTGTTTTCATATCTAGTCAAGCGCCCTTACTGTTTGTCTCAATGTTCTCGACAGGCTCTAAAGGAAAATCTGTAATGTGATTGATCCTGACCTGGCAGCTCGACTCTAGCCACTTTCTCATCGGCGGGATGTGGCTTCCCTCTGTCTTTTCTATAAATATTTTTATGGCTTAGGTTACTGGTTCTCCCTCCACAAGAATTTAGTCGGGCAACCAGACTGGCAACAAGGCCTCACCCTTTTACATTTAGATCAACCAAGTGCAGGCGACAATTCTATTCCATCAGCTTCTTTTCTCGCGCTTCCCGCCTGTAGAACCCCCTTCCATATACTTGCTTTTCTGACGGCTACAAACTCCAGGAATTTAAATGCAAAATCAATCCCCATCATCCCATGTATCCTGTTCTTTTCCTTTCTCTCTACCTTCGCAACTGTCTTCATTTCTGTGTTCACATCCTTCTCTTGGTCTTTCTCTTTCACCCACTATAGCTGGTTCGTCTTTGTCTTCACTCTTCCCCTACCTGAATCTTTAACTCTCTCATGTAGCCCCCTTTACATCAGTGGCGGTACCGCCTTACTTGGAGTGAAGTGATTAAAAACAAATTAATATTAAATAATCGTTGTATAAAAAAATCTTTCAAAATTACGATTAAATTTAACTTCTTTTGGTAACACATGTACTTGACTGGTCGAAATATTTAATTGAACCCCGTTTTCTTTGTTTTTTGTTTTTTTGTTTAGATCCTTTTTTTTGTCTTTTTTTTTTTTTGCTCTTGATCATAAATCGAACTAAAGTTGCATTCTAATTACGGAGGGTATATCGATTTCATTAATCAGTTTAACAGTAACACCTGATCCAAACGTTATCTTGGAATAATTTTGCTTTTGCAATCATCTTTTTTTTTTAGGCTTTTTAGAAGAATATTGTTGGCACTTCAACGTCGTGTAATAGTTAACAAGTTTGACTAGCTAGATTAGTTAAGACTGAGTAGAGGGTTCGATCGTCACTGGGTACTCCATAAATTAGGCTTTGTGCCACATCTTTGCTTAGTAAATCACGATTGCAACGCCTGATTGTAGTGTTTTGTCCAAAAAGTCCATATCAATTTTAGTCATTCATGTTCAAAAATGTTAGAATTTGTCAAATTTATCGACGAACTAGCAGTATAGCCCGGCGTTGCTCGGGTCTAATGAAAGCTTTAAAACTAATCCAGGGTCCTGGGGCTCAGACTCTTTGGACATTGGCACGAAAGACTAAAAAGAAAATAGTTGTTTCCAGTTAATGCGAAACCGTAAACTGAAAGAAAAATGAATGAAAATCAAATTTTCATTTCCTGGTATCGATATCAAATAAGTTTTTGCATCATAAACAGAATTTTGAAGGTAAAATAAGTCCTCTGAGTAAATGGTATCATGGATGAGACTAAGAACTACAATTATACCTACTTAAAGCCAAATCCGAAACAAAAACTAAAATAAAAGAGCTGAAAAAATACAGACATACAGGCAGATAAACAAACACACACACACACACACACACAAACATCTTGCCTATTATATATATATATATATCGACGATTTTCTGCACTATTATAAGAATTGCGATCTTGAAACTTCTGAATATTGTTTCTTATGTCTTTTTCTATGAGTGTATCTAATTTGATTAAAATCGGACCACTCCTTCTATAACTCGATTTTTTCGATTATCGATATTTATCGGGGGTACCTCGACACAAAACCTAGCTAAGAACACTCGCAGACGCTTATAGTACAACTGTGTAAGTTTTCAAGAAAATCGGTTCCGCCGTTTCGGAGTCTATAGGTAACGGACACACACACACACACAGACAAAGTTCCGTTCATAAGTAAGTTTAGATATCTCAAATATTCAGGTAGTAAACGAAAATGAAATACTGATTAAAAATACACAGAACTACTCAAATATGAGTATCCACTGAAAATAACGTTTAAAGTGATAAAGTATGTGAGATTAATAAATGAAAATCCATTTAGTTTACAAAGACAATTTTTAACAAAGATTGAAAACTATGTCATTGCAATGACCATAAATTTCTAATTTAATGTGTCTCGAAATTATTCTACGAAATCATCTTGAAAGCATTCTTAAAAGTCAAACATTGATTTTCTGAACTGTTATTTCTTTACATGAGACAGACTGCATATCCCGACTAGTATTCTAAGTTCTATCATTGTTAATAAATTGTCGTCCCCAATTTAAATATATCTCTTCAGAATTCTCAATAAGTATCCTATCGATTTATGGCCGGCCACTTTATCGAACGTGTGCCTATAGAAACCATTCTATTTCGTTATTCATTATTTTATTTGCCGAATAAGATGGACTATTGCCGTGCATAAAAATTTTCTTATTTCTGAAAATGTTTAAATTTTTCTGAAATATAAGTTTATGTCTGTCGTCTAAAAAGATCAGCGTATGCGTGAGCAGTCATATTATCATCATCTTGGAGTCACCATGGGTTCCCCATTTCACTAAGTGTAATGCCACCTGAAAACATTACGCCATCATTGCAATGTTGACGCCTCAGTCTGTCAGTGTACTTTTCACCAATAGCCAAACAGATTTTGTTCCATCTGTCTAGTCCCATTAAAAGTGACTCAACGTTATTCAGTGAAAAGAGCGTTTGGAAAATTCATTTTTGTGTATTCAGCTTCCTATTGCAATCGATTTTTCTTATACATGTCTTCGAAATGTTTCGTTATGGTTGGTCTCATATGTGTTGATGCTTGCGTTAAAACCATACATTTTTTTTTTATCTTTCGGAACTTCCTCACTGCCTAAACGCCTTCATAGTTTGACAAAGATACGTTTTGAAAAATATTTTCTTGATAAAGAACGCAGAATGTTAAAAAGACTTTATAACAGTTTGTCGCTACTTCCTGGTCGATTTTGCATTTTCTTTCATTATTTTGAATTTGCTAAATATATTTTTATTTTTGTCCAGTTTGCTTTACGACCCATTTTTTTTTAATCATCTTTGTTAATTTGGGACATTTCATACAAATACGTGCTGTTCACATCTGCGCATAACGACATAACTTTCATCCTAACTGCGCAGGCTGATGTTACCATAATTCAGCAAAGAAAACTTTAGATGACAATGAATGTTTCTTTTATATTTAGATAAAATCTGAAGCTACTAATAATGAGAAACACTGTGTACGTCGTAGTTCATATTTTTTTTAATTGTAAACGATTGATCAAAGGAAGGACATTGTTGTTGTTTTAAAACATTACAAAAAACAATAACATTTATAAGGCCAGTCCTGTTTTTTGATATTATCATTCTCTCGACTTTCTTATATTATTTTTACTTTTACAAGGTTAATTATGTCGATCAGTATAATTATATTTTCACCTGCTGTCTTTCTATTTCTTTAATTTTTGTTTGCAGGTTCAATGAGACACATGAACTTTAATATTCGTTTTAATAGAAATCTGTGTTGGGGAACTGGAGACCAAAAATATGAACAAATCCACACACACACACACACACACACACACACACAAACACACACACACAAACACACATATTCAGCACCATTTCAGGCGATATACGGTTGCAAGAGTTAGGAAATTATATATATATTTCTACTATAAATACAACTACTACGCTTTTCTTGACCTCTCAATATCTCCCGCCCACCTACAGACTCTAATCCATTCCCCTATACATCACTTAAACATATAACTTTGTAGTGACCTTTCGAATTTCTACCATCCACCCTCCAACCCAATGCCATTATCCATCGTTTAACTTTCCATTGGTATATTTAGCGACACTCACTAGAATACGTTAAAATTTCTATATATATAATTTCTTAAATATTGCAACCTTATAAAGTACTGAATATTCACCGAAACACGACAGCACTTGTGTAGCGAAAAATGGTTTCACTATAAACTACAATAATAAGAATATTACCACAACGCCCATAGCCCAGGGGTAGAGTCGCCGACTGACGCCATTTCGGTCGGGTTTCAATCCTGGGTAATAAAAGCAATCGGAGTCTAACCGTACTGATGAGCTGTGATACGGCGAAACAGATCTGTCTGCGGATGACAATATATATATATATATATATATATATATATATATATATATATATATATATAAATTCCTTGTAACACCAAAGATGAACTGAAGGCGACGATTATGACTGCATTCACCAACTTAAACAAAGAAACGATTCAGAAGAGTTGTAGAAGATTCTGAAATTTTCTAGAGGCTATGTTTGATTATAATCGTGATTTATTGAATAAATTTACTCTTTTATATTTCAAGATATTTTTGTGTCATTCTGGTAAATATATTGCTACAATAAGATGTCTGTGTTAGTTTATAATTTAGTTAACCTAAGTACTTTCGATCTTTTCCGAAGTCATCCTCAGGGGTGAATTACGAAGAATAGTAATTGTAATTGTTGTGATTACATATATATATATATATATATGTGTGTGTGTGTGTGTGTGTGTGTGTGTGTGTGTGTGTGTGTGTGTGTGTGTGTGTGTGTGTGTGTGCAATATGAGGAGAGAGAGAATACCAGAAATATTAGCAATTGGTAAACTACTAGACATGCCGGTAACTATGCAGGCGCTTAAATCAAGATAATGTTTGATACAGTTATCAACTGGGATAAAATGTAGCTTTTTATGGGGAAACACACCTATTCCTCAGATAATGAACTCTCCTTCATATATTAACAAGAATTAACAGGAAGCTCTTGATGAGTTCTTGGGAAGTTCATAGAAGTTCTTTAGAGTTCTATAAGGAGTTCAGTAGATCAACTTGGCAGTTGATATTAGCCAGCAGTTAGCAGAATACTAAGGAGTTAGCTTTCAGTGGAAGATTAGCAAGTTCCTAACATTTTGGGTGCGTTAACGACCTCAGTAGATACACAAAGATAGAAAAAGGCGTAAGACAAGGATGTGTCTTTTCACCGGATTTGTTCAACCTATACAGCGAGAATATTTTGAGGACCCTAGATAAGACGCCAGGATTTGTTATTAGAGGCCACAACCTGAACAACATAAGATATGCGGACGATACAGTGCTGATTGCGGACACGGAAAGGAAACTGCAAGATCTCATACAGAAAGTAGCAGTGGAGAGTGACAAGAAGGGACTACAAATAAACTTTAAGAAAACTGAGTGCATGGCCATCAGCAAAAGATACAACCCAAAATGCCAAATACAGGTGGGGGATAACAGAATCAAACAAGTTCAAGAATTTAAGTACCTAGGAAGTGTTCTAACAGGAGATGGAAAGTGCGACACGGAGATCCGAAGGCGAATTGGCATGGCAAAGGACGCGTTCCAGAAGATGAGCAAAATACTAACACACAGGAAAATCTCAATAGAAACGAAGAAAAGAGTGCTAGACTGCTACGTGATGTCAGTTCTTCAATACGGCTGTGAATGCTGGACAATATCATCGAAAATGAGGACAGAACTGGAAGCGGCCGAAATGTGGTTCTACAGAAGGATGCTACGGATATCGTGGACTGAGCATACAAGCAATGACGAGGTGTTAGAAAGAATGGCAACAAAAAGGAAATTGATGCTGAGCATCAGGAAGAGACAACTGAAGTTCCTGGGACATGTAATGAGGAAAGAGAGCCTGGAGAATTTGATTGATATTGACTGGACAGATAGAAGGAAGGAGAGACAGAGGAAGGCAGCTGATAACATATTTGCAGGGTCTGATCAGGTGGATGACGGAACGGGGGTTACCAGGAGCATCAGGAGCAAACATACTAAGAGCCATAAGGGATAGGGAGAAGTGGAGAGCCATGATCGCCTACGTCCTGAAGGGACAGGGCATATAGAAGAAGAAGAAGAAGTCGATTAGCAACCGACATAGCACGATTATAACCTTCAATGCGAAAAGTACTCCACAACATTATGTATGTAATAGAATCTGAGAGAATGACAACATAAGGAACAAACAGGAAACGTTTATAAATCTAACATGTTTTGCTTTTATAAAAACTTTATCAGAAAAGGAAAATAAACTTCTATTTTTAATTTTGCTTTGTTTTTTTGTTTGTTTTTTTTTTCATTGTTTAAGCAAACCTCGTATGCATTTGTCTTGTAATGTTCGTGCGTATAAATCATGTGTCTATGCTTATCATAATAATGCATATTTGATAGTTTGTGGAGGTGGTAGATATTTCATTATTACTATTTTACAAATAAACTAACGTTATTCAATCTGAAGAAGATTGATTTCGAACCTTGAAATAATGAAGCATATAAAGACTCATCACGTTTACCTCCTTGCATATTATTAAAATTAATGTATTACAAACTTTATAACTAAGTGTAACTTTTTGTTATCTGATTAATCAACTATCAAATCCTAGATGAGAAAAGTAATTGTTTGAGGATAGAAACAAATATTAACATCTTCGAAAACATTTTAAACTTTTTCTTATTCTTTTTATTTCTCAGAGAAAAGTTTAAGTCAATCTTATTGAGAATGTTTCAAATTACCTTAGCGTCATATAATATCAAGATGTAAAAAACTTATTGTTACACACCAAAGATGAAAAGACATCTGTATACAAGCCAATAACATCTGTTTTTATTTATTAATAAATTGTAGATACTACAATTCATTATTCTTTATATTAGCGATCAGAACCAAATTCTATGACAATCTTGTTTTTATATACTAATGTTCACCCAATAGACGGCGCAAGAATCCCTCAAGGTAGAGGTTTATGTGTGATGTTGTATGGGTGTAAAAACGGTCTGAAGTTATGGAGCTATGCAACTAAGCCCCCTGCCGAGAGTCTGTTGCACAAATCAGCCGCTCTCGGGAAGATGATTTCCGAATGGAGTTTACTTTTTATTATTGGAATGCAAAGAGAACGTGGATGATTCACTCTTGAGTACGTAGAATGACAGGGGTGGTAGGACTAAGCAACGTGACTCGTCATGACACATGTTTTTTAATTAGGGATAGAGAAGCGACAGGCTAACAAAGTTTCCTCTGTAGGAAATAGATTGTAATGTAGAAAATGATTCATCACTAACAAGGCCGCGTAGACGCTTTGAAACTCCATTAAGGCAAGCATGGGAAGAACGGGGACCGCCAGACAAGATATGGTAGCAATATTCAATTTTGTGTTTGATTCCAGGGTAAATTAAATATTCCTTGGATCAGTACAATGGGTCAACAATTTTTCTGGCATCTTTAGCAATAGATCAGATTTATGGGTGACACCTTAGGTCTGAGGATAGCATGAGTATCAAAAGTCATTCAAGACAAACAACATTCGTCCTGAAGAAAACATCCAAATACCTGACGAATTTATAGCTTTAGATTTGATACCTAACTAAAGTTGAACTAACTACTAATTTTGTCTATATTTCTGAGATGAGGTAGTATTTACAGTATTTACATTATTCGGACTATTGTCCTCATCTTTGTTGTCATTTGTACGACATTTCGGCAGTTGTACGCACCGGCCTTCTTCAGGTGCTAGGGATTTCGAATCAAACTCTTTATTACAATCAAAGAGTTGTGAGTTCAATACCAGGCTTCAGCAGATGAACAAGTAAGTTACACGGTTAGAGGGAGATAACTCATGACTACAAGTAGAGGCTGTAAGCAAAGGAATGGAGTTCATATACCCCAGTGAATGTAATAAAGGGTTCGGTTCGAAATTCTTAGCACCTGACGAAGGCCGGAGAGTGCAACGGCCGAAACGTCGTACAAATGGCAACAAAGATGAGGACAATAGTCCAAAGAATTTAAATACTGTAATTCCTGATTTTCTTAAACCATTTATTGACTTTAAAAAAATCAAGTTCTTATTAATTCATTGACCTTTCTGTTTTGTCATGAAATATTTCATTAAAAATATTTTCTTAATTTATGGATTTTTAAGCCTAGTAAATAATTTGCTATATTTTATGTCGTATAACTGACTCACATGAAGTACTAGACCCTCAACTCTTTCATAGATAATAGATGTAGCTATTTATACTCTTAATAATTTCCTATTTACATAAGTCCACCCATTTCCCTGTACCAAAAAGGTTTTATCTCTTTATTTTCCCTGGCCACTTTTGTCTCCTCACTAACTTCCTGCCTCTCTATAAATTATTGTCTAGACACGGGAGGTCGGGATGTTTTTTATTCATAGAAGTGTTCCCCCAATGATTGTTCATTTTCAGAATTTTTTCCTGTTCTCGATTTCATTGTCATGATTGTCTTGAGTTGACATGACAGTTTAGCTTTCATTACTTTCAAGCTCATTTTACATTTCTTCATCGCTGTCACATTGCAATCTGCACGCACTAATATCCCATTTCCATTTTCTTGTAATTTCTTCCAAAGATTTCTCGGTATCAAAGTCACGTCAATTCCCGTATCTAGTTGAATGTTCAGTAAAACATTATTGATTCGGATTTGTTAATAACCCATTTCTGTTTTTGTTTTGTTTTGTTTTGTTTTTTTTTTTTGAAAAAAACAAAAAAAAATCAATACTCATCTTTGCTTTTTTCCTTTTGTATTTCGACATATGCATCCATCTGCGCGTGCACTGAATACTGCGACCATATCTGGTCGGGTGCTCCTGCTATCCACTTAGGTGTCCTCGACCGAATCCAACGGAGAATCTGAAATGTGATCGATTCCGACTTGGCAGATAGGATACAGTCACCGACGCAGTGTGGTTTCCCTGTGTCTCTTCTACAAATACTTTCACGGCTTCTGCTCCGATGAACTTAGCTCACTGGTACCCCTATACACGAATTTCCTCGAGCCACAAAATTAGCAACTAGGTCCCCACTTTTACTATGAAGCCAATAAATTGTAAACGCAAATTCTACTCCATCAGCTTCTTTTCTCGAACTTCCCGCCTGTGGAATTCTCTTCCGCATACTTTCTTTCCTGAGAGTTACAATCTCCAAGAATGTAAATGTAAAATCAATAGTCATCTCCTGTCTCACTAACTTACATCCTCTCTCTCATGCTTTTCTACATCCACCCCACTCTCATCAGTACTCTCTTCTGTCTCCTACTCTCTTTCTGACACCCCCTGCAACCTCTCACTCCTCATAACATTCCTCCTCGTCTACCCCACTCTCATCAGTAATCTCTTTCCTCTCCTACTCTCTCACCCTTCATAACATTCCTCCTATGTAACCCCCTGCACAACAGTGGCAGTAAAATGCCTTGCTTGGGGCGACACGGTTAAAAAAATGCTTACAACTATTCATTTTTTAACCTTTTTTTACATTTCTTTTTATATGCCGGACATTTTTGCCTGACTCATTAATGTTTATATCCACACCATGTGCACCCTATTCTGTCTTTTTTTCTATCGCGTATGTATCCATTTTCTCTACCATATCTGTAAATTTTGTTGAATTCAAACAATTCTTGTTGCTGAACATTTATTCATTTTGCTAATATACAAATATTCTTTCTCTCTGATGTACTAAGACATTTATGTTCGTGTAAATTCTGCCCTATTAAAATTACTTCATGTGTTGGTCGTAGATTTTTAATGACTGCCTCAAAAATAAAAATATTTAATTATTCCCAGGGAAAGCTGATTTACACCCCCTATAAAGGATGACAGCTCAAATTACAAATGAGTTATTTCCCTTATCAGCCAATCAGACGGACACTTCTGAATCAAATTTGATGATAAGCTGACACACACGTTGCATTCATGTTTTAAATTCAAACTAATCCTTGCTGTCCTCATGTAGTAAATGAATAAAATATATTTCATTCTGTGTTAAAATACAATTTTCCTTTATTTTCATTCATTTTTTCTGCACAAACTGAAAAAAAAGAATGACGAAATTATTGGGTTGTCCGAAAAGTTAATGTCGATTTTTTTAAGAAATTAAAGCACAAAATAAAATTATGGGATTTAATATTTATTCAGTTAAATATAAAACATTTTGTTGCACAACCTTTCTGCATTTTTCCCTCAAATTAAAGATTTTGTCTTCCCAAAACTTTGGTGGTTTCTTGGCAAAGAACTCACTGATATGTTTTTTAGATTATCCAGATATTTTTTTTTAATTGAGATTAGTTTGCAAGGATTTAAACAAATGAAATGTTTGGTTACTCTGGAAGGTGTCGTAACACATCCCAGCCAAACTTCATCAGTTTCTGCGGAATCATGAAAGAAACGTAGGATTTGGCATTATTTGGATGGAAAACCTCTTTCTAGACGTTTTTCTTGAATTGATTCGTCTAGCAACGAGCAGTCTCTTTAAGAATCAATTGATCGGTTACTTGGCACAAGCTAGTACAAGATATCTTTCCAATCCCACCAGATGCACATGATGACTTTCTTAAGATGAAGATCTGCTTTTGTAGTTGGCAAAGTTAGCTGATGTCACTTATCTCAGGTTCTTTGTCGATTAACATTGTAAACAACCTCTTTGTCAGTATCTGTCAGAATTTTCTTAAAAAGGTTTCATTGTCATTGTGTTTATACTGCAAATCATAGATAGAAATGCGATCCAAAAGATTCTTTTCACTCAGATCATCATAACCATCTAAGTACCCAAGCTTAACTAAGTGCTCATAGATAGCGGAATTTGATAGAATTAGTGCTTTTGCCAATTTCCGTGTTGCGCCATGTTGGTTATTCTCAGTCAATGTTTGATTTGGTGTGGGATCTGCCTGGGTATTCTTCATCATTAAGCATACAAGCACCAACTCTGAACTAATGTTATCACTTTCGTACAGTCGTCGTCCACAGCACCTTCACCGCAACCAGCAGACATGTTTCTTGTTTCTTGCAAATCACTTTTGCTTTTACGGTGATAAAAAAAAGCATCAAATGTCAAAAATGCACCTGATGATCTTCCATTTTCATGGGGACGCAAAATTGACACGAATTAAGTAATTTTAAACTTTCTTTCTCGAGAGATAGTTTGAACTGTGCTCTAGAAATGTAGATATATATATATCTGTCGATAACTTTGACGTGTTCTATCGTGTCGGTTGCTTGGTTTGTTTTTATGGCATGTCAACCTCGGCGGGTCATTTATTGCCAACTAAAATTTTTATTTATTTATTGCTGGTAATACTTTTTTCTTTCAACAATTTATTGTTGTTTTTATATAAGTTTTGTGTCTAGTAATACTTTTTTCTTTCGAGTATCAAGATTCATTAAGAATTGTTTTTAAGGGCAGGGTCCCCAAGTCCTAACTTGTTATTTAACCCATACCTGGAGGAAAGGAACGGATTAATACCTTTCCCAAGGGTACCAGTGCTTAATTGAATGCAGGGTATTCAACTGAAATTCGAACTCGGCTCACCGATTTCTCTTTCCGAGCCGATATCCACTGCACCTCAACGCACATCCGTCACTAAACGCTTACAGCACCTGGTATTCCCAAACGGTCACCCATCTAAGTACTGACCAGGCTCAACGTTGCTTAACTTCGATGATCGAGCGAGAACCGGTGTATTCAACGTGATATGGCCATAAGCATGCACATCCGTCACTAAATGCTTACAGCACCTGGTATTCCCAAACGGTCACCCATCTAAGTACTGACCAGGCTCAACGTTGCTTAACTTCGATGATCGAGCGAGAACCGGTGTATTCAATGGGATATGGCCGTAAGCACGCACAACCATCACTAAACGCACCTGGTATTCTCAAGCAGTCACCCATCTAAGTACTGACCAGGCTCAATGTTGCTTAACTTCGGTGATCGAGCGAGAATCGGTGTATTCAACGTGATATTCCCAAGTGTTTATCCATCTAATCTATCGTATCGGGACATGAACGACTAAAAATCAGTGTGAACTTTCCGGACAACCCAATATTGTCCAGAAAAATTTAAAATATTTGTTTCTAACTTGGTTTACAGGTATGAAAATGCACATTTGCTCTTGGGAAGTTAATGCGTACCTAATCTTTGTGTAAAAAAAAAACTGTATGTAAAGAAATTAGTCAAAAATTTAATTTTATGTCAATGATTACATGACTGATTACGGTTACGTCTTGTGAGATTTCTAACAAATAATTTTATATCGAACCTTTTGAATTTCTGTGTGAAAAGTAAACCTCTGCCTATTTTATTTTAATCTTCCGATTCTTCTAGCCTGTTTAATATATATTTTTGTAATATATTTCTGTAACCCGACAGAAATATGATTATAGAAGTGACCGACAAAATTATTGATGAACATCAAAGGCAGAAAATATGAACAGTGACCGACAAAAATGTGATTGACGTCAAAGGCAGCCGGCTTAAAAGCAATAGCCAACCAAAAATGATTGAGAGACCGGCACATCTGTTAATCTTCATGATGACTGTTGTGAAGTAGTTTTCGCACTGGAGGTTATAATCGTGCTATGTCGGTTAAATCTACTTAACGCACCCAAAATGTTAAGAACTTGGTAATCTTCCACTGTAAGCTGACTCCTTAGTATTCGGCTAACTGTCGATTAATATCAACTGCCGAGTAGTTTTACTGAACTTCAATAGAACTCTAAAGAACTTCTATGAACTTTCCAAGAACTTCCCCCCGTTAACTTCCTGTTAACTCTTATTAACATAGAAGGGAGAGTCAATTATCTGAGGAATATGTGTGTTTCCCCTTAACAATGGCACAATAAAGCGAAAACTGGAGAAGGCAAAAATGCGTGGAAATTTTAGGTTATATAAGTTCGTGGTTTTGCTGGTCTAGATCAGAACAATGAGGGAACGCAGAGAAAACGCAAAGAAGAGAGAATAAGAGAAGTCAACCTCCGCTAGAGAACGACACCCGAGAACTCCCTCGTATATGCGTGATTCTCTGGCTACATCCTCGTCTTCACAACCGTCACCGACGAAAAATAAAAATATTAGTTTATATTTTTACTAGCAGAATAGCCCGGCGTTGCTCGGGTGTATTGAAAACTTTAAAACTAATCCATGTTCCTGGAGCTCAGACTCTTTGGACGTTGGCACGAAAGACTAAAAAGCAATAGTTTTTTCCAGTTCAAGCGAAACCGTAGACTGAAAGAAAAATGAATGGATGTAAGTCGAGTTTTGATTTCCTGGTATCGATATCAAATACGTTTTTCGCATTGTAAACTGAATTTTGAAGGCTAAATAAGTCCTCTGAGTAAATGGTATCATGGCTGAGACTAAGAATTACAATTACACCTACTTTGAACCAAACCCAAAGCAAAAACTAAAATAAAGAGGCTGAAAGAAATACAGAGATACAGGCAGATAAACAGACACACACACAAACATCTTGCCTTTTATATATATATATTATCGATTTTCTGCACTATTGTAAGAACTGCAACATTGCAACTTCTGGATATCGTTTCTTATGTCTTTGTCATTGAGTGTATCAATTATTGATTAGAATCATACCACTCCATTTATAACCTGATTTTTTCTATATTTATCGGGGGAACCTCAACACAAAACCTAGCTAAGATCGCTCGCAGACGCTTATAGTACAACTGTATAAATTTTCTAAAAAATTGGTTCAGCCGTTTCGGAGTCTAGAGGTAACGGACACACACACACACACACACACACACAGACAAAGTTCCATTTATAAATAAATTTAGATAGATTAGTTAGATATAGATTTCATAACAGTTTGCTAGCCCTAGAAATGCTTGTAACCTAGTAACGTTTGTTGAAAGAGGCTTATTCCTAATTAAACTTACTCTCGACGAATCTAGTTGATGACAGTTTTTGTCAATGAGTTGTCTTAGGTATTTAATTTTGAACAAAAACAATTAGCACTTTTCCACACTGAGTTTGAACACGCTATCTCATATTTTTCTAAAAACCCAATTGCGAAATCACATTTTGCCAACATAGTATCCATAGCTTGTTGAAATATAGCTGGAACTTCTGTCACAAATAGAAGTCCTTTGACCTTCTACAATCCCGTGTGCGTATTTAAACATATTAACCGTGAAAATTCTTTTTCAACCTGTATTTGCAAATACGCCTCTGAAACATTCTGTTTTAATAGCATTTTCCCATCGTTTAAATTTGCAGAAAAGTATTATGCAATAAATATTTATAGGTAAATCCCACTAGTCAAATGATTTTTATCCAGTCATTAACAAATAAGTTTATAATATTTTAGCACATAAGCCTTAGCTTTTACGAAACCAATCGTTACAAACTATTTTAATAATAAAAATAATAATCGCAATTTTCCATCGTTTAAATTCACAGAAAATTATTTTGCAATAAATATTTATGGGTAAATCCCACTCGTCAAATAATTTTTATCCAGTCATTAACGAATAAATTTATGATATTTTAACACATAAGCCTTAGCTTTTACAAAATCAATCGTTACAAATTATTTCAATAATTAAAATAATTCTTTTGCCGACACGCCACGTGCGATTTTCGAAATTCTTTTCAGTGTAGATTTTTTGTTTGCTTTCTACATGAATTTGCTGATTATTGCGACACCAACACCAGAGTCTTGGCATTTTATAACCTTATTATTAATTTTTACAAACACCATTTTTTGCTAAAATGCTTGTGCCTTAAAGTTTTATACTATTTTTTGGTGAAAACTGTTCCTTGCTTTAGTTTTACGATATTACATTTTTGTCCTATCTTTCAACACTTGTAGTACTTTGAATTCTAAAGACGACAGTCGGCTCCTAGATGTAACTTCGCACATCTGAAACATGGAGTATTTTTTCTTTTCCTAAGTTTTTCCTTGTCCTGCATGTCTGCGCATTCTTTTCTTTCAATATCTTCCGCATGGCGTTTCAAATTTAGAATCCTCTGACATTCGTCCAATATATCTAGTAGTGTTAGTTTTTTTTATTCCGTTTAATTTTTGTTAGAATTCTTGCACTTATTCCTGCATGTTTTTCGATGTTAACTCTTGAACAAAAATTATATTGGACGTAAATACACAGACTGGAACACAGGTTAGTAATCTAGGAATACGATTAGTAAGGGATATATATATATATATATACACAAGTTTTTGAAGTGAAGCCGTGCTGAAATTAGTATATCCGTGTAATATTATTCTGACTGAGTGAAACTCAGAGCTACTATGAATACTAACACGGTATCCTCCGTCTAACTTCGGTATCTCTCGGTAACTTATGGTCCTCGTACAATGTCTCTAACGGATCTTTCTGTACTCTCCTATAACTCACTATGGCAGGAGTATGTATATGTAGGTATACTCAAGTCGAGTCAATTATCATAGAAAAAGGGGAGATCCCACAACAGTTGCATACACTAGAAATATTGTAGATAAGAAATTACTCTAATAACAATTATTTGGTTCTATAGCCATGTTAGGGGAACAGTCAACTGTATTTAGTTTGCCGTTTGCAAAGACTTCAAAAGACGTGTGCGCACTGAGTTTATCTCTGTATCCCACTAGCAGAGGGCACTATTGTTGTAGTAATTTTTATCATTGTTTCTCTGTAAATATTTGCGAACCTATCAAGAATGTCATTCTTTTGCTTACCCTTTTCTGTGTAATTAGCATGTCAACATATATATGATGGTACAACGTGAGAATATATTTATTTGTGAGCAACTTGATCCTATTTCATGATTCTACCAACAGACATGAAGGAATATCATTTCATTGGGTTTTTTTTACCTCACTGTCATTGTAATACTCACTGAAAATTATTAAATCTTTATAAATCTTTGGAATAAAATTAGACGCATTAAAAAAAGAAATCAATTTTTATTGATGTCTGTCTCTAATGAACATATACATCTCTAGACTACACATGTCGTGACTGAGAAAAATTTAGACATATCATGCTAATATTACTTTTCCTGTGGGGAAAGTGCATATCATCTTTATTTATTTCATTGCATTTCATAGGAAATGGTTTCAGATTAGCAATGAAGCTTGGATGTGCATTGTGGCACAGTGGATATCGACTCGGAACGAGAAATCGAAGAGCCGAGTTCAAATTCCAGTTGAATTCATTGCATTCACTTACGCGCAAATACCCTTGGGAAAGGTATTAATCCGTCTGTTCCTTCCAGTTGTGGGTTAAATAACAGTACAGATTGGGTTCTATAGCCCTGTTCGGCAACCAGTCTACCACAGAAAGCAATGGCAACCTACTGCGGGATAATCTTCTGCCCAGTCAGTCATGTCTCTTTCGAGAAATGATCGCCCAAGCGTGTATCACGTATGGCACTTAACTGTCTGATTGAATGAAGCTATGCGTCATTATTTTCAAGAGACACTCTGTCATTTTTGTTATAACTCTCTTTTAATGGTCATCTGTTTGTACAAACTGCAACATAAAGAAATCTATTATTAATTCCGTGTAATTTACACGGGTGAAGCTAGCATGATACTCTTGCGCGAAAGTGTCGTCTTCGTAACTCATTTTTTTCTCTGAATAATGACAGAATTGTTTAGATCGAAATTGGTGTGGAAATTATTTTTGTGTATAAATAAAGCGATGGATAAATTATTATGTTGAAGAGCTTTCTTTTTTTGAAAATACGTTTTGTTTTAATTTCTGAAAGCTTTATCAATATATTGTAAGCTCTTCCTTAAAATATATTGGTACATTTGATCATTCTTTAAGATCTTCAAAGATACAGTACAATCAGCACGGACTGTCTGGGCAATAAGAAAACACATTCTGTTTTGTGGTCTCTGATCTTGATGTCTTGCCGATTAGCTTTTACTATTATTATGTTGTCATTTTTCATCATATTTATATTTCTGCTATGGTCGCACTACCTACCAAGTCTGCGGGAAGACCTAAAGCAGGTCGTGGCGTGTTATTATGGCTCCATTTCATGTTTTTTCATAACTCCCTAACATTACTAGTGTTACATAGACAAAGTTCTCCTTAGTTTATGGGCTGTACTTAACAAGATAATTTTTTGTATATCTCTTAAGCTGGGGTTTCCAGGGATTCATTCAATATGTTGTTTTGTTCTTTTTTTATCATTCCAAGTGCACCTACTATCATTGGTACAATGTTTGTTTTCAATTTCCACATTTTTCTATTTCAATTTCCAGCTCTTGATATTTTTTACAGTTTTTCGAATTCCTTGGTTGCTATGTTACAACCCGTTAGACAAGCCATATCAATTAATAAGAAAGTTTTGTTTTTTTTTGTTTTTGTTTTTTTGCTTGTTTTGTTTTTATATTAATATCCGGTCTATTTGCTTCAATTTTTCTGTCTGTATTAATGGTGTAATCCCATAGAATGGAGACATCTTCTATTTCTGTAACCGGTGCTGTGTGATGTTCATACCAGTGTTTGTTTACATATTTTCCATAGTGTTTGCACATTGTCCAGTGTAAATATTGCTCTACTCTATCGTGACGACTTTTATATTCATTTGGGGCAAGTACAGAACATCCTGAGATTAGATGGTCTATTGTTTCTTGGTATTTATCATAGAACCTGCATTTTTAATCCACAATATTATATATAATATTTGCCTGAAAATTCCTAGTGAAAACATTTGGTCTTGCGCAGCAAGAATAAAGCCTTCGGTTTCAGACTTTAATCTAGATGCACATAAACATCGATGAGTATTAACTTTATCAACATTGGGTTTATTAGCACGTTCTGGATATTGGCCATGCAGAGGTTTGTCTTGCCAGCGTTGTTTCATCTGTTCAAATTATTATTATTATTATTATTATTATTATTATTATTATTATTATTATTATTATTATGTCATTTTTCATCATATTTCTATTTCTGCTTTGGTCTCACTACCAACCAATATATTAATATCCGGTCTTATTTGGCTTCCAATTTTTCTGTCTGTGTAGATGGTGTAATCCCATAGAATGGTTACATCTCCTATTTCTGTAACCGGTGCTGGGTGATGTTCATACCAGTGTTTGTTTACAGCTTTTCCATAATGTTTGCACATTGCCCAATGTAAATATTGCCCAACTCTATCGTGGCGATTTTTATATTCATTTGGGGCAAGCACAGAACAGCCTGAGATTAGGTGGTCTATTGTTTCTTGGTGTTTATCACAAAACCTGCATTTTGGATCCATATTATTATGCATAATATTTGCCTGGAAGTTTCTAGTGAAAAGACTTTGGTCTTGTGCTGCAAGAATAAAGCCTTCAGTTTCAGACTTTAATCCAGATGCACGTAACCATCGATGAGTATTAACTTTGTCAACATTGGATTTATTGGCACGTACTGGATATTGGCCATGCAGAGGTTTGTCTTGCCAGCGCTGTTTCATCTGCTGAAGAGCTTTATCTTTGGCTTTCATTTTCATATTTTTTGCCGCAATAGTTGGTTATTGGCTTCTGTTTTGCTTTTCTACAGAATCTACTAACTGTAAATCTTGTTTGTATTTGCTGCCTTCTTTTATTATTGAATATTTTTTCTTTCTTTCTTCATGTTGCCTTACTAATTGTATCATCCAATCCTTTGTTGTTTCTATGTATGTTAGTATGCCAATAGTTGTTGCCTTGTATGACAATTCCAGCTGAATAAGACCTCTTCCACCTTCTTTACGGGGTATGTATAGACGGTCTACATCAGCCTTTGGATGATGCATCTTATGCTTAGAAAGAAGCTTTCTTGTTTTAGCATCCATTCGCCTGATGTCGTTTAGAGTCCAGTTTAAGATGTTAAAGCTATATTGGACAACTCGGATTGCAAGGCTATTAATGGCCATAACTCTGTTCTGTGAATTTAATTCAGTTTTTAATATCATCCGTAGCCTTCTATAGTACTCTTTACGTACTATTTCTTTCATTTTTTTATGGTGAATGATTTCGCTCTCATTTACACCTAGGTATTTATAAGCTTCTTCTGGTTTCAATTCTTTTATTGTTACAGCAGGGTCTAAGCTAATTGAGGATGTTTCTTGTATTGATCCACGTAAAACTGTAGCTTTAGCACATTTATTCAAATTAAATTTCATTCCAATATCTTCGCTGAAGCATTTTACAGTTTGCAGAAGACCTTCCAGCTCATTATCATTCTTAGCATATAACTTTAAGTCATCCATGTAAAATAGATGGCTTATTTTCTTTTGGCCTATTTTATAACCACATTCTGTCTTATTAAGTTGACTGGTTAGTGCTATTAATGACATGCAGAATAGTAAGGGAGATAAAGAATCACCTTGAAATATACCTCTTTTGATGTTTATTTCATCAGACTTATAGGTTCCATTTATATGATTGAGGTAAAGGGTTGTTTTCCATATAGACATGCACTGTTTGATGAAATTGATGATGACGGGCGATATCTTGTATATATTTAAAGTCTTTAAAATCCAGGAATGTGGGACACTATCGAATGCCTTTCGATAATCTATCCAGGCAGTACTAAGATTTTTTTTTGTACTGTAGCAGTTTTCCAGGATCATTTTGTTAATTAGCAATTGGTCTTTACGTCCATAACAGCCACGTTTGCACCCTTTTTGTTCAAGCGGTATCATGTCATTTCTTTCTAAGAATAAATATGTCTGTTTTGTTAAAATAGATGTTAATAGTTTATATGTTGTCGGAAGACATGTAATTGGTCTGTAGTTTTTCGGGTTGTTTGTGTCACCATTCTTGGGTAGAAGAAATGTAATTCCTTTGGTCATCCATGCAGGAATTTTAGTGGGATCGTCAACCATTTCTTGAAGTTCTTTGGCTAGTTTTTTTATGTGCTGTATTTAAATAATATAGCCAAAAGTTAGGAATTTTATCTATACCTGGGAATTTCCAATTGTGTGCTTTTTTTAGTGCAAATTTAACATCATCTTCTGTAATTCCAGACCATATCTATTCTGGTTTATTTTTTTTATTATTATTATTATTATTATTATTATTATTATTATTATTATTATTATTATTATCGCCTTTAATTTCTGTTGTGTATTTATTATCTTCCTGAGAATTTTTTAAAAAGTGAAAACAAAACAACCTAAAAGTACATATATTTTATATTGCTAAATCCCTTTGTAAGATATTATCTGTACTTCTGACTGATTGACTGATTTGTTTATATAAAGACATATCAATTTCTTATGGGTCATTTAATGCCGAAATGTATTTTCTTTGGCAGCTTTGAAGTGATGAAAATATGTAATCTGTTTTACATGATAAATAATACTCAGCTATTGTGCATATACATGTTTTTGTGGAGATAATTACTAAAGGTGGTGACGCGTGTGTTTTAGGTTGTAGTTTTGCTATATTTTGGAATACAGTTTCTCGAAAAAAAGTGTAGAATATTATATGGAATAATGTCCTGAAAGAGTTCTTTCATGTTGGCTTCTTGGTTTATTTTACATAGCGTCATATCACCTTTTTGCGTTAATTAATGTCGAAATCCAAATTATTTGAACACAATTTTATGGCTAGAACTAAACATATTTGGAACGCAGCCATCAGATCAACGTCGACGTGACCAAACGATTTTATAAGAGTAGTTTAGATATGATAAAAGACTAAAGTACGGGGCGCTTAGCGAACATCATATTGACTAATGATATAGCGTGACAAGCTTGCTAACCATTATCCGACTCCGAATTGTTCACGACCTTAAAGCTTATGCATGTGTAAATATTCTCTCGACTTAGAAGTAAAAGAAGGAAGTATACAATAAGATAGATAGATAGATAGATAGATAGATAGATAGATATGATATGAATTGACTGAGATAGATAGATAGATAGATAGATAGATAGATAGATAGATAGATAGATAGATAGATAGATATGAATTGACTGAGATAGATAGATAGATAGATAGATAGATAGATAGATAGATAGATAGATAGATATGAAAATATGAAAAGACTGAGAATAGATAGATAGATAGATAGATAGATAGATAGATAGATAGATAGATAGATAGATAGATATGAATTTGACTGAGATAGATAGATAGATAGATAGATAGATAGATAGATAGATAGATAGATATAAAAGAAAAGACTAGATAGATAGATAGATAGATAGATAGATAGATAGATAGATAGATAGATAGATAGATAGAAACTCATGAACTTCATTTTTGCAGATTAAAACAAAGAAAGAAATCTCTTGAAAATAGACGTTTACCTCTAAATTATGTCAAACAATGAAAGCCTTGCTTCAAGGTGCATCTTCTTTCAGTCGTCTTCAGATTGAGATCTAAAAACCAAGAAATAATGGCAGTTATCTTTGATTTAAAGATCAAAGAAGTGGCATACATTAAACAAGCAGCGTAATTAATTTGAATCTGAGGTCAGACTTGAATCCCAAACTGGTCTCCAGGCTCTTCTCGTTTAAAGCAATGAATTACATTTGATGATTGGCAGCCGGTTTGCTGAGAGTATTGGGTAACTTCAAATGAAAAACATAGAATTATTGCCAAAGCTTTGGGGAAATTGTAAGTTAGGTAATTTCAAAGATTCAAATGGTAATCAGCGACTTCCCATTGAGACAAGGGCTCACTATCAATTTTGGTTCAAATTAAGACGAATGATACTTCTGTGGGTGATTTTGTTTTTTGTTTTAACAGAAAGACAAACAAATATCTAATCTAGCAACTTTATGTTTAACATTTGTTAAACTCCTACAGTCTGGATCAACGTTTCTCAACTTTTTTACTTTTGCGTAAAATGAATTCCATGTCTCAAGGAACCCCGGCACAAAAATAAAATTATATACCATATTTTTCTCATTTTATTTTCATCGTAGTCCATGCGGCAGATATAAAAGTATATGGTTTTGAATAACTGGCTTAATAAAAAAAATCTAACACTTCTTTGTTCGATTTTTTAATTTTTGAAGCAATTAACAATATAAAAATAAAATTCCACTTGAGCACTGGTTTCGATATGACTATAATTAATGAAAAATTATGGAAAAACTGGATAAACCTAGTTTATTGACTTTGAGAAAAGTTACTCATGGTGATTTAGGGAGGAAATTAAATTTTTAGGTGGCCTCACCCTTAATATTTCTTCCGTTGGAAAAGAAAACAATAAATGCAGTGGTATTTGTATTAAAAAATACAACAAATTTCTTGGTAACGGATGGTATTGCCTTATTTAATCATTGGCACCTGTCAATCAATTATTCTGCAACCAAGTAAATATTATCACTAATACTACTATGGCAACGGAAAAATTCAAAACTGAATTCAAAAGAAAATTCTCAGAATTTTTTCTGAAGGCACGTGTACAAAAGCAAAGGCGAATTTTGAAGTCAAAGAAAATGCAACACTAATATCAAGACCATAAAGAAGTATACTATTTGCGGCGTTAGATTCAATCAATAATGAATTGGAAAGGTTAGGATAATTAGGGATCACGTCCAAAGTAGGCCACTCTGAATGGGCATTACTGATAATTCACGTGAAGAAGAAGAATAATAAAATCCGTGTATTTACTGATTTCTCAAGAGGGTCTAATGAAAACTTAGAAAATTCTAATTATCCGTTACCGAGTTCAGAAGTTTTCACCAAATTAAATAGGGGAAATGTTTTGGACTTGTTGGACACCAACTTACAACTGCTGGTAGAAGAAGAGTGTTCGAAATTACAATAAACACTCATAAAAGTCTATATAAATTCAACCGACTTGATTTCTGGATAAAGGTAGCTCCGAGCATTTTTCAACAAAATATAGACACAATGCTCTGGATGACAAACTGATAAAAAGCAAAACCATACCCCAACATGCAAAAGACGTAAAAATTATATTCAAAAGGATCAAAGAATACGGGTTTAAAATTATAGAAACAAATGTGAGCTATTTATGTTCAGAATTACATATCTTGGACAAATTATTGACGAAAAGGGTCGACGACAAGATCCCTCCCGATCAAGCGCAATTATAGACATGCTTGCTCCGACCAATTTAGTAAAATTGCCAGCATTTTTATGGTTTGCAAACTACTATCATGTGTATATATCAAATATGCATGAGTTAACAGTATCTTTAAATGCCTTGTTAAAGAAAGACACTAAATGAATTTGGACAGAGAAATGCCAAAGTTCGTTTGGAAAGATAAAAAAATTCTAACATCTGACTTATAATTAACGCATTTTGATTCCAAATTAAACATTGTCGTTGCATCAGATTTAAGTGGTTAGTGGAGCAGAAATAATATTATCATGGGACATCTGTTTGACCTCATCCAGTCATTCCTCTCTAACCGCACATTGAAGGTAGTATTAAATGGGCATGCCTCACAAAACTACCATACGAATGCGGGCGTCCTTCAAGGTTCCATCCTAGGTCCCACGCTCTTTCTGATGTACATTAATGATCTCTCCGACGCCATTAGATCCCAAGTAGGCATGTACGCCGATAACACCACAATCTACTCTCACCTCGATCAAAAACCCGGTGTGGGCGACAAAGCGAACCTCGCTGCCGAGCTTGAAAAGGACCTCCAATCCGTAGTGACCTGGGGTAGGAAATGGCTAGTAAATTTCAATGCTTCTAAAACGAAGCTGTTATCAACTAACCACCATAGACAATCGCATCTACCTCCCATTAGCATGGAACAGGCTTGCCTCCCAGAGAGTAAAACATTACGCCTCCTTGGCCTTACATTTTTGGCGGACCTCAAATGGAATGACTATATCGAATCCATTGCCAAATCTGCCGCTATGAAAGTCGCCTCTCTGTGCAGGGCCAGGAAGTTTTTCCCACCTGAATCTATCCTGCACATATACAAATCTACCATCCGCCCATGTATTGAATACTGTTGCCATATCTGGTCGGGTGCCCCTGCTACTCTCCTTGGGCTTCTTAACAAAATACAAAGGAGAATCTGTAACGTGGTTGATACTGACTTGGCAGACCGGCTGCAACCACTCTCTCACCGGCGTGATGTGGCTTCCCTGTGCCTCTTCTACAAGTACTTTCATGGCTTCTGCTCCGATGAACTTAGATCACTGGTGCCGCCTAAGCACGAATTTACACGAGATACTAGATTAGCAACTAGGTCCCACCCTTTTACAGTTAAACAGATAAGATGTAACCATAATTTCTACTCCAACAGCTTCTTTTCTCGCGCTTCCCGCCTGTGGAATTCCCTTCCACAAGTCTGCTTTCTCTACAGCTACAATCTCCAGGTGTTTAATTGTAGGGTCAATAGACACTTCCTATCACACTAACTTCCAATTATTCTCAGAACACTCTCATCTACACAACCCTCATTCTCGGTATCCTTACCCGCCTATCACCCACCCTCTGACATTTCCTATATTTAACCATTCTCGGTATCCTTACCCACCTATTACCCACCTTCTGACATTTCCTATCCTTTCTCCACTCTATGTAGCCCCCTGCGCAGTAGTGGCAGTGAAATGCCTTGCTCAGGGTGAAACGCTTATAAAAAATTTAAAAAAAAACTAAGCCAATAGAAAGTTTTGACTATATTTTGCCATGAAAAAATCAATAAATTCCGATAGAGACTGAACTTTCGCCTACAAACCGATCTCATCTACTGAGAATTATTCCAAGAGTATTATTGTGTATTATTTGAAAGCTTCGTTTATTACGTTGACATTACCGAATATATAAGGGGTGAATACTAATGGAAGCACATTCCACAGATATTTACTTCTAAAAAGTGATCATTACAATAGTAGACCATAGATATATTATTATTATTATGTCATTTTTCATCATATTTAGATTTCTGCATTGGTCTCACTACCAACCAAGTCTGCGGGGAGACCTAAGGCAGGTAGTGGCGTGTTGTTATGACTCCATTTCATGTTTTTCTATCCTCCCTATCATCCCCAGCATTACATAGATAACGTTTTCCTTAGTGTGTGGGCTGTACTTAATAATACAATTTTTTGTATATCTCTTAAGCTGGGGTTTCCAGGGATTCTTTCAATGTGTTGTTTTGTTCCATTTTTTATCATTCCAAGTGCACCTACTATCACTGGCACAACTCTTGTTTTCAATTTCCACATTTTTTCTATTTCAATTTCCAGGTCTTTATATTTTGACAGTTTTTCAAATTCCTTGATTGCTATGTTACAATCCGCTGGACAAGCCATATCAATTAATAGACAAGTTTTCTCCTTCTGGTTTTTAACAATAATGTCTGGCCTGTTTGCTTCAATTTTTCTGTCTGTGTAGATGGTGTAATCCCATAGAATGGTTACATCTTCTATTTCTGTAACCGGTGCTGGATGATGTTCATACCAGTGTTTGTTTACAGCTTTTCCATAATGTTTGCACATTGCCCAATGTAAATATTGCCCAACTCTATCGTGGCGATTTTTATATTCGTTTGGGGCAAGCACAGAACAGCCTGAGATTAGGTGGTCTATTGTTTCTTGGTGTTTATCACAAAACCTGCATTTTGGATCCATATTATTATGCATAATATTTGCCTGAAAGTTTCTCGTGAAAAGACTTTGGTCTTGTGCTGCAAGTATAAATCCTTCAGTTTCAGACTTTAATCCAGATGCACGTAACCATCGATGAGTATTAACTTTGTCAACATTGGATTTATTGGCACGTACTGGATATTGGCCATGCAGAGGTTTGTCTTGCCAACGCTGTTTCATCTCTTCAAGAGCTTTATCTTTGGCTTTCATTTTCATATTTTTTGCCGCAATAGTTGGTTCTTGGCTACTGTTTTGCTTTTCTACAGAATCTACTAACTGTAATTCTTGTTTGTATTTACTGCCTTCTTTTATTATTGAATATTTTTTCTTTCTTTCTTCATGTTGCCTTACTAATTGTATCATCCAATCCTTTGTTGTTTCTATGTATGTTAGTAAGCCAATAGTTGTTGTCTTGTATGACAATTCCAGCTGAATAAGACCCCTTCCACCTTCTTTACGGGGTATGTATAGACGATCTACATCAGCCTTTGGGTGATGCATCCTATGCTTAGAAAGAAGCTTTCTTGTTTTAGCATCCATTCGCCTGATGTCGTTTAGAGTCCAGTTTAAGATGTTGAAGCTATATTGGACAACTGGGATTGCAAGACTATTAATGGCCATAACTCTATTCTGTGAATTTAATTCAGTTTTTAATATCATTCGCAGCCTTCTATAGTACTCTTTACGCACTATTTCTTTCATTTTTTTATGGTGAATGTTTTCGCTCTCATTTACACCTAGGTATTTATAAGCTTCTTCTGGTTTCAATTCTTTTATTGTTACAGCAGGGTCTAGGCTAATTGAGGATGTTTCTTGTATTGATCCACGTAAAACTGTAGCTTTAGCACATTTATTCAAATTAAATTTCATTCCAATGTCTTCGCTGAAGCATTTTACAGTTTGCAGAAGACCTTCCAGCTCATTATCATTCTTAGCATATAACTTTAAGTCATCCATGTAAAATAGATGGCTTATTTTCTTTTGGCCTATTTTATAACCACATTCTGTCTTATTAAGTTGACTGGTTAGTGCTATTAATGATATGCAGAATAGTAAGGGAGATAAAGAATCACCTTGAAATATACCTCTTTTGATGTTTATTTCATCAGACTTATAGGTTCCATTTATATGATTGAGGTAAAGGGTTGTTTTCCATATAGACATGCACTGTTTGATGAAATTGATGATGACGGGCGATATCTTGTATATATTTAAAGTCTTTAAAATCCAGTAATGTGGCACACTATCGAATGCCTTTCGGTAGTCTATCCAGGCAGTACTAAGATTTTTCTTTGTCTTGTAGCAGTTTTCCAGGATCATTTTGTTAATTAGCAATTGGTCTTTACAGCCATAACAGCCACGTTTGCACCCTTTTTGTTCAAGCGGTATCATGTCATTTCTTTCTAAGAATAAATATGTTTGTTTTGTTAAAATAGATGTTAGTAGTTTATATGTTGTCGGAAGACATGTAATTGGTCTGTAGTTTTTCGGGTTGTTTGTGTCACCATTCTTGGGTAGAAGAAATGTAATTCCTTTTGTCATCCATGCAGGAATTTTAGTGGGATCGTCAACCATTTCTTGGAGTTCTTTGGCTAATTTTTTATGTGCTGCATTTAAATAATATAGCCAAAAGTTAGGAATTTTATCTATACCTGGAGTTTTCCAATTGTGTGCTTTTTTTAGTGCAAATTTAATATCATCTTCTGTAATTCCAGACCATGTCTGTTCGGGTTTATTATTATTATTATTATTATTATTATTATTATTATTATTATTATAGTAGCACACTGCAACTAAATAGCCATAATATTTTTCACTATCATCAGGCAGTCTGATGATGGATCATTAAACTCCGAAACTTTGTACCTAATAAGTTGCACTATGCTATAATAATAATAAGAATGACGTGCTTTTCTGAGGCTCCTGAAAACGTAACGTTTTTTCTTTTTTTTTTTATGTAAACATTAATTTCTCATTTCACTATATTAAACTATATTAAACATAAACATTAATTTTTCCCTTCGTATATAATTTTAGTTGTATGTTTCTTCTTTTAATGATCCTTAAAGAGATTTATTAACTAGTTTTCTAAAGCAAGACAACGATAAAAAATATGACGAAAAGCGCTCTGTTCGATCGACGATATTCATTCTTAGAAAAAATATGTAATAATTTTTCTTAGAAAAAATTCTTTCTTAGAAAGAATATGTAATAATTTATTTATATTTGTTCGTTCATTTTATATATTTGTTTATTTTTCGATAATCTTATTCTCGTTGGATTTAATGAAAGAATAACACAGAATACAGTAGGCCAACAAATTATTTTTAAATTTTACGGTAGTAAACTCAAAGGTATGTCCACTTTTTCTTTCCTATTAAAAAATTTTTTGAGATTTTTTTTTTTTTTTTTTTATCGTAAATATTAATTTTGAATTTCACTATTTTAAACATAAACATTAATTTTTTCTTCGTATATAATTCAAATTGTATGTTTCTTCTTTTAATGATCCTTTAAATAGATTTATTAACTAGTCTTCTAAAGCAAGACAACGAAAAAAAAAATATGACGAAAAACACTAAAAAAATGTTCGATCTAGGATATTCTTTCTTAGAGAGAATATGTAATAATTTATTATATTTAATTTGTTCGTTCATTTTATATATTTATTTATTTTTCGATAATTTTATTCTCGCTGGATTTAATGAAAGAATAACACAGAATACAGTGGGCGAACAAATTATTATTTTTAAATGTTACGGTAGTAAACTCAAACTCAAAGGTATGTCCACTTTTTTTTTTTTTTTTTTTTTTTTTCATATTAAATTAAATTTTGAATTTTTTTTTTTTTTTTGCAAGGACAAAGGTTAATAGTAGCAATAAATTTTTTTTTTTTTTTTTTAACAATACTCTCTAAGTGCAGTGATGTTTTTTTTTTTCTCCGATGAACGGCCGTTACATCCAAGTTTGTTTGTTTGTTTTTTCAACCAGCGTCTCTCTCTTTGAATTTTTCTTTTTCTCAATATGAAATTCTGTTTTAATATAAACAGGATTTTTTCTTTAGATATTAGGGAATTTTTTTTAACGAAATTCTGCTTTATTTTAATTTATCTGTTTGTTCTTTAAATTAACCTAAATAAAATCATCCGTATTATATTTCCTTTAGCTGTCGATATTTCGTGTAAATTATTTTTTTTTTTTTTTTTTTTTTTAACTATTATAATTTTCTTAAAAACAAAACAAAACAAGAAAATAAATTAAATCCGATGAAAAACAATTTATATGGTATTATTTTATAGAAAGTCTACGTATTTTTTTTGATAAATTTATTTTTATTTATTTATTGTTTTAATTTACTTATTTAATTTATCTTATTATGATAATCCAATATTGACCAACGACTTTGTTGAAAAAATGAAAGATAAAGTGGACGAACAAATTATTACATTTTTTTTTTTTTTTCTTTCAACAAACGTCTCTCTATTTGAATTTTTCCTTTTCTCAATATGAAATTTTGTTTTAATATAAACAGGATTTTTTTTTTTCTTAAGATATTATAATTTTTTTTTTTTTTTTTTTTTTTTTTTTTAAACAAACTACTCAAGTAATATTGATGTTTTGTTTCGTTGAGCCGTCTTTCTCCTTGAATTCCAATCGCGTCTATGTCAGATGTTGCTTGGCAGCGCATTTAGGAGAAGGAAAACTCCGAACAACAACCCGCAACTCAAGGTGTTAATCGTGCCGAGGAGTGAATGGCTACTGCGTTATGAGGTCACAAACGATTCCCTACAGGCTTCGGGACCCTGTTTGTAAAAGACCGTTACCCAACGTGCCGGGCAACTTTGGGTGGACTTTTGGACCCGTGCGTCACTCGTGGGAAAAACATGAAAAACACAAATAGAAATAAAAAGTCCAGTATGGCTCTTCCAGTGGATAAACAGGGAGCCCGTCCTTCAGGAGGGAACCTACCTGAGGTCGAAAAATCTGCCATAGGAACAAACTCCTACACAAAGAATGTATCTTCAGGTCCCCACAACCAGGATAATCCTAATGATGGTCCTGAAAATTCACCAGCTAGATCTACAACCGTATATTTAAAGAAAGAAAAAATAAAATGGTCTCGTGAGGAGTACAAAGTCGTTATGACTGCATTTCATGAAGCGTTACTCAAACCTCAAAAAAACATGACTCGCCAAACATATGACATTTGGCGTGAAAAAGTTGGTCAAACAAATAGAAAGTATATTGACGAAAATAAATTGGCCAATGTACGTAGGTACATTATTCGTAATAACCGACTGTCAGAGGCTGAGATTCACGAAATTAAAAGAATTGTAACAAGAAGAGTCGAATCAACAAAATATGAAAAGGAACCGGAACCAGAAATAAAAAGTAATAACATCAAACAAATCACAGGTCATAATGTAGAAACCGTGAAACACGCAAATCACTGCGAAGATAATGATGTAAGTCTAAAAGTGCTGGAAAGGTGCGATCTGAGTCTGAGTCAGTTAAAAGACAAAAATAAAATTAGTTCAGAACACATCGAAGATAATTATTTGACGGAAAATAACAATATACAGGAAGCCAAGATAGAAATAAAAAACCAGCTAAGTCAAATACAAAGTATTACAATGGAGGAACGTGAACAGCTCCCAAAATTCCAACCAACAAAACAAAACCTCCGAACTATTAAATTGTACAATGCAGCACTGAAATCAATACTGGATGAAGACCCGAATACAAATCTTAACGAAGTAATATATGCATCAGCAACAGCAGCAACAAAAAAATTAAACATCAAAATAAAAACAAGGCAGTCACGCAGACGTGAAGATCCACCTTGGAAAAGAAAAATCGAAAAAGAAATCGAACAACTAAGAAGTGAACTGTCAGTACTGGATGAACTGAGTAGAGGAATAAATGTAAGAACTAGGAAAAGAAGAAGAGCCGAAAAAAAATATAACATCAGGAATGAAAATGACGTCTTATCAAATAAAGAAAAAATAAAGCAAAAAATCCAACTGAAGGCTCAAAGAATAAGACGCTATGAAAAAAGAGCAAAATTTTACAGACAAAACAAGATCTTTCAGACTGATACAAAGAGATTTTACAGGGAAATAGGTAAAAAAAGAATTGAAGTGACAGTACCCCCCAGAATGGAAGAAGTCACACAGTTCTGGGAAAAGATATGGGCTTGCCCTAAAGAACCTAGCAAGGAAGTACATTGGATTACGCAGGAGATAGAACGAATGAAGAATAAACCCGAACAGACATGGTCTGGAATTACAGAAGATGATATTAAATTTGCACTAAAAAAAGCACACAATTGGAAAACTCCAGGTATAGATAAAATTCCTAACTTTTGGCTATATTATTTAAATGCAGCACATAAAAAATTAGCCAAAGAACTCCAAGAAATGGTTGACGATCCCACTAAAATTCCTGCATGGATGACAAAAGGAATTACATTTCTTCTACCCAAGAATGGTGACACAAACAACCCGAAAAACTACAGACCAATTACATGTCTTCCGACAACATATAAACTACTAACATCTATTTTAACAAAACAAACATATTTATTCTTAGAAAGAAATGACATGATACCGCTTGAACAAAAAGGGTGCAAACGTGGCTGTTATGGCTGTAAAGACCAATTGCTAATTAACAAAATGATCCTGGAAAACTGCTACAAGACAAAGAAAAATCTTAGTACTGCCTGGATAGACTACCGAAAGGCATTCGATAGTGTGCCACATTCCTGGATTTTAAAGACTTTAAATATATACAAGATATCGCCCGTCATCATCAATTTCATCAAACAGTGCATGTCTATATGGAAAACAACCCTTTACCTCAATCATATAAATGGAACCGATAAGTCTGATGAAATAAACATCAAAAGAGGTATATTTCAAGGTGATTCTTTATCTCCATTTCTATTCTGCATATCATTAATAGCACTAACCAGTCAACTTAATAAGACAGAATGTGGTTATAAAATAGGCCAAAAGAAAATAAGCCATCTATTTTACATGGATGACTTAAAGTTATATGCTAAGAATGATAATGAGCTGGAAGGTCTTCTGCAAACTGTAAAATGCTTCAGCGAAGACATTGGAATGAAATTTAATTTGAATAAATGTGCTAAAGCTACAGTTTTACGTGGATCAATACAAGAAACATCCTCAATTAGCCTAGACCCTGCTGTAACAATAAAAGAATTGAAACCAGAAGAAGCTTATAAATACCTAGGTGTAAATGAGAGCGAAAACATTCACCATAAAAAAATGAAAGAAATAGTGCGTAAAGAGTACTATAGAAGGCTACGAATGATATTAAAAACTGAATTAAATTCACAGAATAGAGTTATGGCCATTAATAGCCTTGCAATCCCAGTTGTCCAATATAGCTTCAACATCTTAAACTGGACTCTAAACGACATCAGGCGAATGGATGTTAAAACAAGAAAGCTTCTTTCTAAGCATAGGATGCATCACCCAAAGGCTGATGTAGACCGTCTATACATACCCCGTAAAGAAGGTGGAAGGGGTCTTATTCAGCTGGAATTGTCATACAAGACAACAACTATTGGCTTACTAACATACATAGAAACAACAAAGGATTGGATGATACAATTAGTAAAGCAACATGAAGAAAGAAAGAAAAAATATTCAATAATAAAAGAAGGCAGTAAATACAAACAAGAATTACAGTTAGTAGATTCTGTAGAAAAGCAAAACAGTAGCCAAGAACCAACTATTGCGGCAAAAAATATGAAAATGAAAGCCAAAGATAAAGCTCTTGAAAAGATGAAACAGCGCTGGCAAGACAAACCTCTGCATGGCCAATATCCAGTACGTGCCAATAAATCCAATGTTGACAAAGTTAATACTCATCGATGGTTACGTGCATCTGGATTAAAGTCTGAAACTGAAGGATTTATACTTGCAGCACAAGACCAAAGTCTTTTCACGAGAAACTTTCAGGCAAATATTATGCATAATAATATGGATCCAAAATGCAGGTTTTGTGATAAACACCAAGAAACAATAGACCACCTAATCTCAGGCTGTTCTGTGCTTGCCCCAAACGAATATAAAAATCGCCACGATAGAGTTGGGCAATATTTACATTGGGCAATGTGCAAACATTATGGAAAAGCTGTAAACAAACACTGGTATGAACATCATCCAGCACCGGTTACAGAAATAGAAGATGTAACCATTCTATGGGATTACACCATCTACACAGACAGAAAAATTGAAGCAAACAGGCCAGACATTATTGTTAAAAACCAGAAGGAGAAAACTTGTCTATTAATTGATATGGCTTGTCCAGCGGATTGTAACATAGCAATCAAGGAATTTGAAAAACTGTCAAAATATAAAGACCTGGAAATTGAAATAGAAAAAATGTGGAAATTGAAAACAAGAGTTGTGCCAGTGATAGTAGGTGCACTTGGAATGATAAAAAATGGAACAAAACAACACATTGAAAGAATCCCTGGAAACCCCAGCTTAAGAGATATACAAAAAATTGTATTATTAAGTACAGCCCACACACTAAGGAAAACGTTATCTATGTAATGCTGGGGATGATAGGGAGGATAGAAAAACATGAAATGGAGTCATAACAACACGCCACTACCTGCCTTAGGTCTCCCCGCAGACTTGGTTGGTAGTGAGACCAATGCAGAAATCTAAATATGATGAAAAATGACATAATAATAATAATATATTTCTGCCTTAAATTAATTTTTCAACACCATTGTGGTATATGTGGGAAATCTATATGTAATATTTCACATTTCCGTGAGAAAAAGATAATAAAAATTAAGTTTTTTTTTCTTACAATGAAGTTATGCATATACAGAAATTCTCGTTTGTGGAATCTGTTCTTTTATAGGCATATTTGAGAATTAAAATAAAATAATCCAGAACCTATACTGGAAGTAAACCGTCTCCATATAAATAGAAATTGAATTCGGTAAATGCACAAAAACAGACAGGTAAATAAAACAAGGATGCGTCGTGTCACTGGATTTATCCAGTCTAACCAGTGAGGTATTTTTTAATCGTATCACTCCGCGCAAGGCGGCAACACCACTGATGTGCAAGGGGACTACATAAGAGTAAAAAGATTAGATAGGAAGAGAGTGAAGAGAAAGACAAACCGGTTAGAAAGGAGCAAGAGTAGAATGGGAATACAAGTGTGATGACAAAGGTGGAGAGAAAGGAAAGGTGTTGTAGAAAGAATTAAAGTCAACTAGTTAAGTGATGAGTATTGACATTGCATTTAAATTCCTGTAGGTTGTAGCCATCAGGAAAGCAAGAATATGGAAGCTAGTTTCACAGGCGGGAAGTGCGAGAAAAAAAGCTGCAGGAGTCGAATTGTCGTCTGCATTTGGTTGATCTAACTGTGAATGGGAGAGACCCAGTTGCCAGTCTGGTTGCACGAGTAAACACCTGTTGCAGGGGCACCAGTGACTTAAGTTCGTTGAAGTAGAAACCATGAAAGTATTTATAGAACAGAGGGAAGTCACATCCCGTCGGTGGGGAAGTGGCTGGAGTCGAGCCGCCAAGTCGGTACCTATCACATTACTGATTCTCCTTTGGAGCTTGTCAAGAACACTGAGATGAACAGCATGGGCGCGTGACCATATATGACAGCAGTATTCCATGCACGGAAGAATGGTTGATTTATATGTGCAGGATAGATTCAGGCGGAAAAACATCCTAGCCCAACACAGTGACCCAACCCTCCTAGCAGTGGATTTAGCTATTGACTCAATGTAATAGTTCCACTTGAGATCAGAAGAGAGGGTAAGGCCGATAAGGCGCAGTATACTGCTTTCAGGGAGACTCGTTTGGTCCATGTTTATGGGAGGCAGGAGAAGTTGCCTGTGATGATTGACAAACAGCAGTTTGGTCTTAGACGCAATGAAATTTACAAGCCACTTCTTACCTCAATTCACCACAGAATGTAGATCCCTCTCAAGATAAGCAGCTAGGTCCTGAGATAATTTGAAGTTCTAACACTATTTATTATTAGTGGGTATAATCTAAACAAAATTATAAAGAAAGTCTTGGTAGCAGATAGCGAAACGAAAGAACGAGAACTCCAGTGGTGACGGTAATCGATAAGAAAAGACTAAAAATCATTTACAGAACAGAATATATACCTTTCAGCAAAAGAAACGATCCAAAATATGAACTACAAATTAGAGATTCTAAACTCAACCAAGTACAACAATTTAAACATGTGGGAAGTGTTTTAACAGAAGACGGGAGGTGTGTCACTGAAATCAGAAGTTAGCGAAAGAGTTCTTCCAAACGCCAATGAAAGTGTTGAAACGAGAAAATTACACGGAGATTAGTACTTGACTGTAACATAATATCGGTCCTCCTACGTAGCACTATGTTGTGGACTAGTTTTCGCACTGAAGGTTAGAATCGTGCTATGTCGGTTGCTAATCGACTTAACTCACCCAAAATGTTATGAACTTGGTAATCTTCCACTGAAAGCTGACTCCTTAGTATTCGGCTAACTGCCGACTAATATCAAGTGCCTAGTTGTTCTACTGTACTTTAACAGAACTCTAAAGAACTCCCATTAACTTCTTAAGAACTTCCTGTTATCGCGTATTAATATAGGTGGGGGAGTCCATTATCTGAAGAATAGGTGTGTTTCTCCATAACGCACTTAGTGCTGAACAATCTCATCACATACAAAGAAAAGACTTGAGGCATCAGAAATGTGGTTCTACAGAAGGTCACTGATTAACTGAACATGTTCACAATGATGAAGTTTAAGAGAAAATGGAAACAAAAAGGACACTTCAGAAATAGGCAGTTGAAATTGCTAGGGAATGTATGATGCTTTGGAAAATTGCGCATAACCTATAAAATCAACTTCAGTGAATTGGTGACAGAATTGGGTTTATAGCATAAAGACAATATTTACTAAAAGCTACAAAGGACGGGAAATTTTAGAGGTCCATGATCGCCAACGTCCTGAAGTGGCATGGCTTAGAAAAGGAAATCTTTCTAGTAACTGACTTTTAACTTGTCGATATCTGCTTAGAATTAATAGACTGGCACAAGCTTTCTAAAATAACTACTTTGAAACATTGTTTTGTATTCTTACACCTTACAAAATCCTTATTGCCTATCTTTTATCACTTCCTTTTCAACGAACCTTATGAAGACCTTATTCTTTCCTTATGCTGGGCATGACGATAAACTACATCGAGCAGCAATACCTCTGATCTTGATATTGCAGTTTTCATCAACCAAATCAAATCAATCAAAATATTTACATTTTGGCATAAAATAACCCATAGAGGTTGATATACCGCTAAACAATATCAACCAAATCAAATCAATCAAAATAATTAAATTTCGGCATTAAATAACCCATAGAGGTTGATATACCGCTAAACAAGATCAACCAAATCAAATCAATCAAAATAATTAAATTTCGGCATTAAATAACCCATAGAGGTTGATATACCGCTAAACAAAATCAACCAAATCAAATCGATCAAAATATTTAAATTTCGGCATTAAATAACCCATAGAGGGTGATATACCGCTAAAGAAAATCAACCAAATCAAATCAATCAAAATATTTAAATTTCGCCATTAAATAACCCATAACGGTCGATATGCCGCTAAGCAAAATCAACCAAATCAAACAATCAAAATATTTAGATTTTGGTATTAAATAATTCTTATAGTTTGATATGTCGCCAAAAAATCAACCAAACAAGCAAATAACTCTTAAATAACTTTATTTGATATAATATCCTATAATTGCTTAAATAAATCAAATTGTATCCCTAAAAAATACTACCTAAAAAAACACCACCTCTAGCAATTATGTCCACACATGTACTGGCTTTAAAGCTAGAGTATCACCTACCATGTATTTAAATGTGAAAGCAGAATAACATAGAAGAAGAAGAAGATATATATATGTGTGTGTGTGTGTGTGTGTGTGTGTGTGTGTGTGTGTGTGTGTGTGTAAAAATTAAGAGAGATACGCTATTCCATGGTTAAGCGGAAGCATGGGCCTAATTTAGGCGAACCTTCATCAGCTTCCGTCTTTATTGTACAGAAGATTTTACACTTCCGCTTAACCATGGAATAACATGACTGTTTTAATTTTTACAATATTTGCTCTATATGTATTTGTATACATACATATATAGAGCTCTCCTAGAGAGTTATCCTACCACTTTATGTACAGGATACTCCTTTGGATTCTTCTATATCTACACCGCATATATATAGTCATCCGCAAACAGATCTGTTTCGTTATATCACAGCTCATCAGTACGGTTAGACGTCCGACTGCTTTTACCCAGGATTGAAACCCGAGTCAACTGATATCAGTCGGCGATTCTACCTCTCAGTTATGGGCGCTCGGTAGAAGAGGCAGACTTTTAGCATGTGATATACCATGTAAACATACGCCAGTAATTGAGAGTGTTCTAATTCATTACTGAATGAGCGATGAGTAAGTGCTAGAATAACTACTGTTTTTTCAAAGTCCACCATTTTTCCAGGGTGCTCAATCAGGGTGTGAGAACGTAGTATAGTCATCTGCAGACAGATATGTTTCCCTGTATGAAAGCTTATCAATACGGTTATGTGAAATCGGGTTAGTTATATTTACTTATGTATGAATACCATTGATAAAAATATGAATCTATCCCTTCTTATTTCAGTCAGTTAAGTGCCATACTTGATAGACGCTTGGGCGATCATGTCTAGAAATAGAAATAGAAATGATTGGCTGAGCAGAAGATTTTCCCGCAGTCTTCTTCTATTCCTTCCTTCCTTCCTTCCTTCCTTCCTTCCTTCCTTCTATCTATCTATCTATCTATCTATCTATCTATCTATCTATCTATCTATCTATCTATCTTCATGTCTGTCTATCCGTTTGTCTAAATCTATTCATTATCTATCTATTTATGAAAATCAGTTCATTATCTATCTATCTAGCTATCTATCTATCTTCATGTCTGTCTATCCGTTTGTCTAAATCTATTCATTATCTATCTATTTATGAAAATCAGTTCATTATCTATCTATCTAGCTATCTATCTATCTTCATGTCTGTCTATCCGTTTGTCTCAATCTATTCATTATCTATCTATTTATGAAAATCAGTTCATTATCTATCTATCTAGCTATCTAGCTATTGATATATGTTTATCTATCTATCTACCTATCTATCGAAATCTGTTTATTATCTATCTATCTATCCACCTTAATTTTTCTTCCTCTCCTCTTTCGTTTATTTCACCCCCAGTCTCTCTCTCCCTCTCTACCCCTCTCTCTATCTCTCACACACACACTCTCTTTGTAATTTCTTCTCTTTCTCTCAGAGTTAACCTTTAAATGTATTTTTGTAGCCTTCGAAAAATCAACAAAATGATGCTGAAAAGTTCTCGTCCCAATCTAATTCTTATTAAAGCAAAAGTATAGATAAATGGCGGCTAATGAATAATATCTGGTGACGTAAATTTGGATATAATGGCAGTGTCATAAATACCGGCTCGGAATGTGAAATCAGGTTCATTATATTTACTTATGTATGAATACCATTGATAAAAATATGAATCCACCTCTTCTCATTTCAGTCAGTTAAGTGCCATACGTGATAGACGCTTGGGCGATCATGTCTAGAAATAGATTCTTCTTCTACTGCTATGGGACGTATCCTTTCAGAACATAGGTGATCATGGCTTTACACATCTCCATATCCCTAGTGACTTTTAGCACGGTTTTTCCTCTTACCCCACCCAAACCCTGCTCTGCCATCTACTTGCTCAAGCCCATCAAGTATATTATGTGCTGCTTTCCTCTCTCTCTCTCTCTCTCTCTCTCTCTCTCTCTCTCTCTCTCTGTAAGTATCAGATTATCCAAGCCCGCTTTCCACATTACTCGTCCCTGAAACATTATTTTCTACGGTAGACTGGTTGTCAATCAAGTCTATAGAACCCAATCTGTCCTGCTATTTAACCCACAACTGGAGAGAGAAGAAACGGATTAATACCTTTCCAAAGGTTATTTGCGTGTGAGTGAATGCAATTCGAACTAACTTCCCCAAGTTCTTGTTCCAAGCCGATTTCCCTTGCTGCATATACACGTTCCTTCTTTAATTTGCCTATTAATTTGACAAATTAAAGAAGAAAAAAATAATGTATTGTTTTGGTGAAAATCTCATGGCTATAATACTTTAAAATCTTTCGATGTCTGTTTAATAATCATACTCAAAATGTCATTAATCTGAACATTTTCTCACCATTTCTCTGTCTATTCGAATGCAAAGAAAATATCAACTTTATTTAAGGAACTCTGTGTATATAAAAACAATATGAATAATACCAGAGAGAGAGAAAGGGGGGGGTTATGAAGATGAAATTAAAAAGAAAATATGTTAAATTATTAATTTAAGGAACATTCATATTTTACGAAGTAAATTTTTTTTCATTATTTTTTTCATCTTAATTTTTACTCCCTATCTTCTTTTATAATTCTTTTTGAAAAAAAAGAAAACATAGTAAGCTCCAGAGACTTGAGAAATATTTCGACAAATTTTTAAATCTTAAAAAAAATAATTAAATAAAGTTTTCTTTTTGTTATTTATTAAATACACTGCCTCATTCTTTCACAGCCTCTATCTTTGTTCTATTCGTATGTTGTTTTGGGACTTTTAAGCATTCTCTTCTCAGTATTTTCTTATCTTTCCCTCCAAATTATTCATAACTTTAATTTGTTTTTCTTTTTATTCATCCGTTTTTTTTTTTCGAATTTCTTTTATTCATGCTTTTTTTTTCTGTCTTCATTTTACCGATTTTATCTTGAATTTTTACATTTCATTCGTATAAAAAAACACTTTCATTTTTTTAGCTACTGCAAGTTTTGTAAGGTATTCAATTCATCTCCTCGTATTAAATCATTTTATTTATTAAAAAAAAACTTCAAACGGTTTTTGAGACGTGTTCAGATTGCAACAGTCAAAATTAAATTGACTACAAGGCACGATGGATACATTGTCGTCTAAATTATTTATAAATAAAAATATCACCAGCATCTCATTTTAACAGGTGTATTTACCAGAATTACACAAAAATATTATGTAATATTCTTATATTATGTAATATTCTTATATGATGTAATATTCTTATATGATGTAATATTCTTATATGATGTAATATTCTTATATTATGTAATATTCTTATATTATGTAATATTCCGTGTTGAATCTAAGTTTGTGGGAATAGATGCATAACATCGCCACCGCTAGTGATCACTCTAAATATATTCGTAATCACCATTAGACTCTTTCTGAATCCTCTGCACTGTTCTCAGATTGACACCCCAACACACTGAAATGTTCGTAATAGAGCTTCCGGTGCAAATGCCAAGCAGTACAATATGACGTTTTCACATTTCTGGTGGTGTGAATTTCGTTATGGTGCGCTTTTCTTCGCAGACGGTGCCCAACTGACCCTACTATACTGTGCGGCCGACAAAATAAAAACATACAACGCGCATTAGCGAAATTGTTTGAGATTGAGTTTGAGTTTTGTTTAACGGCATATCAACACCTCTGTGGGTTATTTAATGCCATAAAGGTGGGGGTTTAAGGCATTTTAACGTTTGGTTATAGTGACAAGGTTGATTTAGTCAGATTTTGATGAATTTTTTTTGTTTTTATTCTTTCTTTTATTTTAGAAAACTGAAAATGTTTTCTAGTTTTCTATTCAAAAATGTTTTGCTGATAATAATTTTTCCTTCAAAAATGTGTTATGGTAATAAATTTTTCTTCAAAAATCTATTGTTGGTAATATTTTTTCTTCAAAAATGTATATTTTTCTATAAAAGTCTATTTTTATACTTTCATAGTGTTTTGACCCTAGTTTGGGTGTTAACTATTTGCCCATGCCTGGGACCCTAACAGGTGCTACAACTCCGGGTCGGGGTGAACCTGGGAAACAGCAATTAAGAGGTGGTTCCATGCTCCTCTCAACCTCCCAATCAGAGGCTTTGCTGCCGGATGCTGTTTACCGTCATGCCCAGGACCCATTAGCGAAATTAAAAATAATAGATAATTTATCGATCGCAATCTCAATTTAGATATTCATGCGTTTTCACTAGACCATCATAGTATTGAACTTGTAAATCATGCTTGAATTAACATTTCTCTAGGAAACATTTCAATGGAAGCTAATGGGCCACTTTATAATGATCGGAACTTGATGCGATTTGCTTATTGATATTGAATCATGGCGGCAACAGGCATGCTTAGCCGTAGTTTTGTTGTTAGAGCCGTCCTCTGAATTCTCTTCAAGTAAACAAGAAACGACCAGAAGTTTTAGGATTGTCTATTCAAGATAACAACTATTAAAGTCACGTTGCGATAGCGCACCACCTCAGGCGACGGTGGCCGTCAAACTCTCTGATCTATGATTTGCACTAATATGTTTGATGTCTGAGCCAGTTTCACACACACGCACGCACACACACGTGCGTGTGTGTGTGTGTGCGCGTGTGTGTGTGTGTGTGTGTATGTGTGTGTGTGTGTGTGTGTGTGTGTGAGAGAGAGAGAGTACAGATACGCGCATACTCACATGCCCGAAATCTTTTCTCTCTCCTATACATAAACAGGCGCACACATACATAAACAGGCTCACACATACGATCACATATGCGTTCCTATGTCCAATGATGAATCAATAAATCTGTAGCCTGATGTAGTCATTATTCGTTGATTAATTTGAAAATGTTCACAGTTCATACGATATGATTGATGAAGACATGTTGTATTAATTGCCCTAATAAGAAAGAAGATTATGATGGATAACATTTGTGGCACAAAAATAAATGATTGATAGATAGATTCGAACAGACTGAGATAGATAGATAGATAGATAGATAGATAGATAGATAGATAGATAGATAGATAGATAGATAACGAAGACACATAGATAGATAGATAGATAGATAGATAGATAGATAGATAGATAGATAGATAGCGAAGACACGTGGATAGATAGATAGATAGATAGATAGATAGATAGATAGATAGATAGATAGATAGATAGATAGTGATATGTCCAGTGATATATATCCCAAAAAGTGATGTATATCAATATGATGTAGTTAAGTGGTTTAGGCAAATGTAACCGGGTAGGTCAATCGAGTACTTAGACGTAATCGCCGTATGCAGTATCCTGAGACGTAGTCAATGGTGGTAGACCAATAGACCTCTGGCGGAGAGATCTCTAGATCTCTCACTCACTCTGTCTGGACGTCCTTGCCTTTTTCTGTATTTATGGCTGACGCCAGCCAATCACATTTTAATAGGGGGGAACCATGGTGTATATATATTCATTACCTATTCATTACATCAGATAGATAGATAGATAGATAGATAGATAGATAGATAGATAGATAGATAGATAGATAGATAGATAGATAATGAAAAGTCTTAGATAGATAGATAGATAGATAGATAGATAGATAGATAGATAGATAGATAGATAGATAGATAGATAATGAAAAGTCTTAGATAGATAGATAGATAGATAGATAGATAGATAGATAGATAATGAAAATAATAAAAGTCTTAGATAGATAGATAGATAGATAGATAGATAGATAATGAAAAGTCTTAGATAGATAGATAGATAGATAGATAGATAGATAGATAGATAGATAGATAATGAAAAGTCTTAGATAGATAGATAGATAGATAGATAGATAGATAGATAATGAAAAGTCTTAGATAGATAGATAGATAGATAGATAGATAGATAGATGATAATGAAAAGTTTTAGATAGATAGATAATGAAAAGTCTTAGATAGATAGATAGATAGATAGATAGATAGATAGGTAATGAAATGTCTTAGATAGATAGATAGATAGATAGATAGATAGATAATGAACACATTGCCGATACTACTGCATCTGTTACTTCTAGTCAGTTTCCAATATATCTTAATACATTCAGATCTCAAATCATCAAAGACCATTAAACAACGACGATCTAATGAAACAGAAAATATTTAAATTTCTTTGCACTTCACAATATTTCAATATTGATATTCCCAAAAGTAATGTTCCTTCTTTTGGTTCTTCTTTCGTCTTGCTAATAGATAATTGTTTACCTACATTTGTTGAGGGGACGAATTACCATTATTAAATAAGCTTTGCTATTTGGATCACTATGCTCCTCTTCATCCTTATATTCACAATGTTTATGTTGCTGTACTCTCCAGTTGAATTTTTTACATTCACTTACCTTGGGAAAGGTATTAATCCGTCTTCTCCCTCCAGATATGGGTTAAATAATAAAACATATTGGGTTCTATAGCCTTGGCTGGCAACCGGTTTACCGCAGAAAGCAATGGCAACCTACTGCGGAATAATCTTCTGCGTAGTCATGTTTCTTTCGAGACATGATCGCCAAAATTTTGTATCACGTATGGCATTTAACTGACTGAATATGATAGGTGGAAGCATAATCAAATTTCTACTGGACATAAAGTAGGGGATCCGTTTTCTATTAACATGAAGTAGTAAACTAGTCCCCTACTAATTACTACTTATTAATATAATAATATAATAATATAATCCACTTCTTTTTCCTCCAGCTATGGGACGACTAGAAGGACAGATTGGGTTCTATAGCCTTGGCTGGCAACCGGTCTACCGCAGTAAGTAATGGTAACCTACTGCGCAATAATCTTCCAACCGTGTATCCCGTATGGCACTTAACTGACTCTCCGGTACTCTATCTTTGGACTCGGTAAATTGTTTTCTTTTTTTTTCTTTTTCTTTTTTTTTTTGTTGTTTTTTGTTTTATTTTTTTAAATTTCGAACCAAAACCTTTCTTTAATCTAATTCATCCGCTTTCCATTTTAGGCAATATTTATCTGCATAAAGATTCGCCATATTTATTTATTTACGTGTCATTTGTTCTTTTTTCTATGAAGTTTTCGGTTCTACCCGACACTGATATTAAATTCCCAACTGTCAGTGAATCCCTACACGTTTAATTACCAATTTCATTCAGTAAGTAATGGGTCTTTGAGGCAAGCAAGTTGAAATCCTAGAGAATTAATCTTAATATCTATCTTTTTTATAATCCTTTTTCAGAAAGAAAGAAAGAAAGAAAGAAAGAAAGAAAGAACGAACGACCCAAAAGAAACAAAGAAAGAACAACCGAACGACCGAACAAAATGAACGAACCAACGAAAGAAAGAAAGAAAGAAAGAAAGAACGAAAGAACGAACGACCCAAAAGAAACAAAGAAAGAACAACCGAACGACCGAACAAAATGAACGAACCAACGAAAGAAAGAAAGAAAGAAAGAAAGAAAGAACGACCCAAAAGAAACAAAGAAAGAACAACCGAACGACCGAACAAAATGAACGAACGAAAGAAAGAAAGAAAGAAAGAAAGAACGAAAGAACGAACGACCCAAAAGAAACAAAGAAAGAACAACCGAACGACCGAACAAAATGAACGAACGAAAGAAAGAAAGAAAGAAAGAAAGAAAGAAAGAAAGAAAGAACTAAAGAACGAACGACCCAAAAGAAACAAAGAAAGAACAACCGAACGACCGAACAAAATGAACGAAAGAAAGAAAGAAAGAAAGAAAGAAAGAAAACGAACGAAAGAACGAACGACCCAAAAGAAACAAAGAAAGAACAACCGAACGACCGAACAAAATGAACGAACGAAAGAAAGAAAGAAAGAAAGAACGAAAGAACGAACGACCCAAAATAAACAAAGAAAGAACAACCGAACGACCGAACAAAACGAACGAACGAACGAAAGAAAGAAAGAAAGAAAGAAAGAAAGAAAGCAAGAATGAAAAAACAAACGACCCAAAAGAAACAAAGAAAGAACAACCGAACGACCGAACAAAACGAACGAAAGAAAGAAAGAAAGAAAGAAAGAACGAAAGACCCAAAAGAAACAAAGAAAGAACAACCGAACGACCGAACAAAATGAACGAAAGAAAGAAAGAAAGAAAGAATGAAAGAAGAACGACGAAAAGAAACAAAGAAAGAACAACCGAACGACCGAACAAAAGAACGAACGAACGAAAGAAAGAAAGAAAGAACGAACGAAAGAACGAACGACCCAAAAGAAACAAAGAAAGAACAACCGAACGACCGAACAAAATGAACGAACCAACGAAAGAAAGAAAGAAAGAACGAAAGAACGAACGACCCAAAAGAAACAAAAGAAAGAACAACCGAACGACCGAACAAAATGAACGAAAGAAAGAAAGAAAGAAAGAAAGAAAGAAAAAACGAACGAAAGAACGAACGACCCAAAAGAAACAAAGAAAGAACAACCGAACGACCGAACAAAATGAACGAACGAAAGAAAGAAAGAAAGAAAGAACGAAAGAACGAACGACCCAAAATAAACAAAGAAAGAACAACCGAACGACCGAACAAAACGAACGAACGAACGAAAGAAAGAAAGAAAGAAAGAAAGAAAGAAAGAAAAGCAAGAATGAAAGAACAAACGACCCAAAAGAAACAAAGAAAGAACAACCGAACGACCGAACAAAACGAACGAAAGAAAGAAAGAAAGAACGAAAGACCCAAAAGAAACAAAGAAAGAACAACCGAACGACCGAACAAAATGAACGAAAGAAAGAAAGAAAGAAAGAATGAAAGAAGAACGACCCAAAAGAAACAAAGAAAGAACAACCGAACGACCGAACAAAAGAACGAACGAACGAAAGAAAGAAAGAACGAACGAAAGAACGAACGACCCAAAAGAAACAAAGAAAGAACAACCGAACGACCGAACAAAATGAACGAACCAACGAAAGAAAGAAAGAAAGAACGAAAGAACGAACGACCCAAAAGAAACAAAGAAAGAACAACCGAACGACCGAACAAAATGAACGAAAGAAAGAAAGAAAGAAAGAAAGAAAGAAAGAAAGAAACGAACGAAAGAACGAACGACCCAAAAGAAACAAAGAAAGAACAACCGAACGACCGAACAAAATGAACGAACGAAAGAAAGAAAGAAAGAAAGAACGAAAGAACGAACGACCCAAAATAAACAAAGAAAGAACAACCGAACGACCGAACAAAACGAACGAACGAACGAAAGAAAGAAAGAAAGAAAGAAAGAAAAGCAAGAATGAAAGAACAAACGACCCAAAAGAAACAAAGAAAGAACAACCGAACGACCGAACAAAACGAACGAAAGAAAGAAAGAAAGAAAGAAAGAAAGAACGAAAGACCCAAAAGAAACAAAAGAAAGAACAACCGAACGACCGAACAAAATGAACGAAAGAAAGAAAGAAAGAAAGAATGAAAGAAGAACGACCCAAAAGAAACAAAGAAAGAACAACCGAACGACCGAACAAAAGAACGAACGAACGAAAGAAAGAAAGAAAGAACGAACGAAAGAACGAACGACCCAAAAGAAACAAAGAAAGAACAACCGAACGACCGAACAAAATGAACGAACCAACGAAAGAAAGAAAGAAAGAACGAAAGAACGAACGACCCAAAAGAAACAAAGAAAGAACAACCGAACGACCGAACAAAACGAACGAACGAAAGAAAGAAAGAAAGAAAGAAAGAAAGAACGAAAGAACGAACGACCCAAAAGAAACAAAGAAAAAACAACCGAACGACCGAACAAAACGAAAGAAAGAAAGAAAGAAAGAAAGAAAGAAAAAGAACTAACAAAAGAAAGAACGAACGAACGAATAAAAGAAAGAAAGAAAGAAAGAATACTAAGGAAAATGAAGCTCACTAGAAGGAAAAGAGAAACAGGGTAGATGATAAAAGACGTTGGGTATGATTGAATCAGAACGTTTCCAAATAATTGAACACTGAACAAAAACGTCTTCAGTCTGCAAGTATCGAGGAGTAAAACTCGACAGTATAAAACGGGGGAATGAATATCGTTCCTATTTTAGTGGGTTTCATCGATCAGCTAGTTAAGAATATGGTCAGGCATGTGAGAGAATAATTTTGAATGTCAATATTTAAAGATAGACGTTCTGCCGACATTCGTCCTATTTTGAAGTTCATTTCCCATTGCACTTACCTCGTGCTTTTTTTCGAGAAGATATCGTAGAAGATACCAATCATAATACTAACACCTTTTCTTTTGAACGTACACAATTAATATCGCTTTGATGGCGTCTGCTCTTGTCACCGTGATGAAATAAAAAATAATTCCTTCCTATAAAAGTAATACCATCTAGCAATTCTAATATTGATGGTAAATAAAAAAAACTCGATCAAGAATTGAATGACAATAACAAAATTATTACATGAAGTCTTTCTGCGCAGACAAATCCAATTAATTGAAAAATTGGCCTTGCCAATTCGTCTCCATAACCAGAACCTGTTTCATTTTTTATAACAATCAAACTTTGTAGCGAAATATTTCTCTTATGATATTATCTCCCCTATATAGATGCATGAAGACGTATTTCACTCTTTCCCTCTCGTTCTATCTCATCTATCTATCTCTGGCTAATCTCTCTCTCTCTCTCTCTCTCTCTCTATATATATATATATATATATATATATATATATATATATTAAAAACAAAAATAGGGGTTGTTTCAACGAGCGAAATTGGTATAGAAGAAAAAAATGTGAGAAGCCGTGAATGTTTTCTTTAAAGTGTGGATTTATTGTTTTTATTATTAATAATACTACTTGCTTTTTGTGAGATATATTAAGTGTATGGTATAATGGTATTTAAGTCGCTACACGTGTTTCGAGTCCAAAGTTGACCCTCTTCAGGCGAATAAACTTGTGATTTTGCATATCGAGATCCGTTTGTTTTTCTGATGGCCAAAATATTGTGTGCATGTATAGCCAATAAACTATATAACGATTGAACTAGATGATAACAGGAAATTGTACGATTCCCAACATTTACACGAATGTAGTGGAGATTAATTCAGAGTAATGCCTACCTACCAAAATGAGATTATGCCACGTTCATGATGCAGGAAGAAATATTTATAAAAAAAAATACAAGCCTTTCCTCAACAAATCAACAGGAAAGCATGACACACACACACAAACACACTAAATTAAAACGCGCTAAAAAAAAAAAATGCGAACCACTGCAAAAAAATGTAATTCAAAAACAAAAACAGAACTAGATGACCCGCAGAGTAGAATTGGATCAAAATCGCTGAAAACAATTTTGAATTATAAAGACGCAATCAAATTTCGCAAGTTAGTGTGAAAAAAATTTCTGGCCAACGAATGGTGACTGACTCCCAATACGGAAGAGATTTAGCGTGCGAGTGTGAAAAGGAACCAACAAATACGCACGCATATGAACTTTCTCTCCTGCACACCGACCACTTATCTATAGATACAGGATTGATTGATTTTCTCATAGTCATTGCTAGTGTAGTCCTGCATATTAATACTAATCGGCACACACAAACACACACACAGTCACACCACATCACATCGTCCAGTTCAAACTCTTCTCAGATCTTTTAAACAAAAGTAGATGTGTATCACTGATTTCCTATTTAGGATTGAATTTTTGGTTATCACATAAAGTCATCAGATTCTATTTAACTCCAAGAAGACCCCTACATTTTAATGGCATTATTACTTTGATTGGGCTGAACTGATTAACATATATATATAAGAAAAAATTTAGGCAGGTACGTTATTTCATGGTAAATCAGAAGTATAGGCCTATTTCATGTGAACCATCATCAGCTTCCGTTTTTATTGTACAGAAGATTTTACACGTGTAAAATACGGAAGCTGATGATGGCTCGCCTGAAATAGGACATACTTCCAATTTGCCATGAAATAACGTGTCTGCCTAAATTTTTTATTATATTTACTCTATATATATTTGTATACATCTATATTTAGAGCTCTATTAGAGAGTTATCCTACCACTCTATGTACAGGATACTCCTTTGGATTCTTCTATATCTACACCGCATGCTTATATATATATATATATATTTATATATATATAGTATATCGAGGCAGCAAGTAATTTTCTAAACATATGCTATTAAATATAAGAGACAATGAATGTCTATTATGTTTAATCATGAGCCGTTCTAAACGTCGTATTTTTGCTTTAATTTCAGTTGAAAATAAAGACAAAAATTCTCCAACATTTGGATAATTATTTATTGGTTTTCTTCTAAGCTTTCGGCTCACATGAGCCATCTTCAGAGAGGTAGTTTAAACTGAAATATTATAAAATCCACCATCACCGACGATTTTATTTTGTGTTGACATAAAACTCCGCTTGGCAACGGCAATAGTTACCAAAAATAATAAACGCAGTTCTTAAGTTTGCGATGCGGTTTTATGACGTCACACCGCGGGATAGCGCGAAATGACAACAAAACCATGTAGTCAAATGCAATGTAATATGTTATTTCCTGTTTTAAAGTTGATTTTATTGAGTGTTGGTTGTTTTGATTTGATGTACATGGCCTCCAATATCTGCAGGTTCCTCTTACTGTGTGTATGAATAAGGATCACCGTATTGTTGACCAAAATCTGTCTGATATTACCTACATGTTTATGTTTTTCAGAGAAATGTTGTTTAATAGTACTCTGTGTGTGTGTGTGTGTGTGTGTGTGTGTGTGTGTGTGTGTGTGTGTGTGTGCACGTAAATAATAGAAGAGTTTGCTACGGTTGCACACAGGAAAAGCCATATTTTCCAGATATCTGAATTCCTCCGTGTGCTTGATATTTATATCTCTAATTCGTAACTTTCTGTCTTCTTTCAATTGATGATTAGTCTTTTTTCTAGTTTTTTTCTACTAAACTATTTAAGGGTCTCTATATTTTAAATTCTGAGTTGGCTATCAACACAGTGTTATCTGTTTATGTTCGCGTGTTACTTATATATAAATGCATATTAATTTGGTCTATATGGGTGTAAACAGTTATACGTATATCAGGGCGCGTATATCAATAAAACCAACAAGATGGCGTTTGTTTAGTACTTAGAATTGAATTATATTTCTATAAATTTTAATTGACAAATCTTTGTGAGTCGGTGCAGATATTTGATAGCTTCATTAACCGTGAGAATATGTTTATCATGTCTTGAACATGATTCTAACATTGGGTGAGCAAATAAACTAATTATATATTCTCTTTCTTATGATTTACCGATTGAAATTTATTAGGACAATTCTTGCAAAGGACAAACGTTCCAATATCGAAATTTAAATAACATAACTAGCACGGTACAAATGTGTTGTATCAAAAATCAAGTATTCATGAGTTCTAAATTTGTTTACTAAACGATCAAAGGGCACGCGATCATTAATTAAAATTCAGAACCTCTTTTCAAAAGAAGAAGAGGATATAGACACATAGTAAATGTATTCATGGTTATTGGTTGATCATTATTTTAAATAAAAAAAAACAGTATCTATTATATCAAAAAAATCAAAATACTTTTCCCTCCTTAAAGTAACCCCTCTCTAATTGATAATGTCTTCAATTGTGTAGCCGTATTATTTACGAATGATCAACTGCGGGTTGGTTATGCTATTTAACTTATAGCAGGATGTTTTGATTTCAGAATTGCAGCCGACGGCTATGGGTTTCAGTCTGAGTGCTACTTGACCATAGCTGGGGGTAAAAAAAAAAAGATCGATTCATGCTTTTCTAAGAGTATTTCTACGCAAGTTAATGTGACTGACGCGGCTGAAATTCGAACTTTTCGCTACGATACCTCAATCCAAGCCGCTCTACCCTGCCTCCTCAAAAATATTAATATGCAAAATCTGTTTTGGTGAAACACACCTATTCCTCAGATAATGAACTTTCCCTCCTATATTAATAAGAGTTAACAGGCAGTTAATGGAAGAAGTACTTGAGATGAGTTAATTAGGACTACATAGAGTATCTGAGATATTATGGTGGACGTGGTAAGATTGGTAAGTAAAAATGTGGTATTATGGTGAAAGGTTTATTGTAAGTGTGCCAGGGTCAACGAAAGTGAATAGCTAAGTTAAAGTAGGACAGATGAAGACCAGCCTTCCCTATCCCCGTTTTAGGCCTTGTGCCGCATTTGTACAAATAGTACAATAAATAATGAAGTACTTGAGATGAGTTAAGTAGGACTACATAGAGCACTTGGGGTAATTATGATGGACGTAGTAAGAATGGTAAGTAAAAATGTGGTATTATGGTGTAAAGTTTATTGTAAGTGTGTCAGGGTCGACGAAACTGAATAGCTAAGTTAAATTAGGACAGATGGTAACCAGCCTTCCCCATCCCCGTTTTAGGCCTCGTGCCACATTTTTGGTACATTTATACAAAAATAAACATTGAAATACTTAAGGAGTTCTTCTTGGGAAGTTCATGGGAGTTCTTTAGACTTCTATTGGAGTTCAGTAAAACTACTAGGCAGTTGATATTAGTCTGCAGTTAGCCGAATACTAAGGAGCCAACTTTTCAGTGGAAGATTACCAAGTTCCTAACATTTGGGGTACGTTAAGTCGATTAGCAACCGACATAGCACAATTATAACTTTCAGTGCGAAAACTACTCCAGAACAAAATCACATTCTAGAAGGACTGTAGATATAAGGAAAAAAAATCATAAACTTAAAATCTAGGACCTTCTCACTTCTGTTGCTGGAACCTCTTCCAGAAAGCCCTCTTCAGTGGGTGTAGCCGTAGTCACTATGATTTCGAACTCAGATCTATGATCCGAGCAAAATTCATGACACCACCGGTTCTCCGTTTTCTTATATTTGAATAGTATCCTGAGTGTTATATCTCGCAGCAAGGCCTCTAATTGCGTGGTTTTGAGGAGCGTAGAGCTACCACTTAATTGCTGTGGTTCCCAGATTCACTATTACCTGGGTTGGTAGCACCTGTTACGGTTCTAGCCGTGGCAAAGTACTGGTATCAAAAAAATACTGGGATCAAAAAAATGAATGTACGAAAATAGATTTTTATAGTAAAAATACCAGCAATACTATTTTGAAAAAAAATACAAACAATACATTTGATTTTTGACAAAAACCCTTTTTACAAAAATACTTCAATATCAATATACTTCAATAAAAACCTGATCAACAAACTAATTTCTTACGAAAAATGCATATTTTATTCATGCGAACCTATTGTAAACATCTTGTTGGCATTAAATAACACATTGAGATTAATATGACGTAAAACTAAATAAATCAAAGTGTAATATATTCTCGTTACTCAACAAAAATATTATTAACATCAAAGGTATAAAACACAAGCAGTTGCCATCAAAAATATGATCGACATCAAAGGCAGAGAACACAGGCGGTGGCCGACACAGATGTGGTCTAAATCAAAGACAGAAAGTACAAGGCGACAACAAAAGGCTTGAAAGGCAATAGCCGACAAGAATGTTATTGACATCGATTGAACGACGGTGCGAAGAGACAGGAATGCAAGGAAATTTTCGGTTATATGAGTCGAAGACAGAAGAAAAAGAATACAGAAAGAGAGAACAGAGAATTCCCGCTGGCTAATGAACCTCCGTCTGCTCTCTCGTATATAAGCGATATCTCTCCGGTTATCATTACTCCATACTAGTGTCCGTCGTTGATGTCAAGCTGATCGTTGGTAGCCAAGTTAAATAACATTAAACCATCCGGTGCGCAATGACTTGCTGTATTTTTTTTCACATAGATTGATAACGAATTTGGTTGCCATCTGTGTGGACTGTGTGGACTGTGGACGATCGTATTAACAAACGACAAGGGAAGGTAGGTGACATTTAGTTTTGCATTGTTTGTGCTCTACTCTTGTAATTATTATAAAAGGTTTCTAGTTTGGAGAAAAAATGTCTCCCGTTTTATGCATTGTCTGAACGTGGAGTTGAGGAATGTAGATTTTTCGAACACATTACGCAGGATAGTACACCTGACAGAGAGTGCATACGTGGGAGTTGACGGGGGAAATGAAGTCGTTGCAAAACAAAGAAATATGCTCGACCTCTTCCAATCACTGAATGATATTTTGATAATTTCGAATATGGAAGAAGACTACTTAATGCATATATGCACACACTTGGGTAGTTTGCGTAAACATACACTTAAGTAACAACAGCTAAGTGTGAGTTCTTTTACCTGAACTTCAAATTAGTTAAGAGGGAATACAACTAGATTTCGACATAATCAAAACTTTAAAATCAGTTTCTACTCCAATCACTGCTAGTCAAGTGAGGTTCTTCATTGGAATGACCTCATAATATTGCAAATTTCTTAGAAATACCATAGGAAAAGCGAGTAAAGCCATGATAAATGAGTTCCTTAATAAGACTAAGGATGTAGAGTTTAAGGTTGGTGATTTGGTGTACTATAAGAATCACCATAAGAAAGGGACGTTGAACAGGCGCTGGTGGATATGCTGTAAAATAGATTAGAGAACAACGAGGAGCGGTTGAGATAGAAAGTTAAGTTAGCTTCCTTGTGACAGTGCATGCGAAGTTGCAGTACATGTAAAAAAAACATAAATTTAAAGTGTGAACTACATTCACCATCTCTTGAGTTGATATAGAACGAGGCTAACAGCTATATACATCTTGTTTCAGTTGTCAAACCTTAAAATACAACTCACGGTTTCATTTTTTTTTATAACTTAGTTGAGAGTTAGAAACTGTAGGTGATACGACTAATCCTCCAAGTAAACTGCGTGCTCATCGTCAACAGATGCAATCAGGCCTTTAGGTAATTTTGAGGGGATTGTGTTCCGTTTGTTGTAGTAGTTTTCTCGATCAGACTTTGAATGACATGTATTGCAGATAATGGCAAATTTCTTTGTTCAAACATATGGTTAGAATTAAGGAAATTACATGTGTGACGTTGAACTCGAGCAGAAGCACGCAAGGTGTTAATCAAAGTTCATTTACCCGATGTCAATTTGTAGATTAGGGCGCGGTTACCGCCTATGTTCTCATGGTCGTACATCAAGAATGTGTCCTTTGATACTGATAATTTTGTATTAATTTTGTTTGCATGTATTGTTTTGTATTATTAATTGATTTCATCGTGCAGTGTAGTAGCCAGGAAGAGAGAGATGTGATGAACATATTTTTGAAAATTTTGAAAACAAAAAAGGATTTTTTTCGTGTTATATGAATACGTTTTTGTACAATTACCTCGGTTGTGTAGGAGTAATGTGGGTGGAGGAGAGATGAACATGTTCATATGTCATTAAAATGTTCATATGCAAACATTTTGAAAATAAGATGGCGAGGAGTGTAATATATCATCTTGACTCGGCAAAAATATGATTGACATCAAATGAAAAAACACAAGCAGTAGCCGACAAATATATGATCGACATCAAAGGCAGAGAGCACAACCGTCGCCAACCGAAATACGATTGGCATCAAATACAGATAGTACAAGGTGACAAAAAGGCATGAAAGACAATGGTCAATAAAAATATGATTGACGTCAATTGAACTACAGTCCGGAGAAGCAGGGATGCGTGGGATATAAGCCGAAGACAGAAGGAGAAGAGGTGAGAGCACACAGAAAAAGAACAGAGAATTCCCGCTGGCTAAAAACTCACCGTTGGTTCCCTTGTTGGTGCATGATTCTCTCTAACTACCCTCCGCTACACACAAACTACACCAAGGAAGAATGTAATATTATATTTTTTGTTTTGTTCGTTGTTATATTTCAAGACTGGCATAATTCTTCGAGACCCATGAGATTGGCACTTTATAACAAAGCCAATCTATTTAGAACTAGCAGCATAGCCCGGAGTTGCTCGGGTGTAATGAAAGCTTTAAAACTAATCCAAGGTCCTGGAGCTCAGACTCTTTGGACGTTGGCACAAAAGACTAAAAAGCAATATTTGTTTCCAGTTAAAGCGAAACCGTAGACTGAAAGAAAAATGAATGGATGTAAGTCAAATTTTGATTTCCTGATATCGATATCAAAAAAGGTTTTTTCGTCATGAACTGAATTTTGAAGGCTAAATAAGTCCTCTGAGTAAATGGTATCATGGCTGAGACTAAGAACTACAATTATGTATACTTAGAGCCAAACTCGAAGCCAAAACTAAAACAAAAGGGCTGAAAAAATACAGACATACAGGCAAATAAACAGACACACACACACACACAAACATCTTGCTTTATATATATATATATATATATATATATATATATATATATATATTATAGATTTTCTACACTATTGTAAGAACTGCAACCTTGAAACTTTTGAATATCGTTTGTTATGTCTTTATATTTAATGAGTCACATTTGATCAAAATCGGACTACGCCTGCTATAACCCGATTTTTTTTATTATCGATTTTTGATATTTATCAGGTGTACCTCGATACAAACCCTAGCTAAGAACACTCGCAGACGCTTATAGTACAACTGTGTAAATTTTCAAGAAAATCGGTTCAGCCCTTTCCGAGTCTATAGTTATGAATAATACTTTCAAATGTTTACTTCAAATCATGGCTGATTAAAATATATTAATATTATATAATATATCCATATGTATATATATATATATATATATATGAAACGAATCAATCTTTCAATCAATCAATCAATTATTGGACGTTTATAATGATAATATACACGCTAAAAGTCTGCCTCCTTCTACCAAGCGCCCATATCTCAGAGGTAGAATCGCCGACAGACACCAATTCGGTCGGGTTTCAATCCTGGGTAAAAAGCAATCGGATGTCTAACAGTACTAATGAGCTGTGATACAGCGAAACAGATCTGTCTGCGGATGTCTATTTACGCTCTCACACCATGATTGAGCACTCTGGAACAATGGTAAACTTTGAAAATCAGTAGCTACTCACGCATCTAAGCATCGTTTATTCAGCAATGAATTCGAACACTCTCATCTATTGGCCGTGTATAATAATAATATGCAACGCTAAAAAGTCTGCCTCCTTCTACCGAGCTCCCTTAGCTCAGAGGTAGAATCGCTGACTGACGCCAATTCGGTCGGGTCTCAATCCTGGGTTAAAAGCAATCGGATGTCTAATCGTACTGATGAACTGTGATACAGCGAAACAGATCTGTCTGCGGATGACTATATATATATGTATATATATAGCGATTAGTTGATTGATTGATGGATTGTGTAGAAATCAAATAACTTACCTTCTAACATGGCTGCCTTCTTTTTCTCCCCTTGAAGTAATCTACTTCATTCATAGGAGAGTATCTAATTCAGCAGGTTGCTTAGTTCACTTTACTGTAATGGACCTGCACAACATATTTGCATGAGTGGATTCTATTCACCTATATATGTATATATCTCTATTAGATCACTCCATAGGTTTTCCTTTCATTTGGAGTGACTACAGCAATCTACTTGTGTGTCAAATCACTTGCTATCAACGAGTATCCAACATGGCGCTGCGTGCAGGATGTGATGATTGGCAGGAGACAAAACTGGTTATCAAAACTGGTATTCCATATGACTCTGACAGGACATGCTGAAAGCTTTGTGAAAGAAAGCATCACCAAAGATAGTCTTTCTATGATAGATCGGGAAATCCTCAAAGATCTGGGTATCACAACCATGGGACATGCCTTTGCTATCTTAAAACTAGCAAAAGAACATTCTTTGACATCAGATAACTTTATTCATATATGACGTCTTAACAATTTCGAAAGTTCGAGATTGTCGGAAATTTACAGATGTAACGGGTCTCCTGATTGGCTGATTTAACTCGAACCTCGTTTTGAACTTTAGGCGGGCTTTACCAGAGGTTTTATGTTTTTTTTCTGATGGGTTTGTTCTCTCCTTTTTTCAGCTAGCACGAACAGTATCGGACGTATTTGTGCCGCTCCGGATTTTTGTTACAGCAGGGCCTAAATTGGCGCCCACTTGTCTCGCTATATCGAGACCATCTTACCAATTCTTTGTAATCTTTTAGGCTAATGCCACAACTTTGTAACAGAGAAAATCTCTTGTTACCCTTCTTACCTTAAAAAGGATACCCTATGGGCAAAGCCTTGCCTTCCTAGAGAAAAATTCTCTAAGCACTATTATCTTATACCAAGATAAGAAACTGTGAAAGAAGCTGACCCAGAAGAAAGTTCCTGTACGTCGCGGATCGCAGTTCCTTGTGTCTTTTTCATCCCACTCCTAGACGGAGGATACTATACCAAGCTAAGCAGAGAAAAGAGACTATACCAAGCTACACTGTAGTAGCAAAATTCAGCATATTTTTGCAAGACAAATAAATTGTTTTTCCTATACCAGGTATGTCTTGTTATGTTTGATAATTTCCTTTCACTGCTTAAGCGCTAAGCTATGTGAATATATTTCTCACATAACTTTTATTGCAAAAATATGAGCGTTACATATTTTATTGTAAATTTTTCCCTTCCAGAATTGTTATTTGTGTGATTTTTTTTGGTGCTTCTTGTCTGCTACCTAAAAAAAAAAACATAAAACCTCTGGTAAAGCCCGCCTAAAGTTCAAAACGAGGTTCGGGTTAAATCAGCCAATCAGGAGACCCGTTACATCTGTAAATTTCCGACAAGATTGACTGGGAAGTACTTGTACGAATGACAAACATGCCCCTTTCGCAGACCAACATTCATTTAAACAACGGCGCCAATGAAATGTCCAAACCTCAATCATAGACACATACACTAAATTTTTTTCGAATGATCAAATAAACTCCTAGACATGTTGAAGATATTAGTAACGCAAAAATCAAACCCCATGATTCATAGATTGTCTTTTGCCTCGATTTCTCAAGGCTAAGGGGAATCATTCCAGCAGTTTGGCGTTCATCTCAAAGGTGCAGCACAAGTTTGTAACTTTACATGTCCCATTTGCAATCATGACCTATCGGATATCTATATTAAATAGCAGCTGGTCATAGGTACAGCAAATGATGCCCTATAAGCAGATCTTCTAGTAAAGACTAACTCGTTAAATAACCCTCAGCAAAATATCAACCTCAAGAACACTTGAAATGGCAGCATTGCGTGTATCCACGTGTAGCAAAGGAAGAAAAACACAAGCTAAAACATTTTTCTCAATCTGAATTCCCCAAGCATCAGTGTAAAATAAAACAATTTGCGTTGTAACGGATGTGGTAGTCACAAGCATGGCATCCCATGAAGCCGCACTCGCCAACAGGCATGTCCCGCATGGAATCAGACATGCAACCCGTGCCGCATCCAAGGTCAGTTTTCAAATGCTGCTCCAAATCAAGAAGTCACCCTAGTGAAGTCAGAGGCATTCAAGGTGATGAAGCTAACATCGACATTTTAATTGCACATGTAGAGTATGACCAAGAGAATAACACATATGTGTCCTCTAACAAAAATTGTGTCGTGGAGACAGAAGCAACACTATTCCCATTTTCTCCAACGCCAGACCCCAGAAATCCTGAAGACATTCCAGGTAACCAAAGCACTCAATTGAAGGTCTTCCCAGATAATGTTGCCACTATATGCCTAGGAGGAGTCAAGCACCTACATTGCGTGGTTCTCAAGGAAAGTAACTTCATCCCATCCAAAAAGGCTATTCGTGCATTGGGGGCGCTCAACTCTTATGAGCCATGAATAGATTCCTGTTCAGTTCACTGTTGGAGAAAGGTAGACAAAACGAGCATTCTATATCTAAACTTATTTATAAATGGAACTTTGTCTGTGTGTATGTGTGTGTGTGTGTGTGTGTGTGTCAGTTACCTATAGACTCCGAAACGGCTGAACCGATTTTCTTGAAAATTTACACAGTTGTACTATAAGCGTCTGCGAGTGTTCTTAGCTAGATTTTGTGTCGAGGTAACTCGGATAATTATCGATAATCAAAAATTCGGGTTATAGAAGGAGTGGTCCGATTTTAACCAAATTTGATACACTCATAGACAAAGACATAGGAAACGATATTCAGAAGTTTCAAGGTTGCAGTTCTTAGAATAGTGCAGAAAATCGATAATATATATATATATATATATAAAAGGCGAGATGTTTGTGTGTGTGTATGTTTATATGCCTATATGTTTGTATTTTTTCAGCCCTTTATTTTAATTTTTGATTCGGGTTTGGCTCTAAGTAGATATAATTGTAGTTCTTAGTCTCAGTCATGATACCATTTACTCAGAGGACTTATTTAGCCTTCAAAATTCAGTTTACGACGAAAAAACTTATTTGATATCGATAGCAGGAAATCAAAATTTGACTTACATCTATTCATTTTTCTTTCAGTCTACGCTTTCGTTTTAACTGGAAACAAATATTGCTTTTTAGTCTTTCGTGCCAACGTCAAGAGAGTCTGAGTTCCAGGACCATGGATTAGTTTTAAAGCTTTCATTACACCGGAGCAACGCCGGGGTATACTGCTAGTTTGCAATAAGACTGATAAACTCTATTTTAGCAAGGTTGCCTGTATTGACGTAGGCATGCTGTTTCCTCACTTTCCCCACACCTATGGCTATGATAGCCGCAAGCAAAGTGAACTGGATGCCTACTAATTATACAGCAGCTGTCTGTCTCCCCAATGTTGAGCAGAAGCAATCCACACATTTTCACCTATTAACTCGCCTTTATGAACCTCCCTTCCCAACAAATGAAGAAAATGTCAGTCAGTTATGTGTCATACGTGGTACATGCTTTTGGGCGATCATGCATTGAAAGAGACATGACTGACTGGGCAGAATATTATCCCGCAGTAGGTTGCCATTGCTTTCTGCGGTAGACTGGCTGCCAACCAAGGCTTTAGAACCCAATCTGTCCTTTTATTAAACCCATAGCTGGAGGGAAGAGACGGATTAATACCTTTCCAAATGGTACTTGTGCGTAAGTGAATACAATCAATTCAACTGGAATTCGAACTCGGCTTCCCGATTTCTAGTTCCGAGCCGATATCCAATGCACCACAACGCACATCCAAAAAAATGTAGATAACCTAAAAAATTGGTTACAAGCTGAATTTGCTAATTCAGCATTCAAAACTGACGGACAATCCCCAGCAATGTCTGGTAAATCCGCACATGTGACACTGCATAGGGCACGGCAGCCCTCAAGTCAGATCCTGGTCAAAACGGCACCAGATGTGACGCCTCAGGCCGGGCTGGCCATCTGTCTAATGTGACGCTCGTTCTCGCTGACGGTCGTGACGATCCCAATTGTGACACTGCTACCCGGTCGTACGGTTGGTTTAGTCGCTGTCGCTTGTCGGGACGATCCCGTCCGATGATGTCGCCACAAAAGCTGAGTTATAGGACACATTTTGCAACAACGGGTCACTGTCCCACGTTGTGATTAGATCCCAGAGGTCTCGTCTTGCAATCTTAATAGACGTCCCTTTTAGCCAGTCCGGACACTGGTGTACACTTGTTGTTTGAAAAAAAAAATAAACACGACACCAAAAAAATTAATAAAATAAATGAACAAGCCGAACACGCCTGGAGAGCTACGAAGAATGTCTTTATATAAAGAAAAAACAATGTCTTTCTTTTCCCAAGAATACAGTTGTCGAAAATAATATACAATCGTCGGAAATGATATACAGTTGTTTAAAATGCTGGTCGTAACGGAGAGAGAAAGTTTGCCAAAATCATTATAGCTTCCAATCGTTAAATGAAATATTTTGTCTAAGTTTCGTTAGCGTTAAAATGTACTTTTAAAACAGCAAAGTTCTTTCGGGTTCTTGACGGAATGTGCCGAATCGGGGGCGGCCGCTGGCGGAAAATGTGGCGATGTGGCTCTCTGCCCGAAATCTGAACAAACTGCTTCCTAACTCACAAACTGAACTTTTCGTGTCGAGCATCTATTTTTATAACCAATTTCGATCCTCTCTGGGGATCCGGCCGGCTCACAGTCTTCGGCCAATGAAAATCGGTCTCCGCCCACTCGATATGCGGATGTCTTAGCTCGACCAATGAGATTATGCCAACCCACATCGAACAGAATTCAGGTCGGGTTATTTCGGACTGTTGTGTTCAACAGTGGCCTTGGCCTCCGGGTGACCTTATCAAATCACTCTGACACTTGTTTTGTCTACGCGTTTTCAGATTAGCGGAATCAACATTTTAACTCTAAGGGGAAATTTATATGAACATAAAAAGTGGCGAAATTTATACAATCATGAAAGACGAGAAAGGTATATTTATCCAAAATAACATTATGTTATGCTCACGTATTTTTAGAAGCAGTTGATGGTACTGAAATTATTATTTTTTTCCTAAGCTCACATCGCGTGAATAATAAAACATTAATACTATCACCAATATCAATTTCTCTCTCCTTTGTTTTAAAACCAACCAAAGGAAAGTATCCCCGCGGGAGAAGGGAAAGCATCACCGTGGGAGATAGTGTCACATCCCTCACATCCCTCACATCCCTCTCTCTGTCGTTTTAAGCATTAAAACGACACAAAAGAAAATCCGAGACACTATCTCAACACACAACTTTACAATATCCTCTTTTTCTCTGTACTCTTTTTTTTTTTCATATGGAAAAAGTCTTTTACCAAATTTAAAGTCTTTGCATTTGGAAAACTTCATTTTTCGCCCTTGGTTCATTCTGCATCTTTGGTTTATTTGTGTTGTATCCAATCTAACCATGCAATTTCAATCACACATTTTATTACCTAACCATACAAATATGATAAAGTCTCTGCAGGCCATTGAAAAAAGTTCTTTCTTTCTTTTTGTTCTTCCTTCGTTCTTGGTCTCGTCTAAATTTTATTCAACAATTTCAACCAAAAAGTTCGACAAAATGTCTCTACTGTCGATCTGAAAAAGAACAAAAGGAAAATATGGCAGTTTCCTCCAGGGTGATATTCATCTGCTGGGAAATATTCAAAACATATGGTGCACCTGGGCGCCATTCTCAGCTTACTCATTCCAACAATTCCTAAAAACCTGGGCTGTTAAACAAAGGATTTCATCGATGGCCTATCCCCAGTCTAACGTGCGATTCAAGACTTCAAAAAACTCATAAATGACTGCACAGGACACCAAGGTTCCTTGGACAATGATTTGGCAGCACAAGCGATCTTGCAATATAGAAACACATCTATCCAAGGTATTGGCTTATCACCAGCCCAACTTTTGCTTCATAGACGTCTTCAGGATTATATTCTATCACACCCAAACTTATATACTACTCTCTGAGTGAATAGCTGCTGCCGAAAGACATAATCCAAACGAAATTCAGGCCTCATCGAAAGGTACAATCGTACTGCACATACCTTTTCCCCGCTTCGGGAGGGGGGACACAGTTTCCATTCAAAACCCAAATAGTATTCGATGGGACATTACTGGGTGAATATGAGAAACGCTTCCCAACCGTCAATATAGGATTAGATTTGCAGGATCATTTAGAATAACCCTGCCAGATCGTAGATTCCTGAGGAAACTTCAAGCACTTGGAATCGAAACGCTTATCCCAAATGCCTTGCCTGTGTCCATTGGACCGACAGTCACGGATATATGCAGGCCACATCAAGCTGACAAGAGATCTGGAAATGGTAGCATCACATTGCAAAGTGACCTGACATACAAGGGCTCTACTCAATCACTGCCATCAAGAACCAGTATCCCCAGGGCGCCATCCGGACTACTCCTATACAATCAGCCTGGCAATAAGGAACTGATTCCTCCCCAGCGGCCACTACGCTCCCGCAATGGGGAGAGGAGGGAGATGAAGAAATCACATAACTTACCTTCTAACATGGCTTTCTTCTTTTTGTCCCCTTGAAGTAATCTACTTCATTCATAGGAGAGTATCTAATTCAGCAGGTAGGTTAGTCCACTTTACTGTAACGGACCTGCCCAACACATTTGCAGGAGTAAATTCTATTCACTTATATATATATATATATATTAGATCACTCCATAGGTTTTCTTTTCATTTGGAGTGACTACAGCAATCTACTTGTGTGTCAAATCACTTGCTATCAACCAATATTCGTTTTCTACGGTTTATCAACCTTTCATAGTTAATTAAAACCAGAAAATATTTTAGAATGTAAGAATTTTGGAGGAAAAATGAATAGTGATACAAGTTTTACTAATTAACCCGTAGCTGAGGAGGAAGAGGTGCATTTCTAACTTTCTCAAGAGTATTTGCATGTAATTGAATGTCACAAACCTAACTGAAATTAGAACTTTGCTTTCCGATTTACAATTTCGCGTCATTATCATTACACCACCTACACATCTCAACATATAGCACTTGGTGTTCCCAAGAGATCACTCACCTAGACTCGACGTTGCTAACCTCGGTCCTCGTTATGAAATACATAGGAAATATAATGACAATTAATTGTAGTCTGGTACCACCTTCTAAGACATAGCACACCTTGTAAATATATATCTGCAGAAAAGAACGTATGTTGACATTTCTTTTTTCAGAAATTGGAAATTAAATTATTAGGATGTTAAGAAAGTTAGCTAGATACCTTGAAGGCAACGTCTATAAAGATGTGACATCTAGGAATTTTATGAATCAATAAAAAACATAGAAAATTATTGGGCATTGAACAACATATGAATCAACCATCCCATGCATTGAATACCGCCGTCATATCTGGTCAGACGCCCTTGCTATTTATCTTGGAGTTCTCGATCAACATCTAAATAAGAATCTACAATGTAATCGATCCCGACCTGGCAACTCGACCCCAGACTCTTTCTCAACGACGAGGTGTGGCTTCCCTCTGTTTCTTCTGCAATTATCACGGCTTCTGCTCCGACCAGCTTAGTTCCCTTGCGCCCCCGCTACACGAATTTACTCAAACAACTACACTGTCAATAAGGTCCCACCATTTTCCTGACAAAATAGTTAAATGTAACCGCCTCTTCTACCATAACAGCTTCTTTCCTCGCATTTCCCATTTGTGTAATTCCCTTCCGTATACTCCTTTCCTGAGGGCTATCTATCTAAACCTATTTATAAATGGAACTTTGTGTGTGTGTGTATGTGTGTGTGTGTGTGTGTGTGTGTGTCCGTTACCTATAGACTCCGAAACGGTTAAACCGATTTTCTTGAAAATTTACACAGTTGTGCTATAAGCGTCTGCGAGTGTTCTTAACTAGGTTTTGTGTCAAGGTACCCCTGAAAAATATCGAAAATCGGTTATAGAAGGAGTGGTCCGATTTTAATGAAATTTGATACACTCATAGAAAAAGACATAATAAACTATATTCAGAAGTTTCAAGGTTGCAGTTCTTAAAATAGTGCAGAAAATCGATAATATATATATATATATATATATATATATATATATATATATATATATATTTGTAAAAGGCAAGATATTTGTGTGTGTGTATCGGTTTATCTGCCTGTATGTCTGTATTTTCCCAGCCCTTTTATTTTAGTTTTTGCTTCGGGTTTGGCTCTAAGTAGGTATCATTGTAGTTCTTAGTCTCAGCCATGATACCATTTACTCAGAGGACTTATTTAGCCTTCAAAATTCAGTTTACGACGAAAAAAACTAATTTGATATCGATACCAGGAAATCAAAATTTGACTTACATCCATTCATTTTTCTTTCAGTCTACGGTTTCGCTTTTACTGGAAACAACTTTGGTGCTAACGTCCAAAGTATCTGAGCTCCAGGACCATGGATTAGTTTTAAAGCTTTCATTACACCCGAGCAAATCTAAATAGGATTTAAATGCAACGTCAATCGCCATCTCTTTGCTTTCCATGATTTCTTATCTATTCCCTGACACCCACTGAATCTTGCTCCTCTCACTTTACTCTCACGTAACTCTCTTCAGACCAGTATTCCCATCCTTCTCTTACCCATTCTATATTGACATAACATTTCTTTCCCTGCGCACCAGTGTCATTACTGTTTTCCCTGTGGTGAAACGATGAAAAGAAAATGAAAGAAGGCATGTTTCGTTTAGTCAGCCATTGATGGCTGACTAAACGAAACATGCCTTCCTGTATCACAACACAGAATTACTCAAGAACAGATTGACAGGAGTTAATTATCTGATTTATGAGATTTGGAACATTTGAAGATTCTTTGATGCGTATCTGAAAACATCTTAAGGAATCAGTTCCTTAACTATAAATACTTTGAACAGTCTTATAATCAGTCAGTTAAGTGCCATACGTGATACACGCTTTGGGCTATTATGTCTCGAAAGAGACATGACTGACTGGGCAGAAGATTATCCTGCAGTAGGTTACCATTGCTTTCTACGGTAGACTGGTTGCCAACCAAGGCTATAGAACCCAGTCTGTCCTGGAGGGAAGAGACGAATAAATACCTTTCCCAAGGGTATTTGTGCGTAGGTGAATGCAAGGAATTCAACTGGAATTCGAACCTAGTTTCCCGATTTGTCGTTCCAAGTCGATATCCACTGCCCCACAACGCACATCCAATAATAAATATATACACAGTCATCCACAGACAGATCTGTTTCGCTCATCAGTACGGTTAGACATCCGATTGCATTTAACCCAGGATTGAAACCAGGCCGAATTGGAGTCAGTCGGTAATTCTACCTCTGAGCTATGAAAGAGCTTAAAAAGCAATCGAATTTAATCTGACAATGTTTTTCTTTCGACTTCAAAGGACCCGTCATCTGAATTTGCTTCACCAGGAAAAACATTACTAGTATCGTTTTCTGCAAAAATGTAAATGGCAAAATTAAACCTTGGGAGATTTTCATATATGCTTCGTATCCCTTAAGGACGTAGGTGATCATAGCTCTCTACAATTTCCTTTTCTTTGTATCTCTAATCAGTGTTTGTCTCCGTATTCTGCATTCCAGTCTATGTCCCGCCCTCCATTTCAACAAGCACGTTAGGCAGGCTATTCATTCTTCACGATAGACTTCACGAAAGCGATCAGTCTCAAAATCCACTAAAATAGTTCAAATGACACGTCAATATTTGTAATTCGTGGCTCTAGATACGACGACTATAACTATAGAGTACAAAGAAAATAAAGAAAATAAAAGCTCATGAATGAAAAATAGCGTTTTTAGCCAACAAATATTAGAAACTAGCATCATAGCCCGGCGTTGCCCGTGCAACTCAGAACATTTTAATTTCTTCAGCGGATGAAACGTTTAAATTCGCTGCAGACACTTAAAATATAATCTAGAAATATAAAAAGCAATCTGTAAATATAAAGGTTCATTTCTCTTTTAATAAAAAAATATTTAAGGCGCGTTTGACACGTGTGATTTGATTTCTGTGACGTAATTCAGCAATTATCTTATATGCTAGATGTTTAACGGAAATAAGACATTCAAATAAAAATTAAATATAATGGTTCAATTTTTTTTAATAAAAAATATTTTAGCCGCGTTTGACACGTGTAATTTGATTTCTGTGACGCAATCTAGCAACCATCTTCGATCTTAGATGTTTTACGGAGCAAACGTAAACAATCTGCACCATTGGCCAACAAGTGCGAAAGGGAAAATTGCTGAAAAAGTAAGTGTCGACCTGGCTTCCCTGTAGATATGTGTCCCTAGAAAGTTTGAAGGGCGTAGCTTAAAAAATGTAGGCGTGCATAGGGAACAGTAACACACAGACCCACAGATTGCCTTTGATATATATAGATATTAGCTTTACTTATCGGACAGTTGCTTAGGGAATGTTTTTATAATTATTCCAGCAGTCAAATATATATATATATATATATATATATAGCTTGAAAATTGTATATTTGGGCAGCAATCTCTCTTTATGCATGTTTCATTAAAATGATAGAGAAAGAGTGATGGTTAAGTTTTATGTTATTTTACATGTGATCTTATGATGACTTTTTTTTCTTTTGAGCACATAAATTATATAAAAAAAATTCCAAATGTTTTGTTTATCCGAAAGCTTTCGGTTTTACTTTTAACCATTGTCGGAGGTGAATGTAATTTTACATGAAACAGAAAGTGAATGCTGATATGTCAAATGTAGAATAGTGGCATGGGTTATGTACCGAACACTGAAAGCATGTTGTGAGCGTATTCGTAGTTAATGTTATTGTGTTGTTGTTTTTTATATGTCCTCAAAAGGAAAAATCCATATGAAAAATTACATAAAATACTTAAGCATCACAATTTGTCTGTCATTTTTAATGAAACTTACAGATAAATATATTTACGCTCTCACACGCCGATTGAGCACTATTGAAAAATGGTAGACTTTAAAAACAGTAGCTACTTTACACATTAACGCATCGGTCATTCACAATGAATTTGAACACTCTCGACTACTGGCGTGTGTTTACATTGTGTATATAACACATTGAAATCTGTCTTCCATCACCTAGCATAAAGGTTAGAATCGCCAACTGATGTCAATTCGGTCGGGTTTCAATTATGGCTAGAAGCAATCTGATGTCTAATCGTAGCGATGAGCTGTTATGCAGCGAAACAGGACTGTATGCGGGTGAATGTTTACGCTCTCGAACGCCGATTGAGCACTATGGAGAAATAATAGGCTTTGAAAACAGTAATTACTTACGCATTTACGTACTGTCCATTCAGTAATTACTTTAAACACTTTATTTAAACATATTATTATGTATATATGTGTATTATTATGTATATAAAAAGCTACATCCACCTTCCTCCACCGAGCGTCCATAGCTTAGAATTGCCGACTGATGTCAATTCGGTCGGGTTTCATTCCTAGCTAGAAGCAATAGGATGACAAGCCGTACTTATGATCTGTGATACAGCGAAACAGGGGTGTCTGCAGATGACTATATATATATATATATATATATATATATATATATATATATATATATATATCGCTCATTCAGTAATGAATTAGATCACTCTAACTAGTGGCGCATGATACATCATACGCTAAAAGTCTGCCTTCTTCGACCGAGCGCCCATAGCTCAGAGGTAGAATCGCCAACTGACGCCAATTCGGACGGGTTTCAAACCTGGGTAAAAAGCAATCGGATGTCTAACCGTACTGATGAGCTCTGATACAGCGAAACAGATCTGTCTGTGGATGACTATATATATATATATATATATATATATATATATATTACGGAAATTAAAGAATATTAACGAAATTTGGTTATAAACAACCGACAATTTGAAATGATTTGTTTAAACTTTTTTTCGATACTCGTATTTAAGAAGATATTATGTTTTTAATTGAACAGTATTATATCTACTGGCCAGATTATTTACGATAAATTTTTATTACGAAAATGTGTGTCATTCAGCAGGATTCCAACCTGTGACCCTTATCCACACATAGAGAAAGCTACCATGTGATCTGTCACGTCTTAGATCTCTCGACCACGAATGACCATTAGTCTAAACGAGGTTTTAGTCAAGCCTATGTATTTTTATTCTTACAATTCTGTTATTCAGTTAATAAAACTTTACTTCAATGTATAAACGAAATATTATATCCTTCCACATTTCAACATCCAGCCTTCAACCTTCTGATATTTAAATTGTGGAGATTTCAGACGTGTTTGGCATAAGGCCAATTTACCAAGCATCACCGAGGCCCCTACAAAATATATCTTACTTTTTCCATCAAAACCTTTTTAATACGTCTGCAGTTTACTTTTGGTTTTTATCTCTGTTCGACAGAAATTCTTCATTTTACCATTCCAATCATTCTTTATCGTTTAAAGTTGTGGGTTACTTAGAACTTTTGTCTGGATCTATTCTACCTGAGGAGTTTGGGTTTTATTTGATTGTATTTCTTTTCTTATATTTTAAACATATTTTTTTGGAATTCATTTGATCTGATCCCCATATGTATGATTTCACGTTTTATATGATATTCTCTTTTCATAATCGTTTTCTCTTGACTTGTTAGTGATGGTTTTTTTTTTCTGTTGTAGATTTCACCTGTCACTAGTTTTCTATTCAATTAATTGTGTGCAAAAGTTTCCAGTGTCTTCTTTCGTAAAAGCTAAGGGCTAAACACATAATAGAAAACAGGTTTTTAATTATAAAAAAAACTGGAAAGTGTTTAACATATCTTATATTACATTAGCTTCCATTAACGAATTTATTCCGGTGCCTTGAAATGATTGCAAGGGGAACACCCACTGGGGTTTTTTTTTTTTTATAAGCGTTTCACCCCGAGCAAGGCATGTCACTGCCACTACTGTGCAGGGGGCTACGTAGAGTGGAGAAAGGCTGGTTAAATATAGGAAATAACAGAGGGTGGGTGATAGGCGGGTGAGGATACCGAGAATGAGGGTTGGGTAGATGAGAGTGTTGTGAGAATAGTTGGGAGTTAGTGTGATAGGAGGTGAATTGTTATTTTGGTTTTAATCAAAATTTTGGACAAATCTGGAATATTCTGTTTTCATTGCAGTAGCCGAGAAGATTGCCAAACCAGAAACAATGTGTATGTGTGTGTGTGGGTTTGTGTGTGTGTGTGTGTGTGTGTGTGTGTGTGTGTGTGTGTGTGTGTGTGTGTGTGTGTGTGTGTGTGTGTCTTACATAATTTCATAGATGTAATATTTCGTACCTTTGCGACTATCTATTATTCTTTTCTTCATAGCAAATCTTGATAATAAAAAACACCGCCAACGACACATGCCCATATTTTTTCTCTCTCTTTTGCATTTGATTAAATTTTACGTTGAGTGGGTTATGTCCATTTTATGTTTTTTTTGTTTTTTGTTTTTTTTTTGTTTTTTTTTTTTACATTTTTTTCTTCTTCTTTCAAAACGTAGGTGATCATGGATTTCCACGTCTCCCTATCTTTGGTGGCTCTTAGCACGCTTTTTCCTGTAACGTCTCGCAGCCCCCGTTCCGTCATCCACCTGCACAGGCCCTTCAAATATGTTATCCGCTGCTTTCCTTTGTCTCTTGTGTTCTCTAATGGCCTGTCAGTATCAGGTTCTCCAAGCCCTTCTTCCTCAATGCATGTCCCAGGAACATTAGTTGTCTCTTCCTGATGCTCAGTATTAATTTCCTTTTCGTTTCCATCCTTTCCAAAACCTCATCATTGCTCTCATGCTCGGTCTATGATATCCGCAGTATCCTTCTGTAGAGACACATTTCATTTGCTTCAAGTTTTTCATTCATCTTTGATAATATTGTCCAACATTCACTGTCATATTGAAGAACTGACATAGCACTCCAGTACTCTCTTCTTTGTTTCTAGTGAAAGTTTCCTGTGGCTTAATCCTTTACTCAGCTTCCGGAACATACCCTTCGCCAAGCCAATTCGCCTTCGGATCTCAGTGTCGTACTTTCCGTCTTCTGTTAGAACACTTCCCAGAATTTTTTATGTCGATTGGCCTCTACTCTCATTTGCCTCCCCTTCGAACCCCTCTCAGTTTTCGTTTTGTTTTTTGTTGTTAGCACATCGTGCGTTTTTCACTGAAATCAAATTTATCATGAATTATCCATCTACCTGCATCTATTTACTGAATCAACTCATTTATAGTTCCTGTTTATATATACTGTATAAATTTATTAACCCTCTCCTTTTGGGCATCTTTCCAAATTATTTCTCACAAAGGGAAACCATTGTTTCTCTTACGTTATCATGACTTTAAGCTTTACGATTTAATTTCTTCCTTTGATAACATTTCTTCTAGTGCTGTATTATTTTTAAGAACTCTTTTATTTTGTTTTGTCTTGTTTTTTGTTTATTAGTGTTTTGTTTATGATTCCTCGAATTGGCAATACATTAGAGCAATACTTTATTATTAAATTCTCTCTTTATTTCAATTAACTGCAGATCAAGAACCCAGCCGACATTATTTTACTCACAAAATTGAAGGAACAATATACGATAAATCACTCAGCCAGTTATCACATACAAATTTAACATGACATATAGATATTATTATGTTGGGTGGTGTTGTTAAGTCGTACAAAACACAGAAATATAACAGCTGTGAAGACGACTCGACAACAGGGAGATTCATTCAACAGTTTGTGTTCACTTATAAAGTAATATCAGTTTTTTATATATATGAAGTTTTTTCTTTTTTTTTTAATCATATCACCCCGAGCAAGGCGGTAACGCCACTAAAGCACAGGGGGCTACGTAAGAGTGAAAACATTGGAAAAGAAAAAGCCGGAAACCACATCCTACACAGTGTACAAGGGATGAACCTCTTCACCTGTTCAATAGACGTGGGTGGAGTGTGAACCGGACGATAGATTGGTCTATCTACTCTAATTGAAAAAAAATAAATAAATAAAAGAGTGAAAAGATTGGAAAAGAGAAAGCCGGAAACCACATCCTACACAGTGTACAAGGGATGAGCCTCTTCACCTGTTCAATAGACGTGGGTGGAGTGTGAACAGGGCGATAGATTAGTCTATCTACTCTAATTGAAAATAAATAAATAAATAAAAGAGTGAAAAGATTGGAAAAGAGAAAGCCGGAAACCAAATCCTACACAGTGTACAAGGGATGAGCCTCTTCACCTGTTCAATAGACGTGGGTGGAGTGTGAACCGGACGATAGATTAGTCTATCTACTCTAATTGCAAAAATAAATAAATAAATAAAAGAGTGAAAAGATTGGAAAAGAGAAAGCCGGAAACCACATCCTACACAGGGAACAAGGGATAAGCCTCTTCACCTGTTCAATAGACGTGGGTGGTTTTTAGACATTACTAATATGTAACATACAAGATGTACATAAGATTTTTTAAATATTAAATAATTAATGCGTTATTTTACTTACGTTTTAATTTAAATCAATTTTTAACTGAGCTAAATTTCTATGATAATCCTGCAAATTTGTTTTATACTAAATTAAAAAGTAATTTTAATCCTCCCCTGTTTGTTTGCTTTTTTTTAACTGGAGTAGAAGTTTATCCCTTGTTTCCTTTCTTCGGACATTGTTTGGACTGTTATTCGCATATTTATTGTCGTATTCACGACGTTTCAGCCGTTGTACGCTCCTTCCTTCTTCAGTAACTGGAATTTTAAGCTGAACCTTTTATTTTGATCACTGGGGTAGTTTGCTCTCGTTCCATGAGTCATGCCACTTCCGAATGTCTTAGTTATCTCCATTTAACTCATTTCTAAGTTTTTGTTTGCCACTACTCTCACCAGGTATTGAACTCACAACTCTTTGAATCAAGTCACTGGATCCAACCAACGCTTTTACCCACTGGGTCCAGTAATTGAAACAAAGGCTTCGGTTCAAAATTTCAAAAAACACTTGAGAAATATTTATGAATGTGTCTGTACTTGCGTTTATACATATATGTATATACTTGTTTACATCCATACTTCTCTCTCTCTCTCTCTCTCTATATATATATATATATATATATATATATATACTTGCGAAATTGAAATATATAGGTAATATATGCTTTTAGCTCTTCCCAATTCTTTTTTTGCTGTTTGTTTTAACATCTCCGTTTCGAGATGGTGCGTGTTGTTCAAATTTCCCTTTGGGAAAAATTCTTCACATTCTTTCAAATAATCATAAGTATTGTCACTTTCTCAAGTTAGTTGCAAAGTTTTTTTTTTCTTTTTCCTTTTGTTTTTTACCAGTTCTATTTTCTAGAGGTGCATATTTCGTTTCGAATTCAATCCGAAGTAGTTTGTGCTGTGTTCAATTCGAAAACATTCCCTTTGGCGAGATTTGAATTTTTAACTTCCACCACTGTAAACCCTAGTAGTTTACATTACATTCACTTTATACTGACGCTTTCCCCATATAATTCAGTACCACCTGTTATATGTTACCTGGAGATGAGATAGGCACTGTCAAATGAATCCGCTTACCTAAATAAATATCTTAAAGAACCACGCGTCGTAGGATAATTTGATTTTTTAACAGATTTTAACTCTTATTTTACTGTTTTAGAGTCTTCCATAAATGTTTTGATGTACGGGTAGGATAATGGTTAATGACTGGAAAAAAGAAATTGGTGATCCGAGTTCGAACACTTGCAGAGTTCTTTATGTCCACTTTCTCATAAATACTCTTGAATCAATCTCTTTTCCCCTTCGACTAAATCCTAAATCGCAAGATAAGGCAAACTCTGAATTCAAAACTAACCTGAAAAGGAATGGGCTCTGTCGAAACACTACCTGTGTTGGCCTAGGACGCAATATCTTACGAACCCCTTGTCGTGACGTAAATAACTATTTAACTTAAAGAGAGTCTTATTTAGGAAATACTCTGCTACTTTTAGAAACTAGTTTCTAATAACTTAATTTACAAAGTAGCCAGCGTATTTGCGCGTAAGTGAATGCAAGAAAATCCACTGAAATTCAAACCAGATATCCGAGGTCGAATACCAGTTGATTTCTTTGCATTCACTTACGCGCAAATTCCTTGGAAAAGGTATTAATCAGTCTTTTCCCTTCAGCTATGGATTAATTAGCAAAACAGATTGGATTTTATATCCTCTGTTGGTAACCAGCATACCGTTGAAAGTAATGGCAATCTACTGCAAGAGAATCTTTTGCCTAGTCAGTCGTAGATCGAAAGAAATATGGTCTCCCAAGCGTGTATCATGTATGGTAGTTAACTGACCAGTAAGTAAAATAATTCATTTGGGCCATATGGGACATAATATTTTATTAGTGAAATATTTAATAATGATAATGATGGAAACAAGACAAATCTCATTGAAATCTGTTTGATTATATACAAAAAAAAATCAATCTAAACTTCCCAGTATCCCTCGTTCGAACATGGATATAAATGGCCATTCTCTTCCTTTCGTGGAAATAGTCACAATGGTCAAGTGACGGACGGTGAATGATGTCAGGCGATAGTGGCCGTTGCGATAAAGAGCCCGAAAAAGAATAACAATTCTAGCCCACAACATTAGGTTTTACAGAACAAAACTACATGGCCCTACCAAGTTCATATAAAAATTGGCATAGCCCAAGTTTTCAATTCGGTCAATTCAATATGGTCCCGCTTTTTTTACACCCTGTTTGTTGTTGCAGATATGATATAATTTCTCTGCGTGAAACACGCATATATATATATATATATATATATATATATATATATATATAACTTTGTCCAAAACGTAACATTATAAAACTCTCTCTAAAATCAAAGCACGTTTGTCATTCTTTATCTTTTCAGTCATTCCGTAAAAAAGGTGTTATTATATCACGAATATAATAATGTCCATGAGGGAAACTTCAAATGAGAAGATGAATCTTTCCTTCATAGCAACCTGCCGTTATATGTGCTTGTGTAGTCGCACCACTGTAATAAATTTATGCCAATGAAATATGAAACGCGTTACACAAAAACTTTTTTCCACTTTGTCATACATTTTAGCCCCAAATATTTTTCTTGATATATAAAAATGTACTTACCTAGTATAAGTACAAAAGTTTTCCCGCACTTATCTTTATAGATAGACGAATGAAATGAGCTTTACAAAACTACTGCCTTGGCTACAAAATAAAAAATGCCTTTTTAAGATACTTGAGTATTTCCTTAGGATGTGCGTTGTGGTGCATTGGAACGAGAAATCGGGGAGCCGAGTTCGAATTCCAGCCGAATTCATTGCATTCACTTACGCGCAAATACCCTTGGGAAAGGTATTAATCCGTCTCTTCTTTCCATTTATGGGCTAAATAACAGGACAGATTGGGTTCTATAGCCTTGGTCGCCAACCCGTCTACCGCAGAAAGCAATGGCAACCTACTGGGGGATAATCTTCTGCCCAGTCAGCCATGTCTCTTTCGAGATATGATCGCCCAAGCGTGTATCACGTATGGCACTTAACTGACTGACTGAACCATTGTAGTTTATCCGTGTGCTTCAACGTCGAGACAGGATGGCTGCTATTAGATCTTGGAAAAAGGAAAAAGAGATTAGTGTAAGATAGGGTTCATTCTCCTTAGCTTTAACCGGGCGGGCTGATACTAGTTGGCGAAATGTTCCTCATTTATTGAGCTGAAATTCTTTTCTCCCACTAAGTTTTTTTTTTTATAATCGTGTCGTCCCAAGCAAGGCATTTTACTGCCACTGGTGAGCAGGGGGTTATATAGGAGGTAAGTTATGAGAAAGAGTGACAGGTTACAGGGTGTGTCAGGAAGGGGGTAGGCGGAGGATGAGAATACTGCTGAGAGTGGAGTGGCTGAAGAAAGAAGCATGAGAGAGAGAGAGAGAGAGAGAGAGAGAGAGAGAGAGAGAGAGAGAGAGCAAGCTAGTGAGATAGTAGATGACTATTGACTTTACATTTGAATTCTAGAAGATTGCAGCTGTCGGGAAAGCAAGTAAACAGAAGGGAATTCCACAGGCGGGAAGTGCGAGAGAAGAAGCTGCTGGAGTAGAATTTGCGTTTACAATTTATTGGTTTCGCAGGAAAAGGGTGGGACCTAGTTGCTAATCTTTTGGCTCGAGCAAATTCATGTATGGGGAGCACCAGTGAGCTCAGTTTATCTGAGCAGAAGCCGTGAAAATATTTCTAGAAGAGATACAGGGAAGCCACATTACGCCGGTGAGAAAATGACTGTATCCGAGTTGCCAAGTCGGGATCGATCACATTACAGATTCTCAGCAGCCGATCAGATATGGCAGCAGTATTCAATGCACGAACAAATGATAGATTTGTATATGTGCAGGATTGTTTCAAACGGGAAATCTTCCTGGCCCTACTCAGAGAACTGACTTTCTTAGCAGCGGATTTAGCTATGGATACTATATAGTCATTCCACTTGAGGTCTATTGTGTGTTAACCCGAGGAGGCACAGTGTTTTAATTTCAGATAGACTAGACTGATCCATGATAATGAGGGTAGGAGCGATTGCCTGTGGCAATTAATAGATAGCAGCTTCGTTTTAAAAGCATTAAAACTCACAAGCCATTTCTTACCCCAGTCCAGGCAAGATGTTTGTATGTGTGTCTGTTTATCTGCCTGTATGTCTGTATTTTTTTCAGACCTTTTATTTTAGTTTTTGCTTCAGGTTTGGCTCTAATAGGTATAATTGTAGTTCTTAGTCTCAGCCATGATACCATTCACTCAGAAGACTTATTTAACCTACAAAATTCAGTTTACGACAAAAAACTTATTTGATATTGATACTTGGAAATCAAAATTTGACTTACATGCATTCATTTTTCTTTCAGTCTACGGTTTCGCTTTAACTGGAAACAACTATTGCTTTTTAATCTTTGGTGCCAACGTCCAAAGAGTCTGAGCTCCAGGACCATGGATTAGATTTAAAGCTATCATTACACCCAAGCAACGCCTGGCTATACTGCTAGTCAAAGATAAATAGAAGTGTTCCCCCAAGTTCAAACCGACTAACCCAATTAAGAAGTCAATCTTCAGATCTCACTTCGTTTAATAAACAAAATTGTATATCGCTACGAATGGACGGGCTGTGTAAATAGAACTAACTATTCTGGATTCCGATAGTCTTGTACTATTTCCTTTTTGGAAAATAAATACATTTCCTACACAAAAATAGTAGAGCATGCTGGGCTCTTTGAGAAAAACATAGGAAAGAAAAGGAACTGGTGGAGAGCCCTGATCGCCTACACCCTGAACTGACATGACATCTAAAGTTCACGAATTCAAAGAATAGCTAAAAGCGACGAATCATAACAACTGCATAGATTTTGGCGTTTCTTTCAAACGTCTGACGTTCATAACGAATAAGATCTAACATTCTAGTTTTTTTTTCCTTTTATTATTTCTTTTTTAGAACGCTTCATGAAAATTGTAAGTTCTGAAGATGGTTAGAATTTTTTTAGATTTTATTTTTCTTATCCACTTTTCTGTTTACGACATGCAACACACCGTTTCTATCACGTCTCACGTTTACGTTTTCCTGTGTATTTTTCACCGGCAGATGATTAGAATCCGATTCTTTAGATTGGTTCTGAAGAATTATTGGAGCAACAGAATGAACAATTTACTTATAGACCCTAAAAAACGTCTGAGAATCTAAAAAGAAAGTTCCTGATCTTACATATTTTTGGATATCATTTTTTATTCTAATTTATTCCAGCAAGAAAGATCGAATTTTGACAAATGACATTTGTGGAGGTCGGACTGACACTTAAGTAGATAGTTGTTATGTCGCCAAGTATAAATGAATCAGAATATAAGTTGTATTCCGCGGAAAGACGGTTAGTATGTACAGAAGTGATTAGTACAATTTACAATAGAAAGATACAAGAGTCCAATTCTTCGTAAGGCGTGTGTATACGTGATTGCTTCCGGTAGCCACCGGAAGTGTGACTAACTCTTCACTGACTCGCACTGACTCTTCAGTAACTCATTAGAGACTCTTAAGTGACTCTCTACGACTCATTATTTAGTCGTCCCTTCCAGTAAGGGCAATATGCGACACATGGTCAGTTTATATCTGGGATTTCCGGGCTATATGGCCCGGCCAAAAAATGTTTGTCTATTTTTGCCCAGTCGTGCTTCTACCCTTCGGCGGAACCACGACTGGGTTAATGCTCTCTGCTCGGAAGCAGAGAGCGCCCTCTACCCGAAGGCAGAGGGCTGACAGTGTCGTAGAGTTGTCAGTCTAGTGACTCTCTACGACTGTAATTACTAGCCTTCCCACGTAGGCTGGATGTGACACATGGTCATTTTATAGTGGGTATTCCCAGCCATATAGCCGGGCCAAAAAATGTCTGTCTATTTTTCCCCAGTTGTGGTTCTACCCTTCGGCGGAACCACGACTGGGTTATTGCTCTCTGCTCGGAAGCAGAGAGCGCCCTCTACCAGAAGGCAGAGAGCTGACAGTGTCGTAGAGTCGTCAGTCTAGTGACTCTCGACGACTCCCTTGTAGAGAATTCACCATTGCTATATATAACAATGGGAACAGTCCATTTGTAGTCAAATAGGAGCGGCTCCCTAACAATTGTGAAATTATTTCTGCAACGAGTTGGGGATAAATGCAAAAATGTGCACTTTGTATGAATTTGAAAAAATGTAGAAAACTTATAGCTGCTGAAAATGAATAAACTGAAATGGGCCATTTTATCGTTCTTTTTTAAATATCATTAAATGTTAACAATGTATTACTTTTTCTATATTCTTAGCACTACGCGTTAAAATTAGCAGGAATAAGTAGATACAAACAGATACGAAATACTGGGTGTCCATAAAGTTCGTGTGCACTTAAAAAAAACTTATCTGCGTTGTGATGCAGTGGATATCGGCTCGGAACGAGAAATCGGGGAGCCGAGTTCAAATTCCAGTTGAATTCATTGCATTCACTTACGCGCAAATACCCTTGGGTAAAGGTATTAATCCGTCTATTCCTTCCAGTTATGGGTTAAATAACAGGACAGATTGGGTTCTATAGCCTTGGCAGGCAAGCAGTCTACCGCAGAAAGCAATGGTAACCTAATGGGGGATAATCTTCTGCCCAGTCAGTCATGTCTCTTTCGAGACATGATCGCCCAAGCGTGTTTCACGTATGGCACTTAACTGACTGACTGTATTTACGATAGAAATAATTTATAAAAAGGATTAGAAATAAGTAAATCTATAGTTTTATGGTTTTATTGAAATTTTAAGTTTCCACATGTCCTCCATCATAATCAATACAATGGGTAATACGATTTTGCAGTTTACAGAAAACATTTGCCAAGTTATTTACAGTAATGCCTGAAATCACATTAGTTATTTTAGCTTTCTAATCTTCTAATGAACTAGGTTTGGTTGCATACACAAATGTTTTTACATGTCCCCATAAAAAAATTTAATGGAGTCACATCTGGAGAACGGGAGGCCAATAAAATAGTCCAACCCTTCTGATCCATCTGTTAGAAAATTCCTGATTTAGAAACTGTCTGACACGCAGGACAAAGAAACTGTCTAACACGCATGACAATGTGCTCCATCTTGTTAAAACACTGTATTATCTTTCAAATTTATAACATTTTTATGGAGTATTTCTATCACAAATACAAATAAAGTTACAATTGTTTTAAAGTGCATACAAACTTTATAGACACCCTGTATATATAAAAGACTTTGCTTGCTTGCTATTTTACAGAAAAGAACTGTAGGAAATATATGCTTGTTGCTCCCATTCGAGGGGGTTGTTGATGCCTTTGTAAGTTTTTTTCTGCAGAAATTTATGCTGACCCTACGCAAATTCCTTAATTCTCTGGGCGAAGTAAATTGATTGCCAACCAAGGGTATAGAAACCAATCTGTCCTGTTATTTAACCTATAGATGGAGGGAGAAAAGATGGATGTTTGCGCGTTAGTGAATGCAATAAATTCAACTGGAATTCGAGTTCGGCCCTCTGATTTCTCCTTCCGAGCCAATATCCACTGCACCACAACGCATATATTACTCTGTGTAAATAATTATACACTCCCTGACATTTATATATGCAAAATTACTTGTAGATAAATATAAACAGCAAGAAATGGAAAAAACAAAACAAGTATTGTTTATTATTTGGTTGACAGTAGTTTTTAGGTGATGTTAGAGGAGACACGAGCGACAGTAATATTCAGTAAATAGTATATAGACTTTCTTAATCAATGGAATTCATTTCATAACCAACGTAACGAATTAATTAGTAAGTGCCGTCATTGAAGTAGATTTAAACTACCTTAAAAAGCTTTGCCTATTTTAATTTAATCGTTATATCTTAACCTATTTTTTGATATTGGTTATAGTTTTTTTTAAGATATTCTTAAGTTTATTCCAACTGACTGCCCTTGACATCTCAGCGAACCACTGCCTTCCACTCCTAAAAGAAGTATGCTACTATTATCCTCAGCCTTTATTATTCTCGAGCTTTTCCTGAGTAACCGTCTTTACCCCTTCCTTTTCCCTACTCAATTTTATATCTGGAATAATAAAACTTATTCATATTTCGTCCGACTGGGACTAAACAATGCTTGTCTTTAGTAGACATGTTGAAATAGCTATTCCCCAAATGTAAAATTTGAATATATATATTTTATAAAATTTGAATATATATATATATATATATATATATATATATATATATATATATAAGCTTGCAGTGTGGGTATAGAAGAATCCAAAGGAGTATCCTGTACATACAGTGGTAGGATAACTCTCTAAGAAAGATCTAAATGTATATGTATATAAATACATATAGAGCAAATATAAGAAAAATTAAGGCAGACACGTTATTTCATGGTAAATCAGATGTATAGGCCTATTTCAGGCGAACCATCATCAGCTTCCATCTTTATTGTACAAAGAATTTTACACGAATGAGATTCACAAAGACCTAAATAAAAGAATAAAAATAACGGTCGCTCCCTTAAAAGAGAAAATTTAAGAAAAAATACATCAGTTCAAATTCGGCGAACACACACACATATTCATACAGAAGCATATATATACGCAACATATAATCAGAGGACACGCGTAGCGGATGTCAACAGAAATTCGAAGATACATTCAGCATGACAGTTGAACTGCTGATCCGTAGATTTGAAACGTAAAGAAAGTGGGTTTAGTGAGAGAGAGAGAGAGAGAGAGAGAGAGAGAGAGAGAGAGAGAGAGTGAGAGAGAGAGAGAGCGAGTTAAAAAGAAAGGGTAAGTATCTTAAAGCGTAAATGAAAAAGGAAGAAGAAGAAAGAAGAGAGGAATAAATTTAAAATAGAAAGAAAAGATGATAGGAGAAAATGAGAAAATAAAAATAAATAAATATCATAAATTAACAGTGAAAGGATAAAAATTTGGAGTCTAAAAAAATTAAAAATATATTTAAGAGATAATAGTTAATCTGTTGTGATCACAAAATACTCACATCACCATATAAACAAAATTATACTAATTATACAATCAGCAAAACAAATATAATACAATATAAAATTTTAAAATCTAAAAAATTTTAATTTAAAAGCAAGCCTAATAATTCTATTTTAATTTAGTTGTTTAAACTTAATTATTTAGTTTGAAAATAAATTTACATATTACTAGTGAAAAGATAAGAAATTGGACTTTTTAAAAAACCTAACAAAATTAAACAATTAACATATAATAGTTAATCAATTCACTTTAATCATAATTGCCACCATGCTACTATATAATCAAAATTATACTAATTATTCGGTTAACAATACAATAATAATAATACCATAATATAGGCAAATGTTTCGGTCAACATAATAATACCGTATAACTTTAGTACTGTAAAAGAAACCATATATATGTACACATACAACTCACACACAGACGTAAATGCGTACACACATATCTGCATGCACATATATACGTATACCCATATATGTACACGTACACAGATACATATATACATATACACACATACGAACACATACATATGTATATACACTCACACACCAGCAAAAACAAATATGTAAGCAATACCATAGACATATAAAAACCCGTATAAAAAACCCGACATATATAACAATGGTTTACAATTAACCAAGATATATTCCGTAGAATAGTATGATGTGTGTAAAGTCTTCAGAGGAATGAATGAGGGGCTAAAAGTTTAACATAGTTTAAACCGGCTCCTGTGTCGACATTTAAAAATTAGTTCCCTCCTCAGATTCAGCAGATTTAATCGGTTTTTGTATTTTACAATAGTTATCTTTTCATCCAGGCATAAGTGACACCAATCTTTGAAGTTGGTGGGTGTGTTGGATTTTTTAATGATATTCCATTTAATTATGGGGGTTATATTATTGTCTTTCAATGACCAGAGATATTTTGATAGAGCTGTCTGTTTTCTTAGTTCAGGTTTGGAAAAGGAGTGTGTGTGATTGTACAACCATTGCTTCCAAGCACCGGCAGAAATACCAATATAGTATTTATTCAAGTTTGTATTTTCTGCTGGGTATATCATGGCTTAATATACTACCCCTTCTGTCATACACTCTCCACCAAGAGAACACTTATTCTTTATTCTGCAATTGCATTTAGGTGTATGACTGCCATGTCCAGCTGCATTCCTTATGTCTGGTAAATTCCGGGCAACTTTAAGTTTGCCTTGGTTGGGAGTTGCAGAACTAAGGCTCGCTCAAGTTGTTACTCTGAAGCTGGCTTGATCAGTGGTAGTAGGTTTCGGGTTATCAGTTTGGTTTTTATATCTAGATAAAGTTATTCTATTGTGGGAACTGATTATACTTTCTATATTTTTAGTGCACGAATAGCTAATTTTTAGGATTTTTCTGTTAAATATTCTATGGAGGGGACTAGAAATGCTAAAATGTTTATCTACGAGTTTTTACAAATATTTACAAATATTAATATTACATAATTTGCTAAATGGAGGGTTTAACCAAATTGCTTTCTTTCTTCTGTTGGTCTTATTGGTATTACTATATTTCAAGGATTCGTCATAAAAAAGCGGCTTTTGAAATCCGCTCTTATGTAAAGCCTCGTTATATGTTTTTTGTGTGTGTCAAAAATGTTTTGGTTAGAAGATAATTTGTTGATTCTAGTATTAACGGAGTTAGGAATTTGTCTCAGTAAATGTGAGGGTTAGTTGGAATTAATATTGATGTATAAAGGCGTTTGGTTGGGTTTTTGGGAGGGTGTTACTAGAGAGGTCGAAGGTGATGTCTAGAAAATTAACAGTTTTACGATTGGTCTGGATATCTAATTTAAAACGTAGGTATTTAAAGGCGTTAGTTAATTGTTTTTATTTTTGTAGCACTATTGGACTGGTGCTATCGTTAATAATTGTTAATCCGTCTTCTCTCTCTCTCTCTCTCTCTATATATATATATATATATATATATATATATTAGAAGTAGTACAAACTAATAAACTAATGAGTAGGAAATCCACTGTTTGTAGTGATTTGCTTTATTAAGAGTGCTCGATACTTCTCCGGCTTCTTGTTTTCCAGTTAACTTTGATTTTCAAAAGTTTAAGCGCAATATCATCGTTATCTTCTGTCTTCTTAATTCTTGTTTCGTTATTGTTCTCTCTCCTTAAGAGCGTTTTCTTCTCATATTATCTAAAATTTAATAATCGCTTGCATCTTAGTGGTTTTATTGCTTTACCCGAGTTGAAATGACTTAAAATCAACTGGGTTTTTTGGGCTTTTTTAGAATATCTTGAATTTTAAATAAAAACTCTTCTGTCCGATACACATTCATTTGTTTGATACTGTTTCTTTACTTTTTGTCGCAATTGTTGTTATTGCATTTTATATTTATTGATAAAAAGGGTTGTAAGACAAGCACGTGTCTTCTCAGCGGATCCATTCAACCTGTACAGTGAGACTATTTTAAGAGAGTTAAAGGTCCTCCTAGGATTCGTAAATGGCGCCCACAATCTTAACAATATAAAATACGCAGACGATACAGTGCTGATAGTAGACACGGAAAAGAAAATACAGGAAAAGAAAAGGATCGAAAAGAGGTCTGTAAAATACCAACTACACGTCGAGTACACTAAAGTCAAACTGGTACAGAAGTTTAAATAACCCTGGGGAGCATCTTAACAGAAGATTAAAAGTGCGACACTAAGATCCGTAGATTAATTGGTATGGCCAAAGACACATTTCAAAGGCTATGCAGAGTATTGAGAGACAGGAAGATTTTGTTGGAGACAAAAAAAGAGAATACTGGACTGTTAAGTGATATCTGTCCTCCTATATGGCAGTGAATGCTGGACAACTACTCAAAGATGAAGGAGAAACTGCAACACTTAGATCCGAAGGCGCATTGTCATGACCAAGGACGCATTTCAAAAGCTTAGCAGAGTATTGAGAGACAGGAAGATTTCGTTGGAAACACAAAAAAAGAGTACTGTACAGTTAAGTGATATTTGTCATTCTATATGTCAGCAAATGCTGAACAATCTTCTCATTGATGAAGGAGAGACTCGAAGCAGCAGAAAGGTGATTCCACAGAAAGATGCTGAGGATACTATCGACAGAACATGTGAGCAACGGCAAGGTTTTAAAAAGAATACAAACGAAAAAGAAGCTTACACTTGGTATCGAGAAAAGTGTTATGGTGAAACACACCTATTCCTCAGGCAATGGACTCTTCCTTCTATATTAATAAGAGTTAACGGAGAGAGTTCTTGAAAGTTCATAAGAGTTCTTTAGACTTCTGTTGGAGTTCAGTTGAACTAAGGCAGTTGATATTAGTCGGCAGTTAGCCGAATACTAAGGAATCAGCTTTCAGTAGAAGATTACCAAGTTCGTAACATTTTTGGGACGTTAAGTCGATTTAGCAACCGACATGACCCGATTGTAACCTTCAGTGCGCAAACTACACCACAACAAAAAGTCAACGGGGGTTTTCGGGATACGTAATGAGGAAGAAGGTTTTGGAGAGCCTGATAGTCACGGGATTGATAAAAGGAAGAAGAAATAGGGGAAGTAGCGCCAGGTCTACTTGATGGGCTATGGCGGAGAGGGGTCTGGGAGATACACCAAGGAGAAAGATATTAAAAGAAACAAGCGATAGGGACAAGTGTAAGTGCATGATCACCTACGTCTTGAAAGGACACGGCTACATTAAGAACAAGAAGAGGATACTGAATCATTTATTGACTCCATTCCAAACGTTCTGTTTTATTGTACAATCGGAAATATAACCATAAGATTAAGATATCTAATCTAAACTTATTTATAAATGGAACTTTGTCTCAGCGTGTGTGTGTCTGTGTGTCTGTCTGTGTGTGTATGTGTGTGTATGTGTGTCCGTTCCCTATAGACTCCGAAACGGCTGAACCGATTTTCTTAAAAATTTACACAGTTGTACTATAAGCGTCTGCGAGTGTTCTTAGCTAGGTTTTGTGTCGAGGTATCTCCGATAAATATCGAAAATCGATAATCGAAAAAATCGGGTTATAGAAGGAGTGGTCCGATTTTAATCAAATATTGTAGACAAAGACATAAGAAACGATATTCAGAAGTTTCAAGGTTGCAGTTCTTACAATAGTGCAGAAAATCGATAATATATATATATAAGGCAAGATGTTTGTGTGTGTCTGTTTATCTGCATGTATGTCCTTTATACAAATCCACAATTTTTATCCGATTCTCACTAAACTTCACACAAATATTCTTTAGGCTGAGTCTGAGCTCCAGGACCATGGATTAGTTTTAAAGCTTTCATTACACCCGAACAACGCCGGACTATACTGCTAGTTCAGAATAATTTGTATTTTCATTGTTTTGTAGTCTATTTTTCTTAATAAGTTCAATAAGGCAAACATTTCATGCTAGCATAAATTCTTTAATGTACAGCGACTTTGAAGAGTAGCTTGATGAAAAAAATGTAAAATAAATTATTAAAACTGAACAGAGACACGTTGACGCTGGTTTAAAGTGATTTTCAATTGGGTAGTAAACTTCATTTTTATTTTTACATTATGTGACTAATAATTGTGCATGTTTCAAACATCCTGGAAGCTATTTATTTAATTCTTTTATATTTCTAATGCTGTCTGAAGTTTCTTCATTTTTCATGGATTAGTGCTTGTGAAAAAATGTATAATGGAATTCTTTATCCATTTTTTTCGCGACAAAATTTTAAAATCAAAATGTCTCGATGCAATTATATGTTTATTTATGTATTACGTTTGAGGAATGTTCAAATATCTATTGTCAACATAGATAGATAGATAGATAGATAGATAGATAGATAGATAGATAGATAGATAGATAGATAGATAGATAGATATGAATTCACATAGATAGATAGATAGATAGATAGATAGATAGATAGATAGATAGATAGATAGATATGAATTCACATAGATAGATAGATAGATAGATAGATAGATAGATAGATAGATAGATAGATAGATAGATAATGAACAGACAGAGATAGTGTTATGACCGAAAAGCCATAGAAAGATAACACGGACTCGGATATAAGGCAGAATAGTATATTCTCGGAAAACGTAGTACAAAGGTAAACGTCGACTGGAGAGTACTTTCTCTCGCAGCGTCCTGACTCACTCATTCACTCACTCTGTGGCTACTACTCAGTGACAGTATTTAGTCACCTCCCCACTTGAGGCAAACTGTGACACAAGGTCTTTTTAATGTGGGTCTTCCGGGCCATATACCCCGACCCAAAATATTTGTCTATCTTTCCCCAGTCGTGATTCTACCCTTCGGCGGAACCACGACTGGGTTAGTGCTCTCTACCCGAAAGCAGAGAATGCTCTCTACCCGAAGGTAGTGTCAATAGTAGCAGAAGCAAGTCAGTGACTCAGTGACTATATTCACTAGCCTCCCCACAAAAGGCCGGATGTGACACATGGTCATTTTAAAGTGGGAGTTCCCGGCCATATAGCCGGGCCAAAAATATGTCTGTCTATTTTTACCGAGTCGTGATTCTACCCTTCGGCGGAACCACGACTGGGTTAGTGCTCTCTACCCGAAAGCAGAGAATGCTCTCTACCCGAAGGTAGTGTCAATAGTAGCAGAAGCAAGTCAGTGACTCAGTGACTCCTCACTCAGATTTGGCAGCTATATTATAAAAGTGTGGAAGAATCCATTTGTAGGTAGGTCCCCACAATATCCCTCTCGCAAGTCTTTTATTCTGTAAAAATAATTCCTTGAAATTTAATACCTTTTCTTTTTGGGATTGATTGTTAAAGGTCCGGTGAATTTCCTCTTAATCCCCGACCTTCGTTGTTCTGGCGTATGTTGCAGTGGCTCGAGGTCAGATGTGTTGTAAATGATCTCGATGGGTTCTTCCAGTTCATCCTGTGTGCTGTTAGAGTCCATTTCATGCCGTTTTTTTATTTGATTAATGTGTCTTTTGTGCGTACGTCTTGGTCTCTGTATTATATACACCATCTCGCCGATTTTTCTAGTGATCGTGCCCACCTCCCAGTACAGCATATTCTTTTGAAAACTTTTAAAGATTTTCTGACCTGAAAGAAATCGTTTTTTTTTTTATTTTTGTTTTTTGGTTTTTTTTTTGTTTTGTTTTTTTGTTTTTTGTACTTCTTTGGTCTTACGTATTTTTGACTTTTTGGGAATTAATTTGTCAAACACAGAGCTCACCTTTCTGGCAAACATGATTTCTGCCGGTGAGCCAGTTGATGGTATACTCGGGTTTCTTATTATACAGTAAACTTGTAAAAACTGCTGTAATGCTATGTCAGTAGGAGATCCTTGAGCTTTTTTTAAATACGCTTTTAAGCGTGTCCACGAACCTTTCTGCTTGTTCATTTGTTCTGTTGAAGTGGGTCAGAAATAGTTCTGATGTTCATATAGTTTTTATTTTTTCAAAATCTGACTGACACTTAGTTGTCCAGTTCCAATTTTCTTCTTTTTTAACAATTCATTCAGTGGAGCGAGTAGCTCGTTCATATTTTTTATGAATATTTGGTAATAGTTGGCAAGTCCAAGAAGACTTTGGAGCTCGTTGACATTTTTTGGAGAAGGCATATTTTTGATAGCTTCTGCTCGCTGTGGGTCAGGCCGTCTTCCATTCTTGTCAATGATATGTCCGAGATACTTTATTTCATTCATATAAAAATCACATTTCGATTCTTTTATCTTGAACCCGAAATCCTGAATTCTCTCAAAAATCATGTGGATCTGTTTGCGATGTTCCTCGGTAGATTTGCTTGCTATTACAATGTCATCCAGGTAGGCACACGCGAAGTCAACACCGCCAAGCATGGTATTTATGACCTGCTGAAATATTGCATATGCAACCTTGAACCCGAATGCCAATCTATCAAACTTGTATAAACCCCTGTGGGTGTTGATACATAGAAGTTTTACGCACTCCTCCTCAACAGGGATTTGCTGGTATGCATCGCTTAAGTCCAATTTGGAGAATATTTCCCCACCATTCAGTTTATTAAATACCTCCTCCGGTGTGGAGAGGAGGTAATTGTAATCTTTTAGAGCCGCGCTAAGGCCCGTTGCGGAATCTGCACAAACGCAAATTTGGTTGGATTTTTTCTTACATATACATCGGGGCAGCCCATTCGCTAAAACTCACTTTAGATAGAATACCGGCATTTTCTAGTCGCTCTAATTTTTCGTTTAGTTTTTCTACTGACGCAAATGGGACACTTATTTTTTTTTTTTTTTTTTTTGATAACGGATTGAACATTTTCTTTCAGCTTGAATCTGCATTTTGTCTTAGTACATTTTCATAGCCCCGCCGAGAAAAATTCGAGAAAGTTTTCTTTTAATTCGTCTTTCAGGTCTTGGGCATCCGTTGTAATATTTTCGACCTTTTGGCAAACATTGTTGATTGGTTGGCTCCACAACTTAAACCTCTCCATCCAATCAGTTCCAAATAAATTCTCAGAGTTTTTATGGACGAAAACTTTTAGTTTCTTTGTGATGCCATTTAGTATTACAGGTAGCGTTAGCTCACCTTCAAATTTGATTTTGTCTCCTGTTACTGCACGAGCTGTTTTGTTTGTCTTTTTCATCGTTGTTTCTTTTTCTTTTGCTCCAGGTGTGAACATTAAAAATTGAGAGATCCGAGCTGGAATCTAGTTGCAGCTTAACTGTTTTGTTTAGCATGTTGACTACGACGTATTTTCGTAGATTCTTAACTACTTTTTCATTTGATCTAGTTTGTCTGACTCTGTTTCTTCTGTTCCTTTTGTTTCTACAGTGCGCCTCCTTTGTGGCCAACTTTGCCACATTTATTACATGTCTTGTTTTGGTAGAAGCAGTTTGCCGCCCAATGTTGTCCACCACAACGCCCACATGGGATTGTGGGTAATTTTTGTTTCGGAAAGGGTTGTCTACTTTTAGATTATGAATGGGCATACTCTTTGCTTTCTCTACCTTTTCCAAGGAAGTAATTTTTGGCTTGTACTTTATTCTCAGGATGTGTGTTATGTTACAGTGGATATCGGCTCGGAACGAGAAGCCGGAGAGCCGAGTTCGAATTCCAGTTGTAATCCTTTTTATTCACTTACGCGCAAATACCCTTGGGAAATGTATTAATCCGTCTCTTCCTTCCAGTTACGGGTTAAATAGCAGGACAGTTTGGGTTCTATAGCCTTGGTTGGCAACCAGTCTACCGCAGAAAGCAATGGCAACCTACTGCGGGATAATCTTCTGCCTAGTCAGTCATGTCTCTTAGGAGACATGATCGCCCAAGCGTGTATCACGTATGGCACTTAACTGACTGACTTTATTCTCCTAATATACAATATTCCTGATTCTTCAATGTTTTTGGTATCGCTTTTAACACTGATTACTCGCTGGCAATCTTTAGCCAATTTTTGCAGTGTGAGACCTGGTTCGCTTTCTAGTTTTGATAGAACTCTCCGTCTTATCTCTGAGTTTTTTGTGGAAACTAAATCTTGGGCCAATATTAAGCATTTGAAATCGTCGGCTGACAATTCTTCCAATCGAAAATCGCCATAGATGGACGCAAATGTAAAATAATCCTCGTGATCCTATTTTGACAAGTTGAAACACTTCCATCTTTTGTGGAATAGTGTTGCATTAGGGCTAAATACCCCAAACAAAAGTTTTATTGCTTCATAGAACCCTAATTAACATGTTTTCTTTGGAATAATGTAATCGACGAACTTACTATGTTCCGCTGTTCCCAACTTTCTCAAGAGACGACGAACTTTTTTAGCGTTCGAATAATGCTCACATTCTATCGTAAAAAGGTCTTCTAAAGAAAGCTTCAAATGTTTTATCTTCGTCAGGAAGATAATTGAATGTCTCCATAGAATTCCAAATTGTGTTGTGAGAAAATGTAGTGTTGTTTTTACTAAATTCCTTTTTACTTCATGTTTTTAGAAGTAATTCTTCTTGTTCTTTTTGGAATTCAAAAGAAGCTGTTGTTGCTCTCTCTGCTGTTGTTGTAGTTCTTCTGTAGGAGCAATTTTTCTTCCAACATTTGTTGCTTCTGTAGTATACGTTCCTCAGTCTTCTGTTGATGATCAAGTTGTACCCTCATCATCTGAACAATGATTGCTTTAAAGTCCTCCATAATGTCTTCAAATACGTGTGATCAGAGAAAAATTAAACACGGAATTTAGACATTTTTTCTTCTTTGAGTTGGGGGAAGAAAATGAAACGTAATTCTTTTCCTTGATATTTCAGAGCTCTGGCTGGTAATAACTGTAAAAAAAATATTTCCAATACAATCTGAGTGCTTTTATTTTTTCTCTAAGGAAGAGAAAATATTTTGCATAAACAACCACGCTGCAAAACAGAAAATAAATTCTTTCTTCCTTTTTTCCTGTGTGGTCGAGGGAAACGAAGAACAATGAAATACCTTTGATCATAGCAACGAGGGGGAAGAAAAAAATCTTACTTACAATTTTCACTAGTAAGTATTTTCGAGTTGTTAGTTTCACAAAAAAATGGATTGAGTTACTATTCTTCTATGCTTTTCACTTCTTTCAAATATATCCGACGTCCGAATCTGTGTCTTTTTTTTCCGTATTAATGTGTCCGTGTTTTTTTTTGTTTTGTTTTGTTTTTGTTTTGTTTTTTGTTTTTTAGATCTCTTGTGTTTAACGTACAAGTGTTATAGGCGTAACTTTTTTTCGTGAAAATTTGAGATTTCTCTTGTTGCCAGTGTTGTGGCGTAATTTTTTTGCGGAATGTTTTACGTAGAAGTTTCTCTTTGTGATTTGAATATTCTTAGTCGTCAGTATGATGGTGTAACCTTTTTGTGTAATTTTTTAGGTAGAGGTTAGCGTTTGTGGTTCGAATAATTTTCGTCGCCAGTGTTATGACCGAAGGGCCATAGAATGATAACACAGGCTCGGATATCAGGTTGAATAGTGTATTCTCGGAAAACCTAGTACAAAGGTAAACGTCGACTGGAGAGTACTTTCTCTCGCAGCGTCCTGACTCACTCATTCACTGACTCTGTGGCTGCTACTCAGTGACTTCTCACACAGAATTGCTAGTCATATTTTAAAGGTGTGGAAAAGTCCATTTGTTGGTAGATCTCTACAATAGATAGATAGATAGATAGATAGATAGATAGATAGATAGATAGATAGATAGATAGATAGATAGATAGATGTAAACAGACATAGGTCGTTAAATAGGAAGACAGATAAGTGTGTAAATTACAAAATCACTTTAAATTTAATGAAACAAAGGAATTGATCTTTTACGAAGAATTTTTCCGCTCCAAACATTTTTTAAATTGATCGATATAAATTAATTTTAAAAATTAAACTACATACGCTTTACGTTTCCTAATTAAACTAAAAATTATGCTTATGTTTATATTTTGGTCGGTGTAGATTTTTGAGATGAAGTGTATTTGCGCTTAGCAACGCAGATGTTTTAAGATTTTAAGAAATTGGGGACTGTTTGAAAATGTCAAACAGGTGCATAAATAATACCCGCTGGATTCAGAAGTTTTGTTATAACTGGTGAGGTCACAAAAGACAAGTCCTATATAGAAAATTGCACCGAAAGACAGCTGTCAGGAGAGCGGAAGTGACGTCAAGCTGACAGATAGGAAGATTAAAATCTTTATTAGTTGCCGAGACAAGTCGAATTTGAGAACAACTAGGAAAAAGGGCCAGCTTTCTTAGGCTGACGAGTCCTTTCTGTATGCGGGGGTGCTGACAATTCAGACTAAAGGACCTCCTGCACCAACGTTATGTCACCAAAGATGTCTTTGTTTAAAAAATAAAAATAAAAATAATAGATGTTTTATTTACATTTTGGGTCCAGTCTATTGTTTTCGGAAGTCATGTGTTGCAGGTTCTTGTTTTTGTGGATGTTATGTCGTGAGTTAGAATAAATAACTCAACAACAGGAATAGGTTAATCGTTGTATTCCGTGAAAATAGTATTTACAAAGGTTATTAGTATCCAATACAAGAATAGAGGTTAATCGTCTCAACCGTCGTAAGACGTAGTATTGAGCAATGGGTACTTCCGGGTCGTCACCGGAAGTCTACGACTGACTTGTCAATCGGCTGCACGGCATACTCTCCTACGTAGATGCCACCATTACTTTACATAGTAATGGAATAGTCCATTATAACCGAATAGGTGCGGGCGTCCCAACAGAGGAGAACGAAAAAAAGACGGAAAAAGTTAGTGAAATTCTTCCCGACGAAATGAAATATGATTTTTTAGTTACAAAATATTGAAGTTTTAATACTCATCGCAGCAACGCTGGGCTTGGCATTGTTTTAGCAGATGTTTGATGATACTCGTCTTCACAGACATAGTGAGAAACACCGAATTCCCAGCTGATTTTACCATCGTCAAGTCATCGTTGGCCCCGTGAATTGCTTCCGAAATATATATACCCAACAAGAAGAGTATACAACATTTAAAACTTAAAACCCGCCTCATATTAAAAAAGGTTTCTGGTATAAAAAAAGAAAAGAAAAAAGAACTTCTTTCTTCTTCTTTTACGTGCCATGTCATTTCAAGACGTAAGCGATCATGGCTTTCCACATCTGCCTATTCCTGATGGCTCTAAGGAAACTTTCTCCTGTTGCACTATGCAGTCCTCCTTCCATCATCAACTTGATCAGGTCCTTATGCGCTGCTTTCCCCTGTCTCTTTTTCCCTCTATCTGGCCTGTTAGTATCATGTTTTCCAAGCCCTCCTTCCTCATTGCATGTCCCAGAAACTTTAGCTGTCTCATCATGATGCTCAGTATTAATTTGCTTTTTGTTTCCATCCTTTCCAAAACCTCGCCATTGTTCACATGCTAGGTCCATGTTATCAGCAGCATTCTTCTGTAGAACCACATTTCAGTTGCTTCAAGTGTTTCCTTCATCTTCGAAGATATCTTTGTTTCTAACAAAACTGTCCTGTTTCTAAATACTTTACTCAACTTCTGGAATGCTTCCTTCACCATACCAATTTGCCTTCGGATCTCTGTGTCGCACTTTCCGTCTTCTGTTAAAACACTTCCCAGGTTTTTAAATTTTTGTATCTGCTTGATTTTAGTGTCGCTCACCTGTATTTGGCATTTTGGGCTGCCCTTTTTGCTGATGACCATGTATTCGGTTTTCTTGCAGTTTATTTCTAGTTCTTTCTTGTCACTCTCTTCAGCTACATTTTGTAGTAGGTTTTGTAGGTTTTCTTTTCTGTGTCTGCTATTATCACTGTATCATCTGCGAACCTTATACTGTTTAAAATGTGGCCTCCAATGACGAATCCTGGCATAAATACTAGGGTTCTCAGAATAGTCTCACTGTACTAGTTGAATAGACCAGGTGAAATGACACATCTTTGTCGTACACTCCTTTCAATCTTTGTATAACTGCTTAATTCGTTACCTGTCCGTATGCAGGCGGTTTCGTGCCAAATCATGGATTTTAGTCTAAGATTCTAAAGCGGCCTGACATTTTCAAATTAAATCATGGGTTTTACTAATTAATAAATGTCTCAAATTTTTATACTAAATCAAGCGTTTCTATGTTAATTGTCATGGACCCGATTAAAGGTCGAGCAAGAAAAAAACAAAACAACCAAAACAGGAAATAACGAATATATATTAAACATGACAAAATACAACATTTGGAACTTTGTTAGAAGAACCATAATACAGGTTAGTGTGTAATACTGTAATTCGACCTTCGAACTGAGACTCATAATGGTCGTTACGGTATCAGTGTTCGTAGATGACTCTCGATTATGTTCAGGGCGTTCTCCTCAGGCTACTCTCAGGCTATTTCCTGGCTACCTACCTGGCTATCTACTCTCATCTCTTGTGGGGGGAGGTATTGGAAGAGTTCATTCCGTTGTGGGTAATACCGCCATGACATTAATAAATTTACTTCAACTTATAATTTCGAATATATGAGGTGGGTTAGTATCAACACAAAAACCATTGATCATTAAAATTAATTTTGAGAATATTTTAACGTTTCAGTATTCTTTCATATATTTTTTAAATATTTTTCGATGCGGAAACTGTCAATATTTACAATAAATAATGCATTAAATAATGCATAAATAATACGTCGTTTTGCGCGTTTGTTTTTGTTTTATGGTCTTGTTTCTTCATTTTAATACGGTCTTATTTCTGAATAAGTAAGTGGATATTTTTTAATTTTTATCAAATCTATAAAAGTTTGTCTTTTTTTTTTTTTCATAATCATTTCACCCCAAGCAACGATCAAATCATTTATCAAATCTATAAAAGTTAGTTTTTATTTAAAAAAAAGCAAAACCGCCACTAGTGCGCAGTGGGTTACAGTGAGATAAAAACAATGTACAATGAATGTCGATTAAAGGGTAAGAAAAGGGTGCTAATCACGGAGATAGCAATTGACCTTGCATTTAACCTTTTAAAGAGTGTAACTATCATAGAAGCAAAAAACGTAAAGGAGTTCCACAGAAAGAAAGTGAGAAAAAATAAACTGTTAGTGTAGAAGAGGAGGTTACATTTAACTATTTTCACAGTATATATCTTATCTTTAAAAAAAAACTCTCTTTACAGCCAATCTTCTTTCTTTTTTTCTAAATTCAACATTTTTTCTAAATTTTACATTTTTTCTAAATTCTACATTTGAATAACAGTGATGAAATCATTTCTTGGTTAAGAAAACAGCAAAGGTTTTTTTAAGAGCAGCTTGGCTTAATGTATGGGGCACACAGTGAGGATCGAAACTCGTTACTCAACTGTAATGATCCTAGCGAGACGAGCTTGCTAACCATTACACCACGTGGAGGTGCCCAAACTTTATCTGCAAGCTGTCCGTTGCTTTCAATACCAGCTGTTTCCAAGCGGTCCCCCATCTAAGTACTGACCTGGCTCTACGATGCTTAACTTCGGTAATCAAAAAACTAGAGAGGGAAAGGATGAAAATCGAATTTTTTAAAACTTTTTTTATATAATCAACAAAAGTAGATCGAGTAATTAATTGTATGAGAAGAAAGTTTTTTTGTTTTTGTTTTTGTTTTTTTAATCACATTGCCCTAAGCAAGGCATTTTACTGCCACTGTTTTGCAGGGGCTTACATAGGAGGAAAGTTATGAGAAAGAGTGACAGTTTATAGGGGGTGTCAGGAAGTGGGTAAGAGAAGGATGAGAATACTGATGAGAGTGGAGTGGACGGAGAAAGGAGCATGAGAGAGAGAGACGATGCAAGTTAGTGAGATAGGAGATGACTTTAGGTTTAAATTCTTCCAGATTGTAGCTGTCAGTGAAGCAAGTAAATGGAAGTGAATTCCACAGGCAGGAAGTGCGAGAAAAGAAGCTGCTGGAGTAGAATTTGCGTTTACAATTTATTGGTCTCACAGTAAAAGGGTGCACTGATGATGCTGATGATGACGACGACGACGATGCTGATGATGATGATGATGATGATGATGATGAGGATGATGATGATGATATTAGCTGTATAAACAAAAGTATTGCAAAGCCATGCGGTTTTTATTCTGGCAATTAAAAGTCCACCGCCTCGAAATCAAGAAAAGGAATTTGTAAAAGTAACGATAAAAAAAAACATGATAAAACTAAGAATAATGAGAAGAATTGTTATTTGGTTTGTCAATTTCGTTGTCTTGCTGCTACTGATGTGATCTTTCGAGAATTTTAAAGCCTGTCAGGGATTTTACGAGTCTTGAACTGAATTTCTTTTTAACCAACTTGTCTTTTCTCTTTGCTCATTTCGCAACACTGCAATTCCGGAAGCTTAAAAGTCACCATTTTTTCCTTTTCTTACATGAAGTAATTGGCCGCCATCTTGGTATTTCCTTGCTAAACGAAAAGCAGATCAAGTGAACAAAAGAAATATACAAAAGCAATTACAGAGACATGAAGAATGTCGGATGGAGAGTAAAATAAACGATATAAACTAAGTAGAAAAAGACAAAACAGAAAAAATACAAGTAAAATATATGTTAGATAGATAGATATTGAACAGACTGAGATAGATAGATAGATAGATAGATAGATAGATAGATAGATAGATAGATAGATAGATAGTGATATTGAACAGACTGAGATAGATAGATAGGTAGATAGATAGATAGATAGATAGATAGATAGATAGATAGATAGATAGATAGATAGATAGATAGATAGATGGCCTGGCCGAGATAAAAATGAATGAACAAGAAAGAAAAGAAGTGTATAAAGTTTTGAAATAAAAAGCTATTCACAGCCTGGATAAATATCTAGAGAGTCGAGCACCTATGATAGAAATGAAAAAAAAAAAAATAGAAAAAAATGAAAGTTAGTTATCTCCACTCACTGTATAATTGGCGGCTGTTATATTCTGGGCGCCAACCTGTTGCACTGAACGTCTTTGCCGCCGATACATCAGCTTCCTGAACACAATGTTGGACACTGTCAGACTGCAATTACATACATCGTTGGATGTGATTAAAATGCAAGAGCCTTCCTTTGAAAATACCAGTCATAAAATAAACGGCGATTTCCGTATTGAAAAACGCTTTAGATATCTTAATTTGTTTTGGTCATCTAAAATTACTTTTTGGAAAATAAATAGCCAAAGCATTTCACGTTAAAGAGTGAAGAAAAATTGTAGCAAACGCACACATTTTACTATTTTTGCAGAAACAAAAGATTTTTCAATATTTTCTAGTATTAAAAATTATCAGTTAGATAGATACATATTAAATGCCTGTGATAGATAGATAGATAGATAGATAGATAGATAGATAGATAGATAGATAGATAGATAGATAGATAGATAGATAGAATAGAATAGAATAAGAATAGATGATAGATAGATAGAATAGGATGAGATAGATAGATAGATAGATAGATAGATAGATAGATAGATAGATAGATATTGAACAGACTGAGATAGATAGATAGATAGATAGATAGATAGATAGATAGATAGATAGATAGATAGATAAGAATAGAATAGAATTTAAGTTTGATAGATAGATATGAATAGGCTGAGATAGATAGATAGATAGATAGATAGATAGATAGATAGATAGATAGATAGATAGATAGATAGATAGATTTTATACAAAGATCAATTATTGGTTTTATCATGAATACCTTTGCTGGATGTATGCAACAATTGCCGACAAAACACATACAACAAAATATGATCTCATGAAACCGATTAATTATTTTTCTTTCACTCAGATCATGTTCTAAAATTAGATATATCTGCTGCAAAGGTTGTTCGAACCTGGAAAATGGTAACTCGACTTAAGAGCTTATATATCATCTATTTAAATGAATAAATAATAATATAGGCAACGAGTATAAAAAGAAAGGTAAATGCAATGTACTAGATACAAAAACGATGGGGAAATAAATCTCTTAAAAGTCAATACTCTGCCCGTACCAAACAAGCTGATCTAGACGAGCAACTCGTGGTTATGGTGTGCATGATAAAAAGCTAAAGTCCAAGGTTATATTCTTGCTGCACAGGACTAATGTATGCCAGCTAGAATTTACCAAGGACACATACTGAAAAACTGTGTTACCCAAAATGCAGATTCTGTTATAAATATTGAGAAACAATTGATCGTGTATAAGAGTAAGAGAGTGGGACAATGTCTGCATGAAGAATGCCACACATTTTCGTAATAAAAATTTATCGTAGATAATCAGGCCGGTAGATATAAATACATAATACTGTTGAATTAAAAAAACAGAATATCTGATTAAATACTAGTATCAATAAAAAATAATGTTCAAACAATTAATTTCAAATTGTTGGTTGTTTATAACCAATTTTCGTTAAAATCCGTTAATTTCCGTAACATGTTTACATTTGTTGACATTACAATACATTTCAGAGTAGATATGTTATGTTATTGCGATGAATCGAAAATTGTGTTATATAGGCTTGATTAAAACCTCGTTTAGACTGGAGGTCATTCGTGGTCGAGCGGTCTAATACGTTGCCAGATCAAATAGTAGCTTCCCCTATATAAATAGGGATCGCAGGTTCGAATCCTGCCAAATGACACATATTTTCGTAATAAAAATTTATCATAAACAATCAGGCCAGTAGATATAAATATACAATAATTAAGAAACAGAATATCTACTTAAATACGAGTATCGATAAAAAATAATGTACAAACAATTTATTTCATAAGACAATATGCAACTTTTACGGAAAGAAAACTGTAAGAAACTGATATGAACGTTACCATACCTGGTTAGAGATAAGATCTGTAACCATTTTATTGGACTCTAAAATTCATGCAGACAGAACAATCAAATCTAGACATCGTGATCAATGACCACAAGAACAGAATCTGCTTTCCTATTGACATGACAGTAACTTCTTGATTGTAAACTATCTAAATATATTTAAAAGAAAAAACTACCAAAATACAAGTACATTGAAGTAAAACTCTAAAATATGTCCCACATGAGGATATGAATAATTCTAGTTGTAATGAAATGAGGTGTGACGAACAGAAACCATTTTCATATAAATAGAATAAAATAAATTATATACATTCTTCTCACATGAAAGGTAATATTAAAATTATTTCTCTCAATTTTTTCTCAATTTACGAATGACTCGTGTGTAATATAAAGATGCATGTTTTGTTTGCATTAAAGAAATGCGAGTTGATTGTTCTTCTTCTGGCCGCAAACGTTCACGTCTGCGGTCGCTTGTTGCTGCTCTTCGTTGATTTATTTGTTGCTAGTCTTCCATTTCCTTTTATTTGTAATTGACCTTATTGAATGCACAATGTGAAAAGAAAAATTATATTTTTATATTACATTTATGTTATAAAAGGAAAGTCGGCAGCGGCGTTTTCTTCATATATGATACAGGGTGAAGTAAAAGTCGCGTAACAGAGGGATAATTTATTAAAGTATAATTACACCTGAACTTTTTATGTACTCATTATTTAATTGGCATATATATATATATATATATATATATATATATATATACATACTTCTAACTTAGGAGTAGAATTTTATTCCTTCTTTCCTGTCGAGAATTGCATTTCCGCTTCCTTCTAAAACTGGTTTAACTTCATACTTCTAACTTAGGAGGAGAATTTTATTCCTTGTTTCCTGTTTAGAACTGGATTTCTGCTTTCTTTTAAAGTTTTAATTTTTTTCATTCTCTTCCTTTCTCTGCAGTTTGGTGTGATTTCGTTTGCTTTGTTTTGATTAATTTTGTTTAAAGATATATCAACTTTTTATGGGTCATTTAATACCGAAATCTTTTTTTCTTTTGAGTATTGGTATTTTTTTTCTCAAAAATGTATTGCTGAATATTTTTTAATTTCTTTTTATTATAAAAATGTATCGCTGATAATGTATTTTTATATTGTCATATTTTTCCCTAAGTTTGGCCGTTCATTATTTGCCTATAGTTGGGACCCTAGCAGATGCTACCACCACGGATGCAACAGCAGTTAAGACGTGGTTACGCGTTCCTCAAAACCTCCCGGTCAGAGACCTTACTCCCGTATGAAGTTCATCGTCATATCCAGGACGAATTCTTAATAGTCTTTTTCGTTTTAATACTTGGAGGTGAATTGTTTAACAAAAAAATGTCTTATTTACGTTGAAAATTATAAAGATAGCTTTGTTTATTAAGAAAAATACACTAATTGATGCAGGAGGTGCTACTCGAAAATTCAGAGTCCTTGGTCATGAAAAACATGACTTTTCAATATCGGTTTCTTTGGAATTTTATTCCCGTTAAGAAGTTCACAAAGGCTAGCGGCAGTAGTACGGACTACATTCGGTTCTCACCACGTGTTATGTCCCGATATTTGCATAGCAAATTCGCTCTCTCTCTCTCTCTCTCACTCTCTCTCTCTCTCTCTCTCTCTCTCTATATATATATATATATATATATATATATATGTGTGTGTGTGTGGGTGGGTGTGTGTGTGTGTGTTTGCGAACATAACCTGGGGCAAATTTTTGAAAAATGCCAGACACTCCGGGAAATGTCGTGAGTTTACATTGCAGTTAGCTTGCAGCTACGGCTAACAATCATTTTCATGTTTTTATTAAAATGAATGAATATATATGTCATGAATATGTATCTATTATAACCTGTGCATTCCATCTTTGAATGCACCAATATCACAATTGAATTTCAATATTTGACGGAAAAGTTCGAAGTCAAATATTCAAAACGGATTTTTTTCCGTTCGTTTGCGAACTGTTCTCGGCAATTTAACCAGGTTAACACTTTCTGAAATCTAAATCACTTCAATCATCTAAATGTTTCAATTTTTATTTACATATAGACTATTGTGCTCATTCTCATCTTCGCTGTTATAACAACGTTTCGGCAGTTGTGACCTTCATCAGTTATATATCGATCTGCATAAACAAACAAGAAATTGTAAACCGAACCCTTTATTCAATATACGGAGATAGACCGTTTTCGTTCCACTCTACATACATAGGGACACCTCGACTGGTACTAGTAATATTTTAGTATTGGTCAGTTATTGCAAGCTCAAGTTCAAAGTAACAATACCTGTCCTAGGGATTGAACTCAAAACTACTATGTCACCAAATTTACTCACAAATGTTTTAATCCACTAGACAATGAATCTGATATATCATCGCAGAGCCGTACGTCTGTCCATCTTAATTTCACTTTTGAAAATCATAAAACTGTGAAACCGGTTAAGATATTCTTAAATAAAAGTTCTTGAAGTCGTCAGTGCAAATTCTTTTTCTTATATATATATATATATATATATATATATATATATATATATATATATATATATACTGCCGGCCATAATTATTAGGCCACCCCAGTATTCAAATAAAATGATATATTTCATACTATTTTTAGTATTTTTAGTAGATAATTCTAAAGGAAATGGAATGGTTCTTTTGTTATTATTACTTTGAAAAAATTTACAAGGCAGCCACAAACACCTAAAAAATGCAAAAACACAGACAAAAACATAATTTTCAATATTGAAGCTAGAGAGCGGTAACAAAGAAACTTGCGCATAAAAGAGTCCTTAATAATAGCTAACCTACACTCACAGATCAACAATAGACAGGAGCTCAACCTAGATTACATAAAAGAATAATTAACGCTATGGCGCACCTGACACTCACAGGCCACAACAGTAAGGCGTATGCACATAAAGAAGCTATCACAGTTTAAAGCACACAAATAAACATACGTACACACACACTTAACCCATATTCTTACGCTTTATACCGGAACACATACACACACACATTTATCTATATACACACACGCACACGGACACATGATACCATAAAAGATATATAAAAGGTATATATATATATATATATATATATATATATATATATAGTAATCACAGAGGGAAAAAATAAACTAATGAAATAAATAAATAAATAAAATAATTTAAAAGATAAATAAATAAAATAAAATACAAGAAGTATACGCACATAAAAACGCACACGTGACACACTCACGCACACACAAGAACACACAAGAACAAATACAGGACGGAAAAAAGTAGCAATAAACACGCCAATTAAAGCAGACAGATAAAACATCAGTCATAAAACAAACCCTCTTCCACTTTGGCAAAAGTCAGACTAACAGTCACATCAACGCATACTTAGATAAACCACATATTAAAACAGACTGATATCATCAGACCGTAAAAAGGCCCCAAGGATCAATCACATATATACATATACTCTAAACACACACACACACACACACATACATGTTCTAACACACTTACACACACACACGCGCGTACTCACTACAATTAATGACAACAGCAGCAGCCAGGAATGACCATTCGTTGAAAGGCACGAATTTGAACACAAGCTCTCCTACCATTCTGAAGATGAGATTTTGATCTTGAAATATTAATACATAATAAATAAGTAATAACCAACAACTTCTTTACCTTCCTTTATTTTACTAAACGCATTGTGATAGCTTTTTAAGACCTAACTATATATATATATATATATATATATATATATATATATATATATATATATATATATACTGAACAGTTATAGGACAGGTCTAAATTAGGTCAGTAAGCAGTTGGATTAGAAGGTGGTCAATACATGTTTGAAGGAAAATGAAGATTTAGCATTTAGAGCATTCGGATATTACGAAATCGCCTAACTAAACCGAAAAGGTCGAAATCATAGTAGTGTAACCGACTGATCTTCCCCACTTATATATATATATATATATATATATATATATGTGTATCGCTCTTTCGGTTATGAATTAGAGCACTCTGGGCACTGGCGTATGATACATCATACGCTAAAAGTCTGCCTCCTTCTACCGAGCGCCCATAGCTCAGAGGTAGAATCGCGGACTGACGCCAATTCAGTCGGGTTTCAATTCTGGGTTAAGAGCTATCGCAATCTTACCGTACTGAGGAGCTGTAATACAGCGAAACAGATCTGTCTGCGGATGACTATATATATATATTAGTAATATATATTAATGTAAATTTGATATTAGTTCCCATTGTAGTCGCCTTTCATCGCAATGTAATTCTTTTTTTTAAATTCTTACAAAAATAAAATATACTTTTTCAGAAATTTTATTTGAGAAATATTAGTTGATTTGATGTATAATTAATATGATTTAAAACAAGTATTATTTACTTAAAGCTAAATATCTCACATTAATTTTTTGACATTGCGGTGGCTGTTTGTTTAAGCCGTTGACATGTTTAGCAGCGTAATGATAGATTGATGTTCATCTAGTGTTGTTCTATAGAAGCTTTAGCCGTAAAAATAATTAAATGCACAGTGAGCTTCTTTTGGTTTATATCAATTTTTAAGTACTCAGTAATCTTTAAAATTCAGGACAATATTCTCCCTAATGTTTTAGATAATTTCTGGCTTTAAATTCACTATACTTCTTTTCTGATAATGTCGTGTATGGACGTCTGTAGCTACAAAAAGCGGACAGTTTATACACGGAAACAAACTCAAAATCCTTTTAAAAACATTAGTGTTTGATGATAATCTCTTCCATTTATGAACAGCAAATACAGTTTTTAATTAATAACTTAATGAAAAGATGAAATTAATACAAGATTTTAAAAGATTAAAGATTTAATTAAATATTCTCATTGAAATTTTCAAAAATGTAAACAACTCCTGGAAAAATTCATTTGTGGTGCAGTGGATATCGGCTCAGAACGAGAAATCCGGGAACCGAGTTCGAAGTCCAGCTGAATCTATTGCATTTACTTCACGCACAAATACTCTTGTGAAAGGTATTAATCCATCTTTTCCCTCCAGTTATGGGTTAAATAGCAGGACAGATTGGGTTCTATAGCCTTGGTTTGCAACCAGTCTACTGCGGGATAATCTTCTGCCCAGTCAGTCATGTCTCTTTCGAGACATGATCGCCCAAGCGTGTTTCACGTATGGCACTTAACTGACTGACTAGTGTCATTAATATATCTTACTTATAAAAATAATGAAAATATTTTCTAGTTAAATTACGTCAAAGATTTATTGCATTACTTATTTTACGATTCAAAGTAGATTTTAGTAAATAGAGTTTCTATTTGATAAAAACAAATTGATGATTGAAATTGTCCAAAGAGTCAGGCTTTTAACTAATGTAGAGGGTGGAATTTTAATTCCTTCAAATTTCATAAAATTAAAATAAGTAACAGATATATAAAAGATTAATTAAAAAATAAAATTTCAGAAATGATTTAATTCATTTTGAATAAATCCTGAAAATTTCAGTAAAATTTATATGATTTTTTTAAGAATCTCCAGAACAAGGTGATTTTTGCAGCAAAAGAAAAACATCAAATTTCCAATACTAATCTCTGACCCACTCCTGACGCAATAAAAACAAGCTTTTTTAACAAAAAAACATTTCGAACGTGGTAAAAAAGATTTAGAAAATGTCATAAAATCTAAACTTATTTATAAATGGAACTGTGTGTGTGTGTGTGTGTGTGTGTGTGTGTGTGTGTGTGTGTGTGTGTGTGTGTGCGCATATGAGTGTCTGTGTGTGCGTGTGTGTGTGTGTGTGCGTGTGTGTCTGTGTGTGTGCGTGTGCGTGTGCGTGTGTGTGTGCGTGTGTGTGTGTGTGTGTGTGCGCGTGTGTCTGTGTGTGTGTGTGAGTGTGCGTGTGTGTGTGTGTGTGCGTGTGTGTGTCTGTGTGTGTGTGCGTGTGTGTGTGTCTGTGTGTGCGTGTGTATTACCTATAGACTCCGAAACAGCTGAACCGATTTTCTTGAAAATTTACACAATTGTACTATAAGCATCTGTGAGTGTTCGTAGCTAGGTTTTATCTCGAGGTACCCCCCATAAATATCGAAAATCGATAATCGAAAAAATCGGGTTATAGAAGAATGGTCCGATTTTAATCAAATTGGATACACTCATATACAAAGACATAAGAAACGATATTCAGAAGTTTCAAGGTTGCAGTTCTTACAATAGTGCAGAAAATCGATAATATATATATATATAAGTTTTTATTACACCGGAGCAACGCTGGGCTATAATAGAAATCAATAAAACAAAACTGCTTTTTTTTCCTAATAACAAAATAACTGACGATAAAACTTTGTTCTTATTACGTTTGGAGGCCTTTGTTATTGTGGTATGCTCGTTTTCAGCGAATTTTTGGAGACTTTAGTCTCTTGTTTGGTTTTTGTCGGCTTGAAATTAGACATTTTTCAAATCAAACTTTCTAAATGGTGTCTATATATTCATGTTTTATTATATATATTTGTTAGTTTTTCTAATGGTTCTTTTGAATTTAGTTGTCAGATGACATCAGATTCTTTATCTCTGTTTTCAGTTCTGTCATTGTCTTGTTCATGTTATCAGTTAAATTTTAGCAATTAGTGCTTTTTTGTTGGTTAGGGAACTTCCCAAACCGTTGTTAATTTAATAACCAGCCATTCTTTGAAAATTGTATTATCGCATCAGTAAATCTCAGGCTTATTATTCCACGTGATGGTGTTCTTGTCCATAGTATTTTATACACATTTTTTTAGTAATTCAAGGTCTAACGTTTGTTGAGCAACATTTGATAACGGTTCGAATTGAGGAATCTATTTACTAATTTACTTCACGCACAAATACCCTTGGGAAAGGTATTAATCCGTCTCTTCCCTCCAGTTATGGGTTAAATAGCAGGACAGAGTGGGTTCTATAGCCTTGGTTTGCAACCAATCTTCTGCGGGATAATCTTCTGCCCAGTCAGTCATGTCTCTTTCGAGACATGATCGACCAAGCGATGGTGTTCTTGTCCATAGTATTTTCTACACATTTTTTTAGTAATTCAAGGTCTAACATTTGTTGAGCAACATTTGATAACGGTTCAAATTGAGGACTCGAAGAACCGAGTTCGAATTCTTTTTTCTTTTTTTTTTTTTTTTTTGTTAATCATCTAACAGAAGACGAGGAGTGCGACACTGAGATCCAAATGCGAATTGGTATGGCGAAAGAAGCATTCCAGAAGTTGAGTAAAGTAATAAGAAACAGGACAATTTCACTAGAAACAAAGAGGAGAGTACTGATTGCCATGTGATGTCCTTCCTTCAATATGGAAGTGAATGTTGGACAATATCTTCGAAGATGAAGAAAAAACTTGAAGCAACTGAAATGTGCTTCTACAGAAGGATGAAGCGGATATCATGGATCGAGCATGTGAGCAATGATGAGGTTTTGGAAAGAATGGAAACGAAAAGGAAATTAATACTGAGCATCAGGAAGAGACAACTAATGTTCCTGGGACATGCAATGAGGAAGGAGGGCTTAGAGAACCTGTTATAAACAGGTCAGATAGAGGGGGAAATAGACAGGGGAAAGCAGCGGATAACATATTTGAAGGACCTGATTAGGTGGATGACGGAACGAGGGTTGCATGGTGCAACAGGAGAAAGTGTGCTAAGAGCCACCAGGGACAGGGAGATGTAGAAAGCCATGATTGCCTACGTCCTGATATGATATGGCACATACAAGAAGAAGACCCCAAGCAAGGCATTCTACTGCCACTGTTACGCAGGAGATTACATAAAGGAAAGTGATGAGAAAGAGGGGTTAGTTATAGGAAATGTCAGGAGGAGGATAATAGACGGATGAGTATACCGAGGATGTGGGTTGAGTAGATGGAAAAAGATCTGGTAATAATGGATGCGAGTAAGTGTGATAGGAGATGTTTATTGCCTTACATTTAAATTGCTGAAGATTGTAGCTGTCTACGAAGCAAGTATATGGAAGAGAATTCCACAGGCGAGAAATGAAGCTGTTAGAGTAGAAATTGCGGTTACATTTCGCTGTAAAAGGGTGGGACCTATTTGCTAATATAGTAGCTTGTGTAATCTAAGTTCGTAGTCGGATTCATTAAATTTAAATTTGTGCTTTTACTTTTGACCTTTGGGAAAGGTAAGAATCCGTCTTTTCCTCCGAGATATGAATTAAATTGCAGGACATACTTGTTGTTGTAGCCTTGGGTGGCAACCGGTCTTAGAGAGAGGAAAACTCTGAGTTCGAACAAACCTGGAAAGGGTTGGGCTCTGTCAGGCTGTCGTACTCAAAGAAATATTGTTTCTACTGCGCCTGCAGAAAATGTGATGCCACTATCACTCTAATGAGTCACGGGATATTTGGATCTCTATCTTTGTTCTGATTGGTTCTGTAAGGCCGGACAAAAGCCAATATATTAGTGTGTGGTCTTTAAGCAGACAATCTGTGTTTGCCTCAGATGACTTTGTTATGGATTTGAATCAACCCACAACGAGGAAAAAGGCGAGTAATATATTTTTTTAGTATGTATGAGTGATAAAGTTCTTACAGTCCTTCTTTATAGCTGTTTGTTAAGATAAAATGAAATGCGATTGTGAGAAAACGAGGACAAGGGAAAAGTGAGGAGGAAAGTGTAAGTGTTACGTAGCTTGAATGAATAAGAACTGCAATTTATTTGAAACCGTAGCATCATGAACCTATGCTCTATGTTGCTGTTCCTTCTCTTCTCCTGTGTTTCTCTGGTCTAAAAATTCTGCTTAAATACTCTTCAAAGGGATACCTAAGCATGTTTCTATTGTTCGTAAGAACGCAACATGTTCGTTTATAAATTTTAAATATTTATTTGGAAAACATGAATTTCTTAACTTATAGGATATAAGTAACAAATCCTATGTCATCCAACAATTAACTGAGACGCAAAAATTAAAATTGCACATCCGCAAAATCGGATCAGTATAACTGAAAAGATTTTGAAAAAAGAAGACCAGGGCAAATTTCACAAGCCGGTGTGAAAATTAACATTCTGGATTCCGATTGGATAGGAAATAGCAAATTAAACTATGACCCCGGTCTAATTTTCTTAATACCTAAAAAATGGGTTTGCGGTTGTATCTGATCACACGTGACGGGATTTCAATACTTATCCACGTCTCTTGACCGGTCAAAGTCAGTCGATGGGAGCAGAGATCTGATAAGGACCTCGTCACGATGTAAGGAAGAAATTTCAAGACGCCGACCCTGTCATGACTCATCGACATACATTCGTTCTTCTTCTCCTTCCAATTTTCCTTTCTTCATCTTCACTCACTCACCGCCAAAGAAATAACAACAACAATAAGACATCTTCAACTGACTACTAAAAACTAACGTCCGATAAGTACAATTTTCTTTCTTGCTTCAACGTCCTACACTTTCCCGCCGACCATAAAAAGGAAAGAAACACAAACTTTATTAGTAACCTGTTAATCATACATACATTCTGCTGAAACATACATTTCTCTGTAACATTCAACTACGTACATTTTATCTTTGAATTCCTACAATTGATCTTATTCTGTTTAGTCAATAAAATTCTACTTATTTTACAAATTAAGCATTTTTATTCTTCCAACCTTCAACCAACCTTATGATATTTTAAATTGTGGAGACTCCAGTTGTGTTTGGCACAAGGCCAATTTGATAAACATCACCGAGGTCTCTACAAACCGGAAGAATGCGTAAATTCCCTGAATCAGACACTACATCAATTCTTGGTATCGGCAAATTCAGTAAGCAAGGCCGGTGTAAGGGTTTCTTGCCTCACATATTGATTCATTGGTACAGGGCCCCCACTCTACTACATCTCAATTTTCATAAGGGAATATTCATATAAAATATAAATTCTATTGTAAACTAATTATGTGCAATAATGAATTAGATGCAATAGAGATTATCAATTCAAATAAAAAAATTGAAAAGAAATGTAACGTATCTAAATGCAAATTATAGACATGTAGTTTTTTTTTTTTTTTCGAGATTTAGCATGAGCAAAACAAATTCATGAATTTAGACAAAAACGAAAGACTCCGGAATGACGTCAAAATCCGCGAAAATTTTCAACTGTTTGATAGACTGTTGCACTTAGGTTAATTTGCAACGTATATAGATGTGAGTAAAAAAAGAGAATGTTGATAAGATAGCAATGGTCACAAGGCACTGCCCGGACCCCCAATGAGGCTTAGCACCACTCATGGTCGAGATGGTCGTGGAATGTATGCACCGGCCCTAGTAGTAAGCAAATAAGCATAGGTAGTTTAAGTAACGCCAGTTCTTGCGAACCGAATAAGTATTCATAGCATTTTTTAAAAAGTCTAATGTTTCATTTTGAGACGGTCTTGTTTAAATATAAATCTTCCTGTTTTCAAACTGAATTACAACACAAAATAGTAATAATTTTAAAAAAAATAGAAAGTTTCATGACAATGTCTTTTTTTTTTTTTGTCTTTTGTAAATTTTTATACAAAGATTTATTTTAGCGTAAATGTATTTTTTCTGTGCTCCTCCAACTTTCAATAAATGTTTTCACAATAATTTGTATAAAAATTATACCTCAGGTAGGTGAGTTGTCTCCCCCTGTCAACTCCACTCTCTAGAGGGCACGTGAATTCTTCTTCTTCTATGTGCCCTGTCCCTTCAGGACGTAGGCGATCATGGATCTCCACGTCTCCCTATCCCTTGTAGCTCTTAGTATGTTTGCTCCTGTTGCTCCTGGCAACCCCCGTTCCGTCATCCACCTGATCAGACCCTGCAAATATGTTATCCGCTGCCTTCCTCTGTCTCTCCTTCCTTCTATCTGACCAGTCAGTATCAGGTTCTCCAGGCTCTCCTTCCTCATTGCATGTCCCAGGAACTTCACTTGTCTCTTCCTGATGCTCAGCATCAATTTCCTTTTTGTTGCCATTCTTTCTAACACTTCGTCGTTGCTTGTATGCTCAGTCCACGATATCCGTAGCATCCTTCTGTAGAACCACATTTCGGCCGCTTCCAGTTTTGTCCTCATTTTCGATGATATTGTCCAGCATTCACAGCCGTATTGAAGAACTGACATCACGTAGCAGTCTAGCACTCTTTTCTTCGTTTCTATTGAGATCTTCCTGTGTGTTCGTATTTTGCTCATCTTCTGGAACGCGTCCTTTGCCATGCCAATTCGCCTTCGGATCTCCGTGTCGCACTTTCCATCTCCTGTTACAACACTTCCTAGGTACTTAAATTCTTGGACTTGTTTGATTCTGTTATCCCCCACCTGTATTTGGCATTTTGGGTTGTATCTTTTGCTGATGACCATGCACTCAGTTTTCTTAAAGTTTATTTGTAGTCCCTTCTTGTCACTCTCCACTGCTACTTTCTGTATGAGATCTTGCAGTTTCCTTTCCGTGTCCGCAATCAGTACTGTATCGTCCGCGTATCTTATGTTGTTCAGGTTGTGGCCTCCAATAACAAATCCTGGTGTGTCATCTAGGGTCCTCAAAATATTCTCGCTGTATAGGTTGAACAAATCCGGTGAAAAGACACATCCTTGTCTTACGCCTTTTTCTATCTTTGTGTATCTACTGAGGTCGTTACCTGTCCGTATGCAGGCCGTTTGCTGCCAGTAGAGATTCTTGATTATTCTTATATCTTTGCCGAAAATGTCGAGGTTGCCTAGCATTTCCATCAATTCTTTGTGTCGTATTTTGTCGAATGCTTTCGCGTAATCAATGAAGCATAGGTACAAGTCTTTCTTCATTTGTAATGCCCTTTCAGAGAGCATCCTAATCATGAATATGGCGTTCCTTGTTCCAGTGTCTTTGACGAACCCGCACTGTTCCTGCCCTATCTCTGGCCTGATTCTGCTTCTCGCTCTATTCATCAGGATTCTGTCAATCAGTTTTGTAATGTGACTCATTAAGCTGATAGTTCTGTGTAGTTCACACTCGTTTGCACCTGGTTTCTTCGGCAGTGCTATAAATATCGACTTGCATAGGTCGTCTGGTATTATTCTGCTGCTATAAATTTCGCTTATTATGTCGGTAATCTTTTCTATGCCATATCCTTCTAAGGCTGTCAGCAGCTCTATCACTATGCCATCTGGGCCAGGTGCTTTGTTTCTGTTCATTTTGGCCATTGCAGCTTCCACTTCAGATTTTAGTATTTCCGGTCCATCCATCTGCTTGTGGATTCTCGGTTGTTCTCTCTTGTCGCAAAAGAGATCCTTTATGTATTCTTCCCATCGCTGGAGTATTTCCTCTTTCTCTAATATGATTGTCCCTTCCTTGGATTTTATGCATCCTGTTGAGGAACAGGTTTTTTGTCCTGTCAGTTCTCTTATCTCTTTATGCATTTCTGCTTTGTTGTTCCTGCTCAGTCTCTCTACTTCTGCACATTTGTTGTTGAGCCATTCCTCTTTGGCTTGTCTGCATTTGTTCCTTATCTCCCTGTGAAGTTTTTTGTACTCTACTCCGTGTCTTGGCGTTATTTTTTGTCTCCTTTGCATCATGTGGAGGATCTCTTCGGTCATCCACTCATTTTTTCTTCTGCGTCTGATTTCCTTTGGGCTATGTTGTTCGCTGAGGTCACCATTGCTTCTTTTAGTGAATCCCATTTTGAGTATCCTTTTCCAATTTGTTCTTCATATTTCTTTTTCACGCTGTTATTATATTCTTTCTGCAGGGTGAGATCGTCCTCTAGTGTGTCGTATTGCAGTCTTGGTGATATGCTGGGCTTCTTCAGTCTTCGGAGTTTCACTTTTAGTTTGCAGATGACTGGGACGTGGTCACTTCCGCAGTCAGCACCTGGGTACGTTTTGCATTGGACTACTGCGTTCCTGAATCTCTTGTTTATAGTTATATAATCTATTTGGTTCTTCGTGTCCCCTCCTGGGCTTCTCCATGTCCATAAACGTCGTGGGTGTTTTTGGAACCAGGTGTTAGTAATGACCTGGTCATTGGCTGAGCACCATTGGATCCATTTTTCTCCTCTTTCGTTGCGCTCTCCTAGTCCGAAGTTGCCGTTCGTGTCTCCTTCTCTATCTTTACCTACCTTTGCATTTAAGTCCCCCATTATTATCCTGATTTCTTGGCTTTTGCACTGAGCCTTAGCACTGTCCAGTATTGAATAGAATGATTCTATTTCGTCCTCTGAGCTTTGAGTTGTTGGCGCATAGACTACTATAATAGCTATATTGAGGGGCCTTCCCCGCAGTTTAACCAAGAGGACTCTCTCTGACAGTTGCCAGTATCCAAGTATACATCTCTTCACTTGTTTGTTTAGTATTAAAGCGACCCCTTTTTCGTGTTTTTTACCTCCTGCATATATTATCCTGTGGGTGTCGCTACTGAAATCTCCGTTATTAGGCCATCTTGTTTCACATATTCCTAGGATGCTGATATTCAGTCTGTTCATCTCCTGTTTGACATTCTCTAGTTGTCCACAGTTCAGTGTCCTGAGGGTTCTCTTTTACCCAGCTTCTCGAAGGGTTACAATATGAATTTCGTCGCTACTGCAAATAGCCGCTGTTACGCAGTGCAGAGAAGTACTACGAACTAGTACGTAAAACACTCAACTACACAACGATTTCAGTTAGGTGGACTCAAAAATTTTTTTCTTTTTTTTTTTTGTATAATATATTATAGCCGCAAAGAGAACATTTTGTTTACAAAATATAGTTATTTAGGCCGCGTCTGATGGTTAATGTGACGACTGATGAAGTCGGTTCAGGAAGAACACGGAACACAGCTTGGAAGTTTTAAAGAATAATACAATCATGTAAACTACAATTGAAACAATATTATTCATTGCAAACAAATTGTTCCTTTTGCTGCTATAATATATTATACTGTAGCGATAAGAAATTAAGAATTATAATCAACCTTCTTCTTCACTTTTATAAAAATTCACGATGACGTGTGAAATCCTGGTTGTTTCCAAATAGATAAAGGATTGACCGTGTGCTTAAAAAAAAGTCGAAACCGGATTTTGCAAATAGGTGTTAAACTGATTTTCTGACCAATGGAAGCGACTTGCAAGATTTGAAAACTTAGTGATCAAATGCGAAATTCTAAAGGACTATATAAATGGCTTCGATCAGCGTCAGAGAATCAGATGGGAGCAGCGAGACGAAACTACTAAAATGTAACGGGAGATCTTCAACCGACCCGGACATAAGGTCGCGTCACACGTTGTTCTCCTCCTTCTTTCTCATGTGCTGATTTCATTCTACTTCTTCTCCATCCAAAGACACGCCTACTGAATACATACATACATACATACATACATACATACGTACGTACGTACGCATATACTCTTTCAACAATTACTACTATGAGCATTTTCTTCAATTCTTGATAATCTTAACTTTCTGATTGAACAGTAATTTCTACGAATTCTTGTTATTCTTTCGTTTTAATAAATTCCTATTTTAACATGAAAAATGTATATGTTTATTCTTACACTACTCCACACTATTCCACGCATTCCAACCTGCCGACAACCAATCTTCTGATGAAAACTTTCTGATAATATCCTTCTGATAATTCTAATGATGACAATTCTGCATAAAATGAATGAAGTTCGGTTATGTATGACACAAGGCCGAACCGAATAAATTTAACCATCTCCTTACAGCTTCAATACAAGATAAACAATTATGATTCCGCCTAACTGAAATCCTTGTGTAGTTGGGTGTTTTACGCACTAGTTCGTAGTACGGCTCTTCGCGGCGTAACAGGTATTTTCAGTAGCGACGAAATTCACGTCTTTAACACTTCCAGAAACCGGGTAAAAGAGAACCCTAACTCATTATTTCTTTTAGGTACCTCCACTTTTTTGGCGTAAATTTTCGATACCTAAGTTTAGATTGAAATTTTTAAAATGAAAAAACATTCTTGAAGATTTCATTTCAGATTTAATTAAACGCTTAATGATTAAATCTATTATTTCCATTAAGTAAAAAACTTCTGGTGTATTTCAGACTGAAAAGTCACATTTAATTTTGATTTCTTAAAATTTTCTTAAAAGCGGACATTTTCTTAATTTTAAGAAATTTGTAAACAAACAAAAATTCATCTATTTTGAAAATATTTCAAAAGATTTCTGAAACTTTATTTTAGTAAAATTAGAAAATTGAAAGTTAAATTAATCTGATTTTAAAGAAATTTTACTAACTTATAGCATAAAAAAGTAATATACAACCAATTATTAACGATTGGTCGTGTTCATCTGATCGAATATTTGACGGATTGTTGAATGACGAGGCGATAACAACTTCATACGCATGAACATTAAAGCAATTTTCATAAATCTAATGGACAAAACTCTTAAATTACGTAACCTTTTCACAATAGTGGCAGTTTTAGTCAATCATACATGAAAATAAGGGACGTATTAATTAAATAAAAATTATTTTAAAAATAGTTCGTCACCTAAAAAATAGTTTAATAATCTTTACTATTTTGTATTCGTAAATTTTTTTTCCACTTAATTATTATAAAACCTCCAAGGAAAAAACAAATACAGAATTTTACAAGATTTTAAACTATTAAATTATTATCATTAAAATGAAAAAAAAACTTTTTTAAAATTCTTGTAAAAATTCATTATTCATTAACAAATTTCTTTCTTCAGATAATAATGTCCTTAATATTACTTATTTACAAAAGGAATTAGAAGATTTCTAATTAAGTTTTATTGGATTTATTATTTTTTCAATTCAGAGCAGATTTTCATTTATTTGGGCACTAATTTGTAAATCACCTACTTTTTTTTTTCTATCTCCAAAGACTCCTACTTCTAACAAAAAAAAATTGTCATGGAACAAAAAGGTTACGTGCGAAATTTCATGAAATTAAGTCAGTGGGGGTAACACATTTAAAAATAAATTCTTACTAATATTTAAAAAAAAAATTTAAAAACAATTTCATTCATTTGTAAATAAGTCCTGAAAATTTCATTAAAATCGGACAATTATTTGATTTTTACAAGAATTTCCAAATTAATGTGTTTTCTACGGAAAAAAAAACGCGCAAAAAATCAATGTTAATCGTTGGAATAGGCGATGACGTAAACAAAACAAGATTTTAACCAAAATTTCGAACGTGTTAGAAATAATTAAAAAATTTTTTTTTTAAATAATTAAAAAATACTTTGGTCTTTCTTCTAAATAATAACATGAACATTTTGACGATAAAATTTTATTTTCGTTAAGTTTGTGGCCTTTTTCATGACGCTATGCTGTTTTTCCCGCGAATTACTGGAGGTATCTAAATTCTCAATGAGACCAAGTAGCGGCTTTTCCTCTCTTATCACGTGATGAAAACGGAATAGTCCATTATTCATAAGGCATTGCCAGGGTGTTATGGCCCTGCGATAAACAATGGACAAACACTAAATTATATGATATGATAATAAGTTGAGACATAATTGTTAAACGTTTGTATTTTTTATTTATTTCGGAGATTCGACCTGAAATCAACAACTTCCTACCTTTCAGGCCTTGTAATTCGACATTATTCACTTTGTAAACAGAAACAACGATATTAATGCACGAAACGAACACACAATTGTTTATTTTTATAGATAAAATATTTATTTACTGCTCAGGTCCCTGTACTCTCGAATCTTGTACAATGAATTACCTCCCTTTACATAAATTATTTTAAAATACAAAATAGATGATTATTGTTTTGACGCAACGAGAATGAGGAATTTAAGACTCAGTTACAAAGACGTTCTGTGGAAATAGTAACATCTTTGAGTGAAGTCTAAACTGTCATACGAAACACTCACAGAATAGGAATGCCAGGCGTATAGCGGTTATAAATGGCATGAAATTTGCTACCATTTTCTTCCTAGACCGAGCAGAAGAAAAAATATTTTCTCATGCGGATAACAAATATGGAGAAAGTCGTAGATTGACTCGGCCAGTATATTACTCAAATAAGCATACACAACAGAACAATGACGAGAACAGTATTTATTTATTGCGTGTTTATTTTTCTTTGTTTAGATACTGGCTCGACACAAAAAGGAAAAGTTTCAGTAGCAGGATTTTTAAATTTGTTTCAATTTGGATTTTTAAAAGCTGGAATGATTAATTTTTTTCACTTGTGACTTTTAAAAAATTATCTCATAAATTACGCCTTAATTCTCTCTCTCTCTATATATATATATTTTTTTTCTAAACATATACTGTTAAATATAAGAGACAATGAATGTCTATTATGTTTAATCATGAGCCGTTCTAAACGTCTTATTTTGGCTTTAATTTCAGTTGAAAATAAAGACAAAAATTATCCAACATTTGGGTAATTTTTTATTAATTTGGTTGTAAGCTTTCGGCTCAAATGAGCCATCTTCAGAGAGGTTATTAAGACGGTAAGACAATAACATCCACCATCACCGACGATTTTAATTTGTGTTGGCATAAAACTCCGCTAGGCAACGGCAATAGTTACCAAAAATAACAAACGCGGTTCGCAAATTTGCAATGTGGTTCTATGACGTCACACAGCGTGATAGCGAAATGACAACAGAACCATGTAGTCAAATGCAATGTAATGTGTTATGGACAGATTTAAACTTCTCTCTTTCCCTCACTCCTTCTCTCGCTTTCCTTCACTCCTTCCCCCTATCTCCCTTACTCCTTCTCTCTCTCTCTCTCTCTCTCTCTCTCTATATATATATATATATATATATATATATCACACACACACACACACACACACACAGATTCATTTCCTCCATAACGAGAAAAGAAAGTTACTTGTTTCTGGCAAAGCAATCAAATTATCATGATTGAAAATTGGTCGGGTGCTCCTGCTATCCACCTAGGGTTCTTTGATCGAATCCAACGGAGAGTCTGTAATCTGATCGATCCCGTCTTGGCTACAGTAGCTTTCTCACCGACGTAATGTGGCTTCCCTGTGTCTCTTCTACAAATACTTTCACGGCTTATGCTCCAATGAACCTAGCTCACTGGTACCCGCTATATATGAATTTCCTCGAGCAACTAGGTCCCACCCTTTTACTGTGAAACCGATTAATTGTAAACGTAAATTCTACTCCACCAGCTTCTTTTCTCGCACTTCCCGCTTGTGGAATTCCCTTCTGCATCATTGCTTTCCCGATAGCTACAATCTTCAAGAATTCAAATGTAAATAGTCACCTCCTATCTCATTAACTTACATCCTCTCTCTCATGCTTTTTTCTCCGTCCACCCCACTCATCAGTATTCTCTTCCTTCTCATACTCTCTTCATGACACCCCTGTGTAACCTGTCACTCTTTCTCATAACATTCTTCCTATGTAACCCCCTACACAACAATGGCAGTAAAATGCTTTGCTTGGGGCCACACGATTATATATAAAAAAAGAGAGAGATAATTACTTTTACAGCACGTTACTTGCCAAATATGGAATGGAGTACAGGGAACTACACAAGGAAATAAGAAGAAACTGTAGACAGGCTAAAGAGAAATGGCTCAATGACAAATATGCAGAAGTAGAGAGATTGAGCAGGAATAATAAAGCAGACATGCATAAGGAAATAAAAGAACTGACAGAACAAAAAACCTGCTCTTCAACAGGATGTCTAAAATCTAAGGATGGAACAATCATTTTGGAGAAAGAGGAAATCAAGTTAGATAGTTTGAATGCGAAGGTTCTTGACGGATCGGAGTAAGGCGGCCCGCCTGCTTCGGGAACTCTTGTCTTTCAGCGTGGATGTGGCCGTAATCCAAGAGACTCATTTGTTTGCGACGTCCATGCCTGTGTGCTGTCTAAAGACTTTGTCGTCTACTCAGCATGTGAAGTCTTGCAGGGTGCCCGACTTTCAGATCAAGATCTGATCCGATATTTTGAGCTGATGCTCAAAATTAAGATTAGATATCATTGGAAACGGTTGAACTCGACATGCTTTAGGTGGGTAAATGTGGCGAGCCTAGTTCGCGTGAACAGGGCTAGCCTTGATTTTCTATTTTAGATCTACTAGTCATATCGGATGTGCGTGATGTTGGCTCGGAACGAGAAATCGGGGAGCCGAGTTCGAATTCCACTTGAAATCCTTGCATTCACTTACGCGCAAATACCCTTGGGAAAGGTATTAATCCGTCTATTCCCTCCAGTTATGGGTTAAATAATAGGACAGATTGGGTTGTATAGCCTTGGTCTACCGCAGAAAGCAATGGCAACCTACTGCGGGATAATCTTCTGCACAGTCAGTCATGTCTCTTTCGAGGCATGAACGTCCAAGCGTGTATCACGTATGGCACTTAACTGAGTCACATCGGAGTTGATTCCATTGAAACCCTCCCCTGATTAAGGTAGTTCTTTTTTGTGTATTTTTTATACAATAAATAAATAGTTGTTCTTGGGAAGTTGCAGTTGGCAGTTGCCTCTGCTACTATTGACACTGTCAGCTCTCTGCCCGGAGGCAGAGAGCACTAACCCAGTCGTGGTTCCGCCGAAGGGTAGAATCACGACTGGGGAAAGATAGACTGATATTTTTGGCCGGGCTATATGGCCCGGAAGACCCACATTAAAAGACCTTGTGTCATATTTCGCCTTAAGTGGGAAGGTGACTAAATACCGTTGTTCTTGGGAAGTTCATAGGACTTCTTAGAAATTCTAGAGAGTTCTTTAGACTTCTATTGGAGTTCAGTAGAACTACTAGGCAGTTGATATTAGTCGGCATTAGCCGAATACTAAGGAGTCAGCTTTCAGTGGAAGATTACCAAGTTCCTAACATTTAGGGTACGTTAAGTCGATTAGCAACCGACATAGCACGATTATAATTTTCAGTGCGAAAACTACTCCAAAACACTTATGCAACTTGACTTCACATTGTAGGTGAGTACTTAGATGAGTGATCACTCGGGAATACGTGGTGGTGTACGCTTAAATGTGTGTTTGGGGGGTGTAAGGGTAAACGGCTTGGAATTGGAAATGAGAGAGCCGTCTTCCAATTCCAGTTATATTTACTTATGCACAAATACCCTTGGGAAGGGTATAAAACCACCTCTTCTACCCCGAACCTATGGGTTAATTAGTAGAGCTTGCATCAGGAAATCCTTATTATTTCCAAAAATCTTTTAGAATCTAAAAATATTTTTTGACTTTAAATGTCTAGTGAAATTTGATAAGCCATAAAAGCAGATCAATCAATCAATATTTATGGGATTAGGTATTTCATAGAATATTTCTTTACATCTCATTTTTTTTTACTGAAATATTCCTCAGTTCTTTGTTGTTTCGTGGTAATCTATCATTTATAGACATAGACAAGTACAATAAAAGCTCGTTATCATTCAGTCATAACAAGCTTAAAGAAAGTAAGAAGCTGTGGCACAATGCCGAATACATGGGGTTCTCAGTGAGAATCGACCTCAATTCTTATATTCTCAAATTGTTATAGGTTTTTGTAAAACAAGCTTGCTAACAATTCACCCCGTCGAAATGCCCCAGAAGCGTGAATATCGAGTGGGTTAAATTATTGGAACAGCTGCTAATGTAAGGGAAATAACTCAAGCAAATACTATTTAAAATTGATCGAAATATTTTGTTTCTATTTATTATCAACTAGCTGAACCCATGAAAAAAAATTCACTGATCATGCAATATTATTTTCATGATTTCAAATAAAATTCAGTGGATGTTGATTAAGTAAATAATATTGTTTATTTGTTATTGTGTATCAATATTTTTCATCATTAATAGTAATTCTTTTATTATTATTTGAATAGTGGTTGCGTTTAAAATGTGATATTCATGCAAATTCTATTTCCAGATCCCTAAATTTTACAATTTTATCAAATTCTTTGACCGATATATTTTTATATGATGATGTGCATTCTTCTTCTTCTTCTTTTTCTTCTTCGTTTTCGTCATCGTCGTCTCTTCCTCCTCCTTCTCCTTCTTCTTCCTATTCTTCTTCTCCTCCTCCGACTCCTCCTTCTCCTGCTTCTTTGTCATCTTCTCTTCCTTCTTCTTCTTCTCCTCCTTCTTCTCCTCCTTTTTCGACTTTCCCTTTCTCTCTTCCACCTCTTCCTCCTCCTTATTTGCCGTCTTTTCCTCTTTTTTTGTTATCTCCTCCTCCTTCTTCTTCCCCCTCCTCTTTCGTCTTTTTCTTTCTCTCTTCCGCCTCTTCCTCCTCCTTATTTGCCGTCTTTTCCTCCTTTTTCTTTGTCCCCTTTTTCTCCTCCTCCTTCTTCTAATTATGATAATATTTTATTAACCATATAAACTAAACAATATTATTCACTTTATCAACATCCATTTAATTTTAATGGGGGGAAATAAAACTAACAGAATAAACATTTCTCCCATAGCTCATCAATTAATTGTTAACCACGACGAGATTTACTAACCCCATTGTCTAGTGACTTTCCCGATGTGATGCGATAATATTATTACCCATTCACTCTTAATGCATTTGCAGAGTAAAAAGATCAGTCTGTAACCCGTATTATAAGGGAATACAGCAAATTGACCCAAAGAGGATATAAAAAACATTCACAACAAAATAGAGAGAATGAAGCACTGGAAACTGCGTAAATCATTTTAAGTTGATTATGTATGCAATAAGTATGATCACATCTTTTAGCTATCACGATCCAGTCAGTCGGTTAAGTGGCATACGTGATACAGGCTTGGGCAATCTTGTCTCTCCACAGCTTCCCCCGCTAAATAACTGTTGACTCTTTCAGTTAAGTACCATACGTGATACACGCTCGGGTGATCATGTCTCGAAAGAGACATGACTGACTGGGCAAATGATTTTCCCGTAGTAGGTTGCCATTACATTCCGCGGTAAACTTGTGGCCAACAAAGGCAATAAAACCCAATCTGTCCTGTTATTCAGCCCATAGCTGGAGGGAAGAAACGGATTAATAGCTTTTCCAAGGGTATTTGCGCGTAAGTGAATACAATGAATTCAACTAGAATTCGAACTCGGTTCTCTGATTTCTCGTTCCAAGCCGATATCCACTACACCACAACGCACATTATCACAATTATTTATCCTTTATTTTGCCACTTTTTTCTGTCAATCTTTCAATTTTAGAATCAAAATATTTTACTGATGAGAAGTCCAAAAATTAATAACTATTAATAAAAATTAATAACTATTAATTAGAAAAAATTAATTACTATTAATGAAAATTAATAAACATTAATAACTATTAATAAAAATTAACAACTTTTAATAAAAAAAAATTAATAACTATTAACAAAAATTAATAAAAAATAATACAAAATTAATAACTTAATAAAAATTAATAACTATTAATAAAAATTAATAACTATTAGCTGTAAGAAGACATCAGTGAAAGACAAAAGAATAAACTATGTATTATTAGTGTTATGAAAATCTTGCATTTACAATAACTTAATAATGTAAGTAGTGTTGTAACAATAACGATGACAGAAACAGTGACACAGAAATTTGAATGCGAACAGGAATCCTAAAAAATGTCTTCCAGAAAATAAACAAATTATTAAGAAACTGAAAAATATTCGGAAGCCCCAAAATTGTGCTGATGCCTGATCTCCTATATGAATGCTGCATCCTTTTCGCTCAGACGAGTAAGAGATCTGAAGATAATTTAACACTCACATATTAAAAGCAAAATGAGAAGGCGAAACAGCAAGCCCTTACTGACTAATGAGGCCGATATGGTTGAAACCTGGGTAGCAAGTAAGTGATGAACATTTCGTTCTTTAACATATTGTTAACTCTGCATCTTCAGTACTTTTGTTTGAACATTGAGCACTTTCTGAACAACCGTCTGCTGATCTAATCAGTACCTCTTTTACTGTTATATATATATATATATATATATATATATATATATATATATATATATATATATATATATATATATATATATATATATATATATAATTTCTTATATATATATATATATATATATATATTATAATTTCTTCTATAAATGTTAGTGTGGTGAATAAAAATAAATAATATCCATGAAGAACTAAATTTGACCGTTTCTAAAAATAGATGTACACTTAAAATCGACAAGCAAATAATGCCATAGTTCGACCAACTACTCGGAAAGCTTTCACAAAACAGAATATAGTCCACAAGTTAGTGAGAAGCAGACTACCCATTTCGAGGCACATCTATGGGTATGTGTATAACCAAATGGAAAATCAACCTAAATCAGCATCCACTGAGTAAGTTTCCATGAACCGATGAACATTAAACATGGACAAATAAGGACAATAATGGTTACTTTTTTTAATCATTTCACCAGAAGTAAGGCTAAAATAGACCACAAGATTCTACCGTGATAGAAAGAGAATGAGAAGAAGAATTTGTAGACGTTGGGGAATGGTTAATGCTTCTTTGATTCGGCCTTGTGTCATACTTAACCGAACTCCCTACAGCTTACAAGTTTTATCCAGAATTATCATCAGAATTATCAAGTTTTGATTAGAATGTTGTCAACAGGTTGGAATATATGGAATTATCATCAGAAGGTTGGCTGTCGGCAGGTTGGAATGTGTGGAATATTATAAAAATACAAATATACATTCTGCATTTTAAAATAGAAATTTATTAAAAGGAAATATTACAAAAACAATAAGTTGTATGAGTTAAATTAGAAATTTTATTAAGAGGTTTAGGGTAGAGTTCGTGTTCAATGATAAAGTTATGGGTATCAAGACTTGTAGAAAATGTCCGTAGTAGTAATTGTTGAAAGAGTATATGCGTACGTACGTATATGTTTGAAAGGAATGCATTTGGATGGAGAAGATAAGTAAAAGAAAACAGCACACGAGAAGGAAAGAGAAAGAGGACAAATGTCCGAGTTCACCTGAAGTTTCTCTCGTTACATTTTATCCGTGATTGATGCTGACCGGGGCCTTTTATAGTATTCAGATTTTCACACCGATTCGTGAAGTCCTCAAGTCTTGCAAGTCGCTCCTATTGATAAAAAGTCATTTTAACACCTTCTTGCGAAATCTGGCTTCGACTTTTTCTTTAAGCACATGGTCAATCCTTTTTATGTTTGGGAAAAATCCAGGATTTCACACGTCATTGTGAATTTTTGTAAAAGTGAAGAAGAAGGTTGATTTTAATTCTTAATTTCTTATTCACTACAAATTGGGGAAATATATTAAAGGAACAAGATTCAGGAAAACAGATGAAGATTTTGCGTTGCATTTAAATTTTTTAATATTACAGAGAATGAAGGAACCGAAAGGCGATAAAATAAACTGTTAGATTAGAGCAATTGTTTTCATCTCGATAGTTCAACAGTAAAATGATGCGATCTACTTGGAAATTTATTAGCACACTTAAATCTAAACAGCCGAAGTAACAAGTAAAGTTCATCAGAAAAACTGACATGAAAATTTTTGTAGAAAAGACCGAGGGAAACCATGTCACGTCCGTGAGAAAGTGAGTGAAGATGTCTGGTCAGAATTGATAATGTGACCCTTGTCTGAATTTTGTCAAGAATCTCGAGATAAAAGGTAGGGGCACCGAACCAGATAGAAAACCAATAATCAATGCATGGACGAATGGTCGATTTTTTAAAAAGTTCAAAATGGATTCTGACGACAAAAATTGCCTTCTTGATTAGTCCAAAAAACTGTCTTCTTAATTATTCTAAAAACTGTCATTTTAATTAGTCCAAAAACTGACTTCTCCATTATTCCAAAATCTGTCTTCTTAATTCTTAAAAACTGTTTTCTTAATTATTCCAAAGACTGTCTTCTTAATTAGTGCAAAAAACTATCTTTTTAATTAGTGCAAAAAAAATGTCTTCTGAATCAGTAAAAAAAAACTGTTTTCTTAATTACTCCAAAAACTGTCTGAATAATTATTCTACAAGCTGTCTTCTTAATTAGTCAAAAAAACTGTCTTCTTAATTAGTCAAAAAAACTGTCTTCTTAATTAGTAAAAAAAACTGTCTTCTTAATTAGTCAAAAAAAACTGTCTTCTTAATTAGTCAAAAAAACTGTCTTCTTAATTAGTCAAAAAAACTGTCTTCTTAATTAGTAAAAAAAACTGTCTTCTTAATTAGTAAAAAAAACTGTCTTCTCAATTAGTCAAAAAAACTGTCTTCTTAATTAGTAAAAAAACTGTCTTCTTAATTAGTAAAAAAAACTGTCTTCTTAATTAGTAAAAAAAACTGTCTTCTTAATTAGTCAAAAAAACTGTCTTCTTAATTAGTCCAAAAAACTGTCTTCTTAATTAGTCCAAAAAACTCTCTTCTTAATTAGTCAAAAAAACTCTTCTTAATTAGTCCAAAAAACTGTCTTCTTAATTAGTCCAAAAAACTCTCTTCTTAATTAGTCAAAAAAACTGTCTTCTTAATTAGTCAAAAAAAACTTCCTATGTACTCTAAAAATTATCTTCAGAATAAGAATATAAAAGTCTGGCTTTCAGCTGAAAACCTGTCAGATGAATTGAAAAGAAATGTAAACACAGTGGTTTCAAGTAATATACAACTTAAGATTATGCACATTTGAGGTTGATTGTTTAAACAAAAGGTATGAGCACAAATCTTTTAGTTATCACGATTCAGTCAGAAATTCTAAGCGTTTCGGTGATTTCTACCGTACTCTGCATATATATATATATATATATATATATATATATATATATATATGTGTGTGTGTGTGTGTGTGTGTGTGTATTCTCTGATTTGATGTATATTTGATATATATTTAATATATCATTTGATTTGATATATATTTGATATGTATTTGATGTATCTGTTTTGTTTTCCATGTCAATATGAAAAACAAAAATATACATATACATCAAATCAGAGAATATAGAAGAATACTACAAATTGTCGACATATATATATATATATATATATATATAAAGGAAAAGCATTAAAGATTTTCCTTTCTGTCTATCATATTGCTCTGGTTAATATCCATTGAGCTCTCTTTATATATCTATTTGTTTAATATTTTACATTAGATAGAACTTTTTGGCTTATCCTCTCCGCCTACGGATTTGGCATCATTACATTTATAGATAGATAGATAGATAGATAGATAGATAGATAGATAGATAGATATTTAAAATTTATAACATGAAATGTTATAATATTACTACAAAAGTCGCTATTTTGTTTCGACACTTCTTGTGTCTTATCAAGTGATGGTGCTGATTTCGAGTTGAGAAGTTTTAAAAGGTTTAAAACTAGCCAAACCCCCTCAATAGGGGAGATATTGTTGCATAGTATATCAAAGAATGAAATGCTCACCACTTGCTTGCTATCCAATTTTCAAAGTGCGTTAAGAGGTCCTCCTCCTCTTTGGTAGAAGTTCCGACGATCGTGCGTATAAAAAAGCGTCATGAAATTCGGCCTGCTCTTACTGACTAATGAGGCCGATATGGTTGAAACCTGGGTAGCAAGTAAGTGATGAACATTTCGTTCTTGAACATATTGTTAACTCTGCATCTTCAGTACTTTTGTTTGAACATTGAGCACTTTTTGAACAACCGTCTGCTGATCTAATCAGTACCAATTTTACTGTTATATATATATATATATATATATATATATATATCATAATTTCTTCTTTTAAAAGTATAAAGGTCAGCATGGTGAATAAAAATAAATAATATCCATGAAGAACTAAATTTGACTGTTTCTAAAAATAGATGTACACTTAAAATCGACAAGCAAATAATGCCATAGTTCGACCAACTACTCAGAAAGCTTTCACAAAGCAGAATATAGTCCACAAGTTAGTGAGAAGCAGACTGCCCATTTCGAAGCATATCTATGGATATGTGTATTATCAAATGGAAAATCAACCTAAATCAGTGTTGATAAATTGATTTTATTCATTATTCGATGCAACGGTTATTATAACATACCTAGAAACAAATTACATTTTCACAACCAGAAGGCGTATTTAGAAGGCTCTTTTTCTACCATTGTAACGTACCTACCCTGCGTCGGTTTCACTTAAGGTAGCTTTCCAATATTCTGCAGTTGATTTTTTATGGGAATCAGGAAGACAGAATGACATTTAAACACATGTGTGGAGTATAAAGTATTTTGTGTTTTCATCAGGTTGATGGCTTTTGCTTTTGCAGTAAGTTTCCAGATTAAAACAAATCTATGAAAGATAGAATGTTGTGGTCGACCACTGTTCAGCTGAATTTATTTAGAAATACGTATATATATGATGGACAGGCTGGACTATGGTGTATAGGGATAGGTAGTTCTCGGTTTTGTACAAAGCTCGGTTAGAAACTTTTTTACGTATTCTTGAGGCTACACAGACCGGGTCTTTGCAGACAAAGGAAGAAACTTTTTGCGTTCCCTTTCATTGTGTAATGGGCTGTGAGTGAAAAAAATTTCCACTTTATATTCTGTTGGAACTTTTTCCATTTTATTATTTTTTTTTTTTTCACAAATAAATTATTTTTTAACCGTGTTTTTAATTTTCCTTACTCTTCCAGTTTGTCTCCATCGTTAATCTTCTGTTCGTTGTCAATTAGCATTGCCATGGGTATACTCTGATGAAATGTTGGACGATAGGATCCTAAGGGGAAAATTAATTAATTAAAAACAAAAACTGTTAACTTTTTTAAAATAATTTAAGTTCTGCGCTATCAAATTTTTGCTTATATATATATATATATATATATATATATATATATTTAGTATATCGAGGCAGCAAGTAATTTTCTAGACATATGCTATTAAATATAAGAGACAATGAATGTCTATTATGTTTAATTATGAGCCGTTCTAAACGTCGTATTTTTGCTTTAATTTCAGTTGAAAATAAAGACAAAAATTCTCCAACATTTGGATAATTATTTATTGGTTTTCTTCTAAGCTTTCGGCTCACATGAGCCATCTTCAGAGAGGTTGTTTAAACTGAAATATTATAAGATCCACCATCACCGACGATTTTATTTTGTTTTGACATAAAACTCCGCTTGGCAACGGCAATAGTTACCAAAAATAATAAACGCAGTTCTTAAGTTTGCGATGCGGTTTTATGACGTCACACCGCGGGATAGCGCGAAATATGTTATTTCCTGTTTTAAAGTTGATTTTATTGAGTGTTGGTTGTTTTGATTTGATGTACATGGCCTCCAATATCTATATATATATAGTTGTAAAAATACATATTTTGATATTTAAACACCTCTTTTTCTTTTTCTGTTTTCTTTAGTTTTTGGTTTTTTTTTTGTTGAGGATTGATTCGAATGTGCGACAAATCACAGACCTTGCAGATTCTACAGCCTAGAATATCTGCGGCTGAAGTAAAGAATTCTCTTGAAAAATCTTTAAACTTCTTCACATCCGTCATAATTTTGACGTAATGCACGCATTTAGAAAAAGAGGCTTTTTCTATTCCCTCAATTACGTAACTCGATTGTGACGTCACATTCTGATCTAAGAAAGATAACTGTACCTCAAGTGTTTTCGGATTTGTTTCCCTTTAAAAGTTCAAAACACATATAGAATTCACAAAAATTCTAACAGCAATAGTTTTACAATGTGTATATTTAAAATAACTTCATCTGAATAATATTCGATATTTTTTTTCAGCGCAATAAATTTCATGTTCTTGTTGCTATTTGTTTCTGAAAATAAAATAGAGTAATGTAAAGTTTTTGCCAAAGTACTTCTTGCCATCAGTGGTTTGCCAAAAATTACATCAGTTCCGCTATAGTTTATACTGAAATTAAAATTTTAAAACTTTAAAATTTCCTAAGAAAATATTTTACAAAATTCGGTAGATGTTAGCTGAGTATGGAAAATATTGACGTTGAATTTGAAAACGCTTGTTAAAGTCCAGCTTTCTTGAGCAAGTGTTTTCCACTCTCTCTTTTGATCTAAAATTCAAATAGTGAAAGGATCTCGAATCGTATAAAAAGACCGATGAGAATTTGCACCAATTTTCACAAGTTTTCGTTGCCACGATCGCGTTGATAGCGCCTATAGCATCTGAAGTTGAAGTAATTAAACAAAAACTATTTTATAAAGAAGTAAAAGATAGGAGAAAAGGAGAAAATAATTTGACACCAACTATGAAGAGAAAATCTTGTAAAAAATCTTTAGCAACAAATTCCTATTTCATTTATTAATCTTGTTGAGCCTCGTTGATGTTTGGTTAATTGGCCTTGTGCCAAACACGTCCGAAGTCCCCACAATTTAAATATCAGAAGGTTGGCTGTTGAAATGTGAAAGGATAAAATATATCGTGTGTATATTAAAGTAAAGATTTATTTACAGAATGACAAAAATCTAAGAAGGAAAATATAAGTGAAATTAGGTTAACTGAACACTTATAATATACAAGTTTCGACAGCAAAGATCTGCCATATTTTTTCCTTCTTTCTTCTTTCTTTCTTTTTCTTCCCCAACCTTTACTTTTATTTTTTACACACACAAAAACAAATAAATTTATTTTCCGATAGTAAAATGGCCATCTGATTTTGAAAAATTCGAATTTATATATATATATATATATATATATATATATATACTAGCAGTATAGCCTGGCGTTGCTAGGATGTAATGAAAGCTTTAAAACTAATCCATGGTCCTGGAACTCAGTTTCTTTGGACGTTGGCACGAAAGACTAAAAAGCAATAGTTGTTTCCAGTTAAAGCTAAAACGTAGACTGAAAGAAAAATGAATGGATGAAAGTCAAATTTTGATTTCCTGGTATTGATATCAAATGATTTTTTCGTCGTAAACTGAATTTTCAAGGCTAAATAAGTCCTCTAAGTAAATGGTACCATGGCTGAGATTAAAAACTACAATTATACCTACTTAGAGCCAAACCCGAAGCAAAAATTAAAATAAAAGGGCTGAACATACAGACATACAAGCAGATAAACAGACACACACACACAAACATCTTACCTTTCATATATATATATATATATATATAGATATATATATATATATATAGATATAGATATATATATATATATATATTATCTATTTTCTGCACTATTGTAAGGACCTCAACCTTGAAACTTCTGAATATCGTTTCTTATGTCTTTGTCTATGAGTGTATCAAATTTGATTAAAGTCGGACCACTCCTTCTATAACCCGATTTTTTCGATTATCGATTTTCGATATTTATCAGGGGTACCTCGACACAAAACCTAGCTAAGAACACTCGCGGACGCTTATAGTACAACTGTGTAAATTTTCAAGAAAATCAGTTCAGCCGTTTCGGAGTCTATAGGTAACGGGCACACACACACACACACACACACACACACACACAAAGTTCCATTTAGATTTAGATAAATCTCTATTTTATACTTTCATAGTGTTTTAACCCCAGTTTGGGGGTTAACTATTTGCCCATAGCTGGAACCCTAACAGGTGCTACCATTCAGAGTCAAGGTGGCCCTGAGAACAACAGCAATTAAGAGGTGGTTCTATGCTTCTCACAACCTCCCTATCAGAGGCCTTGATACTGGATGCAGTTTACCGTCATGCCCAGGACCAAATTTTCATAATAATTCAGAAAATTTAATTTTTCATTTTGTTTTTTTTGTTTTCTAATCATTAGCTTTTTTAAAAATTACTTTGAAATAGTCTCACTCTAGAAAATACAATACAGGCCATAATTATTAGGCCACCCCAGCTTTATGAAGAATATGATGTATTTCATTCCATTTTTAGTACTTAATGTCAAACGGATAATTCTAAATGAAAATAGAGTGGTTCTTTTTTAATACTGCACAATAACATGTGCATTAAATGAACTGTTCTGGTGTCCAGTTTTTGTGCTCTCTTCCCCATGCTAGTCTCTTATTATTGGCTGGTCGAAGCAAAGGTTTCCTGGCTGCCTTGAAAATTTTGCAAAGTAATAAGAAAAGAACCATTTTATTTTCATTTATAATTATTCACTTGGCAATAAATACTAAAAATAGTATGAAATACATCATTTTTTTTTTTTAAACTGGGGTGGCCTAATAATTATGGCCGGTAATATACGTATAAAGGGAAAATCTACCTCCCACAAAAAATGTACTTTTAAAATCAAAACAATATTTCTTTTTCTAATAGGATTCTTCTTTTATGTTGGTATGGTGAAACACCCCTATTCCTCAGATAATGGACTCTCCCTCCCATATTAAAAAGAGTTAACAGGAAGTTAACTCGAGAAATTCTTGAGAAGTTCATAGGAGTTCTTAGAAGTTCTAGAGAGTTCTTTAGAGTTCTATTGGAGTTCAGTAGAAATACTACAAAGTTAATATTAGTCAGCAGTTAGCCGAATACTAAGGAGTCAGCTTACAGTGGAAGATTACCAAGTTCCTAACGTTTTGGGTGCGTTAAGTCGATTAGCACCCGACATAGCACGATTCTAACCTTCAGTGCGAAAACTACTCCACCACATATGTGCTGTGTCCCTTCAGGACGTAGGTGCTCATGATTCTTCACAACTTCCTACTCTAAGTAATATTTGTCTTTCTCGGTTCGCTATTAATTTACTCAACTCGTTAGGTAGTTTCATCTCTATTTCTTTCTCCCACTCTGGTTTTTTAAATGCCCTTTTCTCATTATACGTTCCAAAATATTTAACTGCCTCTTTCTGATACTACATTAAATTAACCTTCTTGCTTCCAGTTTCCTTAAACATTTCCTCATTGTTCATATGGGCTTACAGCCTATCACGTTGAATACACCGGTTCTCGCTCGATCACCGAAGTTAAGCAACGTTGAGCTTGGTCAGTACTTAGATGGCTGAACGCTTGGGAATACCAGGTGCTGTAAGCGTATAGTGACGGATGTGCTTTGTGATGCAGTGGATATCGGCTCGGAAAGAGAAATCGGTGAGCCGTGTTCGAATGCCAATTGAATACCCTGCATTCACTTAAGCACTGGTACCCTCCAGTTATGGGTTAAATAGCAGGGTAGGGCTTGGGGACGCTGAAAAACAAATCCCAATGAATCTTGATACTCGAAAAGAAAAATATTACTAGACACAAAAATTTATATAAAAACAACAAAAAATTGTTGAAAGAAAAAAAGGTATTACCAGCAATAAATAAATAAAAATTTAGTTGGCAATAAATGACCCGCCGAGGTTAATTTGCCATAAAAAGAAAACAACGAACAAACCAATCATTGATCATATCTTTTGTCCATGGTATTCTCAGCATCTTTCCATTACATTTATGTTGCCTCACGCTTTCCCTTCATTCGCGAAGAAAGTGTCTAGAATTCATTCTCATATCTTCTTCCTTATTTGCCGTCTCCCTTCAGGACGTAGGCGATCATGGACTTCCACTTGGCTCTGTCTCTTGTCGATCTCAATATTTTTTCTCTTGGTATCTCTTCCAAGCCCCATTTGCTCAGAGCTAACAAGTACGTCTCGCGCTTCTTTCCCCTGTCTCTTCTTTCATTTATCCGACCTGTGAGTATCAAGTTTTCCAGGCCTTCCGTCCTCATTACGTGTCCCAGGAACTTCATTTGTCTCTTTCTGATGTTTAGTATCAGTTTTCTTCTCGTTTGCATCCTTTCCAACACCTCATCATTGCTCATGTGCGCAGTCCATGGTATCCTCAGCATCCTTCTGTCAAACCACATTTCTGCTGACTCTCTCTTTCATCTTTGATGAGATCGTCCAACATTCACTTCCATACAGAAGAACAGATATCACATAGCAATCCAGCACTCTTTTCTTTGTTTCTAATGAGATTTCCCTGTCTTTCAGTCCTCTGGTTAGCTTCTGAAATGCGTCTTTGGCCATGCCAATGCGTCTTTGGATCTCCGTGTCGCATTTTCCATCCTCTGTCAAAACACTTCCAAGGTATTTGAATTTATCTCATATAGGAATATTGATATTACATACAAGTCCAGCACTCGTTTCTTTGTATATAATAAAATAATATACTTAAGAAATGTTAATTTTATGTGATCAAATACAAATTTAAAATCAACCATGAATTTCGCTATTTCCCAATCCCTTAAGCAAGTGGTGGACTTCCCCACTCGCTTCCCAAGCACTCCCTCAGGTCATTCCTCGCTACTAGACATATGTTTCACCTCTGCGCCTGACGCCTGTCAAGTCTTGCAGCTTTACCCTCTCGGCAACTCCGACTATGCTGTTGACTTCCTACCTCTACCAAAAAGCTGACTAGGATGCCTTTCGCGATTTCCTCTGCGACGTCCCTTGGGGAAAAGTGTTCGACCTATCAGTTGATGACTGTGCCTCTGAGGTCTCGTCATGGGTGAAAGCTGGCATTTATGCCTTCATACCCACCAGGAAGTATTGCTTAAAACCTCATTCGTCTCCGTGGTTCTCTCCGGCTTGCTCAGCCGCCATTGCCCACAGGAAACATTACTTCCGTCTATTCCGGAGACAGTCATCTGATCACAATAGGCGCCTGTTCATATCTGCTCGCAATGAGTGCAAGAGAACCCTAAATGAAGCCAAACAGTTGTTTGCTGAGAAAATGCGACAGCGCATAGCTGACCGCAAGTTCGGCTCCAAGGACTATTGGAGGATTTGCAAGCGAGTGCTGAACAATAGCAAATCCTCAATACCTCATTTAATCCATGAATTTGAGGTTCTCACGTCATCTGCGGACAAAGCTGAGTGCTTTGCCTGCAGATTCTCATCCAACTCCACATTTGACTCGTCCGGAGTACACTCACCCGACTTCCCTATTAGAACTGAGGCCAAACTGCACGACGTATATATTACCCCGACAGTAATATCCCGAGTAATCTCAAAACTCGACCCCCATAAGGCGTGTGGAGACGATGGAATCCAGGTGATAGTCCTTAAGAGGTGTGCTCCTGAACTTTCCCCTGTCCTCTCTAAACTATTTAACTACTGCCTTTCTGCTTCCTGCTTTCCTGCATGCTGGAAGTTCTCTTCAGTCGTTCCTGTATTTAAGAATTGTGGTGAACCCTCGGACCCATCCAACTATCGTCCTATCAGTCTTCTACCGATATTCGGGAAAGTATTCGAGACCATAATCAATGCTGAAATAGTTAATCATCTCACTGCCCACAAACTCTTCTCTGACAGGCAATATGGCTTCCGCTTTGCTAGGTCCACGGCCGACCTGCTAACAACCGCAACGGAGTACATGCTACAGGCCTTTGATGAGTCTGACGAGGCTCGCGCGGTTGCTCTGGACATCTCCAAGGCTTTCGACAGGGTTTGGCACTCTGGCCTTCTATGCAAACTACGAGGTTACGGTATTACCGGTCGCCTCCTAGACCTAATCCAATCTTTTCTAAATAACCGCAAAATGGAGGTCGTTTTGAATGGGCGTGCCTCTTCATCCTACAGTACGAATACTGGTGTCCCACAGTGCTCTATCCTGGGCCCGACGCTCTTCCTTATTTTCATCAACGACCTCCCAGATGAGATCAAGTCCCAAGATGACACTACAATATACTCCCGCACCAGTAAGAAACCTGTCGTGGCGGACAGACATAATCTCGCTGCTGACCTTGAACGGGATCTACACTCTGTGGTGAACTGGGGCAAGAAGTGGCTTGTCAACTTCAATTCGTCTAAGACCAAGCTGTTGTCTGTCAACCATTACAGACAACTTCTCCTGCCTCCCATAAGCATGGACCAAGCGATTCTCCCGGAGAACACGACACTACGCCTCCTCGGACTTACCCTGTCCTCAGACCTCAAATGGAACAACTATATTGAATCCATAGCAAAATCTACTGCTAAGAAGGTTGGGTCACTGTTTCGATCCAGGATGTTTTTTCCACCTGAATCCATCCTGCATATATACAAGTCAATCATCCGTCCGTGCATGGAGTACTACTGCCATTTATGGTCAGGCGCCCCTGCCGTTCTCCTCAGTGTTCTTGACAGGCTCCAAAGGAGAGTCTGTAATGTGATAGGTACTGATCTGGCGGCTCGACTGCAGCCACTTCCCCACCGTCGAAATGTGGCCTCCCTTTGTCTGTTCTATAAATACTTTCATGGCTTCTGCTCGGACGAACTTAAGTCACTGGTGCCTCCTCAACAGGTGTTTACTCGTGCAACCAGACTGGCAACTGGGCCCCACCCATTCACATGCAAAATGCAGACGACAATTCTACTCCTTCAGCTTCTTCTCTCGCACTTCCCGCCTGTGGAACTCGCTCCCGTATTCTTTCTTTCCTGACGGCTACAACCTCCAGAAATTTAAATGCAAAGTCAATACTCATCTACTAACCACTGGACTCTAGCTCTCTCCCCAACCCCGTATAACCTTCCCTTTCTCTCCACCTATGTATCTGTCATCGCACCGGCATTCTCAGCTTTCTATTGCTCTTTTCTAACTAGTTTGTACTTCTCACTATTTTCTAATTAATCTTTTTATAGTTATGTAGCCCCCTGCACATCAGTGGAACTTCTGCCTTGCTCGGGGGGAAATGATTAAAAAAGAAAAAAAAAGTGTTTTTAAATCTTTTAGCTGCACATATCCACTTTTTATTTTATTTATTGATTGATTTTTTTTTTACGCTTTATCAACCCTTTGTCGGTATACGAGTGACTAATTAACCCATAGCTGAGAGAAGAATACGTGGATTCATACCTTCACGGGGATATTTGCGGTTAAGTGAATATAATGAAACAAACAATAATTTGATCTCGCTTGTCTACTTAACATATTGATAGCCATTATCTACTACACCACTCATCCAAGCTCACCGCACCTTGTACTACCAAGCGGTTACCAATGTAGGTACTGACCAAGATTGAAGTTGCTTTTTTCAAACCTTTTGTGGCGCCCTGCTTAAACTGAATGCTTAAAGATGTGGTTTAATCATATAATAATTCTGCTTGTTCCTTCCTTAGTTACTTTGTTCCTCCGACCGTCAAACTTACTCTCTACACGAGCTTTTCCTTCCCCTCTTTTTATAATCTATAAACGCTACTCTCCTCAGCCTTTCTCTCACCTTTGCCAAACGGAAGGTAATAAAAAGTGAGAGAGTAGGAGGAGAGAGCCTATAGCATTACCTTAGCAGTAGCAGCTTAAGCATACGCCGCTTAATATAATATTACAGTAAAGTAGCTTCAATGGACATTACCTTTATAGATATTTTAATAAAATTATACTCTGTGTTATTGTTATTTTAATATCCAATATCTTTATGTTTGAAGACGTTACTATCATTTGTAGTATGACAAATTAAAATCTTTCCAGGAAATCATAATTATCCTTCCGTGGAAATTCCACAGGTTCCGCTAGTTTTTATTATTTTATTTACTGAAGTAATGTTCGACCCACGATAAACTGTATGGTGAATTCTAACCACAAGACTCTAAAAAGCTGGGTTTCTATTTCAGCCGCGTAAATCATTCGTTTCGTTAGAGCAATTTCAGCTATTAACAACAAAAACAAAAATACATCTGGTTAAAGATAATATCAAAGGGCGTCTTTACTTTTACGATCAGTTAATTACATCATAGAATAATTAGTAATTTCTCTAGATCATTCCACTATCAGATTGCTTTTCTTAATGAATATATCTGGTGTAGTGTATTTTAAAAATTTATTGTGCCATTTATATCCTCATTGAATCATACACGATTTTCCAGACCTGAATTTATTGCCATCTCATTTTAATTTTCATGTCACCTGATTACGAAAAGGAATTATTAGCTATGTAAAATCGTTTTAGTAGATAGATGGTTTGTGTTATATGAGTAATGTAGATTTTATAAGTATATTAATACAGTGGAACCTGCTCTATGTGACCATTTTCGTCAGCGACCACCTGTTGTTAACGACCATTTTTCTATGCACGGACGATTTGCTAATGTTAATTGACCCTTAGTGAGCGACCGCCTCCAGAACGCGACCAGCGATTAACATCATCGAGTTAAAATCACTCATCAAGTGACCGCTTTAAAAAAAATCCATTTTGATCGTACACTGCGAACTTCTAAATTAAGAGACGCTAGATAAGTAATCTATTTCATTTTGAATTGATCTAAGCCAGGAACACGTTCTCATTGCTTTGTTATTGTAGTGTTGTATCAAACTGTTATTTCTTGTTGAAATGTACATTGCCTGAGTTCACCTCACGGTTAAACATCGGCTGTTTTGTACAATATGTATTGCATTTTACATGTTCAAGAGATTTATCGCAGTCTCTGTACTGACTTGGATAAATTCATGGATTGAGAAAATCACAATTATGTCCCTTTCTCAAATGTCTATCTCTTTCGTTTTTTATTTATTTATTTATTTTTTTTGTGTGTGTATTTATCTACTCTATTTCTATCTGGGTATAACTATCTCTATATCTCTGTTTCTTTACCCCCACTCCCGATCGCTGTTAATTTTTTGTATGTTTTTCCCATGTATTATTGCAGATTCTCTTTTGCTATCACTCACTTCTAAGAAAAAAACTGAAACCGTATACGTCGCGAATTTTTCCAACCTACAGATTTTATAAGAAATCGCTAGCACTAGGACAGGCACGAAAAGGAAAGCAATAACTGACTTTTTTTAAAGTCCAATTAATAAATAATTTTTGTGAATAAATATTTTGGTCTCTTGTTCACCGTTGTATATATGTTGTTTTTTTTTTATTTTAAAATGAATTATGCTGAATAAATTTCTTCAAAGATAGACCATTTTCTTAAGTTCTCATTAATTCATTACGAGATTACATGGTCAAATCTAATATGTACATTCAGATGAGTGGAATATACGTTCCTGTTGTAAATAGGTCATGACTACGGGCCTTTAGTGAGCGACCACTTGCCGTATGCGACCAGTTTTTGATGGCAGTAGGTGTGGTGGCATACGACAGGTTCCACTGTATTTTAAAAAAGTGTTATCTGCGATTGTCAAGGTTTTCAAGTTAAATAAGCCTGGACATTAGATGTTTTTTAAGTCTTCAGAAACAATCCAAAAAACAATTGTGTACAGAAAAAAGGAACAGTGTGCGCACTCATGCGACTGTGTGTGTATGAGTATGTGCGGGGGGGAGATATAGTATGAAATGCACAAATTTGTTGTCTTTTTTACAAATATTTTCATGGCAACTGTTCTGGAAACCTTTTTATATAGTGCTCCGATTGCATGAATTTAAGCCAACACTTCTATCCCAACAGTTTCTTTTCTCGCACTTCCCGCCTTTGGAAATCCCCTCAGTATTCTTACTTCCCTGATAGCTACAATCTTCAAAAGTTTAAATGCAACTTCAATTGTCATCTTCTATTTTCTTGAATCCCGTTTATCTCATGTCCTTTCCTCAGTTCTCCATACTTTCCCTATCAACATAGGGAAAGTTACCAATTGATCTGGCACGTCTTAGACCTCTCGACCACAAATGACCAATATTGAATGTTGATAGGGTACGCAGGTTCAAATCCTGCCGAATGACACACATTTTCGTAACAAACATTTATTGTAAATAATGAGACCGGTAGAAATATATATACTGTTTGAATATAAACAGAATATCTACTTAAATACGAATATCGATCAAAAATAATGTTCAAACAAAAAATTTCAAATTGTCGGTTATTTATAACCATTTCGTTAATCTTCGTTAATTTCCATAATATATATATATATATATAATATATATATATATATATATATATATATATATATATATATTTTAATCATTTCACCCCGAGCAAGGCGGAAACGCCACTGATGTGCAGGGAGCTACATAAATGTAAAAAGATTAATTAGAAAAGAGTGAGGAGTACAAACTAGTTAGAAAGGAACAACAGAATGCTGAGAAAGCAGGTGCGATGACAGATACATAGGTGGAGAGAAAGGGAAGGTTATACAGGGGAGGGGAGAGAGCTAGAGTCCAGTGGTTAGTAGATGAGTACTGACTTTGCATTTAAATTTCTGGAGGTTGTAGCCGTCAGGAAAGCAAGAATACGGGAGCGAGTTCCACAGGCAGGAAGTGCGAGAGAGGAAGCTGCAGGAGTAGAATTGTATGTCTGCATTTGGCTAACCTGACTTTGAATGGGTGAGACCCTGTTGCCAGTCTGGTTGCACGAGTAAACACCTGTTGAGGAGGCATCAGTGACTTAAGCTCATCCGAGCAGAAGCCATGAAAGTATTTATAGAACAGACAAAGGGAGGCCACATTTGTTTTTTTTAATTAAAATAATATAAAATATATTGCGACACGAAAATTTTTTTGTTTCGAGATTTTTACCTCGCCGTCAAGCAATGATAGATCATCTTATATTGCCTGATGATGAGGTAAAATCTCGAAACATAGAAATTTCCGTGTCGCAATGTAAAATATATTATTTTAATTAAAAAACAAATTTAATTATATGATGCGCTATAATATTTTTTTTATTTTTTCTTGTATTAAGCATTTTTATAAAAAAAAATAGTAAATGCTAGAGAACTCGGAATTCTGTTAACCTGGATTTATATATATATATATATATATATATATACATTATTTTTTGAAAACAGAAACAGCTCCGTATATGTATCGTTAACATCATTCCTCATTTTATGAATTAGGTAAAAATATTGGATATTTTAAAAAGTTTATTAACGGTTTAATGATGCAAAGAAAATATAACGCTTGGCATACAGAATATTTATAATTTAGCACAATGGATTGTGGACAGACAAACCCAAATTTGGAATTTTTAGTTGTAAGAGGAACCTGGTTCAAGGATGAAAAATAAAAGTAAATACACTGTATTTACTGAATTGTTTTGTTTTTTTCATTTTAAGGTCATTATGATGGAAATGAAGGGCGACTGCAAGCTTTTTGCCTATATATATATATATATATATATATATATATATATATTGCTTTAAATAATATTGGCATCATTGTACTAAACGAAACCTTTCAGCCAACACTTTTCAAAGGTATTCGTTGGCGTTATTATGAATAATAAAGCAGCATAATGAAAGAAACAACAAGTTTTACTTACAAAACGGGGGAAAGAAAGAGCTCGTCTGAAAGTAAATTTTAATCAAATAATTAAAATGTAAGGGGGGTGTAAATACACAACTCTATAAGAGTGATAAAATAGAAAAATATAACACTCACAGACCTCCCAGTAGTTGTAAGAAGCGAATAAATCGCTCTTTCTGCTTGCACAGACTCGGCTGATGATTTTAAGGCAAACAGCTTCCAAAACACGTAAATGTTAAGCTGTACGAGCACTGTGCAGGACAGAAAACCACGTGTCCTAGGACTGAGAAGCACACTCCTGATTGTCGAGCAAATGCTGACCTATAGCTGACTCCAGAACCGCCTGAGTTGTTTTTATGGACCGTTGAGGGCTACCTGAACGGATATTTGCAGGAACGTGCTGCGAAACCCGCGTCTCTAACCTAAGATTGGTTCGTCCTATGTAAACCGTGTCACAGCAGCATTTGAATTGAAAAACAATAGAATATCTGCGAAAATAGGACAACTCATCTTTAATAAAGGAAGGAAGCGCAGGTCTAGTTTGAAAAACAGCACGTAATTTCACTGAAAATTATCCAAACGAAACACACGCCGAAACCTTGTCAGTTACAATTTGACACCTCCTACCAAGCCACGACAATTTGAAATATATCGGGCAGCGACTCGGTCCAAAGACTACTGGCTCTTTATAACGTCTGACTTTCCTATCGATCACGCATTTGACTACATTAGTAGGATAGCCATTTGCCTCAAAAATACCTTGCAGGTAAACAAGTTCACTGTCCAAACATTCAGGGGAACAAATTTTAAGGGCACGGGGAACCAGAGTCTCGATCAAACCTATCTTGCGAAACTTTGGAACGAACGAGTTCCAACTGGTATATAAACCAGTAAAAGTGGGTTTACGAAAAACTAGTGACGAGAACCCCCGTCCCGGCACTGAACTAAGAGATCCATAAATGGGAGAGACCTGTCCTTGTCTACATCCAAAGTAAATTGAAGGAAGGAATGTAGAGAATTTAATCGAGCCAAAAATTGTCAGCATCACTGGCGTCATCAAATATTGCGAATGTATAATCGACATATCTCAAATACTCTAAGGGCTTGTCGACCTTCTCAAACAGTAAGCGCTCAAAATGACCCCCAAAAAATGTTGGCAAGAACAGGACCCAAAGGACTACCCATCGCAACGCCGTCAATCTGAACGCACATTGTGCCATCAAAACTGAATTTACACTTCCCTTACATTTTAATTATTTTGATTAATCTTTGCTTTTAGACAAGCTCCTTCTTTCCCCCGTTTTGTACGTAAAACTTGTTGTTTCTTTCCTTGTGCTGCTTTATTATTCATAATAACACCAACGAATACCTTTGAAAAGTGTTGGCCGAAGCGTTCCTCAGGTTAGTAAAATGACGTCAGTATTGTTTAAAGCAATTTATTGTTTCTGTGGGTACAAATCTTTGTTTATATATATATATATGTGTGTGTGTGTGTGTGTGTGTGTGTGTGTGTGTGTGTGTGTGTGTCCTATCTTCATTCAAGCATGTTCCATTAAATAATATAGATATTATGTCTATTTATTATTACAATAATTCATTCTAGTTCTCTAATCATCTTCCTGGTGTTAAAATACATCGAGGAAGGCACTGTAAGTATAGTTAACCCAAGTATTTTGATCTTTTTCGAAGTCATCCTCTGAGGTGAATTACGAAGAAATGTAATTGTAATTGTTGTGATTACTTATATATATATATATATATATGTGTGTGTGTGTGTGTGTGTGTGTGTGTGTGTGTGTGTGTGTGTGTGTGTGTGTGTTGTCTTGAAATCGTCATTTGCCTCTTCAAACATCCTGATCAAACCAAAGTTAAAATCCTCTTGGCATTAGGGAACGTCTTTTGGCTGAACTTCTTTGAAATTCAGAAGATACCTTAAATCTTTTATTTTACTGGTTTGTGTTAATGTCTTTTCTACCTGCTCCCTCGACATCCGGCACAAGTCTTCCTTTAAATTGTATATAGGTTCGGATTATTTTTTTATTTATTTGATTCCCCTAATTTATTTGATTCCCCTCCCTTTTTTTTTTTTTTCCTTTTTGTGCTGTCCCATTTTTTCAGTGAATTAGATAGTGTGCGAACAGTAGATAGATTTGGTGTGTTAGTCGGTGTTGCCTTCTTTTGTGGAAATATTGGTATGTAACCTTTTTTGAGGGTGGTCATCTTAGAAGTTCTGGTTGGTAAGGATTTTTAAACTGGAGGTGAAGACGGTGCCGAAGAAGAAGGGCGCGATACTAATGAAATAAATATATAATACTGTTTGATTATAAACAGAATATCTACTTAAATAAGAGTATCGATCAAAAATAATGTTCAAACAAATAATTTCAAATTGTCGGTTGTTTATAACCATTTCGTTAATTTACGTTAATTTCCGTAATATAAAACAGAATATCTACTTAAATAAGAGTATCGATCAAAAATAATGTTCAAACAAATAATTTCAAATTGTCGGTTGTTTATAACCATTTCGTTAATCTACGTTAATTTCCGTAATATATATACACACACACACACACACACATATATATATATAATCTTTAAACATTATCACTTCATTCAGTTGTTATAGTTTTTCCTCTTTCTCAAAACTCGGTTCGTATCTTAAATTCTCTGCTCTCATGTTGTTGGTGTAGCTGGCCGAGTCATCGCCCTTGAAACTGGTAGTATAAATGGGACTATGAGTTTCTTTACCTGTGGCGACTTCTGGAGACTCACCTCTCGCTGTCCGCAGCTTCCTTTTCCCCTTTTTCCTTCTCCGTGACTGCACATTCGGCTTGCAAAGGCTTTTCGGAAAATGTGGGCCGAACATTGAACCCAACCAGGAGTTTTACTACACCGGTCCCAATCGTAGGCTTGCTAAGCATAGGTAAGACGGAAATAACAAACTCAACCAGGTTGGGTATTTGGGTCAGTGGGGGTCAGAAAACGAGAGGCCCTCTTCTCTTGGCAGGAAGAGCAGAGGTGACCAGTCTCACCACATCTCCAATACGCTGGTTTATGGCCGGTCAAAATGACCGTCATTTTCTGGTCCTGTATATACAAACAGTTGGGGGTGACGATGAAAGCTTTCCGATCCCTCTTAAAACTCCGCCCCTGTTTTGGTTATCAGAGATAGTAATGATTATCTGACCAAACTGTACCAGATATGCAACCAAGTGCTCTCCTAAGAGATCGAATCTCGTATTCTGATAAAGTACGGCCTTCACCTGCCCTTATATTCCGTGCAGATTATGAGGTCTCGTCTGAAAGCGTCCTTACAGACAGTAGGCGTGGGTAAGAGCATGTCGTAAATGATATACCCCATAATTATACTTTGGGATTTAACCAGCAAGGATGTCAAAGATTTTATGATGCTGTCCTTTGTGGAGCGACAAATATTGCACGAACGATTGTCAACAAAAAAACACGGACACAATTCTTTTCTCAGTTCTCTCTAATTCCTAGGGCGGTGGGGGGGGGGAGGCTACCCTCTTTGATGAAACATTCGTAAATTTTGGTTCTCTCCAAGAACTCCATAATGTTGATTATGCACTTCAGGTTGGATATTTCCAGCAAGAAGGAAATTTCCTGGTCGCTACATCATCATGGCTGCTTTTTTTAGGGTCGCTGTTCTTGTCCTTTTTATTCTGGGGTGTCTTCTTTTCGTTTGGTGTATTTTTTCCGGTTTCTGAATTTTAGCCATTTACGGCTATTTGTTTTCATTTTCCTTTTTGTCGTCAACAGTAATATCATACTGTTTGTTTTTTTGTTTTTTTGTTTTGTTTCTTCGGGACGTAAGCGATCATGGCTTTCCACGTCTCCCTATCTCTGGTGGCTCTAAGCACGTCTTCTTCTGTTACACCACGCAACCTTCGTTCCATCATCCACCTGATTAGGTCCTGTAAATATGTTATCTGTTGCTTTCCCCTGTCTCTTTTTCTCTCTATCTGGCCTGTTAGTATCAGGTTCTTCAAACCCTCTTTCCTCGTTGCATGTCCCAGGAACTTTAGCTGTCCCTTCCTGATGCTCAGTATTAATTTCCTTTTCGTTTCCATCATTTCCAAAATCTCATCATTGCGCACATGCTCAATCCATGATATTCGCATTTCAGTTGCTTCAAGTTTTTCCTTCATCTTTGATGATATTGTCCAGAATTCACAGCCATATTGAAGAACTGATAACACATATCAATTCAGTACTCTCTTCTTTCTTTCTAGCAAAACTATCCTATTTCTTAATACTTTACTCGACATCGGGAATGCTTCCTTCGCCATGCCAATTCGCCTTCGGATCTCTGTGTCGCACTTTTCGTCTTCTGTTATAACACTTCCCAGGTAGAAACTATGCTAAAGTGACGATGATGAGGTCTTTAAATATGTTATCCATTGCTTTCTTCTGTCTCTTTTTCCCTTTATCTGGCCTGTTAGTATCAGGTTCTGCAATAATATTCGCAGCATCCTTCTGTAGAACCACATTTCAGTTGCTTCAAGTTTTTCCTTCATCTTTGATAGTATTGTCCAGCATTCACTGCCATATTGAAGAACTGCCAACACATAGCAATCCAGTACTCTCTTTCTATTTTCTAGCGAAATTGTCCTGTTTCTTTATACTTTAGTCAACTTATGGAATGCTTCCTTCGTCATACCAATTCGCCTTCGAATCTGTGTCGCACTTTTCACTTTTCATCCTCTGTTATAACACTCCCCAGGTATTTAAATTTTTGTGCCTGCTTCATTTTAGTATCCCCGACCTGTATTTGGCATATTGGGTTACCCTATTTACTGATGAATATGCATTCGGTATTCTTGCAATTTATTTGTAGTCCTTTCTTGTCACTCTTCAGTTACCTTCTGTAGGAGGTCCTGTAGTTTCCTTTCTGTGTCTGCTATCAGCACTGTATCATCTGCGAACCTTAGATTGTTTAAATTGTGGCCTCCGATGACGAATTTAGGCATAACTTCAAGGGTCCTCAAAATATTCTCGCTATACAAGTTTAACAGGTCCGGTGAAAAGACACATCCTTGTCTCACGCCCCTATGCAAGAAATAAAACGATGTTACACTAGAAAAATAAGAAAATGAAATTAACTCAATGTCGGAGAAGAGTGAAAAAAATCAATAACTCTAAAAGTTTTTAGCCGTTATTGAAAAAAGTCAAATGAAGGTAGAATCGGCGGTATAGTTTACGCAAAACGTAAAAGCTCAGATAAAATCGCCAATAAATGTCTCGTAGCTGTCTACTATGATGATTCTTGGCGTCAGTAACATAACGTTAGTCGAATTAACACCACATTCTGGGGAGGTGTGTACATTTTCACAAAACCCCGCTTTTTACCTTTGGTATTAATCCGTCTCTTCCCCCAGTTATGGGTTAAATAGCGACAGATTGGGTTTTATAGCCTTGCCTGGCAACCAGTCTACTACAGAAAGTAATGGCAACCAACTCCAGGATAATCTTCTGCCCACTCAGTCATGTATCTAAAGAGACATGATCGCCCAAGCGTGTATTACGTATGGCACTTAATTGACTGACTGACGTTCTTTAGTCGATACTTTTGTTTTGACATGCTTCTGATTCCAACATTTCAATTTTTTTTTATTCCTGATGAGGAACCGCACAAAATAATGAACGACAAAAACAGATATGAAGATAGAAAAGTAGGTTATATTGAACGTAATATACAAACTGGAACGCCGGTTAGTAAATCCAGGAATACTATTAGTAGAAATAAATATATTAAGTCTTGAAGTGAAGTCGTTAGAAATAGTATATCCGGGTATATTATTCTAGCTGAGTGGATCTCAGACCTAGTCTGCTATATGGGTAACTTCGGAACTCTCCGATAATTGTAACGGATCTCTACGTTTACTCTCCACTGCCAACTGCAACGGTATTTACCCACATTCCCACCTAAGACGAGATGTGACACAGTTTTAGTATGGGTCTTCCGCCCATATAGCCAGGCCAAAAATATCTATCTTTCCCCAGTCGTGATTCTACCCTGCGGCGGAACCACGACTGGGTTAGTGCTCTCTGCTTTCGAGCAGAGAGCGCTCTCCACCCGAAGGCAGAGCGCTGACAGTGTCAGTAGTAGCAGAGGCAAATGCCAACTGCGACGGTATTTACCAGCCTTCCCACGCAAGGTTAGATGTGACACATTTTATAGTGGGTCTTCTCGGCCATATAGCCGAGCCAAAAAATGTCTGTCTATTATTACAGAGTCGTGATTCTACCCTTTGGTGGAACCACGACTGGGTTAGCCCTCTACCCGAAGGCAGAGAGCTGACAGTGTCATAATAACAGCGGCAAATGTCGGCTGTGACTGCATTATTTGGCTGCCCCTCCCAGTAAGGGTAACATGTGACACATGGTCAGTTTATAACTGGGCTTTCCGGGCTATATGGCCCGGCCCAAAAATGTATGTCTATTATTACAGAGTCGTGATTCTACCCTTCGGCGGAACCACGACTGGGTTAGTGCTCTCTGCTCGGAAGCAGAGAGCGCCCTCTACCCGAAGGCAGAGTGCTGACAGTGTCATAATAACAGCGGCAAATGCCGGCTGCGACTGCTGTATTTACTAGGCTTCCCACGCAAGCCCGGATGTGACACATGGTCATTTTAATGTGGGTATTCCCAGCCATATAGCCGGGCCAAAAATATGTCTGTCTATTTTTACCGAGTCGTGGTTCTACCCTTCGGCGGAACCACGACTGGGTTAGTGCTCTCTGCTCGGAAGCAGAGAGCGCCCTCTACCCGAAGGCAGAGTGCTGACAGTGTCATAATAACAGCGGCAAATGCCGGCTGCGACTGCAACTACAACTCTCTATGGCAGGATTATATGTACACTCAGTCGAGTCCATTATCCTAGACAAAAGGGGGAGATCCCACAACACAATTAGATTACGCTTTCGCTTACCCTTGCGTAGTATTCGTTTTAGGAATAGGTATTTTAAAGGTATTGTAAAGTATGTCGAACGGTAAATAATGTAATACACATTGATTATTCTGTGCTTATTTAGACCTCAATTTACATGTCGTATATGACGGAAACATCAATCTTCGTCAATGTACTTCATACTACCAATGGGTTGAATTATTTTTCCTTCCCGCCAACCTTCCTTTTCGGCCTTAAAGTTTTTAAAGAAATTTTTGCCACCGATCTTAAAGCAACTGGCAGTTTGAAATTTGTTAATTTTCTTTTTATTTCCAGGTAGAAATTTGTCGAAAATTGTCCATAAAGAACTGGCATTTCTGTATAGTGATTTTGAACCAGTAATCATGTGAACTCTGAAATACTTGTTGAATCAGTTTTACATGCTGTATTTTCGTAGCATTCTTACTAAGTATATTATTTATATAAGCGACACTACCGTCCAGCTAACATAGTATCCATTATTTGCTGGAAAATACCTGGGGCTACTTTTACACAAAAGCTAATCATTTAAACTTGCAGAGTTCTGTACGTGTATTAATAGTCAAATACTTCTGGAATTCCTTACCCAATTCAATTTGAAAACGTGCCTTTAAAAATTCACCACCATTTACATGTAGGGGGAGGCAGTCATTCAACCCAGTTGAAAAATGTGCATATAAACCAATTTTGTTATTTTTCTTTCTGGTGTAATCGATTTTTCAATAACTCTTCATTTTTCTAACCTATCTAGTTTGATGTTAAAAGGTATATTTTAGGCTTGAAATTGATGCGACGTTTTCTTTTACTTTAAAAAATGCATTTGACTTTGTACATTTTCCCAACTTCACTTAGAAAATATTCGGGGATTTATTTTTTATCTAACTCAATTTCTATAACAGTAATATATTTTTTCTCTAATGAACATTGAACTTTTCCACAGAATGAATTAATCGGCCAATTCCACATTTCAAATAATTCGAGCCAATTGACACCTAATAATTTTGAGTTGGATTTTTTTAATAAGAAAACATCTGCTTTTTTTTCTTTAGTTTTACCCGCAAGAGCAATGTTACATGTAATTTTTCTAAGAAAAAATAATTTCTTGCCCGATATTCCTCTTGGAAATTTGTCGGTTAGGCTTTCCAATTCGGTTCCAAGTTTGTTAATCCATAATTGTAATATCGATGCCAGTTGAACACTGAAATCTCACAGTAGAGTTATTCATTTTTACTATAACGAATTTTCTATTATTTGTACTTTCATTTTTTAGCTGGTAGCACTACTTTTAGCAAGTTAATTCGTAAGTTATTTTTCAAGTTGCACTAGCTTATTTTGTACCTATTTTCCCACAATTAAAACACTTTTTGGAACTAAATATACAGAATTTTGTGAAATTAATTATACCACAGCCATAATCTGAGTTGAGTTTTGCAGTATTTCTATTTCGTATTTTTCTCGTAGCAGTACTGTCGTACCCCGGCCTTTTGGCTTGGGTGCAAATAACCAATTAAGTACCAGTTTCAGACCGGTTTTGAACCAATCCCCAGCGTGAGCGGGGGATGGGTAATATTTGACCAGTTTACCTGGGAGTACGCGCTCAGGTTCCCCACGTTAACAAATATCTTGTGCCACATATCTCACAAGCGGGGGAGAAGAGTAAATATCCTGTTTTATTTTTTGTGTGTGTGTTTTTTTTGTTTTTGTTTTTTTGGGACTAGTTGTACTTTTGACATGCCATTTTGTTTGATTTTCACTGTATTGTCCTCTCTTCTTCCTGACGATCATGGACTTTCACTTCTCTCTCTCTCTCTATATATATATATATATATATATATATTTTTCCTCTTGGTATCTCTTCCACACCCCGCTCCGTCATACTTTTCCTCAGACCTATCAAGCAGTTCTGACGCCGCTTTCCCCTGCCTCTCTTTCCATCTAACCGTCCTGTTGGTATTAAATTCTCTAGGCCCTCCTTCCTTATTAACCTCATCCGTCTCTTCCTAATGTTAAGTATGGGTTTTCTTCTCGCTTGCATCCTCTCCAACACTTCATCGTTGCTCACATGCTCAGTTCATAGTAACTTCAGCATCCTTCTGTAAAATCACATTTCTGCTGCTTCAAGTCTCTCCTTCATCTTTGATGAGATCGTCCAACTTTAACTTCCATACAGAAGGACGGATATCAAATAGCAATCTAGTACTCTTTTCTTTGTTTCCGATGTTAATGTCTCTCAGTACTCTGGTTAGCTTTTGAAATGCGTCCTTCGCCATGACGATGCGTCTTTGGATCTCAAGGTCACACTTTCCATCCTCTGTCAGAACACTTCCCAAGGTACTTAAATTTCTTTACTTGTTGTATTACGTTTCTCCGACTGGTAGTTGGCATTTGGAGGTTTTCCTTTTGATGATGACCATACATTTAGTTTTCTTGAAGTTTATGCTCAATCCTTTCTTCTTGCTCTCTATTGCTACCTTCTGTAGGAGGTCCTGCATTTTTTTTTATTGGTGTCTGCTATCAGCACTGTGTCATTCGCGTAATTTACATTGTTGAGATTGTGGCTGTCAATAACTAACCCTAGCAAGGATTTTATTTCTCTCAGAATTGTTTCGTTGTATAAGTTGAATAGATCCGGTGAGGAATCACATCCTTGTCTTATGCCCCTTTCGATTTTTGTATACCTGCTGAATTCACTTCCTATCCAGACACAAGCGGCTTGCTGCCAATATAGATTATTGATTATCCTAACGTCTTTTTTGAAAATGTTAAAGTTGTCGAGCATCTCTATCAAATCTTTGTGGCATACTTTGTCAAACGTCTTTGCGTAGTTTATAAAGCACAGATAAAGGTCCTTCTGCATTTGTATTACTCTTTCAAATAGCATTCTGAGTATGAATATCGCATTCCTCGTTCCGTTATCTTTAACAAAGCCACACTGTTCTTATTCTATCTCTGGACCGATTCTGCTGCACATTCCGTTTATTATAATCCGGATGATGAGTTTTGTTAAGTGGCTCATTAACTTGATTGTTCGATGGAGTTCACATTTCTTTGCACCTGGCTTCTTAGGTAGTGTTATGAAAATTTATCTGCTTAGGTACTCCGGTATATTGTCATTGACTTCGTTTATAATTTCTGAGAGCCTGTCTACTCCAAAGCGTTTTAAGGACATCAATATCTGTATTACAATCCCGTCAGGTCTTGGTGTTTTGTTTCTGTTTAATTTAGAAATTACCGATTTCACATCGGTTTTTAATATTTCTGGTCCATCCGTATTGTTGTGTATTGTTGGTTGCTCTCTCTTGTCATCGAAGAGATCACCAATATACTCATTCAATTTCTGAAAGATTTTTTATTTTTCTCGTACAAGTTTAACGTCCTTTGTTTTTATATATATATCCTGTACCCGAGCAGATTTTTTGTCCTGTTAGTTCCATTAATTTCTATGCATATTACCTTTGGCGCATTTGTCTTTGAGCCACCTTTCTTTAGCCTGTCTGCATTTGCTTCTTATTTCTTTGTGTATATTCTTGTATTCCGTTCCATATCTTTTGCATTATTTCAAGAATCTATTCAGTGATCTACTCGTTTTTCTTCCGATGTGATTTTTTCTTTGGGATGATATTGTTCGCTGATATCACTAGAGCTACTCTTACTGCGTACTATTTTGAACTTACGTTTTCAATTTGTCCTACGTATTTGGTTTTTACACTCTCCGTATATATTTTCTGCAGGTTCGAGTCTATTGTGCTGCAGTCTTAAGGCTTTGTTAAGTTTCTTTAATCGTCTTAGTTTTATTCTTAGTTTACATACTATGTCAGCACCTGGGTAGGCTTTGCAGCAAAGGATTGAGTTTCTGAATCTCTTGTTAATAGTAATATAATCTAATTTATTCTTAATTTCTTCTACTGGACCTTTCCATGTCCATAGTTTTCTTGGGTGCTCTTGGAACCAAAATCTTTTGGCACTCTTCCGCAATATTCTGTATTGTTAACTTTAAATCCTGTTCAAGTTTAGTAAAAATCCGAGAGCGTATTTCAACATCGTTGCATGATGTTAAAAATTTAATGAAGATTAGATTTTTAAATCTGGCTGGGATAATTCATCCAGTTTCTCGCACTTGCGGTTGATTTTACCATGATATGTGAGAAAATCTTCATCTTCGAGAAGTAAAATCTTTTCACCCATATTCTTTAATAAAATTGACACAGTTTCGTGAAATGATACTTTTTCTTGAGTATTAAAAATAGAAATTCTGGTATTTTTCATGTTCAGCGAGACACAATCTTCTTAACAGAATAGGTACCTTCTTTTAATCTAACCTATTTTGACATTCTTCTCTGAAAATGATCTCGTACATTCTGAAGTACAATATGCATGTAATATTTTCTTCTGAGATATAGTTAAAATCACAGACTGGCTAATAATGAATTTGGCGTATTGTCATTTCTTTGCATTTCCAGGATTACCTGTGCCTATCTTGATTTTTTTTAGAAATAGTGTCTACTAGAATTCTTGCTGTCGCTGAATCATTAACTTTAATTCTTCCATAGTGTACTACGTTCACACAATAATGAAGAAAAAAAAATTGTTAATTCGAATTTTCTGTTGCCACTGTTATGTCAGGCGAGAGAGGAAACCCTTTTTTTCTGTGTGTGTTCAAACCATCGTTGAACGATAATAAAACATTTAAAAAATATAAAGTCGCTTGAAGTCGACGTCGATTCGCTAAAACGAATATTATATGAAGTTAACTTATGGCTAGCAGTCGCGTAAATGTTCTCAGCATCAGTGTCATACCATTGGTCGAGTCCACGTCACACATTGCAGAGGTGTGTACATCTTGACAACATAAATTTTGTATTTTTGCTGTCTCTCCTAAATGCTGTTCTTCCATCCATTAACTCAAGACCACTAAGTATCTTTTGTCCTGTGAATATGTTATGAGGAAACACACCTATTCCTCAGATAATAGACTCTCCCTTCTATATTAATAAGAGTTAACAGGGAGTTAATGGCAGAAGTTCTTGGGAAGTTCATAGGAGTTCTTTAGAGTTCTATTGGAGTTCAGTAGTACTACTAGGCAGTTGATATTAGTCGGCAGTTAGCCGAATACTAAGGAGTCAGCTTTCAGTGAAAGATTACCAAGTTCCTAACATTTTGGGTGCGTTAAATCGATTAGCAAAGGACATAGCCCGATTATAACCTTCAGTGCAAAAACTGCTTCACAAGAGAATATCAGATTTTGCAAATCTTATTAAGTCTCTGAGAGATTGTCTAACACTCACTGCCGTACAGGAGGACATATATCAAGTTCAATTCTCTTTTCTTTACATCCAACGATATTTTCTGTCCTTTAATACTCTGCATAGCTTTTGGAAGGCATCTTTCGCTATTTTAATGTCCCTTCTAATTTCAGTGTCGCATTTTCCGTCTTATATTAGCACACATTCCTAGAAACAAGGTAAATATGAATCGGGAATTTAAATAAAAACGAGCATAATAGCCGATATAAAGAATAATGATATATATATATACATATATATATATATATATATATATATATATATATATATATATATATTGTTTGTATTTCTCCGTTGGGGATTTAACATGGATCTATTACTGTCTGTTAGTTTCATTTTTATCATCTGTTGAGGAGTCACCCCTTTTCCCACACTCTATGGATTCTTCCATGATATACAAACAATCCTTCCGACATAGAACGGGTTGTTGTTGTCAGTGTTGGTGTTTGTCAGAGCAGTTGAACCGCCGCTCGTTGATCAGAAAGAATATAGATTATTAGCTGGACATTAGTATATATTTGATTCCTACTAACAAGTATTCCTGGATCTACTAACCGTGTACAGATTGTATATCTTTTATTTGATATACTTACATTTTTCCTCTCATATCTGTTTTTGTTATTATTATATTGTGTGGTTTTCTAAACAAGAATCCAAAACATCATCTCTTCTTCGAAGTTTTTCATTGTTTTCTTCTGACAATCGACATCTTCAATTCTTATAAATTAGAAGTAAGCTGATACGTGTCGATATTCAGTTGCTGTATTTTTATAAAATCCATATTGTTGGCAATTTTCTTTTGTTGGAATACTCAAGTCTGAGACACTCCAAGAAAAACGCAGAATTACTGGTTCGTATTGATTCCATTCATCAACCTTATTCAACGATTAAAACTTTTCAATAAAATTATTGATTTGTACTCATATTCACAAAAGTAGTAACTTGTGGTTTCAATTGAATATCAAGTGCAGTTGCAGAGTTTAACTGTGAATCGCCCGGGGCAGACCTTAAATTTGCTGCTCCTGCAGCAAAGAAATAAAACATTGCGTAGTGAATCCATCTTATGGCTCGTGAATTTCAATGCTTCCAAAACGAAGCGCTGCTATCTATTAACCACCACAGACAATCGCTCCTACCCTTCATTAGCAGGGATCAGTCTAGTCTCCCTGAAAGTAAAACATTGCGCCTCCTTGGGTTAACTCTCACAACAGACCTCAAATGGAATGACTATATAGAATCCATAGCTAAACCCACTGCTAAGAAGGTCGGTTCTTTGTTCAGGGCCAGGAAGTTTTGCCCGTCTGAAACTATCCTGCAAATATACAAATCTACCATCCGCCCGTGCATTGAATACTGCTGCCATATCTGGTCGAGTGCTCCTGCTATCCACCTAAGGGTTCTTGACAAAATCCAACGGAGAATCTGTCATGTGATCGATCCCGACTTGGCAGCTCAGATACAGTCATTTTCTCACCGGCGCTATGTGGCTTCCCTGTGTCTCTTCTATAAATACTTTCATGGTTCTGCTCAGATGAACGTAGCTCACTGGTACCCCCATACATGAATTTGCTCGAGCTACAAGATTAGCAACTAGGTCGCACCCTTTTACTGCGAAATCAATAAATTGTAAACGCAAATTCTACTCCACCAGCTTCTTTTCTCGCACTTCCTGCCTGTGGAATTCCCTTCCGTTTAATTGCTTTTCCGATAGTTACAATCTTCAAGAATTCAAATGTAAAGTCAGTAGTCATCTCTTATCTCACTAACTCCTCCCTCTCTCTCCCATGCTTCTTTCTTCGTCCACGCCATTCTCATCAGTATTCTCATCCTTACTCACACCCTGTAACATGTCACTCTTTTTAATAATTTGCCTCCTATGTAACCCCCTGCTCAACAGTGGCAGTAAAATGCCTTGCTTGGGGCGACACGATTATAATATATATATATATATATATATATATATATATATATATATATATATATATAAGATACAAGTCAGTCAGTTAAGTGCCATACGTGATACACGCTTAGGCGATCATGTCTCGAAAGAGACATGACTGACTAGGCAGAGCAGAAGGTTATCCCGCAGTAGGTTGCCATTGCTTTCTGCGGTAGACTGGTTGCCGACCAAGGCTACAGAACCCAGTCTGTCCTATTATTTAACCCATAATTGGAGGGAATAGACGGATTATTACCTTTCCCAAGGGTATTTGCGCGTAAGTGAATGCAAGGAATTCAACTGGAATTCGAACTCGGCTCCCCGATTTCTCGTTCCGAGCCGATATCTACTGCGCCACAAAAAAAGAAAAACGGTAAAATGTAAAATCAGTTATTAAAAATTGCCTGAAGAAACCACTCAAGGTAGCGAAATAACTCGTTTAAAAATGAAAAATATTCAAAAGTTCTACAATATAATTGTATAGAACACTTTCTAATACAAATGTGTACTGGTCTAACCCTATTAGGACCAAAAACTAAGTATTAAACAATCAATATATATATATAGATTAAAAATCTAACATGTTTCACTTTTATTAAAGCTTCTTCAGAGATGGAGATGAAAATTAAAAATAACAAAGAAACAATATCCTGGTATGTTGGGATTTAGTAAAACGAAGAACATTTTAGACAGAGATCTGTCAGTTAAGTGTCATACGTGATAAACGCCTAGACAAGAATGAATAGGTAGAAAATTTCCCCGTAGTAGGTTACCATTACTTTCTCTGGTAGACTGGTTGCCAACCAAGGATATAGGACCAAATTCATTATGCTATTTAACCCATAGCTGGAGGAAGAAGCGATGAAATCATACATTTCCCACTGGTATTTGCGCATCCAACGAATTTAACTAGAATTCGTACGCGGCTCTCCGATTTCTTGTTCCGAGCCGGTATCCTCTTCACCACGACGCACATAATTTGAGATACGTTTCCTATTTTGCTCTTATTTTCTTCTATCATCTTGTCGGATTCCAATCCGTATATTCAACTATTAACATACATAAGAGACGCAAAATAAAGATCACCAGACACGCGCAAAGGAACTTCTACCCAAGAAAATAGCTGAAATTTATGGTAACAACCAAGATCTGTCTCCCACGCACAGCGATGCGGCGGTATTAAATGTAGACACCTTGTGTTGGTTCACAGGCTTTACATTGTCAGCAATGTTAAAAAATACCCCGGTAAACCCCACTGGATAATATATATATATATATAAAAGTGTGAACATTGAAGTCACTCAGACTCTTTCATGTGGCCTGATGAATGCGCCTAAAATGAAACAATCTGTCGCCTCTGAGTGTTGACTTCAATGTTCATTCTTTCATATTTGCATACGCTCTATTTCTGATATTGAGCACTTTATCCTATAAATATAGCACACCTTAAAACTATATATATATATATATGTAGTCATCCGCATACAGATCTGTTTCACTGTATCACAGCTCATTAGTACGATTAGACAGCCGATTGCTTTTTACCTAGGATTGAAACCCGACCGAATTGGCGTCAATCGGCGATTCTACATATGAGCTATGGGCGCTCGGTAGAAGGAGGCAAACTTTTTAGCGTGCATATTATCATTATACACGCTCAATATATATATATATATATATATATATATATATATATATATATATATCCCTGGTTATCTCCCCCTCTTAAGGAAGAATTCCACACTGTCCACATGCATGGGCTGGGGATTTACGTCAGCGAACACCTCCCCATAGCTAGGGTGACTTCACTTGAATCTACTGACCACCAATATGTATGTCTCCGTCTGTCTCCCCTCAGTTCGGTTAGTTACCTATTCTTTCTGTACCGTTCTCCCTCCTCTCCTGACTGCTCCCTTCTAGATAGCATTACTGACAACATTGATAAGGATATTTCCTACCACCCATTCGCTCACATATTTGTATTCGGAGATTTCAACGCCCATCCCTCTGAGTGGCTTAAAGACTTTGTTACTGATCTAGCGGACATCCACGCCATGAACTTCGCTATTTCCCAATTCCTTACGCAAGTGGTGGACTTCCCCACTCGCTTCCCAAGCACCCCCTCTGGACACTCCTCACTACTAGATATATGTTTTACCTCTGCACCTGACGACTGTCAAGTCTCGCAGCTTTTCCCGCTCGGCAACTCCGACCATGCTGTTGTCTCTCTCAGTTTTTATTTCCACTCTCACTCCCCCCAGGAGCCTCCTACCTATAGGACCTCCTACCGCGACCAAAAAGATGACTGGGGTGCACTTCGCGAATTCCTCTGCGACGTCCCTTGGGGAAAAGTGTTCGATCTCCCAGTTGATGACTGTGCCTCTGAGGTCTCGTCATTGGTGAAAGCTGGCATTGATGCCTTCATACTCTCCCAAAAAGTTTTGCCTAAAACCTCATTCTTCTCCGTGGTTCTCTCCTGCCTGTTAGTCCGCCATTGCCCAAAGGAACCATTACTTCCGTCTATTCTGGAGACAGTCATCTGATCACAATAGGCGTCTATTCACGTCTGCTCGCAATGAGTGCAAGAGAATCCTGAATGACGTCAAACGGTTGTTCACTAAGAGAATGCGACAGCGCATAACTGACCGCAAGTTCGGCTCCAAGGACTATTGGCGGATATGCAAACGGGTGCTGAACAACTGCAAATCCTCTATACCTCCTTTAATCCATGAATTTGAGGTTCTCACGTCATCTGCGAACAAAGCTGAGTGCTTTGCCCGCAGATTCTCATCCAACTCCACATTTAACTCATCTGGAGTATGCTCTCCCGACTTCCCTATTAGAACTGAGGCCAAACTGCACGACGTATATATTACCCCGAAGGTAGTATCCTCAGTAATTTCATAAGGTGTGCGGTGACGACGAAATCCCGGTGACAGTCCTTAAGAGGTGCGCTCATGAACTCTCCCCTGTCCTCTCTAAACTGTTTAACTACTGCCTTTCTGTTTCCTGTTTTCCTGCATGCTGGAAGTTCTCTTCAGTCGTTCCTGTATTTAAGAATTGTGGTAAACCCTCGGACCCATCCAACTATCGCCCTATCAGTCTTCTACCGATATTCGGGAAAGTGTTCGAGGCCATAATCAATGCTGAAATAGTTCAACATCTTACTGCCCACAAACTCTTCTCTGACAGGTAATATGGCTTCCGCTTTGCCAGGTCCAATGCCGATATGCTAACAACCGTTACGGAGTACATGTTCCAGATCGTCGATGAGTCAGGTGAGGCTCGTGCGGTTGCTCTGGACATCTCCAAGGCTTTTGACAGGGTCTGGTACTCTGGCACTCTGGCCTTCTTTGCAAGCAACGGCGTTACGGCATTACCGGGTGCCTGCTTGACCTAATCCAGTCTTTTTTAAACAACCGCAAAATGAAGGTCATTTTGAACGGGCATGCCTCTTCCTCCTACAGCATGAATGCCGGTGTCCCCCAGGGCTCTATCCTGGGCCCGACGCTCTTCCTTATTTTCATCAACGACCTCCCAGATGAGATCAAGTCCCAAGTAGGCATCTACGCAGATGACACTACAATATACTCCCGCATCAGAAAGAAACCTGTCGTGGTAGACAGACATAATCTCGCTGCTGACCTTGAACGGGATCTACACTCTGTGGTGAATTGGGACAAGAAGTGGCTTGTCAATTTCAATGCGCCTAAGACCAAGCTGTTGTCTGTCAACCATCACAGGCAACCTCTCCTGTCTCCCTAAAGCATGGAACAAGCGATTCTCTCTGAGTGCAATACACTACGCCTCCTCGGCCTTACCCTCTCTTCTGACCTCAAATGGAACCGCTACATCGAATCCATAGCTAAATCCACTGCTAAGAAGGTTGGGTCACTGTGTCGATCCAGTATGTTTTTTCCGCCCTGCATATATACAAGTTTACCATTCGACCGTGCATAGAGTACTGCTGCCATTTATGGTCAGGCGCCCCTGCCGTTCACCTCAGTGTCCTCGACAGGCTCCAAAGGAGAGTCAGTAAATTGATAGGTGCTGACTTAGCGGCTCGACTACAGCTAATACTTTCATGGCTTCTGCTCAGACGAACTCAAGGCACTGGTGCGTCCTCAACAGGTGCTTACTCGTGCAACCAGAGTTGCAACTGGGTCCCACCCATTCACAGTTAAGTTAGCCAGGTGCAGACGACAATTCTACTCCTGCAGCTTCTTCTCTCGCACTTCACGCTTGTGGAACTCGCTCCCATATTCTTGCTTTCCTGACGGCTACAACCTCCAGAAATGTAAATGCAATGTCAATACTCATCTACTAACCACTTGACTCTAGCCCTTCCCCCACCCCGTATATCCACCCTTGAAACTGTCATCACACCTGCATTCTCATCTTTATATTGCTCCTTTCTCATTGCTTTGTACTCCTCTTCTCTCTCTTCTAATTAATCTTCTTTCAATTATGTAGCCCCCCGCACACCAGTGACATTTCCGCCTTGCTCGTGGTGAAATGATTATATATATATGTATGTATGTATGTATGTATATTAGCAGTATAGCCCGGCGTTGTTCGGGTGTAATGAAACCTTTAAAACTAATCCATGGTCCTGGAGCTCAGACTCTTTGAACGTTGGCACGAAAGACTAAAAAGCAAAAGTTATTTCCAGTTAAAGCGAAACCGTAGACTGAAAGAAAAATGAATGGATGTAAGTCAACTTTTGATTTCTGGTATCGGTATCAAATAAGTTTTTTTCATCGTAAACTGAATTTGAAGGCTAAATAAGTCCTCTGAGTAAATGGTATCATGGCTGAGACTAAGAACTACAATTATACCTATTTAGAGCCAAACCCAAAGCAAAAAATAAATAAAAGGGCTAAAAAAAAGTACAGATATACAGGCAGATAAACAGATACACACACACAAGCATTATTGCCTTATATATATATATATATATATATATATATATATATATATATATATATATATTATCAATTTTCTGCACTATTGTAAGAACTGCAACCTTGAAGTGTATCAAATTTGATTAAAATCGAACCACTCCTTCTATAACCCGATTTTTTCGATTATCGATTTTCAATATTTATCGGTGGTACCTAGACACAAAACCTAGCTAAGAATACTCGCAGACGCTTATAGTACAACTGTGTAAATTTTCAAGAAAATGGATTCAGCCGTTTCGGAATCTATAGGTAACGAACACACAGACACAGACACACACACATATTTTATATTAGTTTATATATATATATATGTGTGTGTGTGTGTGTGTGTGTGTGTGTGTGTGTGTGTGTGTGTGTGTGTGTGTGTGTTCAACATGATTATCGCTTAAAATACATATGACATAGTTTAAGTTACTCGAAACGAAAGGGATCCTTCAACTGCGCGTAGTGTTCCATCATTTAAACTCCTTTTATTTGAATACATCTTTACAGGAAACACAAAATTTACCCAAACATACGTGTCACCAGGGACAGATCGGCCCCCTCTAGCTACGCTAGTGAACATGTGACAGCAAGTCTTCTTGATATACCAGCGCTTACCATCGTATTCTCGCTGTCATTTGGGTGGTTTCAGTTCTTGATACACGTTTGGGCGATCATAGCTCTTTCAATTCATGACTGACCACGTAGAAGATTTTTCAGCACTAGGCTGCCGCTTCTTTTTACCGTCTGTCCTGCTATTCAAATATAACAAGTGTATTACCACGTAAGGGCATTTAATGAACCCACTGGAAATCGAACTCGGCTCTCCGATTTCTCATTGAAAGTTAATTTCAATTTCCACAATTTTACCAATTATCTTAAAAGATTTAACTATTTTCACTAGATTGATTTCTTTCTTTCAGTTGTTCTACTGTGTGGTCTTCTGAGGCCAGGACACATATTATTTGAAAAATACATATTCCACTTCTTAATGATTTTATTTTACTGGTCTTCTGATCTGCAGGGAGTGATCACTTTGAATTTTAAAATTCCAGGTCATTATTATTATTATTATTATTATTATTATTATTATTATTATTATGTGTAGTATTATCTTGACAAGTGCCTTCCACTGTAGGCTAGATATCTACGGACATTGGGAACGTTTTGTTTAGATGGGTTTTGTGTATGTCCCGCGCCAAGTAGTCTTTTGCATCTCTGAAAAGCTGATGTGGCCAGGAATTTAACTTACACAGGACAATTTCGCTAGAAACAAAGAAGAGAGTACTGGATTGCTATTTGATGTCAGTTCTTCAATATGGCAGTGCATGCTGGACAATATCATCAATGATGAAAGAGAGACTTGAAGCAACTGAAATGTGTTTCTACAGAAGGAGGCTGCGGATATGATGATGCAATATGGTAGTGAATGCTGGACAATATCTTCAAAGATGAAGGAAAAACTTGAAGCAGCTGAAAGGTGATTCTACAAAAGCATACTGGATATAAAATGGGGGATCAGTTCCATATTACAATCAATATATAAACTAACCCCTCACTTTGTGATCACAGCAGTTTCTATACATTTATATTCCTGAGATCCAAAAGCACAAGCCCAGAAGTTGAGTAAAGTATTAAGAAACAGGAAAATTTCGCTAGAAACAAAGAAGAGAGTACTGGATTGCTGTGTGGTGTCAGTCCTTCAATATGGCAATGAATGCTGGAAAATATCATCAAAAATGAAAGAAAAACTTGAAGCAGCTGAAATATGGTTCGATAGAAGGATGCTGCGGATATCATGGATGGTACTTGTGAGCAATGATGAGGTTTTAGAAAAGATGGAAACGAAAAGAAAATTATTACTGAGCATTAGGAAGAGACAGCTAAAGTTCCTGGGACATGCAATTGAGGAAGGAGGGCTTGGAGAACCTGATACTAAAAGGCCAGAAAAACAGACAGGGAAAAGCAGCAGATAACATATTTGAATGAAATGATCAGGTGGATTACGGAACGAGGGTTGCATAGCGTGCTAAGAGCCACCAGTAATAGGGCAACGTGGAAAGCCATGATCGTCCACATCCTTAAAAACAGGGCACATAGCAGAGGAAGAATTTTCAGCACCCTTTTGATCATACCCAACACACCTATCATGATAGGGATAATCGTAGTTTTAAGTTTTCATATTTTGGTTACTTCGATTCGCAGGTCCTTGTAATTTGATACCGTCTGAAATACGTTTTTATAAATATTGGAATCATATATGTGATAAATACGTCATTATTGTTATTATTATGTCATTTTTCATCATATTTCGATTTCTGCTTTGGTCTCACTACCAACCAAGTCTGCGGTGAGACCTAAGGCAGGTAGTGGCGTGTTGTTATGGCTCCATTTCATGTTTTTCTATCTTCCCTATCATCCCCAGCATTACATAGATAAAGTTTTCCTTAGTGTGTGGGCTGTACTTAATAAGACAATTTTTTGTATATCTCTTAAGCTGGGGTTTCCAGGATTCTTTCAATGTGTTGTTTTGTTCCATTTTTTATCATTCCACGTGCACCTACTATCACTGGCACAACTCTTGTTTTCAATTTCCACACTTTTTTCTATTTCAATTTCCAGGTCTTTATATTTTGACAGTTTTTCAAATTCCTTGATTGCTATGTTACAATCCGCTGGACAAGCCATATCAATTAATAGACAAGTTTTCTCCTTCTGGTTTTTAACAATAATGTCTGGCCTGTTTGCTTCAATTTTTCTGTCTGTGTAGATGGTGTAATCCCATAGAATGGTTACATCTTCTATTTCTGTAACCGGTGCTGGGTGATGTTCATACCAGTGTTTGTTTACAGCTTTTCCATAATGTTTGCACATTGCCCAATGTAAATATTGCCCAACTCTATCGTGGCGATTTTTATATTCATTTGGGGCAAGCACAGAACAGCCTGAGATTAGGTGGTCTATTGTTTCTTGGTGTTTATCACAAAACCTGCATTTTGGATCCATATTATTATGCATAATATTTGCCTGAAAGTTTCTCGTGAAAAGACTTTGGTCTTGCAAGAATAAAGCCTTCAGTTTCAGACTTTAATCCAGATGCACGTAACCATCGATGAGTATTAACTTTGTCAACATTGGATTTATTGGCACGTACTGGATATTGGCCATGCAGAGGTTTGTCTTGCCAGCGCTGTTTCATCTGTTCAAGGAGCTTTATCTTTGGCTTTCATTTTCATATTTTTTGCCGCAATAGTTGGTTCTTGGCTTCTGTTTTGCTTTTCTACAGAATCTACTAACTGTAAATCTTGTTTGTATTTACTGCCTTCTTTTATTATTGAATATTTTTTCTTTTCTTTCTTCATGTTGCCTTACTAATTGTATCATCCAATCCTTTGTTGTTTCTATGTATGTTAGTAAGCCAGTAGTTGTTGTCTTGTATGACAATTCCAGCTGAATAAGACCTCTTCCACCTTCTTTACGGGGTATGTATAGACGGTCTACATCAGCCTTTGGATGATGCATCTTATGCTTAGAAAGAAGCTTTCTTATTTTAGCATCCATTCGTCTGATGTCGTTTAGAGTCCAGTTTAAGATGTTAAAGCTATATTGGACAACTGGGATTGCAAGGCTATTAATGGCCATAACTCTGTTCTGTGAATTTAATTCAGTTTTTAATATCATTCGTAGCCTTCTATAGTACTCTTTACGCACTATTTCTTTCATTTTTTTATGGTTGAATGTTTTCGCTCTCATTTACACCTAGGTATTTATAAGCTTCTTCTTCTTCTTCTTCTTCTTCTTATTATTATTATTATTAAGTGTGCGTTGTGAAACAGGGAATATAGGCTCGGAACGAGAAATCTGAGAGCGGAGTTCGAATTCTAGTTGAATTCTTTGCATTCACTTACACGCAAATACCCTTGGGAAAGGTATTATTCCGACTCTTCCCTCCAGCTATGGGTCAAATAACAGGACTGATTAGGTTCTATAGCCTTGCTTAGCATCTACAGTGCAGCAGAAAGTAATGGTAATTGTCTGTGTGCAAATCTTCTGCCCAGTCAGTCATGTCTCATTCAAGACATGGTCGCCCAAGCTTGTGTCATGTATGGCACGTTACTGCCTGACTGACTGAAGTAGCGTGCCTTCATAATGATAACTATATAATAGTGACCATCCAATGCAAAGAAACCCACAAATCAACCTTCCCTTCTCTACAAGATATTGACCACGACATGAAACACTCAAGCATCACTACATAAAATGGCGGCTCACCGTCTACAGGACAAGAAAGAAAGGAAAAAAAAAGAAAGAAAGGCAGAGCCCCACGTGTTTGAATAACCCTGTTACGTTGATACATTATCAACTTTTAATGACAATTGGAAAATTTCAACGAACTCCGAAGCTAAGTACCTCAAAATTTGCCATTTTTATCCATGTTGAATACAATCGTACAACCAACTCTGTCAACTTGTTTTACGCTGTTGAATACATCTTCGTGTCTGACCATTGAATATGCACATTTTCTTTCTTGACTATTCATCAAATCCCAGAGTCCCATGCGTTTGAATAATTCCGATGTTAAATTATACGTCACTACATTAACAGCCTCTAATGAGAACAGCGGAATTTCAATGAACTGTACTCAACATCTAAACTACAAAACCTTTTAATGTTTGATTACTTTTCCTACTACAAGCTGCTAAGAACTTCTAATGTTTAAATTTGCAAAGATATTTTTCATTTTTTTTTCGTCTTGAATAACATGTTATTTTCTCATTCTTACGTTATTTTTACTGTGACCTTCGACATGCGAGGACAAACTAAACACACCTACTCTTAAGGCTTTTACACAAGATGTTTAACAACGAAATGAACAACTATTGGGGAGACACATTTCAACCTACGATGACAAAACAGCAACACAAAACGAAAACTACTATTTAGAAAAGCGACAACAGATACCACTTGTACTGAATTGTAAACTTATTCATATATTAAAGCAAATGGAAGGGAAATAATGTTGGTGTATGATAAATAGGTAGAAATATTCGAAGTTCAATGTACCCATCATGATCTCCACTGTGATGGAAAGATGTCCCACAAATAAATGATCACAATATGGTGGGAGGTTTTGAGAAAAGCCATCGATAATTTTCCAGATGGAGTTATTTTTTAATTCTTTCATGTTGCTTAACTCCGACAGTCTCCGATTTCGTGTGGTCTCAAGTATCTACATATCTCCCAAGTCGTCTTGGCTGCCTCCTCTTACAAATCTGAATAAAAAAAAAACATCTCAACGTCTGGCCGTGTTACTCACTTAATACTCTCGTTCGTAAGCAAAGATGCACAGTGCATCAGCTATCATATTGGCATGTCCAAATGTTTAATGTCAATATCATCCGTGATATTTACTGCAGCCCATCTTAATTCAACAAAAAAATATGTAAAGATTAACACTTTCAAACATTTAAGATCATTAGTCAAGAGAGCCATGTCTTGTTTTATTATCAGAGTATTTATTGTTATTATTTTGATGTTGGTGTTGTTGTTTACTTAGATATTGGTTGCATACTGTTATGTTGCCCTCCTACGAGGAATGAACTCTTCCTCTTGTGATTTCCTGCGTGACTTCCGGAGGACAGTTCACTAGAGCAGTTATCGGAAGCAGTGAACGAAGGCAGTTAACGAGAGCAGTTAAAGAGTAGCTAGTACGGCAGTTGACGGCAGCTACTAGTCAGTCAATAAGCAGCGTAATAATACCTTCGGACTTAGTTATTTCTAGTTACTTATTATTAACACTTCTTTGAATATCTTGTTTTATTGTTATACTAATAATAACAATATATTTTCTGCTAATATTTTATTTCTTTTTATTTTCTTTTTATGCTACCACTTAATTTCTAAACTAATGTTCAGGGAAAAATGTTTTCATGTCATTATTTTTTGTTTGTTTTAGAATCCAACCGTTGGAAAAGCATTCGTGAAGAACATTGAATTGACTATGTTAATGACTGCCAAGAAAACATTCATGACACCACACCTTGTGATAATAATGAAGTAAAATTGAAATAAGTAAATAATTTGATTTAGTCATTAAACAACTGCAATCAAAATTCTAATTTCATCTCAGACGAGTATAATGAGTAAGATAATTGAATCATTTCTCCGGTGACAAATTTGAATTGATCACAAGTGTTAATCACTTAACTGTTCAAAGATTTCAAAGACATTTTTCAGCAAAGCAAATTTAACGAAACATGGCCAAACATAAAGTCGCCATTTTTTAAAACAGTTGATTCATGAGTACAAAGGTTGGTTCCCTTTGTAGGACCAAGGAGTTTTTCTCGTCTCAACCCATCTTACACATATATAAATCTACCATCCGCCCGTGCAGTGAATACTGCTGTAACATCTGGTCGGGTGCTCCTGCTAGTCATCTCGGGCTTCTTGAAATAATCCAACGAATAATTTGTAATGTAATTGATCCAGACCTGGTAGCTAAACTCCAGTCACTTTCTCACCGACGTAAAGTGGATTCCCTCTGTCTCCTCTACAAATATTTTCACAGCTTCTGCTCTGACGAACTTAGCTCCCTGGTGCTCCTAATGCATGAATTTACTCGGGCTACTAAATTAGCGTCTAGGTCCCACTCTTTTACAATGAAATCAATCTAATGTAAGTGCAACTTTTACTGCCTCAGCTTCTTTGCTCGCACTTTCCGCTTGTGGAATTCGCTTTCGTGTACTTGTTTTCCTGAAAGCTACAATCGCTAAGAATTTAAATGCAAAGTCAACTGCCATCTCTTATCTTCTTGACTCGCATCTTTTCCCTGATAACCCTTGCATCATGTTCTTCTTCCTTTCCACTTCACTCTCTTGCAGTTCTTTTCACACCAGTGTTCTTATCCTTTTGTTTTTCATTCTCTGACACCCCTGTAACCTGTTTCTCTTTCTCACCACTCACCTCTTCTGTAAACCCCTCTGCACACCAGTGGCAGTTCTGCTTTGCCTGGGGTGAAATGATTTAAAAAAAATCAAAAGCAAAAACACGGATAATCTGAAATCACACTTCATATTTCACCAAAATTAAATATAGAAATGTTAACCTGTTGAAAAGATGAGAACACAATTCCCAGCAGTCACGTGCGTTGTCTTTCTGGATTTTTTTTTTTTTTGTTTTGCAGGGGGTTACAAGATTTTGTTTGTTTGTTTGTTTGTTTGTTTGTTTGTTTGTTTGTTTGTTTCGAAGTTTAACGACCTATCAATCCTTATGGGATCATTTCAAGGTCATAACCAATAATTTTTGGGTAAGGTTATTTTATTTTTACAACATTTTTCTTTTCGAGTATCAAGATTCATTGGGATTTGTTTTTAAGGGCAGGGTCCCCAAGTCCTACCCTTGTTATTTAACCCATAACTGGAGGGAAGAGACGGATTAATACCTTTCCCAAGGGTATCAGTGCTTAAGTGAATGCAGGGTATTCAACTGGAATTCGAACTCGGCTCACCGATTTCTCTTTCCGAGCCGACATCCACTGCACCACAACGCACATCGTCACGAAACGCTTACGGCACCTGGTATTCCCAAGCGGTCACCCGTCTAAGTACTGACCAGGTTCAACGTTGCTTAACTTCGGTGATCGAGCGAGAACCGGTGTATTCAACGTGATAGGCCGAAAGCCGGGTTAAAAGAGAGAAGAGAACCGATGATGGGGTCGGGAAGAGGATAAGGGAGAGATGTGAATCAAGGGAATGAAGATGGCAATTGACGTTGCACTCAAGTCCTTGGAGATTGTAGCTATCAGGGAAGCAAGTGTACGAAAGGGACCTCCAAATGCAGGAAGTTCGAGAAAAGAAACTGAAGAGAAGAACAGGAGGTTGAATTTGACCGGTCTTCACTGTAAAAGGGTGGGACCTTAGTTGCTCGTCTAGTAGCACGTGCAGATGAGTCACCAGGGAGATAAGCTCTTCAGAGCAGAAGCAGTGAAAATATTTGTGAAAAAAGACAGAGGAAAGCTTCATATCGGCGGTAAGTGGCTAAAGTCGAGCTGCCAAATCGAGGCCAATTACATTTCAGATCCTCCTTTAAATTTTATCGACCACCCCGAGGTGAATAGCAGGAGAAGAGAAAGATGGGAATCAAAGAGATAAAAGATGACAATTGACGTTGCACTTAAACTCTTGGTGATTTTAGCTATAACTATGTAAAATATTCAACAAAATGTATTATTTGGATTGATATACGTAATAACGTTGTAACGTGTGGACACACTTCTTGAAAAAGTGCACAGGATAAAAAATTATCAGGCTTTGACATATACTCAGAATCAGGAAAAAGCAGTTGAAATTTCTTGGGCATATAACGAGGAAAGGGATCTCGGAGAAGTAGATACTTACAGGGTACATGGATGGAAAGATGAACAGAAGTCAGCAGCGAGCCAACTACCTGATAAGGTTGTGTGAATAAGGAGAGTGGTTATAGAAGTTTCGCAAGCTGTGCATCAACTTCATGCAGTGTGCGAATCTTGTACTTGTTGATATACTATTATTCTCAACGTCCCTTTTGGTGATTACTCACGCAGTAACCTTTTAGGATTATATATACATATATATATATATATATATATATATATATATATATATATATATATACTTGTGTATTTCGATAGCAATATGAGAGACTTGAAGAAAATTTTCTTTCAGACAAGAGGAAGTGTCAAACTAACTCATACGTGTCATGCCCTTTTACTGGCTTATAAACGCGCATATTCACCCATGATTTCTCTCAATGCATACATTCATAACTGATTTCTTTCATTTTATTTAAAAAGACGCGTTGGAACACACGCTTAAGCAGACACAAGTTTGTATTTTTTCTTCTATATTTAATATTCATCCATTGCTTTATCACACGTGACACGTATCTGACCAATGAAACAATACCTCAATCACATACTGTCTCTTGGATTTTTAAATCATTCGTCTTTAATAAATCTCTGAAGAAGTTTGTTGTAAGTGAAACATGATAGATTAAAGACATTTTTTCCTACTTGTCCTTTTTTATTATTCTATTCATATATATATATATATATATATATATATATATATATATATAATTAATAATTTGAAATTACGACGAATATATGTTACACTTACTGTGTCTGAGATTCATTTGTATCATTCGTATTGACTAACTGACATTAGCAGTGAAAGCAAGCATTCACCCGTACACATGTGGCCAATATCAATGTAGGTATTAATGGTATGTTCGAAATAGCAATAAACTAGTATCACACTCCAATGAGTAATCCCTGGGAACAATGTAAATTTTATAAATAGGTGCGTTCGGGGGTGTATGTTGTGTATTCATATGTATGAGATAGAGGAAGATAAAAAGACAAGGAGAGAGAGAGAGAGAGAAAGAGAAAGAGAGAGAGAGAGGTAGGAATGCAGAATTTAAATACAGAATTTGAATACAAGTTTTTATTGTTATTGTGCAAACGACAACATCCACGTCTTGTATTTGAAACCGAATAATGTGTTATCCCCCACAAAATAAATGGATAACTCATTTATCCAAATGTACGTGATATAAACATAAGATATAAATGTCGCTTATCACATTTGTACATGGATAATCTTAATGTTCGCAGAATTTAACCTACACACTATTCTAAAATTAGTATATTTCAGTCTGTAAATCACAAACAAGGGGGTTCTCGCTCGATCACCGAAGTTAAGCAACGTTGAGCCTGTTCAGTACTTAGATGGGTGACCGCTTGAAATTACCAGGTGCTGTAAGCGTTTAGTGACGGATGTGCGTTGTGGTGCAATGGATCTCGACTCGGAAAGAGAAATCGGTGAGCCGAGTTCGAACTCCAGTTGAATACTCTGCATTCACTTAATCACTGGTACCCTTGGAAAAGACGGATTAATACCTTTCCCAAGGGTATTTTTGCGTAAATGGATTCAGCTGGAATTCGAACTCGGTTCCCCGATTTCTCGTTCCGAGCCGATATCCACTGCACCACAACACATATCCGCACTACAATATAAGATACGCAAATGGTGCAGTGCTGATAGGAAACTACAAAACTTCCTACAGAAGGTAGCTGAAGAAAACGGAAAAAAATTAAAAAAACTACATAAAAATAGAATGCATGGTTATCAATAAAAAACAGAGCCTAAAATGCCAACTACAGGCAGGAAATACTAAAATCAAGCAGGTACAGAAATTCTAATAATACCTGGTTCAAAGACGCATTTCAGTAGCTAAGCAGAGTACTGAAAGACAGGTAAATCTCATGAGAAATAAAGAAAAGCGTGCTGGAATGCTATGTGATATCTGTCCTTCTGTATGGAATTGATTGCTGAATGATCTCATAAAGGACAAAGGAGAGGCTTGAGGCAGCAGACATGTGGTTTTACAGAAAGATGATGAGGATTTCTTTGACTGAGCAGGTGTGCAACGATGAGGTGTTGGAAAGAATGCCAACGAGTAAAAAGAACTCATACTAAATATCAGGAAGTGACAAATGAGGTTCCTGGGACACGTAATGAGGAAAGAGGGCCTGGAGAACTTAATACTCACAGGTTGGATAAGGAAAGACAAGGGAAAGCAGCGCAAGACGTACTTGCTAGGTTTGAGCAAATGGAGTGCGGAGTGGGGCTTAGAAGAGATACCAAGAGAAAAAATATTGAGAGCGAGAAGAGACAGAGCCAAGAGAAAGTCCATGATCGCCTACGTCCTGGAAGAACACGGCACAAGAAGAAGAAGAAGAAGAAGAAGAATCTTCTAACAGTGGACGGTAGGTGCGACACTGAGTACCAAAGGCATATTGGCATGGCCAAATATGAATTTCAGGAGCTGAAAAGTATTTAGGGACAAGAAGATTTCGCTGGAAACGAAGAAGACAGTATTGGATTGTTATGTGATGTCTGTTCTCAGATTTGATAGTGAATGCTTGACAATCTCTTCAAAGATGAGAGACCTAACGCCACCGAAATGTAGATCTATAGAAGTATCCTAAAGACACAATGAACCGAACAAGTTTGCAGCAATGAGGTTTTGGAGAGGATTGAAACGAAAAGGTAACTAATACTTAACATCAGGAAAAGACGCCTGAAGTTTTTAAGACATGTAATGAGGGGATGTGCGTTGTGGTCCAGTGGATATCGACTCGGAACACGAAATCGGTAGAGCCGAGTTGAATTCCAGTTGAATTCGTTGCAATTATATACGCATAAATACCCTTGGGAAAGGTATTAATCCGTCTCTTCCTTCCAGTTATGGGTCAAATAACAGGACAGATTGGGTTCTATAGCCTTGGTCGGCAACCAGTCTACCGCAGAAAACAATGGTAACCTACTGCGGGATAATCTTCTGCCCAGTCAGTCATGTCTCTTTCGAGACATGATCGCCCAAGCGTGTTTCACGTATGGCACTTTAACTGACTGAATGAGGAAGGAAGGATTGAAGAATCTGATAATCACAAGTCCGATAGATGGAAAAGAGAGACAGAGGAAAGAAATGCGTAACATAACTGATATTCTTGAACAAATGGAACGCAGAATATGGTTTGACATTGGCAACAAGAGAAAGCGTGTGAAGAGCTACTAGGGAGATATGGAAGGCCATGATTGCCTACGTCCTGAAGTTACACGGTACATACAAGAAGAAATTTATTTTCTCACTGATAAACAGAGGATTATCAATTATACATACACAGAGGTATGATCTTCACAAGATAAGTACTTCATTATCCAAGAAACAACTTTGAGAAGTAAGATCACTCACTGCCAAAGCTAGGGGGTTTTGTTCAACCCTGAGTCTTTTATACGGGAATCTCACGCATTTTCCTACATTCCGACCACATAACAGATTTGGAAAACGCTTACCAATCAAGACGTTCAAGAGTAGTTATTGCTGGCCATCATATCAACTATTTGAAGACCAACGTTATTGCTGGCTCTCATATCAACTATTTAAGACCAACGTTATTGCTGGCTCTCATATCAACTATTTAAGACCAACGTTATTGCTGGCCATCATATCAACTATTTGAAGACCAACGTTATTGCTGGCTCTCATATCAACTATTTGAAGACCAACGTTATTGCTGGCTCTCATATCAACTACTTGAAGATCAACGTTTATTGCTGACCCTCATATCAACTATTTGAAAACCAATGTTTATTGCTGGCCCTCATATCAACTATTTCAATATCAACGATTATTGCTGGCCTTCATATCAACTATTTGAAAACCGACTTTTATTGCTGACCCTCGTATTACCTATTTGATGAGCAACGTTTATTGTTGGCCCTTATATAACCTATTTGAAGACCAACGTTTATTGTTGGCCCTCATATTAACTATTTGAAGACCAACGTTTATGTACGTCAAGAAACACTGAGTGCTTCTACAGACAGTAGGTTTCGTAGAAAATATTTATTGGAAAAACATAATATTGCTTTGTTACTATGTTTCACGATCACCTGCTCGATATAATTTGTTTTACTGAAATACTATTGTATTTTTCATTATTATTTTTTTTATTTTATAAGCGTTTCACCCCGAGCAAGGCATGTCACTGCCACGACTGTGCAGGGGGCTACGTAGAGTGGAGAAAGGCTGATTAAATATAGGAAATAACAGAGGGTGGGTGATAGGCGGGTGAGGATACCGAGAATGAGGGTTGGGTAGATGAGAGTGTTGTGAGAATAGTTGGGAGTTAGTGTGATAGGAGGTGTCTATTGACCCTACATTTAAACACCTGGAGATTGTAACTGTCGGGAAAGCAGACTTGTGGAAGGGAGTTCCACAGGCGGGAAGCGCGAGAAAAGAAGCTGTTGGAGTAGAATTTACGGTTACATCTTATTTGTTTAACTGTAAAAGGGTGGGACCTAGTTGCTAATCTAGTATCTCGTGTAAATTCGTGCTTGGGCGGCACCAGTGATCTAAGCTCATCGGAGCAGAAGCCATGAAAGTACTTGTAGAAGAGGCACAGGGAAGCTACATCACGCCGGTGTGAGAGCGGCTGCAGCCGGTCTGCCAAGTCAGTATCAACCACGTTACAGATCCTCCTTTGTATTTTGTCAAGAAGCCCAAGGAGAGCAGCAGGGGCACCCGACCAGATATGGCAGCAATATTCAATACACGGGCGGATGGTAGATTTGTATATGTGCAGAATAGTTTCAGGTGGGAAAAATTTCCGGGCCCTGCACAGGGAGCCCACTTTCATAGCAGCAGATTTGGCAATGGATTCAATATAGTCATTCCATTTGAGGTCCGCCGAGAGTGTAAGGCCAAGGAGGCGTAGTATTTTACTCTCTGGGAGGCTAGCCTGTCCCATGCTAATGGTAGGTAGATGCGATTGTCTATGGTGGTTAGTTGATAACAGCTTTGTTTTGGAGGCATTGAAATTGACCACCCCTTTCCCACCCGGCTTTTTGTTGTGTGGTGAATGGTAATAAGAGCAAGGTTTGACATTTGTTCCGCAGTGATATTTGTTAGTTCCTTGTTTCTTGACAATCTGGTTTTCCAGCCCGAGTTTATAGCTCGGGCCACGGTAAAGTAGCGTTTCTCGCGCGAAACACCGGAAAAACAGTTGTCCGGTGTTCGGCCACTTTGTGGCAATGGCCACAGATGGGCCGGTGGAAGTCGTTCCCCCCACCACGGCGTCGGTGGGAGGAAAGGAGGGTGACTGGCAATTACCGCCACGGGAGTCACCCTCCGTAGAAGTACCAGCAGAAGGACCCGGACCGGTACCAGCGGCAGTGCCAGCCTCCCCCAAACCTTCTACCTCTGGCTGGAAAGGAGGAAAGGTGCAAATAAAGGGGGAGGAGTATTATGACAGCCTGAAGGAAAAATATGCAAGCTACATTTCTGGCACGGAGCTATTATCGGTGCCAGAGAAGTTGGCAGATGTCGAAGCAAGGATAATATCCCTCATCTCCAAAGACCGCAAAACACAAAAGGTTGTGGGGGTCAACAGGGATAGCTTGGAAGAGGCCATCCAGGCCCTGAACATTAGAGCGAAGGCAGTGGCGAGGAGGAGCAATGCAACGTGGGATGTCCTGCTGGGCACGCCCGAAGAGGCCAAGAAGTTGACTGGAGTGGTCCTGGAGACCAAGAATCTCATGTTCCTGACAGAGTACATGGGGATGCGGAAGTTAAAGGTAACACTGCACGGCGTCCCCATGGATATCTCCGAGGACCACGTCGGCGCCTTTTTCGCGAGATTTGGGAAGGTTGCCGAGGTCTCTTCGGGCCGTTCTAAGGCGGGTTTCCTGAACGGTGACATGACCCTGCAGATGACCCTTTCCAAGAAGCAAATTGAAGAAATTCCAAACATCCTCACCTGCAGGAAACGAGCCATTTTTGTCATCGTTGAGGGCAGGAAACCTTGCTGTTGGGTCTGTGGGGCGGCGGAGCACGTCGCCAAGGCGTGCCCGACAAAGAATCCGGCCCCGAAGACCCAACCAACCAAGCAGCAGGACAAACCCACAGGAGGAAAGGAAGCAGCGTCACCAGCACCAGCACCAGCGCCACCAACACCAGCTCTAGGAGCGAACAAGGAGGGCGATTGGCAGGTGGTGGCGAGGAAGAAGACCAAAACGCCTTCTCCTTCGAAGGTGCCGTCACCTGCCAAGGCTCCTTCAAAGCCAAAAGAGCCGACAGTGGAAAAGTCGCCCTCCAAACAGGGGAAGGGGAAGAAATCCCCCCCCAAAACCAGAAGTGGTAGAGGAAGACATGGAGACGGAAAGATCAGCGTCCCTGAAGCGTGGTAGGGAAGAGGAGGAGGAACGCCACGAAGCCAGCAAGAGTCGAAGAAGAAGCAGAAGCAGGGAAAAAAAATTCCTGCAAAATGTTCATCACTGCCGGTATCTCCGGAGAGACGTTCTTACGCTGATAAAGCAAGGAGCCTTCCCTCGTCCCCGCGGAAAGCTTCCCAGTCCCCAACCTTCAAATTGACCCCCTTAAAACAGGTGATTTTAACCCCCACTCCCACCCCTTCTCCTATGCCCACTCCCGCTCGGGCAAAAAGAAAAAGCCCTGCCCCGGGGGGAAGAGCTTATGAAAATTCCGGAGGACTTAACCGCAGAGTGGTCGTCACAAAGGCGGAAATTATTGAAGCCGCTACTGAGGTTAACCTCTGTTGACAATTTGTCCACGGATGACCCCAGGAACTTTTCCCAGGCCCCAGGAGTAATTACCCTCGTGAGAAACACCGGGGGTAACCTGCGGGTCTGGGACCACATCAGTGAAGTTAAAAGACTGTATCCAAAGCTGAGAATGGTTCAGGAGAATACTCCTGAACTCAAAAAAATGTCTAAGAATTGTGCGGGGAGGTTCCCTGTTTTACTCCACCCCTGTCTGTATAGGGTGGTAAAACTAACTTACCCCACGGACGTCGGCGGGATTGTCCTAGACGGGCGGATTACGTCCGATGTAGGAACGGGTTCCCCTAGGACAGTCCGTCGGGGTCCTTTCTGCTAAAGATTTCCGTCCCGTATGCAATTAGAGAGCCTTTGTTGCCTGTTTTTTCTTTTTTCTTTTTCAGGTTTAAAAGATGTCTATTAAGATAGCCAGCTTGAATGCGAAGGGCCTGAGGGATCGGGGTAAGGCGGCTCGCCTGCTTCGTGACCTCTTGTCCTTCGGCGTGGATGTGGCCGCGATCCAAGAGACTCACTTTGTTTGCGAAGTCGACTCTTGTGTGCTGTCTAACGACTTTGTCGTCTATTCAGCATATGGGAGCCGGCAAGCCAGAGGTGTTTCTTTGCTGGTCAAGCGTACCCTGGACGCGAGGGTTGACCTTGTCCATGTCGGTGCCGAGGGCCGGCTGATCGTGGCCGATATTGCAGTGAAAAGCAGATTGTTCCGGCTGATTGTGGTTTATGCGCCCAATAAGCAAGGTGAGCGTGTCTCTTTCTTTCGGCTGTTGGAGCCCTTTATGGTGCATTCATCACGGCTAATCTTAGTTGGGGACTGGAATGCCATCCTAACCCCCAAATGGGATAGAGGGAGGGGCGCTAGCGGGAGGAATGATGATCGTAGCCTGGTTGATCTGATCGACGAATTTGGTCTCGTCGATAGATACCGGGTCGATCATCCGGAAGGGAGTATGTGGACGTGGGCGCTTAATTGGCCTTCTACCCGGGTATCTGCGTACCTGGATAGGATGTTAGTGAGAGTGGCCGACATAGACTTCTTAGAATGTCCAACGTTCCACTGGCTAGGCTACACGGACCACAAACTCGTTTGTGCCCGTGTGGTGTTAGACTTTAGGCCTAGGTTGGCTGGTTATTGGAAGTTCAATCAGTCCTTACTGGACAGGCGGGACTTTCGTGACCAGCTGACAAAACTAGTTCAGCGGGCGTTAATTGGGCGAGTCATTGGGAATAAGTGGTGGGTTAACCTTAAGGACTCCATTAGGTCTTTTGCCACCAAATATAGCCAGCGGCTCAAACTAGATAAGGCTGCGGAGGCAAAGACACTTAGTGCTAATTTCGCCCGGGCGGAGGCTGGTGGGGATCCCCTAGAGATAGCCTTAGCCAGGGAGGCCCTGAGGCGCACGACTAGCGAGCGCTATATGGGTCAGGTAATTAGAGCTAAGTTAAGCAAGATGTCTTCCGAAGCTGTGAACATGGGCGCAGAACTGCGCAAGGAAGAAATTCGTCGGGCCGGCGATCGGTACATTCGAGAAGTGCGCGACCCGGAGGGGCATCTCCTTCGGTCCACCGACGACATGTGCGAGGCGTTCCGGCAGCATTTCGAACACCGGTTTACCAAGGAGCCTGGTCTCCGTGACGAGGAGTTTCGCAGCTATTTGGCTGACTTTCCCCGGCTTTTGCCGGCTGAAGCGGCTAGCTGCGAAGGGGAGATTACGGAGGACGAAGTCTACGCGGCTTTGAAGAAGACCGGCAGTGGCAAGTCGCCAGGTTTGGATGGTTTGCCCTATGAATTGTACTTGAGGATGTCGCACCTTTTTGTCCCGCTCTTGACTGTCGTGTTCAACCACTGGTTTCGGCAGGGGTCCATCCCCGGTCGGATCACCAGGGGCGTGATCACGCTGTTGGGAAAAGGCAAGAAGGTTGGGCGGGGATTAGATGATTACAGGCCCATAACTCTGCTAAACACAGAGTTAAAGATTTTGGCCAAGATCCTGACGAATCGCTTGCAGCTAGTTGCCGAGTCTCTGTTGGAACCGGATCAGACTTGTTCTGTGAAGGGACGAACAATTCAGAGCAACCTGCACTTGATTCGCACGATCGTAGAGGGTGTAGAAGACGACGAAGAGGCCGCGCTGATCAATTTGGATCAGTCCAAGGCATTTGATAGGATTGACCATGGCTACCTGGCTGCTGTCCTGCAGGCCGCCGGATTCAAACCCGACTTCAGCCGCTGGATTAGCCTTCTGTATCGCTCCCCCAAGGCTGTGGTACAGGTGAACGGGAAGCTGTCGAGCGCTTTCGCGCTGTCTAGGTCGGTCCGACAGGGTTGTCCACTGTCGCCTCTCCTTTACGTCCTGGCGTTGGAGCCTCTCCTTCGCCGGCTAAGGGACGAGACGTGCAGTCCGGTCCTGCGTGGAATTGCTGTCCCTGGTGGAGCTCGAGCCAGGGTTTCCGCGTACGCCGATGACGTAACGACCTTTGTGTCCTCCCGCAGGGACATAAGGGCGGTACAGAAGGCGCTTGAACGGTACGAACAGGTAACAGGGGCCAGAATTAACCGCGACAAGTCGTCCGGCTTGCGGTTAGGTGCCTGGAAGGGTGTTTCCCTCCCGGGGCCCTTCGACTGGACGGACGGGCCGGTCAAGCTCCTCGGAGTTTGGTTCGGTCCGGACTTACAGTTGGAGAAAAACTGGTCAGAAGTACAGGCAAAGGTCGGCGCGTCGGTCGAGATTTGGCGTCGACGGAGTCTCTCCGTGAAGGGTCTGGCGGAGGTGTGTAATACATACCTCTTTCCCAGAATCCTTTACCGGCTGTCTGTACTTCCCCTTTGTGACGATCATGAGAAGGCGCTCGAGCGTTTGCTATTCTCCTGTCTTTGGAGAGGACGCAAACACATGGTCGACAAAGGAGTCTGTTGCCTCCGTCCGTGTCAAGGGGGTCTGGGGATGCCACACTTGAGGAGCCACGTGCTCGCTTCGAGGTTGGCATTCCTCAGGCGCGCGTTGGAGGAAGATCGGTTGCTTGCGGGGGTAGTGAGGGACATGTTCCCTAGCCTCACTATCACTCCCCCGCTCCTAAGGACTAGCAATAGGCCTTGGGGGCGGCCGAAATTCCTACTCGAATGTCTGACGGCCCTTCGGGCCATTCCATGGTCCAGTGACCTTTCACGGCCTAGGAGAATCTTCTATCGGGGATTAGTGGAGGGCGCCGTGAAGGATGAACTGTGGAGTAAGCTTGGCATGTCGAGAGAGGAGTATCGCTCTCATTGGTCTTGGGCGCCAGGTGCGGATTGGCTCAACAACTCTGAGTTTTCTCTGACCTGGCGATTGGCTCGGAATGGTTTGTCTCTCAACGACAAGCGGTTCGCAATGGGCCTGGCGGATTTGCCAGATTGTGAACGTTGCGTCCTTGGAATTAAGGAGACGTCTGCGCACGCCTTCTTCCATTGTTCGCGCGTTCGCCCGTTGTGGGCGCGTGTTGGCGAGTTGACTGCTCGTATCGCGCCGCGGGAGCTTGTGCTCATTGATCGCGCATACGCTGTGGACAATGTGTCGCCCCCGTACTCTGGAGTGAAGCGGATGGTGTTTCTGTCGCTACTGGCCACGGCTAGAATGGTGATTTGGATGACGCGTCTGGAGGAAGTCTTGCGGGGAGGTCGTCTTTCGGATCAGGATCTAATCCGATATTTTGAGCACCAGCTCAAAATTAAGATTAGAACTGAACGGAAACGGCTGCACCCGACAGAGTTCAGCGAAAGGTGGGTATATGCGGCGAGCCTGGTTCGCGTGACCGGGGCTAGCCTTGATTTTCTCTTTTAGATCTGCTAGTTGCATCGGGGTGGATTCCTTTGGAACCCCTCCCGTGGTTAAGGTAGAAGTTCTTTTTTGTGCCTAGTTAATGTGAGTGAATGTGTTTGTCCTGGCCTGTTCCCGGCTCCATTACTTTTGTTATGATCCAGTTCGAGATTCCCATTGTCCATTGTTATTTTGTCCCGTTTTTATTCTCGGCTGGGTCAGCCTTATATATTCTCCAGTCCAATTTATTTTGTTCCCTGCTTCTCCATTCCCCTTAGAAAGAGAGCTGCTTGATTTTGTTCCTTTTAAGGCAGAATACAGTGGCCTCTTTAATTATGTGGGTGTGTTTGGGTCTTACTAACATTGTGTATATATATTCATTTGAAATTGTTTTTTGTTTTGGGGATTTTTTGTTTCTTCATTCCCCCTCCCCATCATGTCATTTCATGAATAAAGTTTTAAATTATTTTTGTAAGATATTGTATATATTGTAAAAATCAGAAATTTTTATGTACATTTGGGGTGTTTTTAGGTCCCCGGTATGATTTTGCGGTATTTTGGTGCTTGATAGGTATGAGTGTTGATGGACAAATTTTTATGGTGAATGAGAAAATTGTAACGTATGTATGGGTCGTGAATCTGATTAGCTAGGTATAAGATAGTTACGGAAGACCAACCCAAGTTTTTGTTCCCCCTCCCCATTGTTTGGCCTTGTGCCAGAATTTGTACTTTGTTGGCAAATAAATAAGGACCACCCCTTTCCCACCCGGCTTTTTGTTGTGTGGTGAATGGTAATAAGAGCAAGGTTTGACATTTGTTCCGCAGTGATATTTGTTAGTTCCTTGTTTCTTGACAATCTGGTTTTCCAGCCCGAGTTTATAGCTCGGGCCACGGTAAAGTAGCGTTTCTCGCGCGAAACACCGGAAAAACAGTTGTCCGGTGTTCGGCCACTTTGTGGCAATGGCCACAGATGGGCCGGTGGAAGTCGTTCCCCCCACCACGGCGTCGGTGGGAGGAAAGGAGGGTGACTGGCAATTACCGCCACGGGAGTCACCCTCCGTAGAAGTACCAGCAGAAGGACCCGGACCGGTACCAGCGGCAGTGCCAGCCTCCCCCAAACCTTCTACCTCTGGCTGGAAAGGAGGAAAGGTGCAAATAAAGGGGGAGGAGTATTATGACAGCCTGAAGGAAAAATATGCAAGCTACATTTCTGGCACGGAGCTATTATCGGTGCCAGAGAAGTTGGCAGATGTCGAAGCAAGGATAATATCCCTCATCTCCAAAGACCGCAAAACACAAAAGGTTGTGGGGGTCAACAGGGATAGCTTGGAAGAGGCCATCCAGGCCCTGAACATTAGAGCGAAGGCAGTGGCGAGGAGGAGCAATGCAACGTGGGATGTCCTGCTGGGCACGCCCGAAGAGGCCAAGAAGTTGACTGGAGTGGTCCTGGAGACCAAGAATCTCATGTTCCTGACAGAGTACATGGGGATGCGGAAGTTAAAGGTAACACTGCACGGCGTCCCCATGGATATCTCCGAGGACCACGTCGGCGCCTTTTTCGCGAGATTTGGGAAGGTTGCCGAGGTCTCTTCGGGCCGTTCTAAGGCGGGTTTCCTGAACGGTGACATGACCCTGCAGATGACCCTTTCCAAGAAGCAAATTGAAGAAATTCCAAACATCCTCACCTGCAGGAAACGAGCCATTTTTGTCATCGTTGAGGGCAGGAAACCTTGCTGTTGGGTCTGTGGGGCGGCGGAGCACGTCGCCAAGGCGTGCCCGACAAAGAATCCGGCCCCGAAGACCCAACCAACCAAGCAGCAGGACAAACCCACAGGAGGAAAGGAAGCAGCGTCACCAGCACCAGCACCAGCGCCACCAACACCAGCTCTAGGAGCGAACAAGGAGGGCGATTGGCAGGTGGTGGCGAGGAAGAAGACCAAAACGCCTTCTCCTTCGAAGGTGCCGTCACCTGCCAAGGCTCCTTCAAAGCCAAAAGAGCCGACAGTGGAAAAGTCGCCCTCCAAACAGGGGAAGGGGAAGAAATCCCCCCCAAAACCAGAAGTGGTAGAGGAAGACATGGAGACGGAAAGATCAGCGTCCCTGAAGCGTGGTAGGGAAGAGGAGGAGGAACGCCACGAAGCCAGCAAGAGTCGAAGAAGAAGCAGAAGCAGGGAAAAAAAAATTCCTGCAAAATGTTCATCACTGCCGGTATCTCCGGAGAGACGTTCTTACGCTGATAAAGCAAGGAGCCTTCCCTCGTCCCCGCGGAAAGCTTCCCAGTCCCCAACCTTCAAATTGACCCCCTTAAAACAGGTGATTTTAACCCCCACTCCCACCCCTTCTCCTATGCCCACTCCCGCTCGGGCAAAAAAGAAAAAAGCCCTGCCCCGGGGGGAAGAGCTTATGAAAATTCCGGAGGACTTAACCGCAGAGTGGTCGTCACAAAGGCGGAAATTATTGAAGCCGCTACTGAGGTTAACCTCTGTTGACAATTTGTCCACGGATGACCCCAGGAACTTTTCCCAGGCCCCAGGAGTAATTACCCTCGTGAGAAACACCGGGGGTAACCTGCGGGTCTGGGACCACATCAGTGAAGTTAAAAGACTGTATCCAAAGCTGAGAATGGTTCAGGAGAATACTCCTGAACTCAAAAAAATGTCTAAGAATTGTGCGGGGAGGTTCCCTGTTTTACTCCACCCCTGTCTGTATAGGGTGGTAAAACTAACTTACCCCACGGACGTCGGCGGGATTGTCCTAGACGGGCGGATTACGTCCGATGTAGGAACGGGTTCCCTAGGACAGTCCGTCGGGGTCCTTTCTGCTAAAGATTTCCGTCCCGTATGCAATTAGAGAGCCTTTGTTGCCTGTTTTTTCTTTTTTCTTTTTCAGGTTTAAAAGATGTCTATTAAGATAGCCAGCTTGAATGCGAAGGGCCTGAGGGATCGGGGTAAGGCGGCTCGCCTGCTTCGTGACCTCTTGTCCTTCGGCGTGGATGTGGCCGCGATCCAAGAGACTCACTTTGTTTGCGAAGTCGACTCTTGTGTGCTGTCTAACGACTTTGTCGTCTATTCAGCATATGGGAGCCGGCAAGCCAGAGGTGTTTCTTTGCTGGTCAAGCGTACCCTGGACGCGAGGGTTGACCTTGTCCATGTCGGTGCCGAGGGCCGGCTGATCGTGGCCGATATTGCAGTGAAAAGCAGATTGTTCCGGCTGATTGTGGTTTATGCGCCCAATAAGCAAGGTGAGCGTGTCTCTTTCTTTCGGCTGTTGGAGCCCTTTATGGTGCATTCATCACGGCTAATCTTAGTTGGGGACTGGAATGCCATCCTAACCCCCAAATGGGATAGAGGGAGGGGCGCTAGCGGGAGGAATGATGATCGTAGCCTGGTTGATCTGATCGACGAATTTGGTCTCGTCGATAGATACCGGGTCGATCATCCGGAAGGGAGTATGTGGACGTGGGCGCTTAATTGGCCTTCTACCCGGGTATCTGCGTACCTGGATAGGATGTTAGTGAGAGTGGCCGACATAGACTTCTTAGAATGTCCAACGTTCCACTGGCTAGGCTACACGGACCACAAACTCGTTTGTGCCCGTGTGGTGTTAGACTTTAGGCCTAGGTTGGCTGGTTATTGGAAGTTCAATCAGTCCTTACTGGACAGGCGGGACTTTCGTGACCAGCTGACAAAACTAGTTCAGCGGGCGTTAATTGGGCGAGTCATTGGGAATAAGTGGTGGGTTAACCTTAAGGACTCCATTAGGTCTTTTGCCACCAAATATAGCCAGCGGCTCAAACTAGATAAGGCTGCGGAGGCAAAGACACTTAGTGCTAATTTCGCCCGGGCGGAGGCTGGTGGGGATCCCCTAGAGATAGCCTTAGCCAGGGAGGCCCTGAGGCGCACGACTAGCGAGCGCTATATGGGTCAGGTAATTAGAGCTAAGTTAAGCAAGATGTCTTCCGAAGCTGTGAACATGGGCGCAGAACTGCGCAAGGAAGAAATTCGTCGGGCCGGCGATCGGTACATTCGAGAAGTGCGCGACCCGGAGGGGCATCTCCTTCGGTCCACCGACGACATGTGCGAGGCGTTCCGGCAGCATTTCGAACACCGGTTTACCAAGGAGCCTGGTCTCCGTGACGAGGAGTTTCGCAGCTATTTGGCTGACTTTCCCCGGCTTTTGCCGGCTGAAGCGGCTAGCTGCGAAGGGGAGATTACGGAGGACGAAGTCTACGCGGCTTTGAAGAAGACCGGCAGTGGCAAGTCGCCAGGTTTGGATGGTTTGCCCTATGAATTGTACTTGAGGATGTCGCACCTTTTTGTCCCGCTCTTGACTGTCGTGTTCAACCACTGGTTTCGGCAGGGGTCCATCCCCGGTCGGATCACCAGGGGCGTGATCACGCTGTTGGGAAAAGGCAAGAAGGTTGGGCGGGGATTAGATGATTACAGGCCCATAACTCTGCTAAACACAGAGTTAAAGATTTTGGCCAAGATCCTGACGAATCGCTTGCAGCTAGTTGCCGAGTCTCTGTTGGAACCGGATCAGACTTGTTCTGTGAAGGGACGAACAATTCAGAGCAACCTGCACTTGATTCGCACGATCGTAGAGGGTGTAGAAGACGACGAAGAGGCCGCGCTGATCAATTTGGATCAGTCCAAGGCATTTGATAGGATTGACCATGGCTACCTGGCTGCTGTCCTGCAGGCCGCCGGATTCAAACCCGACTTCAGCCGCTGGATTAGCCTTCTGTATCGCTCCCCCAAGGCTGTGGTACAGGTGAACGGGAAGCTGTCGAGCGCTTTCGCGCTGTCTAGGTCGGTCCGACAGGGTTGTCCACTGTCGCCTCTCCTTTACGTCCTGGCGTTGGAGCCTCTCCTTCGCCGGCTAAGGGACGAGACGTGCAGTCCGGTCCTGCGTGGAATTGCTGTCCCTGGTGGAGCTCGAGCCAGGGTTTCCGCGTACGCCGATGACGTAACGACCTTTGTGTCCTCCCGCAGGGACATAAGGGCGGTACAGAAGGCGCTTGAACGGTACGAACAGGTAACAGGGGCCAGAATTAACCGCGACAAGTCGTCCGGCTTGCGGTTAGGTGCCTGGAAGGGTGTTTCCCTCCCGGGGCCCTTCGACTGGACGGACGGGCCGGTCAAGCTCCTCGGAGTTTGGTTCGGTCCGGACTTACAGTTGGAGAAAAACTGGTCAGAAGTACAGGCAAAGGTCGGCGCGTCGGTCGAGATTTGGCGTCGACGGAGTCTCTCCGTGAAGGGTCTGGCGGAGGTGTGTAATACATACCTCTTTCCCAGAATGCTTTACCGGCTGTCTGTACTTCCCCTTTGTGACGATCATGAGAAGGCGCTCGAGCGTTTGCTATTCTCCTGTCTTTGGAGAGGACGCAAACACATGGTCGACAAAGGAGTCTGTTGCCTCCGTCCGTGTCAAGGGGGTCTGGGGATGCCACACTTGAGGAGCCACGTGCTCGCTTCGAGGTTGGCATTCCTCAGGCGCGCGTTGGAGGAAGATCGGTTGCTTGCGGGGGTAGTGAGGGACATGTTCCCTAGCCTCACTATCACTCCCCCGCTCCTAAGGACTAGCAATAGGCCTTGGGGGCGGCCGAAATTCCTACTCGAATGTCTGACGGCCCTTCGGGCCATTCCATGGTCCAGTGACCTTTCACGGCCTAGGAGAATCTTCTATCGGGGATTAGTGGAGGGCGCCGTGAAGGATGAACTGTGGAGTAAGCTTGGCATGTCGAGGGAGGAGTATCGCTCTCATTGGTCTTGGGCGCCAGGTGCGGATTGGCTCAACAACTCTGAGTTTTCTCTGACCTGGCGATTGGCTCGGAATGGTTTGTCTCTCAACGACAAGCGGTTCGCAATGGGCCTGGCGGATTTGCCAGATTGTGAACGTTGCGTCCTTGGAATTAAGGAGACGTCTGCGCACGCCTTCTTCCATTGTTCGCGCGTTCGCCCGTTGTGGGCGCGTGTTGGCGAGTTGACTGCTCGTATCGCGCCGCGGGAGCTTGTGCTCATTGATCGCGCATACGCTGTGGACAATGTGTCGCCCCCGTACTCTGGAGTGAAGCGGATGGTGTTTCTGTCGCTACTGGCCACGGCTAGAATGGTGATTTGGATGACGCGTCTGGAGGAAGTCTTGCGGGGAGGTCGTCTTTCGGATCAGGATCTAATCCGATATTTTGAGCACCAGCTCAAAATTAAGATTAGAACTGAACGGAAACGGCTGCACCCGACAGAGTTCAGCGAAAGGTGGGTATATGCGGCGAGCCTGGTTCGCGTGACCGGGGCTAGCCTTGATTTTCTCTTTTAGATCTGCTAGTTGCATCGGGGTGGATTCCTTTGGAACCCCTCCCGTGGTTAAGGTAGAAGTTCTTTTTTGTGCCTAGTTAATGTGAGTGAATGTGTTTGTCCTGGCCTGTTCCCGGCTCCATTGCTTTTGTTATGATCCAGTTCGAGATTCCCATTGTCCAAGTATTCTTTTGTCCCGTTTTCACTCTCGGCTGGGTCAGCCTTATACATTCTCCAGTCCAATTTATTTTGTTCCCTGCTTCTCCATTCCCCTTAGAAAGAGAGCTGCTTGATTTTGTTCTTTTTAAGGCAGAATACAGTGGCCTCTTTAATTACGTGGGTGTGTTTGGGTCTTACTAACCCATGTATATATATTCATTTGAAATTGTTTTTTGTTTTGGGGTTTTTTGTTTCTTCATTCCCCCTCCCCATCATGTCATTTCATGAATAAAGTTTTAAATTTATTTTTGTACACTATTGTAAATATTGTAAATACACAAATTTTTATGTACATTTGGGGCGTTTTTAGGTCCCTGGTATGTTACTGCGGTATTTTGGTGTATGATAGGTATGAGTGTTGATGGACAAATTTTTATGGTGAATGAGAAAATTGTAACGTATGTATGGGTCGTGAATCTGATTAGCTAGGTATAAGATAGTTACGGAAGACCAACCCAAGTTTTTGTTCCCCCTCCCCATTGTTTGGCCTTGTGACAGAATTTGTACTTTGTTGGCAAATAAATAAGGACCACCCCTTTCCCACCCGGCTTTTTGTTGTGTGGTGAATGGTAATAAGAGCAAGGTTTGACATTTGTTCCGCAGTGATATTTGTTAGTTCCTTGTTTCTTGACAATCTGGTTTTCCAGCCCGAGTTTATAGCTCGGGCCACGGTAAAGTAGCGTTTCTCGCGCGAAACACCGGAAAAACAGTTGTCCGGTGTTCGGCCACTTTGTGGCAATGGCCACAGATGGGCCGGTGGAAGTCGTTCCCCCCACCACGGCGTCGGTGGGAGGAAAGGAGGGTGACTGGCAATTACCGCCACGGGAGTCACCCTCCGTAGAAGTACCAGCAGAAGGACCCGGACCGGTACCAGCGGCAGTGCCAGCCTCCCCCAAACCTTCTACCTCTGGCTGGAAAGGAGGAAAGGTGCAAATAAAGGGGGAGGAGTATTATGACAGCCTGAAGGAAAAATATGCAAGCTACATTTCTGGCACGGAGCTATTATCGGTGCCAGAGAAGTTGGCAGATGTCGAAGCAAGGATAATATCCCTCATCTCCAAAGACCGCAAAACACAAAAGGTTGTGGGGGTCAACAGGGATAGCTTGGAAGAGGCCATCCAGGCCCTGAACATTAGAGCGAAGGCAGTGGCGAGGAGGAGCAATGCAACGTGGGATGTCCTGCTGGGCACGCCCGAAGAGGCCAAGAAGTTGACTGGAGTGGTCCTGGAGACCAAGAATCTCATGTTCCTGACAGAGTACATGGGGATGCGGAAGTTAAAGGTAACACTGCACGGCGTCCCCATGGATATCTCCGAGGACCACGTCGGCGCCTTTTTCGCGAGATTTGGGAAGGTTGCCGAGGTCTCTTCGGGCCGTTCTAAGGCGGGTTTCCTGAACGGTGACATGACCCTGCAGATGACCCTTTCCAAGAAGCAAATTGAAGAAATTCCAAACATCCTCACCTGCAGGAAACGAGCCATTTTTGTCATCGTTGAGGGCAGGAAACCTTGCTGTTGGGTCTGTGGGGCGGCGGAGCACGTCGCCAAGGCGTGCCCGACAAAGAATCCGGCCCCGAAGACCCAACCAACCAAGCAGCAGGACAAACCCACAGGAGGAAAGGAAGCAGCGTCACCAGCACCAGCACCAGCGCCACCAACACCAGCTCTAGGAGCGAACAAGGAGGGCGATTGGCAGGTGGTGGCGAGGAAGAAGACCAAAACGCCTTCTCCTTCGAAGGTGCCGTCACCTGCCAAGGCTCCTTCAAAGCCAAAAGAGCCGACAGTGGAAAAGTCGCCCTCCAAACAGGGGAAGGGGAAGAAATCCCCCCCAAAACCAGAAGTGGTAGAGGAAGACATGGAGACGGAAAGATCAGCGTCCCTGAAGCGTGGTAGGGAAGAGGAGGAGGAACGCCACGAAGCCAGCAAGAGTCGAAGAAGAAGCAGAAGCAGGGAAAAAAAAATTCCTGCAAAATGTTCATCACTGCCGGTATCTCCGGAGAGACGTTCTTACGCTGATAAAGCAAGGAGCCTTCCCTCGTCCCCGCGGAAAGCTTCCCAGTCCCCAACCTTCAAATTGACCCCCTTAAAACAGGTGATTTTAACCCCCACTCCCACCCCTTCTCCTATGCCCACTCCCGCTCGGGCAAAAAAGAAAAAAGCCCTGCCCCGGGGGGAAGAGCTTATGAAAATTCCGGAGGACTTAACCGCAGAGTGGTCGTCACAAAGGCGGAAATTATTGAAGCCGCTACTGAGGTTAACCTCTGTTGACAATTTGTCCACGGATGACCCCAGGAACTTTTCCCAGGCCCCAGGAGTAATTACCCTCGTGAGAAACACCGGGGGTAACCTGCGGGTCTGGGACCACATCAGTGAAGTTAAAAGACTGTATCCAAAGCTGAGAATGGTTCAGGAGAATACTCCTGAACTCAAAAAAATGTCTAAGAATTGTGCGGGGAGGTTCCCTGTTTTACTCCACCCCTGTCTGTATAGGGTGGTAAAACTAACTTACCCCACGGACGTCGGCGGGATTGTCCTAGACGGGCGGATTACGTCCGATGTAGGAACGGGTTCCCTAGGACAGTCCGTCGGGGTCCTTTCTGCTAAAGATTTCCGTCCCGTATGCAATTAGAGAGCCTTTGTTGCCTGTTTTTTCTTTTTTCTTTTTCAGGTTTAAAAGATGTCTATTAAGATAGCCAGCTTGAATGCGAAGGGCCTGAGGGATCGGGGTAAGGCGGCTCGCCTGCTTCGTGACCTCTTGTCCTTCGGCGTGGATGTGGCCGCGATCCAAGAGACTCACTTTGTTTGCGAAGTCGACTCTTGTGTGCTGTCTAACGACTTTGTCGTCTATTCAGCATATGGGAGCCGGCAAGCCAGAGGTGTTTCTTTGCTGGTCAAGCGTACCCTGGACGCGAGGGTTGACCTTGTCCATGTCGGTGCCGAGGGCCGGCTGATCGTGGCCGATATTGCAGTGAAAAGCAGATTGTTCCGGCTGATTGTGGTTTATGCGCCCAATAAGCAAGGTGAGCGTGTCTCTTTCTTTCGGCTGTTGGAGCCCTTTATGGTGCATTCATCACGGCTAATCTTAGTTGGGGACTGGAATGCCATCCTAACCCCCAAATGGGATAGAGGGAGGGGCGCTAGCGGGAGGAATGATGATCGTAGCCTGGTTGATCTGATCGACGAATTTGGTCTCGTCGATAGATACCGGGTCGATCATCCGGAAGGGAGTATGTGGACGTGGGCGCTTAATTGGCCTTCTACCCGGGTATCTGCGTACCTGGATAGGATGTTAGTGAGAGTGGCCGACATAGACTTCTTAGAATGTCCAACGTTCCACTGGCTAGGCTACACGGACCACAAACTCGTTTGTGCCCGTGTGGTGTTAGACTTTAGGCCTAGGTTGGCTGGTTATTGGAAGTTCAATCAGTCCTTACTGGACAGGCGGGACTTTCGTGACCAGCTGACAAAACTAGTTCAGCGGGCGTTAATTGGGCGAGTCATTGGGAATAAGTGGTGGGTTAACCTTAAGGACTCCATTAGGTCTTTTGCCACCAAATATAGCCAGCGGCTCAAACTAGATAAGGCTGCGGAGGCAAAGACACTTAGTGCTAATTTCGCCCGGGCGGAGGCTGGTGGGGATCCCCTAGAGATAGCCTTAGCCAGGGAGGCCCTGAGGCGCACGACTAGCGAGCGCTATATGGGTCAGGTAATTAGAGCTAAGTTAAGCAAGATGTCTTCCGAAGCTGTGAACATGGGCGCAGAACTGCGCAAGGAAGAAATTCGTCGGGCCGGCGATCGGTACATTCGAGAAGTGCGCGACCCGGAGGGGCATCTCCTTCGGTCCACCGACGACATGTGCGAGGCGTTCCGGCAGCATTTCGAACACCGGTTTACCAAGGAGCCTGGTCTCCGTGTCGAGGAGTTTCGCAGCTATTTGGCTGACTTTCCCCGGCTTTTGCCGGCTGAAGCGGCTAGCTGCGAAGGGGAGATTACGGAGGACGAAGTCTACGCGGCTTTGAAGAAGACCGGCAGTGGCAAGTCGCCAGGTTTGGATGGTTTGCCCTATGAATTGTACTTGAGGATGTCGCACCTTTTTGTCCCGCTCTTGACTGTCGTGTTCAACCACTGGTTTCGGCAGGGGTCCATCCCCGGTCGGATCACCAGGGGCGTGATCACGCTGTTGGGAAAAGGCAAGAAGGTTGGGCGGGGATTAGATGATTACAGGCCCATAACTCTGCTAAACACAGAGTTAAAGATTTTGGCCAAGATCCTGACGAATCGCTTGCAGCTAGTTGCCGAGTCTCTGTTGGAACCGGATCAGACTTGTTCTGTGAAGGGACGAACAATTCAGAGCAACCTGCACTTGATTCGCACGATCGTAGAGGGTGTAGAAGACGACGAAGAGGCCGCGCTGATCAATTTGGATCAGTCCAAGGCATTTGATAGGATTGACCATGGCTACCTGGCTGCTGTCCTGCAGGCCGCCGGATTCAAACCCGACTTCAGCCGCTGGATTAGCCTTCTGTATCGCTCCCCCAAGGCTGTGGTACAGGTGAACGGGAAGCTGTCGAGCGCTTTCGCGCTGTCTAGGTCGGTCCGACAGGGTTGTCCACTGTCGCCTCTCCTTTACGTCCTGGCGTTGGAGCCTCTCCTTCGCCGGCTAAGGGACGAGACGTGCAGTCCGGTCCTGCGTGGAATTGCTGTCCCTGGTGGAGCTCGAGCCAGGGTTTCCGCGTACGCCGATGACGTAACGACCTTTGTGTCCTCCCGCAGGGACATAAGGGCGGTACAGAAGGCGCTTGAACGGTACGAACAGGTAACAGGGGCCAGAATTAACCGCGACAAGTCGTCCGGCTTGCGGTTAGGTGCCTGGAAGGGTGTTTCCCTCCCGGGGCCCTTCGACTGGACGGACGGGCCGGTCAAGCTCCTCGGAGTTTGGTTCGGTCCGGACTTACAGTTGGAGAAAAACTGGTCAGAAGTACAGGCAAAGGTCGGCGCGTCGGTCGAGATTTGGCGTCGACGGAGTCTCTCCGTGAAGGGTCTGGCGGAGGTGTGTAATACATACCTCTTTCCCAGAATGCTTTACCGGCTGTCTGTACTTCCCCTTTGTGACGATCATGAGAAGGCGCTCGAGCGTTTGCTATTCTCCTGTCTTTGGAGAGGACGCAAACACATGGTCGACAAAGGAGTCTGTTGCCTCCGTCCGTGTCAAGGGGGTCTGGGGATGCCACACTTGAGGAGCCACGTGCTCGCTTCGAGGTTGGCATTCCTCAGGCGCGCGTTGGAGGAAGATCGGTTGCTTGCGGGGGTAGTGAGGGACATGTTCCCTAGCCTCACTATCACTCCCCCGCTCCTAAGGACTAGCAATAGGCCTTGGGGGCGGCCGAAATTCCTGCTCGAATGTCTGACGGCCCTTCGGGCCATTCCATGGTCCAGTGACCTTTCACGGCCTAGGAGAATCTTCTATCGGGGATTAGTGGAGGGCGCCGTGAAGGATGAACTGTGGAGTAAGCTCGGCATGTCGAGAGAGGAGTATCGCTCTCATTGGTCTTGGGCGCCAGGTGCGGATTGGCTCAACAACTCTGAGTTTTCTCTGACCTGGCGATTGGCTCGGAATGGTTTGTCTCTCAACGACAAGCGTTTCGCAATGGGCCTGGCGGATTTGCCAGATTGTGAACGTTGCGTCCTTGGAATTAAGGAGACGTCTGCGCACGCCTTCTTCCATTGTTCGCGCGTTCGCCCGTTGTGGGCGCGTGTTGGCGAGTTGACTGCTCGTATCGCGCCGCGGGAGCTTGTGCTCATTGATCGCGCATACGCTGTGGACAATGTGTCGCCCCCGTACTCTGGAGTGAAGCGGATGGTGTTTCTGTCGCTACTGGCCACGGCTAGAATGGTGATTTGGATGACGCGTCTGGAGGAAGTCTTGCGGGGCGGTCGTCTTTCGGATCAGGATCTAATCCGATATTTTGAGCACCAGCTCAAAATTAAGATTAGAACTGAACGAAAACGGCTGCACCCGACAGAGTTCAGCGAAAGGTGGGTATATGCGGCGAGCCTGGTTCGCGTGACCGGGGCTAGCCTTGATTTTCTCTTTTAGATCTGCTAGTTGCATCGGGGTGGATTCCTTTGGAACCCCTCCCGTGGTTAAGGTAGAAGTTCTTTTTGTGCCTAGTTAATGTGAGTGGATGTGTTTGTCCTGGCCTGTTCCCGGCTCCATTGCTTTTGTTATGATCCAGTTCGAGATTCCCATTGTCCAAGTATTATTTTGTCCCGTTTTCACTCTCGGCTGGGTCAGCCTTATACATTCTCCAGTCCAATTTATTTTTGCCCCCTGCTTATCCATTCCCCTTAGAAAGAGAGCTGCTTGATTTTGTCTTTTAAGGCAGAATACAGTGGCCTCTTTAATTATGTGGGTGTGTTTGGGTCTTACTAACCCATGTATATATATTCATTTGAAATTGTTTTTTGTTTTGGGGTTTTTTGTTTCTTCATTCCCCCTCCCCATCATGTCATTTCATGAATAAAGTTTTAAATTTATTTTTGTACACTATTGTAAATATTGTAAATACACAAATTTTTATGTACATTTGGGGTGTTTTTAGGTCCCTGGTATGATTTTGCGGTATTTTGGTGCTTGATAGGTATGAGTGTTGATGGACAAATTTTTATGGTGACTGAGAAAATTGTAACGTATGTATGGGTCGTGAATCTGATTAGCTAGGTATAAGATAGTTACGGAAGACCAACCCAAGTTTTTGTTCCCCCTCCCATTTGTTGGCCTTGTGCCAGAATTCATGTATTTATGCTGAATAAATAATGACCACCCCTTTCCCACCCGGCTTTTTGTTGTGTGGTGAATGGTAATAAGAGCAAGGTTTGACATTTGTTCCGCAGTGATATTTGTTAGTTCCTTGTTTCTTGACAATCTGGTTTTCCAGCCCGAGTTTATAGCTCGGGCCACGGTAAAGTAGCGTTTCTCGCGCGAAACACCGGAAAAACAGTTGTCCGGTGTTCGGCCACTTTGTGGCAATGGCCACAGATGGGCCGGTGGAAGTCGTTCCCCCCACCACGGCGTCGGTGGGAGGAAAGGAGGGTGACTGGCAATTACCGCCACGGGAGTCACCCTCCGTAGAAGTACCAGCAGAAGGACCCGGACCGGTACCAGCGGCAGTGCCAGCCTCCCCCAAACCTTCTACCTCTGGCTGGAAAGGAGGAAAGGTGCAAATAAAGGGGGAGGAGTATTATGACAGCCTGAAGGAAAAATATGCAAGCTACATTTCTGGCACGGAGCTATTATCGGTGCCAGAGAAGTTGGCAGATGTCGAAGCAAGGATAATATCCCTCATCTCCAAAGACCGCAAAACACAAAAGGTTGTGGGGGTCAACAGGGATAGCTTGGAAGAGGCCATCCAGGCCCTGAACATTAGAGCGAAGGCAGTGGCGAGGAGGAGCAATGCAACGTGGGATGTCCTGCTGGGCACGCCCGAAGAGGCCAAGAAGTTGACTGGAGTGGTCCTGGAGACCAAGAATCTCATGTTCCTGACAGAGTACATGGGGATGCGGAAGTTAAAGGTAACACTGCACGGCGTCCCCATGGATATCTCCGAGGACCACGTCGGCGCCTTTTTCGCGAGATTTGGGAAGGTTGCCGAGGTCTCTTCGGGCCGTTCTAAGGCGGGTTTCCTGAACGGTGACATGACCCTGCAGATGACCCTTTCCAAGAAGCAAATTGAAGAAATTCCAAACATCCTCACCTGCAGGAAACGAGCCATTTTTGTCATCGTTGAGGGCAGGAAACCTTGCTGTTGGGTCTGTGGGGCGGCGGAGCACGTCGCCAAGGCGTGCCCGACAAAGAATCCGGCCCCGAAGACCCAACCAACCAAGCAGCAGGACAAACCCACAGGAGGAAAGGAAGCAGCGTCACCAGCACCAGCACCAGCGCCACCAACACCAGCTCTAGGAGCGAACAAGGAGGGCGATTGGCAGGTGGTGGCGAGGAAGAAGACCAAAACGCCTTCTCCTTCGAAGGTGCCGTCACCTGCCAAGGCTCCTTCAAAGCCAAAAGAGCCGACAGTGGAAAAGTCGCCCTCCAAACAGGGGAAGGGGAAGAAATCCCCCCCCAAAACCAGAAGTGGTAGAGGAAGACATGGAGACGGAAAGATCAGCGTCCCTGAAGCGTGGTAGGGAAGAGGAGGAGGAACGCCACGAAGCCAGCAAGAGTCGAAGAAGAAGCAGAAGCAGGGAAAAAAAAATTCCTGCAAAATGTTCATCACTGCCGGTATCTCCGGAGAGACGTTCTTACGCTGATAAAGCAAGGAGCCTTCCCTCGTCCCCGCGGAAAGCTTCCCAGTCCCCAACCTTCAAATTGACCCCCTTAAAACAGGTGATTTTAACCCCCACTCCCACCCCTTCTCCTATGCCCACTCCCGCTCGGGCAAAAAAGAAAAAAGCCCTGCCCCGGGGGGAAGAGCTTATGAAAATTCCGGAGGACTTAACCGCAGAGTGGTCGTCACAAAGGCGGAAATTATTGAAGCCGCTACTGAGGTTAACCTCTGTTGACAATTTGTCCACGGATGACCCCAGGAACTTTTCCCAGGCCCCAGGAGTAATTACCCTCGTGAGAAACACCGGGGGTAACCTGCGGGTCTGGGACCACATCAGTGAAGTTAAAAGACTGTATCCAAAGCTGAGAATGGTTCAGGAGAATACTCCTGAACTCAAAAAAATGTCTAAGAATTGTGCGGGGAGGTTCCCTGTTTTACTCCACCCCTGTCTGTATAGGGTGGTAAAACTAACTTACCCCACGGACGTCGGCGGGATTGTCCTAGACGGGCGGATTACGTCCGATGTAGGAACGGGTTCCCTAGGACAGTCCGTCGGGGTCCTTTCTGCTAAAGATTTCCGTCCCGTATGCAATTAGAGAGCCTTTGTTGCCTGTTTTTTCTTTTTTCTTTTTCAGGTTTAAAAGATGTCTATTAAGATAGCCAGCTTGAATGCGAAGGGCCTGAGGGATCGGGGTAAGGCGGCTCGCCTGCTTCGTGACCTCTTGTCCTTCGGCGTGGATGTGGCCGCGATCCAAGAGACTCACTTTGTTTGCGAAGTCGACTCTTGTGTGCTGTCTAACGACTTTGTCGTCTATTCAGCATATGGGAGCCGGCAAGCCAGAGGTGTTTCTTTGCTGGTCAAGCGTACCCTGGACGCGAGGGTTGACCTTGTCCATGTCGGTGCCGAGGGCCGGCTGATCGTGGCCGATATTGCAGTGAAAAGCAGATTGTTCCGGCTGATTGTGGTTTATGCGCCCAATAAGCAAGGTGAGCGTGTCTCTTTCTTTCGGCTGTTGGAGCCCTTTATGGTGCATTCATCACGGCTAATCTTAGTTGGGGACTGGAATGCCATCCTAACCCCCAAATGGGATAGAGGGAGGGGCGCTAGCGGGAGGAATGATGATCGTAGCCTGGTTGATCTGATCGACGAATTTGGTCTCGTCGATAGATACCGGGTCGATCATCCGGAAGGGAGTATGTGGACGTGGGCGCTTAATTGGCCTTCTACCCGGGTATCTGCGTACCTGGATAGGATGTTAGTGAGAGTGGCCGACATAGACTTCTTAGAATGTCCAACGTTCCACTGGCTAGGCTACACGGACCACAAACTCGTTTGTGCCCGTGTGGTGTTAGACTTTAGGCCTAGGTTGGCTGGTTATTGGAAGTTCAATCAGTCCTTACTGGACAGGCGGGACTTTCGTGACCAGCTGACAAAACTAGTTCAGCGGGCGTTAATTGGGCGAATCATTGGGAATAAGTGGTGGGTTAACCTTAAGGACTCCATTAGGTCTTTTGCCACCAAATATAGCCAGCGGCTCAAACTAGATAAGGCTGCGGAGGCAAAGACACTTAGTGCTAATTTCGCCCGGGCGGAGGCTGGTGGGGATCCCCTAGAGATAGCCTTAGCCAGGGAGGCCCTGAGGCGCACGACTAGCGAGCGCTATATGGGTCAGGTAATTAGAGCTAAGTTAAGCAAGATGTCTTCCGAAGCTGTGAACATGGGCGCAGAACTGCGCAAGGAAGAAATTCGTCGGGCCGGCGATCGGTACATTCGAGAAGTGCGCGACCCGGAGGGGCATCTCCTTCGGTCCACCGACGACATGTGCGAGGCGTTCCGGCAGCATTTCGAACACCGGTTTACCAAGGAGCCTGGTCTCCGTGTCGAGGAGTTTCGCAGCTATTTGGCTGACTTTCCCCGGCTTTTGCCGGCTGAAGCGGCTAGCTGCGAAGGGGAGATTACGGAGGACGAAGTCTACGCGGCTTTGAAGAAGACCGGCAGTGGCAAGTCGCCAGGTTTGGATGGTTTGCCCTATGAATTGTACTTGAGGATGTCGCACCTTTTTGTCCCGCTCTTGACTGTCGTGTTCAACCACTGGTTTCGGCAGGGGTCCATCCCCGGTCGGATCACCAGGGGCGTGATCACGCTGTTGGGAAAAGGCAAGAAGGTTGGGCGGGGATTAGATGATTACAGGCCCATAACTCTGCTAAACACAGAGTTAAAGATTTTGGCCAAGATCCTGACGAATCGCTTGCAGCTAGTTGCCGAGTCTCTGTTGGAACCGGATCAGACTTGTTCTGTGAAGGGACGAACAATTCAGAGCAACCTGCACTTGATTCGCACGATCGTAGAGGGTGTAGAAGACGACGAAGAGGCCGCGCTGATCAATTTGGATCAGTCCAAGGCATTTGATAGGATTGACCATGGCTACCTGGCTGCTGTCCTGCAGGCCGCCGGATTCAAACCCGACTTCAGCCGCTGGATTAGCCTTCTGTATCGCTCCCCCAAGGCTGTGGTACAGGTGAACGGGAAGCTGTCGAGCGCTTTCGCGCTGTCTAGGTCGGTCCGACAGGGTTGTCCACTGTCGCCTCTCCTTTACGTCCTGGCGTTGGAGCCTCTCCTTCGCCGGCTAAGGGACGAGACGTGCAGTCCGGTCCTGCGTGGAATTGCTGTCCCTGGTGGAGCTCGAGCCAGGGTTTCCGCGTACGCCGATGACGTAACGACCTTTGTGTCCTCCCGCAGGGACATAAGGGCGGTACAGAAGGCGCTTGAACGGTACGAACAGGTAACAGGGGCCAGAATTAACCGCGACAAGTCGTCCGGCTTGCGGTTAGGTGCCTGGAAGGGTGTTTCCCTCCCGGGGCCCTTCGACTGGACGGACGGGCCGGTCAAGCTCCTCGGAGTTTGGTTCGGTCCGGACTTACAGTTGGAGAAAAACTGGTCAGAAGTACAGGCAAAGGTCGGCGCGTCGGTCGAGATTTGGCGTCGACGGAGTCTCTCCGTGAAGGGTCTGGCGGAGGTGTGTAATACATACCTCTTTCCCAGAATGCTTTACCGGCTGTCTGTACTTCCCCTTTGTGACGATCATGAGAAGGCGCTCGAGCGTTTGCTATTCTCCTGTCTTTGGAGAGGACGCAAACACATGGTCGACAAAGGAGTCTGTTGCCTCCGTCCGTGTCAAGGGGGTCTGGGGATGCCACACTTGAGGAGCCACGTGCTCGCTTCGAGGTTGGCATTCCTCAGGCGCGCGTTGGAGGAAGATCGGTTGCTTGCGGGGGTAGTGAGGGACATGTTCCCTAGCCTCACTATCACTCCCCCGCTCCTAAGGACTAGCAATAGGCCTTGGGGGCGGCCGAAATTCCTGCTCGAATGTCTGACGGCCCTTCGGGCCATTCCATGGTCCAGTGACCTTTCACGGCCTAGGAGAATCTTCTATCGGGGATTAGTGGAGGGCGCCGTGAAGGATGAACTGTGGAGTAAGCTCGGCATGTCGAGAGAGGAGTATCGCTCTCATTGGTCTTGGGCGCCAGGTGCGGATTGGCTCAACAACTCTGAGTTTTCTCTGACCTGGCGATTGGCTCGGAATGGTTTGTCTCTCAACGACAAGCGTTTCGCAATGGGCCTGGCGGATTTGCCAGATTGTGAACGTTGCGTCCTTGGAATTAAGGAGACGTCTGCGCACGCCTTCTTCCATTGTTCGCGCGTTCGCCCGTTGTGGGCGCGTGTTGGCGAGTTGACTGCTCGTATCGCGCCGCGGGAGCTTGTGCTCATTGATCGCGCATACGCTGTGGACAATGTGTCGCCCCCGTACTCTGGAGTGAAGCGGATGGTGTTTCTGTCGCTACTGGCCACGGCTAGAATGGTGATTTGGATGACGCGTCTGGAGGAAGTCTTGCGGGGCGGTCGTCTTTCGGATCAGGATCTAATCCGATATTTTGAGCACCAGCTCAAAATTAAGATTAGAACTGAACGAAAACGGCTGCACCCGACAGAGTTCAGCGAAAGGTGGGTATATGCGGCGAGCCTGGTTCGCGTGACCGGGGCTAGCCTTGATTTTCTCTTTTAGATCTGCTAGTTGCATCGGGGTGGATTCCTTTGGAACCCCTCCCGTGGTTAAGGTAGAAGTTCTTTTTGTGCCTAGTTAATGTGAGTGGATGTGTTTGTCCTGGCCTGTTCCCGGCTCCATTGCTTTTGTTATGATCCAGTTCGAGATTCCCATTGTCCAAGTATTATTTTGTCCCGTTTTCACTCTCGGCTGGGTCAGCCTTATACATTCTCCAGTCCAATTTATTTTTGCCCCCTGCTTATCCATTCCCCTTAGAAAGAGAGCTGCTTGATTTTGTCTTTTAAGGCAGAATACAGTGGCCTCTTTAATTATGTGGGTGTGTTTGGGTCTTACTAACCCATGTATATATATTCATTTGAAATTGTTTTTTGTTTTGGGGTTTTTTGTTTCTTCATTCCCCCTCCCCATCATGTCATTTCATGAATAAAGTTTTAAATTTATTTTTGTACACTATTGTAAATATTGTAAATACACAAATTTTTATGTACATTTGGGGTGTTTTTAGGTCCCTGGTATGATTTTGCGGTATTTTGGTGCTTGATAGGTATGAGTGTTGATGGACAAATTTTTATGGTGACTGAGAAAATTGTAACGTATGTATGGGTCGTGAATCTGATTAGCTAGGTATAAGATAGTTACGGAAGACCAACCCAAGTTTTTGTTCCCCCTCCCATTTGTTGGCCTTGTGCCAGAATTCATGTATTTATGCTGAATAAATAATGACCAGCCCTTCCCCACCCGGCTTTTTGTTGTGTGGTGAATGGTAATAAGAGCAAGGTTTGACATTTGTTCCGCAGTGATATTTGTTAGTTCCTTGTTTCTTGACAATCTGGTTTTCCAGCCCGAGTTTATAGCTCGGGCCACGGTAAAGTAGCGTTTCTCGCGCGAAACACCGGAAAAACAGTTGTCCGGTGTTCGGCCACTTTGTGGCAATGGCCACAGATGGGCCGGTGGAAGTCGTTCCCCCCACCACGGCGTCGGTGGGAGGAAAGGAGGGGGATTGGGCTTTACCTGCCTCGGGATAATCCCCCTTCTACAGTACCAGCAGTGACACTAGCAGCAGCTCCAGCATCCCCCTTACCTTCGACCTCTGGGTGGAAGGGAGGCAAAAAAATGTCGCTAAAAGGGGAGGATTATTACGAGAAGATTGCTAAGGACTACGCGGATTACATTAAAGGAACAGAGCTCGTTTCGGTGCCGGATCAGTTGGCTCAAATAGAAGCGAGAGTCATCACTCTGTACACTAAGGACCCGAAGACAAAGAAGTTGGTCGGCGTTCCTCGGGATACACTCGAGGAGGGGCTACAAGCCCTAAAAATTAGAGCGTTGGCCGTGGCGAGGAGAGGCAATGCCATGTGGGACGTCCTGCTTGGCTCCGTACAAGAAGCTAGAAACCTAATTGGTGTGGTCTTGGAGACCAAAACTCTCCTGATCAATACGGAGTACATGGGTACTAGAAAAGTTAAGGTCACCCTGCATGGCGTCCCCATGGACATTGCCGAGGATCATGTTGGCGCCTTCTTCGTGCAATATGGAAGAGTGGCCGAAGTCTCCTCGCTGCGGTCCAAGGCCGGTTTTCTCACGGGCGACATGACCCTGCAGGTGACCCTGAATAAGGAGAATATCGCCAAAATTCCCAACATCCTCACCTGCAGGGGTCGTTCGATTTTTATAATCGTAGAAGGCAGAAAGCCTTGCTGTTGGGTCTGTGGGGCGGCGGAGCATGTCGCAAAGATCTGTCCATCTAAGAATCCCCCCCCAAAGGCCCAACCAGCCAAGCAGCAGCAGCCAGCTAAGGAAGCAGTGAAGACAGCCTCTCCTACACCAGTACCAGCAGCCAGCAAGGAGGGCGATTGGCAGGTGGTGGCGAGGAAAAAGGCGAAAACGCCTTCTCCGGCCAAGGGGCCGGCGAAGGTGCCACCGCCTGTCAAATCACCCCCAAAAAAACAAAAGGAGACTACCTCAAAAAATACGCCCGCCAAACAGGAGAGGGAAAGGGTTTCCTCCCCCAAAAAGGACGAACCGATGGAGGTAGGGAGAGCGTCGTCTTTGAAGCGCGGGAGAGAGGAAGAAGAGGAGCAGCAGGACAAGCTAAAAAGCAGAAGAAGGGGCAGGAGCTCCGAAAGAAGCATACATGCGGACAAGTGTGCATCATTGCCGGTTTCCCCGGTCAGACACACATATGCTGACAAGGCAAGAAGCCTACCATCTTCCCCGCGCAAAGCTTCCCAGTCCCCAACCTTCAATTTGATCCCCTTGAAAAAACAGACTTCTGCAACACCCACTCCCTCCCCTTCTCCTATTCCCACTCCCTCACGGGCAAAAAAGAAGAAAGCCCTCCCCCAAGGCGACGCTTTGTGTAAAGTAGATGAGGACATTGTGGAGGAGTGGTCTTCGCAGAGGCGAAAACTGCTGAAGCCACTCCTCAAACTGACTACAGTAAAAGAAATGTCCACGGAAGACCCAACAAACTTTCCCCAGGCCCCAGGAGTCATTACCCTCGTAAGAAATACCGGGGGTAACCTGAGGGTCTGGGACCATATAGAAGACGCCAAGAAGCAATACCCTAAATTGAGGATGGCAACAATGCATACACCTGAGCTCAAAAAAATGGGCAAAAATTGTTCGGGGAGGTTCCCGGTTATCCTCCACCCCTGCTTATATAGGGTGGTAAAGCTAACCTACCCCACGGACGTCGGCGGTATTGTCCTAGACGGACGGATTACGTCCGATATAGGTACAGGGTCCCTAGGACAGTCCGTCGGGGTCCCATCCACCAGAGATTTTTTCCCCGTATGTGACTAGTGCCTTTGTTGCATGTTCTTTGTTTTTCTTTTTCAGAACTAAAAGATGTCTATTAAGATAGCCAGCTTGAATGCGAAGGGCCTGAGGGATCGGGGTAAGGCGGCTCGCCTGCTTCGTGACCTCTTGTCCTTCGGCGTGGATGTGGCCGCGATCCAAGAGACTCACTTTGTTTGCGAAGTCGACTCGTGTGTGCTGTCTAACGACTTTGTCGTCTATTCAGCATATGGGAGCCGGCAAGCCAGAGGTGTTTCTTTGCTGGTCAAGCGTACCCTGGACGCGAAGGTTGACCTTGTCCATGTCGGTGCCGAGGGCCGGCTGATCGTGGCCGATATTGCAGTGAAAAGCAAATTGTTCCGGCTGATTGTGGTTTATGCGCCCAATAAGCAAGGTGAGCGTGTCTCTTTCTTTCGGCTGTTGGAGCCCTTTATGGTGCATTCAACACGGCTAATCTTAGTTGGGGACTGGAATGCCATCCTAACCCCCAAATGGGATAGAGGGAGGGGCGCTAGCGGGAGGAATGATGATCGTAGCCTGGTTGATCTGATCGACGAATTTGGTCTCGTCGATAGATACCGGGTCGATCATCCGGATGGGAGTATGTGGACGTGGGCGCTTAATTGGCCTTCTACCCGGGTATCTGCGTACCTGGATAGGATGTTAGTGAGAGTGGCCGACATAGACTTCTTAGAATGTCCAACGTTCCACTGGCTAGGCTACACGGACCACAAACTCGTTTGTGCCCGTGTGGTGTTAGACTTTAGGCCTAGGTTGGCTGGTTATTGGAAGTTCAATCAGTCCTTACTGGACAGGCGGGACTTTCGTGACCAGCTGACAAGACTAGTTCAGCGGGCGTTAATTGGGCGAGTCATTGGGAATAAGTGGTGGGTTAACCTTAAGGACTCCATTAGGTCTTTCGCCACCAAATATAGCCAGCGGCTCAAACTAGATAAGGCTGCGGAGGCAAAGACACTTAGTGCTAATTTCGCCCGGGCGGAGGCTGGTGGGGATCCCCTCGAGATAGCCTTAGCCAGGGAGGCCCTGAGGCGCACGACTAGCGAGCGCTATATGGGTCAGGTAATTAGAGCTAAGTTAAGCAAGATGTCTTCCGAAGCTGTGAACATGGGCGCAGAACTGCGCAAGGAAGAAATTCGTCGGGCCGGCGATCGGTACATTCGAGAAGTGCGCGACCCGGAGGGGCATCTCCTTCGGTCCACCGACGACATGTGCGAGGCGTTCCGGCAGCATTTCGAACACCGGTTTACCAAGGAGCCCGGTCTCCGTGACGAGGAGTTTCGCAGCTATTTGGCTGACTTTCCCCGGCTTTTGCCGGCTGAAGCGGCTAGCTGCGAAGGGGAGATTACGGAGGACGAAGTCTACGCGGCTTTGAAGAAGACCGGCAGTGGCAAGTCGCCAGGTTTGGATGGTTTGCCCTATGAATTGTACTTGAGGATGTCGCACCTTTTTGTCCCGCTCTTGACTGTCGTGTTCAACCACTGGTTTCGGCAGGGGTCCATCCCCGGTCGGATCACCAGGGGCGTGATCACGCTGTTGGGAAAAGGCAAGAAGGTTGGGCGGGGATTAGATGATTACAGGCCCATAACTCTGCTAAACACAGAGTTAAAGATTTTGGCCAAGATCCTGACGAATCGCTTGCAGCTAGTTGCCGAGTCTCTGTTGGAACCGGATCAGACTTGTTCTGTGAAGGGACGAACAATTCAGAGCAACCTGCACTTGATTCGCACGATCGTAGAGGGTGTAGAAGACGACGAAGAGGCCGCGCTGATCAATTTGGATCAGTCCAAGGCATTTGATAGGATTGACCATGGCTACCTGGCTGCTGTCCTGCAGGCCGCCGGATTCAAACCCGACTTCAGCCGCTGGATTAGCCTTCTGTATCGCTCCCCCAAGGCTGTGGTACAGGTGAACGGGAAGCTGTCGAGCGCTTTCGCGCTGTCTAGGTCGGTCCGACAGGGTTGTCCACTGTCGCCTCTCCTTTACGTCCTGGCGTTGGAGCCTCTCCTTCGCCGGCTAAGGGACGAGACGTGCAGTCCGGTCCTGCGTGGAATTGCTGTCCCTGGAGGAGCTCGAGCCAGGGTTTCCGCGTACGCCGATGACGTAACGACCTTTGTGTCCTCCCGCAGGGACATAAGGGCGGTACAGAAGGCGCTTGAACGGTACGAACAGGTAACGGGGGCCAGAATTAACCGCGACAAGTCGTCCGGCTTGCGGTTAGGTGCCTGGAAGGGTGTTTCCCTCCCGGGGCCCTTCGACTGGACGGACGGGCCGGTCAAGCTCCTCGGAGTTTGGTTCGGTCCGGACTTACAGTTGGAGAAAAACTGGTCAGAAGTACAGGCAAAGGTCGGCGCGTCGGTCGAGATTTGGCGTCGACGGAGTCTCTCCGTGAAGGGTCTGGCGGAGGTGTGTAATACATACCTCTTTCCCAGAATGCTTTACCGGCTGTCTGTACTTCCCCTTTGTGACGATCATGAGAAGGCGCTCGAGCGTTTGCTATTCTCCTGTCTTTGGAGAGGACGCAAACACATGGTCGACAAAGGAGTCTGTTGCCTCCGTCCGTGTCAAGGGGGTCTGGGGATGCCACACTTGAGGAGCCACGTGCTCGCTTCGAGGTTGGCATTCCTCAGGCGCGCGTTGGAGGAAGATCGGTTGCTTGCGGGGGTAGTGAGGGACATGTTCCCTAGCCTCACTATCACTCCCCCGCTCCTAAGGACTAGCAATAGGCCTTGGGGGCGGCCGAAATTCCTGCTCGAATGTCTGACGGCCCTTCGGGCCATTCCATGGTCCAGTGACCTTTCACGGCCTAGGAGAATCTTCTATCGGGGATTAGTGGAGGGCGCCGTGAAGGATGAACTGTGGAGTAAGCTCGGCATGTCGAGAGAGGAGTATCGCTCTCATTGGTCTTGGGCGCCAGGTGCGGATTGGCTCAACAACTCTGAGTTTTCTCTGACCTGGCGATTGGCTCGGAATGGTTTGTCTCTCAACGACAAGCGTTTCGCAATGGGCCTGGCGGATTTGCCAGATTGTGAACGTTGCGTCCTCGGAATTAAGGAGACGTCTGCGCACGCCTTCTTCCATTGTTCGCGCGTTCGCCCGTTGTGGGCGCGTGTTGGCGAGTTGACTGCTCGTATCGCGCCGCGGGAGCTTGTGCTCATTGATCGCGCATACGCTGTGGACAATGTGTCGCCCCCGTACTCTGGAGTGAAGCGGATGGTGTTTCTGTCGCTACTGGCCACGGCTAGAATGGTGATTTGGATGACGCGTCTGGAGGAAGTCTTGCGGGGAGGTCGTCTTTCGGATCAGGATCTAATCCGATATTTTGAGCACCAGCTCAAAATTAAGATTAGAACTGAACGGAAACGGCTGCACCCGACAGAGTTCAGCGAAAGGTGGGTATATGCAGCGAGCCTGGTTCGCGTGACCAGGGGCTAGCCTTGATTTTCTCTTTTAGATCTGCTAGTTGCATCGGGGTGGATTCCTTTGGAACCCCGCCCGTGGTTAAGGTAGAAGTCTCTTTTGTGCCTAGTTAATGTGAGTGAATGTGTTTGTCCTGGCCTGTTCCCGGCTTCATTGCTTTTGTTATGATCCAGTTCGAGATTCCCATTGTCCAAGTATTATTTTGTCCCGTTTTCACTCTCGGCTGGGTCAGCCTTATACATTCTCCAGTCCAATTTATTTTTGCCCCCTGCTTATCCATTCCCCTTAGAAAGAGAGCTGCTTGATTTTGTCCTTTTTTAAGGCAGAATACAGTGGCCTCTTTAATTATGTGGGTGTGTTTGGGTCTTACTAACATTGTGTATATATATTCATTTGAAATTGTTTTTGTTTTGGGGACTTTTGTTTCTTCATTCCCCCTTCCCATCATGTCATTTCAGGAATAAAGTTTTAAATTTATTTTTGTACACTATTGTATATATTGTAAAAATCAGAAATTTTTATGTACATTTGGGGTGTTTTTAGGTCCCCGGTATGATTTTGCGGTATTTTGGTGCTTGATAGGTATGAGTGTTGATGGACAAATTTTTATGGTGAATGAGAAAATTGTAACGTATGTATGGGTCGTGAATCGGATTAGCTAGGTATAAGATAGTTACTGAAGACCATCCCAAGTTTTGTTCCCCCTCCCATTTGTTGGCCTTGTGCCAGAATTTGTAATTTATTGCAAATAAATAATGACCAGCCCTTCCCCACCGGACTTTTTTGTGTTTGCGTGGTCGGTTTGGTTTGGATCAAAGTGTAGTATCTGTTCCATAGTGATACTTACTATTACTTTGGTCAAGTGTGGCATTGTGGTCTCCACCCAAGTTTATTGCTTGGGCTGCGTAAAGTAGCGACCTGCGAAGGACGCGAAACACCGGAGGCAGGTGTCTCGCGCTTAGCCTCTTAGGAGGCAATGGCCTCCGATAGGCCAGATGTGATCGTTCCTCCCACCACGGCCTCGGTGGGTGGAAAGGAGGGGGATTGGGCATTACCGCCTCGGGATAATCCCCCTTCAGTACCTAGAGTAGCAGCAGCAGTAGTACCAACGCCGGAAGGAGTGCCATCAGCTCCCGGGTCCCCCAAGCCTTCAACTTCTGGTTGGACAGGGGGAAAACCTATAAATAAGGATGAGGAGTACTACGAGAGGATGAGGATAAAGTACGCGGAATACATAAAAGGCACCGAGCTGGTCTCGGTCCCCGGAGAACTGGCGGACATCCAAACTAGAACTATTACTCTCATCACTAAGGATATCAAGTCCCAGAGATTAATCGCAGTGCCGAGGGATACGTTTGAGGAAGCTATCGGAGCACTTAAGATCAAGGCTAGGGCCGTAGCGAGGAAGAGTAGTGCCATGTGGGACGTCCTGCTGGGCACGACCGACGAAGCCAAACGTCTGGTCGGGGTGGTGCTGGAGACGAAAACTCTCCAGCTCCATACAGAATACATGGGTGCCCGGAAGGTTAAGGTCACTTTGCACGGCGTCCCCATGGACATTACTGAGGACCATGTTGGCGCCTTCTTTGCTAACTTTGGGAAAGTGGCCGGAGTCTCCTCGCTACGGTCTAAGGCAGGCTATATTACGGGAGACATGACCCTGCTGGTGACGATGTCTAAGGAAAAGATAGCCAAAGTTCCCAACACGCTCACCTGCAGAGGTCGGGTCATTTATGTGATAGTTGAAGGGAGGAAGCCGTGCTGTTGGGTCTGCGGGGCGGCGGACCATGTCGCGAGGGTCTGCCCGTCCAAGAATCCGACCCCAAAAACCCAACCAGCTCAACCAACTAAGCAGCAGCCAGCGGCAAAAGAAAAGGAAGGCCCAAAAACAGCTTCACCCACGCAAGCTCCCGTGGGCAACAAGGAGGGCGAATGGCAGGTGGTGGGCAGAAAGAAGGGCAAAACACCGTCCCCAGAGAAGGTGCCTCCACCTGCCAAGACGCCGGTGAAACCCAAGGAGTCGCCTCCTAAAAAGTCTCCACCCAAACAAAGAAAGGAGAGGAGTCCTTCCCCGAAAAAGGATCTTCCAATGGAAGTTGATAGATCGGCTTCCCTAAAGCGGGGGGAGAGAGGAGGAGGTGGAAGAACGAAAGGATACTCCCAAGGCCCGCAGAAGAAGTAGGAGCAGGGAAAAAAAAGCCCAGCAGAGAAAAATGTGCCTCAGCTCCGGTGTCGCCTGCAAGAACTACTTATGCGGATAAGGCGAGAAGCCTTCCCGCGTCCCCCGCGTAAAGCTGCCCAGTCCCCAACCCCCTTTTTGACCCCCCTTAGGAAAATCAGTTCCTTAACTCCCACATCCTCCCCTGCTCCTATTCCCACTCCCAGTAAGGCGAAGAAGAAGATGAACCTCCCGCGTGGGGAGGCGCTGATGAAGGTGAAGGAGGACATTTCTTCGGGGTGGTCGTCACAGCGTCGTAAGCTGCTAAGACCACTCCTTAAGCTCACCTCAGTGGATGGGTTATCCACTGAGGACCCAAAGAACTTCTCCCAGGCCCCAGGTGTCATCACCCTGATAAGAAATACCGGTGGCAACCTGCGGGTCTGGGAGCACATTGCGGAAGCCCAAAGGAGCTTCCCAAATATTTGTATGGTCAGGGAAAAGACTCCTGAATTAAGAAAAATGTCGCTAAATTGTTCGGGGAGGTTCCCCGTTTTACTCCACCCCAGTTTATATAGGGTGGTAAAATCCAATATATCCCACCGACGTCGGCGGGATTGTCCTAGACGGACGGATTACGTCCGACATTGGTACAGGGTCCCTAGGACAGTCCGTCGGGGTCCCCTCTGCCCGAGATTTCTACCCCGTATGCGACTAGTGCCTTTGTTGCATGTTCTTTGTTTTTTCTTTTTCAGAACTAAAAGATGTCTATTAAGATAGCCAGCTTGAATGCGAAGGGCCTGAGGGATCGGGGTAAGGCGGCTCGCCTGCTTCGTGACCTCTTGTCCTTCGGCGTGGATGTGGCCGCGATCCAAGAGACTCACTTTGTTTGCGAAGTCGACTCTTGTGTGCTGTCTAACGACTTTGTCGTCTATTCAGCATATGGGAGCCGGCAAGCCAGAGGTGTTTCTTTGCTGGTCAAGCGTACCCTGGACGCGAAGGTTGACCTTGTCCATGTCGGTGCCGAGGGCCGGCTGATCGTGGCCGATATTGCAGTGAAAAGCAAATTGTTCCGGCTGATTGTGGTTTATGCGCCCAATAAGCAAGGTGAGCGTGTCTCTTTCTTTCGGCTGTTGGAGCCCTTTATGGTGCATTCAACACGGCTAATCTTAGTTGGGGACTGGAATGCCATCCTAACCCCCAAATGGGATAGAGGGAGGGGCGCTAGCGGGAGGAATGATGATCGTAGCCTGGTTGATCTGATCGACGAATTTGGTCTCGTCGATAGATACCGGGTCGATCATCCGGATGGGAGTATGTGGACGTGGGCGCTTAATTGGCCTTCTACCCGGGTATCTGCGTACCTGGATAGGATGTTAGTGAGAGTGGCCGACATAGACTTCTTAGAATGTCCAACGTTCCACTGGCTAGGCTACACGGACCACAAACTCGTTTGTGCCCGTGTGGTGTTAGACTTTAGGCCTAGGTTGGCTGGTTATTGGAAGTTCAATCAGTCCTTACTGGACAGGCGGGACTTTCGTGACCAGCTGACAAAACTAGTTCAGCGGGCGTTAATTGGGCGAGTCATTGGGAATAAGTGGTGGGTTAACCTTAAGGACTCCATTAGGTCTTTCGCCACCAAATATAGCCAGCGGCTCAAACTAGATAAGGCTGCGGAGGCAAAGACACTTAGTGCTAATTTCGCCCGGGCGGAGGCTGGTGGGGATCCCCTAGAGATAGCCTTAGCCAGGGAGGCCCTGAGGCGCACGACTAGCGAGCGCTATATGGGCCAGGTAATTAGAGCTAAGTTAAGCAAGATGTCTTCCGAAGCTGTGAACATGGGCGCAGAACTGCGCAAGGAAGAAATTCGTCGGGCCGGCGATCGGTACATTCGAGAAGTGCGCGACCCGGAGGGGCATCTCCTTCGGTCCACCGACGACATGTGCGAGGCGTTCCGGCAGCATTTCGAACACCGGTTTACCAAGGAGCCTGGTCTCCGTGACGAGGAGTTTCGCAGCTATTTGGCTGACTTTCCCCGGCTTTTGCCGGCTGAAGCGGCTAGCTGCGAAGGGGAGATTACGGAGGACGAAGTCTACGCGGCTTTGAAGAAGACCGGCAGTGGCAAGTCGCCAGGTTTGGATGGTTTGCCCTATGAATTGTACTTGAGGATGTCGCACCTTTTTGTCCCGCTCTTGACTGTCGTGTTCAACCACTGGTTTCGGCAGGGGTCCATCCCCGGTCGGATCACCAGGGGCGTGATCACGCTGTTGGGAAAAGGCAAGAAGGTTGGGCGGGGATTAGATGATTACAGGCCCATAACTCTGCTAAACACAGAGTTAAAGATTTTGGCCAAGATCCTGACGAATCGCTTGCAGCTAGTTGCCGAGTCTCTGTTGGAACCGGATCAGACTTGTTCTGTGAAGGGACGAACAATTCAGAGCAACCTGCACTTGATTCGCACGATCGTAGAGGGTGTAGAAGACGACGAAGAGGCCGCGCTGATCAATTTGGATCAGTCCAAGGCATTTGATAGGATTGACCATGGCTACCTGGCTGCTGTCCTGCAGGCCGCCGGATTCAAACCCGACTTCAGCCGCTGGATTAGCCTTCTGTATCGCTCCCCCAAGGCTGTGGTACAGGTGAACGGGAAGCTGTCGAGCGCTTTCGCGCTGTCTAGGTCGGTCCGACAGGGTTGTCCACTGTCGCCTCTCCTTTACGTCCTGGCGTTGGAGCCTCTCCTTCGCCGGCTAAGGGACGAGACGTGCAGTCCGGTCCTGCGTGGAATTGCTGTCCCTGGTGGAGCTCGAGCCAGGGTTTCCGCGTACGCCGATGACGTAACGACCTTTGTGTCCTCCCGCAGGGACATAAGGGCGGTACAGAAGGCGCTTGAACGGTACGAACAGGTAACAGGGGCCAGAATTAACCGCGACAAGTCGTCCGGCTTGCGGTTAGGTGCCTGGAAGGGTGTTTCCCTCCCGGGGCCCTTCGACTGGACGGACGGGCCGGTCAAGCTCCTCGGAGTTTGGTTCGGTCCGGACTTACAGTTGGAGAAAAACTGGTCAGAAGTACAGGCAAAGGTCGGCGCGTCGGTCGAGATTTGGCGTCGACGGAGTCTCTCCGTGAAGGGTCTGGCGGAGGTGTGTAATACATACCTCTTTCCCAGAATGCTTTACCGGCTGTCTGTACTTCCCCTTTGTGACGATCATGAGAAGGCGCTCGAGCGTTTGCTATTCTCCTGTCTTTGGAGAGGACGCAAACACATGGTCGACAAAGGAGTCTGTTGCCTCCGTCCGTGTCAAGGGGGTCTGGGGATGCCACACTTGAGGAGCCACGTGCTCGCTTCGAGGTTGGCATTCCTCAGGCGCGCGTTGGAGGAAGATCGGTTGCTTGCGGGGGTAGTGAGGGACATGTTCCCTAGCCTCACTATCACTCCCCCGCTCCTAAGGACTAGCAATAGGCCTTGGGGGCGGCCGAAATTCCTGCTCGAATGTCTGACGGCCCTTCGGGCCATTCCATGGTCCAGTGACCTTTCACGGCCTAGGAGAATCTTCTATCGGGGATTAGTGGAGGGCGCCGTGAAGGATGAACTGTGGAGTAAGCTCGGCATGTCGAGGGAGGAGTATCGCTCTCATTGGTCTTGGGCGCCAGGTGCGGATTGGCTCAACAACTCTGAGTTTTCTCTGACCTGGCGATTGGCTCGGAATGGTTTGTCTCTCAACGACAAGCGTTTCGCAATGGGCCTGGCGGATTTGCCAGATTGTGAACGTTGCGTCCTTGGAATTAAGGAGACGTCTGCGCACGCCTTCTTCCATTGTTCGCGCGTTCGCCCGTTGTGGGCGCGTGTTGGCGAGTTGACTGCTCGTATCGCGCCGCGGGAGCTTGTGCTCATTGATCGCGCATACGCTGTGGACAATGTGTCGCCCCCGTACTCTGGAGTGAAGCGGATGGTGTTTCTGTCGCTACTGGCCACGGCTAGAATGGTGATTTGGATGACGCGTCTGGAGGAAGTCTTGCGGGGCGGTCGTCTTTCGGATCAGGATCTAATCCGATATTTTGAGCACCAGCTCAAAATTAAGATTAGAACTGAACGAAAACGGCTGCACCCGACAGAGTTCAGCGAAAGGTGGGTATATGCGGCGAGCCTGGTTCGCGTGACCGGGGCTAGCCTTGATTTTCTCTTTTAGATCTGCTAGTTGCATCGGGGTGGATTCCTTTGGAACCCCTCCCGTGGTTAAGGTAGAAGTTCTTTTTGTGCCTAGTTAATGTGAGTGGATGTGTTTGTCCTGGCCTGTTCCCGGCTCCATTGCTTTTGTTATGATCCAGTTCGAGATTCCCATTGTCCAAGTATTATTTTGTCCCGTTTTCACTCTCGGCTGGGTCAGCCTTATACATTCTCCAGTCCAATTTATTTTTGCCCCCTGCTTATCCATTCCCCTTAGAAAGAGAGCTGCTTGATTTTGTCTTTTAAGGCAGAATACAGTGGCCTCTTTAATTATGTGGGTGTGTTTGGGTCTTACTAACCCATGTATATATATTCATTTGAAATTGTTTTTTGTTTTGGGGTTTTTTGTTTCTTCATTCCCCCTCCCCATCATGTCATTTCATGAATAAAGTTTTAAATTTATTTTTGTACACTATTGTAAATATTGTAAATACACAAATTTTTATGTACATTTGGGGTGTTTTTAGGTCCCTGGTATGATTTTGCGGTATTTTGGTGCTTGATAGGTATGAGTGTTGATGGACAAATTTTTATGGTGACTGAGAAAATTGTAACGTATGTATGGGTCGTGAATCTGATTAGCTAGGTATAAGATAGTTACGGAAGACCAACCCAAGTTTTTGTTCCCCCTCCCATTTGTTGGCCTTGTGCCAGAATTCATGTATTTATGCTGAATAAATAATGACCAGCCCTTCCCCACCGGACTTTTTTGTGTTTGCGTGGTCGGTTTGGTTTGGATCAAAGTGTAGTATCTGTTCCATAGTGATACTTACTATTACTTTGGTCAAGTGTGGCATTGTGGTCTCCACCCAAGTTTATTGCTTGGGCTGCGTAAAGTAGCGACCTGCGAAGGACGCGAAACACCGGAGGCAGGTGTCTCGCGCTTAGCCTCTTAGGAGGCAATGGCCTCCGATAGGCCAGATGTGATCGTTCCTCCCACCACGGCCTCGGTGGGTGGAAAGGAGGGGGATTGGGCATTACCGCCTCGGGATAATCCCCCTTCAGTACCTAGAGTAGCAGCAGCAGTAGTACCAACGCCGGAAGGAGTGCCATCAGCTCCCGGGTCCCCCAAGCCTTCAACTTCTGGTTGGACAGGGGGAAAACCTATAAATAAGGATGAGGAGTACTACGAGAGGATGAGGATAAAGTACGCGGAATACATAAAAGGCACCGAGCTGGTCTCGGTCCCCGGAGAACTGGCGGACATCCAAACTAGAACTATTACTCTCATCACTAAGGATATCAAGTCCCAGAGATTAATCGCAGTGCCGAGGGATACGTTTGAGGAAGCTATCGGAGCACTTAAGATCAAGGCTAGGGCCGTAGCGAGGAAGAGTAGTGCCATGTGGGACGTCCTGCTGGGCACGACCGACGAAGCCAAACGTCTGGTCGGGGTGGTGCTGGAGACGAAAACTCTCCAGCTCCATACAGAATACATGGGTGCCCGGAAGGTTAAGGTCACTTTGCACGGCGTCCCCATGGACATTACTGAGGACCATGTTGGCGCCTTCTTTGCTAACTTTGGGAAAGTGGCCGGAGTCTCCTCGCTACGGTCTAAGGCAGGCTATATTACGGGAGACATGACCCTGCTGGTGACGATGTCTAAGGAAAAGATAGCCAAAGTTCCCAACACGCTCACCTGCAGAGGTCGGGTCATTTATGTGATAGTTGAAGGGAGGAAGCCGTGCTGTTGGGTCTGCGGGGCGGCGGACCATGTCGCGAGGGTCTGCCCGTCCAAGAATCCGACCCCAAAAACCCAACCAGCTCAACCAACTAAGCAGCAGCCAGCGGCAAAAGGAAAAGGAAGGCCCAAAAACAGCTTCACCCACGCAAGCTCCCGTGGGCAACAAGGAGGGCGAATGGCAGGTGGTGGGCAGAAAGAAGGGCAAAACACCGTCCCCAGAGAAGGTGCCTCCACCTGCCAAGACGCCGGTGAAACCCAAGGAGTCGCCTCCTAAAAAGTCTCCACCCAAACAAAGAAAGGAGAGGAGTCCTTCCCCGAAAAAGGATCTTCCAATGGAAGTTGATAGATCGGCTTCCCTAAAGCGGGGGAGAGAGGAGGAGGTGGAAGAACGAAAGGATACTCCCAAGGCCCGCAGAAGAAGTAGGAGCAGGGAAAAAAAAGCCCAGCAGAGAAAAATGTGCCTCAGCTCCGGTGTCGCCTGCAAGAACTACTTATGCGGATAAGGCGAGAAGCCTTCCCGCGTCCCCGCGTAAAGCTGCCCAGTCCCCAACCCCCTTTTTGACCCCCCTTAGGAAAATCAGTTCCTTAACTCCCACATCCTCCCCTGCTCCTATTCCCACTCCCAGTAAGGCGAAGAAGAAGATGAACCTCCCGCGTGGGGAGGCGCTGATGAAGGTGAAGGAGGACATTTCTTCGGGGTGGTCGTCACAGCGTCGTAAGCTGCTAAGACCACTCCTTAAGCTCACCTCAGTGGATGGGTTATCCACTGAGGACCCAAAGAACTTCTCCCAGGCCCCAGGTGTCATCACCCTGATAAGAAATACCGGTGGCAACCTGCGGGTCTGGGAGCACATTGCGGAAGCCCAAAGGAGCTTCCCAAATATTTGTATGGTCAGGGAAAAGACTCCTGAATTAAGAAAAATGTCGCTAAATTGTTCGGGGAGGTTCCCCGTTTTACTCCACCCCAGTTTATATAGGGTGGTAAAACTAACATATCCCACCGACGTCGGCGGGATTGTCCTAGACGGACGGATTACGTCCGACATTGGTACAGGGTCCCTAGGACAGTCCGTCGGGGTCCCCTCTGCCCGAGATTTCTACCCCGTATGCGACTAGTGCCTTTGTTGCATGTTCTTTGTTTTTTCTTTTTCAGAACTAAAAGATGTCTATTAAGATAGCCAGCTTGAATGCGAAGGGCCTGAGGGATCGGGGTAAGGCGGCTCGCCTGCTTCGTGACCTCTTGTCCTTCGGCGTGGATGTGGCCGCGATCCAAGAGACTCACTTTGTTTGCGAAGTCGACTCTTGTGTGCTGTCTAACGACTTTGTCGTCTATTCAGCATATGGGAGCCGGCAAGCCAGAGGTGTTTCTTTGCTGGTCAAGCGTACCCTGGACGCGAAGGTTGACCTTGTCCATGTCGGTGCCGAGGGCCGGCTGATCGTGGCCGATATTGCAGTGAAAAGCAAATTGTTCCGGCTGATTGTGGTTTATGCGCCCAATAAGCAAGGTGAGCGTGTCTCTTTCTTTCGGCTGTTGGAGCCCTTTATGGTGCATTCAACACGGCTAATCTTAGTTGGGGACTGGAATGCCATCCTAACCCCCAAATGGGATAGAGGGAGGGGCGCTAGCGGGAGGAATGATGATCGTAGCCTGGTTGATCTGATCGACGAATTTGGTCTCGTCGATAGATACCGGGTCGATCATCCGGATGGGAGTATGTGGACGTGGGCGCTTAATTGGCCTTCTACCCGGGTATCTGCGTACCTGGATAGGATGTTAGTGAGAGTGGCCGACATAGACTTCTTAGAATGTCCAACGTTCCACTGGCTAGGCTACACGGACCACAAACTCGTTTGTGCCCGTGTGGTGTTAGACTTTAGGCCTAGGTTGGCTGGTTATTGGAAGTTCAATCAGTCCTTACTGGACAGGCGGGACTTTCGTGACCAGCTGACAAAACTAGTTCAGCGGGCGTTAATTGGGCGAGTCATTGGGAATAAGTGGTGGGTTAACCTTAAGGACTCCATTAGGTCTTTCGCCACCAAATATAGCCAGCGGCTCAAACTAGATAAGGCTGCGGAGGCAAAGACACTTAGTGCTAATTTCGCCCGGGCGGAGGCTGGTGGGGATCCCCTAGAGATAGCCTTAGCCAGGGGAGGCCCTGAGGCGCACGACTAGCGAGCGCTATATGGGCCAGGTAATTAGAGCTAAGTTAAGCAAGATGTCTTCCGAAGCTGTGAACATGGGCGCAGAACTGCGCAAGGAAGAAATTCGTCGGGCCGGCGATCGGTACATTCGAGAAGTGCGCGACCCGGAGGGGCATCTCCTTCGGTCCACCGACGACATGTGCGAGGCGTTCCGGCAGCATTTCGAACACCGGTTTACCAAGGAGCCTGGTCTCCGTGACGAGGAGTTTCGCAGCTATTTGGCTGACTTTCCCCGGCTTTTGCCGGCTGAAGCGGCTAGCTGCGAAGGGGAGATTACGGAGGACGAAGTCTACGCGGCTTTGAAGAAGACCGGCAGTGGCAAGTCGCCAGGTTTGGATGGTTTGCCCTATGAATTGTACTTGAGGATGTCGCACCTTTTTGTCCCGCTCTTGACTGTCGTGTTCAACCACTGGTTTCGGCAGGGGTCCATCCCCGGTCGGATCACCAGGGGCGTGATCACGCTGTTGGGAAAAGGCAAGAAGGTTGGGCGGGGATTAGATGATTACAGGCCCATAACTCTGCTAAACACAGAGTTAAAGATTTTGGCCAAGATCCTGACGAATCGCTTGCAGCTAGTTGCCGAGTCTCTGTTGGAACCGGATCAGACTTGTTCTGTGAAGGGACGAACAATTCAGAGCAACCTGCACTTGATTCGCACGATCGTAGAGGGTGTAGAAGACGACGAAGAGGCCGCGCTGATCAATTTGGATCAGTCCAAGGCATTTGATAGGATTGACCATGGCTACCTGGCTGCTGTCCTGCAGGCCGCCGGATTCAAACCCGACTTCAGCCGCTGGATTAGCCTTCTGTATCGCTCCCCCAAGGCTGTGGTACAGGTGAACGGGAAGCTGTCGAGCGCTTTCGCGCTGTCTAGGTCGGTCCGACAGGGTTGTCCACTGTCGCCTCTCCTTTACGTCCTGGCGTTGGAGCCTCTCCTTCGCCGGCTAAGGGACGAGACGTGCAGTCCGGTCCTGCGTGGAATTGCTGTCCCTGGTGGAGCTCGAGCCAGGGTTTCCGCGTACGCCGATGACGTAACGACCTTTGTGTCCTCCCGCAGGGACATAAGGGCGGTACAGAAGGCGCTTGAACGGTACGAACAGGTAACAGGGGCCAGAATTAACCGCGACAAGTCGTCCGGCTTGCGGTTAGGTGCCTGGAAGGGTGTTTCCCTCCCGGGGCCCTTCGACTGGACGGACGGGCCGGTCAAGCTCCTCGGAGTTTGGTTCGGTCCGGACTTACAGTTGGAGAAAAACTGGTCAGAAGTACAGGCAAAGGTCGGCGCGTCGGTCGAGATTTGGCGTCGACGGAGTCTCTCCGTGAAGGGTCTGGCGGAGGTGTGTAATACATACCTCTTTCCCAGAATGCTTTACCGGCTGTCTGTACTTCCCCTTTGTGACGATCATGAGAAGGCGCTCGAGCGTTTGCTATTCTCCTGTCTTTGGAGAGGACGCAAACACATGGTCGACAAAGGAGTCTGTTGCCTCCGTCCGTGTCAAGGGGGTCTGGGGATGCCACACTTGAGGAGCCACGTGCTCGCTTCGAGGTTGGCATTCCTCAGGCGCGCGTTGGAGGAAGATCGGTTGCTTGCGGGGGTAGTGAGGGACATGTTCCCTAGCCTCACTATCACTCCCCCGCTCCTAAGGACTAGCAATAGGCCTTGGGGGCGGCCGAAATTCCTGCTCGAATGTCTGACGGCCCTTCGGGCCATTCCATGGTCCAGTGACCTTTCACGGCCTAGGAGAATCTTCTATCGGGGATTAGTGGAGGGCGCCGTGAAGGATGAACTGTGGAGTAAGCTCGGCATGTCGAGGGAGGAGTATCGCTCTCATTGGTCTTGGGCGCCAGGTGCGGATTGGCTCAACAACTCTGAGTTTTCTCTGACCTGGCGATTGGCTCGGAATGGTTTGTCTCTCAACGACAAGCGTTTCGCAATGGGCCTGGCGGATTTGCCAGATTGTGAACGTTGCGTCCTTGGAATTAAGGAGACGTCTGCGCACGCCTTCTTCCATTGTTCGCGCGTTCGCCCGTTGTGGGCGCGTGTTGGCGAGTTGACTGCTCGTATCGCGCCGCGGGAGCTTGTGCTCATTGATCGCGCATACGCTGTGGACAATGTGTCGCCCCCGTACTCTGGAGTGAAGCGGATGGTGTTTCTGTCGCTACTGGCCACGGCTAGAATGGTGATTTGGATGACGCGTCTGGAGGAAGTCTTGCGGGGCGGTCGTCTTTCGGATCAGGATCTAATCCGATATTTTGAGCACCAGCTCAAAATTAAGATTAGAACTGAACGAAAACGGCTGCACCCGACAGAGTTCAGCGAAAGGTGGGTATATGCGGCGAGCCTGGTTCGCGTGACCGGGGCTAGCCTTGATTTTCTCTTTTAGATCTGCTAGTTGCATCGGGGTGGATTCCTTTGGAACCCCTCCCGTGGTTAAGGTAGAAGTTCTTTTTGTGCCTAGTTAATGTGAGTGGATGTGTTTGTCCTGGCCTGTTCCCGGCTCCATTGCTTTTGTTATGATCCAGTTCGAGATTCCCATTGTCCAAGTATTATTTTGTCCCGTTTTCACTCTCGGCTGGGTCAGCCTTATACATTCTCCAGTCCAATTTATTTTTGCCCCCTGCTTATCCATTCCCCTTAGAAAGAGAGCTGCTTGATTTTGTCTTTTAAGGCAGAATACAGTGGCCTCTTTAATTATGTGGGTGTGTTTGGGTCTTACTAACCCATGTATATATATTCATTTGAAATTGTTTTTTGTTTTGGGGTTTTTTGTTTCTTCATTCCCCCTCCCCATCATGTCATTTCATGAATAAAGTTTTAAATTTATTTTTGTACACTATTGTAAATATTGTAAATACACAAATTTTTATGTACATTTGGGGTGTTTTTAGGTCCCTGGTATGATTTTGCGGTATTTTGGTGCTTGATAGGTATGAGTGTTGATGGACAAATTTTTATGGTGACTGAGAAAATTGTAACGTATGTATGGGTCGTGAATCTGATTAGCTAGGTATAAGATAGTTACGGAAGACCAACCCAAGTTTTTGTTCCCCCTCCCATTTGTTGGCCTTGTGCCAGAATTCATGTATTTATGCTGAATAAATAATGACCAGCCCTTCCCCACCGGACTTTTTTGTGTTTGCGTGGTCGGTTTGGTTTGGATCAAAGTGTAGTATCTGTTCCATAGTGATACTTACTATTACTTTGGTCAAGTGTGGCATTGTGGTCTCCACCCAAGTTTATTGCTTGGGCTGCGTAAAGTAGCGACCTGCGAAGGACGCGAAACACCGGAGGCAGGTGTCTCGCGCTTAGCCTCTTAGGAGGCAATGGCCTCCGATAGGCCAGATGTGATCGTTCCTCCCACCACGGCCTCGGTGGGTGGAAAGGAGGGGGATTGGGCATTACCGCCTCGGGATAATCCCCCTTCAGTACCTAGAGTAGCAGCAGCAGTAGTACCAACGCCGGAAGGAGTGCCATCAGCTCCCGGGTCCCCCAAGCCTTCAACTTCTGGTTGGACAGGGGGAAAACCTATAAATAAGGATGAGGAGTACTACGAGAGGATGAGGATAAAGTACGCGGAATACATAAAAGGCACCGAGCTGGTCTCGGTCCCCGGAGAACTGGCGGACATCCAAACTAGAACTATTACTCTCATCACTAAGGATATCAAGTCCCAGAGATTAATCGCAGTGCCGAGGGATACGTTTGAGGAAGCTATCGGAGCACTTAAGATCAAGGCTAGGGCCGTAGCGAGGAAGAGTAGTGCCATGTGGGACGTCCTGCTGGGCACGACCGACGAAGCCAAACGTCTGGTCGGGGTGGTGCTGGAGACGAAAACTCTCCAGCTCCATACAGAATACATGGGTGCCCGGAAGGTTAAGGTCACTTTGCACGGCGTCCCCATGGACATTACTGAGGACCATGTTGGCGCCTTCTTTGCTAACTTTGGGAAAGTGGCCGGAGTCTCCTCGCTACGGTCTAAGGCAGGCTATATTACGGGAGACATGACCCTGCTGGTGACGATGTCTAAGGAAAAGATAGCCAAAGTTCCCAACACGCTCACCTGCAGAGGTCGGGTCATTTATGTGATAGTTGAAGGGAGGAAGCCGTGCTGTTGGGTCTGCGGGGCGGCGGACCATGTCGCGAGGGTCTGCCCGTCCAAGAATCCGACCCCAAAAACCCAACCAGCTCAACCAACTAAGCAGCAGCCAGCGGCAAAAGAAAAGGAAGGCCCAAAAACAGCTTCACCCACGCAAGCTCCCGTGGGCAACAAGGAGGGCGAATGGCAGGTGGTGGGCAGAAAGAAGGGCAAAACACCGTCCCCAGAGAAGGTGCCTCCACCTGCCAAGACGCCGGTGAAACCCAAGGAGTCGCCTCCTAAAAAGTCTCCACCCAAACAAAGAAAGGAGAGGAGTCCTTCCCCGAAAAAGGATCTTCCAATGGAAGTTGATAGATCGGCTTCCCTAAAGCGGGGGAGAGAGGAGGAGGTGGAAGAACGAAAGGATACTCCCAAGGCCCGCAGAAGAAGTAGGAGCAGGGAAAAAAAGCCCAGCAGAGAAAAATGTGCCTCAGCTCCGGTGTCGCCTGCAAGAACTACTTATGCGGATAAGGCGAGAAGCCTTCCCGCGTCCCCGCGTAAAGCTGCCCAGTCCCCAACCCCCTTTTTGACCCCCCTTAGGAAAATCAGTTCCTTAACTCCCACATCCTCCCCTGCTCCTATTCCCACTCCCAGTAAGGCGAAGAAGAAGATGAACCTCCCGCGTGGGGAGGCGCTGATGAAGGTGAAGGAGGACATTTCTTCGGGGTGGTCGTCACAGCGTCGTAAGCTGCTAAGACCACTCCTTAAGCTCACCTCAGTGGATGGGTTATCCACTGAGGACCCAAAGAACTTCTCCCAGGCCCCAGGTGTCATCACCCTGATAAGAAATACCGGTGGCAACCTGCGGGTCTGGGAGCACATTGCGGAAGCCCAAAGGAGCTTCCCAAATATTTGTATGGTCAGGGAAAAGACTCCTGAATTAAGAAAAATGTCGCTAAATTGTTCGGGGAGGTTCCCCGTTTTACTCCACCCCAGTTTATATAGGGTGGTAAAACTAACATATCCCACCGACGTCGGCGGGATTGTCCTAGACGGACGGATTACGTCCGACATTGGTACAGGGTCCCTAGGACAGTCCGTCGGGGTCCCCTCTGCCCGAGATTTCTACCCCGTATGCGACTAGTGCCTTTGTTGCATGTTCTTTGTTTTTTCTTTTTCAGAACTAAAAGATGTCTATTAAGATAGCCAGCTTGAATGCGAAGGGCCTGAGGGATCGGGGTAAGGCGGCTCGCCTGCTTCGTGACCTCTTGTCCTTCGGCGTGGATGTGGCCGCGATCCAAGAGACTCACTTTGTTTGCGAAGTCGACTCTTGTGTGCTGTCTAACGACTTTGTCGTCTATTCAGCATATGGGAGCCGGCAAGCCAGAGGTGTTTCTTTGCTGGTCAAGCGTACCCTGGACGCGAAGGTTGACCTTGTCCATGTCGGTGCCGAGGGCCGGCTGATCGTGGCCGATATTGCAGTGAAAAGCAAATTGTTCCGGCTGATTGTGGTTTATGCGCCCAATAAGCAAGGTGAGCGTGTCTCTTTCTTTCGGCTGTTGGAGCCCTTTATGGTGCATTCAACACGGCTAATCTTAGTTGGGGACTGGAATGCCATCCTAACCCCCAAATGGGATAGAGGGAGGGGCGCTAGCGGGAGGAATGATGATCGTAGCCTGGTTGATCTGATCGACGAATTTGGTCTCGTCGATAGATACCGGGTCGATCATCCGGATGGGAGTATGTGGACGTGGGCGCTTAATTGGCCTTCTACCCGGGTATCTGCGTACCTGGATAGGATGTTAGTGAGAGTGGCCGACATAGACTTCTTAGAATGTCCAACGTTCCACTGGCTAGGCTACACGGACCACAAACTCGTTTGTGCCCGTGTGGTGTTAGACTTTAGGCCTAGGTTGGCTGGTTATTGGAAGTTCAATCAGTCCTTACTGGACAGGCGGGACTTTCGTGACCAGCTGACAAAACTAGTTCAGCGGGCGTTAATTGGGCGAGTCATTGGGAATAAGTGGTGGGTTAACCTTAAGGACTCCATTAGGTCTTTCGCCACCAAATATAGCCAGCGGCTCAAACTAGATAAGGCTGCGGAGGCAAAGACACTTAGTGCTAATTTCGCCCGGGCGGAGGCTGGTGGGGATCCCCTAGAGATAGCCTTAGCCAGGGAGGCCCTGAGGGCGCACGACTAGCGAGCGCTATATGGGCCAGGTAATTAGAGCTAAGTTAAGCAAGATGTCTTCCGAAGCTGTGAACATGGGCGCAGAACTGCGCAAGGAAGAAATTCGTCGGGCCGGCGATCGGTACATTCGAGAAGTGCGCGACCCGGAGGGGCATCTCCTTCGGTCCACCGACGACATGTGCGAGGCGTTCCGGCAGCATTTCGAACACCGGTTTACCAAGGAGCCTGGTCTCCGTGACGAGGAGTTTCGCAGCTATTTGGCTGACTTTCCCCGGCTTTTGCCGGCTGAAGCGGCTAGCTGCGAAGGGGAGATTACGGAGGACGAAGTCTACGCGGCTTTGAAGAAGACCGGCAGTGGCAAGTCGCCAGGTTTGGATGGTTTGCCCTATGAATTGTACTTGAGGATGTCGCACCTTTTTGTCCCGCTCTTGACTGTCGTGTTCAACCACTGGTTTCGGCAGGGGTCCATCCCCGGTCGGATCACCAGGGGCGTGATCACGCTGTTGGGAGAAACAAGAAGGTTGGGCGGGGATTAGATGATTACAGGCCCATAACTCTGCTAAACACAGAGTTAAAGATTTTGGCCAAGATCCTGACGAATCGCTTGCAGCTAGTTGCCGAGTCTCTGTTGGAACCGGATCAGACTTGTTCTGTGAAGGGACGAACAATTCAGAGCAACCTGCACTTGATTCGCACGATCGTAGAGGGTGTAGAAGACGACGAAGAGGCCGCGCTGATCAATTTGGATCAGTCCAAGGCATTTGATAGGATTGACCATGGCTACCTGGCTGCTGTCCTGCAGGCCGCCGGATTCAAACCCGACTTCAGCCGCTGGATTAGCCTTCTGTATCGCTCCCCCAAGGCTGTGGTACAGGTGAACGGGAAGCTGTCGAGCGCTTTCGCGCTGTCTAGGTCGGTCCGACAGGGTTGTCCACTGTCGCCTCTCCTTTACGTCCTGGCGTTGGAGCCTCTCCTTCGCCGGCTAAGGGACGAGACGTGCAGTCCGGTCCTGCGTGGAATTGCTGTCCCTGGTGGAGCTCGAGCCAGGGTTTCCGCGTACGCCGATGACGTAACGACCTTTGTGTCCTCCCGCAGGGACATAAGGGCGGTACAGAAGGCGCTTGAACGGTACGAACAGGTAACAGGGGCCAGAATTAACCGCGACAAGTCGTCCGGCTTGCGGTTAGGTGCCTGGAAGGGTGTTTCCCTCCCGGGGCCCTTCGACTGGACGGACGGGCCGGTCAAGCTCCTCGGAGTTTGGTTCGGTCCGGACTTACAGTTGGAGAAAAACTGGTCAGAAGTACAGGCAAAGGTCGGCGCGTCGGTCGAGATTTGGCGTCGACGGAGTCTCTCCGTGAAGGGTCTGGCGGAGGTGTGTAATACATACCTCTTTCCCAGAATGCTTTACCGGCTGTCTGTACTTCCCCTTTGTGACGATCATGAGAAGGCGCTCGAGCGTTTGCTATTCTCCTGTCTTTGGAGAGGACGCAAACACATGGTCGACAAAGGAGTCTGTTGCCTCCGTCCGTGTCAAGGGGGGTCTGGGGATGCCACACTTGAGGAGCCACGTGCTCGCTTCGAGGTTGGCATTCCTCAGGCGCGCGTTGGAGGAAGATCGGTTGCTTGCAGGGGGTAGTGAGGGACATGTTCCCTAGCCTCACTATCACTCCCCCGCTCCTAAGGACTAGCAATAGGCCTTGGGGGCGGCCGAAATTCCTGCTCGAATGTCTGACGGCCCTTCGGGCCATTCCATGGTCCAGTGACCTTTCACGGCCTAGGAGAATCTTCTATCGGGGATTAGTGGAGGGCGCCGTGAAGGATGAACTGTGGAGTAAGCTCGGCATGTCGAGAGAGGAGTATCGCTCTCATTGGTCTTGGGCGCCAGGTGCGGATTGGCTCAACAACTCTGAGTTTTCTCTGACCTGGCGATTGGCTCGGAATGGTTTGTCTCTCAACGACAAGCGTTTCGCAATGGGCCTGGCGGATTTGCCAGATTGTGAACGTTGCGTCCTTGGAATTAAGGAGACGTCTGCGCATTGTTCTTCCATTGTTCGCGCGTTCGCCCGTTGTGGGCGCGTGTTGGCGAGTTGACTGCTCGTATCGCGCCGCGGGAGCTTGTGCTCATTGATCGCGCATACGCTGTGGACAATGTGTCGCCCCCGTACTCTGGAGTGAAGCGGATGGTGTTTCTGTCGCTACTGGCCACGGCTAGAATGGTGATTTGGATGACGCGTCTGGAGGAAGTCTTGCGGGGCGGTCGTCTTTCGGATCAGGATCTAATCCGATATTTTGAGCACCAGCTCAAAATTAAGATTAGAACTGAACGAAAACGGCTGCACCCGACAGAGTTCAGCGAAAGGTGGGTATATGCGGCGAGCCTGGTTCGCGTGACCGGGGCTAGCCTTGATTTTCTCTTTTAGATCTGCTAGTTGCATCGGGGTGGATTCCTTTGGAACCCCTCCCGTGGTTAAGGTAGAAGTTCTTTTTGTGCCTAGTTAATGTGAGTGAATGTGTTTGTCCTGGCCTGTTCCCGGCTCCATTGCTTTTGTTATGATCCAGTTCGAGATTCCCATTGTCCAAGTATTATTTTGTCCCGTTTTCACTTTCGGCTGGGTCAGCCTTATACATTCTCCAGTCCAATTTATTTTTGCCCCCTGCTTATCCATTCCCCTTAGAAAGAGAGCTGCTTGATTTTGTCTTTTAAGGCAGAATACAGTGGCCTCTTTAATTATGTGGGTGTGTTTGGGTCTTACTAACCCATGTATATATATTCATTTGAAATTGTTTTTTGTTTTGGGGTTTTTTGTTTCTTCATTCCCCCTCCCCATCATGTCATTTCATGAATAAAGTTTTAAATTTATTTTTGTACACTATTGTAAATATTGTAAATACACAAATTTTTATGTACATTTGGGGTGTTTTTAGGTCCCTGGTATGATTTTGCGGTATTTTGGTGCTTGATAGGTATGAGTGTTGATGGACAAATTTTTATGGTGACTGAGAAAATTGTAACGTATGTATGGGTCGTGAATCTGATTAGCTAGGTATAAGATAGTTACGGAAGACCAACCCAAGCTTTTGTTCCCCCTCCCATTTGTTGGCCTTGTGCCAGAATTCATGTATTTATGCTGAATAAATAATGACCAGCCCTTCCCCACTGGACTTTTTTGTGTTTGTGTGGTCGGTTTGGTTTGGATCAAAGTGTAGTATCTGTTCCATAGTGATACTTACTATTACTTTGGTCAAGTGTGGCATTGTGGTCTCCACCCAAGTTTATTGCTTGGGCTGCGTAAAGTAGCGACCTGCGAAGGACGCGAAACACCGGAGGCAGGTGTCTCGCGCTTAGCCTCTTAGGAGGCAATGGCCTCCGATAGGCCAGATGTGATCGTTCCTCCCACCACGGCCTCGGTGGGAGGAAAGGAGGGTGACTGGCAATTGCCGCCACGGGAGTCACCCTCCATACCAGCATCAGCAGCTTTACAAGGACCAGCAACGGGAACCGGACCATTACCGGTACCGACAGCAGCAGCTCCTGGTTCCCCGAAACCTTCAACCTCGGGGTGGAAGAAAGGAAAGGTCCTGGAGAAAAAAGGAGAAGAATATTATGACAAATTGAAGGAAAAATATGAGAAATACATCAAGGGCACGGAATTGGTGTCGGTGCCGGATGAACTGGCGGACATTGAGGCGCGTATTATAACGCTAATTACTAAGGATCCCAAGTCCAAGAAGGTCGTTGGAGTTAGCCGAGAAAACGTGGAGGAGGCCATCAAGGTGCTCAACATTAGAGCAAAAGCCGTGGCCAGGAGGAGTAACGCGTCTTGGGATGTCTTGCTTGGAACGGCCGAGGAGGCCAAACAGCTTGCCGGAGTCACCCTGGAGACTGACAAAATGATCCTGTTAACGGAGTACATGGGGACACGCAAGCTGAAGATAACCTTGCATGGTGTCCCCATGGATATCACTGAAGACCATGTGGGTGCATTCTTCGCAAAGTATGGAAGGGTGGCCGAGGTCTCCTCGGCAAGATCAAAAGCCGGATACCTGACAGGGGACATGTCCCTGCAGGTCACACTGTCAAAAAAGGCGGTGGAAGATATCCCCAACGTGTTAACGTGTCGAAAGAGGGTCATATTTGTGATCGTTGAGGGCCGGAAGCCTTGCTGTTGGGTGTGCGGGGCGGCGGACCACGTGGCCAAGACGTGCACGAATAAGAAGCCGGCCCCCGGCACCCAGGCATCCAAGCAGCAGGCGGAAAAGGAAAAGCCGGCACCTCCATCTTCAGTACCTTCAGCACCTTCACCTGCACCAGTAGCGAATAAGGAGGGCGAGTGGCAGGTGGTGGCAAGGAAAAAGGCAAAAACGCCTTCACCAGGGAAGGCGCCATCACCTGTCAAGGCGCCCGCCAAAACTCCCGCCAAAGCTCCGCCAAAAGTCAAGGAGCCGACGGTGGAAGTTTCGCCCTCCCCAAAGGAGAAACGAAATAAATCTCCTTCTAAACCAGAGAAGATGGACACCGAGCGGTCAGGCTCCCTAAAGCGCGGAAGGGAGTTCGTGGAGGAGGAGCAGCACGAGACGACGAAGAGTCGCAGAAGGAGCCGGAGCAGGGAGAGAAGCAGAGAGAAGGTCAACTAAGTGTGTTTCGCTGCCGGTTTCTCCGGCCAGGACTTCATACGCGGAAAAAGCGAGAAGCCTTCCCTCTTCCCCGCGAAAAGCTTCCCAGTCCCCGACCTTCAAGTTGACCCCCTTGAGGCCGCGTTCACCAACTCCCACCCCTTCCCCTTCTCCTGTACCCACTCCCGCTCGGGACAAAAAGAAAAAGGGCCTTCCCCAGGGGGATGAGCTTCTGAAAGTGAACCCGGACATTGCGGCGGGATGGTCTTCTCAAAGGCGCAAATTATTAAAGCCTTTGTTGAGGCTGGAGAAGGTCAACGGTATGTCAACAGAAAATCCGAGAAACTTTCCCCAGGCCCCAGGTGTCATTACCCTAATAAGGAATACTGGTGGCAACCTGAGGGTCTGGGACCACATTTCAATGGCAAAAAAACATTTTTCCAATATTTGTATGGTCAAGGAGAACACTCCGGACCTAAAAAAAATGAGCAAAAATTGTGCGGGGCGGTTCCCAGTTTTGCTCCACCCCAGTTTATATAGGGTGGTAAAACTAAACTACCCTACGGACGTCGGCGGAATTGTCCTAGACGGACGGATTACGTCCGATGTAGGAACAGGGTCCCTAGGACAGTCCGTCGGGGTCCCCTCTGCCCGAGATTTCTACCCCGTATGCGACTAGTGCCTTTGTTGCATGTTCTTTGTTTTTTCTTTTTCAGAACTAAAAGATGTCTATTAAGATAGCCAGCTTGAATGCGAAGGGCCTGAGGGATCGGGGTAAGGCGGCTCGCCTGCTTCGTGACCTCTTGTCCTTCGGCGTGGATGTGGCCGCGATCCAAGAGACTCACTTTGTTTGCGAAGTCGACTCTTGTGTGCTGTCTAACGACTTTGTCGTCTATTCAGCATATGGGAGCCGGCAAGCCAGAGGTGTTTCTTTGCTGGTCAAGCGTACCCTGGACGCGAAGGTTGACCTTGTCCATGTCGGTGCCGAGGGCCGGCTGATCGTGGCCGATATTGCAGTGAAAAGCAAATTGTTCCGGCTGATTGTGGTTTATGCGCCCAATAAGCAAGGTGAGCGTGTCTCTTTCTTTCGGCTGTTGGAGCCCTTTATGGTGCATTCAACACGGCTAATCTTAGTTGGGGACTGGAATGCCATCCTAACCCCCAAATGGGATAGAGGGAGGGGCGCTAGCGGGAGGAATGATGATCGTAGCCTGGTTGATCTGATCGACGAATTTGGTCTCGTCGATAGATACCGGGTCGATCATCCGGATGGGAGTATGTGGACGTGGGCGCTTAATTGGCCTTCTACCCGGGTATCTGCGTACCTGGATAGGATGTTAGTGAGAGTGGCCGACATAGACTTCTTAGAATGTCCAACGTTCCACTGGCTAGGCTACACGGACCACAAACTCGTTTGTGCCCGTGTGGTGTTAGACTTTAGGCCTAGGTTGGCTGGTTATTGGAAGTTCAATCAGTCCTTACTGGACAGGCGGGACTTTCGTGACCAGCTGACAAAACTAGTTCAGCGGGCGTTAATTGGGCGAGTCATTGGGAATAAGTGGTGGGTTAACCTTAAGGACTCCATTAGGTCTTTCGCCACCAAATATAGCCAGCGGCTCAAACTAGATAAGGCTGCGGAGGCAAAGACGCTTAGGTGCTAATTTCGCCCGGGCGGAGGCTGGTGGGGATCCCCTAGAGATAGCCTTAGCCAGGGAGGCCCTGAGGCGCACGACTAGCGAGCGCTATATGGGCCAGGTAATTAGAGCTAAGTTAAGCAAGATGTCTTCCGAAGCTGTGAACATGGGCGCAGAACTGCGCAAGGAAGAAATTCGTCGGGCCGGCGATCGGTACATTCGAGAAGTGCGCGACCCGGAGGGGAGCATCTCCTTCGGTCCACCGACGACATGTGCGAGGCGTTCCGGCAGCATTTCGAACACCGGTTTACCAAGGAGCCTGGTCTCCGTGACGAGGAGTTTCGCAGCTATTTGGCTGACTTTCCCCGGCTTTTGCCGGCTGAAGCGGCTAGCTGCGAAGGGGAGATTACGGAGGACGAAGTCTACGCGGCTTTGAAGAAGACCGGCAGTGGCAAGTCGCCAGGTTTGGATGGTTTGCCCTATGAATTGTACTTGAGGATGTCGCACCTTTTTGTCCCGCTCTTGACTGTCGTGTTCAACCACTGGTTTCGGCAGGGGTCCATCCCCGGTCGGATCACCAGGGGCGTGATCACGCTGTTGGGAAAAGGCAAGAAGGTTGGGCGGGGATTAGATGATTACAGGCCCATAACTCTGCTAAACACAGAGTTAAAGATTTTGGCCAAGATCCTGACGAATCGCTTGCAGCTAGTTGCCGAGTCTCTGTTGGAACCGGATCAGACTTGTTCTGTGAAGGGACGAACAATTCAGAGCAACCTGCACTTGATTCGCACGATCGTAGAGGGTGTAGAAGACGACGAAGAGGCCGCGCTGATCAATTTGGATCAGTCCAAGGCATTTGATAGGATTGACCATGGCTACCTGGCTGCTGTCCTGCAGGCCGCCGGATTCAAACCCGACTTCAGCCGCTGGATTAGCCTTCTGTATCGCTCCCCCAAGGCTGTGGTACAGGTGAACGGGAAGCTGTCGAGCGCTTTCGCGCTGTCTAGGTCGGTCCGACAGGGTTGTCCACTGTCGCCTCTCCTTTACGTCCTGGCGTTGGAGCCTCTCCTTCGCCGGCTAAGGGACGAGACGTGCAGTCCGGTCCTGCGTGGAATTGCTGTCCCTGGTGGAGCTCGAGCCAGGGTTTCCGCGTACGCCGATGACGTAACGACCTTTGTGTCCTCCCGCAGGGACATAAGGGCGGTACAGAAGGCGCTTGAACGGTACGAACAGGTAACAGGGGCCAGAATTAACCGCGACAAGTCGTCCGGCTTGCGGTTAGGTGCCTGGAAGGGTGTTTCCCTCCCGGGGCCCTTCGACTGGACGGACGGGCCGGTCAAGCTCCTCGGAGTTTGGTTCGGTCCGGACTTACAGTTGGAGAAAAACTGGTCAGAAGTACAGGCAAAGGTCGGCGCGTCGGTCGAGATTTGGCGTCGACGGAGTCTCTCCGTGAAGGGTCTGGCGGAGGTGTGTAATACATACCTCTTTCCCAGAATGCTTTACCGGCTGTCTGTACTTCCCCTTTGTGACGATCATGAGAAGGCGCTCGAGCGTTTGCTATTCTCCTGTCTTTGGAGAGGACGCAAACACATGGTCGACAAAGGAGTCTGTTGCCTCCGTCCGTGTCAAGGGGGTCTGGGGATGCCACACTTGAGGAGCCACGTGCTCGCTTCGAGGTTGGCATTCCTCAGGCGCGCGTTGGAGGAAGATCGGTTGCTTGCGGGGGTAGTGAGGGACATGTTCCCTAGCCTCACTATCACTCCCCCGCTCCTAAGGACTAGCAATAGGCCTTGGGGGCGGCCGAAATTCCTGCTCGAATGTCTGACGGCTCTTCGGGCCATTCCATGGTCCAGTGACCTTTCACGGCCTAGGAGAATCTTCTATCGGGGATTAGTGGAGGGCGCCGTGAAGGATGAACTGTGGAGTAAGCTCGGCATGTCGAGAGAGGAGTATCGCTCTCATTGGTCTTGGGCGCCAGGTGCGGATTGGCTCAACAACTCTGAGTTTTCTCTGACCTGGCGATTGGCTCGGAATGGTTTGTCTCTCAACGACAAGCGTTTCGCAATGGGCCTGGCGGATTTGCCAGATTGTGAACGTTGCGTCCTTGGAATTAAGGAGACGTCTGCGCACGCCTTCTTCCATTGTTCGCGCGTTCGCCCGTTGTGGGCGCGTGTTGGCGAGTTGACTGCTCGTATCGCGCCGCGGGAGCTTGTGCTCATTGATCGCGCATACGCTGTGGACAATGTGTCGCCCCCGTACTCTGGAGTGAAGCGGATGGTGTTTCTGTCGCTACTGGCCACGGCTAGAATGGTGATTTGGATGACGCGTCTGGAGGAAGTCTTGCGGGGCGGTCGTCTTTCGGATCAGGATCTAATCCGATATTTTGAGCACCAGCTCAAAATTAAGATTAGAACTGAACGAAAACGGCTGCACCCGACAGAGTTCAGCGAAGGTGGGTATATGCGGCGAGCCTGGTTCGCGTGACCGGGGCTAGCCTTGATTTTCTCTTTTAGATCTGCTAGTTGCATCAGGGGTGGATTCCTTTGGAACCCCTCCCGTGGTTAAGGTAGAAGTTCTTTTTGTGCCTAGTTAATGTGAGTGAATGTGTTTGTCCTGGCCTGTTCCCGGCTCCATTGCTTTTGTTATGATCCAGTTCGAGATTCCCATTGTCCAAGTATTATTTTGTCCCGTTTTCACTTTCGGCTGGGTCAGCCTTATACATTCTCCAGTCCAATTTATTTTTGCCCCCTGCTTATCCATTCCCCTTAGAAAGAGAGCTGCTTGATTTTGTCTTTTAAGGCAGAATACAGTGGCCTCTTTAATTATGTGGGTGTGTTTGGGTCTTACTAACCCATGTATATATATTCATTTGAAATTGTTTTTTGTTTTGGGGTTTTTTGTTTCTTCATTCCCCCTCCCCATCATGTCATTTCATGAATAAAGTTTTAAATTTATTTTTGTACACTATTGTAAATATTGTAAATACACAAATTTTTATGTACATTTGGGGTGTTTTTAGGTCCCTGGTATGATTTTGCGGTATTTTGGTGCTTGATAGGTATGAGTGTTGATGGACAAATTTTTATGGTGACTGAGAAAATTGTAACGTATGTATGGGTCGTGAATCTGATTAGCTAGGTATAAGATAGTTACGGAAGACCAACCCAAGTTTTTGTTCCCCCTCCCATTTGTTGGCCTTGTGCCAGAATTCATGTATTTATGCTGAATAAATAATGACCAGCCCTTCCCCACTGGACTTTTTTGTGTTTGTGTGGTCGGTTTGGTTTGGATCAAAGTGTAGTATCTGTTCCACTGTGATACTTACTATTGCTTTGGTCAAGTGTGGCATTGTGGTCTCCACCCAAGTTTATTGCTTGGGCTGCGTAAAGTAGCGACCTGCGAAGGACGCGAAACACCGGAGGCAGGTGTCTCGCGCTTAGCCTCTTGGGAGGCAATGGCCTCCGATAGGCCAGATGTGATCGTTCCTCCCACCACGGCCTCGGTGGGAGGAAAGGAGGGGGATTGGCGGTTGCCTGCCTCACCCCTCTCCTTGGAAAAAGGACCAGGAGTAGCAACCCTACCAGCAGCTCCTGCATCTCCGGTGCCCTCAACGTCGAAGGAAGATGGGCAGCGGTGTTCAGCAGACACGGTTTCCCCCGACAAGGCTTGGACTGGGGGGACCATCCAGAAAGTGCGGAAGGATTCAGCGTATTATGAGTCTCTAAAGGAGAAATACGCTAAATACGTGACAGGAGCGGAGATTATCTCGGTGCCCGAGACGCTCAGTAACATTGAGCCCAGGATCCTTTCCCTGCTGACCAGGGATCCGAAAAGTCGCAAACTTATCGGGGTCAGCAGGGACGTGGTGGAGGAGGCCATCAAGGCCTTGAAGATCAATGGAAAGATGGTGGCTAGGCGCAGCCACGCCGTGTGGGATGTTCTACTTGGCTCTGCGGAGGAAGCAAGAAAACTGGCCGGCTCCTTTATGGAAACAAAGACGTTGCGCCTGGATACAGAATACATGGGCATGCGCAGATCAAAGATCACTCTCCACGGCGTGCCCATGGACATCTCGTTAGACCATGTCGGGGTGTTTTTCACACAATTCGGCATGGTCGAAGAGGTGAAGGCGCTCACCTCGAAGCAGGGCTTTCTCACCGGTGACGTCACCCTGCAGGTGACGGTCGAGCAAAAAAAGATCGGGAATATCCCCAACATTATCACCTGCAGGGGAAGATCAATTTACGTGATCGTTGAGGGGAGGAAGCCCTTCTGCTGGGTCTGCGGCGATTCCAATCACGTCGCCAAGGCGTGCCCGAAAAAGGTTCCGGCCCCTGGGACCCAGCCAGCAAAGCAGCAGCAGGAGAAACCGGCAGCGAAACAACCAGAAGCTCCAACGGAGGCGAAATCGTCTGTTCCGGATAAGGTGAATGAGTGGCAGACGGTCGGCAAGAAAAAGAAGGCGAAGGCACTAGCGGAGAAATCGCCTTCTCCGGCCAAAACGCCTTCTCAGACCAAAACGCCTTCTCCGACCAAAACGCCCTCGCCACCTCAGGAGCCTTCGGAGTCAAAGGTGCCCTCATCACCCAAAGCAGCTACCAAGCAGGGGAAGGCAGAAAAACCGCCCCAAAATGAGGGCCCGAAGGAACAACCAAGGGAAGAGCCCATGGAGACTCAAAGATCGGCGTCGTTGAAACGCAGCCGGGAGGACGAAGAAGAGCAGCAAGAGAACTTCAAGAATCGGCGGAAGAGCAGAGAAAGGAGTTCGACAACACACAGGTGCTCCTCGCTTCCTGCCTCACCGGAGAGGCAAACGTATGCGCAAAAGGCAAGAAGCCTCCCCTCGTCCCCGCGGAAAGCTTCCCAGTCCCCTACCTTTAAATTAACCCCCCTGAGACCAGTTGCTTTATCCCCCACTCTCTCCCCTTCTCCTATGTCCACTCCCACTCGGGCAAAAAAGATAAAAGCCCTGCCCAAAGGGGAAGCGCTATTGAAAGTAGAGGAGGACATCTCTGCAGGGTGGTCGTCACAAAGACGAAAACTACTCAAACCACTGCTGAAGATGACCACAGTTGACGGTCTATCTACGGAGGACCCCAAAAACTTTCCCCAGGCCCCAGGAGTAATTACCCTCGTACGGAATACCGGGGGTAACCTGCGGGTCTGGGACCACATCGCGGAAGCGAAAAACTTTATCCTAAACTAAGGATGTACATTGAAAGCTCAGCAGAACTTAGAAAAATGTCTAAAAATTGTTCGGGGAGGTTCCCTGTTTTACTCCACCCCAGTTTATATAGGGTGGTAAAACTAATGTACCCCACGGACGTCGGCGGTATTGTCTCAGACGGACGGATTACGTCCGACATAGGAACTGGTTCCCTGGGACAGTCCGTCGGGGTCCTGTCTGCCCGAGATTTTCGCCCCGTATGCATCTAGAGAGCCTTTGTTGCCTGTTTTTCTTTTTCTCTTTTTCAGGTTTAAAAGATGTCTATTAAGATAGCCAGCTTGAATGCGAAGGGCCTGAGGGATCGGGGTAAGGCGGCTCGCCTGCTTCGTGACCTCTTGTCCTTCGGCGTGGATGTGGCCGCGATCCAAGAGACTCACTTTGTTTGCGAAGTCGACTCGTGTGTGCTGTCTAACGACTTTGTCGTCTATTCAGCATATGGGAGCCGGCAAGCCAGAGGTGTTTCTTTGCTGGTCAAGCGTACCCTGGACGCGAAGGTTGACCTTGTCCATGTCGGTGCCGAGGGCCGGCTGATCGTGGCCGATATTGCAGTGAAAAGCAAATTGTTCCGGCTGATTGTGGTTTATGCGCCCAATAAGCAAGGTGAGCGTGTCTCTTTCTTTCGGCTGTTGGAGCCCTTTATGGTGCATTCAACACGGCTAATCTTAGTTGGGGACTGGAATGCCATCCTAACCCCCAAATGGGATAGAGGGAGGGGCGCTAGCGGGAGGAATGATGATCGTAGCCTGGTTGATCTGATCGACGAATTTGGTCTCGTCGATAGATACCGGGTCGATCATCCGGATGGGAGTATGTGGACGTGGGCGCTTAATTGGCCTTCTACCCGGGTATCTGCGTACCTGGATAGGATGTTAGTGAGAGTGGCCGACATAGACTTCTTAGAATGTCCAACGTTCCACTGGCTAGGCTACACGGACCACAAACTCGTTTGTGCCCGTGTGGTGTTAGACTTTAGGCCTAGGTTGGCTGGTTATTGGAAGTTCAATCAGTCCTTACTGGACAGGCGGGACTTTCGTGACCAGCTGACAAAACTAGTTCAGCGGGCGTTAATTGGGCGAGTCATTGGGAATAAGTGGTGGGTTAACCTTAAGGACTCCATTAGGTCTTTCGCCACCAAATATAGCCAGCGGCTCAAACTAGATAAGGCTGCGGAGGCAAAGACACTTAGCGCTAATTTCGCCCGGGCGGAGGCTGGTGGGGATCCCCTAGAGATAGCCTTAGCCAGGAGGCCCTGAGGCGCACGACTAGCGAGCGCTATATGGGCCAGGTAATTAGAGCTAAGTTAAGCAAGATGTCTTCCGAAGCTGTGAACATGGGCGCAGAACTGCGCAAGGAAGAAATTCGTCGGGCCGGCGATCGGTACATTCGAGAGGTGCGCGACCCGGAGGGACATCTCCTTAGGTCCACTGACGACATGTGCGAGGCGTTCCGGCAGCATTTCGAACACCGGTTTACCAAGGAGCCTGGTCTCCGTGACGAGGAGTTTCGCAGCTATTTGGCTGACTTTCCCCGGCTTTTGCCGGCTGAAGCGGCTAGCTGCGAAGGGGAGATTACGGAGGACGAAGTCTACGCGGCTTTGAAGAAGACCGGCAGTGGCAAGTCGCCAGGTTTGGATGGTTTGCCCTATGAATTGTACTTGAGGATGTCGCACCTTTTTGTCCCGCTCTTGACTGTCGTGTTCAACCACTGGTTTCGGCAGGGGTCCATCCCCGGTCGGATCACCAGGGGCGTGATCACGCTGTTGGGAAAAGGCAAGAAGGTTGGGCGGGGATTAGATGATTACAGGCCCATAACTCTGCTAAACACAGAGTTAAAGATTTTGGCCAAGATCCTGACGAATCGCTTGCAGCTAGTTGCCGAGTCTCTGTTGGAACCGGATCAGACTTGTTCTGTGAAGGGACGAACAATTCAGAGCAACCTGCACTTGATTCGCACGATCGTAGAGGGTGTAGAAGACGACGAAGAGGCCGCGCTGATCAATTTGGATCAGTCCAAGGCATTTGATAGGATTGACCATGGCTACCTGGCTGCTGTCCTGCAGGCCGCCGGATTCAAACCCGACTTCAGCCGCTGGATTAGCCTTCTGTATCGCTCCCCCAAGGCTGTGGTACAGGTGAACGGGAAGCTGTCGAGCGCTTTCGCGCTGTCTAGGTCGGTCCGACAGGGTTGTCCACTGTCGCCTCTCCTTTACGTCCTGGCGTTGGAGCCTCTCCTTCGCCGGCTAAGGGACGAGACGTGCAGTCCGGTCCTGCGTGGAATTGCTGTCCCTGGTGGAGCTCGAGCCAGGGTTTCCGCGTACGCCGATGACGTAACGACCTTTGTGTCCTCCCGCAGGGACATAAGGGCGGTACAGAAGGCGCTTGAACGGTACGAACAGGTAACAGGGGCCAGAATTAACCGCGACAAGTCGTCCGGCTTGCGGTTAGGTGCCTGGAAGGGTGTTTCCCTCCCGGGGCCCTTCGACTGGACGGACGGGCCGGTCAAGCTCCTCGGAGTTTGGTTCGGTCCGGACTTGGAGAAAGTTGGAGAAAACTGGTCAGAAGTACAGGCAAAGGTCGGCGCGTCGGTCGAGATTTGGCGTCGACGGAGTCTCTCCGTGAAGGGTCTGGCGGAGGTGTGTAATACATACCTCTTTCCCAGAATGCTTTACCGGCTGTCTGTACTTCCCCTTTGTGACGATCATGAGAAGGCGCTCGAGCGTTTGCTATTCTCCTGTCTTTGGAGAGGACGCAAACACATGGTCGACAAAGGAGTCTGTTGCCTCCGTCCGTGTCAAGGGGGTCTGGGGATGCCACACTTGAGGAGCCACGTGCTCGCTTCGAGGTTGGCATTCCTCAGGCGCGCGTTGGAGGAAGATCGGTTGCTTGCGGGGGTAGTGAGGGACATGTTCCCTAGCCTCACTATCACTCCCCCGCTCCTAAGGACTAGCAATAGGCCTTGGGGGCGGCCGAAATTCCTGCTCGAATGTCTGACGGCCCTTCGGGCCATTCCATGGTCCAGTGACCTTTCACGGCCTAGGAGAATCTTCTATCGGGGATTAGTGGAGGGCGCCGTGAAGGATGAACTGTGGAGTAAGCTCGGCATGTCGAGAGAGGAGTATCGCTCTCATTGGTCTTGGGCGCCAGGTGCGGATTGGCTCAACAACTCTGAGTTTTCTCTGACCTGGCGATTGGCTCGGAATGGTTTGTCTCTCAACGACAAGCGTTTCGCAATGGGCCTGGCGGATTTGCCAGATTGTGAACGTTGCGTCCTTGGAATTAAGGAGACGTCTGCGCACGCCTTCTTCCATTGTTCGCGCGTTCGCCCGTTGTGGGCGCGTGTTGGCGAGTTGACTGCTCGTATCGCGCCGCGGGAGCTTGTGCTCATTGATCGCGCATACGCTGTGGACAATGTGTCGCCCCCGTACTCTGGAGTGAAGCGGATGGTGTTTCTGTCGCTACTGGCCACGGCTAGAATGGTGATTTGGATGACGCGTCTGGAGGAAGTCTTGCGGGGCGGTCGTCTTTCGGATCAGGATCTAATCCGATATTTTGAGCACCAGCTCAAAATTAAGATTAGAACTGAACGAAAACGGCTGCACCCGACAGAGTTCAGCGAAAGGTGGGTATATGCGGCGAGCCTGGTTCGCGTGACCGGGGCTAGCCTTGATTTTCTCTTTTAGATCTGCTAGTTGCATCGGGGTGGATTCCTTTGGAACCCCTCCCGTGGTTAAGGTAGAAGTTCTTTTTGTGCCTAGTTAATGTGAGTGAATGTGTTTGTCCTGGCCTGTTCCCGGCTCCATTGCTTTTGTTATGATCCAGTTCGAGATTCCCATTGTCCAAGTATTATTTTGTCCCGTTTTCACTTTCGGCTGGGTCAGCCTTATACATTCTCCAGTCCAATTTATTTTTGCCCCCTGCTTATCCATTCCCCTTAGAAAGAGAGCTGCTTGATTTTGTCTTTTAAGGCAGAATACAGTGGCCTCTTTAATTATGTGGGTGTGTTTGGGTCTTACTAACCCATGTATATATATTCATTTGAAATTGTTTTTTGTTTTGGGGTTTTTTGTTTCTTCATTCCCCCTCCCCATCATGTCATTTCATGAATAAAGTTTTAAATTTATTTTTGTACACTATTGTAAATATTGTAAATACACAAATTTTTATGTACATTTGGGGTGTTTTTAGGTCCCTGGTATGATTTTGCGGTATTTTGGTGCTTGATAGGTATGAGTGTTGATGGACAAATTTTTATGGTGACTGAGAAAATTGTAACGTATGTATGGGTCGTGAATCTGATTAGCTAGGTATAAGATAGTTACGGAAGACCAACCCAAGTTTTTGTTCCCCCTCCCATTTGTTGGCCTTGTGCCAGAATTCATGTATTTATGCTGAATAAATAATGACCAGCCCTTCCCCACTGGACTTTTTTTGTGTTTGTGTGGTCGGTTTGGTTTGGATCAAAGTGTAGTATCTGTTCCATAGTGATACTTACTATTACTTTGGTCAAGTGTGGCATTGTGGTCTCCACCCAAGTTTATAGCTTGGGCCGCGTAAAGTAGCGACCTGCGAAGGACGCGAAACACCGGAGGCAGGTGTCTCGCGCTTAGCCTCTTAGGAGGCAATGGCCTCCGATAGGCCAGATGTGATCGTTCCTCCCACCACGGCCTCGGTGGGTGGAAAGGAGGGGGATTGGGCATTACCGCCTCGGGATAATCCCCCTTCAGTACCTAGAGTAGCAGCAGCAGTAGTACCAACGCCGGAGGGAGTACCATCAGCTCCCGGGTCCCCCAAGCCTTCAACTTCTGGTTGGACAGGGGGGAAAACCTATAAATAAGGATGAGGAGTACTACGAGAGGATGAGGTTAAAGTACGCTGAATACATCAAAGGCACCGAGCTGGTCTCGGTCCCCGGAGAACTGGCGGACATCCAAACTAGAACTATTACTCTCATCACTAAGGATATCAAGTCCCAGAGATTAATCGCAGTGCCGAGGGATACGTTTGAGGAAGCTATCGGAGCACTTAAGATCAAGGCTAGGGCCGTAGCGAGGAAGAGTAGTGCCATGTGGGACGTCCTGCTGGGCACGACCGACGAAGCTAAACGTCTGGTCGGGGTGGTGCTGGAGACGAAAACTCTCCAGCTCCATACAGAATACATGGGTGCCCGGAAGGTTAAGGTCACTTTGCACGGCGTCCCCATGGACATTACTGAGGACCACGTTGGCGCCTTCTTTGCTAACTTTGGGAAGGTGGCCGGAGTCTCCTCGCTACGGTCTAAGGCAGGCTATATTACGGGAGACATGACCCTACTGGTGACGATGTCTAAGGAAAAGATAGCCAAAGTTCCCAACACGCTCACCTGCAGAGGTCGGGTCATTTATGTGATAGTTGAAGGGAGGAAGCCGTGCTGTTGGGTCTGCGGGGCGGCGGACCATGTCGCGAGGGTCTGCCCGTCCAAGAATCCGACCCCAAAAACCCAACCAGCTCAACCAACTAAGCAGCAGCCAGCGGCAAAAGAAAAGGAAGGCCCAAAAACAGCTTCACCCACGCAAGCTCCCGTGGGCAACAAGGAGGGCGAATGGCAGGTGGTGGGCAGAAAGAAGGGCAAAACACCGTCCCCAGAGAAGGTGCCTCCACCTGCCAAGACGCCGGTGAAACCCAAGGAGTCGCCTCCTAAAAAGTCTCCACCCAAACAAAGAAAGGAGAGGAGTCCTTCCCCGAAAAAGGATCTTCCAATGGAAGTTGATAGATCGGCTTCCCTAAAGCGGGGGAGAGAGGAGGAGGTGGAAGAACGAAAGGATACTCCCAAGGCTCGCAGAAGAAGTAGGAGCAGGGAAAAAAAGCCCAGCAGAGAAAAATGTGCCTCAGCTCCGGTGTCGCCTGCAAGAACTACTTATGCGGATAAGGCGAGAAGCCTTCCCGCGTCCCCGCGTAAAGCTGCCCAGTCCCCAACCCCTTTTTGACCCCCCTTAGGAAAATCAGTTCCTTAACTCCCATCCTCCCCTGCTCCTATTCCCACTCCCAGTAAGGCGAAGAAGAAGATGAACCTCCCGCGTGGGGAGGCGCTGATGAAGGTGAAGGAGGACATTTCTTCGGGGTGGCGTCACAGCGTCGTAAGCTGCTAAGACCACTCCTTAAGCTCACCTCAGTGGATGGGTTATCCACTGAGGACCCAAGAACTTCTCCCAGGCCCCAGGTGTCATCACCCTGATAAGAAATACCGGTGGCAACCTGCGGGTCTGGGAGCACATTGCGGAAGCCCAAAGGAGCTTCCCAAATATTTGTATGGTCAGGGAAAAGACTCCTGAATTAAGAAAAATGTCGCTAAATTGTTCGGGGAGGTTCCCCGTTTTACTCCACCCCAGTTTATATAGGGTGGTAAAACTAACATATCCCACCGACGTCGGCGGGATTGTCCTAGACGGACGGATTACGTCCGACATTGGTACAGGGTCCCTAGGACAGTCCGTCGGGGTCCCCTCTGCCCGAGATTTCTACCCCGTATGCGACTAGAGCCTTGTTGCATGTTTCTTTGTTTTTTCGTTTCAGGTTTAAAAGATGTCTATTAAGATAGCCAGCTTGAATGCGAAGGGCCTGAGGGATCGGGGTAAGGCGGCTCGCCTGCTTCGTGACCTCTTGTCCTTCGGCGTGGATGTGGCCGCGATCCAAGAGACTCACTTTGTTTGCGAAGTCGACTCTTGTGTGCTGTCTAACGACTTTGTCGTCTATTCAGCATATGGGAGCCGGCAAGCCAGAGGTGTTTCTTTGCTGGTCAAGCGTACCCTGGACGCGAAGGTTGACCTTGTCCATGTCGGTGCCGAGGGCCGGCTGATCGTGGCCGATATTGCAGTGAAAAGCAAATTGTTCCGGTTGATTGCGGTTTATGCGCCCAATAAGCAAGGTGAGCGTGTCTCTTTCTTTCGGCTGTTGGAGCCCTTTATGGTGCATTCAACACGGCTAATCTTAGTTGGGGACTGGAATGCCATCCTAACCCCCAAATGGGATAGAGGGAGGGGCGCTAGCGGGAGGAATGATGATCGTAGCCTGGTTGATCTGATCGACGAATTTGGTCTCGTCGATAGATACCGGGTCGATCATCCGGATGGGAGTATGTGGACGTGGGCGCTTAATTGGCCTTCTACCCGGGTATCTGCGTACCTGGATAGGATGTTAGTGAGAGTGGCCGACATAGACTTCTTAGAATGTCCAACGTTCCACTGGCTAGGCTACACGGACCACAAACTCGTTTGTGCCCGTGTGGTGTTAGACTTTAGGCCTAGGTTGGCTGGTTATTGGAAGTTCAATCAGTCCTTACTGGACAGGCGGGACTTTCGTGACCAGCTGACAAAACTAGTTCAGCGGGCGTTAATTGGGCGAGTCATTGGGAATAAGTGGTGGGTTAACCTTAAGGACTCCATTAGGTCTTTCGCCACCAAATATAGCCAGCGGCTCAAACTAGATAAGGCTGCGGAGGCAAAGACACTTAGTGCTAATTTCGCCCGGGCGGAGGCTGGTGGGGATCCCCTTGAGATAGCCTTAGCCAGGGAGGCCCTGAGGCGCACGACTAGCGAGCGCTATATGGGCCAGGTAATTAGGGCTAAGTTAAGCAAGATGTCTTCCGAAGCTGTGAACATGGGCGCGGAACTGCGCAAGGAAGAAATTCGTCGGGCCGGCGATCGGTACATTCGAGAGGTGCGCGACCCGGAGGGACATCTCCTTAGGTCCACTGACGACATGTGCGAGGCGTTCCGGCAGCATTTCGAACACCGGTTTACCAAGGAGCCTGGTCTCCGTGACGAGGAGTTTCGCAGCTATTTGGCTGACTTTCCCCGGCTTTTGCCGGCTGAAGCGGCTAGCTGCGAAGGGGAGATTACGGAGGACGAAGTCTACGCGGCTTTGAAGAAGACCGGCAGTGGCAAGTCGCCAGGTTTGGATGGTTTGCCCTATGAATTGTACTTGAGGATGTCGCACCTTTTGTCCCGCTCTTGACTGTCGTGTTCAACCACTGGTTTCGGCAGGGGTCCATCCCCGGTCGGATCACCAGGGGCGTGATCACGCTGTTGGGAAAAGGCAAGAAGGTTGGGCGGGGATTAGATGATTACAGGCCCATAACTCTGCTAAACACAGAGTTAAAGATTTTGGCCAAGATCCTGACGAATCGCTTGCAGCTAGTTGCCGAGTCTCTGTTGGAACCGGATCAGACTTGTTCTGTGAAGGGACGAACAATTCAGAGCAACCTGCACTTGATCCGCACGATCGTAGAGGGTGTAGAAGACGACGAAGAGGCCGCGCTGATCAATTTGGATCAGTCCAAGGCATTTGATAGGATTGACCATGGCTACCTGGCTGCTGTCCTGCAGGCCGCCGGATTCAAACCCGACTTCAGCCGCTGGATTAGCCTTCTGTATCGCTCCCCCAAGGCTGTGGTACAGGTGAACGGGAAGCTGTCGAGCGCTTTCGCGCTGTCTAGGTCGGTCCGACAGGGTTGTCCACTGTCGCCTCTCCTTTACGTCCTGGCGTTGGAGCCTCTCCTTCGCCGGCTAAGGGACGAGACGTGCAGTCCGGTCCTGCGTGGAATTGCTGTCCCTGGAGGAGCTCGAGCCAGGGTTTCCGCGTACGCCGATGACGTAACGACCTTTGTGTCCTCCCGCAGGGACATAAGGGCGGTACAGAAGGCGCTTGAACGGTACGAACAGGTAACAGGGGCCAGAATTAACCGCGACAAGTCGTCCGGCTTGCGGTTAGGTGCCTGGAAGGGTGTTTCCCTCCCGGGGCCCTTCGACTGGACGGACGGGCCGGTCAAGCTCCTCGGAGTTTGGTTCGGTCCGGACTTACAGTTGGAGAAAAACTGGTCAGAAGTACAGGCAAAGGTCGGCGCGTCGGTCGAGATTTGGCGTCGACGGAGTCTCTCCGTGAAGGGTCTGGCGGAGGTGTGTAATACATACCTCTTTCCCAGAATGCTTTACCGGCTGTCTGTACTTCCCCTTTGTGACGATCATGAGAAGGCGCTCGAGCGTTTGCTATTCTCCTGTCTTTGGAGAGGACGCAAACACATGGTCGACAAAGGAGTCTGTTGCCTCCGTCCGTGTCAAGGGGGTCTGGGGATGCCACACTTGAGGAGCCACGTGCTCGCTTCGAGGTTGGCATTCCTCAGGCGCGCGTTGGAGGAAGATCGGTTGCTTGCGGGGGTAGTGAGGGACATGTTCCCTAGCCTCACTATCAGTCCCCCGCTCCTAAGGACTAGCAATAGGCCTTGGGGGCGGCCGAAATTCTGCTCGAATGTCTGACGGCTCTTCGGGCCATTCCATGGTCCAGTGACCTTTCACGGCCTAGGAGAATCTTCTATCGGGGATTAGTGGAGGGCGCCGTGAAGGATGAACTGTGGAGTAAGCTCGGCATGTCGAGAGAGGAGTATCGCTCTCATTGGTCTTGGGCGCCAGGTGCGGATTGGCTCAACAACTCTGAGTTTTCTCTGACCTGGCGATTGGCTCGGAATGGTTTGTCTCTCAACGACAAGCGTTTCGCAATGGGCCTGGCGGATTTGCCAGATTGTGAACGTTGCGTCCTTGGAATTAAGGAGACGTCTGCGCACGCCTTCTTCCATTGTTCGCGCGTTCGCCCGTTGTGGGCGCGTGTTGGCGAGTTGACTGCTCGTATCGCGCCGCGGGAGCTTGTGCTCATTGATCGCGCATACGCTGTGGACAATGTGTCGCCCCCGTACTCTGGAGTGAAGCGGATGGTGTTTCTGTCGCTACTGGCCACGGCTAGAATGGTGATTTGGATGACGCGTCTGGAGGAAGTCTTGCGGGGCGGTCGTCTTTCGGATCAGGATCTAATCCGATATTTTGAGCACCAGCTCAAAATTAAGATTAGAACTGAACGAAAACGGCTGCACCCGACAGAGTTCAGCGAAAGGTGGGTATATGCGGCGAGCCTGGTTCGCGTGACCGGGGCTAGCCTTGATTTTCTCTTTTAGATCTGCTAGTTGCATCGGGGTGGATTCCTTTGGAACCCCTCCCGTGGTTAAGGTAGAAGTTCTTTTTGTGCCTAGTTAATGTGAGTGAATGTGTTTGTCCTGGCCTGTTCCCGGCTCCATTGCTTTTGTTATGATCCAGTTCGAGATTCCCATTGTCCAAGTATTATTTTGTCCCGTTTTCACTTTCGGCTGGGTCAGCCTTATACATTCTCCAGTCCAATTTATTTTTGCCCCCTGCTTATCCATTCCCCTTAGAAAGAGAGCTGCTTGATTTTGTCTTTTAAGGCAGAATACAGTGGCCTCTTTAATTATGTGGGTGTGTTTGGGTCTTACTAACCCATGTATATATATTCATTTGAAATTGTTTTTTGTTTTGGGGTTTTTTGTTTCTTCATTCCCCCTCCCCATCATGTCATTTCATGAATAAAGTTTTAAATTTATTTTTGTACACTATTGTAAATATTGTAAATACACAAATTTTTATGTACATTTGGGGTGTTTTTAGGTCCCTGGTATGATTTTGCGGTATTTTGGTGCTTGATAGGTATGAGTGTTGATGGACAAATTTTTATGGTGACTGAGAAAATTGTAACGTATGTATGGGTCGTGAATCTGATTAGCTAGGTATAAGATAGTTACGGAAGACCAACCCAAGCTTTTGTTCCCCCTCCCATTTGTTGGCCTTGTGCCAGAATTCATGTATTTATGCTGAATAAATAATGACCAGCCCTTCCCCACTGGACTTTTTTGTGTTTGTGTGGTCGGTTTGGTTTGGATCAAAGTGTAGTATCTGTTCCACTGTGATACTTACTATTGCTTTGGTCAAGTGTGGCATTGTGGTCTCCACCCAAGTTTATAGCTTGGGCCGCGTAAAGTAGCGACCTGCGAAGGACGCGAAACACCGGAGGCAGGTGTCTCGCGCTTAGCCTCTTAGGAGGCAATGGCCTCCGATAGGCCAGATGTGATCGTTCCTCCCACCACGGCCTCGGTGGGAGGAAAGGAGGGGATTGGCGCTTGCCTGCCTCACCCCTCTCCTTGGAAAAAGGACCAGGAGTAGCAACCCTACCAGCAGCTCCTGCATCTCCGGTGCCCTCTACGTCTAAGGAGGACGGGCAGCGGTGTTCAGCAGACACGGTTTCCCCCGACAAGGCTTGGACCGGGGGGACCATCCAGAAAGTGCGGAAGGATTCAGCGTATTATGAGTCTCTAAAGGAGAAATACGCTAAATACGTGACAGGAGCGGAGATTATCTCGGTGCCCGAGACGCTCAGTAACATTGAGCCCAGGATCCTTTCCCTGCTGACCAGGGATCCGAAAAGTCGCAAACTTATCGGGGTCAGCAGGGACGTGGTGGAGGAGGCCATCAAGGCCTTGAAGATCAATGGAAAGATGGTGGCTAGGCGCAGCCACGCCGTGTGGGATGTTCTACTTGGCTCTGCGGAGGAAGCAAGAAAACTGGCCGGCTCCTTTATGGAAACAAAGACGTTGCGCCTGGATACAGAATACATGGGCATGCGCAGATCAAAGATCACTCTCCACGGCGTGCCCATGGACATCTCGTTAGACCATGTCGGGGTGTTTTTCACACAATTCGGCATGGTCGAAGAGGTGAAGGCGCTCACCTCGAAGCAGGGCTTTCTCACCGGTGACGTCACCCTGCAGGTGACGGTCGAGCAAAAAAAGATCGGGAATATCCCCAACATTATCACCTGCAGGGGAAGATCAATTTACGTGATCGTTGAGGGGAGGAAGCCCTTCTGCTGGGTCTGCGGCGATTCCAATCACGTCGCCAAGGCGTGCCCGAAAAAGGTTCCGGCCCCTGGGACCCAGCCAGCAAAGCAGCAGCAGGAGAAACCGGCAGCGAAACAACCAGAAGCTCCAACGGAGGCGAAATCGTCTGTTCCGGATAAGGTGAATGAGTGGCAGACGGTCGGCAAGAAAAAGAAGGCGAAGGCACTAGCGGAGAAATCGCCTTCTCCGGCCAAAACGCCTTCTCAGACCAAAACGCCTTCTCCGACCAAAACGCCCTCGCCACCTCAGGAGCCTTCGGAGTCAAAGGTGCCCTCATCACCCAAAGCAGCTACCAAGCAGGGGAAGGCAGAAAAACCGCCCCAAAATGAGGGCCCGAAGGAACAACCAAGGGAAGAGCCCATGGAGACTCAAAGATCGGCGTCGTTGAAACGCAGCCGGGAGGACGAAGAAGAGCAGCAAGAGAACTTCAAGAATCGGCGGAAGAGCAGAGAAAGGAGTTCGACAACACACAGGTGCTCCTCGCTTCCTGCCTCACCGGAGAGGCAAACGTATGCGCAAAAGGCAAGAAGCCTCCCCTCGTCCCCGCGGAAAGCTTCCCAGTCCCCTACCTTTAAATTAACCCCCCTGAGACCAGTTGCTTTATCCCCCACTCTCTCCCCTTCTCCTATGTCCACTCCCACTCGGGCAAAAAAGATAAAAGCCCTGCCCAAAGGGGAAGCGCTATTGAAAGTAGAGGAGGACATCTCTGCAGGGTGGTCGTCACAAAGACGAAAACTACTCAAACCACTGCTGAAGATGACCACAGTTGACGGTCTATCTACGGAGGACCCCAAAAACTTTCCCCAGGCCCCAGGAGTAATTACCCTCGTACGGAATACCGGGGGTAACCTGCGGGTCTGGGACCACATCGCGGAAGCGAAAAAACTTTATCCTAAACTAAGGATGTACATTGAAAGCTCAGCAGAACTTAGAAAAATGTCTAAAAATTGTTCGGGGAGGTTCCCTGTTTTACTCCACCCCAGTTTATATAGGGTGGTAAAACTAATGTACCCCACGGACGTCGGCGGTATTGTCTCAGACGGACGGATTACGTCTGACATAGGAACTGGTTCCCTGGGACAGTCCGTCGGGGTCCTGTCTGCCCGAGATTTTCGCCCCGTATGCATCTAGAGAGCCTTTGTTGCCTGTTTTTCTTTTTCTCTTTTTCAGGTTTAAAAGATGTCTATTAAGATAGCCAGCTTGAATGCGAAGGGCCTGAGGGATCGGGGTAAGGCGGCTCGCCTGCTTCGTGACCTCTTGTCCTTCGGCGTGGATGTGGCCGCGATCCAAGAGACTCACTTTGTTTGCGAAGTCGACTCGTGTGTGCTGTCTAACGACTTTGTCGTCTATTCAGCATATGGGAGCCGGCAAGCCAGAGGTGTTTCTTTGCTGGTCAAGCGTACCCTGGACGCGAAGGTTGACCTTGTCCATGTCGGTGCCGAGGGCCGGCTGATCGTGGCCGATATTGCAGTGAAAAGCAAATTGTTCCGGCTGATTGTGGTTTATGCGCCCAATAAGCAAGGTGAGCGTGTCTCTTTCTTTCGGCTGTTGGAGCCCTTTATGGTGCATTCAACACGGCTAATCTTAGTTGGGGACTGGAATGCCATCCTAACCCCCAAATGGGATAGAGGGAGGGGCGCTAGCGGGAGGAATGATGATCGTAGCCTGGTTGATCTGATCGACGAATTTGGTCTCGTCGATAGATACCGGGTCGATCATCCGGATGGGAGTATGTGGACGTGGGCGCTTAATTGGCCTTCTACCCGGGTATCTGCGTACCTGGATAGGATGTTAGTGAGAGTGGCCGACATAGACTTCTTAGAATGTCCAACGTTCCACTGGCTAGGCTACACGGACCACAAACTCGTTTGTGCCCGTGTGGTGTTAGACTTTAGGCCTAGGTTGGCTGGTTATTGGAAGTTCAATCAGTCCTTACTGGACAGGCGGGACTTTCGTGACCAGCTGACAAAACTAGTTCAGCGGGCGTTAATTGGGCGAGTCATTGGGAATAAGTGGTGGGTTAACCTTAAGGACTCCATTAGGTCTTTCGCCACCAAATATAGCCAGCGGCTCAAACTAGATAAGGCTGCGGAGGCAAAGACACTTAGTGCTAATTTCGCCCGGGCGGAGGCTGGTGGGGATCCCCTAGAGATAGCCTTAGCCAGGGAGGCCCTGAGGCGCACGACTAGCGAGCGCTATATGGGCCAGGTAATTAGGGCTAAGTTAAGCAAGATGTCTTCCGAAGCTGTGAACATGGGCGCGGAACTGCGCAAGGAAGAAATTCGTCGGGCCGGCGATCGGTACATTCGAGAGGTGCGCGACCCGGAGGGACATCTCCTTAGGTCCACTGACGACATGTGCGAGGCGTTCCGGCAGCATTTCGAACACCGGTTTACCAAGGAGCCTGGTCTCCGTGACGAGGAGTTTCGCAGCTATTTGGCTGACTTTCCCCGGCTTTTGCCGGCTGAAGCGGCTAGCTGCGAAGGGGAGATTACGGAGGACGAAGTCTACGCGGCTTTGAAGAAGACCGGCAGTGGCAAGTCGCCAGGTTTGGATGGTTTGCCCTATGAATTGTACTTGAGGATGTCGCACCTTTTTGTCCCGCTCTTGACTGTCGTGTTCAACCACTGGTTTCGGCAGGGGTCCATCCCCGGTCGGATCACCAGGGGCGTGATCACGCTGTTGGGAAAAGGCAAGAAGGTTGGGCGGGGATTAGATGATTACAGGCCCATAACTCTGCTAAACACAGAGTTAAAGATTTTGGCCAAGATCCTGACGAATCGCTTGCAGCTAGTTGCCGAGTCTCTGTTGGAACCGGATCAGACTTGTTCTGTGAAGGGACGAACAATTCAGAGCAACCTGCACTTGATCCGCACGATCGTAGAGGGTGTAGAAGACGACGAAGAGGCCGCGCTGATCAATTTGGATCAGTCCAAGGCATTTGATAGGATTGACCATGGCTACCTGGCTGCTGTCCTGCAGGCCGCCGGATTCAAACCCGACTTCAGCCGCTGGATTAGCCTTCTGTATCGCTCCCCCAAGGCTGTGGTACAGGTGAACGGGAAGCTGTCGAGCGCTTTCGCGCTGTCTAGGTCGGTCCGACAGGGTTGTCCACTGTCGCCTCTCCTTTACGTCCTGGCGTTGGAGCCTCTCCTTCGCCGGCTAAGGGACGAGACGTGCAGTCCGGTCCTGCGTGGAATTGCTGTCCCTGGAGGAGCTCGAGCCAGGGTTTCCGCGTACGCCGATGACGTAACGACCTTTGTGTCCTCCCGCAGGGACATAAGGGCGGTACAGAAGGCGCTTGAACGGTACGAACAGGTAACAGGGGCCAGAATTAACCGCGACAAGTCGTCCGGCTTGCGGTTAGGTGCCTGGAAGGGTGTTTCCCTCCCGGGGCCCTTCGACTGGACGGACGGGCCGGTCAAGCTCCTCGGAGTTTGGTTCGGTCCGGACTTACAGTTGGAGAAAAACTGGTCAGAAGTACAGGCAAAGGTCGGCGCGTCGGTCGAGATTTGGCGTCGACGGAGTCTCTCCGTGAAGGGTCTGGCGGAGGTGTGTAATACATACCTCTTTCCCAGAATGCTTTACCGGCTGTCTGTACTTCCCCTTTGTGACGATCATGAGAAGGCGCTCGAGCGTTTGCTATTCTCCTGTCTTTGGAGAGGACGCAAACACATGGTCGACAAAGGAGTCTGTTGCCTCCGTCCGTGTCAAGGGGGTCTGGGGATGCCACACTTGAGGAGCCACGTGCTCGCTTCGAGGTTGGCATTCCTCAGGCGCGCGTTGGAGGAAGATCGGTTGCTTGCGGGGGTAGTGAGGGACATGTTCCCTAGCCTCACTATCACTCCCCCGCTCCTAAGGACTAGCAATAGGCCTTGGGGGCGGCCGAAATTCCTGCTCGAATGTCTGACGGCTCTTCGGGCCATTCCATGGTCCAGTGACCTTTCACGGCCTAGGAGAATCTTCTATCGGGGATTAGTGGAGGGCGCCGTGAAGGATGAACTGTGGAGTAAGCTCGGCATGTCGAGAGAGGAGTATCGCTCTCATTGGTCTTGGGCGCCAGGTGCGGATTGGCTCAACAACTCTGAGTTTTCTCTGACCTGGCGATTGGCTCGGAATGGTTTGTCTCTCAACGACAAGCGTTTCGCAATGGGCCTGGCGGATTTGCCAGATTGTGAACGTTGCGTCCTTGGAATTAAGGAGACGTCTGCGCACGCCTTCTTCCATTGTTCGCGCGTTCGCCCGTTGTGGGCGCGTGTTGGCGAGTTGACTGCTCGTATCGCGCCGCGGGAGCTTGTGCTCATTGATCGCGCATACGCTGTGGACAATGTGTCGCCCCCGTACTCTGGAGTGAAGCGGATGGTGTTTCTGTCGCTACTGGCCACGGCTAGAATGGTGATTTGGATGACGCGTCTGGAGGAAGTCTTGCGGGGCGGTCGTCTTTCGGATCAGGATCTAATCCGATATTTTGAGCACCAGCTCAAAATTAAGATTAGAACTGAACGAAAACGGCTGCACCCGACAGAGTTCAGCGAAAGGTGGGTATATGCGGCGAGCCTGGTTCGCGTGACCGGGGCTAGCCTTGATTTTCTCTTTTAGATCTGCTAGTTGCATCGGGGTGGATTCCTTTGGAACCCCTCCCGTGGTTAAGGTAGAAGTTCTTTTTGTGCCTAGTTAATGTGAGTGAATGTGTTTGTCCTGGCCTGTTCCCGGCTCCATTGCTTTTGTTATGATCCAGTTCGAGATTCCCATTGTCCAAGTATTATTTTGTCCCGTTTTCACTTTCGGCTGGGTCAGCCTTATACATTCTCCAGTCCAATTTATTTTTGCCCCCTGCTTCTCCATTCCCCTTAGAAAGAGAGCTGCTTGATTTTGTCCTTTTTTAAGGCAGAATACAGTGGCCTCTTTAATTATGTGGGTGTGTTTGGGTCTTACTAACATTGTGTATATATATTCATTTGAAATTGTGTTTTGTTTTGGGGTTTTTTGTTTCTTCATTCCCCCTCCCCATCATGTCATTTCATGAATAAAGTTTTAAATTTATTTTTGTAAGATATTGTATATATTGTAAAAATCAGAAATTTTTATGTACATTTGGGGTGTTTTTAGGTCCCCGGTATGATTTTGTGGTATTTTGGTGCTTGATAGGTATGAGTGTTGATGGACAAAATTTTATGGTGAATGAGAAAATTGTAACGTATGTATGGGTCGTGAATCGGATTAGCTAGGTATAAGATAGTTACGGAAGACCAACCCAAGTTTTTGTTCCCCCTCCCATTTGTTGGCCTTGTGCCAGAATTTGTACTTTTTGTCAAATAAATAAGTACCAACCCTTCCCCACTGGACTTTTTTGTGTTTGTGTGGTCGGTTTGGTTTGGATCAAAGTGTAGTATCTGTTCCATAGTGATACTTACTATTACTTTGGTCAAGTGTGGCATTGTGGTCTCCACCCAAGTTTATTGCTTGGGCTGCGTAAAGTAGCGACCTGCGAAGGACGCGAAACACCGGAGGCAGGTGTCTCGCGCTTAGCCTCTTAGGAGGCAATGGCCTCCGATAGGCCAGATGTGATCGTTCCTCCCACCACGGCCTCGGTGGGAGGAAAGGAGGGGGATTGGCGCTTGCCTGCCTCACCCCTCTCCTTGGAAAAAGGACCAGGAGTAGCAACCCTACCAGCAGCTCCTGCATCTCCGGTGCCCTCTACGTCTAAGGAGGACGGGCAGCGGTGTTCAGCAGACACGGTTTCCCCCGACAAGGCTTGGACCGGGGGGACCATCCAGAAAGTGCGGAAGGATTCAGCGTATTATGAGTCTCTAAAGGAGAAATACGCTAAATACGTGACAGGAGCGGAGATTATCTCGGTGCCCGAGACGCTCAGTAACATTGAGCCCAGGATCCTTTCCCTGCTGACCAGGGATCCGAAAAGTCGCAAACTTATCGGGGTCAGCAGGGACGTGGTGGAGGAGGCCATCAAGGCCTTGAAGATCAATGGAAAGATGGTGGCTAGGCGCAGCCACGCCGTGTGGGATGTTTTACTTGGCTCTGCGGAGGAAGCAAGAAAACTGGCCGGCTCCTTTATGGAAACAAAGACGTTGCGCCTGGATACAGAATACATGGGCATGCGCAGATCAAAGATCACTCTCCACGGCGTGCCCATGGACATCTCGTTAGACCATGTCGGGGTGTTTTTCACACAATTCGGCATGGTCGAAGAGGTGAAGGCGCTCACCTCGAAGCAGGGCTTTCTCACCGGTGACGTCACCCTGCAGGTGACGGTCGAGCAAAAAAAGATCGGGAATATCCCCAACATTATCACCTGCAGGGGAAGATCAATTTACGTGATCGTTGAGGGGAGGAAGCCCTTCTGCTGGGTCTGCGGCGATTCCAATCACGTCGCCAAGGCGTGCCCGAAAAAGGTTCCGGCCCCTGGGACCCAGCCAGCAAAGCAGCAGCAGGAGAAACCGGCAGCGAAACAACCAGAAGCTCCAACGGAGGCGAAATCGTCTGTTCCGGATAAGGTGAATGAGTGGCAGACGGTCGGCAAGAAAAAAGAAGGCGAAGGCACTAGCGGAGAAATCGCCTTCTCCGGCCAAAACGCCTTCTCAGACCAAAACGCCTTCTCCGACCAAAACGCCCTCGCCACCTCAGGAGCCTTCGGAGTCAAAGGTGCCCTCATCACCCAAAGCAGCTACCAAGCAGGGGAAGGCAGAAAAACCGTCCCAAAATGAGGGCCCGAAGGAACAACCAAGGGAAGAGCCCATGGAGACTCAAAGATCGGCGTCGTTGAAACGCAGCCGGGAGGACGAAGAAGAGCAGCAAGAGAACTTCAAGAATCGGCGGAAGAGCAGAGAAAGGAGTTCGACAACACACAGGTGCTCCTCGCTTCCTGCCTCACCGGAGAGGCAAACGTATGCGCAAAAGGCAAGAAGCCTCCCCTCGTCCCCGCGGAAAGCTTCCCAGTCCCCTACCTTTAAATTAACCCCCCTGAGACCAGTTGCTTTATCCCCCACTCTCTCCCCTTCTCCTATGTCCACTCCCACTCGGGCAAAAAAGATAAAAGCCCTGCCCAAAGGGGAAGCGCTATTGAAAGTAGAGGAGGACATCTCTGCAGGGTGGTCGTCACAAAGACGAAAACTACTCAAACCACTGCTGAAGATGACCACAGTTGACGGTCTATCTACGGAGGACCCCAAAAACTTTCCCCAGGCCCCAGGAGTAATTACCCTCGTACGGAATACCGGGGGTAACCTGCGGGTCTGGGACCACATCGCGGAAGCGAAAAAACTTTATCCTAAACTAAGGATGTACATTGAAAGCTCAGCAGAACTTAGAAAAATGTCTAAAAATTGTTCGGGGAGGTTCCCTGTTTTACTCCACCCCAGTTTATATAGGGTGGTAAAACTAATGTACCCCACGGACGTCGGCGGTATTGTCTCAGACGGACGGATTACGTCCGACATAGGAACTGGTTCCCTGGGACAGTCCGTCGGGGTCCTGTCTGCCCGAGATTTTCGCCCCGTATGCATCTAGAGAGCCTTTGTTGCCTGTTTTTCTTTTTCTCTTTTTCAGGTTTAAAAGATGTCTATTAAGATAGCCAGCTTGAATGCGAAGGGCCTGAGGGATCGGGGTAAGGCGGCTCGCCTGCTTCGTGACCTCTTGTCCTTCGGCGTGGATGTGGCCGCGATCCAAGAGACTCACTTTGTTTGCGAAGTCGACTCTTGTGTGCTGTCTAACGACTTTGTCGTCTATTCAGCATATGGGAGCCGGCAAGCCAGAGGTGTTTCTTTGCTGGTCAAGCGTACCCTGGACGCGAAGGTTGACCTTGTCCATGTCGGTGCCGAGGGCCGGCTGATCGTGGCCGATATTGCAGTGAAAAGCAAGTCGTTCCGGTTGATTGCGGTTTATGCGCCCAATAAGCAAGGTGAGCGTGTCTCTTTCTTTCGGCTGTTGGAGCCCTTTATGGTGCATTCAACACGGCTAATCTTAGTTGGGGACTGGAATGCCATCCTAACCCCCAAATGGGATAGAGGAAGGGGCGCTAGCGGGAGGAATGATGATCGTAGCCTGGTTGATCTGATCGACGAATTTGGTCTCGTCGATAGATACCGGGTCGATCATCCGGATGGGAGTATGTGGACGTGGGCGCTTAATTGGCCTTCTACCCGGGTATCTGCGTACCTGGATAGGATGTTAGTGAGAGTGGCCGACATAGACTTCTTAGAATGTCCAACGTTCCACTGGCTAGGCTACACGGACCACAAACTCGTTTGTGCCCGGGTGGTGTTAGACTTTAGGCCTAGGTTGGCTGGTTATTGGAAGTTCAATCAGTCCTTACTGGACAGGCGGGACTTTCGTGACCAGCTGACAAGACTAGTTCAGCGGGCGTTAATTGGGCGAGTCATTGGGAATAAGTGGTGGGTTAACCTTAAGGACTCCATTAGGTCTTTCGCCACCAAATATAGCCAGCGGCTCAAACTAGATAAGGCTGCGGAGGCAAAGACACTTAGTGCTAATTTCGCCCGGGCGGAGGCTGGTGGGGATCCCCTAGAGATAGCCTTAGCCAGGGAGGCCCGGCCCTGAGGCGCACGACTAGCGAGCGCTATATGGGTCAGGTAATTAGAGCTAAGTTAAGCAAGATGTCTTCCGAAGCTGTGAACATGGGCGCAGAACTGCGCAAGGAAGAAATTCGTCGGGCCGGCGATCGGTACATTCGAGAGGTGCGCGACCCGGAGGGACATCTCCTTAGGTCCACTGACGACATGTGCGAGGCGTTCCGGCAGCATTTCGAACACCGGTTTACCAAGGAGCCTGGTCTCCGTGACGAGGAGTTTCGCAGCTATTTGGCTGACTTTCCCCGGCTCTTGCCGGCTGAAGCGGCTAGCTGCGAAGGGGAGATTACGGAGGACGAAGTCTACGCGGCTTTGAAGAAGACCGGCAGTGGCAAGTCGCCAGGTTTGGATGGTTTGCCCTATGAATTGTACTTGAGGATGTCGCACCTTTTTGTCCCGCTCTTGACTGTCGTGTTCAACCACTGGTTTCGGCAGGGGTCCATCCCCGGTCGGATCACCAGGGGCGTGATCACGCTGTTGAGAAGGCAAGAAGGTTGGGCGAGATTAGATGATTACAGGCCCATAACTCTGCTAAACACAGAGTTAAAGATTTTGGCCAAGATCCTGACGAATCGCTTGCAGCTAGTTGCCGAGTCTCTGTTGGAACCGGATCAGACTTGTTCTGTGAAGGGACGAACAATTCAGAGCAACCTGCACTTGATCCGCACGATCGTAGAGGGTGTAGAAGACGACGAAGAGGCCGCGCTGATCAATTTGGATCAGTCCAAGGCATTTGATAGGATTGACCATGGCTACCTGGCTGCTGTCCTGCAGGCCGCCGGATTCAAACCCGACTTCAGCCGCTGGATTAGCCTTCTGTATCGCTCCCCCAAGGCTGTGGTACAGGTGAACGGGAAGCTGTCGGGCGCTTTCGCGCTGTCTAGGTCGGTCCGACAGGGTTGTCCACTGTCGCCTCTCCTTTACGTCCTGGCGTTGGAGCCTCTCCTTCGCCGGCTAAGGGACGAGACGTGCAGTCCGGTCCTGCGTGGAATTGCTGTCCCTGGAGGAGCTCGAGCCAGGGTTTCCGCGTACGCCGATGACGTAACGACCTTTGTGTCCTCCCGCAGGGACATAAGGGCGGTACAGAAGGCGCTTGAACGGTACGAACAGGTAACAGGGGCCAGAATTAACCGCGACAAGTCGTCCGGCTTGCGGTTAGGTGCCTGGAAGGGTGTTTCCCTCCCGGGGCCCTTCGACTGGACGGACGGGCCGGTCAAGCTCCTCGGAGTTTGGTTCGGTCCGGACTTACAGTTGGAGAAAAACTGGTCAGAAGTACAGGCAAAGGTCGGCGCGTCGGTCGAGATTTGGCGTCGACGGAGTCTCTCCGTGAAGGGTCTGGCGGAGGTGTGTAATACATACCTCTTTCCCAGAATCCTTTACCGGCTGTCTGTACTTCCCCTTTGTGACGATCATGAGAAGGCGCTCGAGCGTTTGCTATTCTCCTGTCTTTGGAGAGGACGCAAACACATGGTCGACAAAGGAGTCTGCTGCCTCCGTCCGTGTCAAGGGGGTCTGGGGATGCCACACTTGAGGAGCCACGTGCTCGCTTCGAGGTTGGCATTCCTCAGGCGCGCGTTGGAGGAAGATCGGTTGCTTGCGGGGGTAGTGAGGGACATGTTCCCTAGCCTCACTATCACTCCCCCGCTCCTGAGGACTAGCAATAGGCCTTGGGGGCGGCCGAAATTCCTGCTCGAATGTCTGACGGCCCTTCGGGCCATTCCATGGTCCAGTGACCTTTCACGGCCTAGGAGAATCTTCTATCGGGGATTAGTGGAGGGCGCCGTGAAGGATGAACTGTGGAGTAAGCTCGGCATGTCGAGGGAGGAGTATCGCTCTCATTGGTCTTGGGCGCCAGGTGCGGATTGGCTCAACAATTCTGAGTTTTCTCTGACCTGGCGATTGGCTCGGAATGGTTTGTCTCTCAATGACAAGCGTTTCGCAATGGGCCTGGCGGATTTGCCAGATTGTGAACGTTGCGTCCTTGGAATTAAGGAGACGTCTGCGCACGCCTTCTTCCATTGTTCGCGCGTTCGCCCGTTGTGGGCGCGTGTCGGCGAGTTGACTGCTCGTATCGCGCCGCGGGAGCTTGTGCTCATTGATCGCGCATACGCTGTGGACAATGTGTCGCCCCCGTACTCTGGAGTGAAGCGGATGGTGTTTCTGTCGCTACTGGCCACGGCTAGAATGGTGATTTGGATGACGCGTCTGGAGGAAGTCTTGCGGGGCGGTCGTCTTTCGGATCAGGATCTAATCCGATATTTTGAGCACCAGCTCAAAATTAAGATTAGAACTGAACGGAAACGGCTGCACCCGACAGAGTTCAGCGAAAGGTGGGTATATGCGGCGAGCCTGGTTCGCGTGACCGGGGCTAGCCTTGATTTTCTCTTTTAGATCTGCTAGTTGCATCGGGGTGGATTCCTTTGGAACCCCGCCCGTGGTTAAGGTAGAAGTTCTTTTTGTGCCTAGTTAATGTGAGTGAATGTGTTTGTCCTGGCCTGTTCCCGGCTCCATTGCTTTTGTTATGATCCAGTTCGAGATTCCCATTGTCCAAGTATTATTTTGTCCCGTTTTCACTCTCGGCTGGGTCAGCCTTATACATTCTCCAGTCCAATTTATTTTTGCCCCCTGCTTCTCCATTCCCCTTAGAAAGAGAGCTGCTTGATTTTGTCCTTTTTTAAGGCAGAATACAGTGGCCTCTTTAATTATGTGGGTGTGTTTGGGTCTTACTAACATTGTGTATATATATTCATTTGAAATTGTGTTTTGTTTTGGGGTTTTTTGTTTCTTCATTCCCCCTCCCCATCATGTCATTTCATGAATAAAGTTTTAAATTTATTTTTGTAAGATATTGTATATATTGTAAAAATCAGAAATTTTTATGTACATTTGGGGTGTTTTTAGGTCCCCGGTATGATTTTGTGGTATTTTGGTGCTTGATAGGTATGAGTGTTGATGGACAAAATTTTATGGTGAATGAGAAAATTGTAACGTATGTATGGGTCGTGAATCGGATTAGCTAGGTATAAGATAGTTACGGAAGACCAACCCAAGTTTTTGTTCCCCCTCCCATTTGTTGGCCTTGTGCCAGAATTTGTACTTTTTGTCAAATAAATAAGTACCAACCCTTCCCCACTGGACTTTTTTGTGTTTGTGTGGTCGGTTTGGTTTGGATCAAAGTGTAGTATCTGTTCCATAGTGATACTTACTATTACTTTGGTCAAGTGTGGCATTGTGGTCTCCACCCAAGTTTATTGCTTGGGCTGCGTAAAGTAGCGACCTGCGAAGGACGCGAAACACCGGAGGCAGGTGTCTCGCGCTTAGCCTCTTAGGAGGCAATGGCCTCCGATAGGCCAGATGTGATCGTTCCTCCCACCACGGCCTCGGTGGGAGGAAAGGAGGGGGATTGGCGCTTGCCTGCCTCACCCCTCTCCTTGGAAAAAGGACCAGGAGTAGCAACCCTACCAGCAGCTCCTGCATCTCCGGTGCCCTCTACGTCTAAGGAGGACGGGCAGCGGTGTTCAGCAGACACGGTTTCCCCCGACAAGGCTTGGACCGGGGGGACCATCCAGAAAGTGCGGAAGGATTCAGCGTATTATGAGTCTCTAAAGGAGAAATACGCTAAATACGTGACAGGAGCGGAGATTATCTCGGTGCCCGAGACGCTCAGTAACATTGAGCCCAGGATCCTTTCCCTGCTGACCAGGGATCCGAAAAGTCGCAAACTTATCGGGGTCAGCAGGGACGTGGTGGAGGAGGCCATCAAGGCCTTGAAGATCAATGGAAAGATGGTGGCTAGGCGCAGCCACGCCGTGTGGGATGTTTTACTTGGCTCTGCGGAGGAAGCAAGAAAACTGGCCGGCTCCTTTATGGAAACAAAGACGTTGCGCCTGGATACAGAATACATGGGCATGCGCAGATCAAAGATCACTCTCCACGGCGTGCCCATGGACATCTCGTTAGACCATGTCGGGGTGTTTTTCACACAATTCGGCATGGTCGAAGAGGTGAAGGCGCTCACCTCGAAGCAGGGCTTTCTCACCGGTGACGTCACCCTGCAGGTGACGGTCGAGCAAAAAAAGATCGGGAATATCCCCAACATTATCACCTGCAGGGGAAGATCAATTTACGTGATCGTTGAGGGGAGGAAGCCCTTCTGCTGGGTCTGCGGCGATTCCAATCACGTCGCCAAGGCGTGCCCGAAAAAGGTTCCGGCCCCTGGGACCCAGCCAGCAAAGCAGCAGCAGGAGAAACCGGCAGCGAAACAACCAGAAGCTCCAACGGAGGCGAAATCGTCTGTTCCGGATAAGGTGAATGAGTGGCAGACGGTCGGCAAGAAAAAGAAGGCGAAGGCACTAGCGGAGAAATCGCCTTCTCCGGCCAAAACGCCTTCTCAGACCAAAACGCCTTCTCCGACCAAAACGCCCTCGCCACCTCAGGAGCCTTCGGAGTCAAAGGTGCCCTCATCACCCAAAGCAGCTACCAAGCAGGGGAAGGCAGAAAAACCGCCCCAAAATGAGGGCCCGAAGGAACAACCAAGGGAAGAGCCCATGGAGACTCAAAGATCGGCGTCGTTGAAACGCAGCCGGGAGGACGAAGAAGAGCAGCAAGAGAACTTCAAGAATCGGCGGAAGAGCAGAGAAAGGAGTTCGACAACACACAGGTGCTCCTCGCTTCCTGCCTCACCGGAGAGGCAAACGTATGCGCAAAAGGCAAGAAGCCTCCCCTCGTCCCCGCGGAAAGCTTCCCAGTCCCCTACCTTTAAATTAACCCCCCTGAGACCAGTTGCTTTATCCCCCACTCTCTCCCCTTCTCCTATGTCCACTCCCACTCGGGCAAAAAAGATAAAAGCCCTGCCCAAAGGGGAAGCGCTATTGAAAGTAGAGGAGGACATCTCTGCAGGGTGGTCGTCACAAAGACGAAAACTACTCAAACCACTGCTGAAGATGACCACAGTTGACGGTCTATCTACGGAGGACCCCAAAAACTTTCCCCAGGCCCCAGGAGTAATTACCCTCGTACGGAATACCGGGGGTAACCTGCGGGTCTGGGACCACATCGCGGAAGCGAAAAAACTTTATCCTAAACTAAGGATGTACATTGAAAGCTCAGCAGAACTTAGAAAAATGTCTAAAAATTGTTCGGGGAGGTTCCCTGTTTTACTCCACCCCAGTTTATATAGGGTGGTAAAACTAATGTACCCCACGGACGTCGGCGGTATTGTCTCAGACGGACGGATTACGTCCGACATAGGAACTGGTTCCCTGGGACAGTCCGTCGGGGTCCTGTCTGCCCGAGATTTTCGCCCCGTATGCATCTAGAGAGCCTTTGTTGCCTGTTTTTCTTTTTCTCTTTTTCAGGTTTAAAAGATGTCTATTAAGATAGCCAGCTTGAATGCGAAGGGCCTGAGGGATCGGGGTAAGGCGGCTCGCCTGCTTCGTGACCTCTTGTCCTTCGGCGTGGATGTGGCCGCGATCCAAGAGACTCACTTTGTTTGCGAAGTCGACTCTTGTGTGCTGTCTAACGACTTTGTCGTCTATTCAGCATATGGGAGCCGGCAAGCCAGAGGTGTTTCTTTGCTGGTCAAGCGTACCCTGGACGCGAAGGTTGACCTTGTCCATGTCGGTGCCGAGGGCCGGCTGATCGTGGCCGATATTGCAGTGAAAAGCAAGTCGTTCCGGTTGATTGCGGTTTATGCGCCCAATAAGCAAGGTGAGCGTGTCTCTTTCTTTCGGCTGTTGGAGCCCTTTATGGTGCATTCAACACGGCTAATCTTAGTTGGGGACTGGAATGCCATCCTAACCCCCAAATGGGATAGAGGAAGGGGCGCTAGCGGGAGGAATGATGATCGTAGCCTGGTTGATCTGATCGACGAATTTGGTCTCGTCGATAGATACCGGGTCGATCATCCGGATGGGAGTATGTGGACGTGGGCGCTTAATTGGCCTTCTACCCGGGTATCTGCGTACCTGGATAGGATGTTAGTGAGAGTGGCCGACATAGACTTCTTAGAATGTCCAACGTTCCACTGGCTAGGCTACACGGACCACAAACTCGTTTGTGCCCGTGTGGTGTTAGACTTTAGGCCTAGGTTGGCTGGTTATTGGAAGTTCAATCAGTCCTTACTGGACAGGCGGGACTTTCGTGACCAGCTGACAAGACTAGTTCAGCGGGCGTTAATTGGGCGAGTCATTGGGAATAAGTGGTGGGTTAACCTTAAGGACTCCATTAGGTCTTTCGCCACCAAATATAGCCAGCGGCTCAAACTAGATAAGGCTGCGGAGGCAAAGACACTTAGTGCTAATTTCGCCCGGGCGGAGGCTGGTGGGGATCCCCTAGAGATAGCCTTAGCCAGGGAGGCCCTGAGGCGCACGACTAGCGAGCGCTATATGGGTCAGGTAATTAGAGCTAAGTTAAGCAAGATGTCTTCCGAAGCTGTGAACATGGGCGCAGAACTGCGCAAGGAAGAAATTCGTCGGGCCGGCGATCGGTACATTCGAGAGGTGCGCGACCCGGAGGGACATCTCCTTAGGTCCACTGACGACATGTGCGAGGCGTTCCGGCAGCATTTCGAACACCGGTTTACCAAGGAGCCTGGTCTCCGTGACGAGGAGTTTCGCAGCTATTTGGCTGACTTTCCCCGGCTCTTGCCGGCTGAAGCGGCTAGCTGCGAAGGGGAGATTACGGAGGACGAAGTCTACGCGGCTTTGAAGAAGACCGGCAGTGGCAAGTCGCCAGGTTTGGATGGTTTGCCCTATGAATTGTACTTGAGGATGTCGCACCTTTTTGTCCCGCTCTTGACTGTCGTGTTCAACCACTGGTTTCGGCAGGGGTCCATCCCCGGTCGGATCACCAGGGGCGTGATCACGCTGTTGGGAAAAGGCAAGAAGGTTGGGCGGGGATTAGATGATTACAGGCCCATAACTCTGCTAAACACAGAGTTAAAGATTTTGGCCAAGATCCTGACGAATCGCTTGCAGCTAGTTGCCGAGTCTCTGTTGGAACCGGATCAGACTTGTTCTGTGAAGGGACGAACAATTCAGAGCAACCTGCACTTGATCCGCACGATCGTAGAGGGTGTAGAAGACGACGAAGAGGCCGCGCTGATCAATTTGGATCAGTCCAAGGCATTTGATAGGATTGACCATGGCTACCTGGCTGCTGTCCTGCAGGCCGCCGGATTCAAACCCGACTTCAGCCGCTGGATTAGCCTTCTGTATCGCTCCCCCAAGGCTGTGGTACAGGTGAACGGGAAGCTGTCGGGCGCTTTCGCGCTGTCTAGGTCGGTCCGACAGGGTTGTCCACTGTCGCCTCTCCTTTACGTCCTGGCGTTGGAGCCTCTCCTTCGCCGGCTAAGGGACGAGACGTGCAGTCCGGTCCTGCGTGGAATTGCTGTCCCTGGAGGAGCTCGAGCCAGGGTTTCCGCGTACGCCGATGACGTAACGACCTTTGTGTCCTCCCGCAGGGACATAAGGGCGGTACAGAAGGCGCTTGAACGGTACGAACAGGTAACAGGGGCCAGAATTAACCGCGACAAGTCGTCCGGCTTGCGGTTAGGTGCCTGGAAGGGTGTTTCCCTCCCGGGGCCCTTCGACTGGACGGACGGGCCGGTCAAGCTCCTCGGAGTTTGGTTCGGTCCGGACTTACAGTTGGAGAAAAACTGGTCAGAAGTACAGGCAAAGGTCGGCGCGTCGGTCGAGATTTGGCGTCGACGGAGTCTCTCCGTGAAGGGTCTGGCGGAGGTGTGTAATACATACCTCTTTCCCAGAATCCTTTACCGGCTGTCTGTACTTCCCCTTTGTGACGATCATGAGAAGGCGCTCGAGCGTTTGCTATTCTCCTGTCTTTGGAGAGGACGCAAACACATGGTCGACAAAGGAGTCTGCTGCCTCCGTCCGTGTCAAGGGGGTCTGGGGATGCCACACTTGAGGAGCCACGTGCTCGCTTCGAGGTTGGCATTCCTCAGGCGCGCGTTGGAGGAAGATCGGTTGCTTGCGGGGGTAGTGAGGGACATGTTCCCTAGCCTCACTATCACTCCCCCGCTCCTGAGGACTAGCAATAGGCCTTGGGGGCGGCCGAAATTCCTGCTCGAATGTCTGACGGCCCTTCGGGCCATTCCATGGTCCAGTGACCTTTCACGGCCTAGGAGAATCTTCTATCGGGGATTAGTGGAGGGCGCCGTGAAGGATGAACTGTGGAGTAAGCTCGGCATGTCGAGGGAGGAGTATCGCTCTCATTGGTCTTGGGCGCCAGGTGCGGATTGGCTCAACAACTCTGAGTTTTCTCTGACCTGGCGATTGGCTCGGAATGGTTTGTCTCTCAATGACAAGCGTTTCGCAATGGGCCTGGCGGATTTGCCAGATTGTGAACGTTGCGTCCTTGGAATTAAGGAGACGTCTGCGCACGCCTTCTTCCATTGTTCGCGCGTTCGCCCGTTGTGGGCGCGTGTCGGCGAGTTGACTGCTCGTATCGCGCCGCGGGAGCTTGTGCTCATTGATCGCGCATACGCTGTGGACAATGTGTCGCCCCCGTACTCTGGAGTGAAGCGGATGGTGTTTCTGTCGCTACTGGCCACGGCTAGAATGGTGATTTGGATGACGCGTCTGGAGGAAGTCTTGCGGGGCGGTCGTCTTTCGGATCAGGATCTAATCCGATATTTTGAGCACCAGCTCAAAATTAAGATTAGAACTGAACGGAAACGGCTGCACCCGACAGAGTTCAGCGAAAGGTGGGTATATGCGGCGAGCCTGGTTCGCGTGACCGGGGCTAGCCTTGATTTTCTCTTTTAGATCTGCTAGTTGCATCGGGGTGGATTCCTTTGGAACCCCGCCCGTGGTTAAGGTAGAAGTTCTTTTTTTGTGCCTAGTTAATGTGAGTGAATGTGTTTGTCCTGGCCTGTTCCCGGCTCCATTGCTTTTGTTATGATCCAGTTCGAGATTCCCATTGTCCAAGTATTATTTTGTCCCGTTTTCTCTCGGCTGGGTCAGCCTTATACATTCTCCAGTCCAATTTATTTTTGCCCCCTGCTTCTCCATTCCCCTTAGAAAGAGAGCTGCTTGATTTTGTCCTTTTTTAAGGCAGAATACAGTGGCCTCTTTAATTATGTGGGTGTGTTTGGGTCTTACTAACATTGTGTATATATATTCATTTGAAATTGTGTTTTGTTTTGGGGTTTTTTGTTTCTTCATTCCCCCTCCCCATCATGTCATTTCATGAATAAAGTTTTAAATTTATTTTTGTAAGATATTGTATATATTGTAAAAATCAGAAAGTTTTATGTACATTTGGGGTGTTTTTAGGTCCCCGGTATGATTTTGTGGTATTTTGGTGCTTGATAGGTATGAGTGTTGATGGACAAAATTTTATGGTGAATGAGAAAATTGTAACGTATGTATGGGTCGTGAATCGGATTAGCTAGGTATAAGATAGTTACGGAAGACCAACCCAAGTTTTTGTTCCCCCTCCCATTTGTTGGCCTTGTGCCAGAATTTGTACTTTTTGTCAAATAAATAAGTACCAACCCTTCCCCACCCGGCTTTTTGTTGTGTGGTTTAGGGTAAAAGAACAAAGGATAACACTTGTTCCTTCGTGATATTTGTTAGTCCTCTGTATCTTGGATTTACTGCTTTCCAGCCCGAGTTTATAGCTCGGGCCAGCGTAAAAGTAGCGTCTAACAACGCGAAACACCGGGAAGCAGTGATCCGGTGTTCGGCCACTTTGTGGCAATGGCCACAGATGGGCCGATGGAAAGCGTTCCTCCCACCACGGCGTCGGTGGGAGGAAAGGAGGAGGGGGATTGGGCTCTACCGCCTCGGGATAATCCCCCTTCTACAGTACCAGCAGTGATACCAGCAGCAGCTCCAGCATCCCCCTTACCTTCGACCTCTGGGTGGAAGGGAGGCAAAAAAATGTCGCTAAAAGGGGAGGATTATTACGAGAAGATTGCTAAGGACTATGCAGAGTACATCAAAGGAACAGAGCTCGTCTCGGTGCCGGAGCAGTTGGCTCAAATAGAGGCGAGAGTCATCACCTTGTACACTAAGGACCCGAAGACAAAGAAGTTGGTCGGCGTCCCTCGGGATACACTCGAGGAGGGGCTACAAGCCCTAAAAATTAGAGCGTTGGCCGTGGCGAGGAGAGGCAATGCCATGTGGGACGTCCTGCTTGGCTCCGTACAAGAAGCTAGAAACCTAATTGGTGTGGTCTTGGAGACCAAAACTCTCCTGATCAATACGGAGTACATGGGTACTAGAAAAGTTAAGGTCACCCTGCATGGCGTCCCCATGGACATTGCCGAGGATCATGTTGGCGCCTTCTTCGTGCAATATGGAAGAGTGGCCGAAGTCTCCTCGCTGCGGTCCAAGGCCGGTTTTCTCACGGGCGACATGACCCTGCAGGTGACCCTGAATAAGGACAACATCGCTAAAATTCCCAACATCCTCACCTGCAGGGGTCGTTCGATTTTTATAATCGTAGAAGGCAGAAAGCCTTGCTGTTGGGTCTGTGGGGCGGCGGAGCATGTCGCAAAGATCTGTCCGTCTAAGAATCCCCCCACAAAGGCCCAACCAGCCAAGCAGCAGCAGCCAGCAAAGGAAGTAGTTAAGACAGCCTCTCCTACACCAGTACCAGCAGCCAGCAAGGAGGGCGATTGGCAGGTGGTGGCGAGGAAAAAGGCAAAAACGCCTTCTCCGGCCAAGGGGCCGGCGAAGGTGCCACCGCCTGTCAAATCACCCCCAAAACAAAAGGAGACTACATCAAAAAATACGCCCGCCAAACAGGAGAGGGAAAGGGTTTCCTCCCCCAAAAAGGACGAACCGATGGAGGTAGGGAGAGCGTCGTCTTTGAAGCGCGGGAGAGAGGAAGAAGAGGAGCAGCAGGACAAGCTAAAAAGCAGAAGAAGGGGCAGGAGCTCGGAAAGAAGCATACATGCGGACAAGTGTGCATCATTGCCGGTTTCCCCGGTCAGACACACATATGCTGACAAGGCAAGAAGCCTACCATCTTCCCCGCGCAAAGCTTCCCAGTCCCCAACCTTCAATTTGATCCCCTTGAAAAAACAGACTTCTGCAACACCCACTCCCTCCCCTTCTCCTATTCCCACTCCCTCACGGGCAAAAAAGAAGAAAGCCCTCCCCCCAAGGCGACGCTTTGTGTAAAGTAGATGAGGACATTGTGGAGGAGTGGTCTTCGCAGAGGCGAAAACTGCTGAAGCCACTCCTCAAACTGACTGCAGTAAAAGGAATGTCCACGGAAGACCCAACAAACTTTCCCCAGGCCCCAGGAGTCATTACCCTCGTAAGAAATACCGGGGGTAACCTGAGGGTCTGGGACCACATAGAAGATGCCAAGAAGTACTACCCTAAATTAAGGATGGCAACAATGAACACGCCTGAACTTAAAAAAATGGGCAAAAATTGTTCGGGGAGGTTCCCGGTTATCCTCCACCCCTGCTTATATAGGGTGGTAAAGCTAACCTACCCCACGGACGTCGGCGGTATTGTCCTAGACGGACGGATTACGTCCGATATAGGTACAGGGTCCCTAGGACAGTCCGTCGGGGTCCCATCCACCAGAGATTTTTTCCCCGTATGTGACTAGTGCCTTTGTTGCATGTTCTTTGTTTTTTCTTTTTCAGGTTTAAAAGATGTCTATTAAGATAGCCAGCTTGAATGCGAAGGGCCTGAGGGATCGGGGTAAGGCGGCTCGCCTGCTTCGTGACCTCTTGTCCTTCGGCGTGGATGTGGCCGCGATCCAAGAGACTCACTTTGTTTGCGAAGTCGACTCTTGTGTGCTGTCTAACGACTTTGTCGTCTATTCAGCATATGGGAGCCGGCAAGCCAGAGGTGTTTCTTTGCTGGTCAAGCGTACCCTGGACGCGAAGGTTGACCTTGTCCATGTCGGTGCCGAGGGCCGGCTGATCGTGGCCGATATTGCAGTGAAAAGCAAATTGTTCCGGCTGATTGTGGTTTATGCGCCCAATAAGCAAGGTGAGCGTGTCTCTTTCTTTCGGCTGTTGGAGCCCTTTATGGTGCATTCAACACGGCTAATCTTAGTTGGGGACTGGAATGCCATCCTAACCCCCAAATGGGATAGAGGGAGGGGCGCTAGCGGGAGGAATGATGATCGTAGCCTGGTTGATCTGATCGACGAATTTGGTCTCGTCGATAGATACCGGGTCGATCATCCGGAAGGGAAGTATGTGGACGTGGGCGCTTAATTGGCCTTCTACCCGGGTATCTGCGTACCTGGATAGGATGTTAGTGAGAGTGGCCGACATAGACTTCTTAGAATGTCCAACGTTCCACTGGCTAGGCTACACGGACCACAAACTCGTTTGTGCCCGTGTGGTGTTAGATTTTAGGCCTAGGTTGGCTGGTTATTGGAAGTTCAATCAGTCCTTACTGGACAGGCGGGACTTTCGTGACCAGCTGACAAAACTAGTTCAGCGGGCGTTAATTGGGCGAGTCATTGGGAATAAGTGGTGGGTTAACCTTAAGGACTCCATTAGGTCTTTCGCCACCAAATATAGCCAGCGGCTCAAACTAGATAAGGCTGCGGAGGCAAAGACACTTAGTGCTAATTTCGCCCGGGCGGAGGCTGGTGGGGATCCCTCGAGATAGCCTTAGCCAGGGAGGCCCTGAGGCGCACGACTAGCGAGCGCTATATGGGCCAGGTAATTGAGAGCTAAGTTAAGCAAGATGTCTTCCGAAGCTGTGAACATGGGCGCAGAACTGCGCAAGGAAGAAATTCGTCGGGCCGGCGATCGGTACATTCGAGAAGTGCGCGACACGGAGGGGCATCTCCTTCGGTCCACTGACGACATGTGCGAGGCGTTCCGGCAGCATTTCGAACACCGGTTTACCAAGGAGCCTGGTCTCCGTGACGAGGAGTTTCGCAGCTATTTGGCTGACTTTCCCCGGCTTTTGCCGGCTGAAGCGGCTAGCTGCGAAGGGGAGATTACGGAGGACGAAGTCTACGCGGCTTTGAAGAAGACCGGCAGTGGCAAGTCGCCAGGTTTGGATGGTTTGCCCTATGAATTGTACTTGAGGATGTCGCACCTTTTTGTCCCGCTCTTGACTGTCGTGTTCAACCACTGGTTTCGGCAGGGGTCCATCCCCGGTCGGATCACCAGGGGCGTGATCACGCTGTTGGGAAAAGGCAAGAAGGTTGGGCGGGGATTAGATGATTACAGGCCCATAACTCTGCTAAACACAGAGTTAAAGATTTTGGCCAAGATCCTGACGAATCGCTTGCAGCTAGTTGCCGAGTCTCTGTTGGAACCGGATCAGACTTGTTCTGTGAAGGGACGAACAATTCAGAGCAACCTGCACTTGATTCGCACGATCGTAGAGGGTGTAGAAGACGACGAAGAGGCCGCGCTGATCAATTTGGATCAGTCCAAGGCATTTGATAGGATTGACCATGGCTACCTGGCTGCTGTCCTGCAGGCCGCCGGATTCAAACCCGACTTCAGCCGCTGGATTAGCCTTCTGTATCGCTCCCCCAAGGCTGTGGTACAGGTGAACGGGAAGCTGTCGGGCGCTTTCGCGCTGTCTAGGTCGGTCCGACAGGGTTGTCCACTGTCGCCTCTCCTTTACGTCCTGGCGTTGGAGCCTCTCCTTCGCCGGCTAAGGGACGAGACGTGCAGTCCGGTCCTGCGTGGAATTGCTGTCCCTGGTGGAGCTCGAGCCAGGGTTTCCGCGTACGCCGATGACGTAACGACCTTTGTGTCCTCCCGCAGGGACATAAGGGCGGTACAGAAGGCGCTTGAACGGTACGAACAGGTAACGGGGGCCAGAATTAACCGCGACAAGTCGTCCGGCTTGCGGTTAGGTGCCTGGAAGGGTGTTTCCCTCCCGGGGCCCTTCGACTGGACGGACGGGCCGGTCAAGCTCCTCGGAGTTTGGTTCGGTCCGGACTTACAGTTGGAGAAAAACTGGTCAGAAGTACAGGCAAAGGTCGGCGCGTCGGTCGAGATTTGGCGTCGACGGAGTCTCTCCGTGAAGGGTCTGGCGGAGGTGTGTAATACATACCTCTTTCCCAGAATCCTTTACCGGCTGTCTGTACTTCCCCTTTGTGACGATCATGAGAAGGCGCTCGAGCGTTTGCTATTCTCCTGTCTTTGGAGAGGACGCAAACACATGGTCGACAAAGGAGTCTGTTGCCTCCGTCCGTGTCAAGGGGGTCTGGGGATGCCACACTTGAGGAGCCACGTGCTCGCTTCGAGGTTGGCATTCCTCAGGCGCGCGTTGGAGGAAGATCGGTTGCTTGCGGGGGTAGTGAGGGACATGTTCCCTAGCCTCACTATCACTCCCCCGCTCCTAAGGACTAGCAATAGGCCTTGGGGGCGGCCGAAATTCCTGCTCGAATGTCTGACGGCCCTTCGGGCCATTCCATGGTCCAGTGACCTTTCACGGCCTAGGAGAATCTTCTATCGGGGATTAGTGGAGGGCGCCGTGAAGGATGAACTGTGGAGTAAGCTCGGCATGTCGAGAGAGGAGTATCGCTCTCATTGGTCTTGGGCGCCAGGTGCGGATTGGCTCAACAACTCTGAGTTTTCTCTGACCTGGCGATTGGCTCGGAATGGTTTGTCTCTCAACGACAAGCGTTTCGCAATGGGCCTGGCGGATTTGCCAGATTGTGAACGTTGCGTCCTTGGAATTAAGGAGACGTCTGCGCACGCCTTCTTCCATTGTTCGCGCGTTCGCCCGTTGTGGGCGCGTGTCGGCGAGTTGACTGCTCGTATCGCGCCGCGGGAGCTTGTGCTCATTGATCGCGCATACGCTGTGGACAATGTGTCACCCCCGTACTCTGGAGTGAAGCGGATGGTGTTTCTGTCGCTACTGGCCACGGCTAGAATGGTGATTTGGATGACGCGTCTGGAGGAAGTCTTGCGGGGAGGTCGTCTTTCGGATCAGGATCTAATCCGATATTTTGAGCACCAGCTCAAAATGAAGATTAGAACTGAACGAAAACGGCTGCACCCGACAGAGTTCAGCGAAAGGTGGGTATATGCGGCGAGCCTGGTTCGCGTGACCGGGGCTAGCCTTGATTTTCTCTTTTAGATCTGCTAGTTGCATCGGGGTGGATTCCTTTGGAACCCCGCCCGTGGTTAAGGTAGAAGTCTTTTTGGTGCCTAGTTAATGTGAGTGAATGTGTTTGTCCTGGCCTGTTCCCGGCTTCATTGCTTTTGTTATGATCCAGTTCGAGATTCCCAGTGTCCAAGTATTATTTTGTCCCGTTTTCACTCTCGGCTGTGTCAGCCTTATACATTCTCCAGTCCAATTTATTTTTGCCCCCTGCTTATCCATTCCCCTTAGAAAGAGAGCTGCTTGATTTTGTCTTTTTAAGGCAGAATACAGTGGCCTCTTTAATTATGTGGGTGTGTTTGGGTCTTACTAACATTGTGTATATATATTCATTTGAAATTGTTTTTTGTTTTGGGGATTTTTTGTTTCTTCATTCCCCCTTCCCATCATGTCATTTCATGAATAAAGTTTTAAATTATTTTTGTAAGATATTGTATATATTGTAAAAATCAGAAATTTTTATGTACATTTGGGGTGTTTTTTAGGTCCCCGGTATGATTTTGCGGTATTTTGGTGCTTGTTAGGTATGAGTGTTGATGGACAAATTTTTATGGTGAATGAGAAAATTGTAACGTATGTATGGGTCGTGAATCTGATTAGCTAGGTATAAGATAGTTACTGAAGACCATCCCAAGTTTTGTTCCCCCTCCCCATTTTTCGGCCTTGTGCCATAATTCATGTATTTCATACCTGAATAAATACATACCAACCCTTCCCTACCCTCTTGACTTTTTGTTTTGGGGGTTGTGAAGGTAAGAGCAAAGAGCTGTTTTGTTCCTTCGTGATATTGCAGTGACTTTGTATCTTGGACATACGGATTTCCGGCCCGAGTTTATAGCTCGGGCTTGCGTAAAGTAGCGTTTTCAACGCGAAACACCGGAAAGAGGTTGTCCGGTGTTCGGCCACTTTGGTGGCAATGGCCTCGAATGGGCCGGATGAGGTCGTTCCTCCCACCACGGCGTCGGTGGGAGGAAAGGAGGGGGATTGGGCTCTACCGCCTCGGGATAATCCCCCTTCGCAAGTACTATCAGAAGCAGCATCGCCTAAACCCTCGACCGCTGGGTGGAAAAGAGGGAAATTGACGGTTAAGGATGAGGAATATTACCATCAGATGCAAGACAAATACGCCCAGTATATTAAAGGAACAGAGCTGGTTTCCGTGCCAGAACAATTGGCACAAATTGAGGCCAGAATAATCACGCTAAGAACCAAGGAACTTAAGACCCATAAGTTTGTGGGCATCACAAGGGAATCCTTTGAAGAGGCAATTCGGGCTCTTCAGATTAATGCAAAGGCCGTAGCGAGGAGAGGCAATGCCAAGTGGGACGTCCTGCTTGGCTCAGCTGAAGAGGCCAAGCGCCTAATTGGCGTGGTATTGGAGACAAAAACACTCCAATTCCAGACGGAATATATGGGAGCAAGGAGAGTCAAGATTACCTTGCATGGCGTCCCCTTGGACATTGCCGAGGACCACGTCGGCGCCTTTTTTGCAAGTTACGGAAAGGTGGCCGACGTCTCCTCGCTACGGTCCAAGGCAGGCTTCTATACAGGAGATATGGTCCTGCAGGTGACCCTATCTGGGGAAAACATTGCGAAAATCCCCAACATTCTCACCTGCAGGGATCGAAATATTTTTGTGGTCGTGGAGGGCAGAAAGCCTTGCTGTTGGGTCTGTGGGGCGGCGGAACACGTCGCAAAGGCGTGTCCGACCAAAAACCCGCCCCCAAAGGCCCAACCAGTCAAACAGCAGCAGCAGCCTGCAAAGGAAACTACCAAACAAGCTCCACCAGCACCAGTACCGGCAGCCAACAAGGAGGGTGATTGGCAGGTGGTGGCGCGAAAAAAGGCAAAAACGCCTTCGCCGGCGAAGGTGCCGGTGAAGGTGCCGACTCCTGTTAAGGCGCCTGCCAAACAGAAGGGCCCTACTCCGCAAAATTCACCGTCCAAACAGGGCAAGGAAAAGGGTTCCTTCCCCAAAAAGGTTGCGGAAGAGCCTATGGAAGTAGGGAGAGCGTCGTCCCTGAAGCGCGGGAGAGAGGAAGAGGAGGAACAACAGGACAAACTCAAGAGTAGAAGGAGGAGCAGGAGCTCTGAGAGGAGGAAGCTGGGCGACCGATGCACTTCTTTACCGGTGTCCCCAGTTAGATGCACTTATGCAGAAAAGGCGAGGAGCCTTCCCTCTTCCCCGCGGAAAGCTTCCCAGTCCCCTGCCTTCAATCTGACCCCCCTGGAAAAGAACATTTCGGCAACTCCCACTCCCTCCCCTTCTCCTATTCCCACTCCCAGCCAGACTCCCAGTCAGGCGAAAAAGAAGAAAGGCCTCCCGAGAGGCGCAGCTCTAATGAAAGTCGACGAAAATTTGGTGGCGGAGTGGTCCTCGCAAAGGCGAAAGTTGCTGAAGCCGCTCCTAAAACTGACTTCTGTCAACAATCTTTCCACTGAAGATCCTACAAACTTTTCCCAGGCCCCAGGTGTCATCACCCTGGTAAGAAATACCGGGGGGAACCTGCGGGTCTGGGACCACATAGAAGAGGTCAGAAGGTTATATCCTAAAATAAGGATGGTGGCGGAAAACACGCCGGAACTAAGAAAAATGTCGCAAAATTGTTCGGGGAGGTTCCCCGTTTTACTCCACCCCAGTTTATATAGGGTGGTAAAACTAACATATCCCACCGACGTCGGCGGGATTGTCCTAGACGGACGGATTACGTCCGACATTGGTACAGGGTCCCTAGGACAGTCCGTCGGGGTCCCCTCTGCCCGAGATTTCTACCCCGTATGCGACTAGAGCCTTGTTGCATGTTTCTTTGTTTTTTCGTTTCAGAACTAAAAGATGTCTATTAAGATAGCCAGCTTGAATGCGAAGGGCCTGAGGGATCGGGGTAAGGCGGCTCGCCTGCTTCGTGACCTCTTGTCCTTCGGCGTGGATGTGGCCGCGATCCAAGAGACTCACTTTGTTTGCGAAGTCGACTCTTGTGTGCTGTCTAACGACTTTGTCGTCTATTCAGCATATGGGAGCCGGCAAGCCAGAGGTGTTTCTTTGCTGGTCAAGCGTACCCTGGACGCGAAGGTTGACCTTGTCCATGTCGGTGCCGAGGGCCGGCTGATCGTGGCCGATATTGCAGTGAAAAGCAAATTGTTCCGGCTGATTGTGGTTTATGCGCCCAATAAGCAAGGTGAGCGTGTCTCTTTCTTTCGGCTGTTGGAGCCCTTTATGGTGCATTCAACACGGCTAATCTTAGTTGGGGACTGGAATGCCATCCTAACCCCCAAATGGGATAGAGGGAGGGGCGCTAGCGGGAGGAATGATGATCGTAGCCTGGTTGATCTGATCGACGAATTTGGTCTCGTCGATAGATACCGGGTCGATCATCCGGATGGGAGTATGTGGACGTGGGCGCTTAATTGGCCTTCTACCCGGGTATCTGCGTACCTGGATAGGATGTTAGTGAGAGTGGCCGACATAGACTTCTTAGAATGTCCAACGTTCCACTGGCTAGGCTACACGGACCACAAACTCGTTTGTGCCCGTGTGGTGTTAGACTTTAGGCCTAGGTTGGCTGGTTATTGGAAGTTCAATCAGTCCTTACTGGACAGGCGGGACTTTCGTGACCAGCTGACAAAACTAGTTCAGCGGGCGTTAATTGGGCGAGTCATTGGGAATAAGTGGTGGGTTAACCTTAAGGACTCCATTAGGTCTTTTGCCACCAAATATAGCCAGCGGCTCAAACTAGATAAGGCTGCGGAGGCAAAGACACTTAGTGCTAATTTCGCCCGGGCGGAGGCTGGTGGGGATCCCCTAGAGATAGCCTTAGCCAGGGAGGCCCTGAGGCGCACGACTAGCGAGCGCTATATGGGTCAGGTAATTAGAGCTAAGTTAAGCAAGATGTCTTCCGAAGCTGTGAACATGGGCGCAGAACTGCGCAAGGAAGAAATTCGTCGGGCCGGCGATCGGTACATTCGAGAAGTGCGCGACCCGGAGGGGCATCTCCTTCGGTCCACCGACGACATGTGCGAGGCGTTCCGGCAGCATTTCGAACACCGGTTTACCAAGGAGCCTGGTCTCCGTGACGAGGAGTTTCGCAGCTATTTGGCTGACTTTCCCCGGCTTTTGCCGGCTGAAGCGGCTAGCTGCGAAGGGGAGATTACGGAGGACGAAGTCTACGCGGCTTTGAAGAAGACCGGCAGTGGCAAGTCGCCAGGTTTGGATGGTTTGCCCTATGAATTGTACTTGAGGATGTCGCACCTTTTTGTCCCGCTCTTGACTGTCGTGTTCAACCACTGGTTTCGGCAGGGGTCCATCCCCGGTCGGATCACCAGGGGCGTGATCACGCTGTTGGGAAAAGGCAAGAAGGTTGGGCGGGGATTAGATGATTACAGGCCCATAACTCTGCTAAACACAGAGTTAAAGATTTTGGCCAAGATCCTGACGAATCGCTTGCAGCTAGTTGCCGAGTCTCTGTTGGAACCGGATCAGACTTGTTCTGTGAAGGGACGAACAATTCAGAGCAACCTGCACTTGATCCGCACGATCGTAGAGGGTGTAGAAGACGACGAAGAGGCCGCGCTGATCAATTTGGATCAGTCCAAGGCATTTGATAGGATTGACCATGGCTACCTGGCTGCTGTCCTGCAGGCCGCCGGATTCAAACCCGACTTCAGCCGCTGGATTAGCCTTCTGTATCGCTCCCCCAAGGCTGTGGTACAGGTGAACGGGAAGCTGTCGAGCGCTTTCGCGCTGTCTAGGTCGGTCCGACAGGGTTGTCCACTGTCGCCTCTCCTTTACGTCCTGGCGTTGGAGCCTCTCCTTCGCCGGCTAAGGGACGAGACGTGCAGTCCGGTCCTGCGTGGAATTGCTGTCCCTGGAGGAGCTCGAGCCAGGGTTTCCGCGTACGCCGATGACGTAACGACCTTTGTGTCCTCCCGCAGGGACATAAGGGCGGTACAGAAGGCGCTTGAACGGTACGAACAGGTAACAGGGGCCAGAATTAACCGCGACAAGTCGTCCGGCTTGCGGTTAGGTGCCTGGAAGGGTGTTTCCCTCCCGGGGCCCTTCGACTGGACGGACGGGCCGGTCAAGCTCCTCGGAGTTTGGTTCGGTCCGGACTTACAGTTGGAGAAAAACTGGTCAGAAGTACAGGCAAAGGTCGGCGCGTCGGTCGAGATTTGGCGTCGACGGAGTCTCTCCGTGAAGGGTCTGGCGGAGGTGTGTAATACATACCTCTTTCCCAGAATGCTTTACCGGCTGTCTGTACTTCCCCTTTGTGACGATCATGAGAAGGCGCTCGAGCGTTTGCTATTCTCCTGTCTTTGGAGAGGACGCAAACACATGGTCGACAAAGGAGTCTGTTGCCTCCGTCCGTGTCAAGGGGGTCTGGGGATGCCACACTTGAGGAGCCACGTGCTCGCTTCGAGGTTGGCATTCCTCAGGCGCGCGTTGGAGGAAGATCGGTTGCTTGCGGGGGTAGTGAGGGACATGTTCCCTAGCCTCACTATCACTCCCCCGCTCCTAAGGACTAGCAATAGGCCTTGGGGGCGGCCGAAATTCCTGCTCGAATGTCTGACGGCCCTTCGGGCCATTCCATGGTCCAGTGACCTTTCACGGCCTAGGAGAATCTTCTATCGGGGATTAGTGGAGGGCGCCGTGAAGGATGAACTGTGGAGTAAGCTCGGCATGTCGAGGGAGGAGTATCGCTCTCATTGGTCTTGGGCGCCAGGTGCGGATTGGCTCAACAACTCTGAGTTTTCTCTGACCTGGCGATTGGCTCGGAATGGTTTGTCTCTCAATGACAAGCGTTTCGCAATGGGCCTGGCGGATTTGCCAGATTGTGAACGTTGCGTCCTTGGAATTAAGGAGACGTCTGCGCACGCCTTCTTCCATTGTTCGCGCGTTCGCCCGTTGTGGGCGCGTGTCGGCGAGTTGACTGCTCGTATCGCGCCGCGGGAGCTTGTGCTCATTGACCGCGCATACGCTGTGGACAATGTGTCGCCCCCGTACTCTGGAGTGAAGCGGATGGTGTTTCTGTCGCTACTGGCCACGGCTAGAATGGTGATTTGGATGACGCGTCTGGAGGAAGTCTTGCGGGGCGGTCGTCTTTCGGATCAGGATCTAATCCGATATTTTGAGCACCAGCTCAAAATTAAGATTAGAACTGAACGAAAACGGCTGCACCCGACAGAGTTCAGCGAAAGGTGGGTATATGCGGCGAGCCTGGTTCGCGTGACCGGGGCTAGCCTTGATTTTCTCTTTTAGATCTGCTAGTTGCATCGGGGTGGATTCCTTTGGAACCCCTCCCGTGGTTAAGGTAGAAGTTCTTTTTGTGCCTAGTTAATGTGAGTGAATGTGTTTGTCCTGGCCTGTTCCCGGCTCCATTGCTTTTGTTATGATTCAGTTCGAGATTCCCATTGTCCAAGTATTATTTTGTCCCGTTTTCACTCTCGGCTGGGTCAGCCTTATACATTCTCCAGTCCAATTTATTTTTGCCCCTGCTTCTCCATTCCCCTTAGAAAGAGAGCTGCTTGATTTTGTCCTTTTTTAAGGCAGAATACAGTGGCCTCTTTAATTATGTGGGTGTGTTTGGGTCTTACTAACATTGTGTATATATATTCATTTGAAATTGTTTTTTGTTTTGGGGATTTTTTGTTTCTTCATTTCCCCTTCCCATCATGTCATTTCATGAATAAAGTTTTAAATTTATTTTTGTACACTATTGTATATATTGTAAATAAACAAATTTTTATGTACATTTGGGGCGTTTTTAGGTCCCTGGTATGTTACTGCGGTATTTTGGTGCTTGATAGGTATGAGTGTTGATGGACAAATTTTTATGGTGTATGAGAAAATTGTAACGTATGTATGGGTCGTGAATCGGATTAGCTAGGTATAAGATAGTTACGGAAGACCAACCCAAGTTTTTGTTCCCCCTCCCCATTGTTTGGCCTTGAGCCAGAATTTGTATTTTATGCAAATAAATACGTACCAACCCTTCCCTACCCTCTTGACTTTTTGTTTTGGGGGTTGTGAAGGTAAGAGCAAAGAGCTGTTTTGTTCCTTCGTGATATTGCAGTGACTTTGTATCTTGGACATACGGATTTCCGGCCCGAGTTTATAGCTCGGGCTTGCGTAAAGTAGCGTTTTCAACGCGAAACACCGGAAAGAGGTTGTCCGGTGTTCGGCCACTTTGGTGGCAATGGCCTCGAATGGGCCGGATGAGGTCGTTCCTCCCACCACGGCGTCGGTGGGAGGAAAGGAGGGGATTGGGCTCTACCGCCTCGGGATAATCCCCCTTCGCAAGTACTATCAGAAGCAGCATCGCCTAAACCCTCGACCGCTGGGTGGAAAAGAGGGAAATTGACGGTTAAGGATGAGGAATATTACCATCAGATGCAAGACAAATACGCCCAGTATATTAAAGGAACAGAGCTGGTTTCCGTGCCAGAACAATTGGCACAAATTGAGGCCAGAATAATCACACTAAGAACCAAGGAACTTAAGACCCATAAGTTTGTGGGCATCACAAGGGAATCCTTTGAAGAGGCAATTCGGGCTCTTCAGATTAATGCAAAGGCCGTAGCGAGGAGAGGCAATGCCAAGTGGGACGTCCTGCTTGGCTCAGCTGAAGAGGCCAAGCGCCTAATTGGCGTGGTATTGGAGACAAAAACACTCCAATTCCAGACGGAATATATGGGAGCAAGGAGAGTCAAGATTACCTTGCATGGCGTCCCCTTGGACATTGCCGAGGACCACGTCGGCGCCTTTTTTGCAAGTTACGGAAAGGTGGCCGACGTCTCCTCGCTACGGTCCAAGGCAGGCTTCTATACAGGAGATATGGTCCTGCAGGTGACCCTATCTGGGGAAAACATTGCGAAAATCCCCAACATTCTCACCTGCAGGGATCGAAATATTTTTGTGGTCGTGGAGGGCAGAAAGCCTTGCTGTTGGGTCTGTGGGGCGGCGGAACACGTCGCAAAGGCGTGTCCGACCAAAAACCCGCCCCCAAAGGCCCAACCAGTCAAACAGCAGCAGCAGCCTGCAAAGGAAACTACCAAACAAGCTCCACCAGCACCAGTACCGGCAGCCAACAAGGAGGGTGATTGGCAGGTGGTGGCGCGAAAAAAGGCAAAAACGCCTTCGCCGGCGAAGGTGCCGGTGAAGGTGCCGACTCCTGTTAAGGCGCCTGCCAAACAGAAGGGCCCTACTCCGCAAAATTCACCGTCCAAACAGGGCAAGGAAAAGGGTTCCTTCCCCAAAAAGGTTGCGGAAGAGCCTATGGAAGTAGGGAGAGCGTCGTCCCTGAAGCGCGGGAGAGAGGAAGAGGAGGAACAACAGGACAAACTCAAGAGTAGAAGGAGGAGCAGGAGCTCTGAGAGGAGGAAGCTGGGCGACCGATGCACTTCTTTACCGGTGTCCCCAGTTAGATGCACTTATGCAGAAAAGGCGAGGAGCCTTCCCTCTTCCCCGCGGAAAGCTTCCCAGTCCCCTGCCTTCAATCTGACCCCCCTGGAAAAGAACATTTCGGCAACTCCCACTCCCTCCCCTTCTCCTATTCCCACTCCCAGCCAGACTCCCAGTCAGGCGAAAAAGAAGAAAGGCCTCCCGAGAGGCGCAGCTCTAATGAAAGTCGACGAAAATTTGGTGGCGGAGTGGTCCTCGCAAAGGCGAAAGTTGCTGAAGCCGCTCCTAAAACTGACTTCTGTCAACAATCTTTCCACTGAAGATCCTACAAACTTTTCCCAGGCCCCAGGTGTCATCACCCTGGTAAGAAATACCGGGGGGAACCTGCGGGTCTGGGACCACATAGAAGAGGTCAGAAGGTTATATCCTAAAATAAGGATGGTGGCGGAAAACACGCCGGAACTAAGAAAAATGTCGCAAAATTGTTCGGGGAGGTTCCCCGTTTTACTCCACCCCAGTTTATATAGGGTGGTAAAACTAACATATCCCACCGACGTCGGCGGGATTGTCCTAGACGGACGGATTACGTCCGACATTGGTACAGGGTCCCTAGGACAGTCCGTCGGGGTCCCCTCTGCCCGAGATTTCTACCCCGTATGCGACTAGAGCCTTGTTGCATGTTTCTTTGTTTTTTCGTTTCAGAACTAAAAGATGTCTATTAAGATAGCCAGCTTGAATGCGAAGGGCCTGAGGGGTCGGGGTAAGGCGGCTCGCCTGCTTCGTGACCTCTTGTCCTTCGGCGTGGATGTGGCCGCGATCCAAGAGACTCACTTTGTTTGCGAAGTCGACTCTTGTGTGCTGTCTAACGACTTTGTCGTCTATTCAGCATATGGGAGCCGGCAAGCCAGAGGTGTTTCTTTGCTGGTCAAGCGTACCCTGGACGCGAAGGTTGACCTTGTCCATGTCGGTGCCGAGGGCCGGCTGATCGTGGCCGATATTGCAGTGAAAAGCAAATTGTTCCGGCTGATTGTGGTTTATGCGCCCAATAAGCAAGGTGAGCGTGTCTCTTTCTTTCGGCTGTTGGAGCCCTTTATGGTGCATTCAACACGGCTAATCTTAGTTGGGGACTGGAATGCCATCCTAACCCCCAAATGGGATAGAGGGAGGGGCGCTAGCGGGAGGAATGATGATCGTAGCCTGGTTGATCTGATCGACGAATTTGGTCTCGTCGATAGATACCGGGTCGATCATCCGGATGGGAGTATGTGGACGTGGGCGCTTAATTGGCCTTCTACCCGGGTATCTGCGTACCTGGATAGGATGTTAGTGAGAGTGGCCGACATAGACTTCTTAGAATGTCCAACGTTCCACTGGCTAGGCTACACGGACCACAAACTCGTTTGTGCCCGTGTGGTGTTAGACTTTAGGCCTAGGTTGGCTGGTTATTGGAAGTTCAATCAGTCCTTACTGGACAGGCGGGACTTTCGTGACCAGCTGACAAAACTAGTTCAGCGGGCGTTAATTGGGCGAGTCATTGGGAATAAGTGGTGGGTTAACCTTAAGGACTCCATTAGGTCTTTTGCCACCAAATATAGCCAGCGGCTCAAACTAGATAAGGCTGCGGAGGCAAAGACACTTAGTGCTAATTTCGCCCGGGCGGAGGCTGGTGGGGATCCCCTAGAGATAGCCTTAGCCAGGGAGGCCCTGAGGCGCACGACTAGCGAGCGCTATATGGGTCAGGTAATTAGAGCTAAGTTAAGCAAGATGTCTTCCGAAGCTGTGAACATGGGCGCAGAACTGCGCAAGGAAGAAATTCGTCGGGCCGGCGATCGGTACATTCGAGAGGTGCGCGACCCGGAGGGACATCTCCTTAGGTCCACCGACGACATGTGCGAGGCGTTCCGGCAGCATTTCGAACACCGGTTTACCAAGGAGCCTGGTCTCCGTGACGAGGAGTTTCGCAGCTATTTGGCTGACTTTCCCCGGCTCTTGCCGGCTGAAGCGGCTAGCTGCGAAGGGGAGATTACGGAGGACGAAGTCTACGCGGCTTTGAAGAAGACCGGCAGTGGCAAGTCGCCAGGTTTGGATGGTTTGCCCTATGAATTGTACTTGAGGATGTCGCACCTTTTTGTCCCGCTCTTGACTGTCGTGTTCAACCACTGGTTTCGGCAGGGGTCCATCCCCGGTCGGATCACCAGGGGCGTGATCACGCTGTTGGGAAAAGGCAAGAAGGTTGGGCGGGGATTAGATGATTACAGGCCCATAACTCTGCTAAACACAGAGTTAAAGATTTTGGCCAAGATCCTGACGAATCGCTTGCAGCTAGTTGCCGAGTCTCTGTTGGAACCGGATCAGACTTGTTCTGTGAAGGGACGAACAATTCAGAGCAACCTGCACTTGATCCGCACGATCGTAGAGGGTGTAGAAGACGACGAAGAGGCCGCGCTGATCAATTTGGATCAGTCCAAGGCATTTGATAGGATTGACCATGGCTACCTGGCTGCTGTCCTGCAGGCCGCCGGATTCAAACCCGACTTCAGCCGCTGGATTAGCCTTCTGTATCGCTCCCCCAAGGCTGTGGTACAGGTGAACGGGAAGCTGTCGGGCGCTTTCGCGCTGTCTAGGTCGGTCCGACAGGGTTGTCCACTGTCGCCTCTCCTTTACGTCCTGGCGTTGGAGCCTCTCCTTCGCCGGCTAAGGGACGAGACGTGCAGTCCGGTCTTGCGTGGAATTGCTGTCCCTGGAGGAGCTCGAGCCAGGGTTTCCGCGTACGCCGATGACGTAACGACCTTTGTGTCCTCCCGCAGGGACATAAGGGCGGTACAGAAGGCGCTTGAACGGTACGAACAGGTAACAGGGGCCAGAATTAACCGCGACAAGTCGTCCGGCTTGCGGTTAGGTGCCTGGAAGGGTGTTTCCCTCCCGGGGCCCTTCGACTGGACGGACGGGCCGGTCAAGCTCCTCGGAGTTTGGTTCGGTCCGGACTTACAGTTGGAGAAAAACTGGTCAGAAGTACAGGCAAAGGTCGGCGCGTCGGTCGAGATTTGGCGTCGACGGAGTCTCTCCGTGAAGGGTCTGGCGGAGGTGTGTAATACATACCTCTTTCCCAGAATCCTTTACCGGCTGTCTGTACTTCCCCTTTGTGACGATCATGAGAAGGCGCTCGAGCGTTTGCTATTCTCCTGTCTTTGGAGAGGACGCAAACACATGGTCGACAAAGGAGTCTGCTGCCTCCGTCCGTGTCAAGGGGGTCTGGGGATGCCACACTTGAGGAGCCACGTGCTCGCTTCGAGGTTGGCATTCCTCAGGCGCGCGTTGGAGGAAGATCGGTTGCTTGCGGGGGTAGTGAGGGACATGTTCCCTAGCCTCACTATCACTCCCCCGCTCCTGAGGACTAGCAATAGGCCTTGGGGGCGGCCGAAATTCCTGCTCGAATGTCTGACGGCCCTTCGGGCCATTCCATGGTCCAGTGACCTTTCACGGCCTAGGAGAATCTTCTATCGGGGATTAGTGGAGGGCGCCGTGAAGGATGAACTGTGGAGTAAGCTCGGCATGTCGAGGGAGGAGTATCGCTCTCATTGGTCTTGGGCGCCAGGTGCGGATTGGCTCAACAACTCTGAGTTTTCTCTGACCTGGCGATTGGCTCGGAATGGTTTGTCTCTCAATGACAAGCGTTTCGCAATGGGCCTGGCGGATTTGCCAGATTGTGAACGTTGCGTCCTTGGAATTAAGGAGACGTCTGCGCACGCCTTCTTCCATTGTTCGCGCGTTCGCCCGTTGTGGGCGCGTGTCGGCGAGTTGACTGCTCGTATCGCGCCGCGGGAGCTTGTGCTCATTGATCGCGCATACGCTGTGGACAATGTGTCGCCCCCGTACTCTGGAGTGAAGCGGATGGTGTTTCTGTCGCTACTGGCCACGGCTAGAATGGTGATTTGGATGACGCGTCTGGAGGAAGTCTTGCGGGGCGGTCGTCTTTCGGATCAGGATCTAATCCGATATTTTGAGCACCAGCTCAAAATTAAGATTAGAACTGAACGGAAACGGCTGCACCCGACAGAGTTCAGCGAAAGGTGGGTATATGCGGCGAGCCTGGTTCGCGTGACCGGGGCTAGCCTTGATTTTCTCTTTTAGATCTGCTAGTTGCATCGGGGTGGATTCCTTTGGAACCCCGCCCGTGGTTAAGGTAGAAGTTCTTTTTGTGCCTAGTTAATGTGAGTGAATGTGTTTGTCCTGGCCTGTTCCCGGCTCCATTGCTTTTGTTATGATCCAGTTCGAGATTCCCATTGTCCAAGTATTATTTTGTCCCGTTTTCACTCTCGGCTGGGTCAGCCTTATACATTCTCCAGTCCAATTTATTTTTGCCCCCTGCTTCTCCATTCCCCTTAGAAAGAGAGCTGCTTGATTTTGTCCTTTTTTAAGGCAGAATACAGTGGCCTCTTTAATTATGTGGGTGTGTTTGGGTCTTACTAACATTGTGTATATATATTCATTTGAAATTGTGTTTTGTTTTGGGGTTTTTTGTTTCTTCATTCCCCCTCCCCATCATGTCATTTCATGAATAAAGTTTTAAATTTATTTTTGTAAGATATTGTATATATTGTAAAAATCAGAAATTTTTATGTACATTTGGGGTGTTTTTAGGTCCCCGGTATGATTTTGTGGTATTTTGGTGCTTGATAGGTATGAGTGTTGATGGACAAAATTTTATGGTGAATGAGAAAATTGTAACGTATGTATGGGTCGTGAATCGGATTAGCTAGGTATAAGATAGTTACGGAAGACCAACCCAAGTTTTTGTTCCCCCTCCCATTTGTTGGCCTTGTGCCAGAATTTGTACTTTTTGTCAAATAAATAAGTACCAACCCTTCCCTACCCTCTTGACTTTTTGTTTTGGGGGTTGTGAAGGTAAGAGCAAAGAGCTGTTTTGTTCCTTCGTGATATTGCAGTGACTTTGTATCTTGGACATACGGATTTCCGGCCCGAGTTTATAGCTCGGGCTTGCGTAAAGTAGCGTTTTCAACGCGAAACACCGGAAAGAGGTTGTCCGGTGTTCGGCCACTTTGGTGGCAATGGCCTCGAATGGGCCGGATGAGGTCGTTCCTCCCACCACGGCGTCGGTGGGAGGAAAGGAGGGGGATTGGGCTCTACCGCCTCGGGATAATCCCCCTTCGCAAGTACTAGCAGAAGCAGCATCGCCTAAACCCTCGACCGCTGGGTGGAAAAGAGGGAAATTGACGGTTAAGGATGAGGAATATTACCATCAGATGCAAGACAAATACGCCCAGTATATTAAAGGAACAGAGCTGGTTTCCGTGCCAGAACAATTGGCACAAATTGAGGCCAGAATAATCACACTAAGAACCAAGGAACTTAAGACCCATAAGTTTGTGGGCATCACAAGGGAATCCTTTGAAGAGGCAATTCGGGCTCTTCAGATTAATGCAAAGGCCGTAGCGAGGAGAGGCAATGCCAAGTGGGACGTCCTGCTTGGCTCAGCTGAAGAGGCCAAGCGCCTAATTGGCGTGGTATTGGAGACAAAAACACTCCAATTCCAGACGGAATATATGGGAGCAAGGAGAGTCAAGATTACCTTGCATGGCGTCCCCTTGGACATTGCCGAGGACCACGTCGGCGCCTTTTTTGCAAGTTACGGAAAGGTGGCCGACGTCTCCTCGCTACGGTCCAAGGCAGGCTTCTATACAGGAGATATGGTCCTGCAGGTGACCCTATCTGGGGAAAACATTGCGAAAATCCCCAACATTCTCACCTGCAGGGATCGAAATATTTTTGTGGTCGTGGAGGGCAGAAAGCCTTGCTGTTGGGTCTGTGGGGCGGCGGAACACGTCGCAAAGGCGTGTCCGACCAAAAACCCGCCCCCAAAGGCCCAACCAGTCAAACAGCAGCAGCAGCCTGCAAAGGAAACTACCAAACAAGCTCCACCAGCACCAGTACCGGCAGCCAACAAGGAGGGTGATTGGCAGGTGGTGGCGCGAAAAAAGGCAAAAACGCCTTCGCCGGCGAAGGTGCCGGTGAAGGTGCCGACTCCTGTTAAGGCGCCTGCCAAACAGAAGGGCCCTACTCCGCAAAATTCACCGTCCAAACAGGGCAAGGAAAAGGGTTCCTTCCCCAAAAAGGTTGCGGAAGAGCCTATGGAAGTAGGGAGAGCGTCGTCCCTGAAGCGCGGGAGAGAGGAAGAGGAGGAACAACAGGACAAACTCAAGAGTAGAAGGAGGAGCAGGAGCTCTGAGAGGAGGAAGCTGGGCGACCGATGCACTTCTTTACCGGTGTCCCCAGTTAGATGCACTTATGCAGAAAAGGCGAGGAGCCTTCCCTCTTCCCCGCGGAAAGCTTCCCAGTCCCCTGCCTTCAATCTGACCCCCCTGGAAAAGAACATTTCGGCAACTCCCACTCCCTCCCCTTCTCCTATTCCCACTCCCAGCCAGACTCCCAGTCAGGCGAAAAAGAAGAAAGGCCTCCCGAGAGGCGCAGCTCTAATGAAAGTCGACGAAAATTTGGTGGCGGAGTGGTCCTCGCAAAGGCGAAAGTTGCTGAAGCCGCTCCTAAAACTGACTTCTGTCAACAATCTTTCCACTGAAGATCCTACAAACTTTTCCCAGGCCCCAGGTGTCATCACCCTGGTAAGAAATACCGGGGGGAACCTGCGGGTCTGGGACCACATAGAAGAGGTCAGAAGGTTATATCCTAAAATAAGGATGGTGGCGGAAAACACGCCGGAACTAAGAAAAATGTCGCAAAATTGTTCGGGGAGGTTCCCCGTTTTACTCCACCCCAGTTTATATAGGGTGGTAAAACTAACATATCCCACCGACGTCGGCGGGATTGTCCTAGACGGACGGATTACGTCCGACATTGGTACAGGGTCCCTAGGACAGTCCGTCGGGGTCCCCTCTGCCCGAGATTTCTACCCCGTATGCGACTAGAGCCTTGTTGCATGTTTCTTTGTTTTTTCGTTTCAGAACTAAAAGATGTCTATTAAGATAGCCAGCTTGAATGCGAAGGGCCTGAGGGATCGGGGTAAGGCGGCTCGCCTGCTTCGTGACCTCTTGTCCTTCGGCGTGGATGTGGCCGCGATCCAAGAGACTCACTTTGTTTGCGAAGTCGACTCTTGTGTGCTGTCTAACGACTTTGTCGTCTATTCAGCATATGGGAGCCGGCAAGCCAGAGGTGTTTCTTTGCTGGTCAAGCGTACCCTGGACGCGAAGGTTGACCTTGTCCATGTCGGTGCCGAGGGCCGGCTGATCGTGGCCGATATTGCAGTGAAAAGCAAATTGTTCCGGCTGATTGTGGTTTATGCGCCCAATAAGCAAGGTGAGCGTGTCTCTTTCTTTCGGCTGTTGGAGCCCTTTATGGTGCATTCAACACGGCTAATCTTAGTTGGGGACTGGAATGCCATCCTAACCCCCAAATGGGATAGAGGGAGGGGCGCTAGCGGGAGGAATGATGATCGTAGCCTGGTTGATCTGATCGACGAATTTGGTCTCGTCGATAGATACCGGGTCGATCATCCGGATGGGAGTATGTGGACGTGGGCGCTTAATTGGCCTTCTACCCGGGTATCTGCGTACCTGGATAGGATGTTAGTGAGAGTGGCCGACATAGACTTCTTAGAATGTCCAACGTTCCACTGGCTAGGCTACACGGACCACAAACTCGTTTGTGCCCGTGTGGTGTTAGACTTTAGGCCTAGGTTGGCTGGTTATTGGAAGTTCAATCAGTCCTTACTGGACAGGCGGGACTTTCGTGACCAGCTGACAAAACTAGTTCAGCGGGCGTTAATTGGGCGAGTCATTGGGAATAAGTGGTGGGTTAACCTTAAGGACTCCATTAGGTCTTTTGCCACCAAATATAGCCAGCGGCTCAAACTAGATAAGGCTGCGGAGGCAAAGACACTTAGTGCTAATTTCGCCCGGGCGGAGGCTGGTGGGGATCCCCTAGAGATAGCCTTAGCCAGGGAGGCCCTGAGGCGCACGACTAGCGAGCGCTATATGGGTCAGGTAATTAGAGCTAAGTTAAGCAAGATGTCTTCCGAAGCTGTGAACATGGGCGCAGAACTGCGCAAGGAAGAAATTCGTCGGGCCGGCGATCGGTACATTCGAGAGGTGCGCGACCCGGAGGGACATCTCCTTAGGTCCACCGACGACATGTGCGAGGCGTTCCGGCAGCATTTCGAACACCGGTTTACCAAGGAGCCTGGTCTCCGTGACGAGGAGTTTCGCAGCTATTTGGCTGACTTTCCCCGGCTTTTGCCGGCTGAAGCGGCTAGCTGCGAAGGGGAGATTACGGAGGACGAAGTCTACGCGGCTTTGAAGAAGACCGGCAGTGGCAAGTCGCCAGGTTTGGATGGTTTGCCCTATGAATTGTACTTGAGGATGTCGCACCTTTTTGTCCCGCTCTTGACTGTCGTGTTCAACCACTGGTTTCGGCAGGGGTCCATCCCCGGTCGGATCACCAGGGGCGTGATCACGCTGTTGGGAAAAGGCAAGAAGGTTGGGCGGGGATTAGATGATTACAGGCCCATAACTCTGCTAAACACAGAGTTAAAGATTTTGGCCAAGATCCTGACGAATCGCTTGCAGCTAGTTGCCGAGTCTCTGTTGGAACCGGATCAGAATTGTTCTGTGAAGGGACGAACAATTCAGAGCAACCTGCACTTGATCCGCACGATCGTAGAGGGTGTAGAAGACGACGAAGAGGCCGCGCTGATCAATTTGGATCAGTCCAAGGCATTTGATAGGATTGACCATGGCTACCTGGCTGCTGTCCTGCAGGCCGCCGGATTCAAACCCGACTTCAGCCGCTGGATTAGCCTTCTGTATCGCTCCCCCAAGGCTGTGGTACAGGTGAACGGGAAGCTGTCGAGCGCTTTCGCGCTGTCTAGGTCGGTCCGACAGGGTTGTCCACTGTCGCCTCTCCTTTACGTCCTGGCGTTGGAGCCTCTCCTTCGCCGGCTAAGGGACGAGACGTGCAGTCCGGTCCTGCGTGGAATTGCTGTCCCTGGTGGAGCTCGAGCCAGGGTTTCCGCGTACGCCGATGACGTAACGACCTTTGTGTCCTCCCGCAGGGACATAAGGGCGGTACAGAAGGCGCTTGAACGGTACGAACAGGTAACAGGGGCCAGAATTAACCGCGACAAGTCGTCCGGCTTGCGGTTAGGTGCCTGGAAGGGTGTTTCCCTCCCGGGGCCCTTCGACTGGACGGACGGGCCGGTCAAGCTCCTCGGAGTTTGGTTCGGTCCGGACTTACAGTTGGAGAAAAACTGGTCAGAAGTACAGGCAAAGGTCGGCGCGTCGGTCGAGATTTGGCGTCGACGGAGTCTCTCCGTGAAGGGTCTGGCGGAGGTGTGTAATACATACCTCTTTCCCAGAATCCTTTACCGGCTGTCTGTACTTCCCCTTTGTGACGATCATGAGAAGGCGCTCGAGCGTTTGCTATTCTCCTGTCTTTGGAGAGGACGCAAACACATGGTCGACAAAGGAGTCTGCTGCCTCAGTCCGTGTCAAGGGGGTCTGGGGATGCCACACTTGAGGAGCCACGTGCTCGCTTCGAGGTTGGCATTCCTCAGGCGCGCGTTGGAGGAAGATCGGTTGCTTGCGGGGGTAGTGAGGGACATGTTCCCTAGCCTCACTATCACTCCCCCGCTCCTAAGGACTAGCAATAGGCCTTGGGGGCGACCGAAATTCCTGCTCGAATGTCTGACGGCCCTTCGGGCCATTCCATGGTCCAGTGACCTTTCACGGCCTAGGAGAATCTTCTATCGGGGATTAGTGGAGGGCGCCGTGAAGGATGAACTGTGGAGTAAGCTCGGCATGTCGAGAGAGGAGTATCGCTCTCATTGGTCTTGGGCGCCAGGTGCGGATTGGCTCAACAACTCTGAGTTTTCTCTGACCTGGCGATTGGCTCGGAATGGTTTGTCTCTCAACGACAAGCGTTTCGCAATGGGCCTGGCGGATTTGCCAGATTGTGAGCGTTGCGTCCTTGGAATTAAGGAGACGTCTGCGCACGCCTTCTTCCATTGTTCGCGCGTTCGCCCGTTGTGGGCGCGTGTTGGCGAGTTGACTGCTCGTATCGCGCCGCGGGAGCTTGTGCTCATTGATCGCGCATACGCTGTGGACAGTGTGTCGCCCCCGTACTCTGGAGTGAAGCGGATGGTGTTTCTGTCGCTACTGGCCACGGCTAGAATGGTGATTTGGATGACGCGTCTGGAGGAAGTCTTGCGGGGCGGTCGTCTTTCGGATCAGGATCTAATCCGATATTTTGAGCACCAGCTCAAAATTAAGATTAGAACTGAACGAAAACGGCTGCACCCGACAGAGTTCAGCGAAAGGTGGGTATATGCGGCGAGCCTGGTTCGCGTGACCGGGGCTAGCCTTGATTTTCTCTTTTAGATCTGCTAGTTGCATCGGGGTGGATTCCTTTGGAACCCCGCCCGTGGTTAAGGTAGAAGTTCTTTTTGTGCCTAGTTAATGTGAGTGAATGTGTTTGTCCTGGCCTGTTCCCGGCTCCATTGCTTTTGTTATGATCCAGTTCGAGTTTCCCTTTGTCCAAGTATTATTTTGTCCCGTTTTCACTCTCGGCTGGGTCAGCCTTATACATTCTCCAGTCCAATTTATTTTTGCCCCCTGCTTCTCCATTCCCCTTAGAAAGAGAGCTGCTTGATTTTGTCCTTTTTTAAGGCAGAATACAGTGGCCTCTTTAATTATGTGGGTGTGTTTGGGTCTTACTAACATTGTGTATATATATTCATTTGAAATTGTTTTTTGTTTTGGGGATTTTTTGTTTCTTCATTCCCCCTTCCCATCATGTCATTTCATGAATAAAGTTTTAAATTTATTTTTGTACACTATTGTAAATATTGTAAATAAACAAATTTTTATGTACATTTGGGGCGTTTTTAGGTCCCTGGTATGTTACTGCGGTATTTTGGTGTATGATAAGTATGAGTGTTGATGGACAAATTTTTATGGTGAATGAGAAAATTGTAACGTATGTATGGGTCGTGAATCTGATTAGCTAGGTATAAGATAGTTACGGAAGACCAACCCAAGTTTTTGTTCCCCCTCCCATTTGTTGGCCTTGTGCCAGAATTTTGTACTTTTGGCAAAATAAATAAGTACCAACCCTTCCCTACCCTCTTGACTTTTTGTTTTGGGGGTTGTGAAGGTAAGAGCAAAGAGCTGTTTTGTTCCTTCGTGATATTGCAGTGACTTTGTATCTTGGACATACGGATTTCCGGCCCGAGTTTATAGCTCGGGCTTGCGTAAAGTAGCGTTTTCAACGCGAAACACCGGAAAGAGGTTGTCCGGTGTTCGGCCACTTTGGTGGCAATGGCCTCGAATGGGCCGGATGAGGTCGTTCCTCCCACCACGGCGTCGGTGGGAGGAAAGGAGGGGGATTGGGCTCTACCGCCTCGGGATAACCCCCTTCGCAAGTACTAGCAGAAGCAGCATCGCCTAAACCCTCGACCGCTGGGTGGAAAAGAGGGAAATTGACGGTTAAGGATGAGGAATATTACCATCAGATGCAAGACAAATACGCCCAGTATATTAAAGGAACAGAGCTGGTTTCCGTGCCAGAACAATTGGCACAAATTGAGGCCAGAATAATCACGCTAAGAACCAAGGAACTTAAGACCCATAAGTTTGTGGGCATCACAAGGGAATCCTTTGAAGAGGCAATTCGGGCTCTTCAGATTAATGCAAAGGCCGTAGCGAGGAGAGGCAATGCCAAGTGGGACGTCCTGCTTGGCTCAGCTGAAGAGGCCAAGCGCCTAATTGGCGTGGTATTGGAGACAAAAACACTCCAATTCCAGACGGAATATATGGGAGCAAGGAGAGTCAAGATTACCTTGCATGGCGTCCCCTTGGACATTGCCGAGGACCACGTCGGCGCCTTTTTTGCAAGTTACGGAAAGGTGGCCGACGTCTCCTCGCTACGGTCCAAGGCAGGCTTCTATACAGGAGATATGGTCCTGCAGGTGACCCTATCTGGGGAAAACATTGCGAAAATCCCCAACATTCTCACCTGCAGGGATCGAAATATTTTTGTGGTCGTGGAGGGCAGAAAGCCTTGCTGTTGGGTCTGTGGGGCGGCGGAACACGTCGCAAAGGCGTGTCCGACCAAAAACCCGCCCCCAAAGGCCCAACCAGTCAAACAGCAGCAGCAGCCTGCAAAGGAAACTACCAAACAAGCTCCACCAGCACCAGTACCGGCAGCCAACAAGGAGGGTGATTGGCAGGTGGTGGCGCGAAAAAAGGCAAAAACGCCTTCGCCGGCGAAGGTGCCGGTGAAGGTGCTGACTCCTGTTAAGGCGCCTGCCAAACAGAAGGACCCTACTCCGCAAAATTCACCGTCCAAACAGGGCAAGGAAAAGGGTTCCTTCCCCAAAAAGGTTGCGGAAGAGCCTATGGAAGTAGGAAGAGCGTCGTCCCTGAAGCGCGGGAGAGAGGAAGAGGAGGAACAACAGGACAAACTCAAGAGTAGAAGGAGGAGCAGGAGCTCTGAGAGGAGGAAGCTGGGCGACCGATGCACTTCTTTACCGGTGTCCCCAGTTAGATGCACTTATGCAGAAAAGGCGAGGAGCCTTCCCTCTTCCCCGCGGAAAGCTTCCCAGTCCCCTACCTTCAATCTGACCCCTCTGGAAAAGAACATTTCGGCAACTCCCACTCCCTCCCCTTCTCCTATTCCCACTCCCAGCCAGACTCCCAGTCAGGCGAAAAAGAAGAAAGGCCTCCCGAGAGGCGCAGCTCTAATGAAAGTCGACGAAAATTTGGTGGCGGAGTGGTCCTCGCAAAGGCGAAAGTTGCTGAAGCCGCTCCTAAAACTGACTTCAGTCAACAATCTTTCCACTGAAGATCCTACAAACTTTTCCCAGGCCCCAGGTGTCATCACCCTGGTAAGAAATACCGGGGGGAACCTGCGGGTCTGGGACCACATAGAAGAGGTCAGAAGGTTATATCCTAAAATAAGGATGGTGGCGGAAAACACGCCGGAACTAAGAAAAATGTCGCAAAATTGTTCGGGGAGGTTCCCCGTTTTACTCCACCCCAGTTTATATAGGGTGGTAAAACTAACATATCCCACCGACGTCGGCGGGATTGTCCTAGACGGACGGATTACGTCCGACATTGGTACAGGGTCCCTAGGACAGTCCGTCGGGGTCCCCTCTGCCCGAGATTTCTACCCCGTATGCGACTAGAGCCTTGTTGCATGTTTCTTTGTTTTTTCGTTTCAGGTTTAAAAGATGTCTATTAAGATAGCCAGCTTGAATGCGAAGGGCCTGAGGGGTCGGGGTAAGGCGGCTCGCCTGCTTCGTGACCTCTTGTCCATCGGCGTGGATGTGGCCGCGATCCAAGAGACTCACTTTGTTTGCGAAGTCGACTCGTGTGTGCTGTCTAACGACTTTGTCGTCTATTCAGCATATGGGAGCCGGCAAGCCAGAGTTGTTTCTTTGCTGGTCAAGCGTACCCTGGACGCGAGGGTTGACCTTGTCCATGTCGGTGCCGAGGGCCGGCTGATCGTGGCCGATATTGCAGTGAAAAGCAAATTGTTCCGGCTGATTGTGGTTTATGCGCCCAATAAGCAAGGTGAGCGTGTCTCTTTCTTTCGGCTGTTGGAGCCCTTTATGGTGCATTCAACACGGCTAATCTTAGTTGGGGACTGGAATGCCATCCTAACCCCCAAATGGGATAGAGGAAGGGGCGCTAGCGGGAGGAATGATGATCGTAGCCTGGTTGATCTGATCGACGAATTTGGTCTCGTCGATAGATACCGGGTCGATCATCCGGATGGGAGTATGTGGACGTGGGCGCTTAATTGGCCTTCTACCCGGGTATCTGCGTACCTGGATAGGATGTTAGTGAGAGTGGCCGACATAGACTTCTTAGAATGTCCAACGTTCCACTGGCTAGGCTACACGGACCACAAACTCGTTTGTGCCCGTGTGGTGTTAGACTTTAGGCCTAGGTTGGCTGGTTATTGGAAGTTCAATCAGTCCTTACTGGACAGGCGGGACTTTCGTGACCAGCTGACAAAACTAGTTCAGCGGGCGTTAATTGGGCGAGTCATTGGGAATAAGTGGTGGGTTAACCTTAAGGACTCCATTAGGTCTTTCGCCACCAAATATAGCCAGCGGCTCAAACTAGATAAGGCTGCGGAGGCAAAGACACTTAGTGCTAATTTCGCCCGGGCGGAGGCTGGTGGGGATCCCCTAGAGATAGCCTTAGCCAGGGAGGCCCTGAGGCGCACGACTAGCGAGCGCTATATGGGCCAGGTAATTAGGGCTAAGTTAAGCAAGATGTCTTCCGAAGCTGTGAACATGGGCGCAGAACTGCGCAAGGAAGAAATTCGTCGGGCCGGCGATCGGTACATTCGAGAGGTGCGCGACCCGGAGGGACATCTCCTTAGGTCCACTGACGACATGTGCGAGGCGTTCCGGCAGCATTTCGAACACCGGTTTACCAAGGAGCCTGGTCTCCGTGACGAGGAGTTTCGCAGCTATTTGGCTGACTTTCCCCGGCTTTTGCCGGCTGAAGCGGCTAGCTGCGAAGGGGAGATTACGGAGGACGAAGTCTACGCGGCTTTGAAGAAGACCGGCAGTGGCAAGTCGCCAGGTTTGGATGGTTTGCCCTATGAATTGTACTTGAGGATGTCGCACCTTTTTGTCCCGCTCTTGACTGTCGTGTTCAACCACTGGTTTCGGCAGGGGTCCATCCCCGGTCGGATCACCAGGGGCGTGATCACGCTGTTGGGAAAAGGCAAGAAGGTTGGGCGGGGATTAGATGATTACAGGCCCATAACTCTGCTAAACACAGAGTTAAAGATTTTGGCCAAGATCCTGACGAATCGCTTGCAGCTAGTTGCCGAGTCTCTGTTGGAACCGGATCAGACTTGTTCTGTGAAGGGACGAACAATTCAGAGCAACCTGCACTTGATCCGCACGATCGTAGAGGGTGTAGAAGACGACGAAGAGGCCGCGCTGATCAATTTGGATCAGTCCAAGGCATTTGATAGGATTGACCATGGCTACCTGGCTGCTGTCCTGCAGGCCGCCGGATTCAAACCCGACTTCAGCCGCTGGATTAGCCTTCTGTATCGCTCCCCCAAGGCTGTGGTACAGGTGAACGGGAAGCTGTCGGGCGCTTTCGCGCTGTCTAGGTCGGTCCGACAGGGTTGTCCACTGTCGCCTCTCCTTTACGTCCTGGCGTTGGAGCCTCTCCTTCGCCGGCTAAGGGACGAGACGTGCAGTCCGGTCCTGCGTGGAATTGCTGTCCCTGGAGGAGCTCGAGCCAGGGTTTCCGCGTACGCCGATGACGTAACGACCTTTGTGTCCTCCCGCAGGGACATAAGGGCGGTACAGAAGGCGCTTGAACGGTACGAACAGGTAACAGGGGCCAGAATTAACCGCGACAAGTCGTCCGGCTTGCGGTTAGGTGCCTGGAAGGGTGTTTCCCTCCCGGGGCCCTTCGACTGGACGGACGGGCCGGTCAAGCTCCTCGGAGTTTGGTTCGGTCCGGACTTACAGTTGGAGAAAAACTGGTCAGAAGTACAGGCAAAGGTCGGCGCGTCGGTCGAGATTTGGCGTCGACGGAGTCTCTCCGTGAAGGGTCTGGCGGAGGTGTGTAATACATACCTCTTTCCCAGAATCCTTTACCGGCTGTCTGTACTTCCCCTTTGTGACGATCATGAGAAGGCGCTCGAGCGTTTGCTATTCTCCTGTCTTTGGAGAGGACGCAAACACATGGTCGACAAAGGAGTCTGCTGCCTCCGTCCGTGTCAAGGGGGTCTGGGGATGCCACACTTGAGGAGCCACGTGCTCGCTTCGAGGTTGGCATTCCTCAGGCGCGCGTTGGAGGAAGATCGGTTGCTTGCGGGGGTAGTGAGGGACATGTTCCCTAGCCTCACTATCACTCCCCCGCTCCTAAGGACTAGCAATAGGCCTTGGGGGCGGCCGAAATTCCTGCTCGAATGTCTGACGGCCCTTCGGGCCATTCCATGGTCCAGTGACCTTTCACGGCCTAGGAGAATCTTCTATCGGGGATTAGTGGAGGGCGCCGTGAAGGATGAACTGTGGAGTAAGCTCGGCATGTCGAGAGAGGAGTATCGCTCTCATTGGTCTTGGGCGCCAGGTGCGGATTGGCTCAACAACTCTGAGTTTTCTCTGACCTGGCGATTGGCTCGGAATGGTTTGTCTCTCAATGACAAGCGTTTCGCAATGGGCCTGGCGGATTTGCCAGATTGTGAACGTTGCGTCCTTGGAATTAAGGAGACGTCTGCGCACGCCTTCTTCCATTGTTCGCGCGTTCGCCCGTTGTGGGCGCGTGTCGGCGAGTTGACTGCTCGTATCGCGCCGCGGGAGCTTGTGCTCATTGACCGCGCATACGCTGTGGACAATGTGTCGCCCCCGTACTCTGGAGTGAAGCGGATGGTGTTTCTGTCGCTACTGGCCACGGCTAGAATGGTGATTTGGATGACGCGTCTGGAGGAAGTCTTGCGGGGCGGTCGTCTTTCGGATCAGGATCTAATCCGATATTTTGAGCACCAGCTCAAAATTAAGATTAGAACTGAACGAAAACGGCTGCACCCGACAGAGTTCAGCGAAAGGTGGGTATATGCGGCGAGCCTGGTTCGCGTGACCGGGGCTAGCCTTGATTTTCTCTTTTAGATCTGCTAGTTGCATCGGGGTGGATTCCTTTGGAACCCCTCCCGTGGTTAAGGTAGAAGTTCTTTTTGTGCCTAGTTAATGTGAGTGAATGTGTTTGTCCTGGCCTGTTCCCGGCTCCATTGCTTTTGTTATGATTCAGTTCGAGATTCCCATTGTCCAAGTATTATTTTGTCCCGTTTTCACTCTCGGCTGGGTCAGCCTTATACATTCTCCAGTCCAATTTATTTTTGCCCCTGCTTCTCCATTCCCCTTAGAAAGAGAGCTGCTTGATTTTGTCCTTTTTTAAGGCAGAATACAGTGGCCTCTTTAATTATGTGGGTGTGTTTGGGTCTTACTAACATTGTGTATATATATTCATTTGAAATTGTTTTTTGTTTTGGGGATTTTTTGTTTCTTCATTTCCCCTTCCCATCATGTCATTTCATGAATAAAGTTTTAAATTTATTTTTGTACACTATTGTATATATTGTAAATAAACAAATTTTTATGTACATTTGGGGCGTTTTTAGGTCCCTGGTATGTTACTGCGGTATTTTGGTGCTTGATAGGTATGAGTGTTGATGGACAAATTTTTATGGTGTATGAGAAAATTGTAACGTATGTATGGGTCGTGAATCGGATTAGCTAGGTATAAGATAGTTACGGAAGACCAACCCAAGTTTTTGTTCCCCCTCCCATTTGTTGGCCTTGTGCCAGAATTTTGTACTTTTGGCAAAATAAATAAGTACCAACCATTTCCTACCCGGCTTTTTGTTGTGTAGTGAATGGTAATAAGAGCAAGGTTTGACATTTGTTCCGCAGTGATATTTGTTAGTTCCTTGTTTCTTGACAATCTGGTTTTCCAGCCCGAGTTTATAGCTCGGGCCACGGTAAAGTAGCGTTTCTCGCGCGAAACACCGGAAAAACAGTTGTCCGGTGTTCGGCCACTTTGTGGCAATGGCCACAGATGGGCCGGTGGAAGTCGTTCCCCCCACCACGGCGTCGGTGGGAGGAAAGGAGGGGGATTGGGCTTTACCGCCTCGGGATAATCCCCCTTCAGTACCAGTAGTAACAGTAGCAGCACCAGCAGCAGGATCCGGAACTGTACCGGCACCGGCAGCAGCAGCACCTGGATCCCCCAAACCTTCAACCTCTGGATGGAAAGGAGGAAAGGTCCCGATGAAGGGGGAAACTTACTATGAAGAGCTGCGGAAAAACAAATACGCAAACTACATTTCGGGCACAGAGCTGTTGTCGGTACCAGAAGAGTTGGCGGTGGTCGAGGCCAGGATCATATCCCTCATTACGAAGGACCCCAAAACTCACAAGTTGGTGGGGATTAACAGGGAGAAGTTTGAAGAGGCCATTAAGACCCTAGAAATCAAAGCCAAGGCTATAGCGAGACGAACTGGCGCTACATGGGACGTCCTGCTTGGCTCGGCCGAGGAGGCCAGGCAGCTGTCCGGAGTGGTCCTGGAGACCAAAACACTCCTGTTTCAAACGGAGTACATGGGGACGCGTAAGGTAAAAATTACATTACACGGCGTCCCCATGGACATTTCCCAGGACCATATTGGGGCCTTTTTTGCCCAGTATGGAAAGGTTGCGGAGGTCTCGGCGTTGCGCTCCAAGGCGGGTTTCCTGTCCGGGGACATGGCCCTGCAGGTGACCCTTTCCAAGGAAAAGATCGCTGAAATTCCAAACATCCTCACCTGCAGGAAGCGTGCGATTTTTGTAATTGTTGAGGGCAGGAAACCCTGCTGTTGGGCCTGTGGGGCGGCGGATCACGTCGCTAAGGCGTGCCCAACAAAGAATCCGGCCCCGAAGGCCCAGCCAACCAAGAGGCAGGATGGACCGGCGGAGAAGGGAAAATCAGCACCTCCAACACCAACATCAGCATCATCAGCACCAGCACCAGGAGCAAACAAGGAGGGCGAGTGGCAGGTGGTGGCAAGGAAGAAGACTAAAACGCCTTCACCTGTGAAGGTGCCGTCACCTGCCAAGGCTCCTGCAAATACAAAGGAGCCCGCAGCGGTAAAATCGCCTCCTAAACAGGGGAAGGTGAAAAAACCTCCCCAAATTGAAGAACCGGAGGAAGAAGAACGGATGGAGGTACAGAGATCCTCATCCCTGAAACGCGGCAGGGAAGACAGAGAGGAGGAGCATCGAGAGAGCCCGAAAAGCAGGCGGAGAAGCAGAAGTAGGGAGAAAAGGATTCCTTCAACACCCAAGTGCTTGTCTCTGCCTGCTTCTCCGGAGAGGCAAAGTTATGCCCAAAAGGCAAGGAGCCTTCCCTCGTCCCCGCGGAAAGCTTCCCAGTCCCCAGCCTTTAAATTGACCCCACTAAGACCTGCATCTTCAACCCCCACTCCCTCCCCTTCTCCTATGCCCACTCCCACTCGGGCAAAAAAGAAAAAAGCCCTGCCCCAGGGGGAAGCACTCATGAGAGTGAATGAGGACGTTGCCTCAGAATGGTCCTCCCAGAGGCGCAAGTTACTAAAACCCCTGCTGAGGCTGACCTCGGTGGACGGCGTTTCGGTGGAGGATCCCAGGAACTTTTCCCAGGCCCCAGGAGTAATTACCCTTGTGAGAAATACCGGGGGTAACCTGAGGGTCTGGGACCACATTTCCGAAGTCAAGAGACTCTATCCAAAAATCAGGATGGTTCAGGAGAATACTCCTGAACTTAAAAAAATGTCAAAAAATTGTGCGGGGAGGTTCCCTGTTTTACTCCACCCCAGTCTTTATAGGGTGGTAAAACTAACTTACCCCACGGACGTCGGCGGGATTGTCCTAGACGGGCGGATTACGTCCGATGTAGGAACGGGTTCCCTAGGACAGTCCGTCGGGGTCCTTTCTGCTAAAGATTTCCGTCCCGTATGCAATTAGAGAGCCTTTGTTGCCTGTTTTTTCTTTTTTCTTTTTCAGGTTTAAAAGATGTCTATTAAGATAGCCAGCTTGAATGCGAAGGGCCTGAGGGATCGGGGTAAGGCGGCTCGCCTGCTTCGTGACCTCTTGTCCTTCGGCGTGGATGTGGCCGCGATCCAAGAGACTCACTTTGTTTGCGAAGTCGACTCTTGTGTGCTGTCTAACGACTTTGTCGTCTATTCAGCATATGGGAGCCGGCAAGCCAGAGGTGTTTCTTTGCTGGTCAAGCGTACCCTGGACGCGAAGGTTGACCTTGTCCATGTCGGTGCCGAGGGCCGGCTGATCGTGGCCGATATTGCAGTGAAAAGCAAATTGTTCCGGCTGATTGTGGTTTATGCGCCCAATAAGCAAGGTGAGCGTGTCTCTTTCTTTCGGCTGTTGGAGCCCTTTATGGTGCATTCAACACGGCTAATCTTAGTTGGGGACTGGAATGCCATCCTAACCCCCAAATGGGATAGAGGGAGGGGCGCTAGCGGGAGGAATGATGATCGTAGCCTGGTTGATCTGATCGACGAATTTGGTCTCGTCGATAGATACCGGGTCGATCATCCGGATGGGAGTATGTGGACGTGGGCGCTTAATTGGCCTTCTACCCGGGTATCTGCGTACCTGGATAGGATGTTAGTGAGAGTGGCCGACATAGACTTCTTAGAATGTCCAACGTTCCACTGGCTAGGCTACACGGACCACAAACTCGTTTGTGCCCGTGTGGTGTTAGACTTTAGGCCTAGGTTGGCTGGTTATTGGAAGTTCAATCAGTCCTTACTGGACAGGCGGGACTTTCGTGACCAGCTGACAAAACTAGTTCAGCGGGCGTTAATTGGGCGAGTCATTGGGAATAAGTGGTGGGTTAACCTTAAGGACTCCATTAGGTCTTTCGCCACCAAATATAGCCAGCGGCTCAAACTAGATAAGGCTGCGGAGGCAAAGACACTTAGTGCTAATTTCGCCCGGGCGGAGGCTGGTGGGGATCCCCTAGAGATAGCCTTAGCCAGGGAGGCCCTGAGGCGCACGACTAGCGAGCGCTATATGGGCCAGGTAATTAGAGCTAAGTTAAGCAAGATGTCTTCCGAAGCTGTGAACATGGGCGCAGAACTGCGCAAGGAAGAAATTCGTCGGGCCGGCGATCGGTACATTCGAGAAGTGCGCGACCCGGAGGGGCATCTCCTTCGGTCCACCGACGACATGTGCGAGGCGTTCCGGCAGCATTTCGAACACCGGTTTACCAAGGAGCCTGGTCTCCGTGACGAGGAGTTTCGCAGCTATTTGGCTGACTTTCCCCGGCTTTTGCCGGCTGAAGCGGCTAGCTGCGAAGGGGAGATTACGGAGGACGAAGTCTACGCGGCTTTGAAGAAGACCGGCAGTGGCAAGTCGCCAGGTTTGGATGGTTTGCCCTATGAATTGTACTTGAGGATGTCGCACCTTTTTGTCCCGCTCTTGACTGTCGTGTTCAACCACTGGTTTCGGCAGGGGTCCATCCCCGGTCGGATCACCAGGGGCGTGATCACGCTGTTGGGAAAAGGCAAGAAGGTTGGGCGGGGATTAGATGATTACAGGCCCATAACTCTGCTAAACACAGAGTTAAAGATTTTGGCCAAGATCCTGACGAATCGCTTGCAGCTAGTTGCCGAGTCTCTGTTGGAACCGGATCAGACTTGTTCTGTGAAGGGACGAACAATTCAGAGCAACCTGCACTTGATCCGCACGATCGTAGAGGGTGTAGAAGACGACGAAGAGGCCGCGCTGATCAATTTGGATCAGTCCAAGGCATTTGATAGGATTGACCATGGCTACCTGGCTGCTGTCCTGCAGGCCGCCGGATTCAAACCCGACTTCAGCCGCTGGATTAGCCTTCTGTATCGCTCCCCCAAGGCTGTGGTACAGGTGAACGGGAAGCTGTCGAGCGCTTTCGCGCTGTCTAGGTCGGTCCGACAGGGTTGTCCACTGTCGCCTCTCCTTTACGTCCTGGCGTTGGAGCCTCTCCTTCGCCGGCTAAGGGACGAGACGTGCAGTCCGGTCCTGCGTGGAATTGCTGTCCCTGGAGGAGCTCGAGCCAGGGTTTCCGCGTACGCCGATGACGTAACGACCTTTGTGTCCTCCCGCAGGGACATAAGGGCGGTACAGAAGGCGCTTGAACGGTACGAACAGGTAACAGGGGCCAGAATTAACCGCGACAAGTCGTCCGGCTTGCGGTTAGGTGCCTGGAAGGGTGTTTCCCTCCCGGGGCCCTTCGACTGGACGGACGGGCCGGTCAAGCTCCTCGGAGTTTGGTTCGGTCCGGACTTACAGTTGGAGAAAAACTGGTCAGAAGTACAGGCAAAGGTCGGCGCGTCGGTCGAGATTTGGCGTCGACGGAGTCTCTCCGTGAAGGGTCTGGCGGAGGTGTGTAATACATACCTCTTTCCCAGAATCCTTTACCGGCTGTCTGTACTTCCCCTTTGTGACGATCATGAGAAGGCGCTCGAGCGTTTGCTATTCTCCTGTCTTTGGAGAGGACGCAAACACATGGTCGACAAAGGAGTCTGCTGCCTCCGTCCGTGTCAAGGGGGTCTGGGGATGCCACACTTGAGGAGCCACGTGCTCGCTTCGAGGTTGGCATTCCTCAGGCGCGCGTTGGAGGAAGATCGGTTGCTTGCGGGGGTAGTGAGGGACATGTTCCCTAGCCTCACTATCACTCCCCCGCTCCTAAGGACTAGCAATAGGCCTTGGGGGCGGCCGAAATTCCTGCTCGAATGTCTGACGGCCCTTCGGGCCATTCCATGGTCCAGTGACCTTTCACGGCCTAGGAGAATCTTCTATCGGGGATTAGTGGAGGGCGCCGTGAAGGATGAACTGTGGAGTAAGCTCGGCATGTCGAGAGAGGAGTATCGCTCTCATTGGTCTTGGGCGCCAGGTGCGGATTGGCTCAACAACTCTGAGTTTTCTCTGACCTGGCGATTGGCTCGGAATGGTTTGTCTCTCAATGACAAGCGTTTCGCAATGGGCCTGGCGGATTTGCCAGATTGTGAACGTTGCGTCCTTGGAATTAAGGAGACGTCTGCGCACGCCTTCTTCCATTGTTCGCGCGTTCGCCCGTTGTGGGCGCGTGTCGGCGAGTTGACTGCTCGTATCGCGCCGCGGGAGCTTGTGCTCATTGACCGCGCATACGCTGTGGACAATGTGTCGCCCCCGTACTCTGGAGTGAAGCGGATGGTGTTTCTGTCGCTACTGGCCACGGCTAGAATGGTGATTTGGATGACGCGTCTGGAGGAAGTCTTGCGGGGCGGTCGTCTTTCGGATCAGGATCTAATCCGATATTTTGAGCACCAGCTCAAAATTAAGATTAGAACTGAACGAAAACGGCTGCACCCGACAGAGTTCAGCGAAAGGTGGGTATATGCGGCGAGCCTGGTTCGCGTGACCGGGGCTAGCCTTGATTTTCTCTTTTAGATCTGCTAGTTGCATCGGGGTGGATTCCTTTGGAACCCCTCCCGTGGTTAAGGTAGAAGTTCTTTTTGTGCCTAGTTAATGTGAGTGAATGTGTTTGTCCTGGCCTGTTCCCGGCTCCATTGCTTTTGTTATGATTCAGTTCGAGATTCCCATTGTCCAAGTATTATTTTGTCCCGTTTTCACTCTCGGCTGGGTCAGCCTTATACATTCTCCAGTCCAATTTATTTTTGCCCCTGCTTCTCCATTCCCCTTAGAAAGAGAGCTGCTTGATTTTGTCCTTTTTTAAGGCAGAATACAGTGGCCTCTTTAATTATGTGGGTGTGTTTGGGTCTTACTAACATTGTGTATATATATTCATTTGAAATTGTTTTTTGTTTTGGGGATTTTTTGTTTCTTCATTTCCCCTTCCCATCATGTCATTTCATGAATAAAGTTTTAAATTTATTTTTGTACACTATTGTATATATTGTAAATAAACAAATTTTTATGTACATTTGGGGCGTTTTTAGGTCCCTGGTATGTTACTGCGGTATTTTGGTGCTTGATAGGTATGAGTGTTGATGGACAAATTTTTATGGTGTATGAGAAAATTGTAACGTATGTATGGGTCGTGAATCGGATTAGCTAGGTATAAGATAGTTACGGAAGACCAACCCAAGTTTTTGTTCCCCCTCCCCATTGTTTGGCCTTGAGCCAGAATTTGTATTTTATGCAAATAAATACGTACCAACCATTTCCTACCCGGCTTTTTGTTGTGTAGTGAATGGTAATAAGAGCAAGGTTTGACATTTGTTCCGCAGTGATATTTGTTAGTTCCTTGTTTCTTGACAATCTGGTTTTCCAGCCCGAGTTTATAGCTCGGGCCACGGTAAAGTAGCGTTTCTCGCGCGAAACACCGGAAAAACAGTTGTCCGGTGTTCGGCCACTTTGTGGCAATGGCCACAGACGGGCCGGTGGAAGTCGTTCCCCCCACCACGGCGTCGGTGGGAGGAAAGGAGGGGGATTGGGCTTTACCGCCTCGGGATAATCCCCCTTCAGTACCAGTAGTAACAGTAGCAGCACTAGCAGCAGGATCCGGAACTGTACCGGCACCGGCAGCAGCAGCACCTGGATCCCCCAAACCTTCAACCTCTGGATGGAAAGGAGGAAAGGTCCCGATGAAGGGGGAAACTTACTATGAAGAGCTGCGGAAAAACAAATACGCAAACTACATTTCGGGCACAGAGCTGTTGTCGGTACCAGAAGAGTTGGCGGTGGTCGAGGCCAGGATCATATCCCTCATTACGAAGGACCCCAAAACTCACAAGTTGGTGGGGATTAACAGGGAGAAGTTTGAAGAGGCCATTAAGACCCTAGAAATCAAAGCCAAGGCTATAGCGAGACGAACTGGCGCTACATGGGACGTCCTGCTTGGCTCGGCCGAGGAGGCCAGGCAGCTGTCCGGAGTGGTCCTGGAGACCAAAACACTCCTGTTTCAAACGGAGTACATGGGGACGCGTAAGGTAAAAATTACATTACACGGCGTCCCCATGGACATTTCCCAGGACCATATTGGGGCCTTTTTTGCCCAGTATGGAAAGGTTGCGGAGGTCTCGGCGTTGCGCTCCAAGGCGGGTTTCCTGTCCGGGGACATGGCCCTGCAGGTGACCCTTTCCAAGGAAAAGATCGCTGAAATTCCAAACATCCTCACCTGCAGGAAGCGTGCGATTTTTGTAATTGTTGAGGGCAGGAAACCCTGCTGTTGGGCCTGTGGGGCGGCGGATCACGTCGCTAAGGCGTGCCCAACAAAGAATCCGGCCCCGAAGGCCCAGCCAACCAAGAGGCAGGATGGACCGGCGGAGAAGGGAAAATCAGCACCTCCAACACCAACATCAGCATCATCAGCACCAGCACCAGGAGCAAACAAGGAGGGCGAGTGGCAGGTGGTGGCAAGGAAGAAGACTAAAACGCCTTCACCTGTGAAGGTGCCGTCACCTGCCAAGGCTCCTGCAAATACAAAGGAGCCCGCAGCGGTAAAATCGCCTCCTAAACAGGGGAAGGTGAAAAAACCTCCCCAAATTGAAGAACCGGAGGAAGAAGAACGGATGGAGGTACAGAGATCCTCATCCCTGAAACGCGGCAGGGAAGACAGAGAGGAGGAGCATCGAGAGAGCCCGAAAAGCAGGCGGAGAAGCAGAAGTAGGGAGAAAAGGATTCCTTCAACACCCAAGTGCTCGTCTCTGCCTGCTTCTCCGGAGAGGCAAAGTTATGCCCAAAAGGCAAGGAGCCTTCCCTCGTCCCCGCGGAAAGCTTCCCAGTCCCCAGCCTTTAAATTGACCCCACTAAGACCTGCATCTTCAACCCCCACTCCCTCCCCTTCTCCTATGCCCACTCCCACTCGGGCAAAAAAGAAAAAAGCCCTGCCCCAGGGGGAAGCACTCATGAGAGTGAATGAGGACGTTGCCTCAGAATGGTCCTCCCAGAGGCGCAAGTTACTAAAACCCCTGCTGAGGCTGACCTCGGTGGACGGCGTTTCGGTGGAGGATCCCAGGAACTTTTCCCAGGCCCCAGGAGTAATTACCCTTGTGAGAAATACCGGGGGTAACCTGAGGGTCTGGGACCACATTTCCGAAGTCAAGAGACTCTATCCAAAAATCAGGATGGTTCAGGAGAATACTCCTGAACTTAAAAAAATGTCAAAAAATTGTGCGGGGAGGTTCCCTGTTTTACTCCACCCCAGTCTTTATAGGGTGGTAAAACTAACTTACCCCACGGACGTCGGCGGGATTGTCCTAGACGGGCGGATTACGTCCGATGTAGGAACGGGTTCCCCTAGGACAGTCCGTCGGGGTCCTTTCTGCTAAAGATTTCCGTCCCGTATGCAATTAGAGAGCCTTTGTTGCCTGTTTTTTCTTTTTTCTTTTTCAGGTTTAAAAGATGTCTATTAAGATAGCCAGCTTGAATGCGAAGGGCCTGAGGGATCGGGGTAAGGCGGCTCGCCTGCTTCGTGACCTCTTGTCCTTCGGCGTGGATGTGGCCGCGATCCAAGAGACTCACTTTGTTTGCGAAGTCGACTCTTGTGTGCTGTCTAACGACTTTGTCGTCTATTCAGCATATGGGAGCCGGCAAGCCAGAGGTGTTTCTTTGCTGGTCAAGCGTACCCTGGACGCGAAGGTTGACCTTGTCCATGTCGGTGCCGAGGGCCGGCTGATCGTGGCCGATATTGCAGTGAAAAGCAAATTGTTCCGGCTGATTGTGGTTTATGCGCCCAATAAGCAAGGTGAGCGTGTCTCTTTCTTTCGGCTGTTGGAGCCCTTTATGGTGCATTCAACACGGCTAATCTTAGTTGGGGACTGGAATGCCATCCTAACCCCCAAATGGGATAGAGGGAGGGGCGCTAGCGGGAGGAATGATGATCGTAGCCTGGTTGATCTGATCGACGAATTTGGTCTCGTCGATAGATACCGGGTCGATCATCCGGATGGGAGTATGTGGACGTGGGCGCTTAATTGGCCTTCTACCCGGGTATCTGCGTACCTGGATAGGATGTTAGTGAGAGTGGCCGACATAGACTTCTTAGAATGTCCAACGTTCCACTGGCTAGGCTACACGGACCACAAACTCGTTTGTGCCCGTGTGGTGTTAGACTTTAGGCCTAGGTTGGCTGGTTATTGGAAGTTCAATCAGTCCTTACTGGACAGGCGGGACTTTCGTGACCGGCTGACAAAACTAGTTCAGCGGGCGTTAATTGGGCGAGTCATTGGGAATAAGTGGTGGGTTAACCTTAAGGACTCCATTAGGTCTTTCGCCACCAAATATAGCCAGCGGCTCAAACTAGATAAGGCTGCGGAGGCAAAGACACTTAGTGCTAATTTCGCCCGGGCGGAGGCTGGTGGGGATCCCCTAGAGATAGCCTTAGCCAGGGAGGCCCTGAGGCGCACGACTAGCGAGCGCTATATGGGTCAGGTAATTAGAGCTAAGTTAAGCAAGATGTCTTCCGAAGCTGTGAACATGGGCGCAGAACTGCGCAAGGAAGAAATTCGTCGGGCCGGCGATCGGTACATTCGAGAGGTGCGCGACCCGGAGGGGCATCTCCTTCGGTCCACTGACGACATGTGCGAGGCGTTCCGGCAGCATTTCGAACACCGGTTTACCAAGGAGCCTGGTCTCCGTGACGAGGAGTTTCGCAGCTATTTGGCTGACTTTCCCCGGCTTTTGCCGGCTGAAGCGGCTAGCTGCGAAGGGGAGATTACGGAGGACGAAGTCTACGCGGCTTTGAAGAAGACCGGCAGTGGCAAGTCGCCAGGTTTGGATGGTTTGCCCTATGAATTGTACTTGAGGATGTCGCACCTTTTTGTCCCGCTCTTGACTGTCGTGTTCAACCACTGGTTTCGGCAGGGGTCCATCCCCGGTCGGATCACCAGGGGCGTGATCACGCTGTTGGGAAAAGGCAAGAAGGTTGGGCGGGGATTAGATGATTACAGGCCCATAACTCTGCTAAACACAGAGTTAAAGATTTTGGCCAAGATCCTGACGAATCGCTTGCAGCTAGTTGCCGAGTCTCTGTTGGAACCGGATCAGACTTGTTCTGTGAAGGGACGAACAATTCAGAGCAACCTGCACTTGATTCGCACGATCGTAGAGGGTGTAGAAGACGACGAAGAGGCCGCGCTGATCAATTTGGATCAGTCCAAGGCATTTGATAGGATTGACCATGGCTACCTGGCTGCTGTCCTGCAGGCCGCCGGATTCAAACCCGACTTCAGCCGCTGGATTAGCCTTCTGTATCGCTCCCCCAAGGCTGTGGTACAGGTGAACGGGAAGCTGTCGGGCGCTTTCGCGCTGTCTAGGTCGGTCCGTCAGGGTTGTCCACTGTCGCCTCTCCTTTACGTCCTGGCGTTGGAGCCCCTCCTTCGCCGGCTAAGGGACGAGACGTGCAGTCCGGTCCTGCGTGGAATTGCTGTCCCTGGTGGAGCTCGAGCCAGGGTTTCCGCGTACGCCGATGACGTAACGACCTTTGTGTCCTCCCGCAGGGACATAAGGGCGGTACAGAAGGCGCTTGAACGGTACGAACAGGTAACGGGGGCCAGAATTAACCGCGACAAGTCGTCCGGCTTGCGGTTAGGTGCCTGGAAGGGTGTTTCCCTCCCGGGGCCCTTCGACTGGACGGACGGGCCGGTCAAGCTCCTCGGAGTTTGGTTCGGTCCGGACTTACAGTTGGAGAAAAACTGGTCAGAAGTACAGGCAAAGGTCGGCGCGTCGGTCGAGATTTGGCGTCGACGGAGTCTCTCCGTGAAGGGTCTGGCGGAGGTGTGTAATACATACCTCTTTCCCAGAATCCTTTACCGGCTGTCTGTACTTCCCCTTTGTGACGATCATGAGAAGGCGCTCGAGCGTTTGCTATTCTCCTGTCTTTGGAGAGGACGCAAACACATGGTCGACAAAGGAGTCTGTTGCCTCCGTCCGTGTCAAGGGGGTCTGGGGATGCCACACTTGAGGAGCCACGTGCTCGCTTCGAGGTTGGCATTCCTCAGGCGCGCGTTGGAGGAAGATCGGTTGCTTGCGGGGGTAGTGAGGGACATGTTCCCTAGCCTCACTATCACTCCCCCGCTCCTAAGGACTAGCAATAGGCCTTGGGGGCGGCCGAAATTCCTGCTCGAATGTCTGACGGCCCTTCGGGCCATTCCATGGTCCAGTGACCTTTCACGGCCTAGGAGAATCTTCTATCGGGGATTAGTGGAGGGCGCCGTGAAGGATGAACTGTGGAGTAAGCTCGGCATGTCGAGAGAGGAGTATCGCTCTCATTGGTCTTGGGCGCCAGGTGCGGATTGGCTCAACAACTCTGAGTTTTCTCTGACCTGGCGATTGGCTCGGAATGGTTTGTCTCTCAATGACAAGCGTTTCGCAATGGGCCTGGCGGATTTGCCAGATTGTGAACGTTGCGTCCTTGGAATTAAGGAGACGTCTGCGCACGCCTTCTTCCATTGTTCGCGCGTTCGCCCGTTGTGGGCGCGTGTCGGCGAGTTGACTGCTCGTATCGCGCCGCGGGAGCTTGTGCTCATTGATCGCGCATACGCTGTGGACAATGTGTCGCCCCCGTACTCTGGAGTGAAGCGGATGGTGTTTCTGTCGCTACTGGCCACGGCTAGAATGGTGATTTGGATGACGCGTCTGGAGGAAGTCTTGCGGGGTGGTCGTCTTTCGGATCAGGATCTAATCCGATATTTTGAGCACCAGCTCAAAATTAAGATTAGAACTGAACGAAAACGGCTGCACCCGACAGAGTTCAGCGAAAGGTGGGTATATGCGGCGAGCCTGGTTCGCGTGACCGGGGCTAGCCTTGATTTTCTCTTTTAGATCTGCTAGTTGCATCGGGGTGGATTCCTTTGGAACCCCGCCCGTGGTTAAGGTAGAAGTTCTTTTTGTGCCTAGTTAATGTGAGTGAATGTGTTTGTCCTGGCCTGTTCCCGGCTCCATTGCTTTTGTTATGATCCAGTTCGAGATTCCCATTGTCCAAGTATTATTTTGTCCCGTTTTCACTCTCGGCTGGGTCAGCCTTATACATTCTCCAGTCCAATTTATTTTTGCCCCCTGCTTCTCCATTCCCCTTAGAAAGAGAGCTGCTTGATTTTGTCCTTTTTTAAGGCAGAATACAGTGGCCTCTTTAATTATGTGGGTGTGTTTGGGTCTTACTAACATTGTGTATATATATTCATTTGAAATTGTTTTTTGTTTTGGGGATTTTTGTTTCTTCATACCCCCTCCCCATCATGTCATTTCATGAATAAAGTTTTAATTTTATTTTTGTACACTATTGTAAATATTGTAAATAAACAAATTTTTATGTACATTTGGGGCGTTTTTTAGGTCCCCGGTATGATTTTGCGGTATTTTGGTGCTTGATAGGTATGAGTGTTGATGGACAAATTTTTATGGTGAATGTGAAAATTGTAACGTATGTATGGGTCGTGAATCGGATTAGCTAGGTATAAGATAGTTACGGAAGACCAACCCAAGTTTTTGTTCCCCCTCCCATTTGTTGGCCTTGTGCCAGAATTATGTACTTTTACGTAATAAATAAGTACCAACCATTTCCTACCCCAGGTCACTACGGATTGGAGGTCCCTTTCAAGTGCGGCAGCGAGGTTCACTTTGTCGTCCAGACCTGGTTTCTGATCGATGCGGGAGTAGATTGTTGTGTCGTCGGCATATATGCCAACTTGGGATCTAATGGTGTCGGGGAGATCATTAATGTAGATCAGAAAGAGCGTGGGACCTAGGATAGAACCTTGAGGGACGCCCGCGTTCGTCTGGTAGTTTTGGGAGGCATGCCCATTTAATACCACCTTTAATGTGCGGTTAGAGAGGAAGGACTGGATGAGGTCAAACAGATGTCCAGTTATCCCATAGCTCCGCAGTTTGCACAAGAGGCCAGCATACCAGACCCTGTCGAATGCTTTGGAGAAATCCAAGGCAACGGTTCGGGCTTCACAATTCTTGTCGAGTGCCTGGTATATGTACTCGGTAATGGTCGTTAGCATATCAGCAGTAGACCTGGTGAAGCGAAACCCATACTGTTTGTCAGAGAGAAGCCCGTTGGTCATAAGGTGCTGAATCACCTCGGCGTTGATAATGGCTTCGAAAACTTTGCCAAAGATTGGAAGGAGACTAATAGGACGGTAATTGGCGGGGTCTGAGGGTTCGCCAGAATTCTTAAATATATGTACTACGCAAGAGGACTTCCAACAGGCAGGAAAGCAGGAAGCAGATAGGCAGAGGTTATAGAGTTTAGAGAGGACAGAGGAGAGTTCTGGGGCACATTTCTTCAGTACTATGACTGGGATTCCGTCACCGCCGCTCGCTTTGTGTGGGTCAAGTTGCGCTATTATCTTGGCGACCAGCGAGGGTGAAATGTGGACGTTATCTAGTTGAGCCGTAGTTCTGGGTGGGAAGTCTGGTGTAGGTATTCCTAATGAGTCCAGTGTCGAATTGGTTGAGAATCTATGGGCAAAGCATTCAGCCTTGTCGGCTGGGGAGGTGAGAACTTCAAATTCATTGATTAGTGGGGGTATTGAAGTCTTGTTCCTGCTGAGCACGCTTTTGCAGATACGCCAGTAATCTTTGGAGCCAAACTTAGAGGATGCTACGCGTTGCCTAATTCTGGTAGCAAACGCCCTCTTGGCTTCGTTCAGTACTTTTTTACACTTGTTCCGTGCTGAGGTGAAAAGGCGCCTGTTTTGGTTCGACGAGCAGCTTCGATAGAACCGGAAGAAATGGTTCAGGTGGGCAATAGCGGCCGAGCAAGCGGGTGAGAACCAGGGGGACGAATTAGGTTTTAGTTGGAATTTTCTGGCAAGGATAAAAGTATCGATGCCAGCCTTAACCCAAGAGGAGACTTCGGAGGCACAGTCTTCGACAGGAAGATCAAAGACGTTGTTCCAGGGGACGTCGCAGAGGAAGTCCCTGAACGAGTCCCAGTCGGCTCTTTGGTAGCAGTATGATATTCTACTGGTCTGGTTTTCTTGGGTAGAGTTAATGCGGATTGATATGTTTACGGAGACTACGGCGTGGTCCGAGTTTCCAAGGGGGCAGAGTTGCCTGGTAGTGCAGGAGTCTGGGATGGAGGTAAAACAAAGGTCCAGTAAAGAGTCCCTTCCGTTAGGGTTTTTAGAGAAACGCGTGGGGAAGTCCACCACTTGCGTTAGAGCTTGGGCTATTGAAAAGTGCATGGTGCGGATCCCAGCAAGGTCGGTGGCTGAGTTTTCAAGCCACTTGGTGTGGTGGGCGTTAAAATCGCCAAACACAAATATATGGGCAGATGGGTGAGAAGAAATGGCCCTGTCGATGTTAGTCGAGATGCAATCAAGTAACGTACAGTCAGAGGAGGAGGGGGAGCGGTAGAGGAAGAAGAGATAGCTAAACGAGCTTAGAAGTGAGAGACGGAAGCACATGAAGGAATGATCAAGGGATTCAAGAGATGTGACCCTGGCTAGGGGAGTTGTTCGCTGACATATACACCAAGCCCATGCATATGGACATTGGAGTCCTTCCTGAAGAGAGGAAGGTAACCAGGAACGAACAGCTCTGAAGAGGGGATAGAAGGGTCAAGGTTAATCTCACATATAGCTAAGATATCGGTTGAGTTAGTTAGAAGGAAAGACTCTACACTATTAAAGTTACTGCGAATACCTCGTATATTTGTGAAGGTAACGCAGAGAGGTTTGGGCGATTTACGACTAGCTGGTTTAGGCTTGCTGTTTTGTTTGTTTAATTTCATTTATTGTTTATCTTATATAGGAGCGTAGCCGAGTGGCTAGAACGTTTATGGACATGAGGACCTGGTTCGAATCTCACAATGGTCAATTTGCCAGAAAGTCGACTTCTTAGTGTTATCGGTCTGGATGAGGCGATTTCAGCGTGCGGCAACTCTGGAAAGTGCCTGAAAACCACGGATTGACTTAAGCCTTGTGAGTGAAATTGGCTAGACGGGACCCTTTGGAAGTCCTCAATGTGATAGCACGGAGTCGCAAGTTATCGTGACCGATGGTTTTAGCGTTTTGGCCTTGCTTAGACTAACGCGCTCTCTGCCAGAAGCAGTAACTAGACCTGCTCATCATAGTTGCAGTATAAATCACAGTTGAGCTCTGTGGGTGTTGAAAAACACAAATGTGCCCGAGCAAGCGTCTACAACAGGAATTACCTTATCAGCCTAGGAGACGGGTATCCTAGGATACGAGTGGCTGGCTCTTATTATTGTTTATCTTCCTATTATTTTAAATTGATTCTTTTGAAATATAAGTATAGGAATTGGAGCAGAGTAAAGGATAGTCTCTGAGTGAAAATTTGGAGACCCAAATTTCAGTAAATAGCAGGTTCAAAACTGGTTCCAATAGATCCATGTGGCAACCGGTATTAGAGAAGGAAAAAGCTTGAATTCGAAACCCACCTGGAGAGGATTGGGTTTGTTCAGATTCTCTTGCACAGGAAACCCCGCTGCTACTACGGTTGTAATAGATCTACGGGATCGCGATAAAGTAACAATCATTGTAATTGTATATAGTTATGATTTTAATGTTGATATTCTACATAAAATGTAACGTATATTTGATAAATTTCGTAACTTTAGTAGTTGGTTGTTTTTGTTTTTATGGCATATCAAATTCGGCGGGTCATTTATTGCCAACTAAATTTTATCTATTTATTGCTGGTAGTACCTTTTTTTTCTTTCAACAATTTATTGATGTTTTTATATAAGTTTTGTGTCTAGTAATACTTTTTCTTTTCGAGTATCAAGATTCATTGGGATTTGTTTTTAAGGGCAGGGTCCTTAAGTCCTACCCTGTTATTTAACCCATAACTGGAGGAAAAGGACGGGTTAATACCTTTCCCAAGGGTACCAGTGCTTAAGTGAATGCAGGTTATTCAACTGGAATTCGAACTCGGCTCACCGATTTCTCTTTCCGAGTCGAGATCCACTGCACCACAACGCACACCTGTCACTAAATGCTTACAGTACCTGGTATTCCCAAGCGGTCACCTATCTAAGTACTGACCAGGCTCAACGTTGCTTAACTTCGGTGATCGAGCGAGAACTGGTGTATCCAACGTGATATGGCCGTAAGCCCGGTAAATTTAGTAACCCTAGATGAACTAATCAGCTCATTAGATCGCCCCATCTAGTCTCATTCTGACATTTCATTGCAAGCATTGAAAAGTTCACTTATCAATAATGCTTTTTCAAATTTCTCATCAAAGATGATTTTGAAATTGAAAAACGAGCATTCCTTTTGGACTCATTGCTTTTTCAAGCGACTGCAATATTAATCAGTACTAATGCCACTTAAGAGGTGTTGTCACACAATAAATGCAGTTTCAACTTTTTATGCTGACGCATTGATTCTATAACATATATCGTACTTTATCTTGGATGATATTGTAGAAGAAGTACATTCACACTATGAGTCAGTCAATATTTATTATTTGTTAAACCCATCAATCCGCACTAACTCTTCCCAAGAAAACCAGACCAGCAGAATATCATACTGCTACCAAAGAGCCGACTGGGACTCGTTCAGGGACTTCCTCTGCGACGTCCCCTGGAACAACGTCTTTGATCTTCCTGTCGAAGACTGTGCCTCCGAAGTCTCCTCTTGGGTTAAGGCTGGCATCGATGCTTTTATCCCTGCCAGAAAATTCCAGCTAAAACCTAATTCGTCCCCCTGGTTCTCACCCGCTTGCTCGGCCGCTATTGCCCACCGGAACCATTTCTTCCGGCTCTATCGAAGCTGCTCGTCGAACCAAAACAGGCGCCTTTTCACCTCAGCACGGAACAAGTGTAAAAAAGTACTGAACGAAGCCAAGAGGGCGTTTGCTACCAGAATTAGGCAACGCATAGCATCCTCTAAGTTTGGCTCCAAAGATTACTGGCGTATCTGCAAAAGCGTGCTCAGCAGGAACAAGACTTCAATACCCCCACTAATCAATGAATTTGAAGTTCTCACCTCCCCAGCCGACAAGGCTGAATGCTTTGCCCGTAAATTCTCAACCAATTCGACACTGGACTCGTTAGGAATACCTACACCAGACTTCCCACCCAGAACTAAGGCTCAACTAAATAACGTCCTCATCTCGCCCTCGCTGGTCGCCAAGATAATTGCGCAACTTGACCCACACAAAGCGAGCGGCGGTGACGGAATCCCAGTCATAGTACTGAAGAAATGTGCCCCAGAACTCTCCTCTGTCCTCTCTAAACTCTATAACCTCTGCCTATCTGCTTCCTGCTTTCCTGCCTGTTGGACGTCCTCCTGCGTAGTACCTATATTTAAGAATTCTGGCGAACCCTCAGACCCCGCCAATTACCGTCCTATTAGTCTCCTTCCAATCTTTGGCAAAGTTTTCGAAGCCATTATCAACGCCGAGGTGATTCAGCACCTTATGACCAACGGGCTTCTCTCTGACAAACAGTATGGGTTTCGCTTCACCAGGCCTACTGCTGATATGCTAACGACCATTACCGAGTACATATACCAGGCACTCGACAAGAATTGTGAAGCCCGAACCGTTGCCTTGGATATCTCCAAAGCATTCGACAGGGTCTGGCATGCTGGCCTCTTGTGCAAACTGCGGAGCTATGGGATAACTGGACATCTGTTTGACCTCATCCAGTCCTTCCTCTCTAACCGCACATTAAAGGTGGTATTAAATGGGCATGCCTCCCAAAACTACCAGACGAACGCGGGCGTCCCTCAAGGTTCTATCCTAGGTCCCACGCTATTTCTGATCTACATTAATGATCTCCCCGACACCATTAGATCCCAAGTTGGCATGTATGCCGACGACACAACAATCTACTCCCGCATCGATCAGAAACCAGGTCTGGACGACAAAGTGATCCTCGCTGCCGCACTGGAACGGGACCTCCAATCCGTAGTGACCTGGGGTAGGAAATGGTTGGTAAATTTCAATGCCTCCAAAACAAAGCTGTTATCAACTAACCACCATAGACTATCGCATCTACCTCCCATTAGCATGGGACAGGCTAGCCTCCCAGAGAGTAAAATACTACGCCTCCTTGGCCTTACACTCTCGGCGGACCTCAAATGGAATGACTATATTGAATCCATTGCCAAATCTGCTGCTATGAATGTCGGCTCTCTGTGCAGGGCCCGGAAATTTTTCCCACCTGAAACTATTCTGCACATATACAAATCTACCATCCGCCCGTGTATTGAATATTGCTGCCATATCTGGTCGGGTGCCCCTGCTGCTCTCCTTGGGCTTCTTGACAAAATACAAAGGAGGATCTGTAACGTGGTTGATACTGACTTGGCAGACCGGCTGCAGCCGCTCTCACACCGGCGTGATGTAGCTTCCCTGTGCCTCTTCTACAAGTACTTTCATGGCTTCTGCTCCGATGAGCTTAGATCACTGGTGCCGCCCAAGCACGAATTTACACGAGATACTAGATTAGCAACTAGGTCCCACCCTTTTACAGTTAAACAAATAAGATGTAACCGTAAATTCTACTCCAACAGCTTCTTTTCTCGCGCTTCCCGCCTGTGGAACTCCCTTCCACAAGTCTGCTTTCCCGACAGTTACAATCTCCAGGTGTTTAAATGTAGGGTCAATAGACACCTCCTATCACACTAACTCCCAACTATTCTCACAACACTCTCATCTACCCAACCCTCATTCTCGGTATCCTCACCCACCCTCTGTTATTTCCTATATTTCACCAGCCTTTCTCCACTCTACGTAGCCCCCTGCACAGTAGTGGCAGTGACATGCCTTGCTCGGGGTGAAACGCTTATAAAAAAAAAAAAAAAAAAAAATTCGCTGATTTTATCAGTGTAGATTAGTAAATATGCTTTGTATCAGTTTTACTGAATGACAAACGGCGAGTTCATTGATAAGCAAGAGAAAATTGCTTGAAGAAATTAGAGAAATAAAAAAATGAATGAACACTTAAATGGGTTTCACCACGGATGTCTCACTGACAATCAGCGGATATTATCAATGCAAGAGTAATATCAGTGATTCTTGATTTCAACTTTAAACGACAAATTGACAAATAGGATTCATGTGGTTACTCTTTTTCCTGACGTATTTGCCTGTCAGTTAAGTGCCATACGTGATACACGCTTTGGATGATCATGTCTCGAAAGAAACATGACTGACTGGGAAGAAGATTATCTAGGTTTCCATTGCTTTTTGCGGTAGACTGGTTGCCAGCCAATCTGTCCTATTATTTAACCCATAACTGGAGGAAAGAGACGGATTAATACATTTCCGAAGAGTATTTATGCGTGAGTGAATTCAAGGAATTCAACTGGAATTCGAACTCGGCACGCCAATTTGACGTTCCGAGTCGATATCCATTACATCACAAAGCAATAAATATAGAAAAACACGTCGAAGACACTGCTTGACCAGAATGTATACTCTATTGAGGCTGGAATAACCAACACCTTGAAACGTTTAATACTGTTCAAAATATTAGGAACCTAATGTGATTTTTAATCGGGTTTACCCCAAACAAGGCAATAAAACCATTAAAAAATATTGTTACTTTTTATGGAAGTATTTAAAAACAGAACGATTACTAAGGAGGGAAAACAAAAGAAGATTATAAATGTTAATTCTTTTGAAAAGAAAATTGAGAAAACATTATCAATAACCTTATTGATAATATCGGGCTTCTCGATAAGGTTCAGAGGAGGGTCTGTAATGTGATAGGTACCGACTTGGCAGACGGCCTGCAGTCTCTCTCACACCGGCGCAACGTGGCTTCCCTGTGTCTCTTCTATAAATACTTTCATGGCTTCTGCTCCGATGAACTTAGATCACTGGTGCCCCCAAAATACGAATTTGAACGAGATACTATATTAGCAACTAGATCCCACCCTTTTACAGTGAAACTTATAAAATGCACCCGTAACTTCTACTCCAACAGTTTCTTTCCTCGCACTTCCCGACTGTGGAATTCCCTTCCACACGATTGCTTCCCCGACGACTACAATCTCCAGGAGTTTAAATGTAAGGTCAATAGACACCTCCTAACACACTAACCTGCTGCCATTCTATCAAATACTCTTCCCATCTGCGCAACCCTCATCCTCGGTATCCTTACTCATCTGTCACCTTCCTCCTGACATTCCCTATGTCTAACCACTCCTTCTCTTTACCTTCCCCTATGTAGCCCCATGCGCAATAGTGGCAGTTAAATGCCTTGCTTGGGGTGAGATGATTAAAAAAAAATATATACCTAACAATTAAAAATTCACTGATTTTATATACCAGCATTAATCATTAACTTGAAGTAGTGATATGGTTGAATTTTTATTAATTGGCCTTGTGTCAAACTTAACTGAACTCCCTACAACTTAAGGATATTCGTAGTCATCAGAAGGCTGAAGGTTGGAAGAATAAAAACATTTCCTTTGTTTGTTAAAAATAATTTTATTCTTCTACTATGTGCCCTGCACTTTCAGAACGTAGGCGATCATAGTAGAAGTATAAAATTCTTATTTAACATACAAACGAAATACTTTTATTTTTCCAGTGTTTAATTTTATTAACAGAACAGAATAACATCAATTTGTAAGATTGAAATTTTCAAAGAGAAATTGCAATAAGAAGTTAATTGAATTCTGACTGTGTTCCTTTCATTTTTATGGCATCGGGTCTCGAAATTTGGTTTCTTCTTTTTTCTTCACTACGGGGTCAATCCCTTTTTGCTATCTGTCAAAATTAGGATTTCACTCAGGATTGTTAAATTTTGTAAAATTGAAGAGAATAGAGTTATTTTGAATTCCGTATTCCCCACATCATTTCCCATCCATTTGACGGATTCTGCTTTAACATATGAATAAGTTTACAATTCAGTACAAGTGGTATCTGTTGTCGCTTTTCTAAATAGTAGTTTACGTTTTGTGTTGCTGTTTTGTCATTGTAGGTTGAAATGTGTCTCCCCAATAGTTGTTCATTTCGTTGTTAAACATCTTGTGTAAAAGCCTTAAGAGTAGGTGTGTTTAGTTTCCTCGCATGTCGAAGGTCACAGTAAAAATAACGTAAGAATGAGAAAATAACATGTTATTGAAGACGAAAAAAAAAATGAAGAATTTCTTTGCAAATTTAAACATTAGAAGTTCTTAGCAGCTTGTAGTAAGAAAAGTAATCAAACATGCGCCGATGGCTTAGGGAGTAGAGACTCCGACTGACACCAAATCGGTCGAATTTCGATCCCGGCCAGAAGCAAGTTGATATGACTAGCCACACTGATGAGCTGTGATACAGCGAAACGGGCTTGTATGTGGATGACTAATATATACATATATATATATAAAGAGAGGATGTGCGTGGTGGCGCAGTGGATATCGGCTCGGAACGGGCAGCCGAGTTCGAATTCCAGTTGAATCCATTGCATTCACTTACGCGCAAATACCCTTGGGAAAGGTATTAATCCGTCTCTTCATTCCAGTTATGGTTAAATAGCAGGACAGATTGGGTTCTATAGCCTTGGTCGGTAACCAGTCTACCGCAGAAAGCAATGGCAACCTACTGCGGGATAATCTTCTGCCCAGTCAGTCATGTCTCTTTCAAGACATGATCGCCCAAGCGTGTATCACGTATGGCACTTGACTGACTGAATCAAACATTAAAAGGGTTTGTAGTTTAGATGTTGAGTACAGTTCATTGAAATTCCGCTGTTCTCATTAGAGGCTGTTAATGTAGTGACGTATAATTTAACATCGGAATTATTCAAACGCATGGGACTCTGGGATTTGATGAATAGTCAAGAAAGAAAATGTGCATATTCAATGGTCAGACACGAAGAGGTATTCAACAGCGTAAAACAAGTTGACAGAGTTGGTTGTACGATTGTATTCAACATGAATAAAAATGGCATATTTTGAGGTACTTAGCTTCGAAGTTCGTTGAAATTTTTCAATTGTTATTAAAAGTTGATAATGTATCAACGTAACAGGGTTATTCAAACATCTGGGGCTCTGCCTTTCTTTCTTTTTTTTTTTCCTTTCTTTCTTGTCCTGTAGACGGTGAGCCGCCATTTTATGTAGTGATGCTTGAGTGTTTCATGTCGTGGTCATTATCTTATCAAGAAGGGAAGGTCGATTGATTAATTTAACATGGGATTGCAAAATTTGGCTTCGTCTTTTTTTTTTTTTTTTCAGTACGGGGTCAATCCTTTTTTGTATTTGTCAAAAGTAAGATTTCACACAGGATTGTTAAATTTGTAAGAGTGAAGTGAATAGAACTACTTTTAATTCCGTATTCACCACAAGCTACCATATATTGCGGCAGACAAGTCGACCTAAAGATTTTTAACTCAAACATCTGAGTCATGCCTATACTTAGTGTATAGGTCGACCCCCAGACATACGGTGCTTACTTGTACTTTTGATGGTATTTTTTGGCTGAAAAGTGTTCTAAAAGTGGATGGAAAGTGCGACATTGAAATCAGAAGACGCATTGAGATGGCCAAGATGCATTCCAAAAGTTAAGCAGAGTATTAAGAGACAAAAAATTATCTCCTCAAAGATAAAGGAGAGACTTAAAGCAACAGAAATGTGGTTCTACAGAAAGATACTGGGGATACCATCAACCGCATATGTGAACAACGACGAAGCTTTAGAGAAAATGGATACAAGAAGGAAACTTGAATTTAACATAAGAAAGAGGCAGTTGTAATTTCTGGGGTACGTAATGAGGAAAGACGGCTTGGAAATCCTCATACTCACCGGATAGATTGAGAGAAGGAGGGACCACGGAAATGGCCGAAGACGAGACGGAAAATCAGGATAGATTACATTACAAACATTTCTTTGAATGTTGTCAAGAATATTCAGATAGTAGGGTATCAGACCAGACATGTACGAGTGTTCAATACATGGACGAATGAGAGATTTATAAACGTTCAAAATGGATTTTGACGAGAAGAATTATCTGGCAAGATACAGTGAACCAACTTTTCAAGCAGTAGACCTAGTAATTCAAGATAATCTTTTCCGCGCATGTCAGTGGAAAATGGGAGTCCAAGAGTTCTGGAGATTAGCATCAACCATGCTAGCAGCAGACGGAAATAAATTCTCTGTGGTAATTAAATGATAGTAGTTTTTTTTGGTTTTTTTTATGTGTTAAAATTTACAAACCATTCTTTGTCTCAATTAACTAGATTGGAAGTTTTTTTCGAAATTGATTGCCTACTTTACTTTATCTGGCCTGTCGAATATTTGACTAAGACAGACGAAATAGTTGTTCCCTATGCATAAAAAAAAACTTATTTTGGAACTGGTGACGCAGAGAAGGTCGTTAAAGATCAGAAACATCGTATGACTGAGGACAGAGCTCTGGTGACCACTGCATTAATATGAAATTAACTAGAAGCTTGTTGGTCCAACACTACCTTCTTTTCAAGATGTTGTAGAACAACTAACACCTTTCTAGCGCTGTTGAGCATGAACCAGTCTGTAGACCGGATTGACTATAAAAATAAAGACTAATAGCAGTCTGAGATTTTCGGAGTGTCATTGACAGTCTTAGTGGAACACATGCGTACGTTGGTCGTTCACTTTGTTTAACTCTCTGTATTCGGGTAGAGAGGAACCCAGACGGGGTTCCGCCGAAGGGTAGAGTCTCGTCTGGGGAAAAGCAAGCAAGAACTTTTATCCAAGCTTAGGAACTCGAGTTACCCACGTTAATGTACATTGTGCCGCATCTACCTCGAGCTTTTGCCCACGTGGGGAGGTCGTAAATAATTTCAGAGTGTCATTGACGGTTAGTATCGCACTGCTCTCTGCGACTCTAACGACTTAACCTCTTCTCCCTTCTACTATTTGTTGTTCTGTCTTCTGGTGGTTGTCCTATTTGTATCAATATCCCTTTATATTGGGGTGTAGATACTCATGACACATCTTCTGGGTATCGTCCTGCCACCTCGTCGATACAACACACGATTTATTAAAAAAATGTTTGATTGATGTAAATATTTGTGAAGAACATCAGCTTGCCAAACACTGTCAAAAGTTTTTAGAGATATGAGTTTCACCGTTTTTATCGAAAGCTTTGTAGACAGATTTGGTGACGACCGTTACAAAATTGGATGCTAATAAATTTCAAACCACTGATCCATTAGTATGTGTATGTTTGTGCTAATGTGGCTTTTGCAGCCATTGAAAGATAAACATAAAACATAGGCATTAAGAAATCAAGTATCAGTTACTTATGGTCGACGGTTACCCGTATAAATGGCACAGTACAATTAAATGCTAATTATCTGAAATGGTATATGTTTTATTTTGAGCATAAAAGGACAAGCTATTCAAAATATTTCGACTTTTATGGAGGGAGATAACTCATGATTTCTAATCGAGAGATTACTACGCTAGGGATGAGAATGATATACCCCAGTGATTGTAATAAAGGTTTCGGCTCGAAATTCCTAGCACCTGAAGAAGGCTGAAGCGTACAACGGCCGAAACGTCGACTTTTATGAGATGAGGTATTGTAATTATTTACATCATTCAGACGGTTGTCTTCACCTTTATTATCATATTAATGACTTTTCGGTCGTTGTACGACCTTTTCAGAGAGGTCAGATAGATGATTTTCTATGAGCCGCTTAGATGTAGCACAGGGCCGAAAGTATGGGGTACCTAATGAGGATCGAACTCACTACAAAGTTCTAATAGGTTCTGGAAAGAGAAGTTTGCTTAACTATTATACTACGCCGAGGCACCTCTCAGCTAGGTCAGTTAAAGAGAACGCGACACAAGGGAAATCAACGCGTAATATACTTGATGGGGTTGAGCAAATGGATGGCAGAACCGGGTTCGGGTGGGCTGACAGGAAAAATAGTCTTAAGTGCGACTAAGGATAGGGAGATGTGGAGGGCCATGATCGCCTACGTTCTGAAGGGAAACAGCACATAGAAGAAAAAAGATTAGAGACTTAGAAACAGATTTTGTCTTAGTAGCACATTATTCTTCTCTAAGAATGAAATTTGGGGATTGATATCAACCAGTGCTGGATCTCTTACTCCCACTTCAAATCTATGATACGCAGGACCTCTCTCTACATTGTCCTGCTTTCCGGTTTCCGAATAGAGCTGGATCCCAGCAATCGGAAGTTTCGGGGATAGTTGACGCCAGCCCTGATATCAGCGATACGGGGGAAAAAATATGAATATATCTGAATTCAACTGTAAAAAATATCCTAATTTAATTTCTATGGATATTAGGCTGCTTAGTATCGTCAGAATAAAGTTTGAAATTATATCAGAAAATAATATTAATTTCCTACCGTGTTCTTCGACTAGCAGATTGTTATAATTTGCTTTTCACTTAATTTCTTTGACTACTGTTGCTTTTCTTCATTGTCATTCATTGTTTCTCCTCCTGTTACTTCAGATTCTTTTTTTTTCTTTTGGCAAATATGGACAGACATGCCCGCAATAAGACGTAATGTCAAAAGCACGGTTTTTCCCATGACACTGCTTTTTATAACTACACTCCCTCTTCGGCAATGTGTATTGTTTTAAAAAGCAATGATTAGAATTGAAATCAAACCTAAAAACATGATTAAACTTAATTTATCCGTTTTTCTTTTTGGGAAATTTACAACGAAATCTTAAAACCCTATTTATTTATTACATTGTTTTTCTACCAGAATAATTTTATATTTACAGCATTCTAAAAGCTAATACAACTAGAACTAACGTAGTAATCTCTCGATTAGAAATCATGAGTTATCTCCCTCTAACCTTGCTAGTTACTTATTCACCACTGCTGTAGCCTGGTATTGAACTCACAACTCTTTGAGTCAAGTCACAGGAACTAACCAACCTCTATATTCATTGGGCCATGTGTCCTTAAGCTCGGAGCGTACAACGGCCGAAACGTCGTATAAATGGCAACAAAGATAAGGACAATAGTCCGAATAATGTAAATACTGTAAATACTACCTCATCTCAGAAATATCGACAAATGCAATATTTATTATTTAGCAATTTATAAAGTAATAAATATGAAAACATTTTTTATATAAATTCAGAAATATTTATTAAATTATTAAAATATGTAACCCAACTATAAGTAAATACTTATTATTAATTGTTTTCTAAATTTTGAAACAATTGTCAATTAGCCGATGTTTTGCCGACCATTTCAATAAACAATACTATAAAGAAATAGTGTAAATAGACAATCAAATAAATAAATAAATAATGTTTCATATATTTTTGTTTCCGTCAACCACATATCCGTTAACGATGTAAACAATTTTTAAGTAAATTCTCTTCTGACTCATCTCTGGTATTTGAACCGTATCCCTAATAGGATTTCTGCTTCCTTCAAAAGAATTATCATACTTTTCACTTCCGGTAGCCCCTTGTGTTTTAGCCGCATTATTTTTTATTTTGGTGTACCTTTAGTAGTTTCTCACTACGATTTAGCTATGTTTAATATTTAAGCTTTGTTGAGGTGGGGTGTGCGTTGTGGTACAGTGGATATCGGCTCGGAACGAGAAACCGCGGAGCCGAGTTCGAATTCCAGTTGAATCCATTGTATTCACTTACGCGCAAATACCCTTGGGAAAAGGTATTAATCCGTCTCTTCCTTCCAGTTATGGGTTAAATAGCAGGACAGATTGGGTTCTATAGCCTTGGTCGGTAACCAGTCTACCGCAGAAAGCAATGGCAACCTACTGCGGGATAATCTTCTGCCCAGTCAGTCATGTCTCTTTCGAGACATGATCGCCCAAGCGTGTATCACGTATGGCACCTAAACTGACTGAGGTGGGGTGTTGAGTGTCTTGATGGGATTGAGCACTTTTTAGGCATTCTGTCTATTATTGCTTATTATGGCATACTGTGGAGATCTCCGTTTCATAAACATGGACTACTTCTATAGAAGCAAGACAGAAGACTGTCGTGTTTTAACGCAGTAGTTTATTTGACACTGTTAACTCTCTGTCTTCGAGCTGAGAGCATTAACCCAGTCGTGGCTCCGCCGAAGGGTAGAGTCACGACTGGGCAAAATTAGACATATTCTTGTCTGGGCTATATGCCCCGAAGAACCCACGTTATAAAGGCCTTGTGCCACATTCTGCTCTAGTGGAATGGGGTAAATAAATACTGAATACCGCGAGAGTTAATCGGAGAATACGAGAGTCCAGAGAGATTAGCAGTCAGTACCTAGTAGTTCATAGTAGCTCTGTACGCCACTCATCGAGAAGATTATTACGCAGTACTCGTCAGTTTCTGACGCGGACATACTCAGTATACTACGGCTTCACTTCCAGAGACTTGTACATATACTTTTTACTCACCCGTATTCCTGGACCACTTATCTTCATTCAATTCTGTATCCTTGCGTTAATACACTTATTTTCTATCTCAATTACTTGTCGTTGTTCATTTATTTGTGCGGGCCCCAATGCCGGGTTCCACAACACCTGGACTACTAATCTTCATTCAAGTCTGTATCCTTACGTTAACACACTTATTTTCTATCCCAGTTACTGGTCGTTGTTCATTTATTTGTGCAGACCCCATTGCCGGGTTCCACAACATTTTCTCATTAGATGCTTTAATTATCGCAATTTTTCATTGAGCCCTTTTTCACACTGAAATTAAATGTCTTTCCCGTTAAAGGGTTTGTTTTTTTCCTTCCTCTCAGGTCTTCTCCTTCCTACTAACTCCTCACCCATCTACTCATCCCGATATGATGGCTGGAAATACGAACAGTTGACACAGGAACCACACGTTAGACACGTTCGATAAATACTTTCATGAAAATTGTCCGGATGAGCTGTTCACTATTCTACCGAGACTTGTTTTTAATGTAAGTGCAGTACTAAAGTGGCGACGAGGTCTTATCAATTTACAGTTGAGTTGGCTAGATGTAACCGGAAGTTCTATGCTAACAGTTTCTTCTCTCGTACTTCTCGTTTGTGGAACTTTCTTCTGGTTCCATACTTTCCACCCAATATTAATCTCCAAATATTTAAAATTTCAATCGCTATCTACTGATTACTCTTCATTTGTTCTCACTCCTTAGTAATGCTTTTGTTTCCAATTGTTGCACACCAAGTAATTGTTTGTATCTTAGTGGCTTTACCGCCTTGCTTAGGTGAATTTGGTTAAAAAAATAATACCTGAGTTGTGGTGTTCGAAATGTCTTTTAATGGTAACATTCTAATGAATAAAAGGAAGCTCCTATTTTTCATAAAAATATTATTTACTATTTCTATAAATTCAAAAGCTAAATCTATAAGATTTCTTTGTCTCGATTTTCATGGGTGTTGCAGTTTCTCTATTCGTTTATTTATCAAATAAAAATAAAGTTCTTTATGTCTTTTCTAAAGATTTAGATTTCTTTCATATAAAAGATTAACGACCCGTTCAGAAAAGGTTTATCTTATAAACAACGCAAATAAACTTGGTTTTATTCCGATTACTTTTAAAGAAAATGAAAACAAAGAAGGCTGAAAGATTGAAGATAAAGACGACGAGAGGAGAAAGAAGGATATATAAGGAAGAAAAGAAAGGAAGAAACAGAAAAAGAAAGAAACGAAAGGGTAGAAAAGAAAAGAAAAAAGAAAGATAAGAAAGAATGAAGAAAAGAAGCAACTAAAAAAGAAAAAGGATGGAAAGAAAAAAGAAAAGAAAGAATGAATGAAAGAAAGAAAGAAAGAAAGAAAGAAAGAAGAGTAAAGAAAGAAAGAAAGGAAAAAGGAAGGAAGGAAGAACAGGAAAAGAAAGAAAGAAAATAGTGTTATTGTAACTTAAAATCAACCGTGTGTTGAGAAGAAAATTCAAAAGCACTGAAACAATTTCACGCTCTAAAGCAAAACAGATTATTTTAATTACAATCGGGGAAAAAAATGACTGTCACTGAAAGGAAATGAAATGACTAAGTGATTCTTAAGTTGCCAGCGTCGCCATTTGCCCGGTTACCATTCATTCATTGTCGCAGCTTGTTTCCAACATTCTCGTTGGAATTCTAGCATTAAAAGCAACATTTTAAGAAAACAAAAATTAATCTTGAAAAAAAAAAAACTCGATAATTCACACATACTTAATTAGTAAAAGGTATTCTAACTATATTGATACCAAAATTCTTATCACAATTCATAAGTCAAATGATGTACAATATGTTTTTGTTGTTGTTAAAATCATTAGGAGTTATTATTTAGACACAATTATCTCTTTAGCCGAATTTTCTGAGACATGTAATGAGAAAGGAAAGCTTGGAGGATCTGACAGTCACAAAAGAGAGAATGTGAGACAGGGCAAATCAACGCATAACATACTTCATGGTCTTGAGCAAATGGATTGCAGAGGAGGGATTGGGAGGAGTAAAATGGAAAGGGTGTTAGGGAGAAGGTGAAGGCCATGATCAACTACGTCCTGAAGGGACACGTCTCATAGAAGAAGAAGAAATAAAGCGAAAACATTGTAGATATCATCATACAATTCAGTCTTTCTAGTGGTCAGCTTTCAGGTGTAATATTACCGACCAAGGCTATAGAACCTAATCTGCCCTGCTATTTGACCCATAACTGGAAGGAAGAGACGGATTAATACCTTTCCCAACGGTATTTGCGCGTAAGTGAATACAATGGATTCAACTGGAATTACGAAATCGGCTCCACCGATTTCTCGTTCCGAGCCGATATCCACTGTACCACAACGCACATCCTTTAACATAGTACTCACGGTATATATTACGTTAAATGTAGTATACATGATAATCAATGTGTGTTCTTTAAAACATTTTAACTTATTTCCATACGGCATATTCATGAAGTATTACATCGCTTAATTATGAACGAGACAAAACATAAACCTCGTTTACTTTACTTGCATGAGTTCAAACTTGGACATAGTATCTCCAAAATTTCTTCCAATATCAACAGAGCATGGGTTTAAACGGATTTTAAAAAAGAGACATTATGAAGGAGCAAGAAGAATTAAGAAAACAGTAGATAACGATTAACACTGATTTTAAATTTTTTTTATGATCAGAGTTGGCCGGAAAGCATGGAGCCGGAAGAGAGTTCTATAACTGAGTAATGCGTGAAAAGAAACGATTACTGTAAATTGATGAAATCTCGTCGTTAGTCTAATATTGATTTAATTAAATTTCTGAAGACAAAAATAGAAATTTAACCATTTTTTACAGAATATAGTCGAGTTATGCGGCTTGCGTTCGCTGGCCAACCGTTATGAATTCAATATCTCGAAGACAGAAATTTAAATCTTCTACAAGACAAAACTAATGGAAATGGGGTAAGATATGGCTAGTAAATTTTAATGCTTCTAAAACGAAGTTACTCTCAATTAACCATCATCGACAATCTCATCTACCTCCCATTAGCATGAACCAGGCTTGCCTCCCAGAGAGTAAAACACTGCGCCTCCTTGGTCTCACACTTTCAGCGGACCTCAAATGGAATGACTATATCGAATCCATTGCTAAATCCGCTGCTATTAAAGTCGGTTCTCTGTGTAGGGCCCGGAAGTTTTTCCGTCTAAATCTATCCTGCACATTTATAAATCTACCATCCGCCCGTGTATTGAATACTGCTGCCACATCTGGTCGGGTGCCCCTTCTATTCTCCTCGAGCATCTCGATAAGGTTCAGAGGAGGGTCTGTAATGTGATAGGTACCGACTTGGCAGACCGCCTGCAGTCTCTCTCCCACCGGCGCGACGTGGCTTCCCTGTGTCTCTTCTATAAATACTTTCATGGTTTCTGCTCCGATGAACTTAGATCACTGGTGCCCCCTAAATACGAATTTGCACGAGATACTAGATTAGCAACTAGATCCCACCCTTTTACAGTGAAACCGATAAAATGCAACCGTAACTTCTACTCCAACATTTTCTTTCCTCGCACTTCCCGACTGTGGAATTCCCTTCCACACGATTGCTTCAATCTCCAGGAGTTTAAATGTAAGGTCAATAGACACCTCCTAACACACTAACCTGCTCCTATTCTATCAAACACTCTTCCCATCTGCCCAAACCTCATCCTCGGTATCCTTACTCATCTGTCACCTTCCTCTTGACATTCCCTATGTCTAAACACTCCTTCTCTTTACCTTCCCCTATGTAGCCCCATGCGCAATAGTGGCAGTGGTTTGACAGATGATTAAAAAAAAAGTATTGCCTTTAAATTCAAGTCTCAGTATCAAAGTACTCATCCGAACAATTATCATGAAACGTCACATAAAGCAACTTTTCAGCGTCGAGAAAATGACGAGATGCCAGGCCAGGACTAATAATATTGCTGATATTTCTTTGGATTTTATCAAGGATCTCTGAATATATAGTAGAATTGCCGGACCAAATGTGGCAGCATTCTAAGCATGGTGAATCGTAAACTTATAGATAGGTCAGATAGATTTTGGAGAGTAAAACATTTTTGATTTGTAAGAAATAAAATTTTTACTGACTGCAAGATGTTAGACTAAGATTACTATAATATTCCCCATGCCACAGTGTAGTACAAACTATAAACTGAATGTATTAGGTTGTTCAAAAATAATAACTGCTCAAAGCAGTATTTTGAAAAGCCATTTTAACATAGTACTCACGGTATATATTACGTGAAATTTAGTATATATAATAATTAATATGTGCTCTTTAAAACATTTTAACAGAACCATATATTTAAATACAATGTAAGATTTAAACGTAATTTTATTAAGTGTGGGTTGTTTTGATTTAATGTAGATAGCCTCCAATATTTGAAGTTTCTTTTTACTGTGTGTATGATTGAGTATTATTGTATTGTTGACTAAAACGTGTCTGATATTACCTACATAACTATGCCTTTCTAAGAAATGTTGTTTAATTGACTTCTGATCAGAAAGGTGACAGGTAAGTCTACGGGAGAGCTTGGTTGTAGTAAAATCAATATATTAATGGTACAACCAATATATTAACGGTGAAGCATAAGATTGCTTAATTATGAACGTGACAAAACATAAACCTCGTTTACTTTACCATCATGAGTTCAAACTTGGGCACAGTATCTCCAAAACTTCTTCCAATATCAACAGAGCATGGGGAGATGGGTCCACAAGTGATTAGACAATACGAAGCTGGTTACAGAAATGTAATACTTGTAATGAGAGCCTTGAAAATGAAGACGGTAGAAAACGGTCATGCAGTCTTGTGTTATATATCGCCGTACGACGACAAAACAACAAACACGCAAATATAAAAATATAAGGTTATATTTTTATTAATGACGACGAACCGTGTGGAATAGAGAACGGAAGGGTGAGAGCGCACATAGAATGGGCTGACGGGAGTGTAGTCTTGCCTGTGGTGTTTCTCTGCTTCCACTGGCCGTTCTCTGCTGGCGAATCCGTGTGTCGAGGTCTTTATATAGTCTTCTAGAACCGGGACTTTCCTTCCGGTTTTGCCTCGCCCACGCAACGCCCACGTAATTCTAAGAGACACCTGATCTGTTTGCCTCTGTAGCCATTTCCGCCGCTGTCGGAAATAAGGTCAAATGACATCCGCTCCGGCCTCGACAGGATGTATTTCACAAACACCTGTCTTGTCGCTTCGCCGCCCCCTTCACCGACGGGAAACACCATCGCTTGCATCACTTCCTCGGGTGGGGCCAGATTGTTATATTACACTTGGCAAACGAACAATTCCAAGTGGCTTGGAATTACGTCAAAATGTCAGAAAAATGTTTCAAACCCTTAGTGTCAGCACTGCAACGGCCTGAGATTTTTGCAAAGCATTGGCAGAGTGAAAATCTGTATAAATGGGATCCTCATGATCTCAATGAAAGTCAAACATTTTTTGAATTGTGCTCGATGCTCTTTCTGAGTAATACCAATGATGCCTTTGTTGACCGAATAGTCACGAGTGATGAAAAATGGATCTTTTATGACAACCATAAGCGATCAAGTCAATGGCTTGATCGTGATGATTCCCACAAACATTTTCTAAAGCTAAAGTTGCATCAGCAAAAGATTATGGCGAGTGTCTGGTGGTCTGCAATTAACGTTATCCATTCCAGTTTTCTGGAAGCTAAACAGAGGATTAATGCAGAGCATTACTCTGACCAACTTGCGGAAACGCATGCACGCCTACAAAAAATGAGATCTGCAGTGGTGAATCGACGTCGTCCAATTCCGCTCCATGATAATAGGCGGCCACATATTGCAAGAATGACATTACAAAAACTCACAGACTTGGGATACAAGATTTTACCCCATCGTTCATATTTTCATGATCTTTCACTCACTGAAAGTTAGACATTAATCTTTGTGGTGGATTTATTATTTGGTACTAATAATAAACCCACTACATATATTGGTTTTACTACAACGAAGCTCTCCCGTAGACTTACCTGTCACATTTCTGATCAGAGTTCAATTAAACAACATTTCTTAGTAAAACATAGCCATGTAGGTAATATTAGACAGATATTAGTCAATAATACAATGATATTCACTCGTACACACAGTAAAAAGAACCTTCAGATATTGGAGGCCATCTACATTAAATCAAAACAACCCACACTTAATAAAATCACGTTTAAATCTTACATTGCATTTAAATATATGGTTCTGTTAAAAATTTTTAAAGAGCACATATTAATTAAAGATCCTATATGGAGCATAGATCTTTTGCATATTTCCGATAATCTCTTTTCATAGAACAGGCAAACTAAAGCTATTTTCTAAGTAACACACACACACACACGCGCGCGCATATATATATATATTAGAACCTGTCCAAACTAGAATCTACTACAAAAGTGTATATTTTGTTTCGACATTGAAAGAACAATATCTCATCAGGTAGTAAATGTTATATTTACTAACATTTACTCCCTGATGAGACATTGTTTTTTCAATTTCAAAACAAAATGTACACTTGTGTAATAGATTGGACATGCTCTAAAATATATTTTATAATAAATATTCATAGCTCTGTTTGTATATTGAGCACTGTTTTAAATTAATGTTTTGATCATTGTAAATATTTTCTTCGTTCTTTATTAATTGTATATATATATATATATATATATATATATTCTCGCCTTCCATTAACATGTCAAGGTTTTAACAATATATCTAACATAAGTATATATCATTTTAAGCAATACATTCAAACGTTATTATAGGACAGTTTACGTATTTGAAATAGATGGTAAAATTTCTTTATTAATGAATCTGTATTACATCTTTCGACCTGTTCATTCGAGAAATCTTAGTAAAGAAAATTTGCTTGCTGGTAGACATGGAACCCACGTTCATCTTCGTTAGGAAAAACACCGTTTGATCTGATGTGCTTTACCACACGGCCACGAAGAAATTTACAGCAACCAAGGCTCTATTTTCCCTTGTTACAGAAAGCACATTCTCTCGGATGTGCGTTGTGGTACAGTAGATATCAACCCGGAATGACAAATCGGGGAGCCGAGTTCGAATTCCAGTTGAATTCGTTGCATTCACTTACGCACAAATAACCTTGGGAAATGTATTAAAATGTCACTTCCGTCCTTCTTGGGGTTAAATGATAGGCTATATTGGGTTCTATAGCCTTAACTAGCAACCATTCTACCGCAGAAAGTAATGGCAACCTAATACGGGATAATGTTCTGCCCAGTCAGTCATGTCTCTTTCGTGACATGGGCTCTCAAAGCGTGTATCACGTATCGCATTTAACTGACTGACATCCTCTTCACTCGGATTATTTTCTCAGGAGCCTCATATCTGTTCAGTTGCGTATCCGAAACGTAAACATAGCAATTTAAAAAGTCATTATAAAGAGTACATCGTATTTGAAATAGACGTCTCATGTTTATCATATCAAATTCAATAAAAGTACAAATTTCAATGTAGACCCCAGATTTTTTTACCTGCACCAATTTGAGGGGTCTAACTTTAAGATTTCTGGAAGCTGAATTTCATTTTCTCGACGCTAAAGATAGGATTTTATTCCTGTCAGAAACTGGTATCGATCTATCTATCTCTGTGCAAGAACTCAATATAGCATTACTATAAAAGTGCCACAACCATAGACTCAGCACCTATATCAAGGACAGGTTTCCATATAACAGAGACCCCAGAAACGAGGACTCTAGTCTCTTGTATACATTAATCTACGTAGCACTCTGCATTCAAGAATTCATCTATAACCATCGAGGTAACAGAACATAATGCTTGACCAAACAGCTGAGACAATTGATTATATCTTCTCTGGGTATCTTTCAGTTAGCTTTCATAGTTGTGGTGACTTCAATATTCACCACAGTGATTTATTAGATTTTTTAGCCAAACCGATTCGAACAAAACTAGGAGAACTGGGAACTAGACATATGTCTAAGCCGCATGCCCCCTAGGTGGGTTGAGCCAGCTTCCTCCTAGACGGAGAAAGTTTCATTGGGATTTGTTTAAGGGCAGGGTCCCAAGTCCTACCTTGGCTAGCCATATATATACGCTCTCACACCCTGATTGAGCACTCTGGATGAGTGGTAGACTATGTAAACAGTAGCTACTCCGGCATTTACGCACCGCTCATTCGATAATGAATTGGAGCACTCTAGCTATTGGGCGTGTTTATACGCGCTTAAAAGCCTGCCTTCTTCTACTGGACGCTCGTAGCCTAGGGATAGAATCGCCGACTGACGCCAATTCGGTCGGGTTCCGATCCTGGGTTAGGAAGTGACCGGAGTCTAATCCGTACTGATGAGCTGTAATACAGCGAAATAAATCTGTCTGCAGATGACTATAGTATAGTATAGTATATATATATATATATAGCTCATAGGCAAAGCTAGGACCCCTAATAACTTAGATGTAATCTACGTTTGACAGAAAAAATTAAATTTTTAAAATTTCAATACCACAATATAGTCCTAAATAAACGAAAGGAGATCATAAGTATGTACCGTCATAGAAATAAGTACAAATTACAATAATTATACTCTTCTTCCAATTAGTCACATTAAGTTTTTTTTTAATTTGGCTGAGCAGTTACTTCCTTACCACATACCACTACTAACCCAAGGGTCCAGCCCCATACATCGCACTACCAAAGAGAAAATACTACTAAATTTTTCCCTGGCCCTGTCCTAATAAAATCAATACCTCCCAACCTCTTTTGTTTTTACCTAAGCTAAGGTCTGGGCTTAGAATTTTTCCTCATTCTCTGTTTATAAGGAGTTGAAGAATGCATATCCTAAATGACATGTTGAAAATGCCTATTTTCCCGCTAAGTTTTATCTGAATTTACATATTAATGAATATATATATATATATATATATATATATATATTTTAGACAGCAAATTTTCTTTTAGGCATGTTAGATTAAAACAATTGCAACCATTGTGTCTATTTTTTTAATAAAATCCGTTCGTACTAACGGATAATATTTCGCGATTAAAAAATGTAAGAAATGCGTTGTAACTTTGACAGATGATTTTATTATTCCTTGCTCGATGTTCTCAAGTATTTTCAATTTCCTTCCTAGATCATCTTCAGGAGTGTAAGTCGTAACAATAAATAACCGCAAAACTGTGTTGCTAAAATTTACTGTATATTTTCTTCTTGCTTCAAATTTAACAGTGGATAAATTGCTTAGCGTTCATTAGAACGTTAAAATTATCTAGAATGGAATTTATATATATTGTAATGCCATGGTCATGCAAGTATTAAAGCATGAAAAAAACTGTTTTAGAATATTCCTACAATATTCATAGCTGATTTCATTAATTGATGGCTTAAGTTTCTTTTAATAATTATTGCCTCGAGGATCTGTAGTTTGGTTTTCTTTTTTCTTAGAAACTGGGACGTAGATTAATATTTTGATTATATTGTAATGTAATCACTCGAGAATTTTCCTTCAGAGTAAATTCTTTTCTCTTTTGATGAATATGTTGTTTTTTAGGTCAAATTTATGGTCGAACGAAGTTATCTATGAATTTTTAATATATATATATATATATATATAAAGATTTTGTCTTTTAAACTGAGCAGATTCATGCCGAATTTGAAGGTTCGTGAAGAAACCGTTATGATGTTCTCACTTGTTAAGGTTATCAACACTCTGTCTCCACCCCAATATTGAGCACTTTACGATAAAGAAACTGCGTCGGGTTATATTGTCATTACAATGAAGGAATTAATAAAATTTATTAAATTTAAATAATAAAAAAGATTAAATAAATGACAAAGCAGAGCTTTGCTTATAAGTATATACTAATGCGCTCACCACGCAACCAAATGTTATGCAAGGTCAGTTTAAGGTTTGGTTTCTCAGCAGTACCGTAGAAACATTCACAACCTCCCACGACACTTCCCCTTTTAGGGATACCTTAGCTCCCTACTGAGTGAGAGCTTAACCCTGGCAGCATGGCTCCCTGGTGCTTGGAATTATTTTAGAATTTGAGGAAATTCCATGTACAAGATATGATTTTTTGAGCGTAGACCATCTAGTGGGAATCGAACTCTCTACGATGTTATAAAGTGATTTTGTAAGACTAGCTGCCTGACAATTAAACCACTCCAAAGCGCCCAATCTTTGCGTTTTAGGTTTTTCTATAATTATATATATACTAACAGTATAGCGCGGCGTTGCTCAGGTGTAATGAAAGCTTTAAAACTAATCCATGGTCCTGGAGCTCAGACTCTTTGGACGTTGGCACGAAAGACTAAAAAGCAATAGTTGTTTCCAGTTAAAGCGAAACCGTAGACTGAAAGAAAAATGCATGGATGTAAGTCAAATTTTGATTTCCTGGTATCGATATCAAATAAGTTTTTTTCGTCATAAACTGAATTCTGAAGGCTAAATAAGTCCTCTGAGTAAATGGTATTATGGCTGAGACTAAGAACTACAATTATACCTACTTAGAGCCTAACCCGAATGAAAAACTAAAATAAAAGGGCTGAAAAATACAGACATAGGCAGATAAACAGACACACACACACAAACATTTTGCCTTTCATATATATATATATATATATATATATATATATATATATATATATATATATAAGGCAAGATGTTTGTGTATGTGTCTGTTTATCTGCCTGTATGTCTGTATTTTCTGCACTATTGTAAGAACTGCAACCTTGAAACTTCTGAATATCGTTTCTTATGTCTTTGTCTATGAGTGTATCAAATTTCATTAAAATCAGACCACTCCTTCTATAACCCAATTTTTTCGATTATCGATTTTCGATATTTATCGGAGGTACCTCGGCACAAAACCTAGCTAAGAACACTCACATACTCTTATAGTACAACTGTGTAAAGTGTCAAGAAAATCAGTTCAGCCGTTTCGGAGTCTATAGGTAACGGACACACACACATACACACACACACTGACACAGACAAAGTTCCATTTATAAATAAGTTTAGATTAAATGAAACTATGCCGTTTTGCTTGCACGCACGCAGGTTTCGCTTTTAGTTTTAGATGAAGCGATAAAACAAAATGCAATTTATAAAGTGATTTAATTCATAAGCATCGCTGTATTTATCCGGCCGAAATAAAAGACAGCGAATAAAATATCGTTGTATTCGGTATTTGAATAATTGTCTGCAAACTATACCACCGAAATTATATAATGTAGATATATATAAAATTCCGTGACTTCCGTTAGTCTGTTCGGTATACCCTCAAAAACAACTATACATTGACCGATCCAAACCAAACTTTGGAGAGAAGTGCAAACAAGCAAGGAGATACAAATACGGTTGGTTTTACTAGGGTGTGTAGCTTAATAAATTTTCATTAGTTTTTTTTTTTTTTTTTTGGTATGGTGGAATTAAAATTTTTATTATTTAAAATACAATTTTGTTTTTGTCGGATCTTTGCCTTTGTTTTCTGCCTTTGATGTCAATCACATCTTTGTCGGCTATTGCTTCTGTTTTTTTTGGTTTTTTTAATCGTATCACTCCGAGCAAGGCGGTAATGCCACTGATGTGCAGGGGGCTACGTAATAGTGAAAAGATCGGAAAAGTGAAAGCCGGAAACCACATCCTAAACAGGGAACAAGGGACAAGCCTCTTAACCTGTTCAATAGACGTGGGTGGAGTGTGAACCGGGCGATAGATAGAGCTATCTACTCCAATTGAAAAAAAAAGTAAGACGATTGGAAAAGAAAAAACCGGAAACCGCATCCTAAACCTGAAACAAGGGATGAGCCTCTTCACCTGTTCAATAGACGTGGGTGGAGTGTGAACCGGGCGATAGTTTAGTCTATCTACTCCAATTAAATAAGTTTCTGTCTTTGATGTTGCTCCTCGTCGCTACCATCCACGGACAGAATATATTTTTATTAATTTTACTTTTGTCGGATTTTTGCCTTTGTTTTCTGCTTTTGATGTGAATCACATCTTTGTGGCTATTGCCTCTGTTTCTGTCTTTGATGTTGCTTCATGTCGCCCCTATCCACGACCGGAATATATTCTTGTCAATCATAATCTTTCTCAGTCAAGAAACACTGACAAGCCATAACAATTAGAGATTATATTTGCTATTGATATCTTTTGGATACAAGTCGAAATAAGTTTAAAGAGAATGAAGCTATATGGGGCTCCCTGACAACATTTAAAAAATTAAGAATGTTAGTCTGTTGCTTGATTTTGTTGGTATAACAATCTCTAGGGGTTATTTAATGACGTAATCTTCATAATTTGTACGCAATCATTCATTTTAGTTTTTAGAAATAATAATGTTTTAGCGATACAAATCGTATTAATTAACCCAAAGCTGGTAGGTGGATGGAAGAGGCCGATTCGTTATTTTCGCAAGGGCATTTGCGCGTAAGTGACTATAATGAACCCGACTGGAATTGAAACATAGCACTCCAATTAACAATTCCGATCTATTATTTATTACACTACCGGTAAATCTAAGCTCACAGCAACTTATATTTCCATATGGTCCCCCATCTAGGTACTGACCGGGTTCAAACTTTTTAAAAATTTTGGTGATCGTACGGGAACAGGTGTTTTAATGGGATGTGGTCGTAAACTAAACAAATAAAATACTTTGTATAAATAAACTAAATAAAAAATTGTTATTAGCAAATGTTGCCTTCTGCGTGTGTCTCTAGATTCTCACGTAAATACATAAAACGGTATCAAACAAAGGGGGTCATTTATTTTTGGTATCCATTTCAGTAAGATTGACTGCCGGGATTGTAAGAACCAGCAGAAGAAATGACGTCCCAAGAACGCATGTTGCACGTTGGCTCAGTATCCTTCCGTTGGTGGTATTAGCCAGTTGTGAACCTGTCTGCAGGAGGTATATCGACGTTTTAGATTTCTAGAGACCCTCTTTTGAATTCACAAGGTTTCGGACTTTTCAAACTCCAGACAAATGCAATCTATCACTGTCAGAATGCCACGCCCACGAGGCAACCCTGCCAATCGCTGATCATTCTGACCCTGGCATTCGCATTCTGTAACACCAATAAGTCAGTAGGTGAAATCTTTTCGATTGAAATAATTTTTTGGAGGAAATCTTTCACGCATTCACTTACGCACAAATACCCTTGGGAAAGGTATTAATCCGTTTCTTCTCTCCAGTTATGGATTAAATAGTAGGACAGATTGGGTTCTATAATCTTGGCTGGCAAACCAGTCTACCGTAAAAAACAATGGCAACCTACTGCGGGAAAGTTCTCTGCCCAGTCAGTCATGTATCACGTATCGCACTTAACTGACTGACCTAATGATTGAGAGATACAAGTCTTACTAATTAACTTATAGCAAGCGAGTGAAGATGTTAATTTCTGCCTTTCTAACGGCACTTGCGTGAGATTGAATATAACGAGCTCTAATGAAATTGGAACTTGGCTCTCTGATTAATAATTATCTATTACACCACCTGCACATCCAAGCTTGCTGCCGCTTGTATTCCCAAACAGTGATTCTGAATTTATCACCATAGTACCTTTTTCTTTTTGGTTTCTAGAACAATTTCTGTTGCACCAAATTTCAACTTTCTTCGACCGCGCCAGCAAATATTCGAAATTCCCTCGGCTTTCCGAACGGGTTTCGTGCAATTTGCAGAAGATGTACTATCAGAACAAAAAAAACAAAACAAATGCTGACCTTTTCTATCATGGAAGTTTCTTTCTGCCGAGACACGTGAATCGATATCACGCGTCTTGTCGATCGAACAACTCGAGAAACAAAAAGACAATGTCTAATAAGCGAAATAAATGCAAACACCGCGACGAGTGTTGAACACAGCTTCCTACAGGTAATGAAGTAATTCTATCATACATAGTTAAAATGAGATAACTAAATCTGAAGACTTTGTTGTGCAATAGACACTGGTATTGAATTATAATCGGATACGTAAAGAAGAGAGTACTGGTTTGCTATGTGATGTCAGTTCTTCAACATGCCAGTGCATGCTGGACAATATCATCAATGATGAAAGAGAGACTTGAAGCAACTGAAATGTGCTTCTACAGAAGGAGGCTGCGGATAAGATGGGTCGAGCATGTGAGCAATATGCAAGAATTTTTAGATAAGTAAACAGACGGATCGGAAGCAGTGGACCATTTTATTGCCAGATCTGACTCCATTAGATTTTTTTATTGGGATATTTGAAAACAGGTGTGTATGCAACCAAACCTAGTTCATTAGAAGATTTGAAAGCTAAAATAACTAATGTGATTTCAGGCAGTACTGTAAATCAGTTGGCAAATGTTTTCTGTGAACTGCAAAATCGTATAACCCTTTGTATTGGTAATGATGGAGGACATGTGGAAACCTAAATAACATTCCAATAAAACCTTTAACTACATAGATTTACTTCTTTCTAATCCATTTTACAAATTATTTCTATCACAAATACAAATAAAGTTATACATTTTAAAGTGCACACAAACTTTATGGACACCCTTTATAACATGCCTATAAAAATAAGAATGGATTTCCTTTCTTCCATTAATATTCACCAGAAAAATAGGACCCTTCGACGAAGTACTAATTTCCATTACCTCGAGAAACATTGAGGACACAGACATATACAACTAGAACACCTTTAAAATATCTACAGAAATTTTAATAGTTTTATTATACTAAGTTAATGGTTTGATAAACAGTACGATAATCATTATAATGTCTTTCTCACACAAGTAATATGGATCTACAGAAGGATGCTGAGAATACCATAGACTGAATATATAAGCAGCGACTAATCTTTAGGGCAAATGGAAACAAAAAGATTACCCATGCTTTAATTCACGATGACCGTTGAAATCTCTAGGGCACATGATGAGAAAACCGGTTTGGAACATTTGACACTCACAGGACAGATTGAAGGTAAAAGGACATAGGGAAACAACGTATAGCCTAACTAGTGAGCTCGTAAAATGGATGGCGGAAAAATATTTTGGAGGGATAACAAATTTTATTAAGAGTCACATGAGACAAGAAATTGTGGAGAGGTATGAACATCCTTAATGGATAAGGATAATACGTTGTTGCATTGAAGTCAAGACGATGTACTGCTTGGAAAATCAACATCTTTCTGGTACCAAACTAAATTTCAAAATCAAATTCTGAAGAACTGTTTCTTTTAATGGTAGATTTTCTTGTAATTTTTGAATCTCCCATAAGAATTTCTCTTGATTCCAGTTAGTCAATTAGTCATTCTAGGTCAATAGATTAGTCTTTGTAATACTAACCTTAGTAAGGTCATCAGACTGTTCAGATTCTTCTGCCGGGTTAGCGTTATTCATGTTAGCATTGACTATGATCTTTGGGGCAACCACACTTCGACTGGGAAATGAAGATGTTGAGAATGTACTCAAGGAGTAGTCCAAGAATCCGGGGAACCTAAATTCAAACAAATCAATCAGTTGACTAAACAAAGAAACATCAATAATTTCAGTAACCGTTAGGATTTTTATCCACTAACATTCATAACAAGGGTAGGCTGAAATATTCATACGGTGATTACGAAGAATTAATGAATGAGCTATGAAATCTTGCATGCATTAATTTACATTATTCGTATTAAAAACTGCATTTTTTATTTGCAGGTAAGCAGACATCTTACTGTTCAAAGAAGACTTCAATAGCGACTTCTCTTGAAGAGTGACTAAATTTGGCATTATCGTGTTATCACGTTATGAGTTCGAGTTTTCTTTAATGGAATATCAACTTCTGTAGGTTATTTAGTGCCCAAAAAGTGGGGGTTTAAGGTATTTGTTTAATGTTCAATTATAGTGAGAAGGTTGATTTAATCAGATTTTGATGAAAACAACTTTACTTTTATTTTTTGTATTTAAAAAACTGAAGATATCTTCTAGTTTTGTATTAAAAAATGAAATGCTTGTAATAATTATTTTCCTTCAAAAATGTATTATGACAATAAAATATTTTTTTCTTCAAAAATGTATATTTTTCTATACAGTCTATTTTCATATATATATTTCTACCAAAATTTATTTTTATACTTTCATAGTGTTTTGACCCCAGTTTGGGGGTTAACTATTTGCCCACAGCTGAGACCCTAACAGGTGCTACCACTCCGGGTCAGAGTGAACCTGGTAACAACAGTATGTAAGAGGTGGTTCCATGCTCCACACAACCACCCAATCAAAGGCCTTGCTGCCGGATGTAGTTTACCGTCGTACCCAGAACCAGTGTTATCAAGTAACTGCCGAAAAATACGTTTTAAGCCCAAACGACATTCATACTGACGTGGTTATGACAGTAGGAATGACATTCCAGCTTTATTAAAAGTGTAAAACTGGAGAGCTGAATTTACGAGGGAAAAGGAAAGTCTTGAAAATGCCCCTGATCTGGACATCTTGCAACTGTCACCACCGAGGAAAGCATTGATTGTGTTCACCACATACTGATTGACGTAAGGCAATTGACTATAAATGAAATAGTCAGTGCTATTAGTATATCCTGTGAGAGAGTTGTGAATATTTAGAGCAATGAATTTGGTATATCGAAGGTTTCTGTTCGGTGGGTGCAATGTCTTCTGACACTTGATCAAAAGCGCGTCAGGCTTAGCACATCGCAGGTAAATATGACATTCGTTTGATTTCTTTGAACGTTTCGTAACTCAAGATAAGCGTTGGGTTCATCGCTCTAAGCTAGTCAGTCAATTATTTGCCATACGTGATACACGCTTGTGCGATCATGTTTCGAAAGAGACATGACTGACTGGGCAGAAGATTATCCCGCGGTAGGTTGCCATTACTTTTTGCGGTAGACTGGTTACCAGCCAAGGCTATAGAACCTAATCTGCCCTGCTATTCGAAGTGGAAGTAACCATCTTCACCTATTTCAAAAAGGTCAAAGTCGTTTCATCTGTAGAGAATGTGGGGCCAAAAACATTGTGTTGACTAACAATCTGCAAAAGTTCCACACCATCAATGGAGAGTACTACACTAACTTACTGGGGCAGTTACTAAAAGCTATTGAATCCAAGGCCGATCAAAACTGTTCTTGTTTCATCAGGACAACGCTCCAGCACACAAATCCCCGATTTCAACGGCTGCTCTGCGTGACCGTGACTTTAAATTGGTTGATCACCCTCTCTATTCTCTAGATTTGACCGTCTTCTATTCCTCAACATGAAGAACATACGAGGCTGAGGACTAGTATTAAAGTTATGATGACATCATATCTGCTTTTGGTGATTATTTGAACACGACAAACAGACTTCTTTGAAGAGTCAGATATCAGTTTACTAGGAAATAAACAATGCGTCTATTAATAAGAAGAGTTTAAATTAATGCATATAAGATTTCACAGTTCTAGTATCATTCCTTCATTGTTCTCCTATGAACCTTTCAACTAAACCTCGTAAATCATTTACCTTCAGTAAATATAAGGTTATACAAACTAGCTGCTTACAACGGGTAGATTAATGTCATCATATAAAACTAAGTTGCGCTATTGCGAAATTGATAATCCCAAAATATAAAAAAGATAATTTATTCAACTCGGCATGCATATGATGTTCCAAAAGTTACCTATATATTTTTCATATACTGCTTTTCTTTTCAAATCTTAGATTAACGGAAATTTGGAACACCCTGTACCTAGGTGACTTTCGGAATATCCTGTACCTAGGTGATTTTGGGACACGTTGCAGAATATTCTGTTATTCATAAGAGACAGTGTTAAATTGATAAATAGTCATACGCAGGAGCTAAACTTTAAGGACATCCATCAAAGAATATTGGAAAATAAATCTAATATGGTTATCAGACTATAGGAAAATAAAAGGAACATTCGGAAGATTGGAAGGTGCTCAATACCGATAAAAAAGATGTTAAATATAAGTTTCCTATTCGTTTCTATTTTCTCTAAAACTTTTTCATTGCTTGCATGTTCAGTTCATGGCATCCTAAGCACCTTTTTGTATAACCGCATTTCTGTAGCTTCAAGTTTCTTTTCTCCGTGAGGAATTCAGAAATCACTGCTATATAGTATTACGCTATAGTTCAGAAGTATTTTCTCTGTTTCCAACTTAATTTTTCTATTTTTTTATACTTACTTAGCTTCTGGAAAGCCTGTTTCGGAATCTCAATGCGATTTGGATTAGATTTTTGTACTTTCCGTTTTCTGTCAAAACACTTTCTAAATATATAAATTATAGTACTTGTTTGATTTTGTTATCTCCAATTTGTAATTTGAAATTTGACTGTTCACTTTTGCTAACAATCAAGCATTCTCTCTTCTTTTATCTGATTCTTAGCCCATTCTTTTCGCTTTTCTTCACTGTTTTCTCTTTGAGTTCTTGTAATTTCCTTTCTGTATATGCTATCAAGACTGTGTTATCTGCATACTTTGTACTGTTAAGATTCTGACTACTATTAATAAATTCTGATAGGACTGTTAATTCTATCAGAAACATTCTATCATAGTTAATTCTATCAGAAACATTCTATCATAGTTAATTCTATCAGAAACATTCTATCATAGTTAATTCTATCAGAAACATCTTAATGTAGAGTTTGAATAATTCTGGTTAAAAGATACATCCTTGTCTTTCACAACTTTTTATTTTTGTATATTTACTGAATTCATTTTCTATACATACATATAGTTTCTAGAATATTTTAATATCCTTCTAAATATATCAAGGTTGTCTAGCAGTTCAAACACTTCTTTGTGAGGTACTTTATAAAACGCTTTTACATAATCTATCAAACATAGGTATACGTCCTTTTATGCTAGTACTAGCAGTATAGGCCAGCGTTGCTCGGGTATAATGAAAGCTTTAAAACTAATCTATGGTCCTGGAGCTCAGACTCTTTGGACGTTGGCACGAAAGACTAAAAAGCAATAGTTGTTTCTAGTTAAAGCGAAACCGTAGACTGAAAGAAAAATGAATGGATTTTAGTCAAATTTTGATTTCCTGGTATTGATATCAAATAAGTTTTTTTCGTCGTAAACTGAACTTTGAAGGCTAAATAATCCTCTGATTATAAGGTTACATGGCTGAGACTAAGAACTACAATTATACCTACTTAGAGCCAAACCTAAAATAAAAGGGCTGAAAAAAATACAGACATACAGGCAGATAAACAGACACACGCACACAAACATTTTGCCTTTTATAATTTTTTTTTTTTAATCGTGTCACCCCAAGTAAGGCATTCCACTGCCACTATAGCGCATGGGGTTACACAGAGAGACTGGGTATAGGAAATATCAGAAGGAGGGTGATAGACGACTTAGGATGTACATAGGGAGAGAGTGGATGTGAGTTAGTGTGTTAGGAGGTGTCTATTGACCTTACATTTAAACTCCTGGAGGTTGTAGGCGTAGGGGAAGCAAGCATGCGATAAAGAATTCCACAGTCGGGAAGTGCGAGGAAAGAAGCTGTTGGAGTAGAAGTTGTGGTTACATTTCATCGGTTTCACTGTAAAAGGGTGGAACCTATTTGCCAATCTAGTATCTCGTGCAACTTCACATCTATGGGGCACCAGTGATTTAAGTTCGTCAGAGCAGAAGCCATGAAAGTATTTATAGAAGAGGCACAGGGAAGCCACGTCACGCCGGTGGGAGAGATACGGCAGGCGGTCAGCCAAGTCAGTATCAATCACATTACAGATTCTTCGCTCTATTTTGTCAAGAATCCCGAGGAGAATAGAAGGGGCACCCGACCAGATGTGGCAGCAGTACTCAATACACGGGCGGATGGTGGATTTATATAATTGCAGGATAGATTCAGGCGGAAAGAATTTCCGGGCCCTGCACAGAGAGCCGACTTACATAGCTGCGGATTTAGCAATGGATTCGACGTAGTCGCTCCACTTGAGGTCCGCTGAGAGTGTCAGGCCAAGCAGGCGTAGTGATTTACTCTCTGGGAGGCAAGCCTGTTCCATGCTAATGGGAGAGAGGTGCGGTTGTCTGTGGTGGTTAATTGACAGCAGCTTCGTTTTGGAAGAATTGAATTTTACAAGCCATTTCTTAGCCCAATCCACCACGGTTTGGAGGTCCTTCTCAAGCCTTGTCACCTACACCATATTTTTGATCGAGACGAGAGTAAACTGTGGTATCATCGGCGTACATGCCTACTTGTGATCTTATTGTATCGGGGAGATCATTGATATAGATTAGAAAGAGCGTAGGACCTAGGATAGAGCCTTGGGGTACACCCGCGTTTGTAGGGTAGTTCTGGGAGGCATGTCCGTTTAATACCACCTTCAGTGTGCGGTTAGAGAGGAATGACCGGATTAAATCCAACAAAAGTCCAGTTATGCCACAGCTTCGCAGTTTCCGTAGAAGGCCGGCATGCCATACTCTGTCGAATGCTTTAGAGATATCCAAGGCGACGGTTCGGGCTTCACCATTCTTGTCCAGAGCCTGGTATATATGCTCGGTGATGGTCGTTAGCATGTCAGCAGTGGACCTGGTGAAGCGGAAGCAATAATGTTTGTCCGAGAGGAGCCCGTGGACTGTGTATATTATCGATTTTCTGCACTATTGTAAGAACTGAAAACTTGAAACTTCTGAATATCGTTTCTTATGTCGGTGTCTAGGAGTGCATGAAATTTGATTAAAATCGGACCACTCCTTCTATAACACGATTTTTTCGATTATCGATTTTCGATATTTATCGGGCTACCTCGACACAAAACCTAGCTAAGAACACTCACAGACGCTTATAGTACAACTGTCTAAATTTTCAAGAAAAACGGTTCAGCCATTTCGGAGTTTATAGGTAACGGACACACACATACACACACACAGACAAAGTTCCATTTATAAATAAGATTAGATTGCTATGTTGTAATTCAATTTAACACGTCCCTGCAGCATCTGTGATAACTTCCAAGGTCGAATTTTCAAGGCATTTATTAAGTCGGGAAGTAGAAAAAGAAATCCTCACTTAGTCGGCAATGTCTTTATTCTGGTACGAGAAACCGAACTTCTTTTCATTTCTTACTAAGTTCCAGACGCAGAAAAAGAACGTCTACAGATTCACTGCATGACCGTTTCACTGACTTCCCTTCACTCACTGTACGATTCATTATATGGATACTGGCTAGAAAACCTACCACCTTTTCTGTCCCCTCGTGTTCTACCAACTGGAAAAAGGGAAAGCCCAGGCAGGTTTGGGGTGGTTAGACTTTCAATAGACCCTACATTTACGGCTATATAAAAACGCAAAAAAAACTTATGTTTGACAATTGAAATGTGGGCTGAAGCAAAATTCCTGAAAAACCCTGGTCATTAAATTTGCTCAAAGATAAGATTCCTTTAGAAACTCTAGTCATCAAATTTAATTAAAAGGAAAAATAATCTATTTAGGATGTTGGCTGGTTTTGTGGTCTATCAATCTCGGCGGGTCGTTTATTGCCAACTAAATTTTATTTATTTATTGCTGGTAATACCTTTTTCTCTTTCAACAATTTATTGTTGTTTTTATATAAGTCTGGTGTCTAGCAATACTTTTTTTTCTTTTCGAGTATCAAGATTTGGGATTTGTTTTTAAGGGCAGGGTCCCCAAGTCCTACCCTGTTATTTAACCCATAACTGGAGGGAAGGGTCGGATTAATACCTTTTCCAAGGGTACCAGTGCCTAAGTGAATGCAGGGTATTCAACTGGAATTCGAACTCGACTCACCGATTTCTGTTTCCGAGCCGATATCCACTGCACCACAACGCATATCCGTCACTACGCATATCCGTCACTAAACGCTTACAGCACCTGGTAATTCCAGGCGGTCACCCATCTAAGTACTGACCAGGCTCAACGTTGTTTAACTTCGGCGAGAACCGGTGTATTCAACGTGATATTGCTGCAGGCCTATTTAGGATGTATGAGAAATTGTCTTGATTTAGTTCATTCTAATATCATTCTGAGCATTAATATCGGAATTTTTTTTCCTGTCTTTAACGAAATCGCACTAATGTCTGTTGCTCTCTCTTCATCAGAATTCGAATGATATTTTTGTTATATAACTCATCAGGCTGATAATCTGACGGAGTTCACATTCGTTTGCACATGGCTTCAATAAAAATAGATCTACTTAGGGCTTCTGGTAAATTATTGATATTTTCATAATGACAGAAATTATTAGCTGAAACTCACACAATATATTGATAATATAAGTAAAAGTGTATACGATGAAAATTCTAGCAAATCAGTAGCTTAATTCTAATTCTATTGGTTAAACATTGACTTAAAAATTGTATGCAATAACGCATTGGCATATTTTTTAATCGGTATCATTCCATGTAAGGAAGTAAAGTCTCTAAGACACAAGTCGTTACAGGTTGTGGAAGAGTTAGAAACAGAAACACCACTAATGAGCGACTACAGAATAAAAGTAATCAGGAGGACAGAACATAGCTATTGACATTGCATTTAGTTTTGTAGATTTATGTAAGATGGAAAGCATTGAGCCGAAAGGGAGCACCACGGGCCAGAAGTGCGAGAAAGGATACTCTTAGCATAGAACTTACAGCTTCATCTAGGCGACTCAACTGTAAACTGATGATCGCCGGTGAGAAATTAACTGAAGTCGAGCCGCCGGATTAGGACCATTGTCGAGTCTTCTTTTGATTTTATCAGGAAGCTCAATGAGCGTCTGACGATACGTGACAGCAATATTCTAAGCATGAGCGAATGGTAGACTTATAGATAAGTCAGACAGATTCTGGAGAAAAAGACTGCCCCGGACGACACAGCGAAGCAACTTTCTTAGTAGCTGACCTAGCAAAGGATGCAATATAGCCTTTTCCACTTCATGTCAGCTGATCATACCTACACTGGCGTCGAACAAATTTATAAATTTAAGATAAACTTTTCACATCTTTCTTTCCAACGATTATTAAGCGGAAAATTCTCTTCAAATTATCTAAGAGAAAAAAACATATATGTTGGGAATGGAAATATAACCATTGTATAATACAGCCACACATACACACACATACACAAACCATATATATATATATATATATATATATAGTATGAACAGAGCTATGTTATATATATATATACTATATGTAGTATGAACAGAGCTAAGTTATATATATATATATATATATATATATATAGTATATGTAGTATGAACAGAGCTATGTTATATATATATAGCATATGTAGTATGAACAGAGCTATGTTATATATATATATAGTATATGTAGTATGAACAGAGCTATGTTATATATATATATAGTATATGTAGTATGAACAGAGCTATGTTATATATATATATAGTATATGTAGTATGAACAGAGCTATGTTATATAAATATATATATATATATATTTATATATAGTATGTGTAGCATGAACAGAGCTATGTTATATATATATATATATATATATATATATATATATATATATGTGTGTGTGTGTGTGTGTGTGTAACTATATATATATATATATATATATATATAGTTACATAACTTAATAAACATACATATGAGGATTTAGATATGTATAATATTTATAATCGATTGTTAATAAAACAGTGCTTAGTGTAGTATGAACAGATCTATGTTTTATATATATATATATATATATATATATATATATATATATATATATATATATCATTCTACGTCTATGGCAAGATTCGGAGTTTCACGCGTTACGCTGTCATCAGGTGCGTATTACAAATTGTCAGTTTGAAACATCTGAATTTAAGTTCACTCGATGTTCATGGGAATTAAATCTTACAAAGTTAGGTTACTGCTTTTTAATAACAAGAGGAAGCCGTTTCGCTCTACGTTCTTTAGCCCCGTTAGTATAGCAACAGATTCCGTTACTTTTTGATCAGACCTCATATAGATAAATGTTAAACGGGCAACTAGACACAAATGTAAGTTTAAACAATGTCATGTATACATAACATTTTGCATACGTCACGTCCACACATTCACGCACGCACGTACATGCACACACGCACGCACACAAACACACACATACATACATACATATATATATATATATATATATATATATATATACATATATAAAATATATATATATATATATATATATATATATATATATATATTAATTCAAATACTTTAATCCAGGTGAAAAAACAGGAAGGTAAATTCCAAAAACCCGATCCTAATTAATATTAAAATATATATATATCTATATGTTATTTACGAGAAATGTGTGTCATTCGGCCACACATTTTCGTAATAAAAATTTATCGTAGATAATCAGGCCAGTAGATATAAATATATAATACTGTTTAATTAAAGAACAGAATATCTACTTAAATACGAGTATTGATAAAAAATAATGTTCAAACAATTCAATACAAATTGTCGGTTGTTTATAACCAAGTTTCCTTAAAATTCGTTAATTTCCGTAACATGTTTATATATAAAGAAAGAAAGAAAGAAAGAAAGAAAGATAGATTTGAATAAACACAATTTTATTCTCATTTTTTATAATATTAGGACCTAGGCTACCTTTCGTCTAACGTTTCCTCAAGAGACCAATCATTGGCGCAATTGTAATTACGTTAGACTAGATGAAGAAGAATCATAGAGATAAGGCTGGAACACGTTTAAAATTACGATTGATATGAATACGTAAATTAAGAAAATAGATGAAATTTACGATTAAAATAAATGCGTAAATAAAGAAAAATTGGTAAATGAACCAGCAGAGCATAAAAGAGAAAAATGATCGCTGACATATCTCCAAATAAATGTACAGATCGCAAAATCTGTCTTTTTGCTTGCAAAGTGATGGATGCAATAATTTCAGGTATAAGGCTTCCAAAATTAATAAAAGACATTTGGATCTACCTGCATGCAAAATAGGCACATTATCTTTGTGAATTTTAGGAAAACCATACTTTTTTTGGGAACCTACAGGTCTAAAATTATTGTGGGGGTCTTTGCTTATGAGATTGCTTTTATACACTCCCAATAACCGTTTCTGACGTTTTAATGGCAACTTATCTATGAGTTCTTCTCCATCTAGTCTATGAATTCTTCACTGGTCCCTGAAGAAGTGTTGGCCGAAAGGCAGCCCAGGTCGTAATATTATAAAAAACAAAACATAAAAAATGAGCATAAAATTATTATTTTTGTTCTATGGTATCAAGTCATTATTCTGATATACATGTATAATTTTAAAATTTTAAGATTTCAAGACCAAAATATTCTCCTTAACAAACGAAGTGAGATCATAAGTATGTGTCGCCATAGAAATAAGTATAAATTACAATAATTATTTTGTTCCCCCAGTTAGTCCCGATAAAAAAATGGCAAAATTCTTTTTAAAGTTTACTTAGCAGTTACCTCCACACCACTTACCTTGCTAACCCTAGGGTCACGCCACATACCTCCCACTACTAAGGAATAATTACTACCGGCTCCAAAGTGAAACCAACACATCCCAACCACTTCCTTTACCTAAACTAACCACTGGGCTCAGAATTTTCTTCATTCTCTGCTTAGAAGGGGGTCGAAGAATGCATGCCTTAAAGTGACATGTTGAAAATGGCTATTTCCCCACTAAGGTTTATCTGAATTTACAGATATATATATATACTGTTTAATTACTTAGGTTTTCGTCATCATAAAATTAGACCAGTGCATATTTGTATTAAAAAGTGTTCAATACAATTATATTGTAAAACTTTTGAATATTTTCCATTTGCAAAAGAGTTGTTACAGTGGCATAATAACTCGTTTACAAATGGAAGAGATAGGTGTAATTTATGCTTGACAGAAAAAATTAAAATTTTAAAATTTCAAAATCCAAATATTCTCCTTAACAAACGAACTGAGATCATAAATATGCGTCGCCATAGAAATAAATATAATTTACAATAAATAGAAATATAAATTTCAATAATTATTCTGTTCCCTCAGTTAATCCCGATAAAAAAAAAATGGCAAAATGTACCTCCACACCACTTACTCTGCTAACCCTAGGGTCAGGCTACATAACTCCCACTACTAAGAAAAGAATTACTACTGGCTCCGTCTCCCTGCCCAACCCAGTACATCCCAACCCCTTCCTTTACCTAAACTAACCTCTGGGCTTAGAATTTTCTTCATTCTCTGTTTAGAAGAGGTCGAAGAATGCATGCCTTAAAGTGACATGTTGAAAATGGCTATTGCCCCAGTAAGTTTTATTTGAATTTACAGATATATATGAAGAGCCTCCACTTCTCCAACACAAGCCGCTAAATCCATAGCATGTTAAACTTTGGCTTTGGGAGGCACTCTCCTATGGGTAAAGGAGCTTGGATGAGCTCCACCACGGAATTTGTGAACGGGCGGCGCTTCATCGAGTATAATTCGTCGCCTCTTCGTCGCCAGGGCCCGTGATACAGTTGGTATAACATCAGCTTAATAACCAAAACTGTCTGAGTTCGATTTCTGGTAGTGGATGCCCACTGCTGAAGTAGTCCCAAATATAGGACGAAACGGCCGTTCAGTGCTTTCTGCATTCTGTTGAGGTCGAATAAAAAGCTCGATGAATTACTTATTATATATAGACGAGAAATTGTAAGTTTTTATTCAACCTCACCAGAATGCAGAAAGCACTGGACAGCTGTTTCGTCCTATGTTTGGGACCCATCAGCAGTGGGCATACAGTACCAGGAATTGAAACCCAGACGATTACGCTATTGAGCGAACGTCATACTAACTGTACCACGGGTGCCGGTGACGCAGAGGTAACGAATTAATTAATTTCTCGTTTGTATATCGTTGCTTGAACCGGCTTCTAATGCTCCTGTATGAGCAGCTTATTGATAGTCGTCGTGGCTCTGGGAGACACAGTCCTATGGGTAAAAGAAGCTCAGCAGGGTTCCACCACGGAATATATGCATGAGTGGCGCTATATCGAGTTTAATTCGTTACCTTTCGTCACCCGGGGCCGTGGATATCGAAGTAAACACCCCGCGATGACAGTCTGTTTAATGCTAAAACGGAATCGTCAGGTCTTGTTTCATGCCTAAACGCAATCATCAGACATCATGACAATAGCTTTTAGGCATCAAACCGACTGTCCCCTTTGGGTATTTACTTCAATGTCCGCTTTTATATTTGCATATACTTTATCCCTGATATTAAGTACTTTAACCCAGTCTTCCCCGGCTTCTGCTCCGATGAACCTAGCTTACTGTTGCCCCCTATGTATGAATTTACTGGAGATACTAGATTAGCAACTAGACCCCACCATTTTACGGTGAAACCAATAAAATGTAACCACCACTTCTACTCTACAGCTTCTTTTCTCGCATTTCCCGCAGATGGAATTTCCTTCCGTATACTTGCTTTCCCGACAGTTACAATCTCCAAGAATTTAAATGTAAGGTCAATACTCAACTTCTATCTCATTGACTCGCATCCTTTTATTCATACTCTTTTTTCCGTCCGCTTCACTCTCATCATACCACTATTCTCATCTTCTCTTACCCACTTCCTGACAACCCCTGTAACTTGTTCTTCTTTCTCATCAGTTTCTTCCTATGTAAAACCCTGCACAACAGTGGCAGTATACCTGACATTTTTGGTGTGAAATGATTTTAAAAAATCGCATATCTTGTAACTGTATTTTTATTATAACATATGTGTGTGTCTGTGTGTGTGTGTGAACGTGAAATATGCAAAACGCTATGTGTACAGGACATTGGGTGTATATACATTTGTGTTTACTTGCCCATTTAACATTTAGCTTTACGAGGTCTGATGAAAAAGTAACGGGACTGTTGCTATGGTAACGGTGCCAAAGTGAAGCCGATTGAAGAGAGTATGAGAAAAAAGAAACATTATAAAGAAGATAAAACAGTAAAAGAACCGGAATTAAGAAGACAGAAGATATCGATTGACATTGCGTTTAAAGTTTGGAAGGTCTAAGTTGAATGGGAAGCGAGAAGCCGGAAGAGAGTTCCATAGATTTTTTTTTTTAATCATTTCACCCCAAGCAAGACATTTCACTGCCACTATTGCACATGAGCCTACATAGGGGACGGTAAAGAGAAGGAGTGGTTAGACATAGGAAATGTCAGGAGGAAGGGGATAGATGGGTAAGGATACCGAAGATGAGGGTTGGGCAGATGGGAAGAGTGCTTGAAAGAATGGGAGCGAGTTAGTGTGTTAGAAGGTGTCTATTGACCTTATATTTAAACTCCTGGAGATTGTAGCCGTCGGGGAAGCAAGCATGTGGTAGGGAATTCCACAGTCGGGAAGTGCGAGAAAAGAAAATGTTGGAGTAGAAGTTGCGGTTTCATTTTATCGGTTTAACTGTAAAAGGGTGGGATCTAGTTGCTAATCTAGTATCTCATGCAAATTCGTATATGTAAGTTCATCAGAGCAGAAGCCGTGAAAATATTTATAGAAGAGACACAGGGAAGCTACGTCGCGCCGGTGGGAGAGAGACTGTAGGCGGTCTGCCAAGTCGGTAGCTATCACATTACAGACCCTCCTCTGTACCTTATCGAGAAGCCCGAGGAGAATAGCAGTGGCACCCGAAAAAAAAAAAAACTTCCGGGCCCTGCACAGAGAACCGACTTTCATAGCAGCGGATGGAGCAATGGATTCGATATAGTCATTCCATTTGAGGTCCGCTGAAAGTATGAGATCAAGGAGGCGTAGTGTTTTACTCTCTGGGAGGCAAGCCTGGTCCATGCTAATGGGAGGTAGATGCGATTGTCTATGATGGTTAATTGAGAGTAGCTTCGTTTTAGAAGCATGAAAATTTACTAGCCATTTCTTACCCCAGTCCACTACGGATTGGAGGTCTTTTTCAATCTCGGCTGCGAGGTTAGCTTTGTCGTCCACACCAGATTTTTGGTCGATGCGAGAGTAAACTGTGGTGTCATCGGTATCATACCTACTTGGGATCTTATGGAATCAAGGAGATCATTAATGTATATCAGAAAGAGAGTAGGACCTAGGATAGAGCCTTGAGGGACACCCGCTTTCGTATGGTAGTTCTGGTAGTCATGTCCGTTTAATACCACCTTCAATGTGCAGTTAGAAAGTAAAGACTTGGTTAGATCAAACAAATGTCCAGTTATACCATAGATAGAAGAAACTGTTAGCATATAACTTTCAAATAACCAAACCTTATAAAATATCTAGTTCTGCGGTTAAAGTCATAAAGCCAAAGAGGAAATCTCATAAGAATAATTGTGAGGTGCCCAAATATAAAATTAAATTGAAATTAAATATTAAAAATAAAAGCAAATTATTAGACGTGGGTTCCCAGTTCACACTCCACCCACGACTACATGAACAGGTGAAGAGGCTCATCCCTTGTTTCCTGTTTAGGTTGTGGTTTCCGGTTTTTCTCTTTTCCAATCTTTTCACTCATTTTTTTTTTCAATTGGAGTAGATAGACTAAACTATCGCCCGGCTCACACTCCACCCACGTCTATTGAACAGATGAAGAGGCTCATCCCTTGTTTCCTGTGTAGGCTGTGGTTACCGGTTTTTCACTTTTCCAGTCTTTTCACTCTTTTTTTTTCAATTGGAATAGATAGACTAAACTATCGCCCGGCTCACACTCCACCCATGTCTATTGAACAGGTGAAGAGGCTCATCCCTTGTTTCCTGTTTAGGTTGTGGTTTCCGGTTTTTCTCTTTTCCAATCTTTTCACTCTTTTTTTTTCAATTGGTGTAGATAGACTAAACTATCGCCCGGCTCACACTCCACCCACGTCTATTGAACAGGTGAAGAGGCTCATCCCTTGTTTCCTGTTTAGGTTGTGCTTTCCGGTTTTTCTCTTTTCCAATCTTTTCACTCTTTCTTTTTTCATTTGGAGTAGATAGACTAAACTATCGCCCGGCTCACACTCCACCCACGTCTATTGAACAGGTGAAGAGGCTCATCCCTTGTTTCCTGTTTAGGTTGTGGTTTCCGTTTTTTATTTTTTTCCAATCTTTTCACTCTTTTTTTTTCATTTGGAGTAGATAGACTAAACTATCGCCCGGCTCACACTCCACCCACGTCTACTGAACAGGTGAAGAGGCTCATCCCTTGTTTCCTGTTTAGGTTGTGCTTTCCGGTTTTTCTCTTTTCCAATCTTTTCACTCTTTTTTTTTTCAATTGGAGTAGATAGACTAAACTATCGCCCGGCTCACACTCCACCCACGTCTATTGAACAGGTGAAGAGGCCCATCCCTTGTTCCCTGTTTAGGTTGGGGTTTCCGGTTTTTCTCTTTTCCAATCTTTTCACTCTTTTTTTTTTCAATTGGAGTAGATAGACTAAACTATCGCCCGGCTCACACTCCACCCACGTCTTTTGAACAGGTGAAGATGCTCATCCCTTGTTTCCTGTTTAGGTTGTGGTTTCCGGTTTTTCTCTTTTCCAATCTTTTCACTCTTTTTTGTTTATTTATATTTTTTTTTTCAATTGGAGTAGATAGACTAAACTATCGCCCGGTTCACACTCCACCCAAGTCTATTGAACAGGTGAAGATGCTCATCCCTTGTTTCCTGTTTAGGTTGTGGTTTCCGGTTTTTCTCTTTTCCAATTTTTTCACGCTTACGTAGCCCCCTGCGCATCAGTGGCGTTTTCGCCTTGCTTGTGTTGATATGATTAAAACAAAAAAATTTGCTTTCTTTAGTAATTAATCTATTTTGAATTTAGGCGAACCGCGGTCTGCATCCAAAGCCGTCTGGGGATTTTCAAAATATATAAAAACTACCAAACCAGAGGGAAAGACATCAATGAAAACAACCGGCAGAAACCGCATCTAAACGCGTCGCGTGAAAAAGTAAGTGGTCTTTTACTAAGATATCCCCCCTTTTTGATGGCAGATATAATCAGCATATTTGCTCCGCAACATGCCTCCAAAGCAAATACCTTTTCGATAGCCGCCAACAAATATTGCGATTGCTGTCAAAGTTTGACTCAAATCAACGACGAACAAGCTTTACAAAGTTTCGATGACCAAATCTATAAAGTACTCACCCATATTGAAGTCATTCAATTAAAATATACTATTTGTTTATATCTTTGATTCTGTTCTTTTATTTCGGAATGTTCCTAATTTTCCAATAAATCTTATTAGATAATTCTAGAAAAGAAACAGGGAAATTATGTGTCGTTCATTTTTTGATAGCTGTTCAAGCAGAAATGATCACTCACCTTCGATCATCAAACATATCTCCAATGCTACAAATTTCGAAATCACTGGATCTTCTCGAAATCGGATCTGCTTCTTCAGCGTAAATTAGCTGTCAATAGAAACAAAAGATTGTAAAGTTGTAGTATATCAAAAATATCATAAAAGAATTTCAAAATCACTTCAGGTGAGAATTAACAACATAAACAACTATCCTCTCTACTATAATAAATACAGTTGTATATATATATATATATATACGCTCTCACTCGCCGATTGAGCACTTTGGAGAATTGGTAGACTTTAAAAACAGAAGCTACTGACGCCTTTACGCATCGTTCATTCAATAATGAATTTGAACACTCTCGGCTACTGGCGTGTGTTTACATGCTAAAGTTCGCCTCCCTCTACGGGGCGCCCATAGATGTCAATTCAGTCTGGTTTCAATCCTGGCTAGAAGCAATTGGATATCTACTGGTACTGATGAGCTGTGATACAGCGAAACAGGACTGTCTGCGGATATATATATATATATATATATATATAACCGACTACAGGGTACGTATGGATGGAATAATGTTCCTTGTCCAAAGAAACACTATTCTTAAAAATGTGCTCAATACAAAGTAGAGATAATAAAATTTATTCAGAAATTATAACATGGATAAGTAGCTATTTTGTTTCGACACTTCTTGTGTCTTGTCAAGTGATGTGGTTTATTTTAAATTGAATGGCTTTAAAAGGTTAATGATGAGATAACTGGTTACTGATCTATTAAATGACTATTAATGAATTGATTTTCAGTGCACTTAAAACATTTGTTTAATAGAGTGTCGGTTTATTTACTGTAATACATTAGCGATTAGGCTTACGGCCATATCACGTTGAATACACCGGTTCTCACTCGATCACCGAAGTTAAGCAACGTTGAACCTGGTCAGTACTTAGATGGGTGACCGCTTGGGAATACCAGGTGCTATAAGCGTTTAGTGACGGATGTGCCTTGTGGTGCAGTGGATATCGGCTCGGAAAGAGAAATCGGTGAGCCGAGTTCGAATTCCAGTTGAATACCCTGCATTCACTTAAGCACTGGTACCCTTGGGAAAGGTATTAATCCGTCCCTTCTCTTCAGTTATGGGTTAAAGGGTAGGACTTTGGGACCCTGCCCTTAAAAACAAATCCAATGAATCTTGATACTCGAAAAAGAAAAAAGTATTTCTAGACACAAAATATATAAAAACAACAATAAATTGTTGAAAGAAAAAGGTATTACTAGCAATAAATAAATAAAATTTAGTTGGCAATAAATGACCCGCCGAGGTTGATATGCCATAAAAAGAAAACAACCAACCAAACTCCCAGAACATGAAAACATGAAAAGGGCCAAACAAATACTGTATCGGTCCCATAGACCTTGTTTATCCGGGTTGAAATTTTTCAATAATGACGAGGCATCCCCAACCTAGTTGGTTATTCGGGGCTCTGTATCGACAGAAAAGGGTTTTTAGTTATTTGGCGGTTTGTTTCGGTAGAATGATTTTGCTTTGATGATATGTAAGAGTCCATCGAGGACTCTGTTCGGTCGTATATGCGCTGTGCATGTTTCGCAGACAGTTCTTTACTTTGGAATCTGGTTCTGTCTCTAACAACGTGAGCCAGTTGCTCAATAAAAACAAACAAGATGTGTTTCTTTGTGATGGTGATGTGTGTGATCAGTATGAATGAAGTCCACATTAATTTGTCTCTTTCTCCTCATCATCTTCCCGTCTGCCTTAAAGAAAAACTCAAAATAAAGAACAAGATGGTAAAAAAATGCTTCTTTTCGTAGGGATTTTCTTGTGAAAAGTATGTGAATGTGGGACAATTGTGCCTTGAGACGATGTTAATGTTGAATAGGCATTTTAGTAATTTGAGTAGCTATGTATGGCTTCTGAGTCTATCACAGATAAAGCAGAGAGTAGTTTAACTTAGCTGGAAAATATATGCACATAGGCTCTGTTATAGTCAGTCAGTTAATTACCATACGTATTACTCGGGTGATCATGTCTCTTTCGATCTATGACTGACCAGGTAGAAGATTTTCCGCAGTAGGATACAATTTTTTCTGCGGGAGAATGGTTTCAAAGCAAGGCTATAGAACCCAGTCTGCCTTTCTCTTCAAGGCAACACATCTAACGTTTTTATTGTTTTAAGCTACTAAGTTTCTATTCTTTGCTTTTGTTTCAAATAATTGTAATAAAAATTCCAACAATAATATGAACTCTACTAAATTTCATGATTTTTGTGGGGCACTCTGTATTTAGTTTTCAAATTGGTTAGGCTTTTAATTTGTAGCATTTTATCTACTACTCTTTCCATTTCACCTTAATCTTTTAGCGGGAGACTTTGTTTTAATTTCTTACTTTCTTTAATGATTAGAGACATCATTTTAGTAGATTCGTGCTCGTAAAGAAGCTTTATATGTTCTTCATGCCCTATAGTTGAGGCTTTATACACGACATCTTGTTGAATCAGTCTGTACATTCGGACTTCTTTGGTAGGACAGACAGTCTACATCTGCTCGTCTTGGTTATGACGACAAACTACATCCGACAGCAAGGCCTCTTATCGGAAGTTTTTGAGGAGCTTAGAACCACTTCTTAATTGCTGCTGTTTCCAAGTCAACTCTGAATCAGGGTGGTAGTACCTGTTATGTTCTCAGCTATGGGCAAATAGCTAACCTTCATACTGGGGTCAAAGCAATATAAAATTATAAAAATGCATTTGTTATAGTGAAAATATCAACAATACATTTTTTAATTACCAGCATTACATTTTCGTAAATAAACAAATATTACTAACAAAACATTTTTGTAAAAAAGTTACTGATGCTTCCAAGAAAATTAAATTTCGGCATTAAATGACCCATAAAAAGTGATATGCCACTAAAACATGAAAACAACAAATCTACAGCTGCTTTGAGATAATGTAGTTTGTATACGGTTAGAAGTTTTATGGTTCTTCCATTTATTCTCGTCAGCTCATTAAGTTTGCAATTTGTCACATTTATTATAAACTAACAGTATAACCCGGCGTTGCTCGGGTGTAATGAAAGCTTTAAAACTGATCCATGGTCTTGGAGCTCAGACTCAGCCTAAAGAATACTTGAAATAATAAAATAATTGCGACATTTTACCAATCGCACCTAGTATATATATATATATACTAGCAGTATAGCCCGGCGTTGCTCGGGTGTAATGAAAGCTTTAAAACTAATCCATGGTCCTGGAGCTCAAACTCTTTGAACGTTGGTCAGTCAGTTAAGTGCCATACGTGATACACGCTTTGGGTGATCATGTCTGGAAAGAGACATGACTGACTGGGCAGAAGATTATCCCGCAGTAGGTTGCCATTGCTTTCTACGGTAGACTGGTTGAATCTGTCCTCTTATTTAACCCATAACTGGAAGGAAGAGATGGATTAATACCTTTCCCAAGGGTATTTGCGCGTAAGTGAATGCAATGAATTTGGCTGGAATTTGAACTCGGCCCCCCGATTTCTCGTTCCGAGCCGATATCCAATGCACCACAACGCACATCGAAAGACTAAAAAGCAATAGTTGTTTCCAATCAAAGCGAAACCGTAGATTGAAAGAAAAATGAATGGATGTAAGTCAAAATTTGATTTCCACTATCGATGTCAAAGAGGTTTTCCGTCGCAAACTGGATTTTGAAGGCTAAATAAGTCCTCTGAGTAAATGGTATAATGGCTAAGCCTAAGAACTATAATTATACCTACTTATAGCAAAACCTGAAGCAAAAACTAAAATAAAAGGGTTGAAAACCTGATTTCGATCAGACTCGATAGGATGTCGGGTTTTGATTTCTAATATCGGAGTCAAATAAATCACCCAAGGATAAACTAACCTACGTAAGTCCATGAAAACTTATCGTACGCATCGGGAGTAAAATTGGGGAAAATGAGCCATATTGATGGCTGAATATCGGTTTTTGATCAGATTCGATAGAATATCAGGTATATCGATTTCCGATATCAAGGAAAATGAGTCGTCTGTGAAGATCTACTAATGTTTAAGACTACAAACTATAATTTTACCAAGTTAGAGCAAATTCTGCATCAACAACCACGATAAATGGGTGTGAAATCCTGATCTTGATCAGACCTGATCTGATATCGGGCTATCGATTTCCGATATCGGGGGTGGAATCAGAAAAATAAGTAACCCATGCCTGACTAGAAGCCTAGAGAATATTTGTGTGAAGTTTGGTGAGAATCGGAAAAAAAATTGTGGATTTGTATAAAGGACATACAGACACACACACACACACACACACACACAATACACACACACACAAACATCTTGTCTTTTATATATAGAGATTGATTGTGTAAGAAAAGTCGTTGGTAAGGTTTTTTTTTCTTTCAGGATTTTTTTAATCGACAGATTTCTCTTCATTATTATTTGTGAACTGCCATGACATAGTGTAAAAGACAGTGGCGTCGTTATTCGTTACGTTCTCTGTGGTTTTGAATGTAGGATAGTCCTTCTAGAATAATTGACCCAAACCTTTAATTAAGCTGCACTTAGAAAACCCCCATACTTATGGCTTGTGCAAATGGATAGCAGAGCGGAGTTTGGGAGAAGTAAGAAGAAAAAGCATACTAAGATCTACCAGGGATAGGGAGATGTGGAAGGCCATTATCGCCTACGTTCTGAAGAGACACAGCACAGAAGAAGAACTGATATATTGTTTCATTTAAAGTTGATTCGAGTATTTTGCATACGTGATTGGTTGGGAATTTGAGATCTGGCATCGTCATCAGTTTTGTACGATTAAATAAGTAATGCATTGGGATAGACATTTTGATTTTGCTCAGTGTTATCGATACTAAAAACAGATGTGTTAATGGTTTTCTGCATAGATGGGAAATCATTTATCTAGAAGTTAAATAAATTATCTATGAGCTGCGGTTTCTGTTTATTTTTATCAATGTTTATTGTACTTCTTTAAAGTGTGTATTGTTCCACAACAGAAAAAGGTTTTCTCGTTATTCTTAATCCATTCTCCTTTCTTATTCCAGAACTTTCTCGGGCTCACGACCATATCACGTTGAAACATCGGTTCTCACAATATCACCGAAGTAAAGAAACGTCGAGCAGGGTCAGTATCTATATAGTTGAGTGCTTTGGAATATCAAGTGTCGAGAACTTGGTTGAGCGTGGAATGTAAATGATAACGACCCAGTGTTAAAAACTGCAGATGTGAGTTCTAATTCCAGTGAGTTTTTTTTATATCCAATTACGCGCAAAATACCTTTCGGACAAGGTATGAATTCGTTTCTTCTCCACCCTACCCCGACTAGTGGTTAATTAGGAAAATCTAAAATATTTTTTGGCTTTTAATAAGTTATCAAAAGGTTATAAACCGTAAAAATTTTTAGAACTTTCTCGGGTTTACGGCCATATCACGTTAAAACTCCGGTTCTAACAATATCACCGAAGTAAGGAAACGTCGAGCCGGGTCAGTATCTATATTGGTGAGCGCTTAGGAATATTATATGTTGTGAGCTTGGGTTAGCGTGGAATGTCAGTGATGCGAGTTCTAATTCCAGTCGATTTTTTAATATTCACTTACACTCAAAATACCTTTCGGACAAGGTATGAATTCATCTCTTCTCCACCCTACCCCAACTATTGGATAATTAGTAGGACAATCTAAAATATTTTCTGGTTTTTAATAATTTACCAAAGGGTGATAAACCGTAAAACACAACTCTAACAAATTTCTCATTTTGTCACCTAGCAACGTTTATTCTTCCTTAATTTGTGAAACACCCAATTTCATGTTAAATTTTAAATTATATCTTTTTTATTAATTTATATTGTTTTGTTCTTTAAAAAAATTATATTTGTTTTTGTTCTTTATTTTGATAAATACATTAATACCTCATTTACAGTTGCTCGGTAAACTTTTTCGTTACTCTACGCATTCGCATTGTAAAAATTCGCTAGTTTCAGTTCCTTCATCTATGCATTTCCGTTGTGGGGCAGTGGATATCGGCTCGGAACGAAAAATCAAAGAACCAAGTTCAAATCCTTTTCATTCACTTCTGCAAAAATGTCCCTAATGTATTAATAATAAGGTATTAATCAATCTCTTCTCCCTCCAGCTATGGGTTGAATAAAAGGACAGCTTGAGTCCTATAGCCTTGGCTGGCAACCAGTCTATCACAGAAATAAATGACAACCTACTGAGGGAAAACTTTCTGTCTGGTTAGTCAGGGATCGAAACAGACATATCATCCAAGCGTGTATCACGTATGGTTTGAGAATAAACGGGTTTACGTTGGGGTCAGTACCCCTATCTGTAAAAAAGACAAGTTTCAGATGCATTGATGATCCCCTCGTCGACGGCCTATACACCACTGGGAATACACATGGGTTTAGGAGGATTCCATCTGTTATTTCATCTAATATTGAGTTGCAACACACAGAACGCCATCTTTATCCCACGTTTCTGTAAACATCTTTATTTCTGAGTTGAGCTTCGGTTTCCCAAGATTGTTTATGATTGCCACAACAAGGTACATTGCCTGAGTATTTTTTCTCCAGAATCTGCCCTTCACATCTGTAAGTGTACCTTTCGTCCACGCACTGAATATTGCTGTCGCTCATAGTACTTCTGTTATGTATATAGAAATACTTTTAAAAAAATATAAAAAAACAATCTGCAATTCTTTTGGTCTTGTCCTAACATCTAGGCTTTAGTCACTCAACGCAGCTTCCCTGTACTTGTTATAAAAATATTTTCATGGTAATTGTTCGGATGAGCTCCTCACTATAGTACCTGAACTTTATGAATTTAAACGCAGTACTTGATTGGCGGCAAGATCTCATCATTTTCCAGTTGCATTTGCTAGATTTAACCGTATTTTCTACGTTAACAGTTTCTTCTGTAACATTTCTCTCTTGAGGAACTCTCTTCGAGCTTTTTGATATCGAATCGACTTTGAACTTCAAAAAATTAAATGCAATTTCAATCGTTGTCTTCTTAATTCTTAATTTTTGTTCTTTTACTGTTCTCTCTTTAATACTGTTTTTCTCATATTCTCACACGATCCGTAAACTCTTGTGCCTTAATGGCTTTGTTGTCTTGCTTGAAGTGAAATGAATAAAAAATATTTTCGACAATTGACATGAATAAATTTTTTAATTTCAGATTTTTAATAGACACTTTCAAGTGAACATCTAATGTTTCCCTAAATAATCATCCTTTTTTTAATTATTCTATTGACGCATGCCTAATTTCATGTTCTTTTTGCAAACACATATCCACAAAGCCTGGTACTTTCACCTTCATGTTTTGTTGTAGAAATAATGTTCTTTAGATTGAAAGCCTCACCTTGATGTCTCCAAATACTTTCATGGCTTCTGCTCTGACGAACTTAAATCACTGGTGCCCCTAGATGTGAATTTGTACGAGATACGAGATTGGCAACTAGGTCCCACCCTTTTACAGTGAAACCGATGAAATGTAACCGCAATTTCTACTCCAACAGCTTCTTTCCTCGCACTTCCCGCCTGTGGAATTCCCTTCCACAAGACTGCTCCCCCGACGGCTACAACCTCCAGGAGTTTAAATGTAAGGTCAATAGACACCTCCTAACACACTAACTCACACCCACTCTCTCCAACTCTCTTCCTATATACACCCTAAGTCGTCTATCACCCTCTTTCTGACATTTTCTATACCCAATCCCTCTATGTTACCCCCTGCGCTATAGTGGCAGTGGAATGCCTTGGTTGGAGTGACACGATTAAAAAAAAAATCAAAATTTCTTGTCACATATGATCTGGTGGGTCTGCTGTTTATTTAGAGATTTTAGATAAAATATTAAAAAGAATCTCTAATGTTATTTATTCTGGACTTTATTCTGTCAAGTCGGCTCCAGTCACTTTCACGCCGCCGTAATGTAGATTCCCTCTGTTTTTTCTATAAACAATCTAAGAATAATTGCTCTGATAACCTTTCCTCTACGCCTCTTAGAATTTAATGATTTAAAGCACAGTATTATATTGACACTTAGATGATTTTGTTATCTCCAATTTTTCTGTATCTTAATACTCTACTTAGCTTTTAGAATGCAACTTTCACTATCCCAATGCACCTTCGGGTTTCGGTGTCATATTTTTCGCTCGCTGTTAAAACACCTTTCCAGATTTTGAAATTGTTTTACTTGTCTGATTTTGTTATGTCACGATTTTCTGTTTCTTAATACTCTGCTTAGCTTTTAGAAGACATCTTTCGCTATCCCAATGCGCCTTCGGACTGCACTTTCCGTCCTCTGTTAAAGCACTTCCCAAATACTTAAATCTTTATACTTATTTGATTTTGTTTTTTCGAAATTGTAATTTTCGACTAAACCTGCTGCTAACGACTATGCACTCTGCCTTATAAAAGTTAACGTCACTCATATATAAATAATTAGAATTGATATCTATTTGTTAACATCTTTAATGACCATTAGTTTACTTTATTTTATTTGTTTAAAAAGTAGCAAAAAATTAATTAACGGAAATTGGCGGTGACCATGTTAATTATACAGCATCCAGTATAAAAATAACTCTTCACTGACACTGTAGACGTCTTGTTGCAAGAAATCGACTTTCTGCTGAGGTTAAATGTTTTTTTCCTTGAAAAGTTACGTCTTGACGTGTTTATTTTCGTGATGTTTCTTCGGGCAAAAGTATATACCAGCCGTATTAATCAATCATAAAGCAATTCAGTGTCTGCCTTTTAGTCTCTATATATGTTGATTTCTCGATGTGAAACGTTCTTTCAAGTCGCATGCGTTCATGACTTTCCACAATGTCGTATTGTGCGTTGCTCTAGGTAATTCTTGCCTCTTTACGAGCCTCTTTTGCCTTTGTCGTACGTGTTCTGCCATACACTTTATTAAATTAATCAAGCAGTTACCTTTTCCCGTTCCTTTGCCTTCACAGTAAACAGTAAGAGTTAAATTTACCAAAGACATATTTTCTTAAATATTTCAACTGTTTTTTCTTTAAATAGTCGTTTCCTTATAGTTTCCATTTACATTAAAACTTTCTCTTTACTCACGCATTCTCATCATCCGTCTGTAGTGTCATATCTCTTTCGCTTCAAGTCTCATCTTCGAGAAGATTGTCCGAAATTCATAGTAGATAGTAGATATTGCTGAACAGTCTAGTATTTTTTTCTTTGTTTCTAAAAAGATTTCCCTATTTTTTAATAGCTTGCTTAGTTTCTAAAAAGCTTCTTTGGCTATTCCTATAAACAGTCAGTGTCCCACCTTCCGCTAGTATATGATATATTAATTCAATTTTATGCCACCGATTTGTAACTCACCATTTAAATTGTTCTTTTTTCTGACAAAAAAAAAATTCTGTCGTTTTAATCTTAACAATTTCTATCTTCTTTCTGAATCAGCCACAATTGTCACGTTGTTAGAATATCTTGTGATTACGTCTACCGATAATAAATCTCTTTTGATGATAGAGAAATGTTGAGGGATAAGGACAGGTTAAGGTTTTGTACAAGACTCAATTCTAGCCATCAGCATGGCTGATGGTAGTCTTCTGAAGAACAAACGCTGTATTTCCTTGGCCTCACTTTCTCAATAAAAATAAAGTTGAAGGATTACATTGCATCTATTGCTCTACTGTTACGGTGGTCGAATCTCTGTGTTGGGCCAGAAATTTCTCCTCATCAGAGGTCCTTATTACATATTTATAATTCTACTATTTGTCTGTGCATTAAATACTGTTATCATATCTGATCGGGTGTTTCTGCTATTCAGTTCAAGGTTCTCGATAAAATCCAAAGACTGACTTGTAATGTTTTTTTATTAATCATTTCACCACAAGCAAGGCAGTATTACTGCCACCATTGCGCAAGAGGTTACATAGAGGAAAGTGGTGAAAAAGAGGGGTAGATTATAGGGGTGTCAGGAGAAGCGTAATTGAATGATGAGAATACTGTTGTGATAGAGATGGAGTGGATGGAGAAAATGGATTGAGAGAAAGGATGCGAGTTAGGGAGATAGGAGATGACTATTGACCTTATATTTAAATTCTTGGAGATTGTAGCTGTCGGAGAAGCAACTATAACTTACAGGCTGGAAATGCGAGAAAAGAAGCTATTAGAGTAGAAACTGCGGTTACATTTTATCGGTTACACTGTAAGAAGGTGGGACCTAGTTACTAGTCTAGTAGCTCGTGCAAATTCATACATAGGGTGTACCAGTGATCTAAGTTCATAGGAGCAGAAGCCGTGAAAGTATTTGTAGATATAATAGGTTTTGACTTGGCATCTCGACATCAGTACGTTCCTCACCGTGGTGACGTGGCCTCCACCCGTCTTTTCTACAAATATGTTCATGGTAACTCCTCTGGCGAGTTTTTTAGACGGGCACCGCGGCTACTTTTAAGCATTTTACTAGATTGGCATCTAGGTCCCACCCTTTTTCTTTTTCTTGTCAAAACTTCTACTTCAACTCAAACATTGTTTTCTCGTACTTGCCGTCTGTGGGATCTCCTTCCGTTTACTTGCCTCCGTGATGACTAAAATCTCCAAAAATTTAAACGCAACGTCTTCCTGAATCCCATTAATCTTTCTTCAGTACCCTCTGTACCAAGTCTTTTCTCTCATTGTAACCCCCTGCGTACTAGCGGCGGCCTCGTCTTGCTTGGGGTCAGTCAGTTAAGTGCCATGCGCGATACACGCTTGGGCGATCATGTCTCTTTCGAGACATGACTGACTGGGCAGAAGATTATTCCGCAGTAGGTTGCCATTGCTTTCTGCGGTAGACTGGTTGCCGACCAAGGCTATAGAACCCAATCTGTCCTATTATTTAACCCATAACTGGAAGGAAGAGACGGATTAATACCTTTCCCAAGGGTATTTGCGCGTAAGTGAATACAATGGATTCAACTGGAATTCGAACTCGCTTCCCCGATTTCTCGTTCCGAGCCGATATCCACTGCGCCACAACGCACATATGACTAAAATGATATAGCTGTTGTTTTTTAAGCATAGCTTACATATGACACATAGCCAAAATTATGGTGCCCCTAATGAGGATCAAACATACTTAATCGTAATTTATCTAGCAAGACAAGCTTTCTAAACTTTCCGTCCTCTGTTAAAATACTTCTCAGATATTTAAATTGTTCTACTTGTTTGAATTTGTTATCTCCAATTTTTCGATTTCTTAATTCTCTGCTTAGATTTTAGAAGGCATCTTTCGCTATCCCAATGCACCTTCGGATTTCAGTGTCACATTTTCTGTCCTCTGTTAAAAGAACTTCTTAGATATTTAAATTGTTGTACTTGTTTGAATTTTGTTATCTCCAGTTTTTCTGTTTCTTAATACTCTGCTTAGATTTTGGAAGGCATCTTTCGCTATCCCAATGCGCCTTCGGATTTCAGTGTCACACTTTGCATCCTCTGTTAAAAGAACTTCTTAGATATTTAAATTGTTTTACTTGTTTGATTTTGTTATCTCCAATTTTTCTGTTTCTTAATACTCTGCTTAGACTTTAGAAGGCATATTTTGATATCCCAATGCGCTTTTGGATTTCATGAATTCTGCCTTATAAAAGTTAATTTCAGTCATATAAATAATTCGAATTAATATCCATTTGCTAAAATCTTCATTTCCTTCGTTTAAAAAGTACTAATTTATCTAGCAAGACAAGCTTTCTAAACATTAAAAGTAAGCACTGATATTGATTTACTAAGAATAGTTTAGTTGAGGCACAAGTTCGTGATTAGAGAGGAGACAGTAAGGATCGATCTCATTAACCAATCATAATTTTTAAAAAATGATTTGAGATTGTGGTGTAATGGATACCGGCTCGGAATAAGAAGATCGAGGAGCCGAGTTCGAATTCCAGTTGAATTCATTGCATTCACTGACGCGCAAATACCCTTGGGAAAGGTATGAACCAATCTCTCTACCCTCCAGTTATTGGTTAATAAACAGGAAAATTGTGTTCTATAGCCTTGATTGGCAACTATTCTACCAGAGAAAGAATTGGCAACCTACTGCGGGAAAATCTTCTGCCTAATCAATCATGTCACTTTCGAGACATGATCATCCAAGCGTGTATCACGTATGATATTTAACTGACTGACTGCCAAGCTGAAAGTGAGACCCCCAATGAAATCGAACTCACTATTCCTTTATAACTGAACTCCAACGCGTGTATTAGTGGCACATCGTCAGAAAGCATGTGCTTGGTGGTGCCAAACTTAGCGCGCCTACCTTCTCTGAAGAAGTTGATTCAGAATCCGAGTCGAGCACGCCCGACAACCCAATCCGGGAGAAAGCAGTTAATGACCCAATGCGAAAAATACAAAAGAGATCAGCCCCACTACTGTCACCTTTATGATCATGAGAACGCGGCAGGAGTGTGACAAGTATTCGATGCACTTAAGAATTCGGAAAAGTCACATACACGGATTGGTATGTCAGATATAATTAGTGAGCAATGAAAATATTCTGTAAACGTATATAAACTATAAAGGTTACGAATTTTAACGTGAGTAGAGATAAGTTTGACTGGCGTCAAGGTAAATACAAAAGAAAGCAGACAAACAAACAAGAGAAAGAGACTCGTCGCTCTTCAGTCTCTCGCCAATGAGGAAGAAAAAAACTGGCTGCCGTAAAACGAATTATCCTTCTTCTATGTACATTGTCCCTTCAGGTCTTTGGTGATTACACGTCTCCACAGCTTCCTGTCCTTTGTAACTGTTGTGGATTCCGGAGGAGGAATCGCCAAAATAATGAACAACAAAAACAGGTATGGAGATAAAAAAGTAGGTTATATTGAATGTAATATGCAAACTGGAACGCGAGTTAGTCAATTCAGGAATACTATTAGTAGAAATAAATATATACAAGTCTTGAAGTGAAATCGTTCGAAAAAGTATGTCTGGGTAACACTTCGGTATCTGTCAGAATTCTTCGATAACTGTAACGGATCTCTACGATTACTCTCCACTGTAAACCTGACTACAACTGAGATTCCAGATCCAACTGTATTTACCCACCTTCCCACGTAAGGCGTGATGTGACACAAGGTCTTTTTAATGTGGGTCTTTCTATAGCCAGGCCAAAAATATCCGTCTACCTTTCCCCAGTCGTGATTCTACCCTTCGACGAAACCACGACTGGGTTAGTGCTCTCTGCTCGGAAGCAGAGAGCGCTCTCCACCCGAAGACAGAGAGCTGACAGCGTCATAGTAGCACAGGCAAATGCCGACTGCAGCGGTATTTACCAACCTTCCCACGCAAGGTTAGATGTGACACAAGGTCATTTTATAGTGGGGCTTCCCAGCCATATAGCTGGGCCAAAAAATGTCTGTCTATTTTTACTGAGTCGTGATCCTACCATTCGGCGGAACCACGACTGGGTTAGTGCTCTCTGCTAGGAAGCAGAGAGCGCCCTCTACCCGAAAGGAGAGAGCTGACAGTGTCATAGTAGCAAAGGCAAATGCTGACTGCAGCTGATTCCAGATCCAACTGCTGTGTCTATATGGCAGGATTATATGTACACTCATTGAGTCCATTATTATATACAAAAAGGGGCGAGATCCCACAACAGTAACTATTAATAAATTATCTCTCTTTGTTATTTCTTCTGCCCCTTGCTCCGACTATCTATTTTCTTAAGCTCGCTTGATATGCTATGAGCCTTTGTCTTCTCTATGTTCTTACCTAAATATGTCCTGTGAGTATCACATCTCCCAAGCCTTTGTTCCTCATAAAGTTTCAACTGTCTCTTCCAGGTGGTTTGTATAAGTTTTATTTTTGATTCCCTTTTTTCTAAAACTTTGTCGTTGCTGACATATTTCGTACATGGCATTCTCAATATCCTTCTGTAGAGACTACATTTCTATTTCTTCGACTCTTCTTTATCTGTGGTATGATTATCCAGAATTCACCTGATTTATAATTTTTCTTTTGCTTTATAGTCGATTCTCTTTCTTCTTCCTCAAACTTCATTTTTTTTTTAATCATTTCACCCCAAACAAGGCATTCCAGTACCACTATTGCGCTTGGGGCTACATGGGAGAAGGTAAATAGGTTAGATATAGGAAATGTCGGAAGGGGGGTGATAGATAGTTGGGTGGGTGGGAAAAGTGTTTGAAAGAATGGAAGCGGGTTAGTTTGTTAGGAGGTGTCTATTGACCTTACATTTAAACTCCTGGAGATTGTAGCCGTCGGGGAAGCAATCATGTGCTAGGGAATTCCATAGTCGGGAAGTGCGAGAAAAGAAACTGTTGGAGTATAAGTTGCGGTTGCATTTTATCGGTTTCACTGTAAAAGGGTGGGATCTAGTTGCTAATCTAGTATCTCGTGCAAATTCGAACCTAGGGGGCACCAGTGATCTAAGTTCATCGGAGCAGAAGCCGTGAAAGTATTTATAGAAGAGACACAGGGAAGCTACGTCGCGCCGGTGAGAGAGAGACTGCTGTCGGTCTGCTAAGTCGGTATCGATCACATTACAGACCCTCCGGTGTACCTTGTCGAGAAGCCCAAGGAGAATAGCAGGGGCACCCGACCAGATATGGCAACAGTATTCAATGCACGGGCGGATGGTAGATTTATGTCTCAAATACCAGTTTATTCAGTTGTATACCTCAGTCTTCCTTCCAAAATCATTTCAATATCTCGATTTTCTTTGAAAGATATGGATTCAATTTGACAGTTTATTATAAAACACTTCATTTAAGATCAATTTCCTAATAGAGAATTGGTTTTGCGATTGTGTAAAAAGCAATTAAAGCAGTTACTAATTTCGATTATTAATTCAGATTTATGAGAGTGAGACCGACCGATAAACTTTTTTAAGCTTCTCTTACATCTCAATACATTAAATGATTAACAGTATTTGCCGGCTAATTGGAGGCGAAATTAAAAACAAATGCACCAAAAAATTACCCTTCGTCGAATTCAAAAGTATCAGGAATGAGAGGAACATGAAGACCAAAAAAAAAAAAAAAGTGGGTTTCACCAGGAATCAGTGCGCTCATAGAACTTAGATCTGAAACTAGGATCTTGAAAGTGAACAAGCAGGATATCAATAAAAATATCCCTTCAAAATCTACCCCATAAAATATAATTACAACATTTATGCAATTGCACTATGTTTTGCAATTTGTCTGGTAGAAATAACATTTTATAGAAATATTTGCTTTGACCACCTGCTAGCTTTGTGTGTGCTTAATTCATATACAACACTTATGGTATGGAGCTTCCTAACAAGTACCATACTTCTGTCTGTTCTCTTTTTTTTCTATTACCCGATATACCTGTGTTTTGCTAATTAACATTTGTACCAGTATTTTGCCTATTACCATATGTACCAGTGTTTTACTTATTACCTATGTACCACTATTTTACCTATTAACATATGTACCAGTATTTTGTCTATTACCCTATGTATTAGAGTTTTGCCTATTACCATATGTACCAGTATTTTGTCTATTACCCTATGTATTAGAGTTTTGCCTATTACCATATGTACCAGTATTTTGTCTATTACCCTATGTATTAGAGTTTTGCCTATTACCATATGTACCAGTATTTTGTCTATTACCCTATGTATTAGAGTTTTGCCTATTACCATATGTACCAGTATTTTGTCTATTACCCTATGTATTAGAGTTTTGCCTATTACCATATGTACCAGTATTTTGTCTATTACCCTATGTATTAGAGTTTTGCCTATTACCATATGTACCAGTATTTTGTCTATTACCCTATGTATTAGAGTTTTGCCTATTACCATATGTACCAGTATTTTGTCTATTACCCTATGTATTAGAGTTTTGCCTATTACCATATGTACCAGTATTTTGTCTATTACCCTATGTATTAGAGTTTTGCCTATTACCATATGTACCAGTATTTTGTCTATTACCCTATGTATTAGAGTTTTGCCTATTACCATATGTACCAGTATTTTGTCTATTACCCTATGTATTAGAGTTTTGCCTATTACCATATGTACCAGTATTTTGTCTATTACCCTATGTACCATTATTTTGTGTATTACCATAAGTACCAGTGTTCACTGATACCAGGAGATGACTTTTTAGCTATTATGAATTTATTATATGTCCAAATGGAATCGGAAGAAAACGAGAGTGATTCAACACTGTGACCTTGGCAAGGCGTATACCAGAAGTTTGTTTGTTTGTTTTTGAGGCTTAACGACCTATATATAGCAGTAGTAAAGATCTATGAACATTAATATTCATGTCGATATGACTGAAACAGTTAAAGATTCCGACAAAAGGTTTCGAAACGCAAGAACAATGTGTAACAAGAAAACAAGATATGAAAAGGTCCTAAAATCTTCGTTCAGCGGTTGTGAATTTAAAATATGTTTAACGTTCATTCACAAGACAAATTTAGTTGATGATTAGCATTTGCGTTGCAAAAAATTCACTTGACATTATTAGTGCATGTGTAAGAAAAACGTTACAAGCTGAAGTAAACTGATGCAATCGATTTTTTTCAAAGGTGACAGTTCAGTGGCCAACTTGATAAAAAGCAGACAAAATCAATCGATAAGTTGCTGTCATCTTTGATCTGAAAAGCATATAAGAGAAATGTCGAAGTAAATGTCATTTTGAAATACTATTAAATAATAATAATAACAATGATAATGATACTTCATGCCTTATTGCTTTGGTAAAACCATGCAGTTCATTAATTATTGAAATTGATTGCTGCTATTCATATAAATTACACGGCTTAAAGAAACGATAAAATTAGATAAAACTGCTCAGAATCTTATAAGAAAGTGGAATAAGAAAACAAAAAAAAAACGTATAGATATCTTTTATAGATTATGCACAAGCGTTTGATAAAATCTAAACTTATATATAAATGGAACTTTGTCTGTGTGTGTATGTGTGTGTGTCTGTGTGTGTGTGCATGTGTATGTGTCTGTGTGTGTGTGTGCGCGTGTGTGTGTGTGTCCATTACCTATAGAATCCGAAACGGCTGAACCGATTTCTTGAAAATTTACACAGTTGTACTATAAGCGTCTGCGAGTGTTCTTAGATAGGTTTTGTGTAGAGTTACCCCCGATAAATATGGAAAATCGATAATCGAAAAATCTGGTTATAGAGGGAGTGGTCCGATTTTAATCAAATTTGATACACTCATAGACAGAGACATAAGAAACGATATTCAGAAGTTTCAAGGTTGCAGTTCTTACAATAGTGCAGAAAATCGATTATATATATATATATATATATAAATATAAGGCAAGATGTTTGTGTGTGTGTCTGTTTATCTACCTGTATGTCTGTATTTTTTTCAGCCCTTATATTTTAGTTTTTGCTTCAGGTTTGGCTTTAAGTAGGCATAATTGCAGTTCTTAGTCTCAGCCATGATACCATTTACTCAGAGGACTTATTTAGCCTTCAAAATTCAGTTTACGACGTAAAAACTTATTTGATATCAATACGAGGAAATCAAAATTTGACCTATATCCATTCACTTTTCTTTCAATCTACGGTTTCGCTTAAACTGGAAACAACTATTGTTTTTTAGTCTTTCGTGCCAACGTCCAAAGAGTCTGAGCTCCAGGAACATTGGATTAGTTTTAAAGCTTTCATTACACCTGAGCAACACCGGGCTATACTGCTAGTACATTATAAAGAACTGTTGTAAAGGCTAGGTAACCTTGACTTATTTGGAATGGGTATTGGAATAACTTATGACCTATACTGGAAACAACTCTTCTGAATACAGACAGAAAATAAAATCAGTAAATATACAAAAATAGAAAGGGTGTCAAACTAGTATGTGTCTTCTCACCAGACTTATTAAACCTATATAGTGTGTCGATTCTGAGAGAATAAGAAGTCCAAATAGGATTCTTTACTGACAGTCACAATCTTAACATAAGATATGCAGGTGATACAGTGTTGATAGCAGGCACACAAAGGAAAGTACAGAAACCCCTACAGTGAAGGAAAGTGAGAAGAAAGGACTAAACACCAATTACAAGGAGACAGAGTTCATGTAATTCCGATGTGAATTATTGATACAATATGAGATTTCAAGAAACGCAAATGTTTCATTACGAAAAAGCAGGAAATGAAATTCCCTTAATTAAAGAAATAGTTATACGGAAACTGCAATTAGAGGTACAGAGAACAAAACGATATGAACAGCGAAATCATATAAAAAGTAATAAAGGAAAGCGAGAAGAAAGGACTAACCGTCAATTACAAGGAGACATAATGCATGGCTGTCAGGAAAAGAAGAACCCAACATGCAAATTACCAACTGAATAGACCAAAATGAAACGAGTGCGACAATTTAAATATCTGAGAAGTGTTTAAACAAAGGACTGAAAATGTGACATCGAAATCCAAAGTCGCATTGATTAACGAAATATGCCTTCCAAAAGTTAAGCAAAGTATTAAGAGAAACAGGAAAATTTCTTTAGAAACAAAGAAAAGAGTACTGAAATGCTAAGTAATATCAGTAATGTTATATGGCAATGAATACAGTACTATCTTCCCACACATAACGAAAAAAAAAATTGAGGGGATAGAAATGTGATTCTACAGAAGGATGCTGAGAATACTATGGGCCGAAGAAGTTTTCATGAAAATGGGAGTAAAAAAAGAAATGAAACATAACATCAGAAAAAGACAGTTGCAATTTCTAGGGTATATAATGAAGAAGGAGGACTTAGAAGATTTGTCACCCACAGGACATACTGAAGGCAAGCTGGGCGGGGAAAAACAGCGCCTAACCTGCCTAATGAGTTTGCGAATATTTATAACCGTATATGGTTTAGAAGAGATTTCAAAACGACAACATTTATTGTTATTTATTTAATGGCAGAAGGTTGTGAAAAGGCATGAACGCCAACGTCCTGAGAAGATACGACAGGAAGAAGTAAAAGAATTGGTTAAAATAGTAATAATGCATTTTATATACAAACTAGCAGTATAGCCCGGCGTTGCTGGGGTGTAATGAAAGCTTTAAAACTAATTCATGCTCAGCCTAAAAAATATTTCTGTGAAGTTTGGTGAGAATCGGATAAAAATTGTGGATTTGTATAAAGAACATACAGATAGATAAACAGACACACACGCACAAACATCTTGCTTTATATATATATATATATATATATATATATATATATAAATTTTCTACACTATTGTAAGAACTGCAACCTTGAAACTTCTGAATATCATTTCTTATGTCTTTGTCTATGAGTGCATCAAATTTGATTAAAATCGGACCACTCCTTCTATAACCCGATTTTTTCGATTATCGATTTTCCATATTTATCGGGGGTACCTCGACACAAAACCTAGCTAAGAACACTCTCAGACGCTTATAGTACAACTGTGTAAAGTATCAAGAAAATCGGTTCAGCCGTTTCGGAGTCAATAGGTAACGGACACACACACACACAGACAAAGTTCCATTTATAAATAAGTTTTGATAGATTTAGATAGATTTTTATTGGATGAAATATTACGAGTTTATAATTCCAAGTTTGTAGTCATTTCCGTTTTATTTTTTTTCTGCTTCAACTAAAATTTCAGTATTTGTTCGCTATTTACCAGAAAATATAAAGAACGAAAGATTTAATCGGCCTGTGATCCTATTTTTGTATTAAAATGTATCAGCATATAATTGTTATTATACTGTATGTTAGAACAATTTTATAAATAAAAGGAACTACCTTTTTACGAATTGTCTTCTTCTTGGGATCATAAGGCGTTCGAGGAAGATGCCAATGGCTAAGTCTGAAAAAGAAAAAAAAAACACTTATTTTTTCTGTATCAATTAGCCCCAAATAACACTCGGAACCGCTTTACTTTTTTTTTTTAATCATATCACCCCAAACAAGGCGATAACGACACTGGTGCGCAGGGGGCTACGTAAGGGTAAAAAGAATGGAAAAGAGAATGCCGGAAACTACATCCTGAACAGGGAACAAGGGATGAGCCTCTTCACCTGTTCAATAGACGTGGGTGGAGTGGGAATCGTGCGATAGTTTAGTCTATCTACTCCAATTTGAAAAAAAATAAAGAGAGAAAAGAGTGAAAAGATTGGAAAAGAGAAAACCAGAAAAAGGGATATATAATATGATCCAGACTTTAGAGTCAGATTGATGTCAAGATACTGACATATCTTTATGTCGAGATATCTTAAACTTATTCTTTAAAAAAAACTGTTTCGGTTAGCACATACAGAATTAGAATATGACGCGTTTTCTTGTATTTTTTAACTAAAAGATGTTCTGAGCTTAAGTCTACTGCAATTTGTCTTTAAATTTTTTCTGTTATTTCAATGTTTATTTCCTTAAAACCATTTTCAAAAGAAAAATGAAAATACACTTCCGGGTAATTTCCCCTTTAATATTTTACTTACATCTTGATATTACTCAATTCATATTACACCTTGTGCCAAATACAATACTATTTGAACTGATGATCCATACGATCGAGAAAAAAAGCACATCAAAATATATGTATATTTACTGATCTCTTTGGTATTTGGAAGAAAGTAATTATTTCGAACAGGCAAGGATAATTTATCAGTACGAGTTATGCATATAAATTTCTCCAGTAATTTAATTATAACGAACTGCAGACGTTTAATTGTTTTTACAAACGTGATTATAATTTGTCTTCAACACGATCTTATTTAGAGTCGTATTAGTCTCGTTGAACAACTCATTTCTGTGGTTTCTTTCAGTTTAATAATCGTAGCAGTAGTTTTAGTAATCATAAAAGTAGTGTTAGTATTTGAGTTATACTGTTTTATTCCATACTGCATCTCAAATGAGTCTACCAATAGAAAACAACGATCCTGCTTTTCACCCTACGATCAATGATGAGTGGTCACTGTTAATGACATAAATGTCCATCGTTGGGAAAAAAATTGTTGTGGATTCCGGGTGAGGAATCTCACAAAATACAGAACAACAAAACAGATATTTGAGATAGAAAAATAGGTTATATTACATGAAAAGATACAATTGGAACTTAGTTAGTAATCTAGGAATACGATTAGTAAAGAATATATATATATATATATATATATATACAAGTCTTTAGAGTTAAGCCGTGCTGGAATTAGTATATCCGTGTAATACTATTCTGTCTGAGTGGGACTCAGAGCTACTATGACTACAGACGCGTTATTCTCTGTAAAACTTCGGTATCTCTCGGTAGTTTACGGACCTTACTGTACTGTAACTCGCGGATCTCATTATGACAGGGGTATATGTATACTCAAGTCGAGCCCATTATCATAGAAAAATGGGAGACCATACTCTAAGTGTTTCAAGAAATGGGACTCAAGATAAAACCTTTCCAGAACAGGAATTATGATCTGGAACTGGGATCTGGAACTGGGATGAAAGCAGTGATAGCAACGGCCACCATAAGAATACAGGATGTGGAATTGTAAATCCTCAACACTTCTGTCGTGGACCCGGTTAAGAGTCCAACAAGAAATAAATTAATACAACAACCAAAATAGGAAATAATTATAAATATATATATATATATATATATTAACACAACAAAATACAAATACATGGACCTCTATCAGCAGAACAATACGAGTTTGGAAGTAAATACTAGAATTCTGGACTCACAATGTTAATACGGTAGCAGTGTTGGCTATCTCTGCCTATCGCTCTGCGTTATGCGGATCTCCTGCGGACCTCTCACTCTCCCGCTTATTTGTTTTCCTCTTGTGAGGGGAAGTATATACAGTTGTAGGAAGAGTTCAAGAGTTTGCATGGTTAATGCCACCATGACAACTTCAGGTACCTCTGCGTATGGATCAGATATAATAAATTAAGTATAGAAGAAAAAGAAATTGAACAGAGAATAAGCTGTTTTTCACGTACATTCACTAACACCACAAATGGCTAAGAAACGAAAACATTGACCTGAAAACTCGTGTCATCTTCTTAAATAGCCTCACCAGACCAAGATTTGCAAATGGATGTCAAAAACGCCAAAACCGTTGAGAAATCGAGGAACCAACTTCGAATTCCGGTTGGGTGCCCTGCAGTCACTGATGCGCAAATACCCTTATGGGCTAAATAACAGGACAGATTGGGTTCTATAGTCTTGGCAGGCAACTAGTCTACCAGAGCAGGTTGTGGCAACCTGTTGGGAGATAATTAAAAAAATGTCTACCTAAGCGCTGTGGAACGAATTCTGGGCACAGTGAAAACAATAACAATACTGTTGGCCATCCACTACATCCCTGACTGTCTCCGGCAAACCTCGCCTATGCCGTTTCACCGGACCCAGATGGAATGAGAAGAGAGAATGAGGCTGACGACCATGTACAACTTTCCCTCACTTAAATCCAAATAAAGCGCAAGTCATGACTTCTACCATCAGTTCAAAGCCCTGCGGCGATGGACAAGTGACAAAAAGCGACAGGTGTGGTCCCACTGGCGGTCGCAGCCACAACTCTGCCGCAACAGGCTCTTCCGTGCAAAGATTGTCCTTATCAGACACCTCCGCACCCACCCTAAAACACTTAGTGACTAGAAGTCGTGGTTTTCTTTGCTTGCAAGTGATGAACATAAGATAATATATATATATATATATATATATATATATATATATATATATGGAGAAGGATGTATGACGAAGTTAAAAAAAAAGTTTCGTCTTTTAGGATTTCAACGGACAAAGTTTGTTTGTGTTGTGCGACTACATGCGCGCACAAGTGAGAGTGAAGTGTAGAGAGCTGGTTAATGTTTCTTGGTTCGGCCTTGTGTCAGACTTAACCGAACTCCCGACAGCTTGCAAGTTTTATGAAGAATAATAACCATCAGAAGCTTTTCGTCGGAAGGTTGGTTGTCAGTTGAAATGTGTGGATTAGTGTAGAAGAGCAGAATAATAAAATATACGTTTTGAATGGTAAAATTGTAATTTGTTCAAAGGAGGAATAACATAAGTAGTAGAAATTAATGTTCATTTGGAAAGTTAAGTGTTTCAAGAGTTCATACAAAATGTTTTAGTTGTTGAACGAGATAAAAGAGAAAGAGAACAAGGTGCGACTTGGCCTTATCTCCGGGTCGATCTTAAGTGGGTTACATTTTAGATGTGTGTCAGCAAACCACCTCCCCTGACTGACCGCCCTGACCGGTTAGAGACCATCCTTAAATATTGTAACCAGTCACGTAGGGTGGCTCTAGATTATTTTTTCTTTAGCTGTGTAAAAACCGTTTCTCTGACGTATTTTGAATTTTGCGATTTGATGACCAATCAGGATCCAGAGTTCCGCTACAAGAGACGGTGTAACTGTTCTTTTTTTTTTTTGTATGTGTTTTCGGTATATATTCTGACTGGTTTCATTTAGATTATTTTCCTTTTTTGTTTCCATTAGCTTTGTTATCCAATATCCAACATTGCGATAAAAGAAAATTTGTCAGGAATGATGCAACGATGTAAGAACTTGAATGCAAATTTGCTGTGGAGGAACCAGCGATTAAAGAACTATCTAAACATTTTCGTCTTAGGGAATCGTTTTCTTTTTTAATTATAGTAACATTTTTACATCAAAATTATAATCACTCACATTATGGTGAGCAACTAATGTGTTTAATATTTTGTTTAATTTCTTTTTGTTTTCAAACAACAATTTATTGAAATACTTGAAGTTTCTCCAATGTTTTCTTTCTAGCAATCATTACCGTAAACAATACTATTAATTGTTATACGTATTTGTTAGATGTTGTTGAGAAAATGTTTTGTTGAGTTTAGATTAAATCTTTTTACTTGCAGTTATGATATAGTTAGTGGATAAAACTATATATGTTTTGAATAGTTGGGTTTGTCAGAAAGGGATGCTTTTTTATTTTGAAATGTTTTCTGATTCTTTTGTTTTACGATTAATATGAAACCTTGAAACTATTTTTAATATATTTCTTCTCTTCATTGAAATATAAAGGGTTGCCAATTATTAGTTCTCTTAAATAAAATCCCAGGCTTACGGCCTATCACGTTGAATACACCGGTGCTCGCTCGATCACCGAAGTTAAGCAACGTTGAGCCTGTCAGTACTTAGATGGCTAACCGCTTGGGAATACCAGGTGCTGTAAGCGTATAGTGACGGATGTGCGTGGTGGAGCAGTGGATATCGGCTCGGAATGAGAAATCGGGGGTCCGAGTTCGAATTGTAGCTGAATTCATTGCATTCACTTACGCGCAAATACCCTTAAGAAATGTATTAATCTGTCTCTTCCTTCCAGTTATGGGTTAAATAACAGGACAGATTGGGTTCTATAGCCTTGGTTGGCAACCAGTCTACCGCAGAAAGCAATGGCAACCTACTGCTGGATAATCTTCTGCCCGGTCAGTCATGTCTCTTTCGAGACATGATCGCCCAAGCGTGTTTCATGTATGGCGCTTTACTGACTGAAGTAAAGTCCGATGATAATTCCAGATTGTATATTGTTGTTACATTGGGAATAGAAATTTATAATATCATTTTTTAATAGATGACTTTCGGAGGACATTAAGTTATAAGCTACTTTTCAGGTGGTGTTGCATGTAAAAGTAAGTTATGTGTCCTTCCATTTTGTATATAAATTCTATTGTATGGTCGAGCTTGTTTAGTTTATCTACATGAACAGGTAAACCAGTTCCACTGAGATAATTAAGATAACAATGTACATTTTTATATATCAAAAACAACATTAAGGGAAAATATATGAAAAAGAGTAACAAAAACATCATTTAGGACATAATCGGATTAAATGTCTTGTGTTCGTACTACTACACATGCGCAGAAACGAGGAGTACTGGGAATATTTTATTTTAAAAAGATTAACGAAAAAAATAGATTAAAATAAATGTTAAGTTTAAAATTCCCAGCAACTTTACCCATTTCGTAATATATATATATAACTGTCACAACTATAACTGTCACAACCATTTCGTAATATATATATATATATATATATATATATATATATATATATATAACTATCACAACTCAACAGCATATATATATATATATATATATATATATATATGCTGTTGTGTTGTGACAGTTCTGGCGCCAAGATTGTTGGTTTTTCAATAGTTTTACTGATAAAAGGAATTTGTGCAAGCAGCTTTTTCTCGTAGAGTGCTCGATATTGTGGCAGAGATTGAGTGTTGATAGTTTTAGAGCAAAGAATTTGTCACCTTAACTGAGTGACAAATTCTTTGCACTAAAACTATATATATATATATATATATATATATATATATATATATATATATTTATATATAGTGCATCGAGGCAGCAGATAATTTTCTAAACATATACTGTTAAATATAACAGACAATGAATGTCTATTATGTTTAATCATGAGCTGTTCTAAACATTGTATTTTCGCTTTAATTTCATGTGAGCCGAAAGTTTAGAACCAACACAATAAAAAATATCCAAATGTTGGAGAAATTAGTCTTTATTTTCACCTGAAATTAAAGCGAAAATACGATGTTTAGAACGGCTCATGATTAAATATAACAGACATTCATTGTCTGTTATATTTAACAGTATATGTTTATATATATATAGTTGGTTGAAATCATAGAATACAGATATTGAGGTACTGTTTTTTCGAAAAAAAAAAATAGAATGAAAATGTGGTTTCACGCAGGTAATTTTTAACCAACATATATTCAAAAGCATTTTTTAAAATTCTATTATTATATCGACTTTTAATTTTTATTTTCACATATATTTTTAGAAATATCAGTCTTCATTTATTTAACGTAGCAACTAGCATATGTTGAAGTAGTGGGACATGAGTATCATTGCTTTTGCAACATACGTCCATTATTTAAATGAAGAAAAGCATTGGTTGCATTGTTCGAGAAGAAAAGCTCTCATTCCTGAATTCCCGCCGCCGTGGCTGCTGCTGCTGCTGCTGCTGCTATTACATCGCTCATCAAGCCGACAAGAATAAATTCTCACGTCATTTGCAATAATTACGTCAAGATAACGAAACCGCCAAATCACGTAAATTAATTATTTTCTTGACAATGCCAGGTGAAATTTCCAATTGCGTTATTTATATATACATATATGTACATATATATATGTGTGTGTGTGTGTGTGTGTGTGCGCGCGCACGAACTCAGACATACACGCACACACACACACACACAAACACACACATATATATATATATATATATATATATATATATATCATGCCTATTTTATTTCTTGTGTACATAATGTAAATCTACATTGTAATATATATATATATATATATATATATATATATATATATATATATACTAGCAGTATAGCCCGTCGTTGCTCGGGTGTAATGAAAGCGTTAAAACTAATCCATAGTCCTGGAGCTCAGACTCTTTGGACGTTGGCACGAGAGACTAAAAAGCAATAGTTGTTTCCAGTTAAAGCGAAACCGTAGACTGAAAGAAAAATAAATGGATGTAAGTCAAATTTTGATTTCCTGGTATCGATATCAAATAAGTTTTTTCGTCATAAACTGAATTCTGAAGGCTAAATAAGTTCTCTGAGTAAATGGTATTATGGCTGAGACTAAGAACTACAATTATACTTACTTAGAGCCTAACCCGAATGAAAAACTAAAATAAAAGGGCTGAAAAATACAGACATAGGCAGATAAACAGACACACACACACACAAACATCTTGCCTTTTATATATATATATATATATATATATATATATTATCGATTTTCTGCACTATTGTAAGAACTGCAACCTTGAAACTTCTGAATATCGTTTCTTATGTCTTTGTCTATGAGTGTATCAAATTTGATTAAAATCGGACCACTCCTTCTATAACCTGATTTTTCCGATTATTGATTTTCGATATTTATCGGGGGTAATTAGACACAAATTTTCCATTTATAAATAAGTTTATATATATATATATAATTTGTGTGTTCATACATGGAATTATGTATATATTTCAAATCATATAAAGATATGAAACACGAACATAATTTATGTACTAAGTACGTTTAAATATTGCATATATTTAGGCCTGTTTATATCTAAAATGGTAGGATATTAATACATGCAATCATGTATTTCTATGCATATGAGACAAATCTTATTACATAAAAATGCACCCTCAGGCAAGTTTTTTCTTCAGTAAGATGGATCGAATATTCCGTCTGGTGGACGAAAATAAACGGAGCGTCAACTCAATTATGGGTAACCGGTAATTATAATGTTTAAACGATAAAAATGTCAGTGTAAGAAATAAAATCGTCTTCTAATTTAGAAATATGTACCAATCTATACATCTATGTATGGATGTGAGAAAAAATAGCACGCTGGCACAATTCCCTCTGTTAGAAATTTGGAAGCGAATTGTCGCATTGTTTCGTACTGGAATATCCAATACAAACTCTCATAGTGGCAGCACCCATTACAACGGATTGAACTCTTTCTACAACTACGTATACTTCCCCTCACAAGAGGAGAACAGATAAGCAGGAGAGTGAGAGGTCCGCAGGAGATCAGCATAACGCAGAGCGATAGGCAGAGATAACCAAGACTGCTACCGTACGACTAACGACTATTGCGAGTCCCAATTATAGCATTACTTACTAACCCGTATTTATTCGTTCTAATAACAGAGTTCCCCGTATAGTATTTTTGCTGTGTCAATATATATTCGTTATTTTCTATTTTGGTTGTTCTTGTATCATTTTCTTGCTGGACTTCTTAATCGGGTTCACAACACAAACATTTCAGAGTGTTTGGGTATCAATCTGAGGACAGTACAGAAGATTTGAAAAGAGTTAGATGACTCTAATTGTGATTACGAAGGTATTTGGAGTGATCACTCGGGATTGGTGACGTTATACCTACATTCATCCTCCCACAGGGCTTCGGTCTCAACACGGATGCCTTCATCAAGTATCTTAACGAGCTGTTCTGGGTCAACGGTGTTATTACTGGAAGTCCCTGTGTCTAGCAACAGGATTCTGCACCATGCCACAAAAGCAGAAGAACATAGTTATGGATCTCAGACATTTTTTGCGACCAAGTTACCACTTGCAACTGGCCATCTTACTCTTTACAACCTTCTTGATTATGTGTGGGGCGCAGTTGAGCGGGATAGCAACAAAACTCTTTGTAACATCAAAGTTTAACTAAAGGCAAGCATTACTGCAGCATTCACCAACTTAAACAAGGAGACCATCTAGAAGAGATGGAGGAGATTACGAAGTCATCTAGACTCGGTGGTTGAAGCAAATGATGCTTTTATTGAATAAATTTCCTCATAATTATTTCAAGATATGGTTATATAATTTTGGCAAATATATCTGTTAAAATTAGATAATGTTATTTTCGTGTTTACTTAATTTAAACTCCTATATGGCAGTTATATTTGTACCACCTATGGGTTAGATAGTAGGACAGATTGAGTTCTACAGCCTTGGTTGACAACCTGTTTACTACAGAAAGTGATGGCAACCTACTGCGAGAAAATCTTCTATCCACTCAGTCATGTCTCTTTCGAGACATGATCGTCCAAACGTGTATCACGTATGGCACTTAACTGACTGATATGGCAGATAATACTGGACAATCTCATCACAGCTGAAAAAGAGACATGAAGCAACTGGCATATGTTTCTACAGAAGGATGCTGAGATTACCATAAATCGAACATGTTAACAACGACGAAATTTTAGAGAAAAAGGAAACAAAACGGATACATATTTATCATCAGAAAGAGTCAGCTAATATTTCTAAAGAACGTAATGAGGAAAGAGGGCCTGGAAAATTTGATACCAACAGGAGCGATTAGAGGAGAACAATGCATAATATGCCTAAAGTTTTTCAGTAAACAGATAGCAGTTTAGCAAAGTTTAGGATAATAAAGACAATATTTATTAAGAATTACGAAGGATAGGAAATGGTGGAGATCAAGAATCGTCATCTTACTAAAGGGACACGGAACATTGGAGGGGGGCAGAAGAATAGCGTTGAAATTTCACTGAAAACGGTTTCAATACTTGTCATAATTAGTATTTATTTCTAAGATGAGTAATTTTCAATAATCTTGGAATTATTTCGAACTAGATGATGACCAGAGGGTACTTGGTCGAAACGTTGTGTTTATTATAACACCTATATCAACCAAGATGAGAACAAAAGTTCGAAATAATTACAAGATTATTGAAAATTACTCATCTCAGAAAGAAATACAAATTATGACAAGTGGCACGAACCTACTAAGATAATCTAGTTGTCAAAATCTATCTGACACTGAATATAAAAGGCTCCGAAAATACCCAACTGAAGTCATTCGGGACGGTGTCGTAGTAGATGTAGTAGTAGATTATTTTTTATATTACTCATATCAGAAAGAAAACCAAATTATGACAAGTGGCACGAACCCATTAACATAATCCAGTCGTCAAAATCCATCTGAATATAAAAGACTCTAAAAATACACCACTAAAGTACTTTACTGGCGTAGTGGATATAGTAGTTGGCTATACATGTGTTAGTACCATATATTGGTCATGAGTTCAATCCTCGGATCTGGCAGTGACGAACCAAATCCAACATGAAAGAACAATAACCGATTTCATGGGATATTTTTCAATAATCAGCAGGATAATCCACACCAGCCAATCTATGGACACCTGCTGATGACAAGAGGGTAGTTGGTCAAAGCGTTGTGTCTATTATAATACCTATATCAACCAAGATGAGAACAAAAGTTCGAAATAATGAAAATTATTCATCTAAGAAATGGATACAAATTATGAACCCAGTGTCAAAATCCATCTGACACTGCGTATAAAAGGCTCCAAAAATACACCACTAAAGTCCCTTCAAATCCAACATGAAAGAACAATAACTGATTTCACAGGATATTTCGCAATAATCAACAAGATAATCCATATCAGCCTATTTATGGACACCTGATGACCAGGGGGTACGTTGTCGAAACGTTTTGTCTCTTATAACACATTTTAACCAAGATGAGAACAAAAGTTTGAAATAATTCCAAGATTATTGGTTTCAACACATACGGTTATTTAATGATCGTTAAATTCTGTATAAATCGTGCAGCTTCCATTTAACCCGAAACAATAATCACGAGTAAATTATGTCAACTTCACTGAGTTACTTGTTTGGAATTTTGATGAGCTTTGCAGCTGTTGAATAAAGGTACGAATTAATACCACTCATGGACATATAGGCATTGTTTTTACACTAGAAAAAGTTATATATAAACAAAACGAAATGTTTCTATGGCCTAAAAGCTTTTTTAATTGAAAGAAAAATGCGAACGAAGAAAATGGTAGGAAAAACGGGAGTAACCAATGGCGATAATGAAAAAAAGGTCCAGGGATAAATAAAAAACGGTAAAGACAAATAAAAATAATGATATCTATCCAGGGAGTAAATAGATAGATAGATAGATAGATAGATAGATAGATAGATAGATAGATAGATAGATATTATTAAAATATTTGAAAATAAAACAGAAATATTAGAATGAGATAGATAGATAGATAGATAGATAGATAGATAGATATTATCAAAATATTTGAAAATAAAACAGAAATATTAGAATGAGATAGATAGATAGATAGATAGATAGATAGATAGATAGATAGATAGATATTATTAAAATATTTGAAAATAAAACAGAAATATTAGAATGAGATAGATAGATAGATAGATAGATAGATAGATAGATAGATAGATAGATATTGAACAGACTGAGATAGATAGATAGATAGATAGATAGGTGAAAATCATTAAAATATTTGAAAATGAACCCGAAAAATTAATCCATGTCTTAAGAGATGCAACTAGTTTCGATGGAAATATAATTATCTGTTGCCATCTTCTACTGCTTTTTATTACGCTGCCATCTGTTTGAATCGAATTAACTGTTTAGAATATTTAAACATATTTTAATAACTGCTGATCTGAAACAGTCATAAATTTTGCATATAATTCTGCTTCTGAATTAATAACGAGTAACATGAATTTAAGTATACGGAAGAGAACCCACAGAAACTGATAGCATAAAAATGGAGGTTACATTTGACTGTTTTGACGGTAAAAGGGTGGGACCTAGATGCCAATCTAGTACACGAGTAAATTCATGTGGTCGGGGCACCAGGGAAAGAAACACGTCAGAGCAGAATCCGTAAAAATATTTGTTGAAAAAAAAAAACAGAGAAAGCTTTATTCCGTCGGTGAGAAAGTGATTGAAATTGAGCTTCTAAATCGAGATCGATTACGTACGTGCTTTCCTGACAACTGAAGTGTATAGAGCTGATTAATGCTTCTTTTGTTCGGCCTTGTGTCAGACTTAACCTAACTCCCTTCAGCTTACAGGATTTATGCTGAATTATAATCATCAGAAGGTTTTCATCAAAAGGTTGTTTGTCAGCAGGTTGTGTGGATTAGTGCCGAAGAGTGGAATAATAAAATATACATTTTGAATGTTAAAATAGAAATTTATTAAAGAAAAAGACTAACATAAGTCGTAGAAGTTAATGTAGAATTAGAAACATTAAGAAGTTATGAGTACAGTTCGTGTTCAATGATAAAGTTGAGGTCTTAAGATTTCGTGCAAAATGTTTGTAGCAGTAATTGTTGAGAGAGATAAGGAGAAAGAGAACAAGGCGCGACCTGACCTTATCTCCGGGTCGATTTGAAGTTACCGTTATATTTTAGATGTGTGTCAGCAAACCACCTCCTCTAATTGACCACCGTGACCGGTTAGAGACCATCCTTACATATTCAATCCAGTCACGTGGAGTGTTTCAAAGAACGATTTTTTCTTTAACTGTGGAAAAACCGTTTCTCTGACGTATGTTGAATTTTGATGATTAATCAGGATCCAGAGTTCCGCTACACAACGTCAATCTTCAAAAATTTAAATGCAACGTCAGTCGCCATATTCTATCTTTTTGAATACCGTTCATCTTTTGTCCTTTCTTTAATCCTCTCGATGCACAGACTCTCACTTTCTCTTTCTGTTTCCTTGTAGAATTCCTGCATTGCTTGGGGTGAAATTATTTTTTTTGAAAGTAATGATGGCAATTTAAGAGGCTTCGGTTTTTTTTTTTGTTTGAATAAAAGAGCTTAACGAATTAAACGTGCCTTGTTCTCTCTTGCCTCGTTTTCCATCAGCTTCTCATAACTGTATTTTCTGCATTTACTCGGAATTTTTTTTTTTAATCATCTCACCCCAAGCAAGGCATTCCACTGCCACTATTGCGCATGGGGCTACATAGGGGAAGGTAAAGAGAAGGAGTGGTTAGACATAAGGAATGTCAGGAGGAAGGTGACAGATGAGTAAGGATAGCGAGGATGAGGGTTAGGCAGATGGGAAGAGTGCTTGATAGAATGGGAGCAGGTGTGTTAGGAGGTGTCTATTGACCTTACATTTAAACTCCTGGAGATTGTAGCCGTCGGGGAAGCAATCGTTTGGAAGAGAATTCCACAGTCTGGAAGTGCGAGGAAAGAAACTGTTGGAGTAGAAGTTACGGCTGCATTTTATCGGTTTCACTGTAAAAGGATGGTGGTGACAGGGAGGTAGTAAAAGTTTCAAACACATTTTTTAAAAAATCGACATCTGTTAAATAGGTTCTAATTTTGCTGTTTGAAATCAGCAACACCAGAGTTCAAAAATATTATTTTGCTTTCCACCAATAAAATAGGTTACAGAAAAACGTAATAATTTTATTCTATTCATCATTATAGATTCTTTATTATAAAAAGTGCTTAACTTAAAAGATTTCAGAACTACCTCGGTCGACTATTTTTTTGAGTATTGTTTTTTTTTGTCTGTGTGTATGTGAAACCCAATTTTTCATTTAGTTATTACTAGCATCATAGCCCGGCGTTGCCCGTGCAACTCAGAACATTTTAGTAATAGGACGGTTATATAAAAAAAATAATTATACAAAAAATTGTTGTTTAAAAATTGTTAAAAATTCCATTAAAAATCAATTCCTTTTATTTTGCGTAAACATAATTTGATGTTTTGGGTGACATTGTAAACAACATTACGTTTGTTTTTGTTTCAAAATTACACGGGAAAATATTTGATGACTAAATGAATTTAACATAAAAATAAAAGTTATTTATTTTGTTTTACCGAAATTAGAAATATAAAAACTTTTACGCTCGCAGTTCAGAAATTTTCGAAGAATATTTAAAAATGTAGAAATATAAAAACTATTACGCTCTCCGTTTAGAATTTTTTTTTTTAAATATTACTTGTTTCAAAATTATGGGGGAAAATATTCACATTTTTTTTGTTGACCAAATGAATTTTTAAAACGTCGGAATAAAAACTGAATATAAAGGCTCGTTTTATTTTTTTTAGTCGCGTTTGACACGTGTGATTTGATTTCTGTGACGTAATTTAGAAACCATCTTAGATCTTAGCTGTTTTACGGAGAAAATATAAACAAACTGCACCATTGGCCAAAAATTGCGAAAGCGTGCATAGGGAACAGTCACACACTTACTCACAGATTGTCTTTTATATATATAGATAAACATTTATGTTTATATGTATAAAAGATAACAGGATCAAATTAACAGCGGACAAAATACTAAACTTCTTATCCCAAAAATGAAGAAAACACCAGTCTCAGAAGTTAAGAGAAACAAATTTATGATTAAAAAATTCAAAGTTTAATATCAAATAATAATAATAATAATAATAATAATAATAATAATAATAATAAAACAGAAAGAAAAAATATTCAATAATGAAAGAAGGCAGTAAATAAAACCAAGATTTACATTTAGTAGATTCTGTAGAAAAGCAAAACGGAAGTCAAGAATCAACTATTGCGGCAAAAAGTAAAAAATGAAAGCCAAGGATAAGACTCTTGAACAGATGAAACAACGCTGGCAAGACAAACCTCTGCATGGCCAATATCCAGAAAGTGCTAATAAACCCAATGTTGTTAAAGTTAATACTCATCGATGGTTACGTGCGTCTAGATTAAAGTCTGAAACTGAAGGCTTTATTCTTGCTGCGCAAGACCAAAGTCTTTTCACTAGGAACTTTCAGGCAAATATTATACATAATAATATGGATGCAAAATGCAGGTTCTGTAATAAATACCAAGTAACAATAGACCATCTCATCTCAGGATGTTCTGTACTTGCCCCAAATGAATATAAAAATCGCCACGATAGAGTCGGGCAATATTTACATTGGACAATGTGCAAACACTTTGGAAAATATGTAAACAAACATTGATATGAACATCACCCAGCACTGGTTACAGAAATAGAAGATGTCACCATTCTATGGGATTACACCATCTACACAGACAGAAAAATTGAAGCAAATAGGCCTGACATTATTGTTAAAAACCAGAAAGATAAAACTTGCTTATTAATTGATATGGCTTGTCCAATGGATTTTAACACAGCAACCAAGAAATTCGAAAAACTGTCAAAATATAAAGACCTGGAAATTGAAATAGAAAAGAGTGTGGAAATTGAAAACAAGAATCGCGCCAGTGATAGTAGGTGCACTTGGAATGATAAAAAATGGAACAAAACAACACATTGAAAGAATCCCTGGAAACCCCAGCTTAAGAGATATACAAAAAATTGTCTTGTTAAGTACAGCCCACACACTAAGGAGAACTCTGTGTATGTAACGCTAGGGATGATAGGGGTGATAGAAAAAACATGAAATGGAGCCATAACAATACACCACGACCTGCCTTAGGTCTTCTCGCAAATTTGGTAGGTAGTGCGACCATAGCAGAAACAAAAATATGAAGAAAAATGACAAAATAATAATAATCAGTATGTTCACTTAGTGTAAGTCAGTTAAGTGCCATATGTGATACACGCTTGAGCGATCATGTCACGAAAGAGACATGACTGACTGGGCAGAAGATTATCTCGCAGTAGGTTGCCATTGCTTTTTGCAGTAGACTGGTTGCCGACCAAGGCTATAGAACCCAATCTGTCCTGTTATTTAACCCATAACTGGAAGGAAGAGACGGATTAATACCTTTTCCAAGGGTATTTGCGCGTATGTGAAGGCAATGCATTACAGCCGGAATTCGAACTCGGTTCCCCGATTTCTCGTTCCGAGCCGATATCCACTGCACCAGAACGCACATCCGTACAATATCCAATAAATACACGCCAATGTGAAATCGAGATAATAATAACAATAATCAATATATACACTTCAATATGAAATTGACACAATAAACACAATATCCGCTGACCTTAGCTCACTGGTGCCCCCTATATATGAATTAACTCAAACAACAAGATTAGCAACTAGGTCCCACCCTTTTACTGTGAAAGCAGTAAAATGTAAACGCAAATGTAAATTCTACTCCATCTGCTTCTTTTCTCGCACTTCCCGCCTGTGGAATTCCTTTCCGTTTACTTGCTTTCCAGAGAGCTACAATCTCTAAGAATTTAAATATAAAGTCAATAGTCATCTCCTATGTCACTAACCTAAGTCCTTTCTCTCATGCTCCTTTCTCAGTCCACTCCACTCTCATCAGTATTCTAATCCATCTTTCCTCTTCCTGACACCCCCTATAACCTGTCACTGTTTCTCATAACTTTCCTCCTATGTAATCCCCTGCAAAACAGTGGCAGTAAAATGCCTTGCTTGGGGTGATATGATTATAAAAAATAAATGAAAAAAACAAACAAAACACTATGAAACTATAAAAAAACACATCTTTAAAATAAAATAACAGCAACATATTTTCATATAAAATATTACTAACAATATCTGTCTGTTTGTAGTTGAAGCAATAATGTGTAAAAATATTTAGATTTCGGCATTAAATAATACACAGAGGTTGGTATGCCGCTAAGCAAAATAAACCAGCCAATAAATGATAGTTTCTTTTCTTGAGATATAGGTATGTTATACAATGGTATTGGATGTGCGTTGTGGTACAGTGGATATCGACTCGGAAAAACAAATCGGTGTGCCAAGTTCGAATTCCAGTTGAATTTCTTGCATTCACTTATGCGCACAAATATGCTTGGGAAAGGTATTAATCCGTCTCTTCCCTCCAGTTATGGGTTAAATATTAGGACAGATTGGGTTCTATAGCCTTGGTTGTCAATGCAGAAAGCAATGGCATCCTACTGCTGGATAATTTTCTGCCGAGTCAGTCTTTCGAGACATGATCACCCAAAGCGTATATCATGTATGGCACTTAACTGTGTGACTGGTACAATGGAATTAGTGAAATTAACATACTTCAACTAGCCCCATAATTTTTAAAATATATTTTTAACTTTTTCATCCCAAGCATGGTGTTGTATCGCCGAAGTGGCAGTACGATACCAGACGATGGGTGCGGAAGTATCTACAGCGTGATATCTGTGCTAATGGATACTAAGTACAAACAAGAAAAACGCAGACAAGACAGAACACAATAATTAGAAAGAGAAAAGAGGTTATGTCGTTAGAGTCACAGAGAGCACAGTCCAGTAATAATCGTCAATAACAATCCAAATTCCTGACTGCTATTAATCTTTATTTATATAGCTATTTCGAACCACAGAGCATTCCATCTTTGAGAACGCTGGAGGGATGCCAGCTGCTCTAAAAACACCCCTAAAATGTTTCTGGATATATTCTTCTTTTTGGATCGATCTCGATCGTTCCCGTAGCTCTTACTTTTTGCTTTCGTAAGAGTCTTTGTTGTGTGCCTGCAGACATTGGCACATCGGGCATGGCATATATTACTTCCATGGTCTCTTCTCTACGCTGTTCAGTTGTGTACCTTCTTTTTATTTGGTTTATATATCTCTTTATAATCTACATTAGATGTTTTACAAGTTATATCATGTGGCCATTTCACTTGTCTATAATGCCTTCTTCCCATGATTCTTTTTTTTATAAGCGCTTCACCCCGAGCAAGGCATGTCACTGCCACTACTGCGCAGGGGGCTACATAGAGTGAAGAAAGGATGATTAAATATAGGAAATGTCAGAGGGTGGGTGATAGGCGGGTAGGGATACCGAGAATGGTTAAATATAGGAAATGTCAGAGGGTGGGTGATAGGCGGGTAAGGATACCGAGAATGGGGGTTGGGTAGATTAGAGTGTTCTAAGAATAATTGGGAGTTAGGGTGATAGGAGGTGTCTATTGACTCTACATTTAAACACCTGGAGATTGTAGCTGTCGGGAAAGCAGACTTGTGGAAGGGAGTTCCACAGGCTGGAAGCGCGAGAAAAGAGGCTGTTGGAGTAGAATTTACGGTTACATCTCATCTGTTTAACTGTAAAAGGGTGGGACCTAGTTGCTAATCTAGTATCTCGTGTAAATTCCTGCTTAGGCGGCACCAGTGATCTAAGTTCATTGGAGCAGAAGCCATGAAAGTACTTGTAGAAGAGGTACAGGGAAGCCACATCACGCCGGTGAGAGAGTGGTTGCAGCCGGTCTGCCAAGTCAGTATCAACCACGTTACAGATCCTCCTTTGTATTTTGTCAAGAAGCCCAAGGAGACCAGCAGGGGCACCCGACCAGATATGGCAGCAATATTCAATATACGGGAGGATGGTAGATTTGTATATGTGCAGAATAGATTCAGGTGGGAAAAACTTCCGGACCCTGCACAGAGAGCCGACTTTCATAGCGGCAGATTTGGCAATAGATTCGATATAGTCATTCCATTTGAAGTGTAAGGCGTAGTATTTTACTCTCTGGGAGGCTAGCCTGTCCCATGCTAATGGGAGGTAGATGCGATTGCCTATGGTGGTTAGTTGATAACAGCTTCGTTTTAGAAGCATTGAAATTTACTAGCCATTTCCGACTCCAGGCCACGACGGATTGGATGTCCTTTTCAAGCACGACAGCGAGGTTCGCTTTGTCGCCCACACCTGGTTTTTGATCGATGCGAGAGTCCGAGTTTGCAATTTTTAAAATAAATTGTGTCACCAGGGTCGAAGCGTTTGCCGTCACACTTAGTTCGGTCACTCATAACTTTTTTCTTTACTTGGTTTCAGTTTATCAAAAATATCTGGATCATTTTTGCAAACGTAATTTCTTCAGATTGTCTTGGTGGTATACAGTTTCTGTATTTTTCTTGTTCAGAATCGCCAAACTTACTTTACAGCAAACGAAGTTTCTTATCGTCTGCGCCGTTCTAGCAGTCTTTAACAAATATATCCTCAATCCTGCGATAATAAGCATCAAATGTAACCTCCTCTTCAGATTTATATGTAAAATTTCCAATTGATTTAAACACAGCATGTATTTGGCTTATCTGGACTCGTTTCTTTTTTGAAAAATTTTCCATCAGGATAGCAAATTGCAGTTTGAAAAATTAAAGGAAGCATTTCTGAAAGTTTTCCATTTTTAAATTTGCTGTTGTTCCTGATTATTTTGAAATTGTCGTCAAACTGTTCGTTTTTGTCAGTAAATCTGCACGAATGTTTTAGGCGAAACTGCTCTCCGACTTCTCGAAGCCAAATCTGTTATTTTAGAATTGCTTTCTTGAAATCTACGTAGTTAAATCTGTTCGTTACACATAGATTTGTTGGCTGAAATTTTCGTAGCCAAATCTGTTGTATACAGATTTTGTTTGTTGACATCCTCGTCGTCAGTGTGTGGTACACAAATTTTGGTTATCTCATCTTCGTCATTAGTAGCAGTACGATACCAAACGATGTGTTCTGACGTATCTATAGCACAATAACCGGATATTAAGTACAAACAAGATACACACAGAACAACAATAATTAGAAAGAGAGGAAACGTTAAGTTGTTAAAGTAGCAGATAATAATTGTCCATCAATTAAGTGCCATAAGTGATACACGCTTGGGCGATCATGTCTCGAAAGAGACATGACTGATTGGGCAAAAGATTATCCTGCAGTAGGTTGCCATCGCTTTCTGCGGTGGACTGATTGCCAGCCAAGGCTAGAGAATCTAATCTGTCCTTATATTTAACCCATAACTGGAGGGAAGAGACGGATTAATACATTTGTCAAGGATATTCGTGCATAAGTGAATCCGCAGAATTCAACTGGAATTCGAACTCGGCTTCTCGATTTGTGGTTCCGAGTAGATATCCACTACACCACAACGCACATTCGCAATACACTCAATGGCACTCAAAATTCCTGCTATTAATCTTTATTTATATAGCTGTTTCTGGCCACAAACCGTTCAAGCTTTGAGAGCGGTGGAGGGGTGTCAGCTGCTCTACAACATAATTTAATAAAATCAATAAGATACAAGTTTTTTTTGCTATGTTTTTATTTTATATATTGCATGTTACAATGAATTATATTTTTATATTTTATTTAGACTTTCAAAATATATTAAAATTTGTCAATGTTCATTACTTTCTTTTGTATATAGCTTGTTTTTTTTTTTGTTTTTTTTTACTCTCAGCGGCGATCTAAATGCTGAGGTCGTTAAAACTTTCATGGCTTTTTTGAATAACGATAAATGATAATGATTTTAATGATAAAAGCTATCATGTAAAAATGTTACATAAAATCACAGATTGGAAATTAATAACAAAATAGTGATTTAAATATGAGTTTTCAAGCTGAATATGCAAATTAGTTTTTTTTACTCCAAGCAAGATCTGCTATGTTTAACAAGATATTAGACAGACGCAAATAAATGTGAATGAGGAAAGGATGTTCATTATACGTATTTAAGCTCAGTTCCGCGGATGAGGGTACCTCTCGAGCTAGGGACTTTCATATTGTTGTTAGGTGGAGAGCGCCACGTTCAGTCGCTGATGCCTGATTAATTCCAACAGAGAAATACCAAGAAAGCTGAAGAGAAATTCTAATTATGCGTGGGATTCTCACTTGAGATTTAGTAATGTGATCGATTCCTTTCGAGTGGGCGTATGGAGAATTAGGATAGAACCGCATTGCTTTTATTGTATCACACGTTTACGTAATATTCACACACGCACGGGCGCGCACAAACAGACATTAAGCTTTAACAATTGGATTTGATAAAATCTGAAAGATTATGTATACACAACCCTACTTCTGTTCATAATTTTGTATTTTTTAAAATTTTTTTTTTTTTTAATCATATCACCCGAGCAAGGCGGTAACGCCATTGATGTGCAGGGGACTACATAGGAGTGAAAAGATTAGAAAAGAGAAAGCCGGAAACCACATCCTAAACAGGGAACAAGGAATGAGCCTCTTCACCTGTTCAATAGACGTGGGTGGAGTGTGAACCGAGCGATAGATCAGTCTATCTACTCCAATTGAAAAAAAAAAAGAAAAAAGAAAAGAAAAGTGAAAAGATTGGAAAAGAGAAAACCGGAAACCACATCCTAAACAGGGAACAAGGGATGAGCCTCTACACCTGTTCAATAGACGTGGGTGGAGTGTGAACCGAGCGATAGATCAGTCTATCTACTCCAATTGAAAAAAAAAAGTGAGAAGATTGGAAAAGAGAAAACCGGAAACCGCATCCTAAACATGAAACAAGGGATGAGCTTCTTCACCTGTTCAATAGGCATGGGTGGAGTGTGAACCGGGCGATAGTTTAGTTTATCTACTCCAATTGAAAAAAAAGTGAGAAGATTGGAAAAGAGAAAACTGAAAACCGCATGCTAAGCAGGAAACAAGGGATGAGCCTCTTCACCTGTTTAATAGACATGGGTTGAGTGTGCATTTCACTCCAAGCAAGGCATTCCACTGCCACTATTGCGCAGGGGTTTACATTGGGGAAGTTGATGAGAAAGAGTGGTTAGATATAGGAAATGTCAGAAGTAGGGTGATAGACGGGAAAGGATGTAGATGGGAAGAGTGTTTGAGAGTATTCCGATCATAAATGGGCTTACGGTTATCACATTGAAATACGGTTTCTCGTACGAACACCGAAGTTAAGCAACGTCGAGTTCAATCAGTAATTAGATGGGTGACCACTTGCGAATACCAGGTGCTGCAATTTTAATGTGTGAGCAGTGTAATGGATAACGACTCAGAATTAGAAGTCGAAGAGCACAATTTTAATTCTCGTTAGGTTCGGGTAAAGTTTTGTTTTGTTCTCCGAAGGCCTTTACCCCGTCAAATTTTTGCTAAACTCCCTTCATTACGTTCAAATGTATATGCTGAACTCAAATCGATAATTGTTTACTGAAAAAACCTACCTTTTTTCGACAAGAAATAAATCGGATTTATGTCACCCTTACCACCGTTTTCATATCTGATTCACCGCTGAATGAATTGACGCGTAGGATACTGAATTCGTTCCATTTTCTCCCTTTTCAGCAATTACTCTGCGATTTGTTTGGTTTCGGAACTCATTTTCCGCGGATTAATCGCAAAAAGTAAGTACAAAGGCCAATAAATAGTAAAACTACGCGTGAAATCAGTTTGCAGGGAATAACATTTTTTTTACCATAGTAAGGGGGTGAGAAAAACAGCGAAAAGAAGTTCCATATTTTTCTGGTCGATAACAAGAAAAAAAGGTAGGTTTTTTCAATAAACAATTATCAATTTCAGTTCAGTATATACATTTGCACAGAAATAAGGATGTTTTGGAAAGATTTGAAGGGGTAAAGGCCTTCGGGGAACACAAACAAAGATTTACCGGGTTCGTTATATTCATTTACGTGCAAAGACCCTCGAGGAAGGTGGCCACCATTTCTTCTCGTAACTATGGGTTAATTATACGACTTAAATCAGTAAATTATTATCGCCAAAAAATTCTTATGATCTAAAAATATTTTCTGTCTTTAAATAACCTGCAAAGATTTGACAAGCCGTAAAACAAAATCCTATGATAAATTAAGCCTTTTTTTAACTGTTATATGAAACACATATTTTATATTTCCGGATCTATTAATAATTACAATTGTGTATAAATTTTCAATGACAATAATTAAGATTCATAAAAGGATCTAAATCTAAACTTTGTCTGTGTGTGCGTACGTGTGGGTGTGTGAGTGTGTGTGTGTTTGTGTGTCTGTGTCTGTGTCCGTTACATATAGACTCCGAAAAGGCTGAACCGATTTTCTTGAAAATTTACACAGGTGTACTATAAGCGTCTGCAAGTGTTCTTACCTAGGTTTTGTGTCGAGGTACCAACGATAAATATCGAAAATCGATAACCAAAAAAAATCGGGTTATGGAAGAAGTGGTCCGATTTTAATCTAATTTGATATACTCATAGACAAAGATATAAGAAACTATATTCAGAAGTTTCAAGGTTGCAGTTCTTACAATAGTGCAGAAAATCGATAATATATATATATATATATATATATATATATAAAAGGCAAGATGTTTGTGTGTGTGTGTGTGTTTGTTTATCTGCCTCTATGTCTGTATTTTTTCAGCCCTTTTATTTTAGTTTTTGCTTTGGGTTTGGCTCTAAGTGGGTATAATTGTAGTTCATAGTCTCAGCCATGATACCATTTACTCATAGGACTTATTTAGCCTTCAAAATTCAGTTTACGACGAAAAAACTTATTTGATATCGAGACCAGGAAATCAAAATTTGACTTACATCCATTCATTTGTCTTTCAGTCTACAGTTTCTCTTTAACTGGAAACAACTATTGCTTTTTAGTCTTTCGTGCCAACGTCCAAAGAGTCTGAGCTCCAGGACCATGGATTAGTTTTAAAGCTTTCATTACACCCGAGCAACGCCGGGCTATACTGCTAGTTAAACAAATTTGGAATAAATATTTTACAAGTAATTTGAAATGCTCGAATTTATTCATACTTTTCACAGCAGAACATATCCTTTTCCATGTGCAATGTTCTTTCAGGACGTAGACGATCATGAACTTCCATATCTTCCTATCCCCTGTAGTTCTTAACACACTTTCTCTTGTTACCCCTCCCTAACCCTGACTTGCCATTCATTGTCATACGTATGTCATGCATTGCTCTCCCCTGCCTCTCTTTCCCTCTATCTATCCTGTCAGTATCAGATTTTCCAAGCCCCCCTAAAAATATAAAAATAAAAAATGTCAATACTGATGGGAGAAAATCATAAAGAAAAAAAAATGCAATATTTTACACGTTTTCAGAATCTCTTGCATCTCACATCTATAAGATCATAAGTACAAGAGAGCACTGCAGATTTCTAGTTCGGATGTACATGAAAAATATGATAAAAATTCAGTCAGTTGAGTACCATACGTGATACACGCTTGGGCGATCATGTCTCGACAGAGACATGACTGACTGGGCAGAACATTATCCCGCAGTAGGTTGCCATTGCTTTCTGCGGTAGACTGGTTGCCAACTAAGGCTATAGAACCCAATCTGTCCTGCTATTTAGCCCATAACTGGAAGGAAGAGACGGATTAATACCTTTCCCAAGGGTATTTGCGCGTAAGTGAATACAATGGATTCAGCTGGAATTCGAACTCTGTCCGAGCCGATATCCACTGTACCACAACACACAGTCAAAATTAGTCAGGTATAATAATAATTTCGCTTTATTTTTTTTTTTTTCATTTGTTTTGTTTCACCCCAAACAAGGATATAAGGCCACTAGAACGCCAGGGGTTACAAGAAGTGACGCGTAAAGAGAATGGAACTGATTGAGGAAAGTACAAGAAGGAAGAGCGTTCGAGAAAACGGAAAATGGCGATTGACGTTGCACTTAAGTTTTTTTAATTTTGTAAGGAAAAACTTGAAGTAAATGAAATGTGGTTCTACAGAAGGATGCTGCAGATATCAAATACAGTTCGAGGATACTAAAATCAAGCAGGTACAAGAAATTTAAATACCTGAGAAGTGTTATAAATGAAAACGGAAAGTGCGACACAGAAATCCGAAGGTGAATTGGCATGGCGAAGGAAGCATTCCAGAAGTTGAGTAAAGTATTAAGTAAAAGGACAATTTCGCTAGAAACAAAGAAGAGAGTACTGGATTGCAAGTGATGTCGGTTCTTCAATATGGCAGTGAATGTTGGACAATATCATCAAAGATAAAGGAAAAACTTGAAGCAGCTGAAATGTGGTACTACAGAAGGATGCTGAGGATATCATGGATCGAGCACGTGAGCAATGTTAAGGTTTTGGAAAGGATGGAAACGCCAAGGAAATTAATACTGAGCAGCAGGAAGAGATAGCTGAAGTTTCTGAGGCATGCAATGAGGAAGGCGGGATTGGAGAACCTGATACTAACAGGCTGGATAGAGGGAAAGAGAGACAGGGGAAAACAACGTATAACGTACTTGACTGGCCTGTGCGGGTAGATGGCGGAACAGGGGTTGCGTGGTGTAACAGGGGAAAGCGTACTGAGAGCCATCAGGGATAGAGAGACATGGAAAGCCATGATCGCCTACGTCCTGAAAGAAAAAGGCACATAGAAGAAGAAGTCATAGTATTAGAAGTGGTGGTTGAATTTAGCTAGTTCTTCAGTCAGACCTAGTTGCCAATGTAGTAAGCATTTAAATTTATGCAGCCGGACTACCAGGAGAAAAGATAATCAGAGCAATTGCCATTAAAATATTTGTAAAAAAGACAGAGAAGCCACGTCCCGTCGGTGAGAAAGTGACCGATTTCGACACGCCTTCTTTGGATTTTATCAAAAATATCGAGATGTACTATAGAAGCACCAGACCAGCAGTAGACCAAGCACGGACAAATTCTAAATGTGCAAAATGGATTCTGACGAGAAAAAACTTTCTGCCACGAAACAATGAACCAACATTTATTTCAGTAGACGTAGCAATTAATTCAACATCGTTGCTCCTTTCGTGTCTCTGAAAAACGTGAAGCCTTGAAGGCGTAGAATGTTACTCCTGAAGTTTAACGTCAGCAGGCAGAAAAAATGCTATCAAAATATCTTATTTCCTGATTTCTATTTAAATTGTAATGATCTTTGGACAATTTAAGAAATGTTCCAAACACAAAGTTATTGAATTTTTTTTTGTGTGTGTCACATAAAATCTGTTGCATCTACCGAAAATTCGTTGCACTTTTAGAGTCTGAAACCGAATGGCAAATAACAGCTAGACGAATTCTCATCACCTTTATATCAACTAAGAAAAAGAAACCAGTTTCAAATAAATTCAGAGAAATACTTCTTACTCTAATGTTTCTAAAATTATCTATGCTTAAATCCTACTGAATAATTTAAAGAGTTCATCATTATAATATTATTTTAAATCTTATTAATCATTTGGAACAGTTATATTATTTACTTATTTGCTATTTCCACCCTAAAACAGGAACCCTTTATACACACACACACACACACACACACACACACACACACACACACACACACACAAACACACACAAATATCACCCCAAGCAAGGCATTTTACTGCCACTGTTTTGCAGGGGGTTACATAGGAGGAAAGTTATGACAAATAGTGACAGGTTATAGGGGGTGTCAGGACGTGGGTAAGAAAATGACGAGAATACTGATGAGAGTGGAGTGGACTGAGAAAAGAAGCATGAGAGAGAAGATGCAGGTTAGTGAGATAGGAGATGACTATTGACTTTACATTTAAATTCTTGGAGATTGTAGCTGTCGTGGAAGCAAGTAAACGGAAAGGAATTCCACAGGCCGGAAGTGCGAGAAAAGAAGCTGATAGAGTAGAATTTGAGTTTACATTTTATTGGTTTCAAAGTTAAAGGGTGGGACCTAGTTGGTAATCTTGTGGCTCGAGTAAATTCATATATAGGAGGCACCAGTGAGCTAAGTTCATCGGAGCAGAAGCCATGAAAGTATTTGTAGAAGAGACACAGGAAAGCCATATTGGGCCGGTGAGAAAGTGATTGTATCTGATTGCCAATTCGGGATCGATCACATTACAGATTCTCCGTTGGATTTTGTCAAGGACACCTCGGTGGATAGAAGGAGCACCCGACCAGATATGGCAGCAATATTCAATGCAATATTTACGCTCTCACACCCTGATTGAGCACTCTGGAAAAATAGTAGACTTTGATAAACAGTAGCTACTCTGGCATGTACGCATCGCTCATTCAGTGAAATGAATTAGAGCGCTCTAGCTATTGGGTGCGTATAATGATATGTCCTAAAAGTCTACCTACTTCCACCGAACGCCCATAGCCCAGCGGTAGAGTCGCCGACTGACGCCATTTCGGTCGGGTTTCAATCCTGGGTAAAATAGCAATCGGAGTCTAACCGTATTGATGAGCTGTGACACGGCGAAACAGATCTGTCTGCGGATGACTATATATATATATATATATATATATATATATATGTTGCTGCTTATTAAATCCCGCAGATTATAACGTTTTAGCTCACAACCACCGAATTTTCTATAAATTGTTATTGTCAACGTGCAATATGATATCAGCGAGATATCGCTTCAACGGAATTTCCCGTGAGATAACTTACCAGTTAGTTTCATGTGGTTAATAACATACTGCATTGCTTGATCAAAGCTAATCACCAGAAAAGTGATTCCTTGTGACTACTTGGGCTAACGGTTTTCTGTCGACATGATGTGGAAAAATTATATTAAATGAATTGCTAGCTTTGCTTCTAGGAAAGTTGGTTCACTCGGGCGAGACAATATCCAATCATTCAAAAGCTGTTGATGCAGATGGCTTCGGCAGAGCAATTGCCGAGTCTGAATTAATGACACAAAGAAAGAAATATATAACTTCAAATGATGTATCGATGTGGGTATATATATATATATATATACAGAACAGAGAAGCGCAAGAAAGAAAACACCGATTAAAAATTTTGTTCGTTACAAGTACGAAATTAATTTTATATTGATGAAGGAATTTGTATTTACATCTATATTGACCAATAATAATTCAAAAATATATTTTTAAATTTAAAGAACAATTTCAAGTTAAATTAAAACATTCAACTTACGCTTCCCGAATAGTTTCAAAGTTTTCCATAGTTTGCGTGTTGATTTTTTTTTCGTCGAAATTTGTATAAAATAAACAGCAGTATTAAACTAATGAATGAAAATTTCACAGTTATAAGGAATCTGACTTTTGCTTTTCTATATCGACTTTAATAATCAGAGATTTAAGTCATATTATTCATAAAAATACACAATAGTTGTCAATTTAAAAGTTTTCTTCGTTGTAATTGGTGGCGTTTTTATTTAAACGTCAAACAACGTGAAATTTGTTTGTGATCTTGTTCTTAACGTGACAAGAGAAATAGTGTCGTAGATATAAAATTGGTATGGTTTGAATAGTTTAATATCAACAGACAAACGCTAAGGTTCTGATAATATGCTGTCTTGAAGAATTTTTTGATGTATTCTAAAACAGTTTTTCTAAAATTTCAACAGAGATAAGTGTTGAAATTAATATCTAAAGTTTTATGTCTTTTCAACATGTTTTATATTTTCCTACATATAAAGTAGAATTCAATTCAAAATATTTTAATGATATTTTGGGATTAGCGATTTGATTTTATCTACTCTTTATAGTATGAATATATTCTGTCTGTGCCTCGGGTCACTTTGAAATAGGCAAATCGCTTCCTATCATTTGCTCTCAATTTCGCAAGATTCACAGTATTGAGGTTTTCTATTCAATTTCTTTAAGCGTCAAAATCTTTTAAAGATTGAAATTGTCTGGTTCATAAAAAGGAGAATCTTAAAGAGACGCGTATTAGGTTGTGTCTATCCTGCAATTATATAAATCCACCATCCGCCGTGTATTGAGTACTGCTGCCACATCTGGTCGGGTGCCTCTTCTATTCTCCTCGGGGTTCTTGACAAAATACAGCGAAGAATCTGTAATGTGATTGATACCGACTTGGCTGACCGCCTGCAGTATCTCTCTCACCGGCATGACGTGGCTTCCCTGTGCCTCTTCTATAAATACTTTCATGGATTCTGCTTTGATGAAATTAAATCACTGGCGCCCCCTAGATGTGAATTTGCACGAGATACTAGATTGGCAACTAGGTCCCACCCTTTTACAGTGAAACCGATGAAATGTAACCGCAATTTCTACTCCAACAGCTTCTTTTCTCGCACTTCCCGCCTGTGGAATTCCCTACCGCATGCTTGCTTCTCCGACGGCTACAACCTCCAGAAGTTTAAATGTAAGGTCAATAGACACCTCCTAACACACTAACCCACACCCACTCTCTCCAACTCTCTCCCTATGTACATCCTAAGTCGTCTATCACCCTCCTTCTGACATTTCCTATACCCAATCCCTCTATGTATCCCCTGCGCTATAGTGGCAGTGGAATGCCTTGCTTGGTGTGACACGATTTTAAAAAAAATTCTTCTTTGGATTCATTAAAAGTGACAACACTATTTTAATGAATTAATTCAAATCCATATTTCAAGAAAAACCGTAATTTATTAGAAGGAGAAATTAGGCCAATATAATTAATATCTTGAACGAATTTTCGCTTAGCTGATTTCAATTCCGGCTCGCAGTTAAAATTCATGAACGTATATTTATTACCAGCAGTATAGCTCGGTGTTGCTCGGGTGTAATGAAAGCTTTAAAACTAATCCATGTTGCTGGAGCTCAGACTCTTTGGACGTTGGCACAAAAGACTAAATTTCCAGTTAAAGCGAAACCGTAGACTGAAAGAAAAATGAATGGATGTAGGTCAAATTTTGATTTCCTCGTATCGATATCAAATAAGATTTTTTCGTCGTAAACTGAAATTCGAAGGCTAAATAAGTCCTCTGAATAAATGGTATCATGGGTTTGGCTCTAAGTAAGTATAATTGTAGTTCTTAGTCTCAGTCATGATACCATTTACTCAGAGGACTTATTTAGCCTTCAAATTTCAGTTTACGACTAAAAAAACTTACCTCGACACAAAACCTAGCTAAGAACACTCGCAGACGCTTATAGTACAATTGTGTAAATTTTCAAGAAAATCGGTTCAGCCGTTTCGGAGTCTATAGGTAACGGACACACACACACACATACACACACACACACACACATACACACACACACACACACAGACAATGTTCCATTTATAATTAAGTTTAGATTATCCCAATAGGCTAATGATAGAAAAAAAGTATTTGTTTACCCGTCAATACACTTAATGCAACGCTTTTCAATTTATCAGGATGACGGCTATATTACGTTTAAACACTGGTTCTCGTAGTCTCACCAAAGTTAAGCAACGTCGAGCCTAGTCAGTAACCGGTTGGAAATACTAAGTATTTTAAAATTAGATGTGCGGATTTGGTAATAGGTAATGGCTAAGGATTGAACATCGGAGAGTTGAGTACCCATTCCAGTCGGGTTCATTATATTCACTTACGCGCAAATACCCTTGAATTCTTCTGTTTTCCCCATCTGTGGGTCAAACAGTATGGCAATAAGTTATTTTTACCTTCAAAAAATAAAGTAGTAGGAATTGCATCATCAGTATTAGGAATTTATATTATCTCTCCGAAATTCTTAAAATCTAAAAATATTTTCTGGTTTAAAATAACCTGCAAAAGGTTGTTAAGCCGTAAATACAATTCGATTAATCTCAGATTATCATATTGAATGACCACTAAGCAGTAAGATTTCAGTTAAAAAATTAGATGTGCTAGCTTTAGATTTAAGAACCTAATCTCGTATACCCCCTTCTTTCTCTCTCTCTCTCTCTCTCTCTCTCTATATATATATATGTGTGTGTGTGTGTGTGTGTGTGTGTGTGTGTGTGTGTGTGTGTGTGTAACCTTGTCGTTGTACTCGTTTCGAAAAACCCACCGAGTACATACGCGGAAGAAAAAAATGGTAATTAAAAAAGAACGAGCTAAGCACTTGAACATCTGTCAAAGTACACAGCCCAAGGAAAAAACCCGAGACGAGTAACCTAAAACAAAAAAGCGCTCAATACACAAGTAGAGCAAACAAAATAAATAACTAACCTAAAAAGCCAACGAACCTACCAAGGTTTCACCTAACGAATCTTCAGAGAAGGTTGGCGGTTGGCTTCCCTGAAGATCCATTAGGTGAAACCTTGGTAGGTTCGTTGGCTCTTTAGGTTAGCTATTTACTATATATATATATATATATATATATATATATATTCTACTTTTATGTGCAGTGTCCCTTCAAGACGTAGGCGATCATGACCTTCCACATTTTCTTATCCCTTGTCGCTCTAAAAAAAACCCTCTTGTTATTGCACTCAATTCCAGCTCAATCCGTCTTCTCAAGTCCATCAAGTATGCCATGCGTTGCTTATTTTTGTCTCTCTTCCCTCTATCCATCCCCTGAGCGTCAAGCTCTCCGAGCCCTCCTTCCTCATTACATGCCTCAAAAACTTCAGCTGTCTTTTACTGATATGATAAATAAAAACAAAAATGTATCTAGTCTAAAGAAATGAATTATTAACAACTTATCAGTTTCCTTCTCGTGTCCATCCTGTCTAAAATCTTCTCGTTGCTCACGTGTTCCGTCCATAGTATCCTCAGTATCCTTCTGTAGAACCACATTGCGGTTGCTTCCAGTTTTTCCTTCATCTTTGAAAAGATTATCAAGCATTCACTACAAACACCACATAGCAATCCGATGCTCTCTTCTTTGTTTCTAGCAAAATTTTCCCGTCTCTTAATACTCTACTCAGCTTCTGGAATGCATCCTTAGCCATGCCAATACGCATTCGGATCTCCGTATTGCAATTTCCGGCCTCTGTAAAAAAAACACTTCCCAGATATTTAAATTTCTAAATTTCTATTTGATTTTAGCATCGCCAACTTGTAAAGAATTTTGGGCTCCTCTTTTTATTGATCACTTTATATATATATATATATATATATATATATATATATATATATATATATATATATTGGCAACAACAGCTCATTTAAACGTGTTTCGTTGAAAATCTCAAACAAGGAAAGTCTTATTAATGTTTTATTTAGTTTTGAAAACATATTTACATTTTTCTGTTTGGTGAGAGCGAGTTTAAAAATTGTCTATACTGTACATTTTCACGCGCCATCACGTCTCTGTTTGAAACTTTTGAGTAACTCGAAATCCCGGGAGAGCCACATTGTCACATCTCCACACACTTGCTGCAACAGTCCGCGTGCTTCGGACGAAGTTCTCCCCAGATGGTTCAGCAACTTCAGGTTGGTTCGTTACTCTGCACCTATTGCTTGACAGCTTAAAATTGATCTGTTAATAAAAGCAAATGAAAAAAATACAATAGCTGTTGGAAGCTGATATTGCAATTATATATCTTGCAGATATGACGTCACACTGCAACGCAAGTCGCTAATTACTAGCCCATTCATAGATCACAAGGTACACTAAGACCTTACGAGTAAATGCCATTAGAAAAGGTATGAATCTATCTCTTCTTCCTCCACTTACGGTTTAAAGAGCCGGAAAGATGGGGTTCTATAGACTTGGTTGGCAACCAGGCTACCGCAGGTGTAGAAAAATCTTCAGTCATGGCTGTATCACGTATGGTACTTAACAGACTGAACGATAAAATGATTTTGTGTCACTATGTAAAAATGATTTGGATTCACAACATAAAAAATGATTTCGAGACGCAATGACTATCTAGTAAGATTTTGTGTCTCTGCGCAAACAAAATATTGAGTCGCTATGTAAAAACAATTTTTAGTTACTACGCATAAAAGGTTTTGGGTAGCTATGGAAAAATTATTTTCAGTCTTTATGTGAATATAATTTTGAGTAGATATGTATAAATGCAGTTATTCTGAATCAGTGGCCTTGATCAAGAGTCAGGTAATACAATGTATAGTTAGTCTGAAGTGAATTTTGGAAAGTACATTTTTGCATTATAGACATTCAGTCAATTAAGTGCCATACGTGATACATGCTTAGATGATCAAATCTCGAAAGAGACAAGACTGACGGGGCAGAATAGTTTCCCGTAGTAGGATGCCATTGTGGTAGACTGGATACCAACCAAAGCTATAGAACCCAATTTTTTCTGCTGCTTAACCCATAGTTAGAGGCAGAAAAGATGGGTTATTATCTTTTCCAAGAGCATTTACGCGTATGTGAATGCAACAAATTCAAGTGAAAGTCGAACTCGGTTTCTCCGATTTCTCGTTCTAAGCCGATATTTACTGTACCATAACGCACATCAAGAATATTACGCAGCCGATATCCATATAAAAATTTATGTCGCTAGACAGCTTATATATGTTTTTGAAATGTTGAATATTTTTAGCAGTTTACTTTAAAGCTGTAATTGTTCTGACGTAATCTTAGGCTCAAAAACCATTTTGAAATTAATAAGTAGCTTTTAGAATGCCATTGAATAAATCGGCCATATTGATATGATAAATAAAACAAAAATGTATCTAGTCTAAAGAAATGAATTATTAACAACTTATCTCAAAGTCTTTTGTTATTACGTTTTACTTCATATTTTATGAGTTTAACATATTATGGCGTTTAACCTGTCTATATTCAGAAAGTACTCCAGGAAATATTTATATTTTATCGAGAAATTTAGTTAGAATCCGTTACAGGTTAAATAGGTTGATACTTGTTAATACGACAACGACTGAAGTGTAAAAAAAGATTCCTTTACGTTTGACATAATGTTTTTTGAGGGTTCATTCATTTAGCAAGATATCGTTGTATTTTTTTTTTTAGCATTTCACCCCAAGCAAGGCAGAGTTACTATGAGATAAAAAAACTGAGTACAGCGGGTATTGAAGAAAGGATAAAAGATGAATGGGATTCAAGAAGATAGAAGATAGTAATTGTCATTGCATTTAAATTTTTAGAGATCGTAGCTATCAGAAAAGCAAGCAAATGGAAGAGAGTTCTACAGGCGGAAAGTGCGAGAAAAGGAACTGTTGTAGAAATGAGTAGAACTGGCGGTCGCGTTTAACTCTTTCAACTGTAAATGGTGGGACCTAGATGCCAATCTAGTAGCACACTTACGTTCGCGTCGACGTAACGAAAAAAAAAAAGGAAAAATATCATCAGAGCTGTTGCCATGAAAATATTTGTAGAAGCCCAGTGCCGTGCTTAGCAACATCGCACTTCCCGCAGAATGCGCCTTGTTACTCCTCTACCCGCCAAATGCAACTTGCGCCCTCTCAAACATACTGAACTCACAATAAATGGTACTTTAAACAAAATAACATACTCTCAGAACACAGGTATTCCGTGATCACGAAAGAAAACGGAAGAAATCGCCGAATTGACGTTTTGAAGTTATACATTACGAACGTTTTCACAACTTTTAGCTACTTTTTAAGTATGTTGAAACAGATATCTATAATCTATTTCTCTGGCAAGTTCATCTTTTTAATTATAAATGATTTGTGGCCTCTTCGGGGTCTGAAGACTTTTATCAAAGATTATATATATATATATATAAAGAAAGAGAGAGAGTGCGAGACCGGTTGATAGATGTCTATTTCAATATACAAGCATGATAATAATTTCCCAGTTAATTGTAATAATTATTTTGTTAACTTTTTTTCATCGCAATAGATCTGCGGAGCCATTGAGCCTTACGGCTTTCCAAGGCCTAGCGGCAATTGCGGGGTCTTCGGGGCCTTAAGCACGGCCCTACGGAAGCCAAGTCACATCGGCGCGAAAGTAACTGACAAATCAGGATTATAGATCCTTCCTTGAGTTTTGTCTGGAACCTGGAGATGAATGGCTGAAGCAACAGACGAGATATGGCACTTAACTGACTGAATGTCTATAATGCAAAAATGTCTTTTGCAAAATTTCGGCGGTATATGTATTGTATTTTCTGACTCTTGATCGAGGCCACTAATTGATTCAGAATAACTTAAATCATTTTCACGTAGAGACTCATTTTCACGTAGTGGCTCATTTTTACATATCTAGTCAAAATTTGCGCACTCGCTTACGTGCAGTTATTTTTGGGAAATGTATTATTCCGTCTATTCCCTCCAGTTATGGGTTAAATAACAGGACAGATTGGGTTCTATAGCCTTGGCTGGCAACCCGTCTACCGCAGAAAGTAATGGCAACCTACTGCGGGATAATCTTGTGTCCAGTCAGTCTTGTCTCTTTCGATGGCACTTAACTGGCTGACTCAAAATTATATTCACGTAGAGACTGAAAATAATTTTTACATCACGACCTAAAATAGTTTTTACATAGACTCAAATCCATTTTTAAACAGTGACTTAAAACTATTTTTTCATAGCAACTCAAGGCTTACGACCATATCACGTTGAATACACCGAGTTCTTGCTCGGTCACCGAAGTTAAGCAACGTTGAGCCTGGTTAGTACTTAGATGGGTGACTGTTTGGGAATACCAGCTGCTGTAAGCGTTTAGTGACGGATGTGAGTTGTGGTGCAGTGAATATAGGCTCAGAAAGAGAAATCGGTGAGCCGAGTTCGAATTCCAGTTGAATACCCTGCATTCACTTAAGCACTGGTACTCTTGGGAAAGGTATTAATCCGTCCCTTCCCTCCAGTTATTGGTTAAATAACAAGGTAGGACTTGGGTACTCTGCCCTTAAAACAAATCCCAATGAATCTTGATACTCGAAAAGAAAAAAGTATTACTAGACACAAAACTTATATAAAAAAACAACAAGAAATTATTGAAGGGAAAAGGGTATTACCAGCAATAAATAAATAAAATTTAGTTGGCTATAAATGACCCGCCGAGGTTGATATGCCATAAAAACAAAACAACCAACCAATCATAACAACTCAAAGTCATTTTCAAGTCGTAATTCAAAATCCATTTTTGATAGCGTCTCAGTATCTTATTTGCGGAGAAATACAAAATCATTTCTAGATGGTCCCTCAAATACGTTTTTACATCGCGAATCGAAATCATTTTTACATATCAAACCAAAATCACTTTTTGATCAGTCAGTTTAATGCAAATCTTCGGCCATTATAGTATCAAAAACTCCGCCTATTCTATTTCTTTTTGCTTATCGAATGATTATTGCCTAATGATTATTAATTAATGATTTATTAAAAGAACATTGAATGAAATGTCATTAAGTCTACATCGACCCCTACTCGGGGTTGTCTCACAGAGAAAGGATTTTGGGGAACTCTTTAATCATAATTATGGGGTAAATAAAACGGATGAGATTAGAACGGGTAAGTAAATAATTCGAGTAAATATATAATTCAAGAGTCTAAAATAAATTATATTGGCTTGCTGTATATCAAGTGATAATTAACTTTACGAATGAATTAATTGATTGACCTTCAAATTGGGTTATAAACAACCAGTTCGTAGTTTACAAAGATTTCTTTTCAGCTAATGAACTTTGTCTGCTGCACATAATACAGAAAAGATTTTTTCTAATTAAAGGAAAATTAAAAATATTTATGCGTATGGAAATTCCAGAAGACATAAAATTATAACAAGATTTTTTTTTTTAAGTGGGGCAAACGTCATCTGTTGGGTGGCTCACTATTTTAACGTTATGTATATTTAAAATCATTCTTATTTCTCAGTAACAGGACTTTGAGAAATAAGAATGATTTTAAATATACACATTTAAAGTGTATAAAAATTAAAAATTAAAATATTAACTCATATTCGATGGAGAAAAAACATGAATAAAAATAGAATATTACACAGGATATCGATCAATTTTAAAATACTAACAAAAGTACCTGTCATGCAAGCATTTTTATTAAAAAACCAGCAGTATAGCCCGGCGTTGCTCGGGTGTAATGAAAGCTTTAAAACTAATCCATGGTCCTGGAGCTCAGACTCGTTGGACGTTGGCACGAATGACTAAAAAGCAATAGTTGTTTCCAGTTAAAGCGAAACCGTAGACTGAAAGAAAAATGAATGGATGTAAGTCAAATTTTGATTTCCTTGTATCGATATAAAATTTTCTGCCCTGTTGTAAGAACTGCAACCTTGAAACTTCTGAATAGCGTTATGTCTTTGTCTATGAGTGTATCAAATTTGATTAAAATCGGACCACTCCTTCTATAACCCGATTTTTTCGATTATCGATTTTCGATATTTATCGGGGGTACCTTGACACAAAATGTAGCTAAGAACACTCGCAAACGCTTATGGTACAACTGTGTAAATTTTCAAGAAAATCGGTTCAGCCATTTCGGAGTCGATAGGTAACGGACACACACACACACACACAGACACACACACACAGACAAAGTTCCATTTATAAATAAGTTTAGATTTATTTATGAGCAAGGGGGTGCAGATTAAAATATTTAAAATTGACAATTTTTATTATTTCGTGGAAACTGGCGTTAAACACATCTATCTTCTCTTTTTGTCTTCGTTTCTTCATTTCTTTCTTTCATTTTCTCACTGAAACCAAGTAGCGTCTTTGATATATAAGTCAGTGTTTTCAGGCAGTCAAAACAGAATAGCCCCTTATTTATGATATAGTGGAAAGACGTAAGGAACGTGCAAACTAAGAAACTAAAGATAAAGAGAATAACAAGCAGAATTATAACAGAGTTTGGTTTGGTTTGCGAACAAAGAATTTAAGATCAAAAGTGATGGCTCATTTTCTTATCTCATTTTATTTTTAACAGTCATATTTTACAAGTAAGAGTTATTTTTAGATCCCCACCGAAAGACTTATATTATTATTTTTAGAGCGTCACAGATTCCGTTCTATAATTTTTAAAAAATAAATTTAGATATAAAACTCTACTGTTTGATAACACTGCTTTAAAAAAAAGTCAATTTTTATTATAAGGCAATCAAGGTATTATTTTGTAATTTTAGTGATGTATTCAATTTTCCAAAAAGTGTTGTCTTATCAGTCATTTTCTTTTAATCATATCACCCCAAGCAAGGCAGTCAACTGCCACTATAGCGCAGGGGGTTACATAGAGCGATTGGGTATAGGAAATGTCAGAGGGAGGGTGATAGACGAGTTAGGAGGTACGTAGGGAGAGTATTGGAGGAAATGGGTGCGAGTTAGTAGGTTATGAGGTGTCTATTGACCTTACATTTAAACTCCTGGAGGTTGTAGCCGTCGGGGAAGCAATCATGCGGAAGGGAATTCCACAGGCGGGAAGTGCGAGAAAAGAAGCTATTGGAGTAGAAATTGCGGTTACATTTCATCGGTTTGACTGTAAAAGGGTGGGACCTAGTTGCCAATCAAGTATCTCGTGCAAATTCACACCTAGGAGGTACCAGTGATTTAAGTTCATCCGAGCAGAAGCCGTGAAAGTACTTATAGAAGAGGCACAGGGAAGCCACGTCACGACGGTGAGAGAGTGACTGCAGGCGGTCAGCTACGTCGGTATCGCTCACATTACAGATTTTCCGCTGTATTTTGTCAAGAAGCCCGAGGAGAATAGCAGGGGCACCCGACCAGTTGTGGCAGCAGTATTCAATACACGGGCGGATGGTAGATTTATATATGTGCAGGATAGATTCAGGCGAAAAGAATTTCCGGGCCTTGCACAGAGAGCCGACTTTCATAGCAGCAGATTTAGCAATGGATTCGACGTAGTCATTCAACTTTAGGTCCGCTGAGAGTGTCAGGCCAAGCAGGCGTAGTGTTTTACTCTCTGGGAGGTAAGCCTGTTCCATGCTAATGGGGTGGTGCGGTTGTCTGTGGTGGTTAATTGACAGCAGCTTCGTTTTGGAAGAATTGAATTTTACGAGCCATTTCTAACCCCAATCTACCACGGATTGGAGGTCCTTTTCAAGCTCGGCAGCGAGGTTCGCTTTGTCACCATCACCAGATTTTTGATCGAGGCGCGAGTAAACTGTGGTGTCATCGGCGTACATACCTACTTGGGATGTTATGGCATCGGGGAGATCATTGATGTAGATTAGAAAGAGCGCAGGATCTAGGATAGAGCCTTGGGGGACACCCGCGTTTGTAGGATAGTTCTGAGAGGCATGTCCGTTTAATACCACCTTCAGAGTGCGGTTAGAGAGGAATGACTGGATTAGGTCCAATAAAAGTTCAGTTATGCCGTAGCTTCGCAGTTTCCGTAGAAGGCCGGCATGATATACTCTGGCGAACGCTTTAGAGATGTCCAAGGCGACGGTTCGTGCTTCACCATTCTTGTCGAGAGCCTGGCATATATACTCGGTGATGGTCGTTAGTATATTAGCAGTGGACCTTGTGAAGCGGAAGCCATATTGCTTGTCCGAGAGTAGCCTGTGGGTTGTGAGATGTTGAACGACCCCGGCGTTGATAATGGCTTCGAACACTTTGCCAAAGTTCGGAAGAAGGCTGATAGGGCGTAATTTGCGGGGTCCGAGGATTCACCAGTGTTCTTAAATATTGGAACCACAGTAGAAAACTTCCAACAGGCAAGAAAGCAGGAGGAGGTTAGGCAGAGGTTGTAGAGCTTAGAAAGGACAGAGGAGAGTTCAGGGGCACAATTCTTCAAGACTATGATTGGGATTCCGTCCCCACCACTCGGTTTGTGACGGTCAAGTTTTGGGATTATGTTAGAAATCAGCGAGGGCGTGATGTGGACGTCGTTCAATTGGGCCTCTCTTCTAGGTGGGACGTCGGGTGTATAGACTCCAGACGAATCCAGACACGAGTTCGTCGAGAATCTACTGGCAAAGCATTCAGCCTTGTCCGCTGAGGAGGTGAGGACATCAAACTCGTTGGGGGTATTGAGGACTTACTCATGTTAAGCACGCTTTTACAGAGGCGCCAGTAATCTTTGCTGCCGAACTTAGAGGATGCTATGCGTTGCTTCATTCTGGCAGCAAACAGCATCTTAGCTTCGTTTAGTACCTTTATCCACTTATTACGAGCTGAGGCGAAAAGGCGCTCGTTTTGGTCCGACACGTGCCTACGGTAAAGCCGGAAGAAGTGATTCCGGTGGGCAATGGCGGCCGAGCAAGCGGACGAGAACCAGGGAGACGAATGGGATTTAAGCTGACATTTCCTGGCAGGGATGAAAGCATCGATACCAGCCTTAACCCAGGAGGAGACCTCTGATGCAGTCTTCGGCGGGAAGACTGAAAACATTGTTTCAAGGGACGTCGCAGAGGAAGTCACGGAACGAATCCCAGTCTGCTCTTTGATAGCAGTAGGATATTCTGCTGGTCTGGGTTTGGGTTTCTTGTGTAGGAGTGGAGTGGAACGAGATATTGACAGAAACTACGGCGTGGTCAGAATTTCCGAGAGGGCAGAGCTGTCTGGTGGTGCAAGAGTTTGGGATGGAAGTGAAGCAGAGGTCTAGAAGCGAGTCCCTTCATTTAGGGCTATTGGAGAAACGCGTGGGGAAGTTCACCACTTGCGTAAGGGATTGGGAGATTGAAAAATTAATGGTGTGGGCACCAGCAGGTTCGGTGACAGAGTCTTCCAGCCACTTAGTGTGATGGGCGTTAAAGTCACCAAACACGACGATATGGGCAGATGGGTGAGAAGAGATGGCCTTGTCGATATTGTCAGAGATGCTGGAATTCGAACTCAGCTCCCCGATTTCTCTTTCCGAGCCGATATCCAATGCACCACAATGCACATCCTCTATCACATCAAGGTTTTTTCGTTATTTTAGTTTTCGTTTTCACATATACAGTTTCTACTATAATGTATATATTCATGGAAAATGTTCATTTTGTACAATATTAAAAGAGCATATTACAGAAAAAAACATAACGTAGAGGTACAGTGCACTCGCCGAATATGTACATAATACAATTCTGAGTGTTTTTGTAAGGATTTGCCTTGGATTAATTTCAGACTGTGAATTTCTTGCTTTTGAGCTATTCTGAAAATGAGATAAGGATTTACGTTTAATTTGATACAAAAATTCCAGGAAAATATATTAACAACTTTCGATATGACCGAAGAATTATAAAGAAAAGCTACACAATATATATTAATGGCTCTTTTTGAAATTACTCATTTTCTTTCTTAGTTAATTAAGAGAAACGCCAGCTTAGGTAAAAAGTATAATTCATTATCTAAGCAAACACATAAACGCAGATACATACATTTCTTTTTTGGGAGGGGGATTTTTATCTGATGAAAAGTTGAATGGCGAATCAAATCTCTTTTCAATGACACGTTTTCCATTTGTTAAATATTCTTAAAAGCTTTATCATGATTCTATATTCTTTTTAAAACATATATTATAAACACATCATTATACACATTTACATTATTTTGTTTGTTTCTTTTTTGGGGGTGTCGTTTTTTGTAATTTCCCTCCGATATATCAGGCAGAAGCATCTGGCAGATGTCCCCTATCATGCTGGGTTCCCACATGCCTTAACAGATGTTCTCCATCTTCATAAAATAACAGATTACAGGAAACGTATTCTGTTAAAAATGTGTAAGTTCTTCAGCTACCCATTATCAGTACCTCATATCCACGACTTCGCGTCGGGACTATAGGGTAGCGGCATATTCTCTAAGAATTACCTGAGGCATGTCACCAAACCCCCATGGCTACTGACGACATTTCGAAAACAGCAGTTACAACGCCATTTGGCCTATACAAATTCGTAAAAAAGCCATTCGGCCCGAGAAACTTCGTTCAGACATTCCGACGCCTAATTGATGTAGTTTTTATGTGATTTGCTTTTTGCACATGCGTACATTGACGATATCCTGATAGCTAGCTATTACACCAATGCACATAAACATATCTATGAAGTGTTTCAAAGATTCTCTCATTTATTTCTTCCGATCAATTTAAATAAACGTATTTGTATTTTTGGCTCGCCAAACATCAACTTTCTTGAAGTATAGATAGTGAATCTTGAGTGATATTCGGCATAAGCCTGTAACAACTTCTCGACAAACTCTTGTTAATCTTGTGTCCATATGTTACCAATGAAATTATGACCTACTGACTTAAATGTTTTCAATGCTCTCAGTTCTTTCAAGCTAAGATACTTTTCAAATTCTTTATCCTTTAGCCATTATCGGTTCCGAGATTCGACGAAGATGACCTTCTTGAATATCGCAGAACTGAGAGCTGAAAAGAGAGTGAACAGATGTTCGTGAACTATGCCGTTCTTATTCATGGCCTTCACTAAATACTTTATGTGACTAAACTTGATATGAAGAAGTACCTTGCCCATGTCCACTAAAGGATTTTCTTGGAGACTGTTTCCCCAAAAATACAAAAGTACTCCTAGACCCCCAAGTTTATCTGCTTTTAGGGCTTAAACAACTCAACTGTCTAAGAAAGAGAAAGCAACAGTGCTTCGTGAAGACTACCAGCATATCCATAAGAAACCCAATAATCTTGAGGTCCTCTCCAAGACTCTACTGTTACTGTTTGGACTTGCCAGCTTCAAAAAGAAGCTCCATATTTTTATACGACTCCTTCAGATGAACAGAGGTGGTAAACGAAACGCTAGTGAATCTATTTACATTGTGCAGAGTACGGCCTTTGAGACTCTAGTTAGAAGTCAACATTCTGAAGAGTTGTGTAGAAAGCCAAAGAGACGGACATTTTGGCAATGTTACAACCACTTTCCATGTTAAGAAAATGAGGGGAAATCATTGTTCCACGTGCTGAAACTGCTAGGACCAAGTCCTTACATCTCAGGTGGGATGTCAGGTGCTCTGATTTCTGGTTAGATAGGTTCAAATCACGGTAATAGTCATTCATGTTTTTTGTTTGTGATCTGTTTAGACTCAATAGTACTTGTAACTAAATTAACGGAGGCATTGTCACCAGAAGAGATTGACTTGGTAAGGTTATCCACTGAGGGCATTTCCTCATCTGATGAAGGGATATCTTTATTTTCTGGTGTGCAAGGGTGTTGTGGGGTAGTTTTCGCACTGAAGGTTAGAATCGTGCTATGTCGGTTGCTAATCGACTTAACGTACCCAAAATGTTAGGAACTTGGTAATCTTCAACTGAAAGTTGACTCCTTAGTATTTGGCTAACTACTGACTAATATCAACTGCCTTAATCCAATTATGTCCAAAGTGGAACTAACTAGTATTTCTACTAAACTATAATAGAACTTTAAAAAACTCTCTAGAACTTCTAAGAACTTCGCTGTTAACTCTTGTTAATATAGGAGGGAGAGCCCATTGTCTGAGTAATAGGGGTGTTTCCCCAATAACATAGGGACAGAGGAAAAGCGTCCGAGTTAGGAACAGATTTCATAGATATGGAAAGCTGGAGATTTTATATTTTTGTTTCCTCCAAATCTTTTTGGTTCCTTCCAAATCTTTGTAGTTCCTTCCAAAACTTTCTGATTCCCTCCAGATCTTTGTGGTTCCCTCCAAATCTTTGTAGTCCCTTCCAAAACTTCGCGATTCCCTCCAAATCTTTTGCTTCCCTCAAAACATTTTTGGTTCCTCCAAATATTTTTGGTTCCTCTAAATCATTTTGGTTGCTCCAAATCTTTTTTAGTTCCTCCAGATCTTTGTGATTCCCTCTAAATCTGTGTGGTTCCCACCAAATCTTTGTGATTCCCTCTAAATCTTTTTGTTTTCCCCCAAATTCTTTGGTTTCTCCAAATCTTTGTGATTCCCTCTAAATATTTTTGGTCCCTCTAAATCTTTGTGATTCTTTCCAAAATTTTGTAGTTCCCTCCAAATCGTTTTGGTTCCTCCAAATCTTTGTGATTCCCTCCAAATATTTTTGGTTACCTCCAAATCTTTGAACTAGTAAAATTGAAGGTCTTTTCTTATCATCAAACCAGTTATTTAGTAACCGGGTTTACAATAGATATGAGGGTCGTAGGTTTTGTCATGATCTCCAGTTTTATATTCAAAATATTGATAGTAAGCAGTTCTAAAAAGCTGTCATGAACTGTTATAAAATCCTCACATATGTAACAGAATGAATCAGCTTTACTGCCGCCATTGTAGAGATATTTATCAGCCTACAAAAAGTTTTCAAATAAAATAAACATTCATTATATCTATAGTTTCATAAAATACCACAAATCATGATATAACCATTTATGCAACATATAAAAAGATTGTATATATTTATAGGATATTATACGCTGACGACACTACGATTTACTCTCGTCTTGAAAAAATTTGTCGAAGCTGACAAAACAAACCTCACTGCCGAGCTTGAAAAGGACCTCCAATCTGTGATGGACTGGGGTAAAAAGTGGCTCGTAAATTTTAATGCTTCCAAAACAAAGCTGCTATCCATTAACCATCACAGACAATCGTTCCTCCTGCCCATTAACATAGATCAGGCTTCTCTCCCTGAAAGTAAAACACTGCGCCTCCTCGGTTTAACTCTCACAATAGACCACAAGTGGAATGACTATATAGAATCCATAACTCAACCCGCTGCTAAGAAAGTGTAGGGCCAGGAATTTTTTCCCATCCGAAACAATCCTGCACATATACAAATCTACCATCCGCCTGTGCATTGAATATTGCTGCTTATATCTGGTCAGTTGCTCCTGATATCTACCTAGTTGTCCTTGACCAAATCCAGCGGAGAATCTGTAATGTGATCGATCCCGACTTGGCAGCTAGGATACAGTTGCTTTCTCACCGACGCAATATGGCTTCCCTGTGTCTCTTCTACAAATACTTTCACGGTTTCTGCTCCGATGAACTTAGCTCACTGGTACCCCCTATACACTAATTTCCTCGAGCCACAAGATTAGCAACTGGGTCCCACGCTTTTACTGTGAAACCGATAAATTGTAAATGCAAATTCTACTCCATCAGTTTCTTTTCTCTCACTTCCTGCCTGTGGAATTCCCTTCCGCATATTTGCTTTATCGACTGCTACAATCTTTAAGAATTCAAATGTAAAGTCAATAGCCACCTCCTGTCTCACTAAATTACATCCTCTTTCTCATGCTTTTTTCTCCGTCTACCCCACTCTTCAGTGTTCTCTTCCTTCTTATACTCTCTTCCTGATATCCTCTGTAACCTGTCACTCTTTCTCATAACATTCCTTCTAAGAAACCCCCTGCACAATAGTGGCAGTAAAATGCTTTGCTTGGGGCCACACGATTACAAAAAAAAAATTATAGGAATGATAAAAGTAGGGCATTCTAATTGATAAAACAAAGAACGTTTTTGCTTTCATCAGCAAGTCAAAGAATCCATTTGCATTTAACATCCATAGAGTGGTTTTAAACATCTATTTATATTTCTGAAATATTAAATTTTTAGATATTTAGGCATATATTTATAGGTTTATTAGTAGAGAAAATGATTAAAGAGAAATTGCTAAGAGATAGACTAGTGGTAAAATTGGTGAGTAGCAGCAGTAGCAAAAACAGTAGAATCTTTTTCTATGGATAACGGGTTCAAATGCAATCGCGTTTTTGTTCGACTGAGCCTTTATCTGTATCACTGTATATGTAATAGAAAGAATGAATGACAAAACACGTGTACATATGTTCATTAGTATAGGTTGCATCTGTATGCATTTATCTCATCTAAATCTAAATCTATCTAAACTTATTTATAAATGGAACTTTGTCTGTGTATGTGTGTCTGTGTGTCTGTGTATCCGTTACCTATAGACTCCGAAACGGCTGAACCGATTTTCTTGAAAATTTACACAGTTGTACTATAAGCGTCTGCGAGTGTTCTTAGCTAGGTTTTGTGTCGATGTACCCCTGATAATTATCGAATATCGAAAACCGAAAAAAATCGGGTTATAGAATGAGTGGTCTGATTTTAATCAAATTTGATACACTCATAGACAAATATAGAAGAAACGATATTCAGAAGTTTCAAGGTTGCAGTTCTTACAATAGTGCGGAAAATCGATAATATATATATAAAGCAAGATGTTGGTGTGTGTCTGTTTATCTACCTGTATTTCTGTATTTTTTCAGCCCTTTTAGTTTTTGCTTTGGGTTTGGCTCTAAGTAGGTATAATTGTAGTTCTTAGTCTCGGCCATGATACCATGTACTCAGAGGAATTAATTAGCCCTCAAAATTCAGTTTACGACGAAAAGACCTATTTGATATCGATACCAGGTAATCAAAATTTGACTTACATCCATTCATTTTTCTTTCAGTCTACGGTTTCGCTTTAACTGGAAACTTTTTAGTCTTTCGTGCCAACGTCCAAAGAGTCTGAGCTCCAGAACCATGGATTAGTTTTAAAGCTTTCATTACAACCGGGCAACGCCGGGCTATACTGCTAGTATATTCTATTTATATATTCTCGCACTTCCGTGCGTAGATGATTTTTGTATAAGTATTTCACTATCGAAAAGACTGCTTCATAAATTTTCTAAAATACAAAAAGTTTATTTAAACAAAAAGATCTTTTGATCTTTCATATGAATAAGTTAAAAATAAATCTACATTTAATTACTATTATAGTTCTAATATTTGAATAATATAGATACACGCTTAAAATATAGGCAATTTTATTTTTTAAACAAATGAAATTAGATAAAAATGGGTAGACTAAATTTTCATTATGGATGACGAAGGAGAAAGATTCTTCTGTTTAAAAAAATAACAACGAAACAGGAACAACTGCAAGTAATCACAGACCGATAACATGCCTGCCGATGATGTGGTAATTTTTCCCTAGACAAGCTACCGAACAGTTATGATACTAGTTAGAAGTTCGAGAATTTCTATTCGAAAAAGAAGCAGTATGTTCAAAAAATATAGATAGCGTTAAACGTCTAAACCAGTATTCATAGATAAAAATATTCTAAAAGCAATTAAAATAAGAAACAATATAAACTTTATATGAACTTTTATTGATTTATTTGTTACGGCTTATCAAACCATGGTGGCGTATTTTAAAGCCGGAACATATTTTGGAATTGTAAAAATAATTATTTTTGCATGTGAATATTGAAATAATAATTTTGGGAAACAATTTTTCCTAGTAAAAGTCCTCCTATTTAACCCATAGGAGGAAGAGAGATTATTTCATCCCTTTTCCAAGAGTATTTTCACGCAATTGAATGCAACAAACTCAAATGGATTTCGAAACCGGCTCTTTAATTTCTTCTTTCGAGCCGCTATTCCATCACACCAGCTACACATCCAATTTGACATGGTTAAACTACAAAACGGCTAACAACCTTATCCTGCTTACGATCACGTTAAGTTGAAACACAATTACCGAAATTAATCAACGTCGAGCCTGATCAGTACCTAGATGGGTGGCGGCTTGGGAATACCAGGTGCTGTGCTGGTGGTGTAAAGGATAATGACTAGGAATTGTTAATCGAAGAACAGAGTTCGAATTCCCATCATGTTCGTTATAGTCACTTACAAGCAAATGACCTTGGGTAAGGTATGAATCTACCTCTTCTCCTACTAGCCATGCTTTAAATAGTAAGTGTTGGGGATGAACTCTGTTATCAAAAATAAAACTGCAAATAAGAGAATCATGGCGTTATTAAATAAGTATACTCCTGTAAAAAGATAATTTTTTTTACTGTACATCAAAGCAATGAAAAACGATTAATTATATCATACAAAAATGTAAAATCACAAAATAATGATAAAAAACAACAAACTTTATACCAATGTGTCATGGTGGCATCACCTCATTTTGTATATAATAATGATTTAATTATAAAAATCTTACTGTTGTGGATTCTGGTTGAGAAACCACACAAAATAATAAATAACAAAAGCAGAGATGGAGATGGAAAATGTTATATTGGACAAAAATATACAAACTGGAACACGGGTTAGTCAATTCAGGAATACTAGGAATACTGTTAGTAGGAATCAATATATACAGTCTTGTAGTGAAGAAGTATCCCCGGGTAATGAGTCTATATCCAAAACAACTCCAACTTAATATGCATAAACTTACTGACCAACTAAGCGGCTGTACAACTACTCAACTACCCTTTACAACCACTCCGTTCTCTGTATAGGCAGGATTATATGTAGACATCGGCGAGTCCATTCTTGTATCCAAAAAGTAACGGATTGAACTCTTTCTACAACTACGTATACTTCCCCTCACAAGAGGTGGCAGATCAAGAACTCACAGATCAGAGTAAGAGCTCAGGGCGTGAGAGATCCGCAGGAGATCAGCATAACGCAGAGCGATAGGCAGAGATAACCAAGACTGCTACCGTACGACTAACGACTATTGCGAGTCCCAATTATAGCATTACTTACTAACCCGTATCTATACGTTCTACTAACAGAGTTCCACGTATTGTACGTATCATAGAAATATTTATATATCTTGAATATACAACTTTTATTGTAAAAATATTGATTCACATATAATCTGGCATAGTTTAGTGCGTACTCTCGAAGATAATATCTTAAAAGACCGAGTATATTTCTGGGATTTCAAGAGTAATAAATTACTCAATTATTTGGTCTTTACGTTTTGGTGATAATTTCGATGCCGAAAGGGGATTGACTGGGGAAATATTTCCTCTTCCAGGCTTGAAATCATTAATTCTTTTTCTCATCATGGCATCACCCATTACAACGGATTGAACTCTTCTTACAACTACATATACTTCCCCTCACAAGTGGTGGAGGCAGAGAGCTCAGAGAAATTTTTATACTCTTTTAGGTTTTTTTTTAAGTCTTTGTTTGAGGTATTTTGGTGTATGAATGATTGAATGATGATGGACATGTTCTTGGGGTGGATGAGAAAATTTTAAAGTATATTTGGGTCGTGAGTCGGATTAGCTAGGTATAGGATAGGTACTGAAGACCAACCTGAGTTTTCCCCACCCCCACCCCCACCCCCAAATCGGCCTTGTGACACAATTGTGTTTTTCATACAATAAATATTGAGAGCTCAGAGAAAGAGTAGATTAGCAGATCAGCAGAGATCGATAGGCAGAGACAGCCAAGCGTATTTATCGTTCTACTAACAGAGTTCCAAGTATTTGTATTTTGCTGTGTTTGATATTTATTCTTATTTCCTATTTTGGTTGTTGTTGTATTATTTCTTGCTGGACTTCTTAACCGGGTCCACGACACAATGGATGACTAAAGATGCTTGCATAGAATAAGAATAGCATTGGAGAACTTAATATTAAAAGTCAGATCTTTAATAGACTTTGGAACATTCGTGACAAAAGAAAAATAATGAGTGACCTAACCAAACCGTTGTCAGCCCTTTCATCGGTAAATGGGCTTTTTGATAGTGGAAGTGGATTCAAATTAGAAGATAAATAAAAGTCGTCAAAAATAATTGAGAAGAAAGTTTCTTCAGAAAAAATAAATATTCAAAACCGAAAAATTCATACTCAAAGAGATTCTGGTATGAGATTTACGAGGTTCTCCTTACAGTGAGCGAAGCCTCAAGAGACATCGCGACTTCAGTCAATTTCTCATTGGTATGACGTGGCTTACCTCTGTCTTTTCTACAAATATTTTTCTCCCAAATGTTTTGATGAGTTTTCTCCCTGAAGCCTCAAGTAAATGAATTTGAGCGTGCTACGAGATTTTCCTTTTGAATTAGCAAGATTCAGCCGTCACTTCTACTCTAACAGTTTCTTTTCCCGCCTGAGGAACTACCTTCTGATTTCTGGCTTAACTGATAAATACATCCTTCAATAATTTAAGTGCAACATTAATCAATATCTTTCGTCATCTTAAAACCTTTCCTTTATTGCCCTTTTCTTTAACCATTACTCTTCTCAGTTTTCTCATATCTTTCATTCCCAGTAATTCTCTGCGTTCTAGTGAGATTATCACCATCCTTGAAGTGAAATGATTAAACAATGAACAAATTAGAAAGCCGAACCACATAAGAACCTAAAAATACATAAAGGTTTTTATTCTATACTAGCAATATAGCCCGGCGTTGCTCGGGTGTAATGAAAGCGTTAAAACTAATCCATGGTCCTGGAGCTCAGAATCTTTGGACGTTGGCAGGAAAGACTAAAAAGCAATAGTTGTTTGCAGTTAAAGCAAAACCGTAGACTGAAAAAAAATTAATGGATGTAAGTCAAATTTTGATTTCCTGGTATCGATATCAAATTTCTGGAATATTTAATGTTGAAAATCTGATGCTTTGATTAAGAGAAAGAAAGACAAAGGAAAGCTGTAGGTAACATACTTGTTTATATGGATTATATATACGAGTTCAAAAGATTTAGTGCTAGTTTATGTCTCAATAGACCTTCTAAGCAAGGAGTTTCATTTGTGAACGGGCAGTTGCATACCAGAAATTTGCGTCCCTTACTATTGTGTACCAGGACATTTGCGCCCTTAAACTAACTCGTTCCTGGATAATTGCGTACCTCTGATAATTTTTTGAAGTTACCATATTTTCTTAAGAGTTGTTAATTGCAAACCAACCTTTAATTATTCTAAAAAAGCAAAAAGATATTGAACTCTGTTATCAAAAATAAAACTGCAAATAAGAGAATCATGGCGTTATTAAATAAGTATACTCCTGTAAAAAGATAATTTTTTAAAGAAGATAACCCACAACATCCATAACTTTTGATTAATTTGTAAAACTAAATTAATTTTCAAATTTTAAATATTTTTATAGCCAGTTAATCTGTAAATTTATAACAAATATAAACTTGTAACTTTTTATTATTACTTTTAATACATTTTTTTAAAAAATGAGATTACTATCTATGCTTTTTTCGAAATTTATGGTAATTGCATTTTAAGGATTCAAAAATTATCTAAGGTAGGCAATTACCTACATACCCATATGTCTACAGTTGCAATTGTCCTGGGACGTAATAGTCTGGTATTCAACTGCCCGCGATGGAACTGTCCTAGTACTTAGCCTCATTGATAGTACATCAATTACTCATGATTGAAGAAAACTCAGGCTTTGCTCTGTGATAAAAAATATGTTACAAGCTTGTTTTATGAGGTACTGAATGTTACAGGTGTAGCGATATCAGCTGCCCAGCTGGTATCTTTTGTAAGGAGAAAACTAGAGGATGTTACAGAAATCGTTTTGATGATTCTCAGTTGACTGAAGCAGACCTAACAAGAGCCATATCAAACGAACCTGACAAACTAGATTAGCTAAGTGGGTCGGATATTTTGCACGAAAGCTGACAGGAAAAAAAAACAGTGGTCTCTATAAGACAGTGGCCCCTAGCCGCCTAACCGGTAGATTATCTCTCAACCGCGTTGCGAAAAAGAAAACACATAATCATTAATACTGTTCGTCTCCTCATCTCGCCTCACTCTGCTTCGCTTGTCTACAACACAAGGTTACAACAGAATGAAATTTGCCGCCGTTTACCATTTTCTTTTTCTTGTTTTATTTTGTGGGTAACGATCTGAACAACATTTATTTTCTATGTATTCAGCCACAAGCTTTCGACTGAAATAAACTGCATCTTGAGAAGGAACCTGGTGTCTCACCTGAGCTGCAACACTACATAAATCAGTCCCTCCTCATTTGAGCTTGCGCACAAGGTCAGAGAAGATATAAGCTAGCAGGTTTTGATCATCTATACATTGGTGCTCTTATAAACCGTGCTATTTACTAAACCACAACTAAATGACGTTGTAGGTTGGTTGATTCTTTTTTTTCTTTGATAAAAAAAAAATTACTAATATTTTGCAAGTGGAAATTTCATTAGCCCATTATGGGGAATAGAAATGAGTTTTCTAGATACAAGTTCTACTATTTAGCCCATCGTTGATATGATATTAGCTCTTAAGTGAATGTAACGAATCCTGCTGGAATTTGAATTTAGCTCTCCGATTTCTTATTGCTGGGCGCTATCTAATCCTCCATACGCAAGATGGCAAGAAGAACAAGAAATTCTATAGACTGAATATCAGATTGTTTTCACGTTCTTTGGTCAGATTTCTTCAATTACATTGTTATTAAACCTCAAAAAATAAACCAGTTCATAAACTTAGAAAAAAATAAAAATAAAAAATAAACCAGTTCATAAACTTAGAAAAACAAAATAAATAAATAAATAAACCAGTTCATAAACTTAGAAAAAAAATAAAATAAAAAATAAACCAGTTCATAAACTTAGAACTTTTTATGGATGTATTTTATTTTACTCTAATCTTGTTAGTGACTCAACTGCAACCATGACAGATGAAATGATATCTCGTTGAGCAAACATGCGATAATAAAATAAATTATCAAAATTGCGGTTTTTCAATGATACAGCTTTTTTTTAAGTACCTTCATACTTCGAAGCTATAATTCGAATAAAACCGAAACATATGATGAACGTGAATTTATATATTTGTTCTTGTTTGCTGGTTGTTGAATTAATTGCTATTATTATTATTAGGTTGTCCCAAAAGTTCGTAAACACTTGCGAAATGCGTCTATCTGGTCCACAATCGATGGGTTCAGAAAGGGCAAGAGACACCGTCGGTTCCAAAACAAGATCGATTCGGCAAGAAAGTCATGTTGTGCGTTTGGTGGAACTTTGAAGGAATCGTGCATTTTGAGTTGGTTCTGAATGGTTGTGCCATCAGTGCCGAACTTTACTGTCAGCAACTTGAGCGGGTCTACGAAAAGTTGAAGCAAAAGTACCCGGCTCTGATCAACCGAAAGCGCACTTGGATGCAGCAGGACAATGCCAAGCCACACACCGCCAGGAAAACCAAAGACAAGTTTGAAGAACTGGACGGCGTTGAGGTTCTGCCACATCCAGCCTACAGTCCTTACCTGGCCTCCATCAGATTTCGGCCTTTTCCATTCAAGGCAACACTTTCTGAAAGGAAGCCGATTCGACTCGTTTGAAGAAGTCGAGTAGGCGCGTCAAGAATACTTTGATTCAAAGCCGGCTGAATGGTACTTTGACCAGATCCGAAAGCTTGCAGACCGATGGCAGAAAGTCTTGGAAAATGATGGTCTTTATTTTGAGCAATAATTTTTGTTGTTTTTGCGAGTAAGATTTCAATTTTTTGCAAGTGTTTTCTGGTAACCTTGGATTACTTGGCGAGTAAAATTTCAATTTTTTGCAAGTGTTTACGAACTTTTGGGACAACCTAATATTATGAGTTTCCACTGATTATTTAAAATATGACAAAACGCTTTTTCACTATATTAATACGCTAAGATCCACAGCGGATGTTTGGTTAGCAAATGATGCGATCAGGGATCTGATCTATGTCTACTAACCTGTTTATATATGACTGTCACCACTCTTCCGTGGATCATGGGGATATTCAAGAAAAATAATATAATGTCTAGACGGTTCCTTTTACATCGGGGTGTAGTTCCTTTTACATCGGAGTGTAGTTCCTTTTACATCGGGGTGTAGTTCCTTTTACATCGGAGTGTAGTTCCTTTTACATCGGGGTGTAGTTCCTTTTACATCGGGGTGTAAAGGTTACCCCATTCTTCTTCTCTGTGAGAGAGATTTATTTTGCACGTTTCCTTCTTCTAGCCTTTACCTACAATGCTATAGTACCCAGTATATCCTGTTATTTTATCCATAACTTGCGGATAGATTGTTGGATTCCTACCTTAACCAAGAATGTCCGATTTCTCAATCCGAGCCGATCTCAGTAATACACTCTGCCTCCACTTTTAAGACTTATAAAAAAAATTATAGCATTATAGACTAGCATAATTTGTACTTAGGATAATTATTCAGTGACTAATTGATATCCTCTTTCTAGGAAAAATAAAATCTGTACGCGTAAAAGTCACCTTGAGTTGGTAGATTAGAAAGTTTCTAAATATCGAGAACAAACTATAAATATGTCAACTGCTGATTATTTTACGCAAGAATAATTCTTTAAAAGTGGTTTTAAAATAATTTTTTCTAACGTTTGTAACTATGACGATTTCATATGTACCTATAGTGAACGCGTACACAAATATTTCTTAAAGTTAAACTGAATCTCTAGATTTTAATACTATTTATTAACAGTAACGTTACTGGTTTCACAGTTGTATGATTTTTTAGAAGTTATCCCATCATAACCACACATCTTTCCATCTAAATTTAACTTTCGAAAATCACAGAACTGTGATATATATGTAATACTAGCATCATCGCCCGGCGTTGCCCGTGCAACTCAGAACATTTTAGTAGTAGGAGAAGATGCCACGTTTTATTTTATATATATTTTGAAAAACATTTCTTTTGTTTCAAAATTGCGGGGAAAAATATTCACATTTTTTGTTGACCAAATGAATTTTTAAAACGTCGGAATAAAAATTAAATATAAAGGCTTCTTTTTCCTTTTTTAAATAAAAAATATTTTAGTCGCGTTTGACACGTATGATTTGATTTCTGTGACGTAAAACGTCGGAATAAAAAATAAGGAGACGTGGAAAGCTATGATCGCCTACGACCTGAAAGGAAAAGTCACATAGAAGAATAAGAATATTCTTCTTTATTAAATATTATTGGTGTTAACAATCTTGACAATATAAAGTATACAAATGGCATAGTTTTGATAGCAGACATAAAAAAAAGGCAGAAAAACTCCTACAGAAGGTGGTGAAGGAAAAGCTTTAAGAAAGAATTAAACATCAACTTCGAGAAGACAGAATGCATGGTTGTTAGCAAAACGATGACCCCAAAGTTGAAGTTTATATATCTGGGAAATGTTTTAACAGAGGTTAAAAAGTATGACACTGAAATAAGAAGACTCATTAGGATATCTAAGAAAACATTCCATCAAGAAAAGTATTAAGACATGGATATGCGTTGTGGTGCAGTGGATATCGGCTCAGAACGAGAAAACAGGGAGCCGAGTTCGAATTTCAGATGAATTCCTTGCATTCACTTACGCGCAAATACCCTTGGGAAAGGTATTAATCCGTTTCTTCCCTCCGATTATGGGTTAAATAACAGGACAGATTTGGTTCTATAGCCTTGGCTGGCAACCAGTCTACCGTAAAAATTAATGGCAACCTACTGGGGCATAATCTTCTAACCATTCAGTCATGTCTCTTTGCAGACATGATCGCCCAATCGTGTATCATGTATGGCACTTAACTGATTAAGAATTAGAAAACATTGCTGGAAAGAAGGAAATTTGTTGTGCGATATTTGTCCTGGAGAATTTCGGGAGAGTCTCTTCATGAATGAAGACGAGAGTTGAATCAACAGAAACGTGGTTCTACAGAAAGATACTGAGAATACATGGCCGAAACATGTGAGCACCAGTAGAGATGATAGTAAGTTTTGTGGTAACAGTTTCTTCTATCGCATTTCTCGCGCGTAAAAATCTTTTCAGTCTTCTTGCTTTCCCGCCAAATTTGATCTTTAAAAATTGAAATACAATGTCAATCATTATCTGCTGTCTTCTAGATTACTATTTTATTGTTCTCGCTCCTTATTAATGGTTCTCTTTTCTTATTCTTACACGCACAGTGAACCCTAATCTGAGTGGCTTTACTCTCTTGCTTGGTTGGGGGAATGGTTACAAAAATAACAAACTCTACTTTATCGCATTTCAATGTCACATAAATTAAATGCGAAATACGTAGTGACCATATGTCATAAATATGTTTAAGTGTTTCTGTATGTGTGTGTATCTTTTTACGTTTGGATAAGTGAGCGTGTACAAAAATAAATATTTCATTTCGTCGATCATGTCAAATGTAATAAACACCTGGCTACGAGCAAGTCAAGGTAATAAGTTAATCCTGGGTATAGGATCTATGGGTAAATCTCCTCCGCTTTTTGTTTCTTACTAATTCAATAAAATTAAATGAAAAAAAGAAAATCAAAATGGTCGCAAGAAAGCACTTAACGGCATAAGAAGTCAAATAACTATATGATCTTAATAGAATATTCTAATGACCTTGAAAAAATGTTTTAATGTATGAAACCTGTAAAAATATAAATCGTGCAACAGCGCCTTGCTGACAAATTCCATAATTCGCTTTTTGTTAACTAGAAGTTTTCAAGATGAAATTCACTCCTTTTGCTGGTTTTCATAAGTGTTGTGCTTTGTACTGGATTCAGACTCATACTCCTCCTGCACTTGTTTTGAAGTCTTCTGTGGCTGAACTTTTACAGTCACCATCAATTTCCGTATTATTTTATTCTGCAGAGGTGAAAGGTACCCACATTTTAGTTTAGTGATTCCCAAATTTGTTCTATTCATGGTCCTCTTGTGATCGATGATTGTTTCTTTTATGGCTCTTTTCTAGAAGGTTAAATTAACAAAAATAATTTTGCATTTTCGGAAACAAATAAACAGTGGTATTCATAAACTTCAAAACTGATTGTTTTAAAAATCAACGCAGTTAAATTATTTTATTTCAGCAAAAAGATTATACGCATAAATGCAGATATTTTTTTTAATTCTGCAAAGTAAAAAAAATATAAAAATAAAATTATGCAAAATAAACTGTTTTGCCCATAGATTTTACATAAATGCAGGCGAGAAGCATAAGACACTTGAAAATTATGGGATAATACATAGTTAATGCATGAAGTAAATCAAAGTCATTTCGGAAATAAAGAGTCAAAAATATATATATCAATTAAATAATTTAAGTTTATTGGAACAAAAATATCCAGAGCAACGGGGTTCTAGCAATGTGATTTGTTTTATTGAACTTGTGACTCCGAAATGAAATAAGTTTGATGAAATGCGGTTCTGGATATTTAAAGTTTCTCAGGTATTGTTGTTCGTTAAAACATCATTTTGGCCAACTTCACTATATTTTTTTTCTAATTATGTTTATATGTTTCGCCATCTTTTCAAACAATGAAATAATCCAGGATATTGTTGTTCGGAATATGTATCTTGAAAATTGGTTCTGTCAAGAAGAAAGCAAAAAGATAAGTAGACCGGAACCTTTTGCATGGCTACTTTTGTGGTTTGTTTTGCATATTCCCCTCTTTTCAAAATCGTTGCTGCAAAATACAAGAATTATTAGGTTTTTACAGAAGTAATGTTCGATTTTGAGAAACATAATTGTATTCTTGTAAAATTCATTGTAGAAATGTTAAAACTAGTCAAAATACGAGCCTTGAGGATCTGTGCACCCCTGCCATCGATCGACGAGATTTTATTTCTTGTTGATAAAAATTTACTGGACGCGATGCAACAAAATCTTTAAAAGATAATATCACCTCTGATTTGGTCTTAAAATGTTTACAGTTCAAAAACATGCTTAAGTGCTTCAAAATTATAATCAGTGGGTGAAAGATCAAGAGAATATGGAGGATGTGGTAAACTCATATCCCAAATCTGTGAGTTTTTGTAATGTCATTCTTGTAAAATGTGGCCGCGCATTATGGTGAAGCAGAATTCGATCACGTCGACTGACCATTGAAGGCTTACGGCCTATCACGTTGAATACACCGGTTCTTGCGCGATCACCGAAGTTATGCAACGTTGACTCTGGTCAGTACTTAGATGGGTAACCGCTTGGGAATACCAGGTTTAGTGACGGATGTGCGTTGTGGTGCAGTGGATATCGACTCAGAAAGAGAAATCTGCGAGCTGTGTTCGAATTCCAGTTGAGTACCCTGCATTCACTTAAGCACTGATACCCTTAAGAAAGGTATTAATCCGTCCCTTCCCTCCAGTTATGAGTTAAATAACGGGGTAGGACTTGGGGACCCTCCCCTAAAAAACAAATCCCAATGAATCTTAATACTCGAAAAGAAAAATCTATTACTAGACAGAAAACTTATATGAAAACAACAATAAAATTGTTGAAAGAAAAAGGTATTACCAGCAATAAATAAATAAAATTTGGTTGGCAATAAATGACCCGCCAAGGTTGATATGCCATAAAAACAAAACAACAATCCATTGCAGGTCTCATTTTTTGCTGGCGTGCATGCATTTCAGCAAAGTGAATCTCTGCATTAATGTTCTGATTTGCTCCCAAAAACCTGTAGTAGATAACACCTATTGAAAACCACCAGACAGTCACCGTAGCTGATGCTAAAAATCACCGGACACAGAGAAAATTGCCAGGATTTATTAGTTGACAATGTGATGACGTCATCAGTGTTATCCGTTTCCAGAAACTATGATTTTTGCGGATTTTTTCGGCTATTCGAATGGAAATTAGGCACAGAACGTGAACAAAAGCAGGAAATAGGGTTCGGACTTTCTGAGTATAACCAGACTTTTCTCCCAAAATTAATAAATAAATAAACAGATTTTTACTGCGTTCATTCGGATGTTTTCTTCTTTCTTTCTTTCTTTCTTTCTTTCTTTCTTTCTTTCTTTCTTCATGAATTGTTTAGTTTGATTTCTGAGGAAGATATTTTTCCTTGCCCAGATTTTCACTATGATTGCACGGATCGGCCCGGACCCGTGCCCGGTGTGCCCATTAGTCAGATACGGCCATGGTCATTATAATATTTTGCTGATACAAATTTGGATTTGGAAAATACCTGTGGAACTCATCACGATTAATCCAGTAACCTGATCCTTTAAGGTTATCATAAAGGATCCATTTTTCATTACAAATGAATATTTGGTCAAGAAAGGGCTCATTGGTGTTACGCAGAAAGGGCATCGAACACACATCAAAAGTCTAAGTCTTTGATTTTCATTGATTATGAGGAACCCATTTTTCGAGCTTTTTTACATTGGCTACACTCTGCAAATTACGTGAGAGTATTACAGCACTAACACTAGGCGTCTGAGACATTTCTCTGGCACTTTGACGTAGGTTTTGCTTAACAGTTGCTTGCAATTGTTCGTTGTCAAGACTGCATGATCATCCTCTACCTTCTTCATCTTCAAGGTGGTCGTCACCAGTACGGAAATCCTTGAACCACCTTTGGACTGTCCGACCCCTTTTGAACCCATCTCCCCCCTGCTCTGTTGATATTGGCAGACGTTTATGAGATACTGTGCCCAAGTTTGAACTCATGTAAGAAAGGTAAACGAAGATCATGTTTTGTCGCTTTCATATTTAAGGCTTTTATGTTTCAAGAATATTTCTGTCTGGAAATAAGTTAAGATCTTTTAAAGAGCACACATTATGTATAGCAAAATTCACCTAAAATATACCGTGAATACGATATTAAAATTGCTTTTCAACAACAACACTTCGAGCGGCCATTATTCTTGTAACAACTTAATAGATGTTAGTAAAATCAATTCAATAGGTCAAATATTTAACCAGTTTAAATCTCCGAATATTTTTGCACGGCATTGTATTTTTATGTATTCATGGACGCCATCAATAAAATATACTACCTTTTCTTCTACGTCGAGTTTAAATAGCAGTTCATTTGAAGAGGAACGTTAAAACCTTTAGTCAGAAATGAAATATAGTGTTGGTTATCAGTTTTAAGAGAGAGATTGGTGAATTGATTTGTTATTTTACGACTTGAATCACTATGGAAAAAAGCAAACATAATAGCAAAACTAAACCAGCTAGTCTGAAAACGCTCAAAGCCGTCTGCATCTCTTTCACTAACATACGTGGTATCCGCACTAACTTCCTCTGCGTAGATTCATTCCTTCACACTAACTCACCTGATGTCTTGGCCTTATGCGAAACTAACCTTAACCCTTCTATCCCCAATGTTGATATGCACGGGCTTGGTGTGTATGTCAGCGAACACCTCCCCCTAGCTAGGGTGACATCTCTTGAGTCCCTGGATCATTCTTTCATGTGCTTCCGTCTCTCACTTCTAAGCTCGATTAGCTATCTCTTCTTTCTTTACCGCTCACCTTCCTCCACTGACTGTTCGTTACTTGACAGTATTTTTGACAATATCGACAAAGCCATTTCTTCCTATCCCTCTGCCGACATATTTGTGTTTGCTGACTTTAACGCCCACCACACCAAGTGGCTGGAGAACTCTGTCATCGACCCTGCTGGTGTCCACACCATGAATTTTTCAATCACCCAATCCCTCAAGCAAGTGGTGGACTTCCCCACGCGTTTCTCCGACAACCCCAAAGGAAGGGACTCACTACTAGACCTCTGCTTCACTTCCATCCCAGACTCTTGCACTACCAAACAACTCGGGAACTCTGACCACACCGTAGTTTCCGTCCTCTCCCACCCGACCCAAGAAGCCCAGACCAGTAGAATATCCTACTGCTACCAAAGGGCAGACTGGGATTCGTTCTGAGACTTCTTCTGTGACGTCCCAGGGAACAACGTTTTTAGACTTCCCATCGAAGAATGTGCATCCGAGGTTTCCTCCTGGGTTAAGGCTAGCATCGATGCCTTCATCCCTGTCAGGAAATTTCTGCTTAAGTCTCATTCGTCTCCATGGTTCTCGCCCGCTTGCTCGGCCGCCATTGCCCACCGGAATCATTTCTTCCGACTCTACCGTAGCTACTCGTCGGACCAAAACAGGCGCCTTTTCACTTCAGCTCGTAAAAAGTGCAAATGTAACCGCACATTGAAAGTGGTATTAAACAGACATGCCCCCCCAGAGCTACCATACGAACGCGGAAGTTTTTTCCGTCTGAATCTATCCTGCACATTTATAAATCTACCATCCGCCCGTGCATTGAATACTGTTGCCATATCTGGTCGGGTGCCCCTGCTATTCTCCTTGGGCTTCTCGACAAAGTACAGCGGAGGGTCTGTAATGTGATCGATACTGATTTGGCAGACCGCCTGCAGTTTCTCTCTCTCACCGGCGCGACGTGGCTTCTCTGTGTCTCTTTTATAAATACTTCCATGGCTTCTGCTCCGATGAACTTAGATCACTGGTGCCCCCCTAGGTTCGAATTTGCACGAGATACTAGATTAGCAACTATATCTCACCCTTTTACAGTGAAACCGATAAAATTCAACCGCAACATCTACTCCAACAGTGTCTTTTCTCGTACTTCCCGACTCTGGAATTCACTTTCACATGACTGCTTCCCCGACGGCTACAATCTCCAGGAGTTTAAATGTAAGGTCAATAGACACCTCCGAACACAATAACTCGCTTCCATTCTTTCAAACACTCTTCCCATCCTCCCAACTACCTATCACCCCCATTCTGACATTTCCTGTATCTAACCAGTCTTTCTATTTACCTTCCCCTATGTAGCCCCACGCGCAATAGTGGCAGTGGAATGCCTTGCTTGGGGTGAAGCGATTAAAAAAAATAAACTTATCAATCTTTTGTCGAATAATTAAAGCAAGAAAATATTTCTAAATCGTAATAATATATTTTTGAGATAAAGATTGTACTTATACAAGTCCTACTAATTAACCCATATCTAGGGGGAGATGAATTCATACCTTTCCCAAGAGATTTACGCATAAGTAAATATAATAAACCAGACGTCAACACTGAATAAATTTATTTATACATCCGTTGAGAAAAGTCACTTCTTTTACATTATTTGCAATGTTTCGAACTGCTGTCCTTATCTTTATTGCAATATTCACGATGTTTCAGTTGTCGTACGCTCTGACTTTCGTTAAGTGTTAGGAATTTTTAACTGAACCCTTTATTTTGTTCCTTGAGGTAGATTGGGACATTCCAATTCCAGATGTCTCATATTTTATTTAATTCGACTAAATCTTTCGTTGACCTCTGCGGTAACCAGGTACTGAACTAACAACTTTTTGGATCAAGTCACTGGATCCAACCAACGCTTTGTTATCAATTTAGCCATGCGTTCTTTGAGGACATCAGTGTATTCATACGACACATCGCTAAATGTCATACCAGGTCTATTATAGGCTCATTCCGTGTCAAAACAACAAGGGTTAGACAATGTCCGACACGGATTTTTTTCAAATTTGCTACACCTATAGATCTCCATGAAAGGGATTGAATGGCACCTGTTACACATCTCAAGGTCAAGGGGTTCCTGAGATATGACCTCTGATCTTTTAACAAAAATGTTGAAAAATGTGAATAGTTCATTCATATATAATTCTAAAGTACTTAGATAGATGTACAATTTTATCAGGAGATTTATTTTAGAGGTTAAATAAAAAAGTTGATTTGACCTTGATATTTGACCTGACTTATCTAAAAAAAACGGTATTTTATTTTATTTTAATTTTGACAAAAGGTTTATCTATCTTATGACAGTATATGTTCTAAATTTCATGGTGGGCATTTTACTACATTCTGCTACAAGCGTTTTATAGAGCTGGGAAAATTCAAAATGGCGGAATTTAGTATCTGCTACTTCATATAAAACATTTTGATATTTCACAATATGGTCTAATTGTATAACTTTGTATACCTATTTTAATGCTGATTAATATTCACATAAAGGCCATAGTCATGAAATCAATAAAAAAATTTTTCTGGTGAGGAAACTCAATTTTCTTCATTTTTTTTCTAATGCATATATATAAAGAAAGAATTCTGGAAAGTGTTAAGGTTTAATTAAATTATAGCATAAAAGAATATGTAAATTCTATGGTGAATAAATTTTGGTTGATGTTTGATATTGTATTCTAAGTCTACAAAAAAAGCAATTTCTATAATTTAAGTTCTGGTCTTTTTACTTTTATACTATCCAGAATATTCATTCTTTTTACTACTACTACTACTACTACTACTACTACTACTACTACTCAACTTCAAAACCCTTTTCTCAAACTAATGTATACTTTTCATGCTAAAGGGTAATAAAACTCAGTTTAGGGCAAAGTGAAAAAATGTGACCACATCAGTCTAAATTTTCAATGCATAGAAAGTCAGAAAAGATTTAAGGAAAATATCACAAGAATGTGCTGATAATAACAGACGATTCAAATTGATTCCTTGTAAGAAGATTTGCACACAATGTCGAAAACAATTACATCAGCTGAGTCTTTTGACACTGCTTCAAACAACAGATGAAGATCAGCTACAATCAGATGAAGACCAATCTTCAAACATTTTTGTGGATACTGAAACTGATTTACAGCTACTGAATGAGCCGCGGTCAATTATTGGTAAATCAACAGTAAAGCGACCAAAACTTGAAAAGCATACCATTTATAAGAAGTAAAAAATAGAAAAAATTACAGGAGCAATATCTGATAGAATCAGTATAATTTCATCAAACTTTTCTCATGAGGACTCAACTAGCACAGAATACCAAAACTTTGAAAGAGAAATCATCACCCAGTTGAAAGAAAAGTTTGCTGCAAGTGAAAAGAGATCAGAAAAACTTCAAATTCTGACTGTATTTCCTGGAGTCTAAGTAAAATACAAACAGGCTCAGGAACAAAAATATCTTGTTCTCTGTAACTTGAAAGAGGTATTTGAATTATTCAAATCAAAGAACCAGGAGAAAATAAGCTTCTCTAAATTCGCTGAGCTTAGACGAAAAGAATGTGTGCTAGCATGTGGTGCTGGGACTCATACTGTCTGTATTTGCACAATCCATCAGAATATGAAGTTGATGATTGCAGGATCTCATCTTGGTAAACTGACTTCTGGAGAAAATTATCATTTGACAGATTACCACCAATGCATACTTTGCTGTTACATGCAATGAAGCATCAGCCAGTTGCTACTTGGGTGACTGCTCAACTTGCAGCAGTTGCTACTTGGGTGACTGCCCAACTTGCAGCAGTTGCTACTTGGGTGACTGCTCAACTTGCAGCAGTTGCTACTTGGGTGACTGTTCAACTTGCAGCAAACTGATGGATGATTTTGTTTTTTATATGGAAGAATGTTTTTACAAAAATTCAGTTGATGATTTTGTATACAAACAATGGTTATCAACTGATAGAACCACTCTACAAACTATCACAATCCACAGAGGAATTCATTGAAACTTTTCATACAGGCCTTCAAACATTGAAGAAGCATAATTTCATTGCCAAAGTACAATCAAAATCTTGTTCTGATAGAAAAGGTTCTTTGAAGGTTGTTGAAGTCTTAGCAATAGCAGATTTTGCTGAGAATTATTCATTTATTTTGCAAGATGCGGCTCAAGACTTCCACAGGAATAATGATCAAGCTACATTGCATTCATTCATCTGCTACTATAGAAATAGAATTGACCTTGAGCATAATAATTTTGTAATAATATCTGTTTGTCTCAAGCATGACGCAGTAGCTGTCCATTTGTTTCAGAGAAAACCTATAGAAAATTCTTTAAAAATTCTTGATTTTGATGTCCAAAAAATGATATATTTCTCTGGGGGTGCTGTTTCAAACTATAAACATTTTAAAAAACTTTACAAATTTGTGCAACCATAAATCTGCTTTTGGCACTTTTTTGCTACTTCTCATGGGAAAGGACCATGTGATGGGTTGGGTGGCACTGTTAAAAAGTTAGCAGCAAAAGCTAGCCTGCAGCGACCCTATAATGAACAAAACATGACACCAAAACAGCTCTATTTTTATGTGAGAAAAAATATTTCCGGAATACATTTCTTATATTCCTCAACTGCAGAATGGATGAATGAAGCAAACACCTTCGAAGATAGATTTAGCAATTCCTCCACTATTATAAGAACATAGAAATTACATACTTTAATTTCTGTCTCTCAGAGAGAAGTGGAAGTAAAAACAGGGTCAACACAAAATAAAGGAAGGAGAGTTCGAATCACAAAACTAAACAATATGGAGTTCGAATTCATTAACGGATTTGTGACAGCACTTCATGATTAGAATTGGTAGTTAGGATGTGTACTTGACAAATATTCAGATAATGGAGAGCTGAAAATGACATTTTTACAACCAAATGAGCCCTCTCCATCTTCCTCTTATCCATTACATCCAAATATATCAATTTTGAAATATTCTGGTATTCTTAGCTCAGTTGATTCAATAACTGAAACAAGAAGAACTTATAAACTTTCAAACAATGAGTTAAAAAAAAGCTTCAAATATTTTAGAAAGAAAGATTTAGAAAGAAAAATCTAAATAAATACATTAAATTTCATTATTATAACAAAATGTTTCAGTGAAACAGATTTTTCATTTTCTATTTTGAAATGTTACCCAATGAACACAGATTGATTTCTTGTGGATATAGTGTATCATGTCAAAAGTCAAAGAAACTGTTTACCAACAATATCAAATGTCATTTATTCTTTAAATACTATAACCTAATTAAATCTCGACTTTTTCTTTATTACATCATTTTTTCCGTATCAAAATCTGTGTTGTATAAGAAAAAGTATGAAAGGAATCCTAAAAACAGTTTGATCTCCAGAAAAAAATTATTGTGATTATACAACCAGAACTTGTATAACACTCAACATGTCAAGAGTTTTTTAGAACATTCATTTATAAAGTTTTTCATAAAAAAGTACCCATAAACAACAGAAATTTGTTTTTTAGTACATTTAGAATATCAAACATCAACCAAAATTTACTCGCCATAGAGGTCACATATTTTTTATGCTATAATTTAATTAAACCTTAACACTTTCCAGAATTCTTTCTTTATTATATCACTTTTTCCATAACAAAACCTGTGTTAGAATAGAAAAAAAATGAAGAAAATTCAGTTTCATCACCAGAAAAAAATTTTTTTGATTTCATGAGCATTGTCTTTATGTAAATATTAATCAGCATTAATATAGCTTTACAAAGATATACAACTTGACCATATTGTGAAATATCAAAATGTTTTATATGAAGTAGCAGATACTACATTCCGCCATTTTGAATTTCCCAGCTCTATAAAGCGCTTGTAGCAGCAGTTCTAGTGGAATGCCTATCATGAAATTTAGAATATATACTGTCATAAGATAGATAAAACTTTCGTCAAAATTAAAACAAAAATAAAATACCGTTTTTTTAGATAAGTCAGGTCAAATGTCAATGTCAAGTCAATTTTTTATTTGACCTCTAAAATAAATCTCCTGATAAAATTGTACATCTATCTAAGTACTTTAGAATTATATATGAATGAACTTTGTAGGTCCATAAACAACTGAGATATCATCTTTTAAAGTTGGTCACTATTCACATTTTTCAACATTTTTGTTAAAAGATCAGAGGTCATATCTCAGGAATCCCTTGACCTTGAGATGTGTAACAGGTGCCATTCAATCCCTTTCATGGAGATCTATAAGTGTAGCAAATTTGAAAAAGATTCCTGCCGGACATGGTCAAACCCTTGTTGATTTGACACGGGATGAGCCTATATTAACTTAACGGTTTTTGGGCAAGCATTAAGGGAGTTTTTTTTTTCAAATGATTTTAAAAGTTACTGAATAAGAGTTATTTATAATTGTAATTTTTTTACTAATTAATATTATTGATTTCCTCAGTCAGTAAAGATTCATACATGATAACGTTTTGGGTGATCATGACTGACTAGGCAGAAGATTATCTCGCAGTAGGTTGCCATTGCTTTCTGCGGTAGACTAGTTACCAGCCAAGACTATAGAACCAAATTTGTCCTATTATTTAACCCATAACTGGAGGGAAGAGACGGATTAATTTCTTCCCCAAAGGTATTTGTACGTAAGTGAAATATTATCATTTATTATTTGAGCATGAGTGAAATATTTATTATTGATTACTTATCTAATTTTTTATCGGTTATTATTACTACTTTACTTTGTGTTCATGTGGGCATTCGTAGTCTGTTTATTTTTATTTTTTCTATTTACTTTGCTTATTTATTTATTCTGGGCTGGCTATTTTGTTTAATTGAAAACATTGTCTTTGTCTACGTATTTTAAAAATAGTCATCCTGCTGCCATAGCTGGTCGGGTGGTGCTGCTATCCACCTAAGTGTCCTTGACAAAATCCAACGGAGAATCTGTAATGTGATCGATCCCGATTTGGCAGCTCAGATACAGTCACTTTCTCACCGGCGCAATGTGGCTTTCCTTTCCTGTGTCTCTTCTACAAATATTTTCACGGCTTCTGTTCCGATGAACCTAGCTCGCTGGTGGCCCCTATATATGAATTTACTCCAACCACAAAATTAGCAACTTGGTCCCACCCTTTTACTGTGAAACCAATAAAATATAACAGCAAATTCTACTCCATCAGCTTCTTTTCTCGCACTTCCCGCCTGTGGAATCCCCTTCCGTTTACTTGCTTCCCCGACAGCTACAATCTCCAAGAATTTTAATTTAATGTCAATAGCCATCTCGTATCTAACTAACCTGAATACTCTCTCTCTCTCTCTCTCTCTCTCTCTCTCTCATGCTCCTTTCTCTACCCACTCCACTCTCATCAGTATTCCCATTCTTCTCTTACCCTGACATCCCCTATAACCTGTCACTGTTTTTCATATTTTTCCTCCTATGTAACCCCCTGCAAAACAGTGGCAGTAAAATGCCTTGCTTGGGGGTGACACGATTATAAAAAAAAATTCAAAGTTTAATGTGAAATTGAGACATTAATAATAATATTCAATATATACATTTATATCTGCCATACCTATATATACAGTCCAATGTCAAATTGAGACAAAAAACAATATCCAAGTATATACACTTATTTCATGCTTACATATTTTGTTGATGTGTAGATAGCTACAATCTGCAAAAGCTTAAATACAAAGTCAATTTCCATCTTCTATCTTCTTGACTCTTATCAGTATTCTCATCCTTATCTTACCCACTTCCTGATACGCCCTATAACCTGTCACTCTTTCTCATAACTTTCCTCCTACGTAACCCCCTGCAAAACAGTAGCAGTAAAATGCCTTACTGGGGGCGATATGATTATAAAAAAAATCCTTTTCTCTCATATAAAAGTGAATTGTGTGCATAGTCAATTAAATGGCTATTAATAATCTTTTAATGAACATTCTAACGTATGAATGCGTGTCAGCGTTCCAGTTTGTGTTTTGTGTGCGTCTTATTGTGTTGCATAAGTTTACGCGGGCATAATGTCTCTATGCTCACCATTCTATGGTTGATAATCCAATTTAGACCTTTGAGATTAATTTGGTTTACAGTTGAGGCTGTCATTAATTAAAAAGGCTGAAATTAGAAGAATGCCACATGAGTAAAGCAGGTGCTACTAATATTTATTGGGAATTCCATTTGCTAAGTGGAAGGTGTGGGAATAAAGATTGGCAAGGAAAGGAGGGCAAGAGAAACGTTTTAAGTGAAGAGAGTAGGACTTACGAAGAAGAATGGAGTGAGGAGGAGAGGAGCAGTAGAAAGCAGAGCAAAGCTGCAATGAAATGAGCAAGAAAAAACAAAAATGACGAGAAACGAATATAATGCTGATGTTGATTAAAATTAATCATGATAATAATAACAATAATAATAATAATAATAATAATAATATGCAACCATTCTATGGGATTACACCATCTACACAGACAGAAAAATTTGAAGCAAACAGGCCAGACATTATTGTTAAAAACCAGAAGGAGAAAACTTGTCTATTAATTGATATGGCTTGTCCAGCGGATTGTAACATGGCAATCAGGGAATTTGAAAAACTGTCAAAATATAAAGACCTGGAAATTGAAATAGAAAAAATGTGGAAATTGAAAACAAGAGATGTGCCAGTGATAGTAGGTGCACTTGGAATGATAAAAAATGGAACAAAACAACACATTGAAAGAATCCCTGGAAATCCCAGCTTTAGAGATATACAAAAAATTGTCTTATTAAGTACAACCCACACACTAAGGAAAACTTTATCTATGTAACGCTAGGGATGATAGGGAAGATAGAAAAACATGGAAATGGAGCCATAACAACACGCCACGACCTGCCTTAGGTCTCCCCGCAGACTTTGTTGGTAGTGAGACCAAAGCAGAAATCGAAATATGATGAAAAATGACATAATAATAATAATAATAATAATAATAATAATAATAATAATAATAAAATTAAAAAACAACACATTGAAAGAATCCCTAGAAATCCCCGCTTAAGAGATATACAAAAATTGTTCATACTAAGAGAAACTTTGTTCTTTTATCGCTAGTTATGTTATGGGATATCCGTTGTGGTGCAGTATATATAGACTCAGAACGACAAATCGGGGAGCCGAGTTCGAATTCCAGTTGAATTCGTTGCATCCACTTTCGCAGAAATACCCTTGGGAAAGGTATTAATCCGTTTCTTCCGTTCAGTTATGAGTTAAATAACAGGACAGATTGGGTTCTATAGCCTTGGCTGGCAACCAGTCTACAACAGAAAGCAGTGGCCACCTACTGTGGGATAATCTTCTGTTCAGTCAGTCATGTCTCTTTCGAAACATGATCGCCCAAAGCGTGTATTACGTATGGCACTTAACTGACTGAGTATAATATGGTGGAAGCATAATCAAAATTTCTACTGAGCATAAAGTAGGGGATCTGTTTTCTATTGTCATGAAGTAGTAAACTGGTCCTCCACTAATTATTACTTATTAATATAATAATATAATCTACCTCTTTTTCCTAATACTATGGGTCGAATAGCAGGGCAGATTGGGTTCTATAGCCTTGGGTGTCAACCAGTCTACCGCAGAAAATAATGGCAACCTACTGCGAGATAATCTTGTGCCCAGTCAGTCATGTCTCTTTCGAGACATAATCGCCTAAAGCGTGTATCACGTACGGTGCTTAACTGACTGATGTTGTGAAAATTAGAAAAACCAATGAAACTTAGGTACAACAACGTATCACAACCTTCCTTGGTTCTTTTTGCAGAATTGGTATTATTTAATGCCAAAAAGGTAGGGTTTTAAGGTTTGTTTGTTTTTTTGTTTTTTTAATATTCGGTCATAGTTGAAATTTTGATTTTGTCAGATTTTAATGAATTTTTTTGTTTATATTCTTTTTTATTTTAGAAAACTGAAAATGTATTTTAGTTTTGTATTAAAAATGTTTTGCTTAGATTTTTTTCCTTCAAAAATAGGTTATGGTAATAATTTTTCTTCAAAAATGTATCTTTTTCTTTAAAAGTATATTTTTATACTTTCGTAGTCTTTCGACCCCAGTTTGGGGGTTAACTATTTGCCCATAGCTAGGACCCTAACAGGTACTACCACTCCGAGTCAGGGTGGACCTGGGGACAACATCAATTAAGAGATGATACCATGCTCATCACAACCTCCCAATCAGAGGCCTTGCTGCCGGATGCAGTTTACCGTCATGTCCCGGACCGACTTGGTAGGTTGTGTGACCATAACAAAAATCGATTTATGATGATGATAGTAATAATAATAATAATAATAATAATGATAATGGGGAATCTGGCCTAGCAAAACGTACAACACGCCGATGCTCAAGTGTCTTTGTATATTTGAACTTATTTCTTTGCTAAATGCTTTCCCATATTTTTAACTTGCATGAAAAATGAATCATCAAATGGACAAAAAAAAAAGGAAAATAAATAAATGAATAAATATTTGAGCTTCTGCAAATTGTTGTATAGGTTGACAAATCTTCTCAAAGTTAAATACCAGAAGTCTACCACCCACGGGCCACAGGCATCATCCGGGCCGTGAAGGATTTTTGTCCGGCCCACCAAATCAACCGTAGTAGGGAATTTGTGATTTTTTTTATTAGATGTCATCCTGTTTTATCTGCAGTAAAATGAGGAACCTTGTTACGACAACATTAACCTCGTTGTTTTTTCTTTAAACCAGGAGACCAAGGCAACCTTCAGAATGCAACGGTCTAAGGTCGGGACAATTACTTATAGTATCTTGACTCTTCCCAGATACATTACACATCGTTCTGGCTTGCTCTTTTCAAAAATATGCCAACCCCTGTTATAGATAACTACCAGTATAACCCGGCGTTGCTCGGGTGAAATGAAAGCTTTAAAACTAATCCATGGTCTTGGAGCTCAGACTCTTTGGACGTTGGCACGAAAGACTAAAATGTAATAGTTTTTTTTTCCAGTTAAAGCGAAACCGTAGACAGAAAGAAAAATGGATGGATGTAAGTCAAATTTTGATTTCCTGGTATCGATATCAAATAAGCTTTTTTCGTCGTAAACTGAATTTTGAAGTCTAAACAAGTCCTCTGAGTAAATGGTATCATGGCTGAGACTGAGAACTACAATTATACCTACTTAGAACCAAACCCGAAGCAAAAACTAAAATAAAAGGGCTGAAAAAAATAGACATACAGGCAGATAAACAGACACACACACAAACATCTTACTTTATATATATATATATTATCGATTTTCTACACTATTGTATCAACTGCAACCTTGAAACCTCTGAATATCGTTTCTTATGTCTTTGTCTATGAGTGTATCAAATTTGATTAAAATCGGACCACTCCTTCTATAACCCGATTTTTTCGATTATCGATTTTCAATATTTATCGGGGGTACCTCGACACAAACCTAGCTAAGAACACTCGCAGATGCTTATCGTACAACTGTGTAAATTTTCAAGAAAACGGTTCAGCCGTTTCGGAATCTGTAGGTAACGGACACACACACACACACGCACACACAGAGACGCACACACACATTTATGAATAAGTTTAGATAGATTTATAATTATGAAAAAATGCAATTTATTATCACTTAAGTATCTGAGAAGCAACTATATTCGTGAAGAAATTAAGTGGGTGATTGTTTCACTGTTTACGGCTTATGAACCCTTTGCTGCTTATTTAAAGTCAGAAATATTTTTAGATTTTACGAATATTTTTTTATATAATAATGGTTTTAGTGATACAAATCTTACTAACTAATCCATAGCCAGGAGGGATAGGAAGTAGATTTATACCTTTCCCAAAGTTATTTACGTGTAAGTGAATATAACGAAGCCAACCAGAATTGGAACTCAGCTCTCCAATTTCCAAATATGAGCCGTTATCCGTACACTACTTACGTATGCAAGCAGTCATCCATTGAGGTACTGACCAGGATCGAAGTTGCTTAACTTCGATGATCGTTCTGGAAAAGGGGTTTAAATGTGATATGACAAAAATGGTACTAAAATAGGAATTATTGGTTTAAGTGTTCAAGGCATTCTACAAAATACGACACAAAGAATTGATCGAGATGCTCAGCATCCTCGACATTTTTGGGAAAGACATCAGATTGATCAAGAAGCTCTACTGGCAACAAACGGCCTGCATACGGACAGATAACGATTTCAGCAGATTTACAAAGATAGAAAGAGGCGTAAGACAAGGATGTGTCTTTTCACCGGACCTGTTTAACTTGTACAGCGAGAATATTTTGAGGACACTAGATGATACGCCAGGATTTATTATTGGTGGACACAATTTGAACAACATAAGGTATGCAGATGATAAAGACACGGAAAGAAAACTACAAGACCTCCTACAGAAGGTATGTCTGGAGAGTGACAAAAAAGGACTACAAATAAACTGTAAGAAAAATGAATGCATGGTCATCAGCAAAAAGAGCAAACCAAAATGCCAAATACAGATGGGAGATACCAGAATCAAGCAAGTACAAAAAAATTAAATACCTATGAATTGTTCTTACAGGAGATGGAAAGTGCGACACAGAGACCGAAGGTGAATTGGCATAGTGAAGGACGCGTTCCAGAAGCTGAGTAGAGTACTAAAACACAGGAAAACTATCACTAGAAACAAATAAGAGAGTGCTAGATTGCTATGTGATGTCAGTTCTTCAATACGGTAGTGAATGCTGGACAATATAATCGAAGATGAGGAAAAAACTTAAAGCAGTGGAAATTTGGTTCTACAGAAGGATGCTGCGGATAACATGGACTGAGCATGTGAGTAACGATGAGGTGTTGGAAAGAATGGCAAAGAAAAGAAAATTAATAGTGAGCATCAGGAAGAGACAACTGAAGTTCATAGGTCATGCAATGAGGAAGGTAGGCTTAGAGAACCTGATACTGACAGGCTAGATAGACGGAAAAAGAGATAGAGGAAAGCAGCGGATAACATACTTGAAGGGCCTGATCAGGTGGATGACGGAACGGGGGTAGCGTGGTGTAACAGGAGAAAACGTTCTAAGATCCACGAGGGATAGGGAGACTTTGAAAGCCATGATCGCCAACGTGCTGGAAGGACAGGGCACATAGAAGAAGTTCACGTCACTGGTATTTGACTGTGGATCTTAATGACCTTTTCTTCTTCATATGCCGTGAGATTTCATGACGTAGGCGATCATGGATTTCTAATTACTCCTATCTCTTGTCGCTCAACATTTTTCCTCTTGGTATTTCTCCCAAACCCCTTTCCATCATCCACTTGCTTAAGCTCATTAAGTATGTCTCCCTCTGCTTTTCTCTGTCTCTCTTTCCCTCTATTCGTTCTGTGAGTATCAGATTCTGCTTCTTCATTACGTGTCCCAGAAACATCATCTGTCTCTTCCTGATGCCAAGTATGAGTTTCCTTTTTTCGAGTGTATCCTCACCAAAATCTTGTCGTTGCTCACATGTTCATGGTATCCTCAGCAGCCTTCTGTAGAACCACATTTCTGTGTCTTCGAGTCTCTCCTTCATCATTGAGGAGATTCACTTCTATGTAAGAGAACAGTTATCACATAAAATTCCATCTTCCTGTCTCTCAATACTCTGCTTAGCTTTTGGAATGAGTCCTTGGCCATGTCAATGCGACTTCGGATCTCAGTGTTGCAGTTTCTCCTTCATTTTTGAGTAGATTCTCCAGCATTCACTGCCATATAGGAGGACAGATATCACTTAACTGTCCAGTATTCTTTTCTTTGTTTCCAACAAAATCCTCCTGTTTCTCAATACTTTGCTTAGCTTTTGGAATGAGTCCTTGGTCATGCCAATTCGACTTCGGATCTCAGTGTTGCAATTTCTCCTTCATCTTTGAGCAGATTGTCCAGCATTCACTGCCATATAGGAGGACAGATATCACTTAACTGTCCAGTATTCTTTTCTTTGTTTCCAACAAAATCCTCCTGTTTCTCAATACTTTGCTTAGCTTTTGGAATGAGTCCTTGGTCATGCCAATTCGACTTCGGATCTCAGTGTTGCAGTTTCTCCTTCATCTTTGAGTAGATTGTCCAGCATTCACTGCCATATAGGAGGACAGATATCACTTAACTGTCCAGTATTTTTTTTCTTTGTTTCCAATGAAATACTCCTGTCTCTCAATATTCTGCTTAGCTTTTGAAATGCGTCAGTGTCGAACTGTCCATCCTCTGTCAGAACACTTCCGGGGTATTTAAATTTCTGCACCTAATTGGTTTTAGCATCTCCGACCTGTAGTTGGCATTTTGGTGTCCTGTTTTTTCTGATGACCATGCATTCAGCTTTCTGAATTTATATGTACTCCTTTCTTCTCACTTTCCCTTCCTATCTTTTTTAGAATGTCCTTCATTTTCCTTTTCTTGTCTGCTGTCCGCACTGTATCATATACATATTTTATATTGTTCAGATATGACAAATCCTGGTAGGACTTCTAGTTCTCAGAATTATTTCACTTTATAGGATACGCCCCTTTCTATTTTCGTATTTCTGCTCAATTCATTTTCTGTCCGTATGCAAACTGTTTGATCCCATTATAGATTTTTTATAACTCTCATGCTTTTCCCGAATATGTCGAGGTTTCCGAGTATCTAATTGTTCTTATGTTAAAAATTACCATTTTATGGGATTTCAATATTCCATTTGTACCACCCAATAAAAGCCAAGTTATCAATGTAGTCTTTGCCATCTTTTGTCAGAATGCACTAACTACTAGGTAAAATCAAATGATACACTGGAAAATAGGCTTAGGAGTAACAATTGTTGTATGCTGCGTAGAGCCGATTTCCAATTCAAACTGAGTCTTCTGTATTCACTTAATGCGCAAATACCTTTTGGAAAAGATATGAATTCACCTACTGCCTTTTACACCAGCTGTAGGTCAACTAGTAAGACTTGTATGACGAAATCATTATTATTTCAAAAAAAAATTCTTAATGTCTAAAATGTATTTCTGGCTTTAAATAACCTCCTAAGGTTTGATAAACCATAGAAAGTGAATAAATGAATGAATCAGTCAATCATGAAATACTGATTAGTGCCACAGGTTATTCTTATCAGCATCTGATAGTTTTATTTATATTCTCTTAAATTTAAACGTATACATACTACCGTAGCCACAAAGTAAGAGTTCAGTTTTGTAATATAGAACTGACCATCACACTACATACCCGCATAATAATTTCTTGTTCTTTTATCAAATTCTGATCAGATGTAAATTCACTTCTTCTCTCCTGGTTATGGGTAAATTAGTAAGACTTGTATCAGTAAATAATTTTTATCTAAAAATATTTTATGGCTTTAAATAACCTGTAGTGGGCAAGAAATGTATCAATTAATCAATAAAAAAAAAATGAAACTGAAAAGGTGAAAAAACAATATGTGAACTTTGTCAAAGAATTAAAACATCACGTAAAACATGAATATGACAAGTATGAAAAGTATATCCATCATTATTAGTGTACATGGAAAAGTTTTGAATAGCATGACTATGATGCGAGAGGTGTTTGGAAAAGAAACTTATCCTTCAAAATAACGGGCGTTGAAATCTGCTGAAATATTAGGTTGTCCCAAAAGTTCATAAACACTTGCGAAATGGGTCTATCTGGTCCAGCACAATCGAGACAAGCGATGAGTTCAGAAAGGGCAAGAGACACCGTTGATTCCAAAACAAGATCGATTCGGCAAGAAAGTCATGTTGTGCGTTTGGTGGAACTTTGAAGGAATCGTGCATTTTGAGTTGATTCTGAATGGTCGTGCCATTATTGCCGAACTTTACTGTCAGAAACATGAGCGGGTCTACGAAAAGTTGAAGCAAAAGTACCCGGCTCTGATCAACCGAAAGCGCGCTTGGATGCAGCAGGACAATGGCAATCCACACACCGCCAGGAAGACCAAAGACAAGTTTGAAGAGCTGGACGGCGTTGAGGTTCTGCCACATCCAGCCTACAGTCCTGACTGTGCTCCATCAGATTACGGCCTCTCAATGCAACACTTTCTGAAGAGCCGCCGATTCGACTCGTTTGATGAAGTCGAGGAAGCGTGTCAAGAATTCTTTGATTCGAAGCCGGCTGATCCGAAAGCTTGCAGATCGATGGCAGAAAATCTTGGAAAATGATGGTCTTTATTTTGACCAATAATGTTTGTTGTTTTTTTACAAGTGTTTACTAACTTTTTGGACAACCTAATACTAAGAAATATTTAAATATTTAATTAGTTGTTAAATCCACCAGTTACTAAAAGCACAAAAATTCCATCCATAATTTGTTATCGGTATTATTTGTAATTATGTCGGCACGTGTTACTGAAATTTCCCGCCATTCCTATATAATGTATTTCACTGGAGATCAAGTGACAACAATTTCTTCCGTATTCTTTACTGCTTTAATTGATATTTTTCAGGTTGTTCAAATAGGCGTTGACTCTATACAGGATAACAGCTTGCAGACAATTGCTATGGCTGGCAACATGCTGTTCATGGGAGAGTCACAAAAGCTTAGAAGAAAAAAGAGGGAAGGAAGCAGAGAGAGCAATTAATCCCACAGATCTCGATTCTACATTCAAGCTTTCTCTGTCACACCTGTGTCAGAAGAGAGTGTCGTGCAAGGATTGATCTGTTAAGCCACCGCAAACGTTGCTCGCAAAAAAAAACAATATTTGACCAAAAAGGACGCTGCTAATATCTCGCGAGAAAAATGGATGCTTACTAATATTCTTAAAATTTCAAGTTTTTTTTTATACGGCTTTCGAATTTTATGAATGATTTCAGTGATGATAAGTCCGACTGTTGGTTCTATATTCTAGATAATTATAGTTTCAGGAAAGCAAAAAGAAAGGACTAAACGTAAATTACAAGAAAACTGAATGCTTGTTCATTAGCAAAAAAGAGGAGCCCAAATGCCAATTACGGATCAGAGATGCTAAAATCAAGCACATACAGAAATTTAAATACCTGGGAAGTGTTCTAACAGAGGACAAAAAGTGCGACATTGTGATCCGAAGACGTAAACGGATGGCCTAGAACGCATTACGTAAGCTGAATAGAGTATTGAGAGACAGGAAAATTTTGTTGAAATCAAAGAAAAACGTACTGGATTGTTATGTGATATTCATCGTCCTATATGGCAGCGAATGAAGACATGCTTCTAAAGGATAACAAATCAACCAGCATGGAATACTATTGTCATATACAAGCGCACCTGCTGTTCATCTCAATGTTCTCGAAAGGCTTCAAAGGAGAATCTGTAATGTGATATGTCCCGAATCGGCAGCTCGACTCCAGCCACTTTCTCACCGGCGGGATGTGGCTTCCCGCTGTCTATTCTACAAATATTTTCATGGCTTCTGCTCCGATGAACTGGTCCCCCCGCCACAAGAAGTTACTCGTGCAACCAGACTGACAACAAGGTCCCACCCACTTACAGTTTGATCACCAAATGCAGCCGTCATTTCTACTCCATCAGTTTCTTTTCTCGCACTTCCCGCCTGTGGAACTCTCTTCCGTATACTTGCTTTCCCTACGGCTACAACCTCTATGAATCTAAATGCAGTGTCAATACCCATCTCTTATCCACTTGACTCCAGTTCTTTCTACATCATCCTGTATATCTTGTTCTTTTCCTTTCTCTCTACCTTCGCAAATATTTTCACACCTGTTTGCCATCCTTCTCTTGCCCTTTAGTGACACCCCCTGTAACTAGTCTGTCTTTTTCTTCACTCTCTTCTTGTCTAAACGTTTCTTCTTATGTAGCCCCATGCGCACCAGTGGCAGTACTGCCTTGCTTGGGATGAAATGATTAAAAAAAGGAAAGACTTGAAGTAACAGAAGTGTGGTTCTACAGAACGATGATGAGACAATAGATTGAAAAAGTCATCAACGACAAAGTTTTGAAGAGAATGAAAACGAAAGGTAGTCTTATAAGTAACATCGGGAAGAGACAGCTGGAGTTTGTGAGACACGTAATATAGAATAAAAATTACAAAATCTGATACTCACAGGTCAAATAGAGTGAAAGACAGACGGGGATTAATCTGGTTTTTATGTCGGGACATCTTTATTTCTATGAATTTGAACAATTTCAAAAGAATCCCCTAATTCTCTTTAGCTAAATTATTGTTATATCTGTAAAAAAAAAAAATTGCCAGTGTGATATTCAAACTCACTCGAAAAATTGAATAATTCTTACAATCCAAAGTATGTGTCGGCTCAAGATGAGCCACAAGGGATTGATAAGCTGTACAATATATATATATATATATATATATATATATATATATATATATATATATTTTAATTCAGATACTTCAATCCAAGGGAAAAAAGCAGGAAGGTAAATTCCAAAAAACCCGATCCTAATTAATATTAAAAATTTTATTTTAATATTAAAAAATGATACAGGAAGAGAGCTCCATGTAATAAAATATTACAGAGCAATTATATATTAAAAAAGGATTAATTCAAAGATGTTGAATGGCCATTTCGATATGAAGATCCCCACGGGGGACAACAAGGATTTTTCTGTTGCTGAGGTGATGTGTTGTCTCCCGTGGGGATCTTCATATCGAAATGGCCTTTCAACATCTTTGAATTAATCCTTTTTTAATATATATATATATATATATATATATATATATATATATATATATAAGGCAAGATGTTTGTGTGTCTGTCTGTCTGTATGTCCTTTATACAAATCCACAATTTTTATCCGATTCTCACCAAACTTCACACAAAGATTCTTTAGGCGTCCGGTCAGATTATGGGCTTCTTATTTCTTCTGATTTTGTCATTCCTTTTTCGTTTAATCTACGATTTTGCTTTGACTTGAAAAACTATTGCTTTTTAGTTTTTCGTCCAAAGAGTCTGAACTCCAGCACCATGTATTAGTTTTAATCTTTTTATTACACCCGAGCAAAGCCAGGCTATACTGTTAGTATATATATATATATATATATATATATATATATATATATATATATATATAATTGTGCGAGTGTGTGTGTGTGCATGTATAAATTTTATTATCCCTGTTAATGTGCGAAAACCTTAATGCGTTCACATATAATAAAGATGTATGGTAACTATGCCTAATATATGAGGAGGTGATGGGTTGTTGCGAAATCAAACGTCTTACAGAACTGCCTCATTGGACATTGTTTCAATTTTGGATTGGAATGAAAAACAAGAATCGTCATAATGGACGGTTTCCTGTCTTTTGAGCCGTCAACAACTCGCACAAAATATTTTCACCGGAGATCAAAAGAAATAAAGACGTGGTCATGAATATGCATCCAGGGTTTGACCAGTCATGGTGCTCGATTCTTTGTTCTGAGCTTTTGTGATCGCATAAACCAACTTCAAACTGTGTATGGTTGGCGTATCAGCGCCATTCTCAACAGCAAAGGCGCCATTGTTTCCGTCTCGTGCAAGACTGATACACGATAGGATAGAATAGTGTCAAATAAAAATAATGCATCTACGGTTTATATTTTTAATCCAGTTTTCTGTTTTTCTCATCACTGTTTCGACATTTGCAATTCTAGTCTCTTGACTCTTGGCTTTGATATAAGGGCTTTTTAATCATATCATTCCATGCAAGTCAGTAAAGCCACTAAGACACAAAAATGTTGAAAGAATAAGAAAAAAGAAAAAAACTTAAGAAATGGGAACAATAGAATAATAATCAAGAAGACAGAAGATAACGATTGATATTGCATTTAAATTTTTTGAAGATCAAAGTTGCTTGGACAACATCGAGCCGGAAGAGTGATCCATGAGCAAAAAGTGCGAGAGAAAAAGCTACTTGCATAGAACTTATAAAAACACTTATTATGAACGACTGTTATTCCTCCTTCCAGTTTCAAGTTTGGTTTCAGTCAGTTAAATGCCATACGTGATACACGCTTGGGCGATCATTTCTCGAAAGAGACACAACTGACTGGGCAGAAGATTATCCCGCAGTAGACTGACATTACATTCTGTGATAAACTGGTTGCCAGCCAAGGCTATAGAACCCAATCTGTCCTGCTATTCGACCCATAGCTGTAGGGAAAAGAGGTGGATTATATTATTAAATTAATAAGTAGTAATTAGTGGGGGACCAGTTTGCTACTTCATGACAATACAAAACAGATCCCTCACTTTATACCCAGTAGAAACTTTGATCATGTTTCCACCTATTACATTGAGTCAGTTAAGTGCCATACGTGATACGCGTTCGGGCGATCATGTCTCGAATAAGACATGACTGACTGGGCAGAAGATTATCCCGCAGTAAGTTATCATTTACTTTCTGTGGTAAACTGGTTGCCAACAAAAGTTGTAGAAACCAACCTGTCTTATTATTTAACCCATAACTGGAGGGAAGATACGGATTAATACCTATCCCAAGAGTATTTGCCTTGGAGCTGTTCGTTCCCGGTTACCTTCCCCTCTTCAGGAAGGACTCCAATGTCCATATGCATGGTCTTGGTGTATATGTCAGCGAACAACTCCCTCTAGCCAGGGTCACATCTCTTGAATCCCAGGATCATTATGTCATGTTCTTTTGTCTCTCACTCCTAAGCTCGGTTAGCTATCTTTTCTTCCTCTACCGCTCCCCGTCCTCCTCGGACTGTTTGGTACTTGATAGCATCTCAATATCGACAAGGCCATTTCTTCTCATCCATCTGCCCATATATTTGTATTTGGCGATTTTAACGCACACACCACACCAAGTGGCTTGAAAAAACTGTCACCGACCTTGCTGAGAACCGCACCATGTAGTTCTCAATAACCCAAGCTCTAACGCAAGTGGTGGACTTCCTCACGCGTTTCTCTAATAACCCGAACGGAAGGGACTCCTTACTCGACCTCTGCTTTACTTCCATTCCAGACTCCTGCACTACCAGACAGCTCTGCCCCCTCGGAAACTCTGACCACGCCGTAGTTTCCGTCAACATCTCAATCCGCTCTTACTCTACCCAAGAAAACCAGACCAGCAGAATATCATACTGCTACCAGAGAGCAGACTGGGACTCGTTCCGAGACTTCCCCTGCGACGTCCCCTGGAACAAGGTTTTCGATCTTCCTGTCAAAGACTGTGCGTCAGAGGTCTCCTCTTGGGTTAAGGCTGGCATCAATGTTTGTATCTCGGCCAAGAAATTCCAACTAAAATCAAATTCGTCCCCCTGGTTCTCACCCGCTTGCTCGGCCGCCATTGCCCACCGGAACCATTTCTTCCGGCTCTATCGAAGCTGCTCGTCGAACCAAAACAGGCGCCTTTTCGCCTCAGCACGTAATAAGTGTAAAAAAAAAGTACTGAACGAAGCTAAGAGGGCGTTTGCTACCAGAATGAGGCATCCTCTAAGTTCGGCTCCAAAGATTACTGGCGACTCTGCAAAAGCGTGCTCAACAAGAGCAAGACTTCAATATCCCCACTAATCAATGAATTTGAAGTTCTCACCTCCCCAGCGGACAAGGCTGAATGCCTTGTCCGTAGATTCTCCACCAATTCGACACTGGACTCGTTAGGAATACCTACACCCAACTTCCCACCCAGAATTAAGGCTCAACTACATAACGTCCACATTACACCCTCGCTGGTCTCCAAGATAATTGCACAACTTGACCCACACAAAGCGAGCGGCGGGGACGGAATCCCAATCATAGTACTGAAGAAATGTGCCCCAGAACTCTCCTCTGTCCACTCTAAACTGTATAACCTCTGCCTATTTGCTTCCTGTTTTCCTGCCTGTTGGAAGTCCTCCTGTGTAGTTCCTATATTTAAGAATTCTGGCGAACCCTCAGACCCCGCCAATTACCGTCCTATTAGTCTCCTTCCGATCTTCGGCAAAGTTTTCGAAGTCATTATCAACGCCGAGGTGATTCAGCATCTCACGGCCCACAGGCTTCTCTCTGACAAACAATACGCGTTTCGCTTCACCAGGTCTACTGCTGATATGCTAAAGACCATTACCGAGTACATATACCGGGCTCTTAACAAGAATGGCGAAGCCGGAACCGTTGCCTTGGATACTTCCAAAGCGTTCGACAGGGTCTGGCACACTGGCCTCTTATGCAAACTGCGGAGCTACGGTATAACTGGACATCTGTTTGACCTCATCCAGTCATTCCTCTCTAACCGCACATTGAAGGTAGTATTAAATGGGCATGCCTCCCAGAACTACCATACGAACGCGGGCGTCCCTCAAGGTTCTATCCTAGGTCCCACGCTCTTTCTGATGTATATTAATGATCTCTCCGACGCCATTAGATCCCAAGTAGGCATGTACGCCGATGACACCACAATCTACTCTCGCCTCGATCAAAAACCCGGTGTGGACGTCAAAGCGAACCTCGCTGCCGAGCTTGAAAAGGACCTCCAATCCGTAGTGGCCTGGGGTAGGAAATGGCTAGTAAATTTCAATGCTTCTAAAACGAAGCTGTTATCAACTAACCACCATAGACAATCGCATCTGCATCCCATTAGCATGGAACAGACTTGCCTCCCAGAGAGTAAAACACTACGCCTCATTGGCCTTACACTTTCGGCGAACCTCAAATGAAAAGTACTATATTGAATCCATTGCCAAATCTGCCGCTATGAAAGTCTGCTCTCTGTGCAGGGCCCGAAATTTTTTATCGCTTGAATCTATCCTGCACATTTACAAATCTATCATCCGCCCATGTATTGAATACTGCTGCCATATCTGGTCGGGTGCCCCTGCTACTCTCTTTTGGGCTTCTTGACAAAATACAAAGGAGAATCTGTAACGTGGTTGATACTGACTTGGCAGACCGGCTGCAACCATTCTCTCACCGGCGTGATGTGGCTTCCCTGTGCCTCTTTTACAAGTACTTTCATGGCTTCTGCTCCGATGAACTTAGATCACTGGTGCCGCCTAAACACGAATTTGCACGAGATACTAGATTAGCAACTAGGTCCCACTCTTTTACAGTTAAACAGATAAGATCTAACCGTAATTTCTACTCCAACAGCTTCTTTTCTCGCGCTTCCCGCCAAGTCTGCTTTCCCAGCAGCTACAATCTCCAGGTGTTTAAATGTAGGGTCAATAGACACTTCCTATCACACTAACTTCCAATTATTCTCAGAACACTCTCATCTACCCAACCCTCATTCTCGGTATCCTTACCCACCTATCACCCATCCTCTGACATTTCCTTTATTTAACCATCCTTTTTCCACTGTATGTAGCCCCCTGCGCAGTAGTGGCAGTGAAATGCCTTGCTCGGGGCGTAACGCTTATATATAAAAAAAATAGTGAATGTAAGGAATTCATGTGGATTTCGAACTCGGCTCCCCGATTTCTGATTCCGAGCCGATATCGACTGCACCACAACGCAACCATATCTGTATTCTTTCATCTGCAATTCTGTTTGTTTATTTTTTACATTTTCTAGGCAGACTCATTTCGTCCTAGTATTTCTCTGGTTTCTATCTGTTGTTTTTAGTCGGTTTCATTAAATATTTGGCATAATAAGATAATCTTATCTTTGTTTTGTCGTATTCAGTCTGCCAATAATACCATTGTACTGTCAACTCAATCTTCAATACTAATAAGACTTATCTATCTATCTATCTAGCTAGCTAGCTAGCTAGCTAGCTATGTCCTTACAGTATTTATTGACATCGTTTCTTGTCTTGAGTGCAAGGCCGTCGATATAAGCACTGACTTACACTATTTTCATTGTTCGGACTATTGTCCTCATCTTTGTCGCCATGTGTACGACGTTTAATAATAGATCCTACTATTTGTCTATATTTCTGAGATGAGGTAGTATTGACAATATTTACATTATTCGGACTATTGTCCTCATCTTTGTTGCCATTTGTACGACGTCTAATAATAGATCATTCTATTTGACTATATTTCTGAGATGAGGTAGTATTGACAATATTTACATTATTCATACAATTGTCCTCATCTGTGTTGCCATTTGTACGCCGTTTCGGTAATTGTACGCTCCAGCCTTCTTCAAGTGCTAGAAATTTCGAACCGAACTCCTCAACATGATCGTTTCCAAACTTAGCTAAGTTTGGCTTCAACGACATAACAGGCAACTAATTTCGAAAAACAGAACAGACAATATTAGCTAAATTTGCCACATGTTATTTCTTTTAAAACAGAACAGACAATATTAGCTAAATTTGCCACATGTTATTTCTTTTAAAAAGAGAACAGACAATATTAGCTAAATTTGCCACATGTTATTTCTTTTAAATACAGAACAGACAATATTAGCTAAATTTGCCACATGTTATTTCTTTTAAAAACAGAACAGACAATATTAGCTAAATTTGCCACATGTTATTTCTTTTAAAAACAGAACAGACAATATTAGCTAAATTTGCCACATGTTATTTCTTTTAAAACAGAACAGACAATATTAGCTAAATTTGCCACATGTTATTTCTTTTAAAAACAGAACAGACAATATTAGCTAAATTTGCCACATGTTATTTCTTTTAAAAACAGAACAGACAATATTAGCTAAATTTGCCACATGTTATTTCTTTTAAAAACAGAACAGACAATATTAGCTAAATTTGCCACATGTTATTTCTTTTAAATACAGAACAGACAATATTAGCTAAATTTGCCACATGTTATTTCTTTTAAAAACAGAACAGACAATATTAGTAAACCACATGTTATTTCTTTTAAAAACAGAACAGACAATATTAGCTAAATTTGCCACATGTTATTTCTTTTAAAAACAGAACAGACAATATTAGCTAAATTTGCCACATGTTATTTCTTTTAAAAACAGAACAGACAATATTAGCTAAATTTGCCACATGTTATTTCTTTTAAAAACAGAACAGACAATATTAGCTAAATTTGCCACATGTTATTTCTTTTAAAAACAGAACAGACAATATTAGCTAAATTTGCCACATGTTATTTCTTTTAAACAGAACAGACAATATTAGCTAAATTTGCCACATGTTATTTCTTTTAAAAACAGAACAGACAATATTAGCTAAATTTGCCACATGTTATTTCTTTTAAAAACAGAACAGACAATATTAGCTAAATTTGCCACATGTTATTTCTTTTAAAAACAGAACAGACAATATTAGCTAAATTTGCCACATGTTATTTCTTTTAATTTAGAAAAGTGGACGACAAAATATAAAAGGTTGTATCTCTGAGTGCTAGGAATTGAACTGTGGATTTTTATATGTCTCATAAACTTATATTCCCTCAATTGTATCTCTGAGTGCTAGGAATTGAACTGTGGATTTTTATATGTCTCATAAACTTATATTCCCTCAATTGTATCTCTGAGTGCTAGGAATTGAACTGTGGATTTTATATGTCTCATAAACTTATATTCCCTCAATTGTCATAGAATATTTATTTGCCGTTAATTGTTCAGCAGTAAAAGAAATTAAAAGAAGAAAAAGAAGTGAGAGAATTGGAAGAAGAATGTCGCATGAAAAACGCCAAAAATTCAAAGAAACGTCACTGAACCTATTAAGAGAGGGAAGTAGGCAAAAGAAAGAGAAATTACTTTCTTACACAGGCCATTTAATACGTCAACCTCCATCACCTTCCCTAATAAGCTTTCTAAGCATTTGTATTTTAAGTTTTTTTTTTCTATCTTATATTCTTTCTATATCTCCCTTCCTCCTTTAGATTTTTTAGCACTGCCAACCCGTTCTGTACGGGTATGTGTCGACGTAATCGACCCTAACACCTACCATACATAGTAAGCGCCACCCACCCGGCATACCAGTTGATAAATATATAAGCGGTTCTTAACAAGCTTCTTCGGGTCACTTTTCGACAAGTTTCATCGTGAAAGACTTCAAGTCACAGTAAGTATTTCTTTCCATTCAAACTCTTAATTTTTTTATGCTTTTTCTTTTCATTACCAATTCTTCTCCCTTTATATCATGAGATCGGAATAGAATTTTTTCAAATCCTGATATACTTTCTAAAGTTGGGAACATTATGAAGAATGCGCTTCAATACCAGATAAAAGAAATGTTCTACTAATGGTAAAAGTTGCATTAACACCCACTGTAACCTGTCTGCAATGTGTTAAGCCTTATATAAGTCCTTACAGAATTTACCGACATCGTTTCTTGTCTTGAGTGCCAGGCCTTCGATATAAGCACTGACTTACACTATTTTCATTGTTCGGACTATTGTCCTCATCTTTGTTGCCATGTGTACGACGTTTAATAATAGATCCTACTATTTGTCTATATTTCTGAGATGAGGTAGTATTTACAATATTTACATTATTCGGACTATTGTCCTCATCTTTGTTGCCATGTGTACGACGTTTAATAATAGATCCTACTATTTGTCTATATTTCTGAGATGAGGTAGTATTTACAATATTTACATTATTCGGACTATTGTCCTCATCTTTGTTGCCATGTGTACGACGTTTAATAATAGATCCTACTATTTGTCTATATTTCTGAGATGAGGTAGTATTTACAATATTTACATTATTCGGACTATTGTCCTCATCTTTGTTGCCATGTGTACGACGTTTAATAATAGATCCTACTATTTGTCTATATTTCTGAGATGAGGTAGTATTTACAATATTTACATTATTCGGACTATTGTCCTCATCTTTGTTGCCATGTGTACGACGTTTAATAATAGATCATTCTATTTGACTATATTTCTGATATAAGGTAGTATTATAATATTTACATTATTCGGAATATTGTCCTCATCTGTGTTGCCATTTGTACGCCGTTTCGGTAATTTTGCAACTGTGTCTAATATTAATGTCTTTATTTCATAACTAAGTCTGACATTAATGTATTTACTTTGTAACAAAGTCTTAGATTACTATATTTATTTTGTAACTTAAAAATAGATTAAATACTTCTTTATATATCGTCTTGATATGGATACAACATTAACGTTAAAATTAACAAGCCTGCTTGGAACGCAAATATAACATCAGAGGGTTTTTTTTTTATAAGTTTAAAATAAATATGATTTACGCAAAAATTTATATCACAAATATGTCAGAAGTAAGGATAATTTATAAATATAAGATACACTACCAGCCATAATTATTAGGCAACCTCATTTTTTTTAAATGATGTATTTCATACTATTTTTAGTATTTATTTTCAAGTGGATAATTCTAAATAAAAATAGGATGGTTCTTTTGTTATTATTAATTTGCAAAATTTTACAAGGCAGTCAGGAAGCCTTTGCTTCGGCCAGCTAATAAGAAAAAGAGACTAGCATGTGGAAAGAGAGCACAAAAACTGGACACCAGAGCAGTCCATTTGATGCAGATGTTATTATGCAGTATAAAAAAAATTATATTTTTATTTAGAATTATCCACTTGGAAATTAATACTAAATATATTATGAAATACATCATTTCTGTTAAAAAAAAATTGTGGTTGCCTAATAGTTATGGCCGGTAGTGTAAATTAGCTCTGAGATATATCTCCGAAAATTTCTTACGATTCATTTGATATCTGCAATTAAAGAATACAAAAATGGTGAAATGGTTTCGTGGAATTTTCTCTTTCAAAATTTGTCTGAAATGGTTTTGTTTTCACATAAGCAGCTTTTTATGGATGCAATAGAATTTATTCTTTCACCATTTATAAAAAAAAAAATATTTAATATATAGAGACCCTTGGTCCGAAGTATGAGAGAATTTTTTCCAATGTAAAATTTTTGCATGTGTATTCACATCAAGGTAAGTACAAACAAGGTCTGATGAAGTTCTAAATAACGAAATACGTCAAACGAAAAAGTCATATATATTTTCTCTTAAATTGTTCTCATATAAAATATAAATTCATTATATATATATATATATATATATATATATATATATATATATTAATGCAGGTTTCATTGAATAATATAGACAAGTTTTGTCTATTAATTTTTTGTAGGATCCGTTCATACCGTCTGATATACTTGATGGTGTTGTCGTTGAAAGACAACAAAAAATCACAGTAATTGTTAATTTTTTTATCGAGTCTAAGCTTTCGGCTCACATAAGCCATTATTAAAGAGTAAATATTAACACACAGTAAACATAGAAGATTTAAGCTATTAACAATAAAGAGAATTGAATTGAAAATATAAGTCCATCCCTACCGTGGTGGATGGCCAAAGACAGTGACAAAATAGTGGCGTTGTATGAACGGATCCTACACAAAATTAATAGACAAAACTTGTCTATATTATTCAATGAAACCTGCATTAATGAAAAAATGCTGCCAAAATACACACAATATATATATATATATGTGTGTGTGTGTGTGTGTGTGTGTGTGTGTGTGTGTGTGTGTGTGTGTGTGTGTGTGTGTGTGTGTGTGTGTGTGTGTGTGTGTCGTTTTCCTATTTTATATCTGAAATAAGAAAAATAGAAAATAGTGAAATTGTCTTGCGGAATATCTTTCTGCAAAGTCAAGAATTTTTTAATGCGTCTAAAATTGTTTTATTTTCAATTAAACATTTATTTCATTCTTTTACATCAATTTACATTATATCACGACACATAATATATAAAAGTTTGATGTCCGAACTATGATACATTTTATCACTTGTAATCTTTTTCGAAGATTTTAGTAGTGTAATTGTTGTAGCCTTTCAATGAACAAAAACTATTTTATATTCTAGTGATCTAAATAGTGATTCAAAATAATAATATATATACATATATTAGAAAAGAATGATTTTACGTTCGATAGGTTCCTACCTTTTGTGATAAATGTGATATCGGGATAACCGTTTGATACCTTTAAATTAATAAAATTGGAATAAGCTTTGTTTTTATTTTAAATTTCTTGTTTTAATCAGAAAAAAAATAAAATGATCTATAGGCTGATTCTTGCAATCTTCTTGGCCATTAATATTATACTTCCCTTTACACACACACACACACACACACACACACACATATATATATATATATATATATATATATATATATATATGAAATGTTTTGTTTGAACATTATTTTTAATCGATACTTCTGTTTATAATCAAACAGTATTATATATTGATTTCTGCCGGCCTGATTATTTACGATAAATTATTGTTACGAAAATGTGTGTCATTCGGCAAGATTCGAATCTGCGTCTCCTATCTACGTAAGGGTAGCCACCAATTGATCTGGCGCATTTCAGACCTCACGACCGCGAATGACCAACAGTCTAAACGAAATCAAATCAAGTCTATATAACACAATTTTCGATTCACGCAAATAACCATATCTGCACTGAAATGTATCGTAACATCAACAAATGTAAACATGTTATGGAATTTAACGAAGGTTAACGAAATGGTTTTAAACAAGCGACAATTTGAAATGATTTGTCTGAACATTATTTTTGATCGATACTCGTATTTAAGTAGATATTCTGTTTATAAACAAACGGTATATATATTTATTTCTACCGGCCTGATTATTTACGATAAATCTTTTGTTACGAAAATGTGTGGCATACATCAGGATATATATATATCTTTGAATTTTGAAAATTTTCTCTAATTTATATTGACTCTGTATTCTTAATACATTAAGCTCTCTGCCTGCATCACTTTTTCATGTTAAAAATTTTTTAATGTAAAAATTTTTTAATATTAATTTAGGATCAGGTTCTTGGAATTTACCTTCCTACTCTTTCACTTCGGATTAAAGAAAAACAATATATATATATATATATATATATATATATATATATATATATATATATATATATATATAAATTTTATATTTAATTTATGTTTTTTCTCTCTCATCGATTCCCTTCTTTTTATTTTTCCTCTGTCTTCCCTTCTCTTTCCCCTCAGAAAATCGTTTTTTTAGAGATGATGTTTGAATCAAGTTATGTCAATTCGATTTTTTAAATAATTTAAACTTATTTCGACAAGCAATATTTCTTATTTAAGTAAATCATAAATTACAAGAAATTAAATATGTTCATGATTTTCTTTGCAATATATATTCTTCTAAAGGGAGAATATTAAGGCAATTAATAAAGCTTATAATTGTAGTAGACTAAACTATCGCCCGGTTTACACTCCACCCATGTCTATTGAACAGGTGAAGAGGCTCATCCCTTGTTTCCTGTTTAGGATATGGTTTCCGGCTTTTTCTTTTCCAATCTTTTCACTCTCTTCTTTTTTTTTTCAATTGGAGCAGATAGACTAAACTATCGCCCGGTTTATACTCCACCCATATCTATTGAACAGGTGAAGAGGCACATCCCTTCTTTCCTGTTTAGGATGTGGTTTCCGGCTTTCTCTTTTCCAATCTTTTCATTCTTTTCTTTATTTTTTCTCAATTGGTGTAGATAAACTAAACTATCGCCCGGTTTACCGGTGGAACCAGGTAATGCAGATCATCCGATTTCCATTTGTCGTATTGATACTTTCATGGCTTCTGCTCGGACGAACGTAAATCACTGGTGCCTCCTCAACAGGTGTTTAGTCGTGCAACCAGATTGGCAACTGGGTCCCACCCATTCACAGTTAGGTTAGCCAAATGCAGACGACAATTCTACGCCTGCAGCTTCTTCTCTCGCACTTCACGCCTGTGGAACTCGCACCCATGTTCTTGCTTTCCTGACGGCTACAACCTCCAGGAATTTAAATGCGATGTCAATACTCATCTATTAACCACTTCACTCTAGTTCTTTCCTCACCCCATATATCCTTTCCTTTCTCTCCACCTTTGAAACTGTAATCACACCAGCATTCTCATCTTTCTATTGCTTCTTTCTAAATGGTTCGTCTTCCTCTTCACTTTCTTCTAATTAATCTTTTTACACTTATGTAGCCCCCTGCATATCAGTGGCATTACAGCGTTACTCGGGGTGAAACGATTAAAAAAAAAATTAGAACAGTGGTAGACTCGCAACATCCGGCCTGTGGGAGAAAGGTTGGAGTGGGGAAAATAATTCTTCTTCATCAAAGAAACTCAGACGCTTTTGAACTCTATAAAAATTGGAAAGTTACGTCTGGACAGCTCCTGGCCAGATATGGCAACACTACTCCATTTTCGATCTGATCAGATTTGCATGTAGCATGAAGATCCAGATACCTACTGGTGGGGTGTAGGGTGGCGATAATTTTACTTGCGTCTTTAGAGATAGATCGTGTAAAGGAATTCCACCGCTTGAGCTTGGGTGTGAGTCGGAGGCCTGTTAGCTATAATGATTTTAATTTTGCATTATTTCCTAATCGATACTTCTTTGACTTGAGATTATTTTCCCTGCGTTCAATTAATGTTTCTGTAATTCAACGATGTTTTTATCGATTTCCATTTTTCAGTCTTGACTTATATATGGTGAGGAAAATCGTATAATGAATATACAAATTGAAAATATCGGTAATGTTTGATTTAATGGAACTCCGTTCCTCTATTTAAAATAAACGCAACAGCCAACATGTGATAACTAAGATTTTAATCGACTAAACTAATTTGAGAACAGGCTACGCTAGAAGGGAAGCTTAACACTGCTTATAGAAACAATTATAACAAATTTAAAAATGTTTCTTTTAATTTATATTCTGTGAGTATTTAAATTTCGCTAAGATATTCCTTGCATTAACTTACGCGCAAATATCCTTGAGAAATGTATTAATCCGTCTCTTTCCTCCAGTTATGGGTTAAATAACAGGACAGATTGAGTTCTATAGCCTTATTCACTAACCAGTCTACTGCAGAAAGCAATGGCAAACTACTGCGGGATAATCTTCTGCGCAGTCAGTGATGTCTCTTTCGAGACATGATCGCCCAAGCGTGTATCATGTATGGCACTTAACTGAATGATCCTTGTGCGTTGTGGAGCAATGGATATCGTCCCAGAACGAGAAATCGGGAAGCCGAGTTCGAATTCCATTTGAATTCCTTGCATTCACTTACGCGCAAATACCCCTTGGAAAGGTATTAATCCGTCTATTTCTTCCAGTTATGGGTTAAATAACAGGACAAATTGGGTTCTATAGACTTGGCTGGTAACCAGTCTACCACAGAAAGCAATGGCAACCTGCTGCGAGATAATCTTCTGCCTAGTCAATCATGTCTCTTTCGAGACATGATCACCCAAAGCGTGTATCACGCATGGCACTTAACTAACTAAAGATAATGATATAGTATGATAATAATAAATGGTTTGAATATGATATAAATATACACTGAAAGTTATAAATTGAAACAACTTGGAGATGTCAGCCATTGTGACTTAACCTTGATATTTCTCATTTTCTCACCATCGTAAAGAAAAGATTTGTTGTTTTCTTTTCAGTGTGACAATAACAATGATTTTAACCAGCTCATAAATTGGGCGAGAAAGAATAAACGAAAAGAAAAAAAAGTTGATGGGATATTTGTTCATTTCCTGCTACAAGGCTGGAAGCAATCATAAATTTGTTGAAGTAGCGTGTTGCTGTCACTAATAGAAATCATGACCAGCTGCAGTAACGTCTCCTTCTTTATGTCTCCTCGTTTCTTAAGCGATCATGGCACTCCACACTTTTCTCTGCTTTATATCTCTTAATAAATTTCGTAATTTATTTATTTTTCTAAACTTTTTACCCCAAATATTTTATGTGCTGTTTATCTCTTTACCTTTTGCCTTCAATCTGTCCCATGAGTACCAGATTTTCTAAGCCCTCTTTCCTCATTATGCGCCTTCAAAATCCCAGTCTCTTCTTGATACTAAGTATAAATTTCTTCTTTGTTTCCATTTTTTTAAAAATATCTTCGTTGTTTGCATATTCGGCACATTGTATACTCAGCATCTTTCTGTAGAACCACATTTCTGTTGCTTAATCTTTGAGAAGATTGTCTAGTATTTACTGCCATACAGGAGGGCAGATATCAGTATTATTTTCTTTGTTTCTAACAAAGCTTTTCTGTTTCTTAATTATCTGTTTAGCTTTTCGAATGCATCTTTCGCTATCCACTGCATCTACAGATTTCAGAATTACACTTTCCATATGTTAAAATACTGACCATATATTAGTCAGTTAAGTGTCATACGTGATACACGCTTGGGCGATCATGTCTCTTTAGAGACATGACTGACTGGGCAGAAGATTATCCCGTAGTAGGTTGCCATTACTTTCTGTGGTAAACTCGTTGCCAGTCAACCTAATCTATTCTGTTATTTAACCCATAACTGGAACGGAGAGATGGATTAATACATTTCCCAAGGGTATTTGCGTGTAAGTAAATGTATGGAATTCAACTGGAATTCGAACTAGGCTCCCCTATTATTTGTTCCGAACCGATACCCACCGCACTACAACGCACATCCCAGATATACTTTGGCATAATTCTCATAACCAAGAATAATGATTGTATCGATTGGTTGAATATTTGTAAGAATGCTAGAACGTAGAACTTTCTCAATTTATTTGTTTAGGCAAAGAAACTGAACAGTGTAACCACTTGTTTACTGTAGAGAGCGCATATGGATAAGACAGTCTGACTGAGCAGTAGGCAGGCCAATCACTTAAAGAAAATAAAGTTTAGCTTCATAAAAATTTTTCCAGGGGTACCGGCCTGTTTACGACTTGCTCTCCTTGTAGTTCAGCTTGAGCAGAATAACGTAGGAGTGTAATTCCGACAGCTGTATCCTGCAAGTTTTGCATGTTGCCATTTTACAACACTTTCCCAGATACTTAAATTTTGTGTACTTGTGTGATATCGGTATCTCCGATTAGTTATTTGCATTCTACGCTTATCCGTTTGCATTAACGGCAGTCAGTCAGTTAAGTGCCATACGTGATACACGCTTGGGCGATCATGTCTCTTTCAAGACATGACTGAGAAGAAGATCTTCCTGCTGTAGATTGCCATTATCATCTTCGGTAGAATGGTTGCCAGCCACAGCTACAGAACCCAATTTGTTCTGTTATTTAACTCACAGTTTGAGGAAGAAGTGAAAGATTCATACCGTTTCCGAGGATATTTGTACAACTAGAATTCGAACTCGGCTCTCCAACTTCTCATTCCGAAACGATATCAACTGCATTAACGCTTTAATATGCGCTTTCTACATTAAACAAGTGGTTACACTGTTCAGTTTCTTTGCCTGAACAAACAAATTGAGAAAGTTCTACGTTCTAGCATTCTTGCGAATATTCCACCAATCGATACAATCATTATTCTAGGTTATGGGGACTATGCCAAAGTATATCTGGGATGTGCGTTGTAGTGCGGTAGGTATAGGTTCGGATCAAATAATCGGGGAGCCGTATTAACGTACAAGGTGATAAATCTTTCGATTCAAACATGAATTGATTCCGAAACAAATTCTGGAAATTTAGGATAGAAGTCAGTCGAGGATGCTTCACTATCACTTCGGACACTAACGCAACTTCAGGTCATTACTTGAGTAGTTGAATCACACTTAAAGAACATGAATTCATCTAATGTTCATAGGCTGTGCGGAATTCATTGCACGACAATGTCTCTTGTACAATAATACTGCGCTATCCAACTGTTTTCCAGATATTTCAAATTTCTTTCTCTCTAAAGATATATATATATATACATCGAGGCGAATTTATATTTAGTGTTTTTGTTATTATATATGTTATGGTGTAACACACCCATTCTTCAGATAATGAACTCCCCCTCCTATATTAATAAGAGTTAGCAGGAAGTTAACTCGAGAAGTTCTTGGGTAGTTCATTGGATTTCTTAGAAGTTCTAGAGAGTTCTTTAGAGTTCTATTGCAGTTCAGTAGAACTACTAGGCAGTTGATATTAGTGGGCAGTTAGCCGAATACTAAGGAGTCAGCTTTCAGTGGAAGATTACCAAATTCCTAACATTTAGGGTGCGTTAAGTCGATTAGCAACCGACATATCACGATTATAACCTTCAGTGCGAAAACTAATTCACAACAATATAGAGTACCCTGGAATTCTTCATTTTCGAAAATTTGTTTTTTAATAACTCATCTGTGAATGTGTATGTGTGTAATCATTTCCTTTCTCTGTGCGCGTCTTACTCTGTGTGATATATATATATATATATATATATATATATATTTACCTCTCTCTCTCTCTCTCTCTCTCTCTCTCTCTCTCTCTCGATTTTTTTTTTTTTTTGTCGAGTGGGAACACTTTTGATATATGCCCTTTATTAGCCATAGATCACCCGGCACCCGGGAAGCGAGGGAAAATTTATTTATGTCACAGTTTCAAGTCCCTCACTGCTCTGTCGCTACGAACTGCTTCACCAAATTCCACCAGGTCTGATCTTCACCGTTAGGACTCGCTATAAGGGTTACATAACGGCAAACCACACTCCCTCTGCATTCCATTAGCAAGAAGTAAATTCCACTCAAACAGACTCTTTTCACGAACCATTGTCCAATGTAAGAGACTCTCAAGAGGATGTTTCCTCGATCGCTACACTCTTGACCTGTTTATAACCAACTGTTATATTCCTCCTATTTATACAAACTACCACTTAACGTAACACTCTACCACGAGTGGTCCCTGGATTTTGTACCGTATGAAATATACTGTAAAAAAAAATGACGAAAAATAACAAATCCTGGTGATATAGTGAGGTACTGTTGGGGCTCAAAGAGTATCGGTAATGGCAGTTTGGTTTCGAAACGCCCATCATCTCCATACTAATTATGTGATGAAGGCTACTGATATTTTCATACAATTATTTAAAATTATATATATACACATATGGTCTCACACACACACACACACACACACACACACACACACACACACACACACAAACACACACACACACACACATTTAAAATTCATAGCTCTATTTTACATTGAACACTGTTTTAAATTAGTGTTTTGAACGTTGTTCGTTTATTCTTCGTTCGTTATTCACTTGTATAAAGTTGAATATATATTTTTATTTAATCACACTTTTCTGTTTTTCTAAGTGGATTATATGTACAATTATTTTTAAACATTACAATATATATGATCAGCATTGTTTGGACTGTTGACCTCATTTTTATTGCTATGTTTACGACGTTTCGGCCGTTGTACACTTTGGCCTTCTTCAGGTGTTAGAAACTTTGAACCAAACCTTTTATTTCGACCACTAGGGTAGATTGTTCTCGTTCCATGTGCGATGACACCTCTGGAAGCCATGTAGTTATCTCGCTTTAACTCAGCTTTAGCCAGGTACTGAATCCACAACTTTTGGGGTTGTCACTGGAACTAACCAACGCCTTTATCCACTGAACCATGTATCCTTGATGACGTAGGAGTGTAATTTCGACAGCTGTATCCTCCAAGTTTTGCATGTTGCCATTTTACAACACTTTCCCAGATATTTAAATTTACTTGTGTGATATCAGTATCTCCGATTAGTTATTTGCATTCTACGCTTATCCGTTTGCATTAACGGCAGTCAGTTAAGTGCCATACGTGATACACGCTTGGACGATCATGTCTCTTTCAAGACATGACTGAGAAGAAGATCTTCCCGACAAAATTTTAGACAATGAGGAAAGAGGGCTTGGAAAATCTGATACTCGTAGACCAGATTAAAGACACACAAGAAACAACCAATTTAGTGATCTCAAGCAAATGAATGGTGGAATAAACTTTAGGAGAAATAAAAAAAGTTAAGAGTTATGAAAGACAGGAAATTGTGGACAGCCATGATCACTAACATCCTAAAGGGACAAGCTATATGAAGAAGTATTTGCGTATAATTGTAACAAGAAAACACAACATCCGAAAATCCAGTAATAACGTCAATGTAAGAATCGTATTATTTCAGAAGAGGCATGGAACAATCAAGTAGATAGACTTCATCTCAAAAGATCAAAACGAAAGACAGAAATTAATGTAAGTTTATTAGGTGTAGCCTAATATGGCTATCGATCAGTCCAGTGCCATACGTGATACACGCTTGGGCGATCACGTCTCGAAACAGACATGAGTGACTGGGCAGAAGATTATCCCGCAGTTATGGGTTAAATAACAGGACAGATTGGGTCCTATAGCCTTGGCTGGCAACCAGTCGACCACAGAAAGTAATGGCAACCTACTGCGGAATAATCTTCTGCCCAGTCAGTCATGTCTCTTTCAAGACATGATCGCCTAAAGCGTATATCACGTATGTCACTTAGCTGACTGAATATAATAGGTGGAAACATAATCAAAGTTTCTACTGGGCATAAAGTGGGGGATCTGTTTTCTATCACGTATGGCACTTAACTAGCTGACTGACTGTTGCTCGAATTTTTGTCTAAATCAAGTTTTCTTTAGTTCTTACGATGGCATCATCCTGGGAAACTCCAAGAATGGCTTTATTCAATAATTTCGCAAAGGATTTAATTATATAAACTGCGCATGCAAAAGTGTTAATTGCACAGAGCAAGTTGTCTTACTGTGGGTTATGCTATCTCTCATTCGTATGACATGTAAAAAAAAAGGTTGTAAGAAAAAATGAATCCACCACTTTTTTAAAAATTGTTTAAATATTGAAGTTTTTCCAATTTTTTTTTTTTAATCGGAAAGTTTAGGGTGTAATCTATAAGATTGTACGGAAAAAAGTAAAAGACAAAAAATGAAAAGCAACAATTTTAAGGGTGGTGGTAGTCTTCTTTAGGTCCGCCAGATAAACATATATTCATCTTAACAACAAATTCAGAGAATTTCTTCAACATATTTATTACGGGGAAGTGATGATGTCGGCTTTTGAAATGGCTATTCTCCAAATATAAAATATTGAATTTTTTTATGAAATAAATATTTGCTTTCTAAATTAAATTTTCATCTGGCTCTCCCATGAATTAGATTTAACATTTAATCTAATATTACTAGGATCCATTGGGATATTTACTAAATATTTTATTGGATCCATTACAAATATATATATATATATATATATATATATATATATATATATATATATATATATATTTTAATGAAATTTGGTTATAAACAACCGACAATTTGTAATGAATTGTTTGAACATTATTTTTTATCGATACTCGTATTTAAGTAGATATTCTGTTTTTTATAATTAAACAGTATTATATACTTATATCTACCGGCCTGATTATTTACGATAAATTTTTATTACGAAAATGTGTGTCATTGTTTGCGATGAAGCGAAAATTGTGTTATATAGGCTTGATTTAGACCTCCAGTCTAAACCTCGTTTAGACTGGAGGTCATTCATGATCGAGCGGTCTAAGATGTTGCCAGATCAAATGGTAGCTTCCCCGATGTAAATAGGGGTTGCAGGTTCGAATCCTGCCGAATGACACACATTTTCGTAATAAGAATTTATCGTAAATAATCAGGCCAGTAGACATAAGTATATAATACTGTTTAATAAAAAAAAACAGAATATCTCCTTTTATATATATATATATATATATAATCATATCACCCCGAGCAAGGCGGTAACGCCACTGATGTGCAGGGGGCTACGTAAGATTGAAAACATTGGAAAAGAGAAAGCCGGAAACCACATCCTAAACAGGAAACAAGGGATGAGCCTCTTCACCCGTTCAATAGACGTGGGTGGAGCGTGAACCAGGCGATAGTTTAGTCTATCTACTCCAATTGTATATAATATATATATTTATATATATATATATATACATATATATGTTATAGTTTAGAACATGTACAAATTATAATAAACCCACTACATATATAGATTTTACTACAACCACGCTCTCCCGTAGACTTACATGTCACGTTTCTGATCAGAGTACAATTAAACAACATTCTTAGAAAAGCATAGCAAAGTTGGTAATATCAGACATATTTTAGTCAGCAATACAATAATCCTCACTCAAACTCACTAAAAAGAATATTCAACCCACACTTAATAAAATTACGTTTAAATCTGGTCATAACACATTACATTACATTTAAATATATGGTTCTGTTATCATTTCGAGCTCTCACGCGGTGTAACGTCAGAGAGCAGCATTAAAAATTTACGGACTGCGTTTGCTATTTTTGGTAACTGTTATCGTTGCCTAGCAAAGTTTTATGTCAACAGAAGATAAAATCGTCGCTGATGGTAGATGTTTTTATGTTAACGCCCATGTAACCTCTCTGAAGATAGCCCATGTGAGCCGAAAGCTTAGAATCAACTTAAAGTATTATCCAAATGTTGGAGAATTTTTGTCTTTATCTTCACCTGAAATTAAAGCCAAAATACGATGTTTAGAACGGCTCATGATTAAACATAATAGACATTCATTGTCTCTTATATTTAACAGAATATGTTTAGAAAATTATCTGCTGCCTCGATACGCTAAATAATAATTTGTAGATGTTCTGAACTATAACTTATAATAAATATTCATTGGTCTATTTCTATATTGAGCCTCGTTTTAAATGAATGTTTTGAACGTTGTTAATACTTTCTTCGTTCTTTATTCACTTGTATATATATATATATATATATATATATATATATATATATATATGTGTGTGTGTGTGTGTGTGTGTGTGTATATATATATATATATATTCATTTAGATAGGTGTGAGTTTATGACAATTGTCTGACGATCGCAAGAGCGTGAAACCCAGGGTCACAAACTCACACCTATCTAAATGAATATGTTAGCTCTATCATTGATATTGAGCACTTTCAGGTACCGCGCATATATAATATATAAATAATATAATATATATGACAAATTATATATATATATATATATATATATATATATATATATATATATACACACACACATTTCACATTCACACACACACACATATATATATAATCAGAATAATTTATTATCAGAAGGATTTGCTTGTGCATGTTCGCTAGTTGTATGAAAGTTCTTGTAATGTGGTTGTTAGTAAACGTTTCTAGTTTGGTGATTGAATAAATTATTTGCAAGTGAGAAGTAAAATCAATCTGAGAAAGTGATATTTGTATAAGACATATATGTGATCTTCATATCTGTATCTGCTCAAATCCACGTGCTCTCCTTGCAAGGAAACCTGTAAGAAATAGAAAGTCTCTAAATTTTCCGCCACTGGGACGGTTTTCTTTTTACTACTGAATCATTTTAAAACACGACTATCTTTAATACAAAGCAATAACGACTTAGGAAACGGAAAACAAATAATATTCTTGCGATTATTTTTGAAACGCTACAGCCATTAATTAGGATAATATAACTGTAAAGCTGTAACAGTTTTTGACAACATTCCACACTGCAGTTTTTTGGACATTTTCCAGTCCAAATGCAACGAATTCACAGATTTAATTCTCTAACAGTCAAAATAATCTAATTTCTCATTCATTTTAAATCTCTGAAATCCATTTTCACACAAACAACTAAAATATTGGAAAATCCTTTCATCAATCATAACATTTACGTAGTGTTTATAAAGAAGCAAAAGCTAAATAACTGTTATATTGAGCGATTTTTGTTTCGTTTTTTTGTTGTACAGTTATGGCCGATTTATTCAAGGGTAAGAAGCTTTTCCGCGGTGAGAAGCAGGTTGATCCATCCGAGCTGCAAAACAAGATCGTCGGCCTTTATTTCACCGCCTGCTGGTGTCCCCCGTGCCGTCAGTTTACTCCAATACTGAAAGAATATTACGATGGTTGGAAAGGAGAACCTTTTGAAATCATCTTCCTCAGCTTTGACCGTTCCAGCGAAGATTGTGAGCTTTATTATAACAACAATCATGGTTCATGGCTCAAGATGGAACACAATGATCCCTACATTGAGTAAGTATTACGCAATCAAGTTTATTTTTTGTTTCTGTTTTTTTTTTTTTTTTTCTAGTATGGTACATCCTGTCCCTTGTTGTGTAATAAATATCAGCTTGAAATTGGCGATCCGAGTTCGAATTCCATTTGAAATCGTTGCATTGACTTATGCGCAAATAATAGGGAAAAAGTATTAATCTATCTCTTCTCTATAGCCTTGGTTGGCAACTAGTCTACCACAAAAAATGGCAACCTACTGCGGAAAAATCTTTTCCCTAGTCAGTCATGTCTCAAGAGAGATATGATAGCCTAAGCGTGTATCACTTATGACACTTAACTGACTTACTGACTTACTCTACAATGCTCTGGCTCATTTGGGATAGAGGGCGTTTTGTTAAGGGATAATCTATATAGGTAGTAGAGTAAGATAACGGCTAAACTTGACAGATCAAGACTGTAATGATCAAAGAAATTTCCTTTTTGTTTGTTTCGTGGTCCGCTGAAAAAAAAACTGTTTTAGTGGATTTAATTTCTTGCCGATGGAATACGGAGGGATTCTGCTATTACGTAAATGGTACGGTGGGTCCTATCTGTGAAGGTCAGACCAGGTGGAACCAGGTCCGAGATTTTTCCATTTGTCGAAGCGATAGAGCAGTGATAGACCCGCTACATTTAGCCAATAATAGAGAGGTGGGAGTGTACAGAATAATTCTTCTCTAATAAGGATTCGAAGACACTTTTAAACTCTATTCAAACTGAAAAGTTAGGTCTGGACATCTCCTGGCCAGATATGGTAATGCGACTTGATTTTCGGTCTGATCAGGCTCTTATAAAGTTAGAAGTAGCATTAGAGGCCAAATACCTACTGGAAAGGTATAGGAAGTCGATCATTTTACCTGCATCTTTATAGTTGTATCGTATATAGGAATTCCATTTGCAGTTGGATATGAGTCTGAAGCTTAATAGCTTTTCTAGGGACAGAGCTTCAGCGACGGGACATCCGTTCAGTGAGACTGGGTGGTAGTTTAGGGTATGATTAGCGAGAAAGATTTTACAAGGGAGAAATAGTTAGCATAGAACTTCCGGTTACATCTAGACATTTCATCTTTAAAATGATGAGACCTTACCACAAATGTAGGCGATCATCTCTCAAAAGGGACATGACTGACTGGGCAGAAGATTTTTCTGCAGTAGGTTGCCATTATTTTCTACGGTAGACTTATTTCTCGTTCCGAGCCGATATCCAATGCAGCACAACGCACATTCGAGTAACCCATCTAGTCAGTCAGTTAAGTGCCATACGTGATACACGCTTGGGCGATCATGTCTAGAAAGAGACATGACTGACTCGGTAGATGATTATCCCGCAGTAGGTTGCTATTGCTTTCTGCGGTAGACTGTTTGCCAGCCAAGGCTATAGAACCCAATCTGTCCTGTTATTTAACCCATAACTGTGAGGAAGAGACGGATTAATACCTTTCCTAAGGGTATTTGCGCGTAAGTGAATGCAAGGAATTCAACTGGAATTCGAACTCGGCTCCTCGAGTTCTCGTTCCGAGCCGATATCCACTGGACCACAACGCACCCATCTAGTACTGCGCTTATATTCATAAAGTGTAGGTGCCATAAAAGAAAATTGAGCATTACAATGAAAATATTTATAGAAAAAAAACTAAAGAAGCAACTTTATGGTGATAGAAAAAGGATTGAAGCCGAGATGCCAGATCAGTGCCAGTAATATTGCAGATTATTTTTTAAATTTTATCAAGAATCCCTAGATACATAGCAGGACTACTAGACCAGATGTAGCAGCAATATTCAAAGTATGGATGAATTACACACTTTTCAATATGCAATATAGATTCAGATGGTAAAAGAAATTTTTGAGCATCACACAGTGAACTACCTTTTTAACTGCATATTTAGCAAATGATTCAAGAAAATCTTTTCACTTCACGTCATAAGGTGAGGAGGCACCAATTTGCATTCCATGTCAGGAGCTCTACACAGTGAAACATCTACTAACAAGTTGCATAGATCTTGAACAAATGCGATTAAGATACTATCAAGAAAACAATCTGACCCAAACGACCTTTTAGAATTTCTAAAAGCAACAAAATTATATAACAAAATATAGTTTCAAAGGAATATAGCATATAACCATCACAAATTAAATCACAACACCTTTACTTATATCTCGACAGTAATACTCACAAAAGATCAACAAGCAGTAAACAAAAACCAACCAAATTCTTCAGCATTAAATGACCCAAAAGGGTAGATATGTTGGTAAAACAAACAACTAAACTAAATTACTATTTAAAAATATTTGTCTTTGAATCATTTGATATAGATTAATAAAGCGTAAAAAAACAAATCAATCAATGATGGTAATTAACAAAATAAAACATTTTGTAGTTTGCACTGCAAATTCCGTAAGTCAGTCAGTTAAGTGCCATACGTGATACACGCTTGGGCAATCATGTCTCGAAAGAGACATGACTGACTGGGCACAGTCAGTTGCCATTGCTTTCTGCGGTAGACTGGTTGCCGCCCAAGGCTATAGAACCCAATCTGTCCTGATATTTAACCCATAACTGGAAGGGTATTTGCGCGTAAGTCAATACAATAGATTCAACTGGAATTCGAACTCGGCTCCCCGGCTTCTTGTTCCGAGCCGATATCCACTGTACCACAACGCACATCCAGAGTTTTTTTAAAAATGCTTTGTAGAATATAACTGATTAAAATTAAATAGAATCAACACTAATGAAAACAAAGTTGCTATTTGCTGTACATTTAATACGTTTTCCTTTTTTTCTTTTTTTCTTTTTTTTTGTGTTCCTATAGAGAACTGAAGACCAAATACAATGTGACCGGGATTCCCAAACTGGTTATAATCAACCGAAAAGGAGACGTTATTTCTCTGAACGGCCGTGAAGATGTCCAGGATAAGGAAGATGGTGCCATTAAGTATTGGAAGGATGCGAAATGTTCTTAACTTGAATTTACAACAAATGCATTTCTAGAAATTCGTTGCTGTGTTGGTTTTATGAAAAAATAAAAGGAAAACAATTTTCTCTACAAAATACCAACCAACATTTCTGTAACGATTTTAAGTGAACGGACGTAGGAAATATTAACGTTTCATATGGACGATATGTTAATGTTTCTTTTAAAAATATAATAACATCGGTACTATAGGGGGAAATATATATATATATATATATATATATATATATATATATATATATATATATATATAGAGTTGATTTGCTAATTTACATAATTTTTTTTTTTAGGTATCATTTCAAGTAATTTATTATTAGTTGAAATTTGTGCCGTTTCATTGGGTTTTCAATTTTTTAAGATCGGATTTTCTTAATCCGCCAGAAACTACTTTCCTTCGGGAAAAAAAAAAAAAAAACTTTTAATTAATTTAATTTTTTTTTCTTTTTTTTTTTAATTTGACAGGAAAACAAAATTTTCCATGAAAATATTTTATTTATTTATTTCACCAATTTCTTAAAATCATTTCTACCTTTCACCTACTGTTCGCCATCAGAATTTATATGCAATTGGTAATAGAATAAAGATGTCTTGTTTTCTCAAAATATTTTCTTATTTTCTTTTCTTCTTTTACCATATATCGGTTTAATAATTTCAATATATGACAAGTTTTGCCCCTAACACGCAAGGGGTTACTGAGTGTGCGAGAATACAAAAGAAAAAAACTTTTAAGGCGAGAGAGCAATAAAAGAACAAGAATTAAGTATATAACGATTGACATTGCATTTAAATCTTTGAAAATCAATATTGAATGGGAATCAAGAAGGCGAAAGAGAGTTCTCCAAGAGAGAAAGCGATACAAGAAACCGTTAGCATAGAACTTTTACATATAACCATTTTAGATATAAAATGATGAGACCTTGCTGCCAATCTAGTACTGCGCTTAAATTCATAAAGTCTAGGTACCATAAATTAAAGTTCATCAAAACAATTACAATGAAAGTATTTATAGAAAAAGCACAGTGAAAGCGGTGGGAAAGATACTGAGATACCAGACCAGGACCATTAACATTGCAGTTTCTACTTTGGATTTTATCAAGTATTTCTTTATATTTAACAAGAAAACTGGATCACCTGTGGCAGCAATATTCAAAGCAAGGACTTATAAATATGTAAAATAAATTTTTTAGTCGAAAAATAGTCTAGCACGACATAGTGAACCAAATTTCTTAGATGCAGACTTAGCAATTAGTTTTATATTGACTTTCTACTTCATGTCAGCAGAAAACGTTAGTCCATGAAGTCGTAAGGAATCACACTTCTGAGATTGGCATTAGCCATTCTAATGGAAGCTAAAAAACTCGCAACTGATTACCAAACAGTTCTTCTGTCTTTGAGGCGTTAAAATTAAAAATCAACTTCATGCATCATTTAACAACGGATTGTAGGTTGTATCATAATTGTTGAATTACGTTGCGTCAAAGATTAGAGTAAAAAATATATATTTAAACTATTTATATTCGGACTATTTTCTTCATCTTCTTTATTCCTACCACAACATTTCGGCCGTTGTACACGGCGGCCTTTTTTCAGGCTGAGTAACCTGAGTAACTGCGTTGTGGTGCAGTGCATATCGACTCGGAACGAGAGATCGAGACACCAAGTTCGAATTCCAGTTGAGTTCCTTGCATTCACGTACGCACAAATACCCTTGGGGAAAAGGTATTAATCTGTCTCTTCCTTCCAGTTATGGGTTACATAATAGGACAGATTGGGTTCTATAGCCTTAGTCGGCAACCAGTCTACCGCAGAAAGCAATGGCAACCTACTGCGGGATAATCTTCTGGCCCAGTCAGTTAAGTCTCTTTCGAGACATGATCGCCCAAAGCGTGTATCACGTATGGCACTTAACTGACTGAACTTAGATGTAATGCTGAACTGAGCTTTTCATTTAATCTACGGAGATAGACAGTTCTCGTTTCATTGTTCGCCCGTTTCCACCTAGTGTCAGTACACTGTGCCTGACCCAGGGATTAAATTCGCAGCCATTATGTCACCAAATTCACTAACCAACGCTATTATCTATAACTGAACATTCACCGTTGGGCGATCTTTCGAGACATGACTGACTGTGCAGAAGATTTTCCAGAAGTAGGTTGCCAGCCAAAGCTATAGAATACAATATGTTCTGCTATTTAATCTATAGATAGGAGGGACCAAGTGAATGCCTAAGTGAATGAAAGAAATTCAACTAGAATTCTAACTCTCGTTCCGAGCCGATATCTATTACACCACAATGCACATCTGAACAATACTAGATAATTAATACCTTTCCCAAGAATATTTGCGCGAAAATGAATGCAACGAGTTTAACTGGAATTCGAACTCGGCTCTCAGATTTTTCGTTCCAAGCCGATATCCCCCATACCACAATGTACAATATTTACCCTATTTAGACTATTTTTCTCATCTTTTTTTCCCTAACATGACGTTTCCGCCATTGTAAACTCCGTCCTTCTTCAGGCTTATATCCATCTGAGTAACCTAGATGTAATACTGAACGGAGCTCTTTATTTATTCTACGGAGATAGACCGTTCTAGTTTTACTGTTCATCCGTTTTCACTAAGTGAAACTGCCGACCTAGGAATTAAATTTAAACTCAATACGTCACTAAATTCACAAACCAACGCTTTTATCTACTTGACTGTTGTCCTCCATGATTCAGTGGAAACGAGTGAGTGGCAAGTGGTAGATTAAAGTAAAAATTAGATATCTCTATAGACGGGTAATGGAACGGAAACTGTCTACACCCGTAGACTAAATAAAGAGTACAGTTAAAAATTCCCTGTCGGTTACCAAGATTGATATACACCTGAGGAAAGGCAGAAAACAGAGCTATCGAAACGTTATAACAACATAAGAAAACAACAATAGTCCGAATGTCAGTCAGTTAAGTGCCATACGTGATACACGCTTGGGAGATCATGTCTCGAAAGAGACATGACTGACTAGGCAGAAGATTATCCCGCAGTAGGTTGCCATTGCTTTCTGTGGTAGACTGGTTGCCGACCAAGGCTATAGAACCCAATCTGTCCTGCTATTTAACCCATAACTGGAAGGAAGAGACGGATTAATACCTTTCCCAAGGGTATTTGCGCGTAAGTGAATACAATGGATTCAACTAGGAATTCGAACTCGGCTCCTCGAGTTCTCGTTCCGAGCCGATATCCACTGGACCACAACGCACGTCCGAATACAAACAGCGTAAATTCCGACAGAAATTAAAGAATATATTTTCATCACTAATAACGTTTCCGAAGTGGATCATTATTGTTGTAAGTTTTCACTTTTTTTTTATCATTTCACCCCAAGCAAGGCATTCCACTACCACTATGGCGCAGGGGGTTACATAGCGGAAGATGGTGAGAGAGTGATTAGATTTTAGAAATGTCAGAAGGAGGGTGATAGACGAGTAAGGAGGTATATAGGAAGAGTGTTTGAGAGAATGGGTGCGAGTTAGTGTGTTAGGAGGTGTCTATTGACCTTACATTTAAACTCCTGGAGATTGTAGCTGTCGGGGAAGCAAGTATGTGGGACATGTGGCAGATGAAAGCAAGCGTTTAGAAAATCATCATTATTGTTGCAAGGCAGCAGTAATGGACATTTCGAGGAATCTCTTTCTAATTCTTCATCAGTTTGAACGACTTTGATTCGTTTGATGTCATTTGCCTTTCATATTACCACCAAAGAACGCGAAAGGGTCACAGAAACTCCTTGGTTTGCTGGGAGCTTGGCTCGTCCGATGACTATTTTTCACTGTTTTTCTATCATATTAAAAATATTCGTTATTAATTTCCTTTTCATTATCTTTACACCCGGAGTAACATTTCGGAAACTATTGTTTGCAAGTTAGTATTTATTTTACGAAAGGCTAAATTGATTTTTCTCCCGGCACTCAAGTTCGTATGAAAAGTGTAACAGTTCAAATTATTTTTATAGTTAAAATCAATAAATTTTATGATGTATTAATCAATAGAAATGAAGGGTAAATATCGGAAAGTAATATATTAATAATAATGTAACCCAGATATATGAGTGTTGTCGGGACCTGGTACGTGTTCTCTTATATCCGGGTTTGGTCTGTATTATATACATTACCAAAGGCTCTAAGTTGGGACCAGAGAAAATCACTCTTATATACGGGTTTATCTAATATCAGGGTCTCTTATATCCGGTTTATACTGTAATACAATTACTACCTATCGCTTAACGATTTTAAACTATATATGAATAAAAATAATAAGAATTAATAAGAATAAAAAGCAAATTCAGATCAAATTCAAATAAAAACATTCATAAAAAATTAAGTGACATTTTACGAACATATACACAACTATATATATATATATATACACACATATATATATATATATATTTTACTGAGATCGCTTTCATACGATTATTAATTAGAACAATTTGTTTGGTTGACTGCTTGTCTAGACTAAAGTGAGATACTATGACTAATGCTTTTGAATTTGTCTCAAATGCTTTCCACCAATCAGAAATCATGAAAGAATTCGATAGTTAACTTTAGTAAAATGTAAATCGGCTTTATTTATTAAGTATGGTGCGATAGCAAAAAGAAAAAAAAATTTTTTTTTCGTCGTATTGCTTTCATCATTTCACCCCAAGCAAGGCGATTAATACCTCTAAGACGCAAGGGGGCTACTGGGACTGAAAAATAATGAGATGATTTTAGAAGAAACCAGAAACTCAATGCCAATCAAGTAAAAACCAAAAACCTCTACTCCTGTTCAAAAGATTATAGAAATTCATGATTTTATAAAGTTCATTTTCATTATTCTTGCATCCGGAATTAAATTTTGGAAACGTTAGCTCGCTAGTTAAGGATTTTTCCCGAAAGATCAGATTTGTTTTTCTACTTGCATAAAAAAAGTCAGTGTACTTGCTCTACGGACAATATCTTCTATAAGATAAAAAATAAATTTCGTGATAAATGAATCAAATAAAAATAAAAGCACAACCTGAATAGGTAGAACACGTAGATATACAATACTAGCAGTATAGCCCGGCGTTTCTCGGGTGTAATGAAAGCTTTAAAACTAATCCATGGTCTTGGAGCTCAGACTCAACCTAAAGAATATTTGTGTGAAGTTTGGTGAGAATCAGATAAAAATTGTGGATTTGTATAAAGGACATACAGACAGACAGACAGACACACAAACATCTTGCTTTATATATATATATATATATATATATATATATATATATATATATTGTCGATTTCCTGCACTATTGTAAGAACTGCAACCTTGAAACTTCTGTATATCGTTTTTTTATGTCTTTGTCTATGAGTGTATCAAATTTGATTTATAACCCGATTTTTTCGATTATCGATTTTCGATATTTATCGGGGGTACCTCGACACAAAACCTAGCTAACAACACTCGCAGACGCTTATAGTACAACTGTGTAAATTTTCAAGAAAATCGGTTCAGCCGTTTCGGAGTCTATAGGTAACGGATACACACACACAGACACACACACACACACACACACAGACAAAGTTTCATTTATAAATAAGTTTAGATTTAGATTAAATGAAAAAAAAAACACCGGTTGAATAACGATTCTAAAATGGTCATTACAAACTCTAAAGAAGAAATTCAAAAGCCTATCGAGTTTGAGTGCCGTACTTTAAGACACACCCCATTAATCTTATTTAGACTGGTTTTACCCACTTGTTTATCATAACTTCTTCGACTGACTGGTCGCCTAAGCGTGATCACATGACTAAGGATAAAGCTACAATTATCACGACTATTTTCAACCGATCAGACATAAGAAACTGCGCCTACTCGGTCTAAGTCTATCAGCCGACCTCAAGTGGAATGACTACATTGAATCCATTGCTAAATCTGCTTCTAGGAAGATAGGTTCACCGTGCCAGGAAGTTTTTCTTGACTGAATCCATCTTGCACATGTATAAATCTACCATCCGCCCGTTCATTAAATACTGTTGTCACATCTGGACGGGTGCCCCTGCCATTCATCTCGGGGTTCTTAACAAAATCCAACGGAGAATCTCCAATGTAATTGATCCCGATCTGGTAGCTCAACTCCAGTCACTTTCACACCGACGTAATGTGGCTTCCCGCTGTCTCTTCTAAAAATACTTTCACGGCTTCTGCTCCGATGAGCTTAGCTCCCTGGTGGCCACCTGCATGAATTTACTCGAGCTACTAGACTAGCAATTAGGTCCCACCCTTTTACAGTGAAACCGATAAAATTTAATCGCAATTTCTACACTAACAGCTTCTTTTCACGCACTTCCAGCCTGTGGAATTCCCTTCCTTATACTTGCTTCCCTGACAGCTACAATCTCCACGAATTTAAATACAATATCAATTGCCATCTCTTAACTCTTTGACTCGCATCCCTTCTCTGACAACCCTTGCATGATGTTCTTCTCCCTTTCCACTCTACTCTCATGCAACTCTCTTCACACTAGTGCTCTCATCATACTTTTATCCATTCTCTGACTCTCCCTGTAACTTGTTCCTCTTCCTCATCCCTCACCTCTTTATGTATCCCCCTGCGCACCAGTGGCAGTACAGCCATGCTTGGGGTGGGGTAAAATGATTACAAAAATAATATTTAAGTAGTGAATTTCATTCACTTACAAAACGGCTCACTTGTTTATGCTACGATAACGAAAGAAATTTTTTTTTTCTAGGCTCTAACAAATCAATTTAGAAGACGTATTGTTATATATATATATATATATATATATATATTGACAGTATTTATTTATTTCTATTATTATATTTAATAATATAATAATTTTAAATATAATAATAGAATTAAATAAATACTGTCAAAAAAATACATTTTTAAACTTACAACTTTTTAGTAGTTTTTCCTATACATATTATTAAGACAGTATACGTGGATCATCACTATGTTATATATATATATATATATATATATATATATATATATATTGCTCATTCAGTAATGATATGCCATAAAAACAAAACATTTAAGCAAAGCAGTGCCGGCACTGGTTCACAGGGGGGGTACAGTGAGAGGAAAGAGATAACAAGTTACCGGGAATGTTGAAAGAAGGAGACGAGAAAGATGGGAATCAAGGAGATAAAAGATTTCAATTGACCTTCGACTTAGACTTTGGCAGATTGTACTATCAGAGAAGCAAGTATACGAAAGGGGGTTACACAGGCTGGAAGTGCGAGGAAATAAACTCATAGAGTAGAAGTGCCGGTTACATTTGACTATTTTGACGGTAAAAGGGTGGGACCTCGTTGCCAATCTAGTAGCACGAGTTAATTCATGTGGTCGGGGTACCAGGGTAAAAATTACTTCAGAACCATGAAAAGATAGAGGGAAGCCACATCGCGTCTGTGAGAAAGTGAGTGAAGTCCAGCTGGTATATCGGGATCGATCACTGTTGTAGATCTTCGTTTGGATTTTCTTGAGAAGCCCCAGATGAATAGCAAGAGCACCTGACCGAATATGACGACAGTATTCAATGCACAGACGAATGGAGATTTTTAAATGTGCAAGATGGATTCTGACAAAATTTTAAAGCATTTAACTAGGGTAACGCATATCAATCCAATTTATTTCATAAATGGTATAGATCTCACCGTTTAGAGTCTATTGTCAGCCAGTCAGTTAAATGTCATACGTGATACAGGCTTGGGCGATCATGTCTCGAAAGAGACATAAGTGACTGCGCAGATTTTCCCATAGTAGGTTGCCATTACTTTCTGCAGTAGACTGGTTGCCAACCAAGGCTATAGAACCCAATCTTTCCTGTTATTTGATCCATAGCTAGAGGGAAGAGACGGATTAATACCTTGTCCAAGATTATTTGGGCGCAAGTGAATGAACCGGATTTAACTGGAATTCGAACGCGAATCTCCGATTTCTCCTTCCCTAGCCAATATCTACTGCACCACAACGCATATTAATGCTATGTAGCAAAACCTAACCCGATCCTCAGTTTTGAAGTGTTTAATTTTATTACAAGAATTTTTCCTAATTTCTTAGAATTTACAGTATCTGTGACTCTAAATATTGCGATAGCTATGTTATACCATCCTGGTCTTCTACGCAAGCACCAGGGCTATGGTAATACTGGAGGACTGTTTGATTTTAATACACTCGTTCCTATCAAATGGTGAAATAAAGATTGTTTTGAACAGGCACGCTTCCAGATGAAAGGTGGTATTCCTCAACGATCTATTCTAGGTCCTACGCTGTTTCTGATCATCATTGATCTTCCTGATCTCATCAATTCCCAAGTTTTTTTTTGTTTTTTTTTTGTTTTTTTTTAATCGTGTCACCCCAAGCAAGGCATTCCACTGCCACTATAGCGCAGGGGGTTACATAGAGCGATTGGGTATAGGAAAAGTCGAAGGAGGGTGATAGACGACTTAGGATGTACATAGGGAAAGAGTTGGAGAGAGTGGATGTGAGTTAGTGTGTTAGGAGGTGTCTATTGACCCTACGTTTAAACTCCTGGAGGTTGTAGCCGTCGGGGAAGCAAGCATGCGGTAGGGAATTCCACAGGCGGGAAGTGCGAGGAAAGAAGCTGTTAGAAATTGCGGTTACATTTCATTGGTTTCACTGTAAAAGGGTGGGACCTAGTTGCCAATCTAGTATCTCGTGCAAATTCACATCTAGGGGGCACCAGTGATTTAAGTTCGTCAGAGCAGAAGCCATGAAAGTATTTATAGAAGAGGCACAGGGAAGCCACGTCACGCCAGTGAGAGAGATACTGCGGGCGGTCAGCCAAGTCGGTATCAATCACATTACAGATTCTTCGCTGTATTTTGTCAAGAACACCGAGGAGAATAGAAGGGGCACCCGACCAGATGAGGCAGCAATGAAACCACAATTTACTCCCGTCACAATAGAAAATCTGCATAGGATGACAAAGTAAGCCTCGCTGCTGCTCTGAAAACAGACCTCTAATCAATTGTTAACTGAGACAGGCAATCGCTTGTAAATTTAAATGCCTCTAAAACAAAATAGAAACAGGACAATTTCGCTAGAAACAAAGAAGAGAATACTAGATTGCTATGTGAAGACAGTTCTTCAATATGGCAATGAGGGAAAAACTTGAAGCAAATATAGTTCTAAAGAAGCATACTGGATATGAAGTAGGGGATCAGTTTCATAATACAATCAATATATAAACTGACCCCTCACTTTGTGGTCACTGCAGTTTCTATACATTTATATTCCTGAGATCCAAAAGCACAAGGAAGCATTCCAGAAGTTGAGTAAAGTATTAAGAAGCAAGACAATTTCACTAGAAACAAAGACGAGAGTACTGGATTGCTATGTGATGACAGTTCTTCAATATGGCAGTGAAAGCTGGACAATATCATCAAAGATGAAGGAAAGACTTGAAATAAGTGAAATGCGGTTCTACAGAAGGATAATTCGAATTGCATGGACCGAGCATGTGAGCAATGATGAAGTTTTGGAAATGATGGAAACGAAAAGGAAATTAATACTGAGCATCAGGGAGAGACAGCTGAAGTTCCTGGGACATGCAATGAGGAAGGAGGGCTTGGAAAACCTGATACTGACAGGCCAGATAGAGGGAAAAAGGAGACAGGGGAAAGCAACAGATAACCTATTTGAAGGACCTGATCAGGTGGATGACGAAACGAGGATTGCGTGGTGTAACAGGAGAAGGCGTGCTAAGAGCCACCAGGGATAGGGAAGACATGGAAAGCCATGATCGCCTACGTCCTGAAGGGACAGAGCATATAGAAGAAGAGTTAACTTTTCTGTCCGCCAACAACGTTGCTGATGCTAGTCGCCTGGATAGAAACACACTGCGCTTCCTAGGCTTCACTATCTCCACCGACTTGAAGAGGAATGGCTACATCGAATTTAAAACTGCGTCTACTGCTAGGAAACCTGGGTAACTGTACCGGGCCAGAAAGTTTTTGTTTTACATCAGGTTTAATCTTACACATTTATATATTTACCATTCGGCTGTGCCTTGAATACTGTCTCCATATCTGGGCAGGTGCTCCTGCTATTCCTCTTAATCTTCTTAACTAAATCCAAAGAAGAATCTGCAATACAATCGATCCTAACTTGGCATCTCGACTTCAGTCACTTTCTTACCAAAGTGACGTGGCTCCCCTCGGCCTTTTCTACAAATATTTTAATGGCAACAGTTCTGATCAATTTATTTCCCTTGTGCCTCGATGACATGAATTTAAGCGCGGTACTAGTTTGGCATCACCATTTACTCTTGAAATAGATATATATAACCCTCACTTCTACTCTAACAGTTTCTTTTCACACACTTCCTTTCCGTTTTCTCGCTTCCCTGATATATACAATCACCAAAAATTTAAATGCGATGTTAGTTACTATCTTTTGATTTCTGGAATCCTATTCATCTGTTATCCTTTCCTCAACACCTCCTGTGCCCAGTTTTTTTTTTTTTTTTCACCACACTAGGATGTGCGTTGTGGTCCAGTGGGTATCGACTCAGAACGAGAAATCGGGGAGCCGAGTTCGAATTCCAGTTGAATTCGTTGCAATCATATACGCGCAAATACCCTTGGGAAAGGTGTTAATCCGTCTCTTCCTTCCAGTTATGGGTTAAATAACAGGATAGATTGGGTTCTATAGCCTTGGCTGGCAACTAGTCTACCGCAGAAAGCAATGGCAAACTACTGCGGGATAATCTTCTGCCCAGTCAGTCATGTCTCTTTCGAGATATGATCGCCCAAGCGTGTTTCATGTATGGCACTTACCTGACTGACTGACACTAGGAACGATCCCGTCTTTCTTGGCGTGAAATAATTTGAAAAAAAAAAACACTTTTCAAAACGTATCAGTCAGTTAAGTGCCATACGTGATACAAGCTTGGGCGATCATGTCTCGAAACAAACATGACTGACTAGGCAGAAGATTATCCCGCAGTAAATTGCCATTGCTTTCTGCGGTAGACTAGTTGCCGACAAAGCAATCTGTTATTTAACCCATAACTGGAAGGAATAGACGGATTAATACCTTTCCCAAGGGTATTTGCGCGTGAGTGAATGCAGTGAATTCGGTTGGAATTCGAACTCGCCCCCACCCTCGATTTTTCGTTCCGAGCCGATATCCAATGCTCTGCAACGCATATTAAATCATGATAGATTATAAAAGAAACAATTAAAATGAGTTGAGAAGAAAACGTAATTTGTCACACAGGTTTTACATGCACATTTTAAAAATATAAAAGTGATATTATAAATATGTAGGTGATAATACATTCAAAAATGTATGTATTTTCCTAAGGGAATGTAATGAAGAAGAAAGAATTGGAAAATTTGATACTCACTGGATAGAGGGATAGAAGACTGCATAACTTCAAAGAGAATAGTGTTTAGGAGAGATAACAAATAGACAAAATATATTAAGAGCTACAAAGAACAATTGTTGAGAGTTATGATCACAAACGTCTTTTTGTAAGGAAAGGTGAAAATATAAAGTAAGTGTTAATGATAAATCAATAACATGGATGCCGACATGTCAGTTCGTGTGTAATATCAATAATGGAGAGAAAAGTAGCAGGACTGGTTTACATGACGTCACTGATTACGTAATGTGCTATACGCATTCTCGCATTTATAAAGACGAAAAAATTGAAACATGAGACTCGTTAGGCTAATAATGAGAACTATCCTCCTTAGTACACCCAGACCTAATTTTCACGGCTAAGACCCGCCATACCACGGACATTGTAGCGAATCACTTTTATTCCCTTCTTATTGCACTGGAAAAATATGTTCCACTCATGAACCGTGCCTTGTAGAATTGTCTCCCAAGAGGTTGCTTACCCAAACACTATTGTGTCTTATATTCTGTAACATTACATCGATTTGCTCTCGTGTCTTGTACAGGGTGAACAATGGATTTGGTATGTCTCATCAAATTATGTTACTTAAATTGCCATAGATGACCATTAATCGTTAATTAAGAACTAGATCATGACGAACATGGAGACCCTGCTCAGTCCTCTCCTCCCAGTCTTGACAGCGATTAAAAACACCTACCCGGCCTCCTTCGTGATTAATTATTTTCCACCCTACAACCTTTTTCCCCACAGACAAAACATCTCTGACCTCTTACAATTATCTCGATGGTAAATGTTCTAACAAATTACGTTCTTTAGTTCTACTAGTTCAAACCTTCACAGATAGGATTCGCCATGCTATATTCACGCCATGCTATATTCCTATTGCCTATCGCCATGCTATATTCACGCCATGCTATATTCCTATTGCCTATCGGCATGCTATATTCACGCCATGCTATATTCCTGTTGCCTTCGTTTTCCTTGCCATGCTATATTCCTGTTGCCTTCGTTTTCCATTAGTAAGAAGTAAGTTAAACTTGAAAAGTTCTTCCTTTGAACTGCTACTTTGTAGAACAGACTCCCAAGAGAATGCTTTCTCGACCATTAAAACTTTAAGCTATTCAGGTCAAGGATTAACCGTTATCTTAGCTACTTATCCTCCTAAACTCGTCCTATAATACCGCTCACATAACAATCTTCAGTAAAGCTCTACCTTGAGAGGCTACTGGGCCTTGTATTGTTAACCTATTAAAAAAGAAAGAAAGAAAGCAAAACGGTGAGAATGGACAGATAACTTTATTTGCAACAAACATTTAAAAAAAACTTATTTTTATTGCCTTGCTTGGTGTTAAACGATTACATAAACAAACGAAATAACCTAACCGAATACATTAATACTGGAAATGCGCAAAACAGAACAAATATTATACTTTTACGCATGCCTGGTAAAGCTGCAAACGTTACAATGCGGTTGCTAAGCGTTTTTATTTTTTATGCGTTTTGCTCTATTTCCCTACTTTTTATCTCTCCTTTCCACCTTCTTTAGTTCCGCTTGCATTGTCAACCCATCCCACACAGGCATACGTCACTACACTAACTCCAACACCTAGTAACCACCACCCATCCGGCATATCAACTGATAAATATATCAGCGGCTTTCTGCAAACAATTTCGTGTCAGTTTTGGCCAAGTTTCATAGTGAAAAACTTTCAAGTCGCAGTAAGTATTTTTTGATTTTTTAATGATACTTCCTTAACCTGATATAATTTCTGAAGTTGTAAATACTATAAAGAACAGAAAATATTTTTAAAAAACTGCTTTCTTACTAATAAAATTTGAAATATTACAAGCAGCATTTTGTTAGCAGTAAGATAAATCAATGTATCCATGTTTGTTCTTTCGTAATCTATAAATAGTTTTAATTTCCTTGAGAAATCTTTGTAGATTTAGTAGTAACTTTAAAACTAACTAGGCCAGTTGGATAGCAAGGAGAACATGAGTTTTTTTTCTGGTTGTTCCACAGAAATTATTGTTAAAATAAGATTAGATTAAATAGGATTTTCTTTAAAGTCTATAACAGAAATATGTCAGCAGTAACTTATGATACTTTATAAGATATGTTAACTTTATATAAGATACATCTCACAAAAATACTTATGATTAATCGTACATTTAAAAAAAAATAGAAAGTGTTTAAATTAACAAATTATTAGTCTCTCTTTCGCTTGAAGGGAATCCGTTTATCGACATAAGCATAAACTTAAACCAAAGAAGTCCTAAACGACGAAATGAGTTAAACGAAAATATTTTCCGCTTTGTCATGCATTTTTCCGCCCAAATTGTTCTTGATATATATTTGAAAAATATATATCGTTCTCCCATTTTATATCTGTCATACGAAAACTAGAAAATGGTGAAAATTGTATTGTGTAGTATTTTTTCTGTGAAGTCAAGCATTTCAGAATATGACTAAAATTCTTTTATTTTCAATTCAGGACTTTTTCATTCTTTCGCATTAATTTAAACTTGTATCAAAACACTTTAATATATAGAATCTCGATGTCTCTACAATGATAGATTTTATCAATTCATAATATCAATTTATAATAATTTTTAGTACCGTTATTGGCAGAGCCTTTCCGTCAACAATGACTATTTTATATCCCAGTGATCTGAGAATTACGCTTTCGTTACTCAAAATTATATATATATATATATATATATATATATATATATATATATATATATATATATATATATCCAGGTAAAGAAAATCAACAGCTTTACAATTCTGAGTTCTCTGGCACTTACTTTTTTTTTTAAAAGTGTTAAAAAGTGCTCAATACAATAAATATTGTAGAGCATAATATAATCACAAAATTAAATTTGTTTTTTAATTAAATATTTTATTGCAACACGGAAATTTCTGGTTCGAGATTTTTGTCTCGTCATCAGGCAATGTTAGATCATAGTTGTGAAAATGATTATATATATATATATATATATATATATATGGGGGGTATATGTCATCATCATCATCATTTATCTATCACACCCAGATGATGCATAGGGCAACAACTTTTTGTTGCTGTTTCTGTAACAAACTGTTTTTTACGGGACAGGGTTGTTAGCCCTGCACCCAACCTCCAAAACTGGAGGACCATATGTATATATGTATATATAGGAAAAAGAAAGATTTTACGTTTGACAGAAACGCTGATAAACGTCTGAGTTTTCTGAATGAATAAGATTAACAAAAAATTAACTTTTAAATTTCTTGTTTTAATCAGATAATAATGTGATCTTTATATTACTGAGTCTTGCAATCTTCTTAGTCATTAGTACTATAATTCCATCAACATATAAATTATTTACAACTACCCCCGACTATGTACCAGATGCTCATGTTGGATGCGACACAAGGTCATTTAAAATGAGGTTTCCGATCCCGTAAACTCATGACACAATATTGTCACCTTTCTATTTTTATGACGTCCCTCTTTTATTCGTAACTTCTTATAACTTAAAATGCTTGGATCAATAGCGACAGTGACAAATTGTTTTATTTATTAGTGATATGACTGTTGAAAATATGTGCAATTGTAACCTTAGAAATTACGAAGTGAATCCTGATTAAAAAATCTACCTTTATCTACACACGAATGTAAATATCTGTGCCCTGAGATTTTATATTTAATTTCTCTCTATTTTTACTCTATTTTTCTTTCTCTTTAGAAAATCTGTTTTTATAGATTATGTTTTAATCAAGTTATGTTCATTCGATTTTTTAAATAATTTAAATTTATTTTGACATGCAATATTTCTTATAATTTTAGGTAAATGAAAATTTACAAGAAATTAAATGTGTTTAAGATTCATTTTGTGGTATTTGCTCTTCTAAATGAAGAATATTAGGGCAATTAAAAAAGCTTATGCAAACATTGATGAGTCTATTCGTATTTTCAGCTACAATTAATTTAATTCATATATATATATATATATATATATATATGTATGTATATTCTGATCGGTTTTCTTTGGCTTCAAATCCCATAATCAGTTTCCTTGTGTTCGATTAACGTTTCTATAATTCAACATTTTTTTTAATCATATCACCCCGAGCAAGGCGGTAATGCCGCTGATGTAGAGGGGGCTACATAAGAGTAAAAAGATTAGAGGAGAGTGAAGAGAAGGACGAACCAGTTAGAAAGGAGCAAGAGAAGGATGGGAATACAGGTGTGATGACAGTTGCAAAGGTGGAGAGAAAGGAAAAGATATACAGGGCGGTGTGGGAAGAACTAGGGTCAAGTAGTTAAGAGATGAGTATTGACCTTGCTTTTAAATTCCTGGAGGTTGTAGGCGTCAGGAAAGCAAGAATAAGGAAGCGAGTTCCACAGGCGGGAAGTGCGAGAAAAAAAACTGCAGGAGTAGTATTGTCGTCTGCATTTGGTTGATCTAACTGTGAACGGGTGAGACCCAGTTGCCAGTCTGGTTGCACGAGTAGACACCTGTTGCGGAGGCACACGTGACTTAAGTTCGTTTGAGTAGAAGCCATGAAAGTATTTATAGAACAAAGGGAAGCCACATCTTGTCGGTGGGAAAGTGGCTGTAGTCGAGCCACCAAGTCAGTACCTATCACATTACTGATTCTCCTTTGGAGCCTGTCAAGAACACGGAGATGAACAGCGGGGGTACCTGACCATATATGGCAGCAGTACTCCATGCACGGACGAATTTTTTAACGATTTCATTTTGTCAAATAACCTAACCACGTTTAATCTTGACCTATATATATTGTGTTAACGAAGAAACAAAGGATATCAAATAATGAAACAAAGGATATCAGATACTGAATATGCAGGTTGAAAATATCGGTAATGCTTATTACAAGTGAGCTCATCTCGTTCATTTTAAATAATTACAACAGCCAATATGTACGGTTTGCCTCACGAGTGAAATCCAGGATTTTAGTTACCGAATTCATTCAAGCTGTTTTGGAGGAGGAAGAAAACTAGTTTTTCAATAGGAACCACTATAGACACACTTCATATAAAATATTCAGTCAGTTAAGCACCATACATGATACACGCTTTGGGCGATCATGTCTCGAAAGAGACATAGCTGACTGGGTAAAAGTTTATCCTTGAGTAGGTTGCCATTGCTTTCTGCAGTTGATTGGTTTCCAAACAAGGATATAGAACTCAATCTGTCCCATTATTTAACCCATAACTAGAGAGAAGAGACGGATTAATACCTTTCCTAAGGGTATTTGTGTGTAAGTGAATGCAAGGAATTTTTTACAGGTTAATATGTTGTTTTTTCAGTTATTATAAAATATATAAACCATAATTTAATAAAAAAATTATTTTACAACCCATCAAACACGTACATAAGACTACTGCTGTTTATGAACTTATATAACCAATTTAACATTGCGTCTGTGCACACAAAAAACAATATATATATATATATATATATAGGTTACACAACAACCACCCTTTCCCATAGAATTACATACTATTTATTTGAACAGAATTCTGTTAGACACTACGTTAACCACCACCATAATTACCATTGTAAGATTAAATAGGTTTTTACAAACAATACGAAATAGTACATGAATGTAATAGCAAAAAATAAACTAACAATTATTGATGTCACCTTTTTAGTCCATCCCTTCCAGTGGAGCATAGGCCATGGACGAACCCTCACCATTGTACTCTGTTCTAGGCTGGTTCGTTGTCTTCGATGCTCTTATAACTAGTTTTTTTACAGGTAAGGGTGTTAACCCTACGCGACCTTCTTTATTCGTTGGGCGAGGTTGTCCACCTCAGGATGAGTTTTAAATTCAGAGCTTTTCCTTCTACTAAACCGGTTGCCACCCAAGACTACAGAACCCATTCTGTCCTGCAAAATTTATCCATAGCTGGGGAATGCATATTTTGATTGAGAACTCTGGAGAAATAGTAGACCTGTACAACAGTAGCTACTCTCCGCTATTTACACATAGTTCTTTAGTAATGAATTGCACACTCTTGGCTACTGGCGTGTGTTTACATTATATATATATAACTTACTAAAATCTTCGTTTTTCTTTGTGCGCCGATAGCTTAGTGGTAGAATCTCCGAATGATGTCAAGTCGGTCGAGTTTCAATCCTCACTGGAAACAATCGGATGTCTAAAGAAACCTGATATTATTCTACTATTGATCAGAGCAGCCTCTCTAGAAGCTACGCAAGAGATTGTGCTCCTAACTAACTATTATCTACACACACAAAAGGTGTCTGTTCTGTGAGTCCTAGATTTTCCGGCTATGCTTCCTTCATATGTGCCAGAGAAACTTCAACGGACTCCTCTTGATATTAAGTATAGGTTCTCTATTTGTTTCTATTTTTCTCTAAAACCTCGTCATTGCACACAGATTTGTTTCACGATATTCCCAGTACACATTTGAAGAACCCCATCTCTGTTGCATGCTAAATCCACAGCTAAGAAGGTTGGGTCACTATGTCGGGCCAGGATGTTTTTTTCCCCCTGATTCCATCCTGCATATATACAAGTCAACCATCCGTCCGTGCATGGAGTACTGCTGCCATATATGGTCACCTCAGTGTTCTTGACAGGCTCCAAAGGAGAATCAGTAATGTGATAGGTACTGACTTGCTGGCTCGACTACAGCCACTTCCCCACCGACGAAGTGTGGCCTCCCTTTGTCTGTTCTATAAATATTTCATGGCTTCTGCTCAAACGAACTTAAGTCACTGGTGCCTCCTCAACAGGTGTTTACTCGTACAACCAGATTGGCAACTGGGTCCCAACCATTCACAGTTAGGTTAGCCAAATGCAGACGACAATTCTACGCTTGCAGCTTCTTTTCTCGCATTTCCCGCCTGTGGAACTCGCACCCATGTTCTTGCTTTCCTGACGGCTACAACCTCCAGGAATTTAAATGCAATGTCAATACTCATCTATTAACCACTGGACTCTAGCTCTTTCCCCACCCCGTATATCCTTTCCTTTCTCTCCACCTTTGAAACTGTCATCACACCTGCATTCTCATCTTTTTATTGCTCCTTTCTAACTGGTTCGTCTTCCTGTTCACTCTCTTCTAATTGATCTTTTTACTCTTATGTAGCCCCCTGCACATCAGTGGCATTTCCGCCTTGCTCGGGGTGAAACGATTAAAAAATAATTTTAAAAAAATTAAGTCTATGATTTATCTTTGATGCAATTGTCTAGCATTAGCTGCTGTATAGAAGGACAAATATCGCTGATATCTGTCCTCCTTTTATATAAAGAAATTACACACACGTTGATGACAACCTTGAGTCGAAATCCAAAACAAGGCAATTATACTGATTTAGAAATATTTTGTGCATCTGTAGCAACCAGTTTTACGAAAGATCATTCGCAATTTAGAAAAGAATGTGGACAAAATTAATAGACAGAAAGATGGCCAAAATTAATAGACAGAAAGATGGCCAAAATTAATAGACAGAAAGATGGCCAAAATTAATAGACAGAAAGGTGGACAAAATTAATAGACAGAAAGGTGGACAAAATTAATAGACAGAAAGATGGCCAAAATTAATAGACAGAAAGATGGCCAAAATTAATAGACAGAAAGGTGGACAAAATTAATAGACAGAAAGATGGCCAAATTAATAGACAGAAAGAAGCACAAAATTAATAGACAGGAAGGTAGACAAAATTATAACACAGAAAGATTCACTAAATTAACAGACAGAAAGATACACGAAATTAATAGACAGAAAGGTGGACTAAATTAATAGACAGAAAGATGCACAAAATTAATAGACAGAAAGATGCACAAAATTAATAGACAGAAAGATGCACAAAATTAATAGACAGAAAGATGCAAAACATCAATAGACAGAAAGATGCAAAACATTAATAGACAGAAAGATGCTAAACATTAATAGACAGAAAGGTAGACAAAATTATAACACAGAAAGATTCACAAAATTTACAGACAGAAAATTGGACAACATTAATAAACAAAAAGATTCACAAAATTAATAGACAGAAAAATGGACAACATTAATAGACAGAAAAGTAGGCTAAATTAATAGCCAGAAATATGGACAAAATTAATAGACAGAAAATGTCAATTTTAATGGATATTTACATGAACAATTGCTGCGTAATTACAAGCTCCATCTTGTTTTGTCTTTGTTTTGTTTTTTTCTAATTTCTAAAGAATTTCCCTTATTTATATCGAAATTTCTTTTCAATAACCAGATTTACGCCCTCTTTTTTTAAATGCTTTACGATGGACTTGATTCTTAGAAAGTCCGGTAAATACTGCATTGAATACTTACAAGAACTTATACAGGATAAAATCTGAGAAAAGTCATATAATCCGTTCTTCGATTTTGTGGGGTTTCCTGGATGAGAAATTCAATCGGCTGACACCAACGACACTGTTGGAAAACTCCTTCAAAGGTGGTAGGCGGGCGATTCAAAAACTGCTTGATGTTGAATCAATGAAATTTGATGATGGTTGTCACGATCCACAGTGACGGTAGCGAAGCAATAACGGAACATAAAAGAGGCTACTGGAAACCGTAATTTAAATGTGGGCCTCTCAGGAACAAGCGTTCGACTGATACAGAATCAGAAGACACGTGCATTATTCGGCAGCACCCAGAACAGTCAAGTTGACTAATCTAGGAACATAAATCTACTGCTAAGAAGGTTGGGTCACTATGTCGATCAAGGATATTTTTTCCACCTGAATCCATCCTGCATATATACAAGTCAACCATCCGCCCGTGCATGGAGTACTGCTGCCATTTATGGTCAGGCGCCCCTGCCGTTCTCCTCAGTGTTCTTGACAGGCTCCAAAGGAGAGTCTGTAATGTGATAGGTACTGATCTCGCGGCTCGACTGCAGCCACTTCCCCATCGTCGAAATGTGGCCTCCCTTTGTCTCTTCTATAAATACTTTCATGGCTTCTGCTCAGACGAACAAGTCACTGATGCCTCCTCAACAGGTGTTTACTCGTGCAACCAGACTGGCATCTGGGTCCCACACATTCACAGTCAGCTTAGCCAAATGCAGACGACAATTCTACTCCTTCAGCTTCTTCTCTCGCACTTCCCGCCTGTGGAACTCGCTCCCATATACTTGCTTTCCTGACGGCTACAACCTCCAGAAATTTAAATGCAAAGTCAATACTCATCTACTAACCACTGGACTCTAGCTCTCTCCCCACCCCTGTATAACCTTCCCTTTCTCTCCACCTATGTATCTGTCATCGCACCTGCTTTCTCAGCTTTCTATAGTTCCTTTCTAACTAGTTTGTACTCCTCACTCTTTTCTAATTAATCTTTTTACATTTATGTAGCCCCCTGCACATCAGTGGCGTTTCCGCCTTGCTCGGGGTGAAATGATTAAAAAATAAAAAATTTAAAAAAATAACTACTTTTCCTTACAAAGAAGAGCCGAGAAGATGTGATCGAAGGAAAGCTTGTCTCTTTCGTTTCCAAGTCGTCTATCACTACCAGAGGGCATATCCAAAAGTATTCTCACTAAAACGTAAAATCAAAATATACTTTTAAACTTTCCTGGTAGAAACCTCGTGAACGCAGTTGTCGGAATTACTCTCCAACGTTCCTTCGCTCTAGTTTAACTACAAGAAGAGCAAGATGAAAAACAGACCGATAACTCCATACTAGATTTTATGATGTAAAACTATTGGCTCTAACCGATTGGCCTCACTACCCGTCACTCAAAACCGTATCACTAATATGCGCTTTCTATAGTAAACATATGGGGACGCTGGTCAGTTATACTGTCCAAGCAAACAAATTGGAAAGCTAAGTTTTATTCTATGTATCATTTGTCAAAAATATTACACAAATCGCTAAAATACTTATTCTTCGGTGTTGGAATTATGCCACAGTATATATATGGTTTGTTGTCCACGGCTATATCGTGTTGAATACACTGATTACTGAAGTTAAGCAACATCGATCCTGGTCATTACTTAAATGGGTGACCATTTAGGAATACCAGGTGCTGTAAACGTAAGGACCAAGAATGGCCCACCGGTCCTTCCAGGTTTGGAGATTGGGCGCAGGGCTAACAACCCTGCCCCGTAAAAACAGTTTGTAACAACAACAAAAAGTTGCTGCCCTATGCACCATCTGGGTGCGACGGATGAATGATGATATCTGGTTTGTTGGAGAACTTCCATGACCCTTTTAGTCAAGACGCAGAGAAAGGTGGTGGGGTGGATAGAACGCTAGGTAATATTTGCATTTAAGTAAATAAAAATACATTTTTACATAAAAATTAAACATTAATCTAGAGAAATAAAAAATAATAATAATCTGAAATCAAAACATTAAATAAAAAAAAATTAAAAAATGTACATGAATGAAACGAAATGTTTTTTTAGAGACAGGACAATTTAACTAGAAACAAAGAAGAAAGTACTGGATTGCTATGTGATGTCGGTTCTTCATTATGGAAGTGAATGTTGTACAATGTCTTCGAAGATGAAGGAAAAACTTGAAGAAGCTGAAATGTGGTTCTTCAGAATGATGCTTCGGATATCATGGACCGAACATTTGCTCAATGACGAGGTTTTGCAAAGGATGGAAACGAAAAGAAAATTAATACTGAGCATCAGAAAGGGGGCAGCTAAAATTCCTGGGACATGCAATGAGGAAGGAGGGCTTAGAGAACCTGATACTAACAGGCCAGATAGAGGAAAAAAGGGCCAGGGGAAATCAACGGATAACATATTTGAAGGGCCTGATTAGGTAGATGACGGAACGAGGGTTGCAAGGTGCAACAGGAGAAGGCGTGCTAAGAGCCACCAGGGATAGGGTGATGTGGAAAGCCATGACCGCCTACGTCCTGAAAGGACAGAGCACATAAAAGAAGAAGAATATCTGGTTTTGTGCTGAGGTGCAGTAGATATTGATTCGGAACGAGAAATTGGACAACCGATTTAAAATTCCAGCTGAATTCGTTGCAATCACTTACACGAAAACACTCTTGGGAAAGGTATTAATCCGTTTCCTCCCTCCTGCTATGGGTTAAATAACAGGGCAGATCGGGTTCTATAGCCTTTATTGGCAACCAGTCTGCCACAGAAAGTAATGGCAACCTACTGCGATAAAATGTTCTGAGTCAGACATGATAACCCAAGCGTGTATCACGTATGGCACTTGCTAATATCTGAAATGTGTTTTAACAAATGACGAAAAGTGCAACCGAAGGCGTATTGGCATAGCGAAAGGTTCCTTCTGAATATTAGGAAGAAAAACTTTGTTCAGAACAAAGAAAAGACTACTGAACTGTTACGCGATATCTGTTTTCCTATATTAAATGCTGGACAAATTATATGTAACTCTTCGCCAGACAGGGCTATAGAACCCAGGCTGTTCTACTGTTTACTCACAGCTGGGAGAGAATAATTACATTCATATTTTCACAAGAGTATTTTACAAATAAAGAGAAAAAAAGAGTAAATTCGAACTATTTTCGGACGAATGATCACACTCTCAAAAGTCAATTTTATTTCAAAGTTAAATTTGGCATTACCTAAATTTCTCGCATGACCTAATTTTTTTTAATATTTGGCATGACCTAATTAAAGCATATATAATAAAACTACCATGAACAACGTCAAAGTTTTTATGTCAGCTTTGTTATTCTCACAAAGACGTTAAAAACGATAATCTGTTTGAGCCACTAGATAATGTTGTAAAATATTAGTTGCCCCCCACAGTTTCTCGCCATTGTTATCCAACTCAAAAAGAAACAACTTCTAGTAATTCTCAACAATATTTTTTTACTGGGCCGCCTGTTCGGAATGAACATTTGCTTACGCTTCGCCAAATTTTATAGAGATCCGAAGGCGAATTGGCATGGCAAAGGACGCGTTCCAGAAGCTGAGTAAAGTACTATGACACAGGAAAATTTCCCTAGAAACAAAGAAGAGAGTACTGAATTGCTATGTGATGTATACGGCAGTGAATGCTGGACAGTATCATCGAAGATTAGGAAAAAAGAAGGATGCTGCAGATTCATGGACCGAGCATGTGAGCAATGACGAGGTTTTGGAAAGAATGGCAACGAGAAAAAAATTAATAGTGAGCATCAGAAAGAGAGAACTAAAGTTCCTGGGACATGCAATGAGGAAGGAGGGCTTGGAGAACCTGATACTGACAGACCAAATAGAAGGAAAAAGATACAGAGGAAAGCAGCGGATAACGTATTTGCAGGGCCTGATCAGGTGGATGACGGAACGGGGTTGCGTTGTGTAACAGGAGAAAACATACTAAGAGCCAACAGGGATAGGGAGACGTGGAAAGTCATGATCGTCGACGTCCTGAAAGGACAGGGCACATAGAAGAATATATAACCAGGATAGTGGCACCTGTTAGGGTCCTAGCTATTAATAAAGAATTACCCTACAAACTGAGGTTAAAACACCATCAAGGGTAATCGTGCGTAAGTGAATGCAAGGAATTCAACTGGAATTCGAACTCGGCACCTCAATTTCTCATTCCGAGTCGATACCACTGCACCCCAACGCACATCCGGATATATAAACCGTAAAGAACATAAAACCATCTACAAATGTATAAGGAGGAACAAAAAAGGAAGGTCTTACATATAGTTTCAAGTTACTGCGGGTTTGGGAAATCCATTGTTATGACTCCCGATTTAAAGGGACAGATTCATCTAGGTCCCAACGGGACATGGCCGGATTTATCTATATCCCAGCGGGATAGCACCATGTGCTTGTAAGCTGTTTGTCCCAGTGGGACGCGGTAGGATTCATCTATATGCCAGCAACTGGTGTAGTCAGATTTAGCCTGGGTCAGCCTAGACCAAGAGCCTAGGCAAGACAAAACAACGTTATCCTTTAGATTGTTGTTCAGTAACTAACTAACGCTTGGGTCACTTTCTGTAGTGACCTCACGAGACGGCTGCCATGTAACCCACATGACTTACCTCGACCCAAAAGAGATAAGCGCCTTCTGTATACCTACAGATATATCAACATTTAAGGATTATTTAAAGTCAGAGAATATTTTTAGATTTCAAGAATTATTTTCAGAGATAGGAAGATCTCGTTGAAAATCTGATAACAGATACGGAAAAGAAAATATAAAACCTCCTACAGAAGTTAGCAAGAGAAAATGACTGCATATAAATTACAAGAAACCTAAATGCGTGGTCATCAACACGAAGAGGACCCCAAAATGCCAATTACAGGTGGGGGTGGGGCATTAAAATAAATCAGGTGCAGAAATCTAAATACCTGGGAAGTGTTCTAACAGAGGATGAATAGTGCGACACTGAGTCATTTCAAAGGCTAAACAGAGCATTGGGAGACAGGAAGACTTCGTTGGAAACAAAGAGAAGTGCTGGACTGTTATGTAATAGTTGTCCTCCTTCATGCTGGATGATCTTAGAAATGAAGGATAGACCGTCAGCACCAGAAATGTGGTTCTACAAAAAGATACTGAGAACGCCATGAACCGGAGCAACGGCGGAGAGAATGCAAACGAAAAGGAAACTTATACTTAAAATCAGGAAGAGTGAGCTGAAGTTTCTGGAACACCTAGTAAAGGTTATTTAAAGCCATGAAATATTTTTGACTGTCAGATTTGTTTTAGATAATAATGGTTTAGGGATAGTCTTACTAATTAACCCATAGTTGGAGGGAGATGAGGTGGATTCATACTTTTCCAAAGAGTGTTGCTAGTAAGTGAACATCACGAACTCAATGGGAATTGCAAATTGTCTCTGCGATCAACAATTCCGAGCCATTAACCTTTACGTCACCCACACATAAAAATTACCGAACAGGTTCGGCGTTGCTTAACTTGAGAACAAGTGTTTCAACATGGTATGACCGTAAGCCTTTTGGGGCTAGTGACCGTGGACTGAGCAAGCAACGATATAGGTGTTGGAAAGAATGGCAACAAAAAGGAAATTAATACTGAGCATCAGGAAGAGAAAACGTAAGTTCCTGGGACACGCAATGAGAAAGAAGAGCCTAGAGAACCTGATACTGACTGGCCAGATAGAAGGAAAGAGAGTCAGAGGAACGCAGCGGATAACATATTTGCAGGGCCTGATCGGGTGGATGACGGAATGGGGGTTGCCAGAAGTAACAGGAGCAAACATACTTAGAGCCACAAGGTATAAGGAGACGTGGAGAACCATGATCGCCTACGTCCTGAAGGGACAGGGCACATAGAAGAAGAAAAAGATGCATCAGCGTATCATCTAAACCTTCTAAATAACCAGTATTAAAACTGATTTCTTAACCTGCTCTCAGCATTTCGGGTACACAGCGACATATCAATATCGGAAGCAGTCGGTGTTGCAACTACAGAAGATTTTTCAATCCGGCCATGCGATATCCATTTTTCTAGCCTTCACGATTATCGCACGTGGCTAACAGCACTAAATCATGTCCACGTCTTGTAACTGCCACAGATATACTACGTCTCATATCACACAACCATCTCAGTTCATTTTGGACAAACATGGCAGAGAAAAACCATCGAATATATTTTATTCAATATAATGTTTGCCAATTCAGTTTAATACCCTCGGCAGATGTAACTCGTGCAAAACAAAATAGACAATTCGAAGATTTTTTTTTTTATGATGGGCTTTGTTTTGTTTGACTCATGTTTCTGGTTAGTAAAAGAAACAGATAACAACAAATTGAGACATATATATATGTAATTATTATTATCGATTAGTTATAGGTCGGAATTAAATTAGACCAGTATTACCAATTTTATTAATGAGTGCTCAATACATATATTATATAGAGCTTTTAAATACATTTATTTGGAAACCAGTTGATAATACAACCTTGGATTTAACCTTTCGGTATCTTCAGAGGTATTATAACAACTGATTCTCTGGCGTTTTATTTCAAATGTGCAACAGAGATTTTCAGAACGCACGAGTGGGCTTTTGGAATTACTGAAATTTTACATTTAAAACTTTAAGATCGGTAAACACTTTCTTCCGGTTTTTTATAATCCTAAAATAAATTCTTACGTATTTACATCCAGACATAATTTCGGATCTTTCACTTAATTTTTTTTTTCTTTCTGGAAAAAATATTATGGCTAATTTTTCTTCTTGGCACAATCTGTAGACATCGCCACCGTTGGAAGATTTTTCTTTCTTTAAAGTGTTTACAAAATTTAAAATTTAAAATTTCAGTTATTCAAACTTCTAATCGTGCGTTTGAAAATCCCTGTTGTACATTTGAAATAAAATGCCGGAGAATCAGTTGATATAAAACGCCTGAAATGTTGAAACCAAGGTTTCCAAATATATAAAATCAGAAAGATTTATTATCAGAAGGATTTGGTTGTACAAGTTCGCTAGTTGTATAAAAGTTCTTGCAATGTCGTTGTTAGTAAATGTTTCTGGTTTGGTAATTGAATATATTATATACAAGTGATAGGTCTATTAGTAAAAAGTAATATTATGTTGAAAAAATTAGTAACGTTCATGAATATAGAGTATCTTCACAGCAAGTAATTTGTTCAATGAAACAACGTCAAAGATTATCATTTTCGATTCAGATACTCTTTGAATCGGATTTGATCTAATTATTTATTCTTGTATAAAATACAAAAAATGTGGCACAAGGCCTAAAACGGGGATGGGGAAGGCTGGTCATCTTCTGTCCTAGTTTAACTTAGCTATTCACTTTCGTCGACCCTGACACACTTATGATAAACCTGACACCATAATACCACATTTTTACTTACCATTCTTACCACGTCCACCATAATATCTCTGCTGCTCTATGAAGTCCTACTTAACTCCCATACGTACAATTTTCAGTGGAGGGCATGGGCAGATAATAACAACTTTTAAAAAATCCCCAATGATTATATACAATGAAAGTCCGATATTTACAAGAAACCAAACAAAATTGTATTAGTAATAAAAGCCCCCCACTACTCTAAGACTGTGACAGCAAAATCAGTTCCTCGGACGAAACACAATGCGTGGCACTAAGAATATATTACATACCACTTATCCGATCAGCAATCACTCACACATTTAAACACCATAACAAAAACGAAAAGTACACTTGAAAAATAACGAAAGACGCCAGGCATCCACCGAAGAACTAACATTCCTGAACACCTAAAGTGGGAAGGGGTGGGGGATTAAACTAAAAGAAAGCTGGGGACAAAAAGAAAAGGGGGCCAATGAGCAATCATAACCTAGCTAAGTTAACTTTAAAGCGAAAAACCGAAAATCAAAAACTTTCTATTCTAAACTAACCGGGAAGGGGTGCACATGTACTGCCCGGCACACCCAATATCCTGATGCCTAACCAGCATCAAACAACCACTCTAGGTCAGCACCTTTCACTCGACAGAAACGCGCAAGAGTCACCCACCTTTTGCCAAATTCAGATGGAGTGAGTTGTTTTCCTTTCCGTCCTGATCTTGACTTTAAGCTGATGCTTAAAGAACAAGATCAGTTGGGAAGAGGTAAACTTCTCATCACCATAGATTTCCTTCTGTCGCGTCGTCCAAATCACGACTCGCATAACACCTATTAAGCAAAAGAGCACGTAGTGCTCAGCCCTAGATAACGGAGGTACGACATTGCTACAAACAGAACTAGTCTCAAGGACAAAGAACTTTCCACGCAGCATACGAACCATGAGATCTTCAAGAAACTTGCACAACGGATCAACAACTCTGCAGTGGAAGAAGGCGTGATCAACGCACGCAGGTTGAATTCAATTTGAGGCCCGCTGCACGAAGCTTCTTGCCTACCCAGAGAGCCTTCCGAATCATCAGCCAGGTGAGTGATGCCTCACCGTTAGTGAGACATTTCAACCCGGGCGCCCAAGGCCATATGGAGCGAGCCTCCTGCTTCGTAAGCCCGAGCTCGCCTATCAGTTCATCTTGAACGGCGCCCCTAACTAACACCCGATATAATGCCCTAAGAGACAACGCTTGGGCGTTGGAGAGGCCATCCGTAGCCCGCATTTCCTAAAACTAACCCCTCTTTCTCATCACTTTCCCCTATGTAACCCCCTGCGCAACAGTGGCAATAGAATGCCTTGCTTATGGTGAGATGATTTTTTTTTAATTTTTTTTAAATAACTATTATATTGAGCGATTTTTTGTTTCGTTTATCCTTGTACAGTTATGGACAATCTATTCATGAATATGAATCTTTTCCGCGGTGATACGAAGGTTGAACCATGCATTCTGCAAAACAAGATTATTGGCCTTTATTTCTCTGCTCACTGGTGTCCACCGTGTCGTCAGTTCACTCCAAAACTGAAAGAATTTTACGAAAGTTTGAATGAAGAACCTTTTGAAATAATCTTTGTCACCTCTGACAATTCCGAAGAAAGTTATATGGAATATTATAACAATGAACATGGCAAATGGCTTAGGTTGGAATTCGATGATCCCAGTCAAAAGTAAGTACTCTTTTAAATACATTCAAGTACAGCATGCGACCAAAATACTATCCAAATAAACCTGACATAAAATTCTCCCGCATAATAGTAAGACATCAGTGACAAAGATGTCTTCATATAGATAATGCCTTACCATTATATAGGAGAAGTATATTTAGGAGATATTTCAGCCGCGTCTTACAAAATTCAATTGTCTTTTTGATAAATGTTAAAGAGATTTTTTCGTATGATTTACGGTTTTGAGTCAAAAAAGGATTTAAAGGAATATTCAAAATGCATTACTTTATTTTTACATAGATTTTATTCAAATTCATTCAACTTTTTATATCATTGTATTGAATTTTGTAACCCTATTTCCAGACGGTTGGTATTAATTTTTTATTAATTTTAAAGATCGGAAAAGATTTCTCTAAAGTTGAAAAGTACAATAATTGATTGAATCTGTGTAAAAGAATCATAAACATAATATTGGCGTCCTGTTTTAACAAACTATTTGGCCCTAGGTCAAAACTGGACTTTGGGAATTTCTTGTCTTCGGTTACCTGAGCTTTGAGTACGGACAGGCAAGCAATAAGAGGAAATAAGTTCTCCCCTTCAGCAGTGAAGGGTCGGAGACTCAGTCGAAATGGATAACTGATATTATTTTCATTTCGAGTTAGTAAGAATTATACAGTGAGGGGAAAATTGAACTCGCGTAGCTACTTTTACCACCCCTGTTTTGTGCCTTTTCAATAAAACAAAATGAAAATGAAATTAGCATATTTGGGGACAGTGATTTGAAGAAGACGGTCGATCTGTAATTGGTGTGCTGCTGGAGCCGAATAAGCAAACCGCCGTTTCCGAGAACATCGTTATTGTAAAGTATTATTGAAATACCAGCCAAGTGATGTCACATTACCCAGCTTTCACTTGCTTATTATATATATATATATATATATATATATATATATATATATTTAAAAAAGCTACACCCGTGGCGGCGTTGCAGAGTTGTACTGATTAAATTCCGTTTGTCAGCTATCAGCTGCCGTGAATAGTGTTAAATCTGGTCTTATAGACCGACCTCTTGCGTGTCTGAACTAACTTAGCAGAGTGAAAACTGGCAATCCTACTTTGGCCGGTCCGAGATCAAACAAACACGGCGTGGGCGGATCGGTTAAGGTTCAGAAACGGTTGACTCGTGTACGCCTGGGAATCGTGTTATAATTTGAAAAGTTTACCAAAAATCAAATTACGAATTTCTTTTTTTACTTTCAGTACTTACTCATAGTTGATTTTCAAACGTTCATTCTTGAAATATGATTTTTTACATTAGTAACACCGGTTATTTAATTTTATGCTATTTTAACAAATGCCCTACTGAACATAATCATTATTTGCCTAAACAATATTCGGAAATCCATTGACAAGCTCACCTCACACAACACGGTCAAGAATTGCTGTACTCAGTCCCGGATGTTGTGAGTGGACGTCATCGACTTCTTTGGATCATTAATACAGACGTAGATCGCCTATCCTTCATCCGGGTGTTTTTATATACGAGACACTATCTCAAAGAAGATTGCCAATCAAGACTCAATAACCGACAGCTCACAAAGGGTCCCAAATTCACTCACAACGCTTTGGGGAAAAGAAAAGATATAAACAAAAAAATTTTAAATTAGATAAAATTTTAACCCTTTGTTTTATTTTGATTACAATTGTAACCAATACGCAGCAAAAGATAGAGAAAGGTTACAATTGTAACCAATATGCAACAAACGTTAGAGAAAAGTTAGAATTGTAACCAATATACAACAAAAGCAAGAGAAATGTTACAGTTTTAACCAGTATGCAACAAAGGTTAGAGAAAGGTTACAAATGGTTAAAATTATACAAAAGAATAATGTAAATAAGTTTCACATCAGAGAATATTACCCTAAAATTAAAAACATAAATCTTCCCCTAAATTTAAAACAAAGCAATCCTCTTGACCCAAATGCACCAAATCTAAAATACGTACCCTAAAAGTATTCTACCTATTAATTTAATTTTCATTTTAATTTAGATATTAACATTTTACTTTCCTGTTTCCTATTTAAGCTTTACTCCCAATCAAATTAAATTAAACATTTAAAAAACTAATAAACAGAATCCTATTATTACAATATATAACTACCATGAACAACGCGGGAACCAAAATTTTAAATCCCGGAACGGTCAGTTCTTGATAAGCACCTGATGATTGCATAGTGCATAAAACTCCGACTCGTGCTATAGAAGTAAGGTAAGATGTACACTACCGTCCATAATTATTAGGCAAACTCGTTTTTTTTATAAAAATGATATATTTCATACTATTTTTTAGTATTTATTACCAAGTGAATAATTGTAAATGAAAAGAGAATGGTTCTGTTGTTAATATTGCACAATAACATGTGCATCAAATGAATTTATAAATATTTAATAATTACCTATATTGCAGTTTCATCAATGAAAGAATGAAAAAAACTCGGGTGATTCGGACGAGTTCATCTTTGCTTCCTTGCCTTGTAAAATTTTGCAGAGTAATAATAACAAAAGAACAATTCTATTTTTATTTGGCAATAAATACTAAAATAGTAAGAAATACATCATAAAAATTAGATAAAAGTAAAAATAAATATTTTAGCTATTTAAGAGATCAGTGTTTTATAAACAACATTAATAGTCGTTGAGTATATACTGACATTTTAATCAAAATCTAGTAATTTTTTGATATTGGCAAATTTTTCACATTCGATTCTCTTTCATAATTTTTGATAATGAGCCTTTAAACATATATTTAGAGATATTTATTTTCTGATGTAATTATTTTTCAACTCAATATTTATGTTCATGAAAACTATTTTAATAGTAAATCTAATCGGATCGATAAGTTAATTTAAAAAATGAACTACCATCGACGTTAATAATTGCGTACGTAATATATACAATAGCTTTCTATTTTTCCAATAGTATCTATGTGCAAAGTGTTTACCAGTAGTACGTATGTACGAGGAGTTGCTGAAAAAAGCTTAGTCAACCCATTTTTTATCGAACAAATAAATATGAATTTTCTGAATATTTTTAATCTCTTCTTAGTCTGAATGATCAAATTTAAACACCCCTAGCGTATTTGTCTATATGTCTGAGATATGTACAGTATTTACATTATTCGGACTATTTTCCTTATCTTTGTTGCCATTTGTACGACGTTTCGGGCGTTTTATGCTCTAGACTTCTTCAGATGCTAGGAACTTCAAACTAAACCCTTTATTACAATCACGAGATATATGAACTTCATTCCTTGCGTAGTAGTGCTTCTTCTGGTAGTCATGAGTTATCTCCCTCTAGCCATGTAAGTTAATTGTTTACCACTCCTCTAGCCTGGTATCGAAATCACAACTCTTTGAGTCAACCTGCAGGGCTATGGCATTACTGGACGCTTGCTTGATTTGATTCAATCTTATAGTTGAGAGCGCAATAGTTTTTGCTGTTTGGTTTTTTTATATGGAGAGGTAGTAAATGTGTTATTCTACATGGCCAACCTAGAAAAAATATATTTAGCACTACAAAACCCTCCACCTACGTACGATATGTTGATGATATTCTTATGTTAGTTAAAAATATAAACGAAATGATAAATCTCAAAAAAAACTTTCAAAAAAACTCTGTCCTCAAATTTACATACGAACTTAACAAAAATAACAAAATCCCTTTCCTTGACATTTTAATAGACACAAACAACAACACATTTGTTACCTCTCCACATAAAAAATCTACCAGCAAAATCTCTTGCACTCTCAACTATAAGAATGAATGCCCTAACTACTACAAAATAGCACTTATACACAACTTAATTTACCGAACACAAATCAACTCCTCCACAAAAAATATTTTTTACTCTGAACTAAAAAATATTAAGCAAACTCCCATTAATAATGATTTCCCAAACCACATTGTAGATGAAGAAATAAGACAATATTTCAAAAACCTCAATACGCATCAAACAAAATATGATACTTCCACAAAAGACCTATATCAAACTCTTCTATTGCAACCAGATGCACGATAACTACAAACAGGATGAGAAAATAATAAATCTCATTCGTACTAATATATCTCCCGTTGATCCTAATAAAAAATTAAAATTAATAATATATTATAAAAGGTACAATACTACTAATTAAATTATCCGTAATAGCTCTTCCTCACCAACTAATGTGTTACATAAAACCAACATTATATATCAATTCAAATGTCCCTTGGCAGAATGTATCTCCGACAAAAAAAATATATTTCTTGGGTTTACAACAACTACATTAAAGAGACGTCTTACATTACATTTGTCTGACCATTCGTCCATTTCTAGACATCTACAACAACATTCCTGTCTACATTCACAAAAAATAATGATCGATAGCACAACTATCCTACAGCAAGAAAACAACACAACAAAACAAACTAGCAATTCTCTAGGCAATATTCATTAAAACACTTAAGCCGTTAATTAATAGAATCACCTATGAATACTGTAGTAATGTTCTAAAAGGTTTGTAAAAAACAGTTTTTGCATGTTTTAACACGTGCATGACCATGACATTACAACATATCAAAAAATCCATTTTGGATAATTTTCACGTTCTAATGAACGCTAGCAATTTGTCAACAGTTCTCTTTGAAGCAGAACAAAATTTACAGTAATTTTTAGGGACACAGTTTTGCGGTGATTTTTGCTACCATAACTCACACCCCTAAAGATGATGTTGGAAAGAGATTGAAAGTACTTGGGTACCTTGAGAGATGAATGATAATAATATCTGTCAACGTTACAGCTCATTTCTGACATCTTTCAGTTACAATATAGGAATGATTATCCGTAAGTATGAACGGATTTTATTAAAAATCAGCATACAGAATGTTTGCAATTTATTTAATCTGACAGCTACAGAATCTTTAGATCTAGTCGGATTATTCCTATTGTAAAACCTCACGGAGTATAAAAAAATTGTGACTAACAATATAGGACTCTATCGAGATGAAGGACCCATGATAACAAATAAATCTACTATTGGTAAGGTTGATAAAACTAGAAAATTAATTCACAAAGTCTTTAAATCTTTTGGACTTAACGTAGTAAATTAACCATAATATCAAGCAAGTTGACTTTCTAGAAATAACATTAGACTTAGTATCGAACACTTTTCAACCTTACATGAAAAATAATGCTAACCCAATCTATATAAACCCCAATTCTAATCACCCACCATCCATTATCAAGCATATCCCATCATCGGTGGAACCCCGCATTAACACACACTCCTCAAATAAAGAAATATTCGATAAACACAAAGTAATTTACGATAAAATTCTTAAAGACAGCGGATATCAATCCTTCAAAATGAACTTTGTGGAAAAACTCAGGAGCTCAAAAATTAAAAAATAGAAACAGAAAAATTATATAGTATAACCCTCCCTTTAATCAGTTACTTAACTTTAAACTGGGACATAAATTTCTTAAACTAATAGATAAGCATTTTCCCTAAAATAACCCTCTAAGCAAAATCTTCAAGAGAAATACAATAAAACTAAGCTATAGCTGCTCCAACAATCTGGAAAAAATAATGAAAGTACGTAACAGTAAAATATTAAAAGCACACAACAAAAATAAATCTAACACTAATCCCAGTCTACCCCATAATAACAACCTCTGTAACTGTAGAAACCCAAACCAATCTCGCTTTCCTAATAAATGTTTAACGAAATCCCTGACATATATGTGTTCGATTTCATCGATGGGGATGAGAAAATGTATATCGGAAACACCATGAACGTATTTAAAATGCGCATTTACAATCACATGTCATCCTTTAATAACAAAGAAAAACAAAACATGACGTATCTTTCCAAATACCTTTGGAAGTTAAAAAACGAAAATAAAATATCTGAAGTAAATAAAAATCTTCAAACAAGCAAGAAAATCTAAATCAATAAAGGAACCATGTTTCCTTTGTTTTAATGAAAAAATGGAAGTCATTAAATATATAAATAACAACAAACTTTTAAATCAGAGGCATGAAACCGCAGTAAACTGCAAACACATTAAAGAACTAACCTTACAATCATACTAAAAATACTATAAAATCCAAAGCTAGGATCCCTTATAGACGATAAACCTTTATAGTATTAACAACACTCTTACATCCAACTTTGCCTATTACATACCACAAACAGTGATCTAATTTAAAGTTTTATAGAAAAAGTAATTAAATACAAAATTAGATTAATTATAAAAACTGTGTTTAAATACAAAAATATTCTATAGTTGTACAAATAAACATTAAAAATAGGTCCAATCTTATTCTTCCCCACCCTTACACTTCCTTACTCTCCCGCTCTACTAAACCCAAAGAATAAAGTCCAGAAACCATGATGCCATAAAGCTATACTCCGTCTTCTAATGTTAAATCCTTTATCCCTAATCCCCGCCAACATCCCGCACACAACTCGCCAAATATAAAGTGCTTTCCATTCCTTTCAACACCACCTGATAAGACATTGTAATTTCAATGTTGAAACAAAATGTACACTTTGTTGTGGATAAAAAATTGTACATGTTCTAAACTACAATAAATATTCACAGCTCTATATTATATATCGAGTACCGTTTTAAATTAATTTTTTGGACGTTGTTAATTCTTCTTCGTTCCTTATTCACTCGTATATATATATATATATATATATATATATATATATATATATATATATATATGTGGGGGGGGTATTAAGTACCTCCACTCATTTTCTAATATCAAAATTTTAAATTGAATTTTTTAAAATAAAAAAAAAATCTTGAAACTTTTATTTTAGTTTTAATTGAAAGCTAAATGATTAAATCAACTATTTCCAGTAAGCAAAATACTCTGGTGTATTTCAAACAGACATTATATTGATTGGAATCTGAAATTTAGTGATTCTTTTTCCTTTTTTATTTTTTATTTTTCGGCCATTTTTGAGTGACTGACAGCTTTGTAAATGAAAGGTAATTTACGGTTTTAAAATTCTTGCAAAAAAAATATACATCTGTGATACATTATTTTTTTTTAAATAGCAAATTTAATGTTAAATTAATCAGATTTACCCGGGTATTACTTATTTCTAGCATGAAATTTAAAATAAAACTATTTTTAAACGCAGAGTTGATCTTTTTAATCTATCTACCGTAACTGAAATGTGTTGTCAAATCGAGATATGATAAACGTATGTGGGTCACAAGTGCCATAATTGTACATTTTTTCCGGTAAAGAGGAGTAGCCCTGAAACAAATGACCTTTTAATTTACGCATAGAAATTACCATACGAATAAAACTTCAAATGCACATGCACAAAAAAAGTTGATAATTATTTTTAAAGTACAACGGCTAAATAATTTGTATTAAACTTTTCAATTTTTGATTAGTAAATATAGTCTTCACTATGTAACCTGCCAGCCTAACGTCTACAAGAATTGGAAATATTTTTAAATATATTTGAAACTATATAAATCGTAATTTAAAAAACAAAAATTAAAGCACTTTAAAATTTCATTATTAATCGAATTTTTTTCTTCAGACGATCATGTCTAATATTTATATTATTTAGTAAAACAATTAAATCTTACCTAATTAATGTCATATTTATATATATTATGGAATTATACAGAAATTTACAAAATTGGGATTAACCGACATATTTGAATTTTTATTTGTTAAACATTATTATTTTTTGATGAATTCTCGTATTTGAGTGAAAATTATGTTTTTAATTTTATATATATATATATATATATATATATATATATATATATATAATTAAACAGTTTAACTGCCTGACGAGGTGCTAATAATAAGATAATAAATACCAAAACAACGGCCCTTGCGTTGCAGTAAATTGTTTTTATTATAAATTATAATGAAAATATTACCATATATAATGCTCTACTAAGTATCAAGCACTCTTAACGAAGTGAACCAAGACAGTGTACTGCCAACCCATTAATTTGTACTAACACACACACACACACACACACACACACACACACACATATATATATATATATATATATATATATATATATATATATATACACATAGTTTCATTTATAAATAAGTTATATATATTAATAAGTTATATATATAAACTTTTATATATATATATAAGTTATATATATAAATAAGTTATATATATATATATATATATATATAACTTATTTATAAATGAAACTATGTGTGTGTGTGTCCGTTAGCTGACATTTATTTCCAGTTTTACTCACGCACAAATAAACGTAGGAAAGACATTTTCCCACCCAACTATGGGTTAAATAGTAAGACCTATTTGGTGAAAGGCCGAAAGTATGAAATACTCAGTGAGGATCGGACTCACTACTCTAATATAATGATTCTAGCGAGACACGCTTGTTAACCATTACACCAAGTCGAGGTGCACTAGTAAGGCTTGTATGACTAAATCATATATCAATCAGTCAGTTAAGTGCCATACGTGATACACGCTTGGGCGATCATGTCTCGAAAGAGATATGACTGACTGGGCAGAAGATTATCTCGCAGTAGGTTGCCATTGCTTTCTGTGGTAGACTGGTTGCCAGCCAAGGCTATAGAATCCAATCTGTCCTGTTATTTAACCCATAACTGGAGGAAAGAGACCGATTAATACCTTTCCCAAGGGTATTTGCGCGTAAGTGAATGCAAGGAATTCAGCTGGAATTCGAACTCGGCTCCCCGATTCTTCGTTCCGAGTCGATATCCACTGCACCACAACGCACGTCATATATATCCCCCGCCACCAACAAAAAAAAAATTCTTGCGATATGAAAATATTTGCTTGCTATATATAACCTCCAATTGGTTGATAAGTCAGTGATTTAATCATGTTAAAATCTAAATCTAAACTTATTTAAAAATGGAACATTGTGTATGTCTGTGTGTGTGTGTCTGTGTCTGTGTGTGTGTGTGTGTGTGTGTGTGTGTGTGTGTGTGTGTCCAGTTACCTATAGACTCCGAAACAGCTGAACCGATTTTCTTGAAAATTTACACAGTTGTACTATAAGCATCTGCGAGTGTTCTTAGTTAGGTTTTGTGTCAAGGTACCCCCGACAAATATCAAAAATCGATAATCGAAAAAATCGGGTTATAGAAGGAGTGGTCCGATTTTAATCAAATTTGATACACTCATAGACAAAGTCATAAGAAACAATATTCAGAAGTTTCAAGGTTGCAGTTCTTACAATAGTGCAGAAAATTTTATATCGATTCCAGGAAATCAAAATTTGACTTACATCCATTCATTTTTCTTTCAGTCTACGGTTTCGCTTTAACTGGAAACAACTATTGCTTTTTTAGTCTTTCGTGCCAACGTCCAAAGAATCTGAGCTCCAGGACCATGGATTAGTTTTAAAGTTTTCATTACACTCGAGCAACGCCGGGCTATACTGTTAGTAACCAAATACAACAATGTTTCGTAAAACATTTGATTATAATTAAATACAATCAATACTAACGTTGTTATTTACTGTACAATTAATATATTTCCTTTTTTTATTGTTTTTATAGTGAACTGGCCCAAAAATACGGTGTCGCCGGTATTCCTATGCTCATTATAGTCAACCACAGCGGCAAGGTTATTAGTAAAAATGGACGGAGCGATGTCATGAATCATGGAAATGCTGCTATTAAGGGCTGGATTAATGCGGCTCATTAACTTTAATCTACAGCAAATACACATCTATAAATTCATAATTCGTGTTATTACTAAGGAAGAATAATGGAAAACACTTTCTAAAAGCAGAACATAAACAAACGCTTTCGTAACAGTTCTAATCGAACCGACGCACAAGGATTAAAATTTCATATGGATGATCTTCTTATGTTTCTTTAAAAAATCGGCACTGTAGGGATATATATATATATTATTTATTAATAGGATTAAGTGAAGAAGATTGTCACTTAAGTGAGAGTTATGCTTCGAAGTTTCTTGAAAGCCCCATTGTGATGTCATCTTCTCTTCGTCTGCTTCATCTTAAGAGCAGATGAAGAAAAATGCCTTGAGGAGTGAAGACATCACAATGTTACCTTCACAGAAATTCGAAGTTGGCATGACTCTGCTCAGTTAAGTGATGAACTTCTCCACATTATTCCTATTAATGCTCTATCTCTTTCTCAATTTCGATCACTTTAAGACCAAAAATTTGCTAGCCAAAATTTGTATCTTTTTATCAGTAAACCACAGATAAAACAGCAATATTGACACTTTGTATAATCACAACTCAACACTATATATATATATATATATATATATATATATATACTCGAGTTACTAATTTACATATTTTTGATTAGGTATGATTTCAAGTAATTTGTTGATAGTCGAAATCTGCGTCGTTTCGGATTTTACTATCCACAAGAAACAATTTTAATTCTAGAAAAGCATTTTGCCATTTCTTTTTTAATATGTAAACAACATTTTTAAAGTCTGTCTATTTTAATATTTCTTTCACTAATTGCTTAAAATCATTTTTTTATCTTTCACCTACTGTTTGCCATCAGAATTTATATGCAATTGTTAATAGAATAAAGATTTATTGTTTTCTTAAAACATTTTGTTATCGGCTTTTCTTTTTTATCCATATATTGTTTTAATAATTTCATCCCAAGCAAGGCAATACAGCCACTAACAAGCAAAGGTTTACTAAATGTGTGAGAATATAAAAGAACAAAAAAAGAAAGGACACATGGCCCAGCGGATATAGACGTTGATTAGTTCCTGTGTCTTAACCCAAAGAGTTGTGACTTCAATACTAGTCTACAGCAGTGGTGAACAAGTAACTTGCCGAGTTAGAGGGAGATAACTCATGACTTCCAATCGTGCTTTACGCAAGGAATGAGGTTTATTTACCCCAGTGATTGTAATAAAGGGTTCGGTTCGAAGTTCTTGGCAACTGAAGAAGGCCGAAGCGTACAACGACAGAAACGTCGTACAAGTGGCAACAAAGATAAGGACAATAGTTCGAAAAATGTAAATACTCCCTTTACATTATCACCAATCTGGTACTATCATAAAGTCTAGGTACCATCGCGGATGGATGTGCGTTGTGGTGCAGTGGATATCGACTAGGAACGAGAAATCGGGGTGCAGAGTTCAAATTCCAGTTGAATTCCTGGCATTCACTTACGCAAAAAATACCCTGGAGAAAGGTATTAATCCGTCTCTTTCCTCCAGTTATGGGTTAAATAATAAACAGATTAGGTTCTATAGCGTTGGCTAGAAACCAGTCTACCGCAGAAAGCAATGGCAATCTACTGCGGGATCATCTTCTGCCAAGTCAGTCATGTCTTTTTCAAGACATGATCGCCCAAAGAGTGTATCATGTATGACATTTAACTGGCTGACCACCGCGGAAATTTCATCCGAACAATAACAATGAAAGTATTCATAGAAAAAGCACAGTGAATCTCCGTTACAGCGGTGGAAAAGGAACTGAAGCTGAGATACCTGTTCAAGACCAATAATATTGCAGCTTCTACTTTGGATTTTGTCAAGAGTCTTTAGGCATATATCAGGAGCACCGAAACAGATGTGACAGCAATATACAAAGCAAAGGCGAATGGTAGATTTATAAATAAATACAATAATTATATGGTGAGAAAAATGTCTAGCACAATATGAACCAATTTCTTAGCCCCGTCGACTTAGCAACTGATTTAATTTACTCTTTCTACTTGCCAGCGGAAATCGTTAATCCGAAAAAAAGTCACTCTCCTGGAGATTGTCATCAGACATCCTGATGAAAGGTAAAAAGAATTCTCGCAGATAGTTTCTTAATCATCTGCGAGAATTCCATGGTTTGTTTTTGGAACGTTAAAATTGACAAGCTACTCTTGGCCCCATTTAACAACAGATTGAATAGTTTGTGTCATTATTGCTGCATTATGTTGCGTTAAAGATTATATAATATATTTACACCCAGCCAGTTAAGTGATACACGTTTTGAGCGATCATGTCTGAAAAGAGACATGACTGACTGGGCACTAGATTTTCCTGCAGTAGGTTGCCATTACTTTCTGCGGTAGACTAGTTGCCAACCAAGGCTATAGAACACAAACCGTCCTGCTATTTAACTCAGAGCTGGAGAGAGAAGAGACGGATTAATACCTTTCCCAAGAAAATTTGCGTGTAAGTGAATGCAACAAATTTAAATGGAGTTTGGACTCAGCTCTCCGATTTCTCATTCGAAGCTGATATCCCCTGCACCAAAATGCACAATATTTACCCTGTTTAAACTATTTTTCTCGTCTTTTTTTTTTTTTTTTTTTTTGGTTCCTATCACGACGTTTCCGCCGTGGTACACTCCGGCCTTCTTCAAGCTTATATCCATCTGAGTAACGTAGACGCAATGCTGAACTGAGCTTTTTATTTATTCTACAGAAATAGACTGTTCTACTTTAACTGTTCACCTGTTTCCACTAACTGCCAATACCCACTGCCTGATCCAGGGATTAAATTCGCAGCCACTATGTCAGCAAATTCACTAACCAACGCTAATATGAACTTGACCCTTATCCTCCAGGAATAACTGAACATTCACGGTTGGGCGATCTTTCGAGACATGACTGACTGTGCAGAAGATTTTCCAGAAGTCGGTTGCCAACCAAAGCTATAGAATACAAACTGTTCTGCTATTTAACCCATAGATGGGAGGGAGAAGAGACGGAGTCATACCTTTTCCAAGTGAATGCATAATTTAATGAAATGAATTACTGGAATTCTAACTCTTGTTCCGAGCCGATATCTATTGCACTACAATGCACATCTGAACAATACCAGATAAAAATAAAATTTAGACGATATCCTTACATATGGGCAGTGAAAGGAGAACAGTCTACCCTAGTAGATTATATAAAGAGTTCAGTTAAAAATTCTCTATCAGTTACCTAGATTGATATACACCTGAGGAAGGCTGGAAGGCGGAATGATCGAAACGTTATGATAGCATATAACAAAAGATGATGACAATAGTCCGAATGTAAAGAGGTGTAAATAATGATAACTTCTCTTCCCAGAAATTCCGACAGAAATTAAAGAATATATTTTCATCACTAATAACGTTTCCGAAATGGACCATTATTGTTGCAAGATCTCACTGGGTGCCCTATACTTTTGGCCTTGTGCCACATCAAAGCCAGCGCTTAGAAAATCACCATTATTGTTGCAAGATAGCAGTAATGAACGTTTTAGAATTTTTTAATTCTGCATCAGTTTGGACGAATTTCATTCGCGTGATGTCTTTCGCGATGTGCGTTGTGGTGCAGTGGATATCGACTCGGAACGAGAAATCTAAGAGCCGATTTCGAATTCCAGCTGATATTCCTTGCATTCACTTACTCACAAATACTATTGGGAAAGGTATTAATCCGTCTCTTCTTATCACGTATGGCACTCAACTGACTGACTGATGTCTTTCGCCTTCTATATGACCATCAAACGACGGGAAATGGTCATAGAAATTCCAAAGTTTGCTGGGAGCTTGACTCGTCTGTTGGCTATCTTTCACTGTTTTTGTATCATGTTAAAAATATTAGCGTTCATTTTCATTATTCTCGCACCCGAAGTGAAATTTCGGAAATTATTGCTCGCTAGCTAATATTTCTTTTGCCAAATGCTAAATTGGATTTTTCCCTACATTTAAGGTCTTATAAAAAAAACAATTCTTTCTCAAAAATCAACTTATGTTAATAAGTGAAATCAATGAATTTTATAATAAATTAATAAACTGAAATGAAGGGTACAACATAAAAAAATGTAATATATTAAATAATACAACTTCTACCTATCGATTTATCGACTATAAACTATGTCATTGCAAATAATAAGAATAATAAAGACACTTTAGGAGACATTTCGAGAGGAACTGGTCTCATATTTTACAAAGTTACACACAACTGAGCAGACATGGAAAAGAAAATACAGAACCTCTTACACAAGGTACCAATGGAAACTGAAAATAAATCACTACATTTAAATTACAAGAAAACTGAATGCATTCTCATTGGCATAAAGAGAAGCCCAAAATACTAACTACAGGTCGGGGATACTGAAAACAAAGACGTGCAAATATTTAAATACCTAAGAAGTGTTGTAACAGAGATCAGAAACTGCAACACTGAGATCCGAAGGCGCATTGACATGGCCAAGGACGCATTTCAAAAGCTAAGCAAAGTATTGAGAGACAGGAAGATTTCGTTGGAGACAAAGAAAAGAATACTGGACAGTTAAGTGATATCTGTCCTCCTATATGGCAGTGAATGCTGGACAATGTACTCAAAGATGAAGGAGAAACTGCAACACTGAGATCCGAAGGCGCATTGACATGGCCAAGGACGCATTTCAAAAGCTAAGCAAAGTATTGAGAGACAGGAAGATTTCGTTGGAAACAAAAATATGAATACTGGACAGTTAAGTGATATCTGTCCTTCTATAGGACAGCAAATGCTGAACAATCTCTTCAAAAATGAAGCAGAGACTCGATGCATTAGAAATATGGTTCTACAGAAGGATACTGAGGATACCATGAACCGAACATGTGAGCAAGGACGAGGTTTTGGAGAGAAGGCAAATGAAAAGGAAACCTGTACTTGGTATCTGGAAAAACAGCTGGGATTTCTGGAACACGTAATAAGAAGAGGGCTTGGAGAATTTAATACTCACAGGGCGGATAGAGGTAATGAGAGAAAGGGAATGCAGCTTGAGACATACTTTGTGGGCTTGAGAACGTGGATGGCGGAGTGGAGTTTGGGAGAGATACCAAGAGGAAAAGTGATCAGAATGTCAAAAGATAGAAACAAGTGGAAGTTCATGATCGCCTACGTCCTGAAAGAACACGGCACATATAGAAGAATTAGAACAAGTTGTTTAGTGTACTGGTTATCTAAACTTATTTATAAATGGAACTTTGTCTGTGTGTGTGTGTGTGTGTGTGTGTGTGTGTGTGTGTGTGTGTGTGTGTGTGTGTGTGTCCGTTACCTATAGACTCCGAAACGGCTGAACTGATTTTCTTGAAAATTTACACAGTTGTACTATAAGCGTCTGTGAGTGTTCTTAGCTAGGTTTTGTGTCGAGGTACCCCCGATAAATATCGATAATCGAAAAAATCGGGTTATGGAAGAAGTGGTCCGATTTTAATCAAATTTGATACACTCATAGACAAAGACATAAGAAACGATATTCAGAAATTTCAAGGTTGCAGTTCTTACAATAGTGCAGAAAATCGATACTATATATATATATAAAAGGCAAGATGTTTGTGTGTGTGTCTGTTTATCTACCTGTATGTTTGTATTTTTTCAGCCCTTTTATTTTAGTTTTTGCTTTGGGTTTGGCTCTAAGTAGGTATAATTGTAGTTCTTAGTCTCAGCCATGAACCCATTTACTCAGAGGATTTATTTAGCCTTCAAAATTCAGTTTACGACGAAAAAAACTTATTTGATATCGATTCCAGGAAATCAAAATTTGACTTTCATCCATTCATTTTTCTTTCAGTATACGGTTTCTCTTTAACTGGAAACAACTATTGCTTTTTAGTCTTTTTTGCCAACGTCCAAAGAGTCTCATCTAACATGGATTAGTTTTAAAGCTTTCATTACAGCCGAGCTATACTGCTAGTCTATGCATACAGGAAGATGCTATGACTAATGCTTCGAAATATTCACTTTGTCTCAAATACTTTCCACCAATCAGAGATTAAGAAAGAATCCGGTTGTCAATCCTTTTCATGCCCACGTATTAATCTATATTCGTCATTTCACCCTAATCAGGACGATTGTTCCTCTAAGATGCAAGTTTACAACTGCGAAATAGTCTGAAAAACAAACATTTTTAAGAATAGAAAACAATAAAAGAACAGATATTAAAAACAAAAAATAACTCTTAACATTGAATTTATGACTTTTAGGATATAATTAGAAAGGGAAAAGCAAGAATTTTAATTTTTCGAGGTTTAACGACCTATCAATTCTTATGGGATCATTTTAAATGTCATAACAAATGTTTTGGGTGTAAGGTCATTTTATTTTTACAACATTTTTCTTTTCGAGTATCAAGATTCATTTGGATTTGTTTTTTTTAAGAGGAGGGTCCCTATGTCCTACGCTGTTATTTAACCCATAACTGGAGGGAAGGGACGGATTAATACCTTTCCCAAGGGTACCAGTGCTTAAGTGAATGCAGAGTATCCAACTGGAATTCGAAATCGGCTCACCGATTTCTCTTTCCGAGTCGATATCCACTGCACCACAACGTTACTATACGCTTACAGCACCTAGTATTCCCTAGCGGTCACCCATCTAAGTACTGACCAGGCTCAACGTTGCTTAACTTCGGTGATCGAGCGAGAACCGGTGTATTCAACATGATAGGTCGTAAGCCCTGAAGTGCGAGTGAAGAAACTAATTTTTTTTATTAGCATTACCCGAGGCAAGGTAGTAAAGCCACTAAGATGTAATTGATAACTTGGTTTCGAAGAATTAGAAATAGGAACATTAATAATGAGCAAAAAGAGAAAAGAGTAAACAGGTGGACAGTAGATGGCGGTTAACATTGCATTTAAAACTTTGCAGATTAAAGAAAGCGTGATTCCGGAATGGGGTTCCACAAGCGAAAAGAACAAGAAAATGAAACGTTTAGCATAAACAATACGGCTACATCTAACCAGAGCAACAGTAAAAAGATGGGATCTCGATGCCAGTCTAGTAATGCGTTTAAATTCAAAAAATCTAGGTGCCATAGCGAAGAGTTCACCCAAACAATTACTACGAAAGTATTTATTAAAAGTTTGTCCCAGAGAGGCAATCTTACGAGAATGGGTAAGTGACTAAATCCGATCCGCTAGATCAGCACTAATAATATTGCTGATTCTTTTTGGATTTTATCAATGAGTTCATTGACCTAGCAACATATTCAATATAGTCTTTCCCCTTTATGTCAGCTGATGACGTTAGCTAGAGAAGGCACAGCGAGTCACTTTCATGGAGGTTAGCATCAGCCATGATGACAGAAGGAAGAGAAGAGTCTCTTAGATGATTAATGGAGAGAAGTTTAGTTTTGGAGGCATTTCAATTGACAAGAAATCTGTTGCCCCAGTTAACGATGGACTTGAAGTCGTATGGGACATCAGCTGCAATTTTAACCTTATCGGATTGATTAGCCTTACTAGTGTAGCAGAAGTAAATAGTTGTGCCGTCAGTGTAGATCCCAAGTTGATAGTTGATATCACCGGAAAGTCGTTAATAAGAATCAAAAGCAACGTAGAAGCAAAGATGAAGTCCTGGGGTACACCCGCCTTAATGAGAAAGAACCAAAAGATTGGCCGTTCAGTATAATTTTCAATTCGCGATTTGATTGGAAAGACTTGTTCACCTCAAAACTTTGTCCGAAGACATTGTAACTATTCAGCGTGTGAAAAAGGCGTGTGTGTCAGACCCTGTCAAAGTGATGTCCAACGCTACAACCAGGGAATCACCGTTTTTTATTTAGACCATGATAGTCACTTTTCTTAATTACCGTCAGCACACCAGAAGTTGACCTGGAAAAACGAAAACCGTATTGTTTGTCTGAGAAAAAGAAATGCGATGAAAGATGATGAACCAATTCAGCATTGATTTTTCCCCAAAAATAGGTAGAAGGCTTATAGGCCGATAGTTAGAAAGATCGAATGGCTCTCCAGAATTCTTAAAAACTGGAACAACAGATGATGACTTTCAGCAAGCATGAAAGCAGCGGGTAGCGAGGTATTTATTAGACAATTTAGCTATAACAGGAGCCAGTTCGGGAGCACACTTCTTAATGACTATTACAGGGATACCATTGGGTTCACATGCTTTGTGGGAATCTAGGTTAGAGATAATAGCAGAAACCATGGAAGGGATTACATGCTTATCCCTCAATAGAGGCTCAGTTCCTGGTGATAGCAGTGATATTCCTGATGAGTTAAGGGTAGAGAATTTACGGACAAAGTATTCAACTTTATCAGCAGAGGATATCATGGATCGAGCACGTGAGCAACAATGAGGTTTTGGAAAGGAAAGAATCAAAAAGGAAATTAATACCGAACATCAGGAAAAGACAGCTAAAGTTCCTGGGACATGCAATGAGGAAGGAGGGTTTCGAGAACCTGATACTAACAGGCCAGATAGAGGGGAAAAGACACAGGGGTAAAAAGCGGATAATATATTTGAAGGACCTAATCAGTTGGATGATGGAACGAGGGATGCATCGTGTAATAGAATAAGGCGTGCTAAGAGCTACCAGGAATAGGAAGACGTGGAAAGCCATGATCGCCTGCGTCCTGAAAGGACAGGGCACATAGAAGAAGAAGATATCTGTGTTTCATTCGGGCTCTGTATCTGTGTGACATGCATGCTCAGTATCTCTGTCTCTTGAAACTCGAAGCAACTGACATGTGGATCTACAGAAGGATGCTGCGGATGTCGTGGATCGATCTCGTGAGCAATGATGAGGTTTTGGAAAGGATGGAAACGAAAAGGAAATTAATACTGAACATCAGGAAAAGACAGCTAAAGTTCCTTGGACATGCAATGAGAAAGAACCTAACATATTAACAGGTCAGATAGGGGGGGAAAAAGAAACAAGGGAAAGCAGCGAATAACATAATTGAAGGGCCTGAGTAGGTGGATGGCAGAGCCGGGGTTGCGTGGTGTTACAGGAGAAAGCGTGCTAAGAGCCACCAGGGATAGGGAGACGTGGAAAGCAATGATCACCTAAGTCCTGAAAGGACAAGGCACATAGAAGAAGAAGAAGAAGAAGAAGAAGAAGAAGAAGAGGAGGAGGAGGAGGAGGAGGAGGAGGACAACTTCTCAAACTGATTGAAGAGGTGGGGAATAGACACCCTACATTTGTTTAATACCTTATTACGAAGCCGCCAGTAATCACGAGAACCAATCTTGTGAGAGGCGATGCGATGCTTCATTCACTCGGCAGGGACTTTTCTCTTTCGAGAACTTCCTTATATTTTTGCGAGCAGCAACGAATAAGGGTTTGTTGTGACAAGAGCCGTCACGCTGGTATAGCCAAAAATAGTGATTCTTATGTGCTATAGCGGCGGTGTGAACCATAAAGAGGATTGAGGTTTAACTTTGTATTTCCAAGAAGAGATGATGGTGTCCATGCCATGCGTCCTTTGACTCAAGAAGAAACCTCAGTAGCGCAATTTTTGATTGGGTTGCTGAAGGTGTCAGGCTATGGGATGTCATGTAGAAAATCACAGAGTGAGTCCCAACTAGCTTACTGGTAACGAAAAGAGATTTAATGAATAGGGGGTTGCTATTTAATAAGTGACTGGAACGAAATATTAATATCTATCACAGTTACCAAGAGAGCAGTATTGCAAAGCTCGGCAAGAGCGAGGTGTGGATGTAATAAATAAATCAAGTTGGGAATTCTGTTTCTCTGTTTTCCTAGGAAAACGAGTAGAGAAATTAATTTGAGTAATGAATTCAGCAAAAATGGAATAGTTAAATTCTGAATACCGGCAACATACCTTTCGAATGTTTCAGCCATTTGCCATGGTGAACATTAAAATTAGGATTTCATCTACATCTAGTAATTGTAAATGTAAATTGATGAAATCTAACTGCCAATCTAGTATTGCGCTTAAATTCGTAAAGTCGAGGTTACACATAGGAAATCTCTTCAAACAAATCGCTGACGAACAGAAGAAACAAAGATGAATGATATATTCTTAGGGGACACCAGCATTAATGGGAGAGTAATAAAAAAAAACTGAATAAAACAATTATCCAGAAATACCATTACCTTACAACTTGGAAAGAAAACCAGCATTTCGAATCCTGTCAAACAGTTTCAAGATATCTAAAAAGAAACAGCCCCAGCTTCAGCATTCTGAGAAAATTTAAAATCAGGTAAGTGCCATAGGTGATACACGCTTTGGGCGACCATATCTCGAATGAGACATGAGTAACTTGGCAGAAGATTATCCCACAGTAGGTTGCCATTGCTTTTTGCGGTAGACTGGTTTCCAGCCAAGGCTATAAAAAACCCAATCTGTCCTATTATTTAACCCATAACTGGATGGAAAAGATGGATTAATAACTTTCCCAAGGATATTTGTGCGTAAGTGAACGCAAGTAATTCAGCTGGAATTCGAACTCGGATCCTCGATTTCTTGTTCCGAATCGATATTCTCTGCACCACAACGCACGTCCTAAGAAAATTAGAAATCCTATAAGAATTTATTGGTAGACACAATACTAATGAGATAGGCAGATGACACAGTGTTGATAGCACACACAGGAAGGAAACTATTAGAAAACCTAAAGAAGCTATAGAGAGAAATTTTGTTTAGATATTGGTTAAATATCATAGAGAGTTTTCTCTTGAAATCTTTTTTGGAAATTCTGTCCATTTCTCGTGCGTCGTTTCGAGTGTGAAAGTCGAGTTGGTAGAAAAGAAACAGAATTCAAAAAAAGATTACCAAAATAAAAATGTCCAGTGTATTTAACGACAGATATCCGAAATATATAAATATATATATATATATATATATATATATATATATATATATATATATATAATAATATTATTATCCATCGTAATAACAATACCAATAGGAACCGAACTAACTCTGCCGAAACTAGTATTAATTAAGCTATAGTTTAAATCGTCTTTTACAACCCATCGAGAACGAAGTCTTAGGTAAAAGAAGGGGAAGTAAAAAAAAGAAACAAAGGAAGTACATGAACAAAAAGTCAAGCACTCGTAAGAAAGAAAAAACCCCAAGACGAAAACACTAACAATAAAGCGCTCAATACGAAAGTAGAGTAAACAAAGACAGAAAATCTAAGCAAGAGCCAACAACCTACCACGGTTTCGCCCTACGGCTCGTCAGGGAAATTGGCGCCAATTTCCCTGACGAGCCGTAGGGCGAAACCGTGGTAGGTTGTTGGCTCTTGCTTAGAATTTCTGTCTTTTTATACATATATATATATATATATATATACACACACACACACACACACACACACACACACATATATATATATATATATATATATATATATATATATATATATATATTATAAAATCTATTACAAAAGTGTACATTTTGTTTCGACAATGAAAAGAACAATGTCTCATCAGGTAGTTCATAATCTTGTTATTTCAATGTCCATTCAAAATGTACAATTTGCAGTAGATTGCAATTTGTATATGTTCTAAAGTATAATTTATAATAAATATTCATTGTTCTATTTCTATATTAAGCACTGTTTTAAATTAATGTTTTGAACGATGTAATTTTTTTCTTCGTTCCTTATATATATTTATATATTTCAATGTTTTTCTAAGAGAACGGTTATGTGAATTGAGACGCTATTACGATAAATTTATGTCTTGTGATACTGTATTTCATTTTATTGTATCCCTTGTCCTTTCTTTTTCTCTTCCTACTTTCTATTCAGCTTTTTCTATTTTTCTTTCCCCCGCCACTTTTTTTCTCTTCTTTACAGTAATCAATCCTCTATCTTTTCTTTATCCTTGCTTTCCTCTTTCTTTGGAGTTCTTTTCGAATGAGCGAAAAATTTTCGTAAATACCCGTTACAAATGTCTATTCTAATATGGATCTGTGAGCGTCTATGTAAAATAAAATAAAATAAATTTTGTGGGAGAGATATTTTGAGGACTAATTGTTGTACAATTTGGGTCTGATGAGTCACGATAATAACATCAGAACGTGGTGAAATATGTATTACCTATTGTAATAATCTAAAATCTTTTATAAATTATATTACTCTGTTAAATTAAATAAATGAATTTAACATTGAGTTCTCTTGAGTTCGTCGCTATCGGAATTTACCTGGATTATATATATATATATATATATATATATATATATATATGCCCATGTAATATATTGTCAGCAGATAGATAGATAGATAGATAGATAGATAGATAGATAGATAGATAGATAGATTTGAACATACATACATACATACATACATACATACATACATACATGGGGGATGTCCACTGATGGTCGAGAATTATTACTTTGACTTTGATGTAAAGATTTTACATAGATTACGATTCTCTTGTTGGTGTCGTCTAAGATAATTCAATTTTTTCTCCAGTTAGTTCTGACATTGATTTACGCTGAAACCCATGGATAGTATATGTCAATCTACTGGATACCACAGGGGTCAATCTTTGTGCTTTGATTTCAAATACATACATACATACATACATACATACATACATACATACATTTTTTAATAATATAGAAGTTTATATAGCAAGAGCTTCGGAAATAATTTTTTTGCAGACATATTAAAATCTATTCCTATATGCATACTTATACATATATATCGTAGTTATGAAAGAAAAGACTGATGGATATTGAAACGGATGTATTATATAAACCGTGTGTGGTAAATAAGGTTAACCTTTGCTGTACCTCATAAGTCTTTATTAAAAATTTTAAAAGGATTCGTGGGCAATCATGTAATTTTTTTTTTTTTAAAAGTTAACAAAACCTCTTGCAGACACATTTAACCCTGCATGTCCGTGTTAATTCTTAATTTTTTAATTTAACGTTTGCCGCTGACAAGAAGTGGGAAAATGTTGCTTCACTGTGTCGTGATAGACAATTTCTCGAGCCAGAATGCATTTTTTTATATTTATAAGCCTACCATTCATCTATGCTTAGAATATTACTGCCAAATCTCGTTCTCTGCTCCTGCTATATATTTAGCGATCCATGATGAAAAACAAAGAAGAATTTTCAAGGTAACTAGTCCTGAACTGGCATTTAGTCACTTTACTACCGCCGTAATGTAGTTTCCCGTGTGACCTTCATATAAATACTTTCTTGGTAATTTTTCAGATGGACTTTCCTTTATAATACATAGACATTATGAATTTAATGGCATCACTATTTTAGTGGTAATGTCTTTTCATTTTACAGGGGCAATGAATAGATGCAATTGTAAGTTCCATGCTAAGAGTTTATTCTCTCCGACCTTTGAAACTTTATTCTTGCTTCTCAATAAACTCTGATCTTGAAAAGTGTAAACGCAATGTCAAACATTTTCGGTCTTCTTAAACCTCAGTTCTTATATCGTTCTCTTTCCTTAATAAGATTTTTCTCATATTCTTTAAAACTGATTAAAACCTCATGTTTTAAAGATTTTATTGCATTTCATGGATAAATATTGTTTTGTTTGTTTTTTAATTGCTTCACACTTTAGCTTAAAACGTTCTTTCATGAATAAGAAGTTACGTTTATAACGAAACTAGCAGTATAACCCGGCGTTGCTCGGGTGTAATGAAAGCTTATATATATATATATATATATATATATATATATATATATATATATATATTATTGATTTTCCACACTGTTGTAAGAACTACAACCTTGAAACTTCTGAATATCGTTTCTTATGTCTTTGTCTATGAGTGTATCAAATTTGATTAAAATCGGACCACTCCTTCTATAACCCGATTTTTTCGATTATAGATTTTCGATATTTATCGGGGGTACCTCGACACAAAACCTAGCTAAGAACACTCACAGACGCTTATAGTACAACTGTGTAAATTTTCAAGAAAGTCGGTTCAGCCGTTTCGGAGTCTATAGGTAACGGATACACACACACACAGATACACACACACACACACACAGAAAAAGTTCCATTTATAAATAAGTTTAGATATGATGCATTTGTAGATAATTAATTCTCCTCCTCGCCATTCTGACTAAAACATAGTAAAATATCAGACACACCTCTAAGGCAATGATTTGAAGAAAAACTACAAGAAAACATTCAAATTTTACCAATTATATGGATATTTTGAGGCCATATGAAATGGGTATTAGACAAGTCGATCCTCATATCAAGTTTAGCAACTATGCGACTAGAGTCTATGACTGAGGGCGGATATATAAAAATCTCGATTACTATTACATACCAGTTACTGAGAACTTTTTTTTTTTGCAAGGAATATATTTGTAATTTCCAGCAATTAGTTAATTTGCAACTATATATAATATTAGAAAGCATTTAGTTATTTAAAATTTTTCTTTAGGGGCCTCTCCGTGTTTTGGGACCCTGAAACTTAAACTACTTTAATTTCATAGTAAATCCACCCCTGTCTAGAAAAACTCATACGTATAAACACGCATACACACAAACGCAGCAATGAATCCTCAGCATAAATATCTTTCTTGCATGCAATATTATTCCGTGTGAGGGATCATATCTCTCCACAACTTCTAATACTCTTAGTTCTAAATAATGCTTATCTCCTTAATATCGCTAAAATTCTTCTTCTTTTATCCATTTACACCAGCTTGTTAAGTATGTTAGTTGATGATTATTTCAGCTCATCTTGGATTCAATACGTCTTATGAGTTTTAAATTCGCCAAGTTTTCTTTCCTACTTATGTTTCTCAGAAATTTCATCTGTTTTTTAATTACAAGTATCCATTTTGTTTGCTTTTTCTTTAAAATTTATTCGTTATTCATATGTTCCGTTCATGATATAATCAGCATCCTTCTGTAGAACCACATTCCTGTTGTTTTCAGATGTTTCTATATCCTTGAAGAAACTGTCCAACATCCACTCCCATATAGGAGTAATGGTATTACATTGTAACCCAGTATTATTTTCTTTGTTTCTAATCAAATTTTCCTGTTTCTTAATATCTTGCTTAGTTTCTGAAAAGTATCTTTTGCTGTTCTAATGAACGTTTGGATTTCTGTTTCACATTTTTGTCTTCTTTTAAAAAACGCTTTCCAGGTAGTTAAATTTATTTCCTGCTCTATATCCATCATTCAAATTACATATTTTTTAGAATAGTTCTGTTTCTGCATTATTTACACTCTTCGGACTGTTGTCCTCATTTTTATTGCCATCTTTATGACGTTTCGGCCTTCTTCAGGTGCTCGAAATTTTAAACCAAATCCTTTGTTTAGATCACTGGAGTATATCATTCTCATTCTATGTGCGATGCTACTTCCGGTTGCCATGCAGTTATCTTTCTTTAACTCAACTCTCTAAGTTATTTGTTCACCAATGCTGTAGCCTGATATTGAACTTACAACATGTCAATAAAGATGAAGACAACAGTCCGAACATTGTGTAGGGGTCTCAGCTATGTTTCTCGAATTGGCCTTGTGCCAAACACAACCGAAGTCTCCACTATTTAAACTATCAGAAGGTTGAAAGAATGGTTGGAAGAATAAATGTTTTATTTGTACATTAAAGAAAACATTTTTATAAACTAAACGGAAATGAAGAATTTGTAAAAAGAAGTGAAATTGTATTTACTCAATAGAATAACATAAATGTGTAAGAAGAAAATGTTCAAAGAAAAAATGTATGTATTTAATTGTTCAAAGAGAAAATATAAGTAGTTAAATGTTTCCCAAAAATTCAAAGCTTATAGCTGACTAGCAGTATAGCCCGGCGTTGCTCGAGTTTATTGAAAACTTTAAAACTAATCCATGGTCCTGGAGCTCAGACTCTTTGGACGTTGGCACGAAAGACTAAAAAGCAATAGTTGTTTCCAGTTAAAGCGAAGCCGTACACTGAAAAAAAAATGAATTGATGTAAGTCAAATTTTGATTTCCTGGTATCGATATCAAATAAGTTTTTTTCGTCGTAAACTGAATGTTGAAGGCTAAATAAATTCTTTGAGTAAATGCTATCATGGCTGAGACTAAGAACTACAATTATACCTACTTAGAGCCAAACCCGAAGCAAAAACTAAAATAAAAGGGCTGAAAAAATACAGACATACAGGCAGATAAACAGATACACACACAAACATCTTGCCTTTTATACATATATATTATCGATTTTCTGCAATATTGTAAGAACTGCAACCTTGAAACTTCTGAATCTCGTTTTTTATGTCTTTGTCTATTAGTGTATCAAATTTGATTAAAATCAGACCACCCCTTCAATAACCCGATTTGTCCGATTATCGATTTTCGATATTTATCGGGTGTACCTCGACACAAAACCTAGCTAAGAACACTCGCAGACGCTTATAGTACAACTGTGTAAATTTTCAAGAAAATCAGTTCAGCTGTTTCGGAGTCTATGGTTAACGGACACACACACACACACAGACACACACACATACACACACACACAGACAAGGTTCCATTTATAAATAAATTTATATAGTAGCAGAATGTGTGTATGTAAAAAGATTAATCAGTCTACTTAACTAATAAAGTTTGCGTTCCTTTTCTTTTTATGGCCGGAGAAAAAGTGAACAGGAAAGTCAAGTAATAAAGGAGATGATACTTATCGAGCTCTGTGGAAGTATCTTGTTGTTTTTTTCTTTAACTGTGTATGAGTGAAGACGAAGAAAGAAAAATTGGGAGAAGGAAGAATTAATGTATGTCGACGAGGCATGACGGGGTCGACTTCTTGAACTGCCTTCCTTTCATTGTGACGAGGTCCGTCAGATTACCACTCCCATCTCGGATACACACTTTGGCCGATCATGTCTTGCAGTAGGTTGCCATTGCTTTCTGCGGTAGACTGGTTGCCAAGCAAGGCTATAGAAACCAATATGTCCAATTATTTAACCCATAACTGAGCGAAGAAACGGATTAACCCATAAATAGAGGAAAGTGACGGATGTGCATTGTGGTGCAGTGGATATCGACTCTGAACGAGAAATCGGGAAGCCGAGTTTGATTTTCAGTTGAATTCCTTGCATTCACTTACGCACAAATACCATTGGGAAAGATATTAATCTCTCTCTTCCTTTCAATTATGGGTTAAATAATAGGACAGATTGGCTTCTATAACCTTGGTTGGCAACCAGTCAACCGCAGAAAACAATTGCAACCTACTGCGGGATAATATTCTGTCCAGTCAGTCATATCTCTTTCAAGACATGATCGCCCAAAGCGTGTATCACGTATGGCATTTAACTGACTGAGTTGTTCTTTCTTTATTTCTCACAATACATTGCTACTCAATAAAATCGTGTAGTATTTTACTCTTTAAAACACTTATACTATAACCAAATTCAGGCACTACAACGGATAGAAAATCGTACATCAATTATAAAAACCTAAGTAGTTTCTATTCCTTTTTTTATACTGATCATTGTATTAATTTCTAAATCTCTAACTTTTAGACTTACGCAATGCAATATAATAATAATAATAATAATAATAATAATAATAATAATAATAATAATAATAATAATAATAATAATAATAACAACCCTTTACCTCAATCATATAAATGGAACCTATAAGTCTGATGAAATAAACATCAAAAGAGGTATATTTCAAGGTGATTCTTTATCTCCCTTACTATTCTGCATATCATTAATAGCACTAACCAGTCAACTTAATAAGACAGAATGTGGTTATAAAATAGGCCAAAAGAAAATAAGCCATCTATTTTACATGGATGACTTAAAGTTATATGCTAAGAATGATAATGAGCTGGAAGGTCTTCTGCAAACTGTAAAATGCTTCAGCGAAGACATTGGAATGAAATTTAATTTGAATAAATGTGCTAAAGCTACAGTTTTACGTGGATCAATACAAGAAACATCCTCAATTAGCCTAGACCCTGCTGTAACAATAAAAGAATTGAAACCAGAAGAAGCTTATAAATACCTAGGTGTAAATGAGAGCGAAAACATTCACCATAAAAAAATGAAAGAAATAGTGCGTAAAGAGTACTATAGAAGGCTACGAATGATATTAAAAACTGAATTAAATTCACAGAATAGAGTTATGGCCATTAATAGCCTTGCAATCCCAGTTGTCCAATATAGCTTCAACATCTTAAACTGGACTCTAAACGACATCAGGCGAATGGATGCTAAAACAAGAAAGCTTCTTTCTAAGCATAGGATGCATCACCCAAAGGCTGATGTAGACCGTCTATACATACCCCGTAAAGAAGGTGGAAGGGGTCTTATTCAGCTGGAATTGTCATACAAGACAACAACTATTGGCTTACTAACATACATAGAAACAACAAAGGATTGGATGATACAATTAGTAAGGCAACATGAAGAAAGAAAGAAAAAATATTCAATAATAAAAGAAGGCAGTAAATACAAACAAGAATTACAGTTAGTAGATTCTGTAGAAAAGCAAAACAGTAGCCAAGAACCAACTATTGCAGCAAAAAATATGAAAATGAAAGCCAAAGATAAAGCTCTTGAAAAGATGAAACAGCGCTGGCAAGACAAACCTCTGCATGGCCAATATCCAGTACGTGCCAATAAATCCAATGTTGACAAAGTTAATACTCATCGATGGTTACGTGCATCTGGATTAAAGTCTGAAACTGAAGGATTTATACTTGCAGCACAAGACCAAAGTCTTTTCACTAGAAACTTTCAGGCAAATATTATGCATAATAATATGGATCCAAAATGCAGGTTTTGTGATAAACACCAAGAAACAATAGACCACCTAATCTCAGGCTGTTCTGTGCTTGCCTCAAACGAATATAAAAATCGCCACGATAGAGTTGGGCAATATTTACATTGGACAATGTGCAAACATTATGGAAAAGCTGTAAACAAACACTGGTATGAACATCATCCAGCACCGGTTACAGAAATAGAAGATGTAACCATTCTATGGGATTACACCATCTACACAGACAGAAAAATTGAAGCAAACAGGCCAGGACATTATTGTTAAAAACCAGAAGGAGAAAACTTGTCTATTAATTGATATGGCTTGTCCAGCGGATTGCAACATAGCAACCAAGGAATTTGAAAAACTGTCAAAATATAAAGACCTGGAAATTGAAATAGAAAAAATGTGGAAATTGAAAACAAGAGTTGTACCAGTGATAGTAGGTGCACTTGGAATGATAAAAAATGGAACAAAACAACACATTGAAAGAATCCCTGGAAACCCCAGCTTAAGAGATATACAAAAAATTGTCTTATTAAGTACAGCCCACACACTAAGGAAAACGTTATCTATGTAATGCTGGGGATGATAGGGAAGATAGAAAAACATGAAATGGAGTCATAACAACACGACACTACCTGCCTTAGGTCTCCCCGCAGACTTGGTTGGTAGTGAGACCAAAGCAGAAATCGAAATATGATGAAAAATGACATAATAATAATAATACTTTATAAATAATCCTATTATAATTTTGCTTGTCCCTCCCTTTGTTAGTATGCACAACCGCTACGCCCGGCCAATATCTCATAAATAATAATCTATTCTGTTTGATCGCGTAGAAAGAGGGGGAAAGAATTGGTTGCACCCTTTCCGAACTCAGAGAGACAACTGTGAGATTAATTTTATCTGCACGAGGGCAGATATCCTACTGATCTGAGCCAAAATGTCGAAAGCAATGGCCGCGTAAAAAGAGCACAGTAACGAACGACGGAAACCGAGCATGGCAATCGCCAAAAATCCACTTACCATAAATAAAATAACATCATCTGCTGCATTGTTTTAGATTATTAAGAGAAATGTTCGGAAGACGGGAATTTGGCTATAAATAAATAAATAAAGGAAGAAAAACGTGTTTAACGTCGCCTGCCAATACTTTATATATAATGGACTATTCTATTTTGATCTTGACGAAGGAGAGGAAAAGGTACTAATTGGTTTTCGTGAGAAAAAAGGATGAAAGAAATTTTTAAAAATCTACAATAGGGTGATAAAGAAGAACGATGGAGTTTATTCCCATTGATTTAGAACAGGTGAATCAGATACGTTGTGGTGCAGTGGATATCGGCTCGGAACGAGAAATCGGGGAGCCGAGTTCGAATTCCAGTTGAATTCATTGCATTCACTTACGCGCAAATACCCTTGGGAAAGGTATTAATCCGTTTCTTCCTTCCAGTTATGGGTTAAATAATAGGACAGATTGGGTTCTATAGCGTTGGTCGCAGCCAGTCTACCGCAGAAAGCAATGGCAACCTACTGCGGGATAATCTTCTGCCCAGTCAGTCATGTCTCTTTCGAGACATTATCGCCCAAGCGTGTTTCCCGTATGGCACTTAACTGACTGAATCAGATTAATGATAACTGCGTCGTTATAATTATTTTATTATAATTATTTGTGACTTTATAATTAATTTTTATCTATTTACTTTTATGGAGAACTTCACAAAAACTGCGATATTTAAAGTTAATGAAAAATCTTCCTTGAAGTTTTATTTTAGTTTTAATTTCAAGCTAATAGATTCAATTTAATCTTTCCAATAAGCAAAATATGTTGATGCATTTCAAAAATTAATTTCAATTGAGTGGAAGGATTTTTTTTTTATTTTGCTTTATAAAGTAAGTGATTAGCGCCACTTTTTAGCAATGTAATTCTCTTTATTAAAAAAATCTTCCAAAAATAATATATATACTTTTTTGAAATTTTACTTCCGGAATATTAGCTGATTAAAATTTGATTATTTAGATTTGAAACAAATATTATTTACTTTAAGTTTAAAATAAGAATTAACCAGATAGCTGTGTTGACGTCTTAACTTGTTGAAAGCCTAATAGCATATCTAATGTTGTTGTAAGGGGGGGACTTTTTCTGTAAAATATGATTACAGAAAAGAAGATGAGCGCATTTTTTAATTACTCGAAAACATTTAAAATTTAGGAAAATATTCTCAATAACTCAATTGTTTATTTAAATTTCGAAATGTTGACTTTAATTTACTATATAGTTCGTTGCGTAGAGAGCTGGTTAATGTTTCTTTGATTTAGCCTTGTGTCATACTTAACCGAACTCCCTACAGCTTATAGGATTTTATGCAGAATTATCATTATCAGAAGGATTTTCATCATCAGAAGGTTGAGTTGATAAAGTTGAGTTTAGGGTATCGAGAGTTCGTACAAAATGTTTGTAGTTGTAATTGTTGAAAGAGGTAATAAGAAAAAGAAAGAGAACAAGGTGCGACCTGACCTAATCTCCGGGTCGATTTGAAGTTGGTTACATTTTAATTCTTTCGTCTCACGGCTCCCATCTCTCTCTTGACTGACGCCGAGGTCATTTATATATTCTTTTGAATTTCGCACTGGATCGCCAAGTTCTTCCAAGTTTTACAAGTTGCTCCCATTGGTCAAAAATCATTTTAACATCTACTTGCGAAATCTGGGTTCAACTTTTTTGTTAAGCACATGGTCAATCCTTTTTCTATTTGGGAAAACCAGGATTTCACACGTCACTGTGAATTTTTGTAAAAATGAAGAGAGTTTATTTAATTAATTTATTATCCGCTACAAGTTATCTCACTTATTTTCTGATAGTTACGTGTATGGTCGCCCATCCTTTTAAAAAATCAGTACGTTTATACACATGCAAAAAATGCAAAAACTGCAAAATTCTTTTTAAAATATTGGCGTTAGATTTTTAGTATTAAGCCTTTCCATTTATGACTAGCAAATAGTTTTAACTTAATATTCTTCTTCTTCTATGTGCCCTATCCCTTCAAAACGTAGGCGATCATGGCTTTCCACGTTTCCTTATCCCTGGTGTCTCTGAGCACGCCTTCTCCTGTTACACCATGTAATCCTCGTTCCGTCATCCACCTCATTAGGTCCTTTAAATATGTTACCCGTTGCTTCTCCCTGTCTCTCTTTCCCTCTATCTGGCCTGTTAGTATCAGATTCTCTAAGCCCTCCTTCCTCATTGTGTGTCCCAGGAACTTCAGCTGTCTCTTCCTGATGCTCAGTATTAATTTCCTTTTTGTTTCCATCATTTCCAAGACCTCATCATTAACATCTAAAAGGTTGATACAGAATTGTAAAAATTTAAAACTTAACAATCTGTTCGAATTAAATAAAAAAAATACGAAAGCATTTCTTTTAAAACTTCATTATTCCTCGAAAAAGATTTTAGTGTCCTTAATATATCTTATTTATAAAAGCAATTAATTTTTTTCAAATTAAATAATGGCTTAGTTTTATTGCATTTTCTTATTTTACGATTCAGAGCAGATTTTCAGAAAACGGTGTTTCTGTTTGGCAAAAAAAAATTCCTGAAATTTTAATTCCTCGAAATTTCATAAAATTTAAAACGTGTGGGAAACAAATGTAAAAAGATATATTTTTACAAAGATTTTCCAAAAAAAAAAATATTATTCAAAAATAGTGTTATTCGTTTGTGAATAATTACTGAAAATCTTATTAAAATTCGGCAATTATTTGATTTTCTCAAGAATTTTCAATGTGTTTTAACACTAAAAAAATAAGCTAAAATTATCAATTATAATTTCTTTTTTAACCAAATTTTTGAACCTACCAAAAAGGATTAAAACATTTCATAAACGCATAAAGAATTACTTTGGTCATTATTCTTAAAAATAACATAATGATTTTGACAATAAAACTTTATTTTCATCACATTTGGATCCTTTTTTTCATCATGCTATACTCTTTTTTTTTTTTTTTTTGACAGTTTAAGTCGGATATCCTTTTGAAACGCTTTATAGTATTTTTTTCTTCTAGAAAGCGCCACTTCGATTTGTAATATAATGATTACATTTATTCATTGACTACAACAAATGACGATTGTCAAATAAAAAAAACCTATCTGGATTACTATTGGCTTATTTACGTATCCTGTTTGCCATAAAGTCCGGTTGATGAAGGTCGAATTAGTAATTGAAATTAGATCATATTCCGCTGACCTTTCATTGTTATATCTCTTTTCAATTTCTATCTTTTAACTTTCTCTCTCTCTCTCTCTCACTCTCTTTCTCTCTATCTCTTCCACTTTCTTTTGTTCACATATTTCTGTCTTTCTCTCACTCTTCATTTCTCACTTCCTCTCGTTCACGAATTTTTTTCTCTCTCTCTCTCTCTATCTATCTATCTATCTTTCTCTCTCTCTTTCCTAATTTCTCACATTCACACATTTCTGTCTATTTTTCTATCTTTCTCACTCACTCACTCACTCATTTTCTCTCGTTTATACATATATGTTCATCCCTCTCTCTCTCCTTCTCTCTTTCATTTTCTCTCAATCAAATATTTCTCTCTCTCTCACATACACACACACACAGTCTTTCTTCTCTTGTCTAATGTTAGCTCATTCTAAATTTACTTCTATTTATTTCTTTTCCTTCCCTTTCTTCTTTTTCCTTTTCATCCTCTTCCTTCCTCTGCTATCTCTTCTTTTCACATGACTATTGTTTCTCTCCTTTTCTCTATCTCTTTCTCTATATTTTCCTTTTCATTCCTCTTCTTTTTTTATCCTCTTTTATTTGATGATATTCCATTCTCTTTATTTTTCGTTTTTATAAAGAACTTCCATTTTTATTACACTCTTTAATCTCTCTTCCATGAAAATATAAGTATCATTTATCCAATACAAAAATGATATAATCTCTACGCCTATATAGTAAAAGAAATCGACAAATTTAACTAAGCTCCAAATTAGTGAGCAATTAGACATCAAAGACTTTGAAAAGTTCATGAAGAAAACACAGAGATTGTCGAAATAATAATTAGGCAACAAGAAGCATAAAGGTCAGCTCAATACGAACACGAACGAACAGCTTTCTGTTAGTGCCAGTAAATAAATTAGTTGAATTTATACTAAAACGACTCATCAAACAATAAGTGACCGTTTGTTTAATGTCTACTAATAGCACTCGTTAGAAAGTACGGCAGAAAATTCTGCAGTATCTCACATTTTATGAGAAACGCCATATCTCTCTTTCCGTATCTATTGACGGTGTGTGGGTCTTTCCCTCATAAATATACATTATTAGGTATCGGAACTTTTTGACACACAATTCAAGCATTTAGACATACAGGAAAACGTATACATACACGTATGAAGCACATATTTATATACACGTATTAATATGTGGTTAATACAAAATAAAGGTAACTTGTAGCCGTAGGGAGCTGGTTTGATTCGGCCTTGTGTCAGACTTAACCGAACTCTCCACTGCTTACAAGATTTATGCAGAGTTATAAGCATTGGAAGGTTTTTCATCATCAGAAGGGTGGTTGTCGGCAGGTAGGAATATGTGGAATAGCGTAAGAAGAATAAAATATACTTTTGCATTTTAAAATAGAAATTTATTAAAGGGAAAGACTACCATAAGTTGTAGGAGTTAATGTGCAATTAGAAACATTATTAAGAGGTTAAGGGTAGAGTTCGTACAAAATGTTCGTAGTAGTAATTGTTGAAAGAGATAAGAAGAAAGAGAACAAGATCTGATCTTATCTCCGGGTCGAGTTGAAGTTACCGTTACATGTTAGCTGTTTCGTCTCTCTCGGCTCCCATCTCCCTTGACTGACGCCGATAATTAATTTTTGTTTACAAATGTCTTGCTCGCTTTTATGTAAACATTCTCGATTTCTCCACTCCATTTTCGATACAACTTTTTCTTGAAACTTTAATTTTAGCTTAATTGAAAGCTAAATGATTAAATTTACTATTTCCACTAAGCAAAATACTCTGGTGTATTTCGGACAGAAATTATATTCATTGGAATCTAAAAATTTAAGATTTTTTTACTTTTCAATTTTTTAGTCTTTTTTTTTTTTTGAGCGAGTAAGATATTTGTAAACAAATATTAATTCTCGGTTTGAAAAACCTTTCAAAAATAAAATATACATATCTCACTCGTTAATTTTGAAAAATTATCAAATTTAAAGTTAAATTAATTTGATTTGAAACAAATGTTACTTGTTTATGGCATGAAATTTAGAATAAAATTATTTCTTAATTGCAAAGGTCTGACTCGTTGAACTATCAAGTATGCGATGACAGCATCTATCACTCAATCTGGAAGTATGGTGACCAAAAGTTGACATAATCTAGTTTAACATTTCGTAAGAAACATGTGACCTTTTAATGATAAGTATCTTATAAGTTTCCATTGTAAAAGAAAATGTGCCGTTTAACATAATAAAAATATTAGAAATTATTTTAAAAATCTTCATTTTAAATGGTGTGTATTAAGCTCATGAATTTTCGATCAGTAAATAAGGACTATTTTTAATTAATAACCGAAGACACTGGGTAACTGGAAGAAATTTGCAAAGAAAAAATGAAAGCAATTCTCATAAAAATTAATTATTAATCGAAATTCTTTTTCTTCTTCTTCTTCAGAATATATCATAAAATTATATTATTTACAAAATCAATTAAAAGTTTACCTACATTTAAAAAAAGTAGTTTTATTGAATTTTTATTTGACTAATGAGTCCTGCATTTAACTAATGAATAAAAATTGGTATAGATAATGTACTTCTAAAAGTTTTATGCAATTAATTGAAATGGTAGTAACATAAAAAAATATTTTTACCAAGATTTTTCTAAAAATAATAACTGCATAAATAATTTCATTAATTTGTGTATAAGTCCTGAAAGTTTCATTTAAATCTGACAATTAGTTGATTTTTTCAAGAGTTTGTAAATTAATGTGTCTTTCCAGGCCAAAAAACAATTTCTTTAATAGTCACATTTCGTAAATATAGCGTGTATGACGCAACCACCCTCGGTCTCATGGTGTATGTTACGTGCGTTAACTGGCCGTAAGTTAGTCGCACCTGAGTTTGCAGCTGTTCGCTTCCGTTCCGCCCCCAGGTGATTGAAGATGTCAAATGATAGGTCGAAATCTTTCACTTTCTCTACCACGTTGTGATTTCTGATCTCAGAGAAAGCTCCGGGCCTGAGAAAAAAGAGACGGCCATCTTCGTGCTGCATTTTTCGACAACTGAAAATCGATAAGCGGTTGGATGAATAATGCATAAATAAGGGAAACAGACAAGAAAAAAATAACAAGACGGGAGTAAAGGCCAGTCTATGTGGACTAAGGATTATTTTGTATCTCTTTGTACTGCAAAAGAGAGAGAGAGTAAAAAAGAATCAATAGAAAATACAATGCAGCTTTTTTTTTCAGAGTCCACAAAGTACTGCTGCTACTATGTTTGCTGTTGTTAGAAGTAATGCAGTTTTTATGCTACCCTCCCCTTGGGGTTCTGCTTATAAGCGGTGTACATGTTACTAGCGCGGTGAGAAAGAGAGAGAGAGAGAGAGAGAGAGAGGATTTTTGCCGCGTCTTCCCTCCGCGCGTTCCGAGCAAGTCTCTCTCACTCGCCTCTGTTCTGTTCTATGAGGTTCTATGACTCTCTGACTTGATTTTCAAATCCGCTGTCTTTTGTTAAAACTGTTTCAATATGCTGTGGGGTGATAAATGATCGGAATGTTTCTCCATTAAAAATCTAACGTCAAATTCGTACATCTGGCTTAAATCACCCGCTTACGGTTTTCGCCATCCTTAGAGTTTGGAGACATGATTCTGTTGACTTGATACATTCACCTGTCAACGTTAATTAAAATTCCATCCTTACGTGGATAGCCTCCTTCCAAAAGCGACCGATAATTTCTATTTTCCTTTATTTCATCTCTCTCTGAGAGAGAGAGAGAGAGAGAGAGAGAGAACAAATAAGGAAAAGATAAACAGAGATAATTTCCAAATATCTATTGCGGGGTTCGAATCCCAGTGTCCGTCGATACTTGGTTTAACGTCTGTGCATGAAGAAACACTTTCAGTCTTACAACATGAATCGCTGATGGAAAACAAAAACAGAAATTTTAATTGAAATTTTGAACATGTTAGAAAGGATTAAAAAATTAAAACAAATAATGACAACAAAATTTGATCTTTTCTCTTAATAATAGTGTAAATATTTTGATGAAAAAACTTTGTTTTCATTAAGTTTGAGCCCTTTCAATATCATGCCATACTGTTTTTTCGGCAAGTGGAGGTACCAACTTTTACGTATTTTGAAATATGAGGTCGTGTCTGATGATTTAATATAAACATTTTCTCTTCTTCACAAGCCATCGAAACTCCGAACCTTTAATGTTTGATTACTTGTCCTGAAACAATCTACTGAAACGTCAAATGTGTAAATTTGAAAATAAATTTATCTTGATAAAGAAAAGCACGTGTGTTTCATCTTAATTATCCCTACATAATCCAAATATATGGTTTATATATATATATATATATATATATTATATATATTATATATATATATATATATATATATATATATATGATATAAACATAGATACAGATACATATACGTGATTATCTAGATACATATGGATATATGTATGTACATAGATTTTTATATATTCATATATATGCATATACATATATACACTTAAATATATATACATAGACACATATATATACATACATAACAAACATACATATATATTCATGTATATATAGAGACAAACACATGTACACACACATATATATACATATAGAGAGAGAGATACATACACACGCAAAGATAAATAAATATGCATACATATACATATATATGCACAAACATATACACATATGCATACATATAAATGTGCATATATACACATATGCATATACTTACATATGTGTATGCATATATGTACATATACACACACGCAAACACACACACAGATATATATATACACACAGATATATATATATATATATATATATATATATATGAAATGATTTGTTTGAACATTATTTTTTATCGATACTCTTATATTAGAGTATATAATCTACTTATAATCAAACAGTATATATATTTATTTCTATCGGCTTGATTTTTTTCGTCGTAAACTGAATTCTGATGGCTAAATAAGTCCTCTGAGTAAATGGTATCATGGCTGAGACTAAGAACTACAATTATACCTACTTAGAGCCAAACCCGAAACAAAAACTAAAATAAAAGGGCTGAAAAAATACAGACATACAGGCAGATAAATAGACACACACACAAACATCTTGCCTTTTATATATATATATTATCGGTTTTCTGCACTATTGTAAGAACTGCAACCTTGAAACTTCTGAATATCGTTTTTTATGTCTTTGTCTATGAGTGTATCAAATTTGATTAAAATCAGACCACTCTTTCTATAACCCGATTTTTTCGATTATCGATTTTCGATATTTATCGGGTGTACCTCGACACAAACCCTAGCTAAGAACCCTCGCAGACGAAGAAAATCGGTTCAGCCGTTTCGTAGTCTATAGGTAACGGACACACACACACACAAAGTTCTATTTATAAATAAGTTTAGATACCAATTTTTGTGTTATTATTATACTGTTTTCTAACAAGAATCCACAATACATAAGTTTTAAAAAAAATTCAGTTAAAGTGGTTATTCAGCAGTCTATGTCGACTTCAATCTTAGCTGCATAGTATGTGCTTTGTCAGGGCTACATACGTTTTTGATTTCAGGGTTTTACTATTCCTTGACCGGTGACCACTCATTGTTAATAGAACCTAGCCTGTCTTACTATTTACCTACCATTACCTGGGTAGCCCCGGGTTCATACCTTTCCGAAGGGTAATGGCACGTAAGTGAATGTAATGAAACCGACTGAAATTCGAACTCGGCTCTCTTACTTCTCAATCAGAACCGTAATCAATAACTCTACCATACTTCGTACAAAATTCAGCAATTTATACGTATCTCTTTATGAATAAATAAATAACAAAAAGACCTTTGAAATGCGTTTCTTTATTAAACAACACCTTCAGAATAAATGTTTATTGATTATATTTCTGCTGGATACAAAGGGAGAAATCTACAACAATCGTCGTCTGCAGTCTACGTAAAACTGTTAAAAACATAGAAACTTTCAACATTTAAATTTCAACGTCCCATGTGAATCTAATGAATAAATGAGTTCATTGCATGTTCATCGACAACAAAATCTCGTATTTTATCTCTAAGTATTTGAGCTTAACAATTTATTGCAATAGCAATCACTGAGTACAAATGCACGTATAACTGAACAACTTGAAAATTAGAAATTTAAATGTAAGGTCAATAGACACTTCTTATCACACTAACTTGCATCCATTCTCTCAAACACTCTTCCCATCGACCCAACCCCCATCCTCAGTATTCTCTACCACCCTCCTTCCGACATCCCCTATAACTAACCACTCTTTCTCATCACTTTCCCCAATGTAACCCCCTGCGCAATAGTGGCAGTGGAATGCCTTGCCTGGGGTGAAATGATTAAAAAAACAACAACACTTTTTTCTAGTTACCTAAATCAGACATTAAATATATGAGTGCATCATCGTCTCTTCTATCTTCTTTTTCTCCCTGCCTTTCATTCTTTTTCACACTGAGACGAATCTTTCAAGAGAGGATAATCAGTTATATATGAAGTATTGGCCCGGTTGGATGTACGTGTTATATATCTTTCACGTTTTTTGTGAATTGAAACAGTTAAGTTTTTCTTCAAAATGCCAAGGAAAGAGAGTTAAAGTGAGAAGATTCGTGACGTGAACTTTTGAAATTCCGGAGAGTTCGTGATTTGAAGGCATGAGCCAAATTGGACTTTTGGCCCAAATTGGTGTTTTAGCCAGAATTGGATTTCTAACCCAAATCAGAGTTAAAGGGACGTTTTGATGTTCCATGACTTAAATTGAGAAAAATTCAAAGTTATTTCTTCACAATTACCATTGATGTTTTCTAAGATGGATCAGAAGTCCCTTAGGCCCAATTATCTATCCACCATAGCATACTTAACTGACAGATGTATGGAGGAGTCCAAGACTTTTCCGTGCTTAGGGTCTCTGTGGTTCTTAATCCGGTCTTGAATGCAATGAAAATGAAAATGAAACACATAAAAGAATTCGAATAATAATTGTTGATGCTCATACGTATTGCTAAATTATCTCTTCCATGTACCGTGTCCCGTCATGTCATAAGCGATCATGCCTCTCCACATCTTCCTGTCCGTTGTAGCTTTTAATAATTTTTGCCTTTTTGTTATTTCTTTCAAAACATGTTATATCATCTATTTATGCAAGCTCATGAAGTAGGCAACGCGCTGTTTTCTTTTTCTGTCCATCTTTCCCTGAATCTATCATGGAAGTTTCTAATTTTTAAGCCGTCCTTCCACGTTACATGACCCAGAAATTTCAACTGCCTCTTCCTGATGTTAAGTCGAAGTTTCCATTTTGTTTCCATTTTATTTGAAACATTGTTGTTGCTCACATGTTCAATTCATAGTATCCTCATCATCTTTCTGTAGAACCACGTTTTTGTGCTTCAAGTTTCTTCCTCTTTGACGAGATTTTCCAGAATGGATTGCCATTACTTTTTTCTTCATAACGAAAAGTTTTGTCTCTTAATACTCTGATTCGCTTTTGGAATGTATTTTTGGCCATATTAATGGATTTAATTCCATCCTTTGTTACAACACTTCCCAGGTATTTAAATTTTTGTTATTGTTTGATTTTAATTTCCCCGGATTTATAGGATGACGTATTATAAAGAAATAATTTCCTCATTTATGGAAACAAGACCAAGCAGGATACTTGAATTCTTAAAAGAAATTGGAATGGACTCAAAAATATGATTGGTTGAATACTATCTCACACGCACACACATAGATGTAAGTTCTTCTACCAACTTGCTATATATTCCAAAACTTGGTTCTACCGAGTGTCTGTTTGCAAATCTTGTATAGGTAATACATATACATATAATGTATGTAGACTGGATTTGGCTTCAGATAACCAGTGGTAGTTGGTATGCTATAAAATCTAAACAGTCAAATTAAATATATATATATATATATTTTTTTTTTTTTTTTAATCATATCACCCCGAGCAAGGCGGTAATGCCATTGAAGCGCAAGGGGCTACGTAGGAGTGAAAAGATTGGAAAAGAGAAAGCCAGAGACCACATCCTAAACAAGGAACAAGGGATGAGCCTCTTCACCTGTTCAATAGATGTGGGTGGAGTGTGAACCGGGCGATAGTGTAGTGTATCTACGCCAATTGAGAAAAAAAAAAGAAATTGAAAAGATTGGAAAAGGGAAAGCCGGAAACCACATCCTAAACAAGGAACAAGGGATGAGCCTCTTCACCTGTTCAATAGACGTGGGTGGTGTGTGAACCGGGCGATAGACTAAACTATCGCCCGGTTCACACACCACCCACGTCTATTGAACAGGTGAAGAGGCTCATCCCTTGTTCCTTGTTTAGGATGTGGTTTCCGGCTTTCCCTTTTCCAATCTTTTCAATTTCTTTTTTTTTTCTCAATTGGCGTAAAATATTTTATTCATTTAAAATGTGGTAAATACATAAAGTTGTATAACAGACTTATATGTTAAGCATATATGTCTGTTATATATATATATATATATATATATATATATACATATATATATATTAATTTGTTAAATATACAAACTTCTTGAAATTGTTCTTAACATTTTGTTCGATTTGTAATAATTCCATTCGGCGTTAAATGACCCAAGATGGGTTGATACGCCGTAAAACAAAACAAAACAAACAAGAAATACTCGTTTCCAGTAAAACTAAAATGAATAATCTCTCTACGCATTATTAGAAAGCTTCTAAAACAACCTATTTGTGAGCACTCGCATTGGAATTAAAATCGCAATTAAACGATATATTTTTAGAGAATTAAAATTCTTTTTTTAACAAATTTATTATTCACGAGAAGAACACAGCATATTAAACAATATATAAATAAGAGCCTGGAAACTGAACAGAATCATCACATTAAATGCATTCGCATAAAATATTATTATGGTTTATTATCTAAATCTAAACTTATTTATAAATGGAACTTTGTCTCTGTGTGTGTGTGTGTGTGTGTGTGTGTGTGTGTGTGTGTGTGTGTGTGTGTGTGTGTGTGTGTGTTGAACCGATTTTCTTGAAAATTTACACAGTTGTACTATTAGCATCTGCGAGTGTTCTTAGCTAGGTTTTGTCTCGCGGTACAACCGATAAATATCGAAAATCGATAATCGAAAAAACCGGGTTATAGAAAGAGTGGTCCGATTTTAATCAAATTTGATACACTGATAGACAAAGACATAGAAAACATCATTCAGAAGTTTCAAGGTTGCAGTTCTTACAATAGTACAGAAAATCGATTATATATATATATATATATATATATATATATATATATATATAAGGCAAGATGTTTGTGTGTGTGTGAGTCTGTTTATCTGCCTGTATGTCTGTATTTTTTCAGCCCTTTTATTTTAGATTTTGCTTCGGGTTTGGCTCTAGTAGGTATATTTGTAGTTGTTAGTCTCAGCCATGATACCATTTACTCAGAGGACTTATTTAGCCTTCAAAATTCAGTTTACAACGAAAAACTTATTTGATATCGATACCAGGAAATTAAAATTTGACTTACATCAATTCATTTTTCTTTCAGTGTACGGTTTCGCTTTAACTGGAAGCAACTTTTGATTTTAGTCTTTCGTGCCAACAACCAAAGAGTCTGAGACCCAAGACCATGGATTAGTTTTAAAGCTTTCATTACACCCGAGCAACGCCGGGCTATACTGCTAGTCAAAAATAATAATAAACCTATATAAAATCTAGTTCTTAATTTTAGTACCGCACAGTTATTATTCACTGGTGTTCATTGAGTCTAAATACACACTGACGGACCCACGGATGGAACTCATAGCCGCATAAAAACTTGACACTATCCCTAAATATGAACAGTGTAACGAGAAAAGTCTAACAAAGAAAAAGGATTCAGATCGAAATTGCATGATAAAGGCCTGAGAATAAAATAAGTGAAAATTATGATAGCAGCAAAAAAATAATTGAGAAAGAAATTCCGAATATAAACGGTCTAAACAATATGAAGTCTTCCTAAAAAAAATGATTTTATTTTGGCCCAGGCCTCGATAAATATTTAGAGTGTTTTTATGTTTTTTGTGTTTTGTTTTGTTTTTCAATTAAAAAAAAAGAATGCATCTTGAGTACGAATCAAACAAGCAATATTGGTTCAAGTCAAAGCAACTAAAAAGGTATTTGTTGAAGAAAACCAAGTTTACTAAAAGATCTTTTTGGTGACCTCATTGAAGAATTAATTTATTTGCTGTGCCTTCAAGCTCTGGTTCCAAATAAGTGCATATGGGAATATGGCCTTTTTCTTCACTTTTTTCCAAATCGATTTAAAGGGTACGGCAGAAAACACTGAAATGCTTAGAATTTACAAATTTATACATTTCTTCACTTGTATAAACCCAACAGACTATTTTGCCTGTTGGGTTTATATAAACCCAACAGGCTATTTTATATAAATTTATATATCAAGAGACATAAATGTAAGTATATTTAAGTATATATATATATCAATAAACATATACACACACACACACACACACACACACACACACACACACACATATATATATATATATATATATATATATATATATATATATATATGATCCGCCATAAGTAACTATAGATTTTCTTTTGTTCGTAACGTTGTTGATACTTATGCATTTTTTCTCTTTCAAGTGTCATTCGAAAGCTGAAATCGTATGTTTTATTTGATATTCAATTTGATATAAATTTTATTTCATCTCCATTTCAAATATACATTATGTCCACACGATTCACAAAAGAGCAAAAAATTGCGATTTTGAAGTAGTTCTAGAAACGCAAGTGCGGACATACCCCTCCCTACTCTTTTCCTGTGGGACATTCTAAGACATAATCGACTCAGCAAAGCCCCGTGGCATCGCTGAATTTAAGGAACAAATCCATGATTCCATTTCTCAAGTGCCGTTGAAGCTGGGCGCCAAAGTAAGCCGCTCAGTCCCTGAAAGATTAGCAAAGTGCACTGAGCTCCGTGGAGGGCGCATAGAGTTTTAATAAACAACATGTTTTATGTGACAAAAACTTAACTGTACCCTTTGTTAGTTTCTATATTGCAGTTGCTGATTTCTTCTACGTTACATTTATTATGTTGAACTAAAATTATATAGCCACTTATGGCGGACCCTATATATATATATATATATATATATATATATATATATATATAACTGTAAATTTGTCTTTGAACACATCTCGAAAAACCCACCGAGTATGAACACGGAGGGGAAAAAATGGAAACAAAAAAAGAAACGAACTAAGCAAAAGTACTAGTCGAAAGAAAAAAAAACCCCGAGACGAGTAACCTAACACGTAAACCGCTCAATACACTACCAAGGTTTCACGAAATTGGATCTTCAGGGCAAGTTGCGCTGAAGATCCAATTTCGTGAAGCCTTGGTAGTTTCGTTGGCACTCTCGATTAGCTACTTTCTTATATACGATTAAAAAATGAGACAAAACTATATTTTGTTTTTAACTGACGCGTTTAGTGCACTGACTTTATCCAGGCAAAAAGAAAAACAAATGGACTTATTTAAAACTAGCTATATAGCCCGGCATTGCTCAGGGTTTTTAGTGGTTATATTGAAATGTTAAGGTCAATTGCTTATTCCAAAAGCTCCAGTATGATGTTGCCGTGACGCGTTAAGTTAAAAAAAATGCAAAGTAGGTATTGGTTTTTGTTGTATTTGTAAAACGGGATTCATACTTGGTCAATTTTGCCAACAAACAGGAATGGTGTATGCACAATTGGAAGAACGGGAGGGTGTTACAGAAAATTGTAACGCGATGAGATTATGTTGTGATGCAAAAGTGGATGCATTGCCCCTGCAACATCGGAGGGGTCGGTACCTTGTAGAAATTATGAAATTATTAGGGCATATGATAAAGTGGAAGTAACAAAATAATCCAATTTTTGTTGGAATACAACTAAGTGTGTCGTAGAAATAAACGATCGCAAAAAGCAACATTTTCTCTTAATTTTGGCCGCACCTTTTGTGTCAATTGAAATTTCTGATCGCATATCAAAACACCAGACCTTGACTCGATTTGATTGAGTTTGAGTGAAGCGTCTTGGGAAAATGCATAAAAGTGTGTGAAAAACGACCTGAAATTATGATTGCCCTTGATTTTTGACGGACCTTGTATATTGTTTTTGGAAAAGATTTTGTGTACCTCAGAGAATCGCACATTGATCCGCAAGTTAACCGATTTGGGTTGAATTTGCATAGGGCCTCTCGGAGGAGAAGAATTTGTAAATTCTAAGATTTTCAGTGTTTTCTGCCGTACCCTTTAAATCCATTCGGAAAATTTTTGCGTACATCAAAGGTTCATGTTATGATCGACAAGTGACCCAATTTTGGTGGGATTCGAACCAAGGGTTTCGGAGGAGTAGGGTTTGTTAGAATAGAGACAAACACACACACACACACACACATATATATATATATATATATATATATATATAGAGAGAGAGAGAGAGAGAGAGATTAATGACCCTGAAGAGTGAAGACATTACAATAATGCCCTCAAAAAACTTCTAAGTAGGCATGATTGAAATAACACCGCTCAGCTAAGTAAAGTTTCTTCACATTATATATATATATATATATATATATATATACTAGCAGTATAGCCCGGCGTTGCTCGGGTGTAATAAAAGCTTTAAAACTAATCCATGGTTCTGGAGCTCAGACTCTTTGGACGTTGGCACGAAAGACTAAAAAGTTTCCAGCTAAAGCGAAACCGTAGATTGAAAAAAAAAAGAATGAATGTAAGTCAAATTTTAATTTCCTCGTATCGATATATATATATATATTATCGATTTTCTGCACTATTGTAAGACCTGCAAACTTGAAACTAAATATCGTTTCTTATGCCTTTGTCTATGAGTGTATCAAATTTTATTAAAATCGGACCACTCCTTCTATAACCAGATTTTTTTTAGATTATCGATTTTCGATATTTATTGAGGGTACCTGGACACAAAACCTAACTAAGAACACTCGCAGACGCTTATAGTACAACTGTGTAAATTTTCAAGAAAATAGGTTCAGCCGTTTCGGAGTCTATAGGTAACGGATACACACACACACACACAAAGTTCCATTTATAAATAAATATATATATAGTCATCCGCAAACAGATCTGTTTCGCCGCACCACAGCTCATCAGTATGGTTTCATATCCGATTGCTTCTAGCCAGGATTGAAACTCGACCGAAGTGACATCAGTCGTCGATTACTGCCTCTGAGCTATGTGCGATGAATACACACAAGTGAGCAAATAAGGACTCAAATACATTTTCTGTCGTCGGATTTGTTTTCAGCCACCTCATATTTAATAACAACAACAATAAAATACAATCACGTGGAGGATGGCACCATCTTCTTGCCCTGGAGGAAAATGTCCACATGAACATTTTTTGTCAGTATTGATCTGAATCATTGGAAATGATGATAACGTCACCTTATTTATGCCTCTATTATATCATTTAAATCTAGTTTCAAAGCGACAATAATAATAATAATAATAATAATGCTTATTTCGCAAAACCTTTAAGTGTTATATTTCATTTTTTTTTTTTACCATGTATTAATATTCATTGAATTCACAGCAGTTTACCACTTAGAATATGCATAAGTTAACCTGTCTACTTCGATTTTGTAGTTTTACTTTACTCGTGGTGCATTCTGAGCAATCAGGTCTACTGTATAATGAGATGCCGGTCGGTATCCTGCCATGAATCTGTTATGCATGTTTTAATGATTTAACTAAAAACATTCGACCTTTACCAGAAAATAATGCTGTAGGGACAAGTCATTTATAGCATATGAACACCAAATATTGGTTCCGAACAATCCATACCAACTGTAAAGTTAATCATGCAAATAACACTGGGTTTCGCTTCAGCTTCCTATTTAAGAATATGTTAAACAAAAAAAAAAAAAACAGATATATAAACCTGATTTCATCTGACATTATCAGCCGTCTGAATTAATTTCAATATCTATAAAAGGAATTATCTAACAACATTTTTATTTATTTTTTCCACAGTTGAAATAGAGCATAAATAAAACCTACGTGACAAATATATATATATGTGTGTGTGTGTGTGTGTGTGTGTGTGTGTGCGTGTGCGTGTGTGTGTGTGTGTGTGTGTGTGTAAAATGTTCAGAGAATATCTGTAAAATGGAAATTTTAATGAAGACAAAAGAAAAACTTATGTTTGCCGGTGCGTTTTGTCCTCTGATGGACTTAATCAAGGCAAAGGTAAGGATTTTATTTATTTTTATTTTTTTAATCGTACCACCCCGAGCAAGGCGGTAACACCACTGATGTGCAGGGGGCTACGTAATAGTGAAAAGATTGGAAAAGAGAATGCCGGAAACCACATCCTAAACAGAGAACAAGGGATGAACCTCTTAACCTGTTCAATAGACGTGGGTGGAGTGTGAACCGAGCGACGTCTATTGAACAGTTTAAGAGATTCATCCCTTGTTCCCTGTTTAGGATGTGGTTTCCAGCATTCTCTTTTCCAATCTTTTCACTATTACGTAGCCCCCTGCACATCAGTGGTGTTACCGCCTTGCTCGGGGTGGTACGATTAAAAAAAATAAAAATAAATAAAATCCTTACCTTTGCCTTGATTAAGTCCATCAGAGGACAAAACGCACCGGCAAACATAAGTTTTTCTTTTGTCTTCATTAAAATTTCCATTTTACAGATATTCTCTGAACATTTTTTTGTGAAGAGTGTTTATATACAAGACCAAACATGGTATTGGTTTTTCAAATTTCTCCCTTGTGGGATTTCTTTCCGATTCCATGGTTTCTAGACAACATTCTTCTTCTTCTTCTTCTTCTTCTTCTTCTTCTTCTTCTTCTTCTTCTTCTTCTTCTTCTATGTGCGACAATGGCCTTCCACGTCTACCTATTTCTGGTGGCACTGAGCATACTTTCTTCTGTAACACCACGCAACCCCCGTTCTGTCATCCACCTGCTCAGGCCCTTCAAATATGTTATCCGCTGCTTTCCTCTGTCTCTTGTGTTCTCTATCTGGCCTGTTAGTATCAGGTTCTTCAAGCCTTTCTTCCTTATTGCATGTTCCAAGAACTTTAGTTGTCTCTTCCTGATGCTCAATATTAATTTTCTTTTTGTTTCCATACTTTCCAAGACCTTATCATTGCTCACATGCTCGATCCACGATATCCGTAGCATCCTTCTGTAGAACCACATTTCAGCTGCTTCAAGTTTTTCTGCAAAAAATAAAGTGTAATGTCAGTCTGTCTTCCTGGGTGTGTCTTTTCTCTTCCCACTCATTATTAATGCTTTTGTTCCTAATTTATCCACATCCTCTGGTTCCTTGTTTTCGTGGCTTTACTCCTTTCCCCGGTGTGATACCTATTAAAAAATTAATAAACTATTAATCATATTTTGCCAAAAGAAACCGAAACCCAGATGACATTTTCGTATTGAAGCTTTAATAGCGACCGATCACTAAGTTGATATCCACAATCCTTCAATCAAATGAACAGAGATTTGCATCTCCGACGAAGTGCAGTTTGCATTTTTACATGGAAGATCTGGTGGCTAAATTTGGTCCATAGCTTCTGTTATGAAAGCAGAAGGATATTATTTTATTTAAATTGGCACGGGATATAACTGATTAGAGGGTTATGCTAAAGAAACCTGAACATAAAGATTTTAGTAAAAGATAATGCGTTAATCAAGTCTTAAGCCATTTTTAGAGATACTATTTTAATTAGCTAAGATTGTTTTTAGAAAAGTAGACTATGTTACCAGTGACCGTTATTTTTGATTACTTTCTATTTTACATGGCACATCAAATTCTGAGTATCTGGAAGATAAGAGATAAATTTAATTACTAAAGTTTATCATTCATTAATCCGATCTCTTAGTTGACGGTAGCCTAGTGTTGTAGACAATATATAACCTGGAAACCAAAAGCTTATCGTTTTCACTGATAAATACGGACACGGATATATAAAAATATATAATTGTATTTTTATTTTTCTTCTCAGGTGACGTGGTGTAGAGTATAGGAGTGGTCAGAGGTAGGCACGCTCATACAAAGGAGTTGATCGTTGGGTTTGTCTTCTCTTCGCCTTCTCAGCTAGCTCTCTCGATCTCATCTGCCCCATTTGTTCCTCTCTTTCTCTAATCTATTTATCTCTCATTAGCCGAGTTTCTTTGATTTCGTTATCTTTTGCCACGCATATTTTTATTATTTTTGAATTATTATTATTTGCTTTCGAATAGCTTACTAAAGTCAGAGAATATATATAACACTAGATCGACTGATTTATAACATATGCTCTCCATATGTTCGGGGGTATTAGATGATTCTTTTGATAAGGTACACCGAACAATAAGAAGGCTTATACAATTCTACAAGCAAAACGCCCGTGTAAGGTGGCCTCCTGTAAACCAGTCAATGATTAACCTAAATAACCATCAGCAAATACTGTTGAGGAAACTTCACTGAAATCAAAGTTTACTGATCGTGCATAAATATATTTAAGCCATTTTAAAAATTATTAATATCTAAGAAATGAAAAATATTAAGGCTTCTGCCTTTTTATAATTAAATTAAAATAATCAGTAAATTATATTCCAATTTGTCCCATTGTAATGTTACTTGCTCGTTCGTCTATGAAAATGGACGATTTGTGATATTCACAAATCGTTTTTTTTTTGTTTAACATATTCTTAAATAGGAAGCTGAAGCGAAACCCAGTGTTATTTGTTGAGAAAACGTTTTGAGGATATCGACAAAAAAAAAATTTACAAAGCCATTTTATAGTTGAGTCAATTGAAATTTAAAGTAATATAGGTAACACTCCCTCTTACATCCAAACACGTATTCATGATATTTGATTTGAATTAATATGTGTAACACTCCCTCTTACATCCAAACACGTATTCATGATATTTGATTTGAATTAATATGTGTAACACTCCCTCTTACATCCAAACACGTATTCATGATATTTGATTTGAATTAACCACTGAACATTATGTCAGCTGTTTCTCGACCGGATTGTTGTATAATCAGTCAGTCAGTTAAGTGTCATATGTGATGCCCGCTCGGATGATCGTCTCTCGAAAAAAATATTACGTGTTTTCTTTTATTTTTTTTTTTTATAATCGTTTTTCCCCAAGCAAGGCAAAACTACCACTGGTGCGCAAGGGGTTAGAATGAGATGAGACGGAAGACAAAAAAGAAAACAGTACTGGTGATGTTGTAGAAAGGGTAAGTGAGAGGTGAAAATCACGAATATAGAATATGTCAATTGACGTTAAAAAGCTTTTGGAGATTGTAGCTATTAAGGAATTCAAGCATGGGGAAGGGAGTTCCAGATGCGGGAAGTGCTAGAGTAGAATTGGTGGTCACATTTGCCTATTTTGACGGTAAAAGGGTGGGACCTAGTTGCCAATCTAGTTATACAAGTAAATACATGAGGCCGAGGCACTAAAGACATAAAGCTCATCCGAGCAGAAGCCGTGAAAACATTTGTCGAAAAGACAGAGAAAAACCACGTTCTGTCGGTGAGAAAGTGGCTAAAGGCGAGCAGCCAAATTGGGACCAATTGCATTGCAGATTTTCGTTTGGATTTTGTCGATAACTCCGAGATGAACAGCTGAAGCAACTGACCAGATATGGCAACAGTATTCAATGCACAGACGGAAGGTAGATTTATAAATGTGTAAGATGGATTTTGTTGAGAAAATCTTTTTGGCTCGGAATAGCGAGCCAACCTTTTTAGCAACAGATGTAGCCATTGATTCAATATTGATTGTGACTGAGCAAAAAAGTTTCTCATAGTAGGTTACCATTAATTTCTGCTCTAGAGTGGTTGCCAACCGAGGCTATAGAATCAATCTATTCTGCTATTTAACAAATAGCTGAAAGGAAGAGGCGGATTAGTACTTTTCCCAAGGGTATTTGCACGTATGTGAATGCAACGAATTCTACTGGAATTCGAACTCGGCTCACTGATTTTTCGTTCCGAGCGATCACGTTTTTCAATTTATTTGTTTTTTGTTTTGTTTTTAGGATTTGTTGAGAAAAGTTGTGAATTAATAATTCCAACCACCTCATTGATAGGCTACAATTACACACTGTCGCTTCTTTTACCGGTAATTTTTTATGCGAAATTTATCAAAAATATTTTTGCTACAAATTTTCTCTTGATAAAAGACAATATTAAAACTAACACTACATTAGAAAACATTTTAATATCATTTGAATATCACAAATCGTCCATTTTCATAGACGAACGAGCAAGTAACATTACAATGGGACAAATTGGAATATAATTTACTGATTATTTTAATTTAATTATAAAAAGGCAGAAGCCTTAATATTTTTCATTTCTTAGATATTAATAATTTTTAAAATGGTTTAAATATATTTATGCACAATCAGTAAACTTTGATTTCATTGAAGATACAAAATATTCATGTTTTTTAAAGGCTTTAATAAATGTATCGGTAGTATTGCTTCTTTTTCTTGAATTTTTGTCTTGGAAGCTTAACGAATATTTCCTGTGGTATTTACTATTTCTTCATCTATCTGCCGTATTTTTTCAGAACGTTGACATCACGATTTTGTCCTTTGTAGCCCTCATTAGAGGTTATTTTTTGTTATCTCTTCTAAAACCTGTTCTTCAGTCAATTTATTAGGGGCATGAATAAGTTCTCGCTGATTTTTTTATGAAAAGGGATGTTTTATTTACAAAAATTTGTAAGAAACATTTTACTGAAAGTATTGTCAATAGCTAGCCACTATGGTTTTACTATCTTTCTGGCACAATTGAATTCTGCGTCGTAACAACCACACGTCTTTTGAACATAACAACGAGTCGACCCATGTTTGGGGATTCTTCATAAAAGGAAAATGCTGCCCAGCAAAGCCATGTGATATCAATCAGAACAAGTGAAAAATTCCGGAATAATCCCTGGTAAATACGAGGGATGGAGTAAGACTTCTCATTTAAGCACTTCCAAGTAGGTTTTCACCCGTTTTGCAACATATGGCCTAGCGTTTTCATGTTGCAAAATCACTTTGTCGTGTCTCTATTCTTATAGCAGCCATTTTTCTTCACTGCTCGACCCAAACGCATCAGCTGAAGTTGGTAGCGACACCTTTTGATGATTTTGGTCGGTTTGAGCAGCTTATATCAAACTACCCCAGCTGGTATCACCAAATGCAGAGCAGAACCTTCGAATCATGGATATTCAGATTTGCCGCCAATGTTGATGCATGGCCGGGCTTACCTCACAATCTATTACGCTTAGGGTTATCCTAGTGTATCCAATTGTCATCACCGATCACGATATAATGCAAAACAACTTTTCTTTTCCGCCGTTGAAGCAGCTTTTTACAGCTGACAAGACGCCGTTCGACGTCTCTCGTACGATACCCAAAGTCTTTGCATTTGAATCATTTCTAAGACTTTCAAACGTTTCGAAACTGTTGCGTGATCAACTTCTAAAGATTCTGAAAGTTCAACTTGCTCCTGACATGAGTCTTCATGACGTAATGCCTCCAATTCTTCGTCTACAAACCTTTTGATGCGCCAGAGCGTTCTTTAACTTTAACATCAAATTCATTATTTTTCAAGCGTCTAAACTAATCTCCAGTAGTTGTTTTCAAAAGATCATGATCGCCGTAAATCTCAAACAAGAATTCTGTATGCTTCAGCTGGAGATTTCTTTTGAATAAAGTAGTGCAGTAAAATTCCCGGCAAATACACTTTCTTTGGCAGGAAATCCGACATGCTTAACGCTATGATAAACAAAGTTGTTTACACTTCGGCGAAATGACATACACTGAATTTCAAGCTTGCTTATAGTACTTCGTTTATAGATACATTGCCATCTGAAACGACATACACGCAGTTCTGGGAACGCCGTCCAATGGAAAACAGAGAGAACTTATTCAATGACCAAATACTTAAACTCGCTAGGTAGATTCAGCGTTGTTTTCCTCGTGTTCTTTTTACTTTCAATCTGTCCTGTGAGTATCAAATCTTCTTAACCCTCTTTCTTCATTTTGTGCCCAAGAAACTTCAATGTCTCTTCATGATGTTAAGTAAAACTATTCTTTCTGTTTCCATTTTCTCTAACGCTTCTGTAGAATCGCATTTCAGTCGTTTCTCTTCATTCACTGTCATATAGAAGCACCTGCTATTGCACAGCAGCTCATGACTCTTTTTACCTAACGAAATCTTTCTGTTACTTAATATTTTGCTTAGCTTTAGGAATGTCAGTTAAATGCCATACGTGATACACGCTTTGGGAGATCATGTCTCAAAAGAGACATGACTGACTGAGCAGAAAATTATCCTGCAACAGGTTTCCATTGCTTTCTGTGGTAGACTGGTTGCCAGCCAAGTCTATAGAACCCAACCTGTCCTGCTATTCGGCCCATAGTTATAGGAACAAGAGACGGATTATATTGCTATATTAATAAGTAGTAATTAGTGGGGGACCAGTTTACTACTTCATGACAATATAAAACAGATCCCCCACTTTATGCCCAGTAGAAACTTTGATAATGCTTCTACTTATTATATTCAGTCAGTTAAGTGCCGTACGTGATACACGCTTTGGGCGATCATGTCTCGAAAGAGACATGACTGATTGAGCAGAAGATTATCCCGCAGTAGGTTGCCATTGCTTTCTGCGGTAGACTGGTTGCAGACCAAGGCTATAGAACCCAATCTGTCTTGTTATTTAATCCATAACTGGAGGAAAGAGACGGATTAAACCTTTTCCAAGGGTATTTACACGTAAGTGAACGCAAGAAATTCACTTACGGAGGTACCGTTCACTATTCTAATGTTGCTTAGGATTGCAGTGTCATAAGCACTTCTTAGTTATATAAACTGCTGTACTTGTTTGGCTATGATATCTCTAATTTGTAATTTACATCTTGGGGTGTTCCCTTTTGCTAACAACCACAACGTTATGTTTCTTTTTCCCCCTTTGCTTAAAATTCTAAGTCATTTAAATGGTTTGAAATAATGAGTAATAATTCGAAATATCATTGGCAGATATCAATGGGGCGAAAAGAAATTATTAGCTCTCGTATTTTTTCTGATTTAAAAAAATACAACAATTGATTAAAGCAGTGATTGGATTTACCTTTCCAGTTTTTGTGGTGTACATTGGTGTTTGATAACAATCTATATCCATGTTTTTTTAGAAACTCCCAATGTAAAATATCTGTTGCGAACAGTGACAAAATATCAATATTTAATTATAGATTATAGGGTTTTTTTTTCTTCGCTCCAGAAAATAATTCTTTACGCAGTTCTCGCGAGAATTTTTCCAACCAATATTCCCCGCGAGAATGACAACTGCAAATTAATCAAAAAAGTTACATGACAAAAAAAATTGATGAAACTAAATTCGCATATTGTTTCAAAAACATTTTTTTAGTTTTTAATCTCCGCATACTCGCCTTCTTTTTCTCTCTTTATATATATATATATGTGTGTGTGTGTGTGTGTGTGTGTGTATGTGTGTGTGTGCGTGTATATATATATATATACATGTGTGTGTATATATATATATATGTGTGTGTGTGTATATATATATATGTATGTGTATATATATGTGTGTGTGCATATATATATGTGTGTGTATATATATATATATATATGCGGGTGTGTATATATATATATATGTGTGTGTGTGTGTGTATATATGTGTGTCTGTGTATATATATATATGTGTGTGTGTGTGTGTGTGTGTGTGTGTGTGTGTGTGTGTGTGTGTGCTACAACGCACGAGAATAAATATACCTAATACAACACTCTTAAGAATATCTAAAGCACTGTCCGAAAGAGCACGGAACAAATAAAACTATAAACAATTTCTGAAAAATTATAAAGAAATGTCAGAATGTTGAATAACTCATTGAAAGATTGATCAGATCATTCTTTTCAATGAAAGAAACGTTGCTGCATATATATATATATATATATATATATATATATATATATATAATCACTTCACCCTAAGCAAGGAATTCCACAGGAGGGAAATGCGAGAAAAGAAGCTTATAGAATAGAAGATGAGGTTACATTTGATTGGTTTCACGGCAAAAGGACGGGACCTGATTACTAGTCTAATAGCTCGAGAAAATTCATCTAGAAGTCTCATTAAAGCCAAAGTCATGAAAGCATTTCTACAAGAGACAGATGGAAGCCACGTTACGTTGGTGAGAATGGAACTGAAGCTAATCAGCTCTTGATCGATTACATTACAGATTCTCCGCTGGATGTTGTTAAGAACCCCGAGATGAATAGCAGGAGCACCCGACCAGATGTGACAGCAGTATTCAGTGCATGGGCAGATGGTAGATTTATATATGTGAAAGATGGATTCAGAAGAGAAAAACTTCCTGGCCTTAAACAATGAACCAACCTTCCTAGCAACAGATTTAGCTATGGATTCAATGTAGTCGTTCCACTTGAGGTCGGCTGAGAGAGTTAGGTCGAGGAGGCGCAATGTTTTACTTTCAAAGAGACTATCCTGACCCATGCTAATGAGGGTAGGAGCGATTGTCTACAGCTGTTTAAAGATAGCAGCTTCGTTTTAAAAGAGTTAAAATTTACGAGCCATTCCTTACCTCAGTCCACCACAGATTGAAGGAATTTTTCAAAATCAACAGTGAGGTTTGCTTTGTCAGTCTCAGTTGATTTCTTTTCGACGCGAGAGTAAATGTCGATTTCGTAAACGTATATGCCTACTTGAAATCTGACTACATCAGGAAGATCGTTGATGAACATGAGAAAAAGCGTAGGGCATAGAATAGAGCCTTGATAGTATCTGAAAGCATGCCCGTTCAATTACGCGATTTGAAAGGATGGACTGAATTAGATCAAACAAGCGTTCAGTTATACCATAGCCTTGTAGCTTACGTTGAAGACCAGTATGCCAGACTCTGTCAAATGCTTTGGAGGCACCTAAGGCAACAGCCTGGGCTTCGCCTTTATTCGCCTTTGTTATTGTCGTTAGCATATCAGCAGTAGACCTGGTGAAGCGGAAACCACACTGTTAATCAGAGAAGAGGATGTGGACTGTGAGAAAAGTTTGTTGAATCACTTCAGCATTGATAATAGTCTCGAACACTTTACCGAAAATTGGTAGTAGGCTGATGGGGCGATAATTAGAGCTATATTTAGTTCTTTTTCGGACATCTAAAAAAAGGTTAGTTTAATATTTTACTTTTTAAAAAATTAACGTTGCACGCAATTTAAAAATTTGAAGTTGATGTGCTAAGTAGTGACACAAAAAACAGGATTCATACCTTTTACCAATTTTGGAGCATTTAGTTGTAAATATTGTCAGAAAAATGTATAGAAATACCTAATTTCTTCAGTCTTTTGTAGACAAACCGATTTGTAAGTTTACTATTTCAAGAATAGATCCAAATAAAGTTGATATATTTTGTATCAGATGCATTGAATACAAAAATACACTACCTGCCGTAATTATTAGGCAACCCCAGTTTTTAAAACGAAATTATGTATTTGATACTATTTTTAGTATTTATTGCCAAGTGGTTAATTCTAAATGAAAATAGAATGGTTATTTTGTTATTATTACTTTGCAAAATCTTACAAGGCAAATAGCGACAATTTACCCATCTCACCCTGTAGATTATATATATATATATATATATATATTCTTCCGGTCATAATTATTAGGCCACCCCAGTTTTTTTTAAAAGAGGTTATGTATTTCATACTATTTTTAGTATTTATTGCCAAGTGGATAATTCTAAATGAAAATGAAATGGTTCTTTCATTATTACTTTGCAAAATTTTACAAGGCAAGGAAGCAAAAATGAACTCGCCCGAATCACCCTAAATTTTCTTCATTTGTTCATTGATGAAACTACAATATAAGTAATTATTAAATATTTATAAATTCATTTGATGCACATGTTATTGTGCAATATTAACAAAGAACCATTTCACTTTCATAAATACAATGATTCACTTGGCAATAGATACTAAAAAATAGTATGAAATACATCATTATTTTGTGGTAACCTAATAATTAATAATGGCCGGTAGTGTATTTCATGCGCAAAATTTTAATTATGAATCACCACAAGCAAAATATAATTTTTATGGTATTCGATGAGTAAAATCTGTGTAAAAAAAATTGTAAAAGATTACAAGAAAGGCTACTTAATGAATAAGGTTTTTTAGATCATTTGTTATGTCATAATTAATGAAAACAAAAATGGATACAAGTGCATATAACATCATAATACTGGTGGGCAAATCATAAGAGAAAATGTTAAGTTTTCATTGTTTATAGAAAATCGCCCTAAACTTCTTCTTCTTCTTCTTCTTCTTCTTCTTCTTCTTCTTCTTCTTCTATGTGCCCTGTCCCTTCAGGGTGTAGGCGCTCATGGTTCTCCACGTCTCTCTATTCCTTGTGGCTCTTAGTATGTTTACTTCTGTTAGACCTCGCAACACCCGTTCCGTCATCCACCTGATCAGGCCCTGCAAATATATTATCCGCTGCCTTCCTCTGTCTCTCTTTCCTTCTATCTGGCCAGTCAGTATCAGGTTCTCCAAGCTCTCCTTCCTTATTGCATGTCCCAGGAACTTCAGTTGTCTCTTCCTGATGCTCAGTATTAATTTCCATTTTGCTACCATTCTTTTCAATACCTCATCGTTGCTTGCATGCATATCCACGATATCCGCAGCATCCTTCTGTAGAACCACAATTCCGCTGCTTCCAGTTTTGTCCTCATTTTCGATGATATTGTCTAGCATTCACTACCATATTGAAGAACTGACATCACATAGCAACCCAGCACTCTTTTCTTTGTTTCTAGTGAAATTTTCCTGTGTGTTAGTACTTTACTGAAACGCTTCCTTTGCCATGCCAATTCGCCTTCGGATCTCTGTGTTGCACTTTGCTAAACTACTTCACTTTAAAACATATTACATCATAATATAGCTAAATTGTTCCGTATAATTTCCCTTTGAAATAAATGAAGGTTTTTTTCTTATTTAGTATTAATATGCTTGTGCCATGCAACTTGTATAATTTCTAAAGCTTCGGTAAATTATAATTTTTCTAAAACCGTTCTACAAATTTAACAACCCAACTCAACATCCGGAAAACATTTTGTCACTTCTTCCTTCAACTTTTCACCCTATTTCCTTAAACTGGTCATTTGTTCAATTACATTTTCGCATTAGAGTTTTATAGGTAAGTGTAAAAGCTCAAATAACTCCAGTACCGAGTGAGTTTGTAATATTTTTAACGCAAAAGCCTTGGCTTTTACACACATGTTACGAAATGAGATGTTACAAGTCATTTCACCAATAAAAAAATTCTCACTTGAGACGCTACATGGAACTTTTAAAGTCCTTTTTAAAAATATTTTTCCGTTTCCTTTCGATGTGGCTTCATTGATCATCAAGGTTGCGTTTTTACATCCACATTATTAATTTTCAAAAAAAAAGAAATTTTCTTTGGTTTTCTGTTATTAGCTTTTTCCGTCGCAACGCTGTAAACGGCTTTTTCTATGAGAACTTTTGCCTGCTTTAGTTTTACAGTGCGAATTTTTTTATCTGAATTTTCCACACTTGTAGCAGTTTAAACTCTTAAAGAGACAGTCATCTCTGAAATGTAACCTTCGGAAACATGGATTAATCTTTCTTTTGTATTCAGATTGTTTTTTCCCTCAATTTCTTCGGCATTCGCGTCTCAGATTTAGGATTCACTTACAATCGTCCGATATAACCTGGAGTGTAAGTTGATTATTTTGTCAAGTTTTGTTAGAACTCTCGTCCCTATTTCTGCGTTTTTTTTTCAGTTAACTCGTAAACAATTATTAACCATTTAAACATATCATGAGTCCGTTTAATATCAATCTTTCAAACTTCCTGTTAACAATTCCAGTATATATGACAAAATCTTCGTTTCATTTTTTCGCCAGTATTGAATAACGAGATTTTTTTGGCTCAAAAGTTTATTCAGAATATTCACAGTTATTTAAAAAAAAAAAAAGATATTCTTTTTTTTTTTCGGAAGTAAGTAGATACAGTATATTTATATGTTCTGTCGGTGCTAACTTTCTCAACAAAAGTCTATTTTTTCTCATCTTCCCATTCGTGTCATTCTTCTCTGAAAAATTTATCTTCTAAAATAAGCAGAAAAGATAATTTTATCTTTTAAATTGTACATGAATTCAGATGTGACATTTATCACACGTCGAGAGTGAAAGAACTTGAGGAGGATTCTGTTTCCTTCTGAATTATTTATTTTCTTCTTATTTCTGGAGTTCCAACAATTGATGTTGATGACACTGTTGTATTTTTACTGCCTGAGATAATATTTCTTCCAATTTTGAAAAATATCTGTTTTTTATCTCCTTTTTGTTCTCATCTTTTTATACACGAGAAAAAATTGAACCGACGTGGTTCAAAATTCTCGTCGTCACTTTTATCACGGAAATAAAAAGTATTCTTTTAATTGCTATAACACAGTATGAGCTTCAATATCCTCGTCACTCCTGTTACAACTCCTACCACTTTCTATTCCTCATGCCCACTATTGTAACTCGTTGTTAGCGGTTATACTATTAAATTTAACCGTGACATCTGTTATAAATACTCTTGACTGACTCCAACGAATTTCACTTGCAGTTCTTTATTTAAGGTGTATAGACGAGTTCATTTGTGTTACCAAGGATGTATTATTTATTTCGCAAGACATTCCCGGCTGATATGAAGTGAAACAATAATATTGAATTTATTGCTATATCAAGTGCTAAGAAAGTTTGTTTTTTTTTTCTCGGAAGAAGCTATCTTTTATTTTTTTATATATTTATAAGTCTACCATTCGGCCTTGTTTTGCATATTCGGCCTTGTTTTGAATATTGTTGCTATGTATGGTCTGTTTTTCTTGCTATATGTTTAGGGATTCTTGATAAAATTCAAACAAGAATCAGTCATATTTTTGGTCCTGACATAGCATCTCAGTTTTTGTCAGTTTTCTACCGCCATAATGTAGCTTCTCTGCGGCATTTTTATAAATCTTTTCGTTTTAATTCCTCGGGTTAACTCTTTGGTACCTAAACTTTTGAACACATTTGATCTGCTTTATGTTTAGAAATTCTTGGGAAATTACAAAAAAAGAAGATTCTTGAGAAATTACAAAAAAGTGTCATTCCTCTTGATCTGGCATCTCTAGACCATTTAGTCCCTTTTCTCACCACCGAAATGTAGATTCCTTGTGCCATTGCTATAATTATTTTCATGGTAAGTGTTCTGATAAACATTTTACCATCATACCTAGACTTTATGATTTTAAGCGCAGCCCTAAATTCCAGCCTAATTCATTGCATTCACTTACGCGCAAATACCCTTGGGAAAGATGCAGTGGATATCGGCTCAGAACGAGAAATCGGAGAGACGAGTTCGAATTCAAATCGAATTCGTTGCATTCACTTACGCGCAAATACCCTTGGTAAAGGTGCTGTGGATATCGGCTTGGAACGAGAAATCGGAGAGCCGAGTTCGAATTCCAGTTGAATTCATTACATTCACTTACGCGCAAATACCCTTTGGAAAGGTATTAATCCGTCTATTCCTTCCAGTTATGGGTTAAATAACAAGACAGATTGGGTTCTATAGCCTTGGTCGGCAACCAGTCTACCGCAGAAAGCAATGGCAACCTACTGCGGGATAATCTTCTGCCTAGTCAGTCATGTCTCTTTCGAGACATGATCGCCCAAGCGTGTATCACGTATGGCACTTAACTGACTGAATATAATAAATGGAAACATAATTAAAACTTCTACCGGGCATAAAGTGGGGGATCTGTTTTCTGTTGTCATGAAGTAATAAACTGATCCCCCACTAATTTTACTTAATATACAACTATGAGTTGAATGGCAGGACAGATTGGGTTCTATAGCCTTGGTCGGCAACCAGTCTACCGCAGAAAGCAATGGCAACCTACTGCGGGATAATCTTCTGCCCAGTCAGTCATATCTCTTTCGAGACATGTCCGCCAAAGCGTGTATCACGTATGGACTGACTAAATTGACAAGGTCGCATCATTTAACATTTGGATTGGCTCGATGTAACCCTAAGTTCTACGCTAACAGTTTTTCTTCTCGCACTTCTTATTTGTAGAACTCTCTTCTGATTCCACGATTTTCAGCCAACTTTGATCTTCAAATTTAATTTTAATTTCATTCGCTATCCACTGTTTTGATTACTCTTCTCTTGTTTTCACTATCTCACGTTTCTCTGTTTTCTCTTATTCTTCCCCACTCAAAAGCCTTCTGTTTCTTTACTGTCTTTCATGGAGTGATATGATTAGAAATAACTTATAAGATTTTTCTTATCTCCTATATTCATGGAAATATGTATATATGAATGTCTGTAAGTGCTGGTGTAGATGCTGTCTATCTGTATATGTTGGGGCGCTCTCCACCTTTCCACGGAAATGGACTATTCGAATCACTATATAAAGTAGTAGTGATTATACCTCGGGGAAGAAAGTCGAGTGAGCGAGTCAGTCGAGTATTTCCGGTATTGCACCGGAAGTGTTCTACTAGTCAATCTATCACGTCTCTACGACGATACTGTATACTAATTACCTTGTTCTATATTCTACTAATCCTCACCTTTTGTAAATACTTCTCCTTCCTGTCAATACACCTACTTTTATACTATTACGTTGTTTTGTATTATTTTACATAATTCTGTTACCCGACGTAACAGAATAAGAGAAAGAGATTGAAAAAGAGGGAGAGATTGTTATTGTTGCTACATTTACGAAAAAATTGTTTTGAAACGAATACAAAAAAAGATTTATTGAATATTTATATTACCTTTTAAATTTATATTTATAGAATGAAATAAAGAACAAATGATAAGAAAATTTTTAACATATGTATTCCAGTAAAGTTTATGTTTCTTTGTAACACTGCAGGCTGGCTGGCAACCCTCATGCCAGATCCTAGTCGAAACGGCACCAGATGTGACGCCTCAGGCCGGGCTGGCCATCTGTCTAATGTGACGCTCGTTCTCGCTGACGGTCGTGACGATCCAGTTGTGATACTGCCACCCGGTTGTGCGGTTGGTTTGGTCGTTGTTGCTGGTCGTGACGATCCCGTCCGATAATGTCGCCACAAAAGCTGGATTACAAGACGTCTGTTGCAACAACGGGCCACTGTCCCACGTTGTGATCAGATCCCAGAGGTCACGTCGTGCAATTTTAGTAGTCGCCTTCTTGAGCCAGTCCGGACACTGGTGTACACTTGTGGTCTAAAAAAAAATAAACACGGCACCAAAAAGAAAAAAAAAATAATAATAAAATAAATGAACAAGGTCGAACACGCCTGGAGAGTTACTAAGAATGTCTTTATATAAAGAAAAAACAATGTCTTTCTTTTCCCAGGAATACAGTTGTCAAAAGTGATATACAGTCGTCGTAAATGTTGGTTACAACGGAGAGAGAAAGTTCGCTAAAAGCATCATAGCTTCTAATCTTCAAAGAAAATGTCTTGTTTAAGTTTCGTTAGCGTTAAAGTAAACAGATCTCTTCACATTTTCACTAAAGGTTTTTTCACGTATTCATTAAATTTTCATTAAAGTCTTTTCACCTATTCTCTTTAATCAGGGTTGTCAATTTTCAATGTAACTTCTAAAACAGCAAGTTCTTTCGGGTCCTTATCGGAGTTTAACGAAGTTTGCCGAAGTTGAGCGAACAAAGAATCAGAATTTCCGATTTTCCCTTGATTAAAAAAAATAACAATAATGTTCTTTCGGGATTCATGTCGATGGCGCATTATTCCAAATTCATTTGTTTGAGTTAATTTGCTGCAGGCTTCATTCGAAATTAACTCTTTAGCCATAAGTTCTATGGTGGGCGTCCAGTCGTGGGTCATGGCTCCCCGGCTGGGACCCTTTTTCCACAGTCGTTACAATTCAACTAATAGCATCTTCAAGAGAAAGCTGAATATTGAGTAAAAACTCTCAGCAACTAACTAACTGATTTTTCTCGCCGAGTCCGGATTTTTATAACCAGTTTCGATCCTCTCTTGGGATTCAGCTGGCTCAGGACCCTCGGCCAATGAAATCGTTTTCCGCCCACTCGGTTTGCGGAAGGCTTTAGCTCGACGAATGAGATTTTGCCAGCTCACATCATCGGATCTCGATTTCTTTCGAGTTCCCACAGATTTTCGCTTACCAGCGGGTCTGTCTGGGAACCTTGGCCTTCGTGTGACCTCATCAAATCATTCTGACACTTGTTTTGTCTAAACGTTTTCAGCTTAGCGAAATGGACATTTCAAAACCCGAAAAAAGAGAAATTTATATAAACTCGAAAGAAGAGAAATGTATATTTTCCCAGAATAGTTAGATTTTATGCGCCCCGGCTTTTAGAAGTACTTGACGGTATTAAATTTTTTTTTCCTAAGCTCACATCGCGTTCCGAAATAGCACATTAATAATATTGCCAATATCACTTTCTCTCTCAGCTGTTTTAAACCAACCAAAGGAAAGTATCCCCGCGGGAGACGGTGTCACATTTTATTAAATCTAATTTGCATTATTGACATTCAGACTGTGTCCTCATCTTCGTTGTTGTTATCACACCGTTTCAGTCGTTTTATTCTCCAGCCTTCATCAGGTGTATAACAATCCGGGTAACCTACAGGAAATTCCGAACTGAATCTTTTATTTAATCTTCGGGGTTAGTCTGCTTTCTTTTCACTGTCCACGTCTAGTTCTTGTTTTTAGTATTGTTCAGTTATTGCTGTTTTCAAGGAGTCCAAGTACACACGGACAACTACAGAGGTTGACCTCACGATTATTATATCATCGAATTCAGACAAAAATTAAAAGTCTGTAACCGATGCTCATACTTTTAAACTGAAGTCATCAATGAAAGAAATTAAACATACGATAAACAATCTCTCTATATATACAAGGCTAATCCAGCTTGATGTCCTAAGAGAAAAGCATGAACAAATAAGAATTCTTGATGTACATGCTAATTGGTCGACTTCCAGATCTGGCCTTTGAGCATGCGCACAGATTTTCAGGTGGTTAGAATCTTGAAATCAGTATTTCTTTCCGATAACATTGATAATAAAACGTGTCTTTCAATGGCAACGGCTTCAGACATGATTAGTTTCATTACTTTCAATTATTTTCTATTCGAAACCCTAGAAAATTAATTATTTGATATCGAAGTAAAATAATTAGCAGTTTACGATGTACAAAGACAATTATACTATCTTTAAAATGATAGCAAATAAATTTAAAAAGCTAAAATTAGACATAGCGATGATAAAGGAAGATGAATTGACAAAAGTAATCATGACATACTGTTGACGAAACAGATCATATGGACTTTATAATAAATTAATCGATATTTAATGAAGCCAGTAGTTTGAAGTTGAGATAAGAGGTCTTCAGCACGAAGTCCTTTTGCTAAGTAGAGTGAAGAAAGATAATATTGGCCGATGCGTGATAAGAGAATCCAATACTTTCTAGCTTTTTTCTTTTTTCTTTTTTTTTTCTTTTTTCTTTTTTTTCTTTTTTCTTTTTTTTTTTTTGAACGATAACTGAATTCTCTCTGCTTTTTTTTTCAGTTTATGGCAGTGAATGCTGGACAATATCATCGAAGACGAAGAAAAAACTTGAAGCAACTGTAATGTGGTTCTGCAGAAGGATGCTGCGAATATCATGGATCGAGCATGTGAGCAATGATGAGATTTTCCAAGGGATGGAAACGAAAAGGAAATTAATACTGAGCATCAAGAAGAGAAAGCTGAAGTTCATGGGACACGCAATGAGGAAGGAGGGCTTGGAAAACCTGATACTAACAGGCTAGATAGAGGGGAAAGGAGACAGGGGAAACAGCGGATAACATATTTGAAGGACCTAATCAGGTGGATGATGGAACGAGGGTTGTATGGTGTAACAGGAGAAGGCGTGCTAAGAGCCACCAGGGATAGGGAGACGTAGAAAGCCATGATCGCCTACGTCCAGAAGGGACAGGGCACATAGAAGAAGAAGAAGAAGAAGAAGAAGAAGAAGAAGAATGATTCTAACAAATCACTATGTTTCGTTTTCATTATGTGCTGTGTTCTTTATAGATATAGGCCATCAGTTTGACTTGTCCCTATCCCGTGTCGCCTTTAACACTTTCCGATTATTGGTTTGGCCTTAAAGACAAGAAAAAAAAGCGGAAAAAACTAAATTTTATGAAAAAAACACCATTCATTCTTCAAAACAAAGTCCATCATTCTCGATGATCTGCAGTCTGTGATCGGGCAGGATCTGAACAATCTCCTCAAATATGAAGAACAGACTGAAAGCAATAATTCTATAGAAGGATGATGTTGATACCATCGATTAAGTATGTGAGCAACAACAATGATTTAGAGAAAATAAATACAAATGTAGACCTATACTTAGCAACAGGAAGAGAAATTTCTAGGGAACACAATAAGAAAATAGGGCTTAGAAAATTTGATACTTACAGGATATATTGAAGGCAAGAGGTAAACAACGCGTAACATACTTACTGAGCTTGAGTAAACAGATGGCGAGACAGGGTCAAATTTATTAGGAGCTACACGAAACGAAAAAATAGTAGAAAGGAATGATCGTCTACGTCCTTAGGGAACACGGCATATAAACAAAAAACAGGGTAGACTGAGCTCTTTAGCCTTGATGGCAGACAGTCTAGGTAAAAGGAAAACTTCAAATTGAAACCAGCTAAGCGTTCAAGTGGCATGAATTACGTGAAGGATATTCCTTGTATTAAATCTGGGTTGATCTTTCACTTCAAACGGCTTTTATATTTCACCTATTCACTGAATACTACAAACTGAACCTCTACAATACCTTACTCACCACAAGTCCAACTCAGGCAGATAGCATTCTGTTGTGAATTCAGGATGAGGAAACACACAAAATAATGGACAACAAAACAGATATTTAAGATAGAAAAATAGGTTATATTAAACGTAAAGATACAACTGGAATGCAGGTTAGTAATCCAGGAATACGATTAGTAATGAATATATGTATATATACAAGTCTTTGAAGTGAAACCGTGCTTAAATTAGTATATCCATGTAATATTATATCTGACGCGGTATTCTCTGTGAAACTTCGGTATCTTACGGATCAGTCCGGTAATCGTACTTAGTAAGGAAGATATATATATATATATATATATATATATATATATATATATATATATATATATCTTTCCTCGACAATAATGATCAGTTCGGCTTTCATCAATTGATAATCGATATTTGTACTTTACTATATAATCAACCGAAAAGGTCATCAAGTATTAAAAAAAAAACACCAATACATCGATTTCCCTGAGGTTATAAATATAATGGATGTTATTTAACGTAACAGGCAAAGCATTTTTTTAAGTTAGTGTTTTCCATTGGGTCAAGATAAATAACATAAAGTTTGTAAATGTGAGCCCGTTAAACATCTGGATTTTATCTAAAAATATTAACCTCTTACTTTGAGATTCCCAACATTTAAAACTGATAAAGAATACTGTGAATATTGAGTGATCAAATTCGTGATAAGCTTAAGCGCTAATCTTTCTTATTGATCAGTAGAACAGATAAAAAAAAAGATAATGCAGTGAATTCAATTATCAAAATTATTTTTTTCATAGAGCATATCAGTTTAAAAATTAGATCTATGTTTGTATCTTCACCAATGCATGACTTTCGATAACAGTTTACGGCTGGTTGGGGTTCATCAAAAGATTTCTGCGATATTCTCTGTTAAACTGTCATCCAAACTCACAAATGTTGCTCGGTTACTTTTTCCAGAAAACATGATTCATATCAACTGTCAAAAGATCAAGAAACATGATTTACATTTTTTCACTGTTAACATCACAACCGAATATGCAATATTTTTAATATTTTTAAATTATTTTTTAAATATTTTTAATATTTTTATATATTTTAAAAATTAAATATTTTTAATATTTTTAATAATTTTAATATTTTTAATATTTTTTCTAATATTTTTCATATTTTTAAAATATCAAAATCTAACATTCTGTGAATTATTTTATGATTAATTTTATTGAAATAAATGTCAAAATGTAATATTCTCTGAATTATTTTGTGACTAGTCTTATTGAAATAAATATCAAAATTTAATAATTTCTTAATTATTTTATGACAAGTCTTATTTGAATAATTATCAAAATGTAAAATACTATTAATTATTTTGTGATTAATCTTATTGATATAAATATCAAAATGTAATATATTAGGAATTATTTTATGATTAATCTTGTTGGATTAAATATCAAAATGTAATGTACTCTGAATTATTTTATGATCAATCTTTTTGGAATAAATATCAAAATGTAATGTACTCTGAATTATTTTATGTTTAATCTTATTGGAATAAATATCAAAATATAATGTACTCTGAATTAGTTTATGATTAATTCTGTTGGAATAAATATAAAAATGTAATGTACTCTGAATTATTTTATGATTAATCTTTTTGGAATAAATATCAAAATGTAATGTACTCTGAATTATTTTATGATTAATCTTTTTGGAATAAATATCAAAATGTAATGTACTCTGAATTATTTTATGATTAATCTTATTGGAATAAATATCAAAATGCAATGTACTCTGAATTATTTTATGATTAATCTTATTGGAATAAATATCAAAATATAATGTACTCTGAATTATTTTATGATTAATCTTTTTGGAATAAATATCAAAATGTAATGTACTCTGAATTATTTTATGATTAATCTTATTGGAATAAATATCAAAATGTAATGTACTCTAAAATTATTTTATGATTAATCTTATTGGAATAAATATCAAAATGTAATGTACTCTGAATTATTTTATGATTAATCTTATTGGAATAAATATCAAAATATAATGTACTCTGAATTAGTTTATGATTAATTCTGTTGGAATAAATATAAAAATGTAATGTACTCTGAATTATTTTATGATTAATCTTATTGATATAAATATCAAAATGTAATGTACTCTGAATTATTTTATGATTAATCTTATTGGAATAAATATCAAAATGTAATGTACTCTGAATTATTTTATGATTAATCTTTTTGGAATAAATATCAAAATATAATGTACTCTGAATTAGTTTATGATTAATTCTGTTGGAATAAATATAAAAATGTAATGTACTCTGAATTATTTTATGATTAATCTTATTGGAATAAATATAAAAATGTAATGTACTCTGAATTATTTTATGATTAATCTTATTGGAATAAATATCAAAATATAATGTACTCTGAATTAGTTTATGATTAATTCTGTTGGAATAAATATAAAAATGTAATATTCTCTTGACTATTTGGCGACTAGTCTTATCGAAATAACAATCAAAATTTAATATTCTCTTAATTATTTTACGGATAGTTTTATTGAAATAAATATAAAAATTTAATATTTTCTGAATTATTTTACGACAAGTCACACTGGAATAATTATCAAAATGTAAAATACTATGAATTATTTTATGATTAATCTCATTGGAATAAATATCAAAATGTGATATCCTCTTAATTATTTTACGTTTAGTGCAAAATGTCCAAAAAATAAAATTATTCTATGTTTCAAATATGGAAGGTTATATCTTAGAGACAACTGTTTCTTTAAGAATTCGAAATGTTACAAACGTGATTAAGTAGGACATATAAAATGACACTGTTAAACTAAACCCACAAAAATTCCCACAGGAAAAATTGTATCAGATCAATGCAAAAATCCTTGCCCTTTTGTGCGTTTTAAATCACTGTAATTCATTTTATGCATATTGTTATTACTTAAATATATCACTATGATTAATTTATAACTTTTTCTTTCAGATTATTAAAACATCATTCATATTTTTCTGCAGTATTCTCACCCATGTTCTTTCCATATAAAGAACACATTAGGCATGCTCTACTCTATGAGTTTCACAGAGATTCCAATGCAAATGCAACATGTTTCTTGTTGCAAATCATTGCTTTCACGATACCTTCAGACACGATTTTTGGGTAAGCTTGTCACGGGTGATGAGAAGTGGATTCTCTACCATAACGTTAAACGTCGGCAATCGTTGATAAATCGAGGAGAAAGACCAGTTCAGCAACCGAGAGCAGGACTCCATCCAAAAAATATCATCTTGAGCGTATGATGGGGTACTGAAGGGATCATCCATTACGAACTTTTAGACAACAGTCAAATCATTACTGCTCTATTGTGATCTACTTCGTCGTTTGAAAACGGTTTTGACCCCAAAAATTACCTTCTTTAGTCAACAGAATGGGAGTCATATTCCATCATGATAATGTTCGTTTTTATATAGCACTACTGATCAAAGATCTAGAAGAATTTGGTTTAGAAATCTTGCCCCATCCTGCACAGTCTCTTGACCTAACTCCCTCGGATTATCACTTATTTCGAGAATTACAAAACCATTTAGAAGGCCTTAGATTAAAATTACGAGAGAAGATTGAACATCAGATTTATATTTCCCATCAAAACTTGAAGAGTTTAACAAGCGAGGTATTTATAAACTCGTTGACAGATGGAATCAAGTTAGAGAGAACAAAGGTCGTTATTGTTATGAATTTTTTTTTTCAAAAACACACAGTTTTTCATTTTCAAGATAAAATTTTAAATCGGCACAAACTTTTGCACCGACCTGATACACAGCATGGCGAACAAAAATTATCACAGAAAACAAAAGAAAATTTGCAAATGTGAAAATTTATAACGTGGACGCGAAAATGCTACGAGTCTCTAGGAGTGATATCTCAATAATTAATAAAGCCACATGAACAGACGTCGGAAAGTCAACATTAAAAGACTTCCAAAGTCGTGAGTAGTGTCTCTGATGATAAATTTTTTTATAGACAAAATGACAATACATCATTCGTCTATATTAAAAAGACTTCCAAAGTCGTGAGTAGTGTCTCAGATGAGAAATTATTTTTAGTGACAAAATGACATATAATGTATCATTCGTCTATATTAAAAAGACTTCCAAAGTCGCGAGTAGTGTCGGAGATGAGAAATTATTTTTATTGACAGAATAACATATAATGTATCATTCGTTTATATTAAAAAGACTTCCAAAGTCGCGGGTAGTGTCTCAGATGAGAAATAATTTTTATTGACAAAGTGACATATAATGTATCATTCGTTTATATTAAAAAGACTTCCAAAGTCGTCAGTAGTGTCTCAGACGAGAAATCATTTTTTATTGACAAATGACATGTAATGTATTATTCGTGATAAGTTGTATAGAAGCAAAGGCTTGTCTGTTAACAAATGCTACAAACATATTCAGTACTGACTGGATAGAATTATTTGAGATTTGGGATATGCCTATAATGCTTATTGTGAAATTTAAGTAGAGAAATGTGATTTGAGTTTTGTTTAACGGCATATCAACCTCTGTGGGTTGTTTAATGCCAAAAATATGGGGTTTTAAGATATTATTTTTAATGTTCGGTTATAGTGAGAATGTTGATTTAGTAAGATTTTAATGAATTTTTTTTGTTTTTATTCTTTTTTTATTTTAGAAAGCTAAAAATCTCTTCTAGTTTTGTATTCGAAAATATTTTGCTGAGATTAATTTCTTCTCCTTCTAAAAATTTGTCATGGTAATAATTTTTTCTTCAAAAATATAGTTTTATGTAAAAGTTTATTTTTATGTATATATCTCTATAAAAGTGTATTTTTATACTTTCACAGTGTTATGACCCAAGTTTGTGGGATTGACTATTTGTCCATAGCTGGGACTTAACAGGTGTTACCACTCCAGGTCAGGGTGGATCTGAGAACAACAGCAATTAAGAGGTGATTCTACGCTCCTCAAAATCTCCCAATCAGAGGCCTTGCTGCTGGATGCAGTTTGCCGTAAAAGTAGACAAATGAACAGTTTAAAAAGACAGTGAAAATTTAAAAGAATAATTAAAATAATATTTTCCAAATATTCTGTCCAATGAGTGGGTCTGTGTTCCTAATTCATAGCGAAATTTAAAGTTAAAAAAAAGTTTCGACGACAGTATTTAAACCGAACCGTAGAGTGCCATTCGCAAAATTAAACCAAGTCAGGACAGACTTGACTAAATAATTGTAATCGAAAAGGTTAATCATTCAAAATGGGCAGAATCAGCAGCGTACGTAAAGAAAACTAATATTAAATAATATTAAATAATATTACAGCCGTCGCACATGCTTCGCGTTTGTTAGAGAAATAAAACTACGACCGCAATAGAAAAATGGCGTTAGCAATAATATTTACAGTGAAACAATTTCACAAATTTATACAAGGAGGGCATTTTTGTTTGAAGACATACTACAGACGCCAATAATCAATTTATGGTTCGAAAAAAAGAAATTCATACGCATACAGCAAATAGATAACAACGCTGAGTTAACATCATATTAAATTACGTTTTTATGAAGGAATGGCAAGCGTCAAAAAAAGTAGGACGAGCGGATGTGCTAACAAGATTGGTACAAAAAGTCAGTTAAGTGCCATACGTAAAACACGCTTGGGCGATTATGTCTCTTTCGAGACATGACTGACTGGGCAGAAGATTATCCCGCAGTAGATTGTCATTGCTTTCTGCGGTAGACTGGTTGCCGACCAAGGCTATAGAACCCAAACTGTCCTGTTATTTAACCCATAACTGGAAGGAATAGGCATCTAGGAGCATGGTCAATATAATTATCTATGAGTTTGATTTCATTAGGAATAGTCAGTCAGTCAGTCAGTTGAGTGCCATACATGAAACACGCTTGGGTGATCATGTCTCGAGACATGACTGACTGGCAGAAGATTATCCCGCAGTAGGTTGCCATTGTTTTCTGTGGTAGACTGGTTGCCATCCAAAGCTATAGAACCCAATCTGTCCTGTTATTTAACCAATAACTGGAAGGAAGAGACGGATTAATACCTTTCCCAAGGGTACTTGCGCATAAGTGAATGCAATGAATTCAACTGGAATTTGAACTCGGCTCCCCGATTTTTCGTTCCGAGCCGATATCCACTGTACCACATCCGTACAAAAAGTACTGAACCGTTTCAGGACAACGTTATTGTAACATTATAAAAAATGAAATAAAAATTAAAAATAAATTATACAGTCTAGTCCGTGAATTACTAGCTACCCTGGAAGAAATAAAATTAAATGCGGATAAAAATGTAATTATGATGAAAATAAAAGCAGCCGAAAGAAAATTAAAAAAGAACACCAAATCAATCAAGCATGTCACCTGCAGAATTAATGCTCGAAAGAAGAATTAAATCGGTGCCCGACACGTTGCTACCGAATCAAAAACGATTAAGAACGAATAACGAACAGGGCACAAAAAGCAAATGGAGTAATCACTAATAAATCAAAATGGAGTAATCACTAATAAATCAAAAATAAAATATTTGTTAATAAATCTGAAGTAGAAATGTTGTGGGATAAATGACACACCACTAGTAACTAAATGAACTAATCTAGAGACTTAAATGAAAAACTCTATCAAATTCGTTGGAGTCAGTCTTTAACGTATTTCTTACAGACATCACGGCGAATGCCCATTCAAGACTTTATATTATAAATGTAGAAAATTAGTTATAACAGTATCTTACAAACTTATAAGTCTACGATTCATTTATGCTGTCATATTTGGTCTGATTATCATACTTTATATTTAAAGATTCTTGATGAATTACAAAAAACTGTTAGTGGTCCTAACTAAAGTATATTACTTCTGAACAACAACCATGATGATCGTCCTGTCGAATAATGATAGAAACGAATACGTGTTTATAAAAATATAAACATATTTTTTATTCTTCGACTATGACGATTGTGTAGAGTGGTAGTAAGGGAGAATCACACACATGCGAGGGAGTTGACTGGCGGAAGTTGTCTTTTCTCTCTGCACTGTGTTCTCTGTGTCCTCTCGGTGTTCTCCTTGGCCCGAAAAAAAAAATCGATTTTAAATCAGCTGAAATTTGCCTCATTTGTGGCTTGGCACATCTATTGATCATTTTCGCCTATTATTGCTTTTGAAGCCGGCTACCATTGACATCGTCACATTTTTGTGTGTCACTGTTTATATTTTCCCTTTGAAGCCGGCTACCTTTGACATAATCACACTTTTGTCGGTCAGTGCATCTGACGACAATCATATTTCTGTGGCCGCAGAAATATATCACACCACTGACCTGGCATCTCAGCTTCAGTCCCTTTCCCGCCAGTGTAAGGTAGCTTCCCAGTGTTATTTCTATAAATATTTTCACGGTAAATTTGCTGATAAAATTTTTGCTATTGTACCTAGCCTTTATAAATTTGAGCACAGTACAAGATTGTCGACAAGGCTTTATCATTTTGTAATATATTACCTTGACTCGGTAAAAATATGATTGACAACAAAAGCAGAAGACACAATGACCGACAAAAAAATGATTGACATCAAACCAGAGAATTCATATAATAGCCGACAAAGATATGATCGATATCAAAGGCAGAGAACACAGGCGGTTGCTGACAGAGATATCAAATCAGAAACACGGGCAATAGCCGACAAATATATGATCGAAATTAAAAGCAGAAAACACAAGGCAGCAACAAATGTTTACAAGGCCGACAAAGATATGATTGACGTCAGTAAAGCGACAGCCGAAGGGGCAAGAGTGCTTGAGAGTTTTTAGTTTATATAAGTGGAAGACAGAAGAAAGTAGAAAAGAGAGAGAGAGAGAGAGAGAACGGAAAACTCTCGCTGGTTAACGACTCTCCGTCGGGTCCTTCGTATGTGCGTGATTTTCTCTGGCTACCCTCTACTCCACACAACCATCACTGACAAAGAATAAAAATATAAGTTTATATATTTATATATACGTGTTTTTGTTCGTTGTTATATTTCAAGACAATCGTTATCGTTGTTCGTCAACATCCAGAAGCAGGCAGTATACTTCAATTTTACAGTTGAAATCGCGAGATGTAAACGTAATTTTTAAGTTAATTTCTGTTTATTCTACCACACTTCTCGCTTCCGGCTTCTTGCTTCCAAGTCAACTTTGATCTTCAGAAATTTAAATGCAATGTCAATCGTTATCTTCTTTTTTCATGATATAATTAATAATTCTTGTTCCTTTATTATTCCTTGGTGTTTTTTCTCATATTCTAGCACACTCAATAGCCCTTTGCATCTTAGTGCCTTACTTAGGGTAAAATTATTTTTAAAAATTCAAAACGCGTCCAATCCAGTAACTTTTTTTCGACCTCGTATAATATGAAATTTGGTATATTCAGGATCTATAGAGAATTACAAAGATAACTGTGAAAAAATACTTCTGTACAAACTAAAAATTAGAAAACTTATCTCTTCAGTGTCTCTCTGACGGCAGATTTCGTTAACTTTCTGTTGCAAAATAACGAAATTTCTAGAAATTGCCGAAGTACTTGTCCTTTTTATAATTATAAACAGTTTGTAATAATAATAGAAAATACGTAATACATTTAAAGTAGGATTTTCTTCCAGATGGCAAACTAATTAATTAGGCCAGCAAATCAATTTGGCCTCAAGTTTGTGAAAAGAAATAGGCGGTAAATGAATTAATTTCTACTTTAATTATCACATTAGTTTATAATAAAGCCAAATAAATACATTTAGAAAGTAAGTTGTAAATAACCTTCAACCACCAATATGAAAGCACTCGAGAAAATGTTTTTGTGATATTTTATACGACTAAACTATCGCCCGGTTCACACTCCACCCACGTCTATTGAACAGGTGAAGAAGCTCATCCCTTTTTCCCTGTTTAGGATGCGGTTTCCGGTTTTCTCTTTTCTAATCTTCTCACCTTTTTTTTCAATTGAAGTAGATAGACTAAACTATCGCCCGGTTCACACTCCACCCACTTCTATTGAACAGGTGAAGAGGCTCATCCCTTGTTTCCTGTTTAGGATGCGGTTTCCGGTTTTCTCTTTTCCAATCTTTTCACTCCTATGTAGCCCTTTGCACATTAGTGGCGTTACCGCCTTGCTCGGGGTGATATGATTAAAAAAAAACAAAAAAACTGGATTTTCAGTTTGTTGTAATTAGAACTAGAAATGGTCGTTTTTACCTAAATATAATCTGTTTAGTATCAAAAACAATAGAAATCGCAATTTTAATTATTATACGTTGTGGTGCATTGGATATCGGCTCGGAACGTAGAAATCGGAGAGCCGAGTTCGAATTCCAGCCGAATTCATTGCATTCACTTACGCACAAATAACCTTGGGAAAGGTATTAATCCGTCTATTCCTTCCAGTTATGGGTTAAATAACAAGACAGATTGGGTTCTATAGCCTTGGTCGGCAACCAGTCTACCGCAGAAAGCAATGGCAACCTACTGCGGGATAATCTTCTGCCCAGTCAGTCATGTCTCTTTCGAGACATGATCGCCCAAGCGTGTATCACGTATGGCACTTAATTGACTGACTATATAATACGAAAATACTAATCTTTTATGTATGTATGTATGTTACTGAGATACAGCTTAAGTTACATAATATCCCCACCAACGAAGAAACTTCTTATACCGCGAAACTCTCCCGGGTTTAATGACAAATTTCATTCAAATTAGACAAAGGTTTTTGTGCCTCAACTGTTTTCACTTTATACGGTATTTTCAATAAGAAATTTCATTTGATACACATTATAATAATAATGCGCATATATAAACAAAAGCTTGCATATTATATCCCAACTATTATGTACGTGAAAAATAATAAATATGTAAAATACATGTTAACAACATTATTAAATACTAATTATTATTGATCTGATGCCTCTTAACTTCTCGACTACAAATGATATCACAGCTTAAACGAAGCCAAATCAAGCCTTATATGCAATTTTTTCCGATTTCTCGTAAATAATCATCTCTTCTCTGAAGGTTTATTGTAATGTAAACAAATGTAAGCAGAAAATGTTACAGAAAGTCCCGGAGTATAACAAAATGGAATTAATAACCGACATATTTAATTTATTTGCTAAATATTATTTTTAATCGATACTAGCATTTGAGTAAACTCTTTTTTTTAATTAAACGGTATATATATATATATATATATATATATATATGAAATGATTTGTTTGAATATTATTTTTTATCGATACTCGTATTTAAGTAGATATTCTGTTTTTAATTAAACAGTATTATATATTTATATCTACTGGCCTGATTATTTTACGATAAATTTTTATTACGAAAACGTGTGTCATTCGGCCTATCCACATTCAAACAAATCATTTCAAATTGTCGGTTGTTTATAACCAAGTTTTGTTAATCTTCGTTAATTTCTGTAATATATATATATATATATATATATATATAACTGTACCGGTCTGAATATTTATAAAAGATTTTGTTAGGGAAATGTGTGTCGTTCGGCAGTATTCAAACCTGCGACCTCTAACAACACAAGGGAAGCCATCAATTGATCTGATGCGTCTTAACACTTCGATCGCGAAATCTATGTTTTTAGGGGTCTTAGGTTCGAATTTAGCTGAATGAAGCACATTTTCCTAACAAAATATCTCATAAATATTCAGGTCGTTAGAATTACATAAATAAATATCCTGTTTAATTAAAAACAAAATATCTACTCAAATTTAATTTCATTTTGTTAATCTCCGTAACTTTCCGCAACTTATATATATATATATATATATATTCTATCATTCAGAGGTAGAATGCAATCATTGAATAGATTTTATTAACTGATTTATTCGTTTTCTACGCCTTATCAACCTTTTGCAGGTTATTTAGAGCGAGAAACTATTTCTAGATTTTAAAATTATTTTGAAGTTAATAATTTTTTTTCTCATAAAAGTCCTACTAATTAACCCATAGCTGGGAGATAATATGTGGATATATACCTTGCCAAAGGGCATTTGCGTGTAAGTGAATATAACGAACTGGGCTGGAAATATAGGTGCGGAAATGATTCAATTTTTCAACAGGACAACGATGCAGTACATAATGCATGCAGGATAAAGGACTTTTTCATGGAGAAACACGTGATTTTTTTTAACCATCCAGTGCGTTTGCCCGATCTGAACCTTTTGAAAAATGTTTGGGGGTGGATGGCAAAGGAAGCCTATAAGGCGCCAGTTCCAAATAGTGCAGGATCTTCTTAAAACCATCTTCGCCAATTGAAATAACATTCCAACCAGCCTTCTGGAGATACTTATATCAACTATGCCAAAGTGAACTTTTGAAGTTATTCACAATGACGGCCATGAAAAACAATGCTGAAACGTCTTGCTTCCTATTCTGTTTAGAAAATCTTTTGTGTATGGTTTTAAACTTTTGACCAGACAGTATTTAGCTTAAGATTTCTAATTCCGAGACGTTATCTATTACACCACGCGCATATCCAAATTTCCACAGACCTGGAATCCCAAAGAGTTCACCCAACTTGGCACTGACGAAGTTTTTTCATTTACTCTCGTTGCTCTGTTACTAATTCAGTTATACTGCTAGGGGTGCTTTGCTAGAAAATAATGGTTAGCAAACTTGATTCGTAAACAATTATTAGTCATAGGTTCGATCCCCACTGACTTCTCTATAAATGTGAACTTGTATCAGACTTTCTTTAATCAGCATAGAAAATAGTTTCATCCATTGTTTGGTTCACGCTTTTCCTCGGCCTTTTGAACATCAGTAAAGGTTTTCTCTCTTTTTCCTAATTTAATACTGAGTTTGCGGTTCCTTCCTACTTCAACTTTATATTTCCAACGTCTTCTTTTTTTTTTCTTTTTTTTTTTTACTAGTTCGTTTTTATTCTCAGTAAGAATACATAGGTTCACCTGTCCCCCGGTTCACACTCTTCATCGCTCTTTTGAACAGGTGAAGAATTTTATTCTTTGAACCTTGTTGAGGATTGGGTCTTCTGTTCCTTTTAAAGTTTTGTCATTCTGCACTTCCAGCATTTTAGCAGCATTATCACCTTGCCTGGAGTTAATTGATTAAAAAACATACTTAGTCGGGTAGTTGTTTCTTTTTCACTGATGCCGGGATTTCAACTGCTGTATTTTTTTCCATGAGGGAAAAACCCACCTTCTAACTCAATGTACCGCTCTTTGGAGTCCAGTCGAAAATAATTTGATCTATTTTATGCAGAAAACAATTGAAATCTATTTTTTAACACCGCAAATAAATGAGAAGGCTTCATTGAATGAGACTTCTCAAAACTGAATTGTTTCAATGATTCAACCAATATAAGCGGAATAAAATATTCTGTATATTATAGAGAGAATTTCAAGAGAATTTCAGCTGTATACGTGGAAAAGCCAAAGAATCTTTGCAACACTGATGTTTAGATTAATAACTTAATTATGACGTCAGAAATAACTTACTTATGATTCTTTGTAATTTTAATTACTCCTATGAAAATACTTTCGACAGGAAGATCTTAAACATCGAGTTGAAGGAAGTAGGCGCTTAAAAAATAGATTTACTTATCCAAATGTTTTTACAATTTATACTTCTAAATATCCATTTTCGATATATATTGAATGAAAATACACTCATAGTATAGGACAGAGTTAAATGTTATAATAACATTTCAGTTAGTCTTGAACATGCAGATATATTTTTTTAATATTGTACTTTAGTCAAATTTATGGATTTTACGAGCAAGTGAATCGATTAAATGTTCCAGTTTTTAATATTTTGCATAACGTATAGATTTGACTATAGCTTTGAATCTCTTCCGCTCATTAGTTGTGACAAAAGATATGATTAAAAGTCATATATGTTATACATACAGTTCAAATATATAATTTAAGTGCATATATTTGATATATCAGTCAGTCAAGTGCCATACGTAGTACATGCTTGGGCGATCATGTCTCGAAAGAGACATGACTGCCTGAGTAGAAGATTTTAGTAGAGTAGGTTGCCCTTACTTTCTGCGGTAGACTGGTTACCAGCCAGAGGTATAGAATCCGACCTATGCTGTTATTTAACCCATAAATGGATGGAGAAGCGACGGATTCATAACTTTTCCAAAGATAATTGCGAGTATGTGAATGCAACGAATTCAACAGAAATTCGAACTCGACTCTCTGACTTTTCGTTCTGAGCCAAATTCCACTTTCCCGCAACGTATATCCTTGTACCACAAACGATCCAAATATACGAACTAAACCTGTTTATCATATATATATATATGCTGGAATATATATATATATTTCAGCATGCAGTGTGGGTATAGAAGAATCCAAAGGAGTATCCTGTACATACAGTGGTAGGATAATTCTCTAAGAGAGCTCTAAGCATATATGCATATAAATACATATAGAGCAAAAATAAGAAAAATTAAGACAGACACGTTATTTCGTGGTGAATCGGAAGTATGGGTTATTTCAGGCGAACCATCGTCAGCTTCCGTCTTTATTTTACGAAAGATTTTACACGAACGATGGTTCGCCTGAAATAAGCCGATACTCCCGATTCACCATGAAATAACGTGTCTGTCTTAATTTTAATGAATGTCTTTTATGTTTAATCATAAGTCGTTCTAAACATCGTATTTTGGCTTTAATTTCAGTTGAAAATAAAGACAAAAATTCTCCAAAATTTGGATAATTTTTTAAGTTGGTTCTAAGCTTTCGGCTCACATGAGCCATCTTCAGAGAGGTTACAATGACGTTAACACAAAAACATCCACCATCAACGTTAATACAAAAACATCCACCATCAACGACAATTTTATCTTGTGTTGACATAAAACTCCGCTAAGCAATGGCAACAGTTACGAAAAGTAACCTCTCTGTGTGACTGTTCCCTATGCACGCCTACATTTTTTTAAGCTACGCCATTCAAACTTTCTAGGGACACATATCTACAGGGAAGCCAGGTCGACACATACTTTTTGAGTTCAGCAATTTTTCCTTTCGCAATTTTTGGACAATGTTGCCGATTGTTTACCTTTGCTCCGTAAAACATCTAAGATCTAAGATGGTTGCTACATTACGTCACAGAAATCAAATCACAAAAAAATGAGCCTTTATATTTAATTTTTATTCCGACGTTTTAATAATGTATTTGGTCAACAAAAAAATGTGAATATTTTCCCCATAATTTTGAAACAAAAGAAATATTTTTTAAAAAAGTGTTTTTTCAAACAAAAACAAAATATGTAAAAAAAAAGTGCCAATGGTTAATTTAATTATATAAGTCTTTTTGTTTTCAGATTTAATATTTCATACTTCAGAAAATAAAATTTAAAAAAATAATAAAGCTTTTTTTTTTCGCTAAATATTTCATGCAGGAAATCACTGTCTGTAAATAATTTCCATCTATTTCTTTCATAGGCATCTTCTCCTACTACTAAAATGTTCTGAGTTGCACGGGCAACGTTGGGCTATGATGCTAGTTTTATATAAACTGTTGCATAATTTCCGAAACAAAATATTGGCAGAAAACGTTTAAAAATCTATCAAAGAACAGTTGTAAAACAGATTTACGTTCAGTCATTGATTGAATCAATTACTGAAATTACCATTCTTTCCGTTTATAAACAAAAAGATTCCTACTTAAAACATGACCGCGCCCGCGTGAGCAGTTGTAAATTTGAATTCATTTAATGATCTTAAATATTAACCGAGAAAAATTTGTTCAAGGAATTAAAGTTTAAGTTCAAGTGAATTAAGCTTGTTTTTTTTTAATTTGTAAATAAAATAAATAATATAATTTAAAATCTGAATAAAGCTTCTTCTTCCTTTCTTTTTTGTCAATTTAAAAATCATAATATACAGAGCAATTATGGGAAAGTTTAAATAATCAAAGTTAAGTGTTTTAATAATCATAACTGTCATGGCGGCATCACCGACAGACTGAATGAACTCTTTTAACCATTACTTATACCTCTCCTCACAAGAGGTGAGAGGGAGTAGTCTGAGGAGAGCGACTTCAGAGAGGCCCGAACTCAGCCGAGAGTTGGTCTACGAACACTGCTGCCTTAACGACCATTACGAGACCCAGTTCTAAGGCCGAGAGTCGAATCATAATATTAAAGCCTAACTTGTATTATCGTTTTTAATAACCAAGTTCCAAATATTGTATTCTTTCCGTATTTAATATATATTCCTTATTTCCTATTTGGTTGTTTTTGTGTTATTCTTGCTGAAACTTTAACTGGGCTCTCTTTCCTCATTGCATGTCCCAGGAACTTCAGTTGTCTCTTCAATTTCCTTTTTGTTGCCATTCTTTCCAACACCTCATCATTGCTTGCATGCTCAGTCAACGATATCCGTAGCATCCTTCTGTAGAACCACATGTCGTATTTAATGCAACACACATGCTTATCGCAAGATTTTAACAATGAGGTTTAAAGAATTAAACAATCATAATGTACTATTATTGCTATATTATAAGAATTTAATAATGAAAATGAATTCGTCTAATAATCATAATATACACGCAATAATTGCAAGGTTTTAATGATAATAATTAAAATTTTTACTTATATAACATATACACAATTATCGAATGGTGTTCATAATCATTAATTAAGTCTTAATTAATCGCATCATACAATTTATTAAAAGGTTTTTAATAATCATAATTAAATCTTTAAATAATCATAAGACAAAGACACTGATCACAAGCATTAATAGTAATAATTAAAATTTTGATAATCACAACATATACAGAATTATCACAAGTTTTTAATAGCATTGTTTTTAATAGTTTTATTACAGGATTTTAATATTCATAATTAACATAACACACACGCACAATTATCGCAAGACGTCAATAAAGGTAAATAAAGGTTTGCATAATCATAACATATGCCCAAATGTCGAGAAGCTTTAATAAACAAAAAAGTTTTAATCATTATATAAGACGCATGACATTATCGAAACTTTTAATGATCATAATTAACGGTTTTAATATTCATAAAATGCACACTATTATCACAAAGTTTTAATCATCAGAACTAAGGGTTTTGATAATCATAACCTACACAGATATTTCAAAGTTTTAATTAGGTACGTCTACTAAAGTTTTAATTAGGTACGTCTACTAAAGGTTTAATTAGGTACGTCTACTAAAGTTTTAATTAGGTACGTCTACTAAAGGTTTAATTAGGTACGTCTACTAAAGTTTTAATTAGGTACGTCTACTAAAGTTTTAATTAGGTACGTCTACTAAAGTGTTAATTAGGTACGTCTACTAAAGTTTTAATTAAGTACGTCTACTGAGGTTTTAATTAGGTACGTCTACTGAGGTTTTAATTAGGTACGTCTACTAAAGTTTTAATTAGGTACGTCTACTAAAGGTTTAATTAGGTACGTCTACTAAAGTTTTAATTAGGTACGTCTACTAAAGTTTTAATTAGGTACGTCTACTAAAGTGTTAATTAGGTACGTCTACTAAAGTTTTAATTAAGTACGTCTACTGAGGTTTTAATTAGGTACGTCTACTGAGGTTTTAATTAGGTACGTCTACTAAAGTTTTAATTAGGTACGTCTACTAAAGTTTTAATTAGGTACGTCTACTAAAGTTTTAATTAGGTACGTCTACTAAAGTGTTAATTAGGTACGTCTACTAAAGTTTTAATTAGGTACGTCTACTAAAGTTTTAATTAGGTACGTCTACTAAAGTTTTAATTAAGTACGTCTACTAAAGTTTTAATTAAGTACGTCTACTAAAGTTTTAATTAGGTACGTCTACTAAAGGTTTAATTAGTTACACCTACTAAAGTTTTAATTAGGTACGCCTACTAAAGTGTTAATTAGGTACGTCTACTAAAGTGTTAATTAGGTACGTCTACTAAAGTGTTAATTAGGTACCTCTATTAAATTGCTGAAAAATAGCATAGTAAGAATAAAACAGTCCCCAAACTTAATAAAACTGAACTTTTCCATCAAAATGTTTATATTATTGTTAAGAGAAAAGATGAATGCATTTTTAATTATTATCTTTTAATTTTTAATCCTTTCTAACACGTTTAAAATTTAGGTAAGAATTTTTGTTTTGATTTTAGTTAGCGGCTAACCTAAATCGTTATGAGAGTTTACAATGGAAAACGTAATGTTACATGTTAATTATAATAATTTATAAAGTTTCAAAAATATTTTTAAAATGCCTCAAACATTGTTTGAGGTTAGTTTAAAAGCTTGCTAAGCGAGGATTATATTTACTAATCGAAAATTAAAAAGTTTAATACAAATCGTCGTGGCTTTCTATTTGTCAAATAATTTTTATTTTTTTTGTGTGTATTCAAAGTTTTTATTTTTGTATGGTAATTTTTTGTATAAATTGAAAGATCATGTGTTTCAGAATTTCTTCTCTTTACAGGAAAAATTTTGTACAATTATGTCATTTGTGATCGCCAATGCAATTTATCTTATCTCGCAACTGTACTTACGAAATAGTTTTATTCTAAATTTCATGCTATAAATAAGTAATATTTATGTAAATCAGATTCATTCAACATTAAATTTTCTAATTTTCTAAACAAACATGTGTTGCAGATGTATATTTTATTTTTACACGATTTTTGAAATCGAGAATTAATGTTTGTTTACAAATGTGTCGATTGCTTAAAAATGATCGAAAAATTAAAACATTAAAAAAAGAATTTTAGATTCCAATCAATATAATTTCTGTTTGAAATATGCCAATGTATTTTGCTTACTGGAAATAGTAAATTTAATCATTCAGGTTTCAATTAAAACTAAAATGAAAGTTTCATGAAAACTTTTACATTTTTAAAAATCAAATATAAAATTTAGATATTGAAAATAGTTTTAATAGACATAATTAACATAAAACACACACCTTAACGCAAGATATTACAATGATAATTAAGGGTTTTAATAACCATAGCATATACACAATTATCGAATATTTTTATAGTCATAATTAACACTGTCACTATCTTACGTGACGTTTTAAAAATCGTAATTTAAGTTTTAAAAAAACATAATATATACACAATTATCAAAATGTTTTAATAACCATGAATAATTTTTTTGAATAATTATGATATACAGACAATTATCGCAATATTTTAATAGACAGAATTAAATGTTTTAATAATCATAGCATATATACACTTATCAGAAGATTTAAATAATCATATTAGATGTTTTAATAATCAAAATATATACACAATAATGGCAAGGTTTTAATAGTCGTAGTTAACATAATTCACACACTTATCGCAATGATTTAACAATAATAAAGCTTTTTGTATTGATAACATGCACTTAAATATCGCAAGGTTTTAATAATAATAATAATAATAATAATAATAAAAGGTTTTAATAATCATAACAAACATTATCAGCAGCTGAATCAAGTCACTGCATATGTCAAGCGTTTGGGGATAGTGCTGTGGATGAACGTACTGCAAGGCATTGGTTTCGAAAATTCAAGTCGGGAGATTTGTCTCTCCGTGATGAGCCTCGCAGTGGACGACCACCGGTCTTGAATGACGGAGTCCTGAAGGCGGCCATTGAAGAGGACAGTAGTCTAACGTGTGGTGATTTTGCATAACAGTTCAACGTTTTTGATGAAACAGTTAGACTTCACCCACACCGCCTAGATAAGACGTACAAACTGAGCAAGTGGATTCTGCAAATGCTGTTGGGGGTCCACAAGGGACAACAAGTGTCAGCCTGTGTATGGCTTCTTTCTCGCCACCGTACCGCATCCTTATTCAATCGAGTGCATACCAGTGATTAAAAGTGGGTTCTGTACGAAACTCCCAAGACTTCCAAACATTGGTTGTCTCCCCAAGATGCTGTCCCTCACAACGCAAGACCGCCTATGCACCCACGCAAGATTATGCTTTGTGTCTGGTGGACAGGTTGTCAAGTGGTTCATTAGGAATTGCTAACAACGGGCCAAACGGTCACTGAAGACCTATACTCGCAGCAGTTAAAACGTGTGCAACAAGCATTGCGCCAGAAGAAGCCAGCACTAGTGAATCTCAAAAGTGTGCTTTTTCCTCCATGACAACGCCCGGTCACATGTCGCACGAGTGGTCAGGGATACCATACAGCAATTTGGGTGGGAGACTTTGTGCCATCCACTTTCTTCACCTGACCTTGCGTCATCCGATTACCACCTCTTACACTCCCTGGATAATCATCTTCATGGGAAATCCTTCATCAATAAAGAAGACTTGCGAAAACCCTTAACGGACTTCTTTGCGTAAAAATCCCCAAGTTCTACTTCAAGGGTATTGAACAGCTAGAGACACGTTGGCAGAAGGTGCTGGATGTCGATGGCGATTACTTCGAAGACTAAATATAAGTTACAAATACTGTGAAGTGTTTTCTTTTTTTCCGTTCTGTCCGTTTTTAAAAACGGACAGAACTTAAATATTTTATTAATCATAAGTTATACGCAATTATCGCATGGTTACCCACTTAATAACGGACTCTTCTTTGCTTATATTAACCGAGAGTTAATTACTTTCGAGGACAGAGCCGGGGCGACAGAGACACTGGTTTCCAGTACGACTTCAGTTCAGCTCAACCTAGTCTGTCTGTCGGTCGGTCACTTGTAGCCAAGCTATTATTACTCTTTCTCTTTGTATCTCTTTTTATCTGTTTATATCTCTTGTTGACGCAATATATGTTCTTGACTTACCACTGTGTTGACTCATTATTTTATGATCCCATACCGGGTCCATATCAACTGGCGACGAAGATATAAGAATTCACGCAGGAATTTTTGTTTTGTTTTGTTTTTTATCACTATCGCCACATATCGACTAACAACGTCGGAAATACGGAAATTGTGAACATCAACGGTCGAACATGGATTTCAAGTACCAAGGCGTTACCCCACCCCTCTCACATATAATCAGTCGATAAAAACGTGAAGTATCAAGAAAGGAAAAATATATACCCTATCTAAACCAGCCTGCAACTAAAAAAAGAGAAGGAAAAAATTCAGAGTCAAAGGAAAAAATTTCCTACAATGGCGTCACAGAAAAATTTGTAAGTAGATTCGTTTTGAGCCTATCTCTTTCTCTTTGACGTACGTCTTACGAAAAAAAACTGTAACTACAGTTAGTGTTTTTCCTCTCGTGTTTAAGAAGAATTGGTCGTGTTGAGTTTGAAAAAAAATGGAAAACTTACAAAAAGTGATAATTCAATTAATGAAAACTCAGTTGGATCGACAACAAAAAAGCGACGAGCAGTTACAACAACAACAATTATTTATAGAGCTACATAAACAACAGATGGATTTGCAAGAACAAGTCTTTAAAAGGACCGAGTAACGACAAAATCAAATTGAAGACTTACTTCTTAAATCATTAAATGGCAAACAAACTGAGGACGATACTGCTTTTTTCTCAGGGTACTATCTGGAGTACTATGGAAACTTTTGAGTATGTACCTGAAGACGAAAAAACCTTTGATGCTTTTTATATGCAGTACGAGGATTTATTTAACGTCGACTGTAATAATTGGCCAAATTCCAAGAAACTGCGTTTATTACTAAGGAAGTTGTGTACAGCAGAGCACAGAAGGTTTGTTAATTTTATCCTCCCCAAAAAGACAACAGACCTGGAATTCTCAGAAACAGTCAAGCTACAGTCGGAATTATTTGGGCTGAACACATCACTTTTTCATAAAAGATGGAAGTGCCTAAATTTATTCAAAGAGGATCAGTAGGACTATTTAACATTTGCCGCTACGGTAAATAAATACTGTAACGATTTCAAATTAGCGGAATTATCTGCTGACGACTTTAAATGCCTAATTTTTGTTCAAGGTCTGGTCTCAGCCGGAAACGCTGAAGTTAGACGTCGAGTGCTAACAAAACTAGAAAATGAGTCGGATTTAACACTCCAAAAATTAGCAGAGGGTTGTATCCATAAAAAGTTACTCTAGGAATATCGAGGATACGGGAGTCGTTCATATTTAAAAAATTATGAACAGATCAAAACGCCACTCCCCGGAAAGAGAGAAAAGAAAATATCGTGACAATTATACTATAAGACAAGAAAATTCACCATCAGGTCCGTGTTACATTTGAGGAAAATTACACTGGATGAGGTTTTTCCCGTCCAGAAAGAAAAAAAAACTGTCAGAATTGCGGTAAAGCTGGCCATATAACATCAAGTTGCTGGTATGCGAAAAAGCTCAGAAGAACAAAAAATAAAATAAGGTAGACCCATCAAGCGATAAGGAATATGGAAATTTGCGTAAATATGTAATATGTAAATATGTAATCGTGCAAATATTAAATAAAACAATTAAATTCCAGCTAGACAGTGGATCTGACCTGACGATAATAAATTTGCATACGTGGAGGCGACTGAAATAGCCAACTTTATTGAGAACTAACAAAACAGAACGCTCTGTGACAGGAGAAAAAATAAACATTTTAAGAGAAGTATTTTTCGCGGTAAAAATAAATGGAACAACAAAAAAGTTGAGAGCATACGTGATGAAAAATACTGAAAATTTTTTCGGTACAGATTGGATTGAAAAGTTCAATTTTTGGGACTTTCCAGTGAGTATGTTCTGTCGCAAAATAGAGACTACAACGTCTAACATTGAAGAACGGAAACTGGAACTAAAGGAAAAATTCCCGGAGGTGTTTTCAGGCGGATTAGGGAAATGCACTAAATAAAAGCTCAATTCAAGTTAAAGGATAACGCACAGCCTGTGTTCAAAAAGAAGAGGAACGTTCCGTTTGCAGCTGTAAACCAAATAGACGAAGAATTAGACAGATTAATAAATGCAGGTATCCTGTCTAAATTTGATTTTTCGGAATGGGCTGCTCTAGTGGTATACGTTAAGAAGAAGTTAAATGAAATCAGAGTATGCACTGATTTTTCGACGGGTTTGAACGCCTCGGTAAAAGACCATCATTATCCTCTACCTAGTCCCGAAGAAATATTCAACAAATTAAACGGGAGCAAAATTTTTTCAAAAATCGATTTATCAGACGCTTACTTACAAATCCAGGTTGACGAAGAATGCTCCAAACTGCTGTGCATAAATACACATAGAGGTCTATATAAATTTATTAGATTGGCTTTTGGGGTCAAGGTCGTGCCTGCTATTTTTCAACAGGTCATGGACACCATGCTGGGCAACCTTGATTTCGCAACTGCCTATCTTGACGACATTCTAGTTACGAGTGAATCAGTGAAAGACCATAGAGAGCATATAATAAGCGTATTCGATAAAATCCAGGAATATGGTTTTAACGTTAAAGAAGCTAAGTGTGAATTTTATTTAACCCAAATAAAATATTTAGAACACATTATTGATAAAGATCGTCGACGACCGGATGCTGATAGCGCTACGGTGATTACGGACATGCCGGCCCCGGATAACGTACAAGCACTGCAAAGCTTTTTAGGCCTAGCAAATTTCTATCAAGTATTCATACAGAACATGCATAACTTAAGAGCTCCGTTGAATGATCTTTTAAAGAAAAATAAAATCTGGAATTGGACACCAGAATGTCAATCAGCATTCGAGAAAATAAAAGATACACTTACGTCAGACCTTTCCCTCGCCGACTTTAACCCAAAATTGGATATTATGGTAGCGAGCAATGCCAGCTGTTATGGTATTGGCGCCTGTATATTACATAAACTTCCGGACAGAACGAGAAAACCGATAGCGCATGCTTTCCGATCTTTGCTGCCGGCAGAAAGGCAGTATTCACAGATCAAAAAAGAAGCACTAAGTATAATCTTTACTGTGACCAAATTCCACAGATATCTGAATGGCAGACATTTTACTCTATAAACCGATCACAAGCAGCTACTGACAATATATGGAAGTAAAAAAGGATTGCCGGTGTACACCGCTAACAGACTCATTCAATAGGGAACAATATTGTTGAAATACAATTTCAAAATCGAACAATTGTCTTCCAAGAATATTTGCCACGCTGACGGATTATCCAGATTCGTTCCTAAAAATAAAGAGTTTTTCGAAGACTCGTTAATCACAACATTGAGAACGGATTGCGAAATAAAAAAAAAACACCATAAGAGAGCTCCCAGTTACATTATCCGACATTAAAAGGGAAGCTGTTAAAGACGAGTTCATTACGTCTACTAAGAATAACATTTACAGAAAAGACTCAAGTGTACCTCAAGTTTTTTTCTCTTTGTGATGAGGTACTATTATACAACGAAAGAGTGGTGATACCAAGAAGTTTACAAAAGAAAATCCTTCGAGACTTTCATACGGGACATCCTGGAAAAAATCGAACTAAAAGCCTTATGTAATGTTATGTCAAATATAACACATATATGATTGACGCATGCAAAAGTTGCGCGTTTGCTGCTAAAGCTCCACCAGTTACGTGCAGGCCTTGGCCGAAGACGGACCAGCCATGGCAGAGGATACATGCGGGACCATTAGAGGATCACAATTATTTCATAGTCGTAGACAGCCACACCAAATGGCCGGAAGTCCTCATATGTAAATGACTAACCAAGGATGCACGATAGCGTTTCTGCATGAACTGTTTGCATGTTTCGGCGTTGTGGATTGCATAGTAACTGATACCGGAACGCAGTTCACATCTTGCGAATTAAAACAATTCTGCGAAACGTTTCAAGTGAACCATATCACGACTCCACAATATCATCCAATGTACAATGGGCAAGTGGAACGTCTCGTCGACACACTGAAACGTGCACTTAAGAAAGCACAGGGCACACCTACTGAGAAGGTGCTGCAACAGTTTCTGCAGATATATAGAATTACTCCAAATCCCAATACATCAGCGGGACTTTCACCGGCAGAAACGATGTTTGCGAGAAAAATCAGATCAGTTTTCGACAAGCTTATCCGCAAGCAAGCTAAATTCAAAAAGACAATCACACTTCCCAGAAAACGTTACCCTTATGGCGAAAAAGTACTTTTTCAAAGTATACAAAAATAACATGACGTTTTGAGAAGTGGGCACTATAAAACAAAGAGTGGGAGACCAGGTCTACATGATTCAAGGTCCCAAGAATATACATAAGTGCCACCAAAATCAAATAAGGAAATGTCGCACAACTGACAGAAATGATTCACCACCGCTAAATGAAGAGCCGATTGATAACATCTTCAAGAATGTCGACCTCGAGGCACCCCAAGCTTCACCCGAAAGAAGGCGATCTAGTAGGAAAAGGAAGTTCACGGATCCTTTGATCATCGACCCTAACGAAAAAAATATTAAACAGCTTTTCGTGGGGGGGGGGGCTCTTGGAAGGTGAAGGGAGTGACCCACTTAATAATGGACTCTTCTTTGCCTACATTAACCGAGAGTTAATTACTCTCGAGGACAGAGTCGGGGCGACAGAGACACTGGTTTCCAGTACGACTTCAGTTCAGCTCAGCCTAGTCTGTCTGTCTGTCTGTCGGTCACTTGTAGCAAGCTATTATTACTCTTTCTCTTTGTATCTGTTTGTATCAGTTTGTATCTCTTGTTGACGTAATATATGTTTTTGACCAACCACAGTGTTGACTCATTATTTTATGGTCCTATACCGAGTCCATATCACATGAATAAATATTTTAATAATCATAACACATTTTTTAATAATCTAAATTAATATTTTAATAATCATGACACTCTCAATTTTCGAAGTTCTTAATAATCATAATTAAAGATTTGAATATCATTACACACACAATTTTCGAAGTATTAAATAATCATAATTACATATTTAAAAAATCATAACACGCAAAATTTTCAAAGTTTTTAATAATCATAATTAAAAATTTTAATAACCATGACACACACAATTTTCAAAGTTTTTAATAATCATATTTAAAGATTTTAATAATCATGGCACACACTATTTTCAAGTTTTACTAATCATAATATAAAATTTAAATAATCATAACACACACAATTTTCAAAGACTAATCATGATTAACGATTAAAAAATCATGACGCACACTATTTTCAAAGTGTTTAATAATCATAATTAAAATTTAAATAAACATAACACGCACAATTTTAGAAATTTTTAATAATTACAATTAATGACTTTAACAATCATAGCAGACAATTTTCGAACTTTTTAATAATCATAATTAAAGATTTTAATAATCATAACAAACAATTTTTTAAAATCTTTACTAATCATAACACAATTTTGAAGTTTTTAATAATCATAAATAAATGTTTGAATAAACTATAAAGTTTTAATCATAAAATGATTAAATATTCTGCTCAGCATAACAGATGCAGAATTCTCACAAAGATTTAATAATAAATAATGCTTTAATTGTCATAACATAAACACACTTATGCTAATGCTTTTTTCTAAAACAAATTCTCTGTATATATACGAGTTTAGATTACCTTGAACTGGCATTTGAAAAATATCTAAGCTTATTTATAAATGAAACATTGTCTGTGTGTGTATGTGTGTGTGTGTGTATGTGTGTGTGTGTCCGTTACCTATAGACTCCGAAACGGCTGAACCGATTTTCTTGAAAATTTACACAGTTGTACTATAAGTGTCTGCGAGTGTTCTTAGCTAGGTTTTGTGTCGAGGCACCCCCGATAAATATCGAAAATCGATAATCGAAAAAATCGATTTCGAGTGGTCCGACTTTGATCAAATTTGATACACTCAGAGACAAAGACATAAGAAACGATATTCAGAAGTTTCAAGTTTTCAGTTCTAACAATAGTGCAGAAAATTGATAATATATATATAAAAGGTAATATGTTTGTGTGTGTCTGTTTATTTGCCTGTATGTCTGTATTTTTTTCAACCCTTTTATTTTAGTTTTTGCTTCGGTTTTGGCTCTAAGTAGGTATAATTGTAGTTCTTATTCTCAGCCATGATACCATTTACTCAGAGGACTTATTTAGCCTTCAAAATTCAGTTTACGACGAAAAACTTATTTAATACCGATACCAGGAAATCAAAATTTAACTTACATCCATTCATTTTTCTTTCAGTCTACGGTTTTGCTGGAAACAACTATTGCTTTTTAGTCTTTCGTGCCAACTTCCAAAGCGTCTGAGCTCCAGGACCATGGATTAGTTTTAAAGCTTTCATTACACCCGAGCAACACCGGGCTATACTGCTAGTATCTAATAAAAGAAAATAGATTGTTTTATCTTTTATTTTTCCTGTCCCAATGATTACTTTATGTATTTTCTGTTGGTAGTCGATAGGAATTTTAATAATATTCTAAATTCATTAGTTGCTTGCATTTCTGCTGTTTATGTTGAATGATCATGTCGATTTTTATTCCTATCCCTCATTGATTCAGTGGGGCTTCTTTTTTTTCAAGATATTCTTCTAAACATAATACAAACTACAAGGGGTATTTTTCTATTTTAAATTTTTTCACATCCCGTTCCATTTTTCTAAATTTTCATATTATTAAGGGAACGTCAATTGTAATATAAACACTTTACTTACAAACAAATATTTCATTTTCGTTGACTATACAGTCAATACTCCTTTCTATTGAAATTAATCATTTTTCCTTGTGTTATCCTCTCTAACTTTATATGAGCCAGATCAGGCCGAAAATGAAGTGAGTCAGTTAGTTAAGTGCCATACGTGATACACGCTTAGGCGATCATGTCTCGAAAGAAACATGACTGAATAGGCAGAAAATTATTATTAGGTTGCCATTACTTTCTGCGGTAGACTGGTTGCCAGCCAAGGCTTTAGGACCCAATCTGTCCTGTTATTTAACCCATAACTGGGGGAAGAGATGGATTAATACCTTTCCCGAGCGTATTTGTGCGTAAGTGAATACAAGGAATTCAACTTCAAATCCAACTCGGATTCCGAGTCGAATATCCACTGCATCATAACGCATATCCGACCAGTCAGTACTCCATTCTATTGAAATGAATAATTTTGCCTCGTGTTATCCTCTAACTTTATATGAGCCAGATCAGGCCGAAAATGAAGTACTGTTGCCATATTTGGGCGGGTGCTGCCCTGTTCTCTCTTTCCAGTCTTGATAAAGTACAAAAGCGCCTCCCAGCCCTTGTTACAGAGGAATTATTTTCCACCGTCCAACCTCTACTTTAACAGACGAGATGTGGCTAGTCTCTCACTTCTCTATCGCTACTTCCATGGAAATTGCTCAGGCGAACTACATTCCTTGTTTCCCCCAGCTGTAACCTTCACGTCTAGGACCCACCATTCCACTAGCAAACTACCCACATTCTCTCCTTATTCTATCGGTGAGAAGTAAGTTCCACCCAAAAAGCTTCCTTCCTAAAACCACTGCTCTGTGGAACTGAGTCTCAAGAGAATATTTCCCTAATCACAAGAATCTTAAACTATTCAAGATCAGAATTAATAATTACAAGGTAACCATAAAATTATGTCCGTTTTTAAAGGAAAAAAAGAAAACACTACACAGTATGTGTAACTTACATTTAATCTTCGAGGTAATCGCCATCGGCATCCAGCACATTCTGCCAACGTGTCTCTAGCTGTTCAATACCCTTGCGGTAGAACTTAGTGGTCTTGACGCAAAGAAGTCCGTGAGGGCTTTGCGCAAGTTTGCTTCATTGGTGAAGGATTTCCCACGAAGATGATTATGCAAGGAGTGTAAGAGGTGGTAATTGGATGGCGCAAGGTCAAGTGAATAAGGTGGATAGCACAAAGTCTCCCACTCAATGTGCTGTATGGTATCCCTGACCACTAGCGCATGTGACCTGGCGTTGTCATGGAGGAAAGGCACACTTTTACGATTCATTAGTGCTGGCTCCTTCTGGCGCAATGCCTGTTCCACACGTTTCAATTGCTGCGAGTATAGGTCTCCAGTGACCGTTTGGCTCGTTGGTAGCACGTCCTAATGAACCACTTGACAACCTGTCCACCAGACACAAAGCATAATCTCGCGTGAGTGCGTAGGCGGTCTTGCGTTTTGAGGGACAGCATCGTGAGGAGGCAACCAATGTCTGGAACGCTTGGGAGTTTCGTACAGAACCCACTTTTAACCACTAGTAATCACACGTATGAATAAGGATGCGGTACGGTAGCGAGAAAGCAGCGATACGCAGGCTGCCACTCGTTGTCTCTTGTGGACCTCCAACAGCGTTTGCGGAACCCACTTGCTCAGTTTGTACGTCATATCTAGACGGTGTGGGTGAAGTATAACTGTTTCATCGGAAACGCTAAACTGTCTTGCAAGTTCACCACACGTTAGACTACTGTCCTCTTCAGTGGCCTTCTTCAGGACTCCGTTATTCAAGAGCTGTGGTCGTCCACTGCGAGGCTCATCATGGGTAGACAAATCTCCCAACTTGAATTTTCGAAACCAACGCCTTGCAGTACGTTCATCCACAGCACTATCCCCAAACGCTTGACATATGCAGTGACTTTATTCAGCTGCTGATAAGCCCATTTTGAAGTCGAAAAGCAAACAGCCCAGAACGAGATCTCTAGACACTTCCATCCTTCTCACAGCCGTCCGGCTTATAACTGATTGCCGGGCACTGTGCGTGTGTTTTTTATAGTGTATGATGTTTCTACTTCAGGCTGTACGAATTTGAAAACAATTACTACACGCATTTTGTATATATTTCAACTTCATTCAATGACTAATCAAAAAACGGACAGAACGTTTTGCTTACTTTGTAGTTTCCTCTCCTATTTATATAAACTATGCCTTAATGTAAACACTCTACTTCCAGTGGCTCTGAGTCTTGTACAGTTTGAATCTTGATGTAACAAAATATCTTACAAAATCTCTAAATAGCGGAGTTGTTCATTTTAAAACGATGTTTAAGCTTTTTTTTTCTTCCTTCCTTCTTTTTTACATCCTGATATAGAATAGCGATTTTACAATGATTTTTTTTCATTATGATGTATGTCAGACTATTTGCCAGTCAGTTATCGATCGACTGTCATCGAAAAAAAAACAACTAAGAACGGAGATATTGATTTTTCATACTCGATTATTTTACAGCATTAATCATTTACTGATGATTGTGAAACTAAAGTCTCATTTGCAAAATAAAGAAAAATAACGAACAAGTCAAGTTTCCAACAACAGATGTTTCAGCTTAGACAAAAATATTTTTTATACTAATGCTCACCCAATCAGTCTGACAGTTAAGCGCCATACGTGATACACGCTTGGGCGATCATGTCTCAAAAGAGATATAACTGACTTGACAGAATATTTTTCCCGCAGTAGATTGCCATTACTTTCAACGATAAACTGGTTGCCAACGAGGGCTACAGAACCCAATCTGTCTTGTTATTTAACCGGTAGCTGGAGGAAAAAGACGAATTAATACCTTTCATGAGTGTTTTTTCGTGTAAGTGAATGCAATGATGTGCGTTGTGAGGCAGTAGATATCGGCACGGAACGAGAAATTGACGTACCGAGTTCGAATTTCATTTGAATCCATTGTATTCACTTACGCACAAATACCATTGGGAAAGGTATTAATCCGTCTCTTCTCTCCTGTTTTGGGTTAAATAACAGGACAGGTTTGGCTGGCAACCAGTTTACCGCAGAAAGTAATGGAAACCTACTGCGGGATAATCTTCCGCCCAGTCTGTCATGACTCTTTCGAGACATGATCGCCCAAGTGCATATCATGTATGGCACTTAACTGACTGCAACGAATTCAAGTGAGATTCGAACTCGGCTCTCCTATTTCTCGTTCCGAACCGATATTCACTACACCACAACCAATAAACGGCCAAAAGTGCTACTAAAGGTAGAAGGATATTGTGTGGTATTGTTTGAGCGTTAGAAAGAGAAATAATTTCAAGAGGTTAGGAAGGAAAGACAATGATTAATCCGAGACTTGAAAAGGTCAACATTGTAATGAGTGATAAATGATCTAGCCAAAAGTATGTTTCCTAAAGTAGCAGTTCTTGGGCAGAAGCTGTCCGTAGTGAATTGTCCGTGGTCGGCTGTTAGGCGTCTGACTCGCGTCTGATCACGCCGGTTCCGTGGCAATCAGGTTTTAAAAAAATTCTCTAAGTTTCGAAGAAATCGGTGACCACATGCCGGCATGATCAGACGCAAGTCAGACGGCTAGCCGCCAACCCCGCACCACCCTAATCGGATGGGCAGCAGCTGAGTTTGTGGCAATTGGGCAAAGTTGGAAAAGTTCGAATTAATCGGTGACTACACGCTAAATGAATCCGAAGGAGAAAGGAATTAAAAACGTGCACCTTGCATAGCGGGTCACAGTTTAAAAGTCAGGGGTGGTGAAACTGAGGAATGCAGCTCGTCAGAACACATTCTATGGAAATAGCGATAGAGCAGCGAGAAGCTCGCGATGTTTAATCTGTGGGAAAGGATTTTTAGGCTGGAAAGTAATCGCCCAAATGGTCGATGAGACGCCTTTTGAGCTCTGTCAAGTCAAGCAAGAGAGAACTGAATAATTCCAGTCAAGATATGGCATTATTATTCTATTTTTGGACTGACTTGAGTTTGAGTTTTGTTTAACGGCATATCAACCTCTGCGTGTTATATAATGCCAAAATGGTAGGTTTTTTTTCATGTTTGGTTATAGTGAGAAAGTTGATTTAATCAGATTTCAATGAAAATGTTTTGTTTTCATTCTTTTTTATTTTAGAAAACTGAAAATGTCTTCGAGTTTTGTATTCAAAAATGTTTTGCTGAGAATTTTTTTTTTTTCAAAAATGTATCATGGTAAGATTTCTTTAAAAATGTATTATTGGTAATACTTTTCCTTCAAAAATGTATATTTTTCTATAAAAGTCTATTTTTATGTATATTTTTATACTTTCATATTGTTTTGACCCCAGTTTGGGGATTAATTATTTGCCCATAGCTGGGACCCTAACAGGTGCTACCACTCCGGGTGATTTCATGCTCCTTACAACCTTCCAATCAGAGGCCTTACTGCTGGATGCTGCTTAATGTCATACCCAGACTGAAACATGTGGCACCATACACAGTTGACATTCTCCTATTAATTTCAACTGGTTTGCGCCCTTCAGCAACCAAAGACTTGATAACTGACCTCTGTTCAATCCTGGAGTATGCTTCTTGGTTGGCCATCTTTGTTAATCTCCCAAACTCTCAAAGTCCTTTTTAAATCTGCAAAAAATCTAAATCCCTTAAAGAAGTAAAGGAAAAATATTTTTAAAAAAGTTTCTATTTGTATTAAAAGTCCTTATACCGAAAAATTCACCTTATTTATTGAATGACCCTCGTATATGGACCGTTTATTTTGATGATATCAGAGCTAACAGAACTATTCGAAATAATCGCTAGGTTCAAGATGGAACTGGAGGCCGGAAAACGGTTTGACAGTTTTTCAGTTTTTTGATGATTACCAAATCCAAACGTTGTCTAAAAAATAACCGAGCCATGTATGATGTCTTCTTGTAATTAATCTTAAGTTCTTTCTTTTTACTTACATCCGTTACCTTTTGTAGGAATTTTTCTAGTTTCCTTTCACTGTCGACTATCATTCGCATATCTTGCTTTAAGATTGTAGCCGGCAATAATGAATCCTAGTAGGACATCTAAATCTCCCAGAAAAGGTGAATCCTTGTAATAAACCTGTTTCTTTTTTTTTTTTTTATTTACTGAATTAATTTTTTCCATTCGTGTGAAGGATGTTTGCTGCCAACATGGGATCTGGATTATTGCAATATCCGTCTCAAATAGTTCAATGTTATACAATATTTCGAATCTTTATGAATGCTTAAATTATTTTCCAAAATATATTATTGTATTTTGTTATTACATACATTCCACTGCCACTATTTCGCAGGGGGTTACATAGGGGGGAAAGTGGTGAGAAAGGATGGTTAGATATAGGAAGATTATAGATTGAAGCATATTAAGATTACAGATAGAAGCGTATTAAGATTATAGATTGAAGCGTATTAAAATTATAGATTAAAGCGTATTAAGATTATAGTTGAAGCGTATTAAGATTATAGATTAAAACGTATTAAGATTATAGATTAAAGCGTATTAAGATTATAGTTTAAAGCGTATTAAGATTATATATTAAAGCGTATTAAGATTATAGATTGAAGCGTATTAAATTATAGTTTGAAGCGTATTAAGATTATAGATTAAGGCGTATTAAGATTATAGTTTAAAGCGTATTAAGATTATAGTTTAAAGTGTATTAAGATTATAGATTGAAGCGTATTAAGATTATAGATTGAAACGTATTAAGATTATAGATTAAAGCGTATTAAGATTATAGTTTGAAGCGTATTAAGATTATATATTAAAGCGTATTAAGATTATAGATTGAAGCGTATTAAATTATAGTTTGAAGCGTATTAAGATTATAGATTAAGGCGTATTAAGATTATAGATTAAAGCGTATTAAGATTATAGATTAAAGCGTATTATGATTATAGATTGAAGCATTTTAAAATGATAGATTAAAGCGTATTAAGATTATAGATTAAAGCGTATTAAGATTATAGATTGAAGCGTATTAAGATTATAGATTGAAGCGTATTAAGATTATAGATTAAAGCGTATTAAGATTAACCTTACTATATCTTCTTTTCTCTTTGTTCATACGAGAGCAATAATGAGCACTGGGTGGGTGGGTTGTTAGAACGTTCTCTTTCTGACCATGAAATCTGGGTTTGAATCCCACCATGGTCGATTTGTCATTTTGTTATTGGTCTGGAGAAGGCGTGTGACAACTTCGGAAAGTGCCTGAAAATCATAACGCATGTTGACTCAAGTCTCATTGGTGGAATTGAGTAGACGGCTCCCTACAAGGAGTTGTCGATGGTTGTGCTAGGTTCGGTGTATATTGAAAAAACAAAAATGTGCCTAAGCAAGCATCTGCAACAGCGATTAGCTAACCACCCTAATAGATAGGCATTCGCGGCTACAAATGGCCAAACATCCATCCATCCATACTAGAGCAATTATTTTCTTAGTTTTTAATTAAATCACTCGTTGATATATTTAGCATCAATTTTATTGCATAAACAACTAATGGCCATTCTTTAGATCTAGGTTTCGAAAATGTTGTGACTTGCATTGCTTTTTTTTATATAATCGTTTCACCGCGAGCAAGGCATTCCACTGCCACTATTTCGCAGAGGGTTACATAGGGGGGAAAGTGGTGAGAACGGATGATTAGATATAGGAAATGTCAGAAGGAGGGTGATAGACGGGTAAGTATACCGAGAATGAGGGTTGGGTAGATAGTGAGAGTGTTGGGAGAATAGATGCAAGTTAGTATGATAGGAGGTGTGTATTGACCTTACATTTAAACTCCTGCAGATTGTAGTTGTCGGGAAAGCAGACATGTGGAAGGGAATTCCACAGGCGGGTAGCGCGAGAAAAGAAGCTGTTGGAGTAGAAATTACGGTTACATCTTATCTGTTTCACTGTAAAAGGGTGGGACTTAGTTTCTAATCTAGTATCTCGTGTAAATTCATACCTAGGCGGCACCAATGATCTAAGTTCATCGGAGCAAAAACCGTAAACGTATTTATAGATGAGGCACAGGGAAGCCACGTCACGCCGGTGAGAGAGTGGTTGCAGCCGATCTACCAAGTCAGTATCGATCAGGTTACAGATTCTCCATTGTATTTTGTAACGTGGGCTTCGTTAATTTAGTAATTGTAGATTATGAGATTTATAAGGTAAAAACTAAAATGTGCTGACCTGATATCTTATAATCAATTACCAACATAAATTGTTAATTTGTCAAATAAAAGATCAAACAGGCTGTTTCATGTCTAAAAATGCCATAATATAAATATCAGTGGTTTAGTTAAGTGCCATACGTGATAAACACTTGGTCGGTGATGTCTTGAAAGAGAAAAGACTGACTGGGTAGAAGATTTTTCCCGCAGTAGGTTACCATTATTTTCTGCGGTAGACTGGTTGCACTGGTTGCCGACCAAAGCTATAGAACCCAATCTGTCTGCTATTTAACCCATAACTGGAAGGAAGAGACGGATTAATACCTTTCCCAAGGGTATTTGCGCGTAAGTGAATACAATGGATTCAACTGGAATTCGAACTCGGCTCCCCGGTTTCTCGTTCCGAGCCGATATCCACTATACCACAACGCACATCCTTGATATAAATTTACGTATTTATAAATGAGTATACATATTTAAAAATGCCACGAGTATCTCATTAATTAAAATTTATAAGGTAAAAACTGATAATAATATTCTAAGCTAATGCCTTTTAATTAATTGCGCACATAAATTGTTAATTTGTCAAACAATAAATTAAACAGTCTCTTTATAATTAAGAAAGCTAAAACTAAATTTAAAGAAAGGTTATTTACTCCTCATTCTTATAAAATCAGTTCCCGCACTTCATGAGAACTTTCTTTTTTTCCACTTGCTTCACTGATAACTCAGTCAGTAAATTGCCATACGTGATACTCGCTTGGGCGATCATGTTTCTTTCCAGACATGATTGACTGGGCAGAAAATTTTCCCGCAGTAGGTTGCTATTACTTTCTATGGTAGACTAATTACCAACCAAGGCTTTAGAATCTAATCTGCCATGCCACTAAACCCATACTTGGAGGGAAAAGAGACGAATTAATACATTTCCCAAGTTTGTTTGCGAGTAAGTGAAGGCAATGAATTCAACTGGAATTCGAACTCGGCTCACTGATTTCTCTTTCCGAGCAGATATCCATTGCACTACAGCACACATAACTGCAATTTTTAAAAATTTAAAGGCAACGTCAATTACCATCTTCTACCTTATTGTTGGTTGGTTGTTTGTTTTTATGGCATATCAACCTTGGCGGGTCATTTATTGCCAACTAAAATTTATTGCTGGTAATACCTTTTTCTTTCAACAATTTATTGTTGTTTTTATATAAGTTTTGTGTCTAGCAATACTTTTTTCTTTTCGAGTACCAAGATTCATTTGGATATGTTTTTAAGGGCAGTGTCCCCAAATCCTACCCTTGATATTTAACCCAAAACTAGAGGGAAGGGACGGATTAATACCTTTCCCAAGGGTACCAGTGCTTAAGTGAATGCAGAGTATTCAACTGGTATTCGAACTCGGCTCACCGATTTCTCTTTCCGAGCCGATATTCACTGCACACACAACACACATCCGTCACTAAACGCTTACAGGACCTGGTATTCCCAAGCGGTCACCCATCTAAGTACTGACCAGACTCAACTTTGCTTAACTTCGGTGATCGAGCGAGAACCAGTGTATTCAACGTGATATGGCCGTAAGCACGCACATCCGTCACTAAACGCTTACTGCACCTCGTATTCCCAAGCGGTCACCCATCTAAGTACTGACCAGGCTCAACTTTGCTTAACTTCGGTGATCGAGCGAGAACCAGTGTATTCAACGTGATATGGCCGTAAGCACGCACATCCGTCACTAAACGCTTACAGCACCTCGTATTCCCAAGCGGTCATCTTTACCTTATTGAATCTCGTTCATCTTTTGTCCTTTTTTGTCATCTTTTTGCTTCATTCCTCCTTATAACTAGTATTTTCTCTCACTCCCTGTAACCTCCCTATGTCAAAGTGATATTTCCGCTTTGCTTGGAGTGAAATGATTAAAAAATATTCAATATTTCACGTTTAAAACTCAGCACATCGTCGCAAATCATCTTTATTTCTGTCGTGTTCCATTGATGAGATGTAAATTTCAGTTGAACAGCTTCTTTTTATGTACCGCTGCTTTGTGAAACCAGCCCAAAAGACGATAAGCTTTCCAGGTCACTACTCATTCTGGGTCTGGTGAGAAACTATATCCGGCAGTAAGGTTTCTGATTGGGAGATTAAAGGTTGTTAGAAGCTTTGAACCATCTCTTAACTATTGTTGTTTCCAGGTTTAACCTGTTACGAGATGGTAGCACCTGTTTGGCTGCCGGCTATCAGGCAATAGTCAACACCAAACAAAAATACATTTTTTAAAACAAATGACCACCAATACATTTTTACAGCAAACTGACAATCAATACAACACTAAAAGAAATAAAAAAAACATTTACAAAAATGACCAACAATACATTTTACAGCAAAATGACAATCAATACAAAATAAAAAGAAATAAAAAACATTTACAAAAATTACCAACAATACATTTTTACAGCAAAATGACAATCAATACAACACTAAAAGAAATAAAAAAAACTTTTACAAAAATTACCAACGATATATTTTACAGCCAAATGACAAACAATGCAACACTACAAGAAATAAAAAACATTTACAAAGATTACCAACCATACATTTTTACAGCAAAATGACAATCAATACAACACTAATAGAAAAAAAATATTTACAAAAATTACCAACGATACATTTTTACTGCAAGGTGACAATCAATACAACACTAAAAGAAATAAAAAACATTTACAAAAATTGCCAACAATACATTTTATGATCTTCAAACTACATATCTAAAAAAACCCTTTCCCCGAAAGTATAAAATTAGTATTTGTCTATATTTATCAGATGAGGTAGTATTTATAATATTTACATTCATCGGACTGTTGTTCTCATCTTTGTTGCCATTTGTACGACGTTTCGGTCGCTGTACGCTCAGGCCTTCTAACCTCTCTCTCTCTCTCTCTCTCTCTCTCTCTCTCTCTCTCTCTCTCTCTCAACCCTGCAAGTTACTTGTTCACTACCACTGTAGCCTGGTATTGAACTCACAACTCTTTCCTGCCTTGACTCTTAGAGATGTGATTTTGATACCAGGCTACAGCAGTTGTGAACAAGTAACTTGCAGTGTTAGAGAGAGATAACTTATAACTTCCACTCGATATTTACGCAAGGAATGACGATGATATACCCCAGTGATTGTAATAAAGAGCTTGGTTCAAATTTCCTAGCACCTGAACAAGACCGAAACTTTGTACAAGTGGCAAAATGATGAGGACAATAGTTCGAATAATGTAAATGCTGTATAAAATTACGTACAAAATAAACCGATAAACCAACACATCATTAAAGTAAAATAACCAAGACTACATGTCATCGACAGTTGAAAAGATACATTTTCATTGAAAATATTTAGATTCTGGCATTAAATAACCCATTGAGGTTGATATGTCATTAAGCAGAATCAACCAACCAACCCGATCGCTACAATCTTAACCAGTTCAAGTCTGGGGTTAACCGTTATCCTCCCTACATATCCTCATGAGCTGTGCCTCTTTCTCTGTAACAATCTACCTCGAGTTGCTCTTGGGCCTTATACAGAGTAAGTATTTTGTAAAAAAACTTATTGTTCATTCCCAATAATTTTTGCTAAATGTGTAACTAAAGCAAATAAATGTTTATAAACAATGAATAACCTCTGAGTACTTACAAGCACTAAATGATTACAATGTATATTAATATATAGTTCTTGGATCATTTATGTTTACACATACAATTGAGTTGATAGCATGTCTGAACACAACATAAATACTGCGTAATTCTGCAAACATACACAACCATTGACTGAGATTTAGTTTGCGATGAAGGAAAACTCTACCCTATGAATAAATACATAAAATTATGCTATTTCTCCTTCACCGATTAACAATTGTGTAATGGGTCACCATATATTTTTATTCTGTGGTATTAATAAGCATTTAGTCAAGTGACCAGCAACAACAGAGCTATTTCATCAGCCTAACTTAATAGAGTTGCAATGACCGAGTATGTTTTTGTCACTGCCAGAGAATGAGAGAGAGAATGAGATAGAGAGAGAGAGAGAGAGAGTGTGTGTGTTGTGGAGTAGTTTTCGCCATGAAAGTTATAATCGTGCAATGTCGGTTGCTAATCGACTTAAAGCACCCTAAATGTTAGGAACTTGGTAATCTTCCACTGTAAGCTGACTCCTTAGTATTCGACTAACTGCCGACTAATATCAACTGCCTAGTAGTTCTACTGAACTCGAAATAACTCTCTAAGAACTCCTATGAACTTCCCAAGAACTTCTCGAGTTAACTTCTTGTTAAATTTATTAATATAGGAGGGAGAGTCCATTATCTAAGGAATAGGTGTGTTTCACCATAACATAGAGAGATAGGGAGAGAAGGAGAGAGAGAGAGAGAGAGAGAGAGAGAGAGAGTCTCTGTGTGTGTTTGTGTAAAATGTTTGAATTAGCTTACCTCAATGCGTTTACATTCAGTCAGTTAAGTGCCACACGCGATACATATTTGGACGATCATGTCTCGAAAGAGACATGACTGACTGAACAGAAGATTTTCACGCAGTAGGTTGTCATTACTTTCGGCGGTAGACTGATTGCCAACCAAGGTTAAAGAACCCAATCTGTTCTGCTATTTGATACATACTTGGAGGAAGAAGAGATGAATTAATACATTTCCCAAGGATATTTACGCGTCAGTGAATGCAATGAATTCAACTGGAATTCGAACTCGGCTCTCGGATTTCTCGTTCCTAGACAATCTCCACGGCACTACAATGCCCATCCTGATGACAACAATCTTTAAAAATTTAAAGGCAACGTCATTCGCAATCCTCTACCTTCTTGAATCCTGTTCATCTTTTGTCCTTTTTTTTGTCATCTTTTTTCTTCAGTCCTCCTTAGGCCTAGTATTTTATCTCATTTCCTGTAACGCTCTGCGTCCTAGTGATATTCCCGCTTCGCTTGGAATGAAATTGTTAAAAAAATCTTCTGAAGGCAACAAATTCAAAGGAAATTCGAAATCGACTTTCCGATTTCCAGTTCCGAGCTGATATGACAATCAATCTAACAGAAATGATAAAACATTTAAAAAATGACCAACAACACATTTTTACAGCAAAATAACAATCAATAAAACAAATAAAAGAAATAAAAAACATTTACAAACATTACCAACAATATACATTTTGACAGAAAAACGACAATCAATACAACACTAAAAAAATAAAAAACATTTAAAAAATGACCAACAATACATTTTTACAGCAAAATGACTATCACTACAACACTAAAAGAAATAAAAACATATTTACAAAAATTACCAATACATGTTTAAAGCAAAATGACAATCAATTCAACACTAAAAGAAATAAAAAAACATTTACAAAAATGACCAACAATACATTTTTACACCAAAATGACAATCAATACAACACCGAAAGAAATAAAAAGCATTTACATAAATGACAAATTCATCAGGAATTCGAAATCGGCTTTCTGATTTCCAGTTCCGAGCTGATATTCCATCCACCGCATATGAAAAATGTGCACATTTATCGTCCTTTATATTACCACATTTAACATCAGAAAAAGGCAGTTGAAATTTCTAGTGCACATAATGAAGAAAGAAGGCTTGGAAAATCTGATACTCAATGGACAGATTGCGGTCAAGAAGAACAAAGGAATGCAATGCATAACCTACCTAGTGAGCTTACGTAAACAGATGGTAGAACAGGATTCAGTCAAAATAACAACAAATAAAAAAAATTATTAAGAACTGCAAAGAACAAGAAATAGTGGAGAGTCATGATTACCAACGTACTTAAACGACACGATAGAAGAAGATAAAAACATACTGAACGTGGAAGAGACAGAAAAAGAATGCGCATAATCTACCTAACGAGCTTGTGTAAATGAAAGACAAAATTTACTAAGCGCTACAAAGGACCTGAAGTCATAATCGCCAACGTCTTCATGGTAGGCGACGCATTGAAAGTTGGTAGATTCGAACATAATATTAGTGGCACATAAATTTATTAGTGAATTAAAATCAGGATATTACTTTTATGATATAAACTATGATATATGCTTGACATGACATAAAATAACAGCTGATAGAACAGGATTTACAAGAGGTGACAAAAAAGATAACAATTACTAAGAGCTAGCAAGGCGAGGAAATTGTGGAGAGCCATGATCGCTGATTGTTCACTGCACATAGAAGACTGAATTTGACAATTCATTTGTAAATGGTTTCTTTAATCTTGAATGAAATAAAGATCTCATCATAGTACAATTGAAGTGGAAAGATGTAACCGTGAGTTCTATGCAAAATTTCTTTTCAAGAACATATACTGGGATGTCATGGATGTGCGTTGTGGTGCAGTGGATATCAGCTCGGAACGAGAAATCGGGGTGCCGAGTTCGAATTCCAGTTGAATTCATTGCATTCACTTACGCGCAAATACCCTTGGGAAAGGTATTAACCCGTCTCTTCCTTCCAGTTATGGGGTAAATAACAGGACAGATTGGGCTCTATAGCCTTGGCTGGCAACCAGTCTACCGCAGAAAACAATGGCAAGCTACTGCGGGATAATCTTCTGCTCAGTCAGTCATGTCTCTTTCGAGACATGATCGCCCAAGCGTGTTTCACGTATGGAATTTAACTGACTCATACTGGGAATAAACGCCCTGCATACGACGAGGAAATGAAGTCCATTAATGCACAAAAAGAGGAATAAGACAATGAAGCGTCGTCTTACCAGACTTATTGAATCTATGCAATGAGGCGATTCTTTACAGAATTAGAAGTTCTACTACTTTTATTATTGGCGGGCAAAATCTAAAAAAAATTACTGCGAATTGCAGATATACAAAAGAATCTACAATAAATCCTACACTATGTAGTGAAGAAAAGTTAGAAGAAAAAACTAAAAATCACTTACACGAAACCAGCATCCATGGTTGTCAACAAAAAGGAACAGCCTAACATGCAAATTACAAATTGGAGGCATAAAATCCAAGCATTTAAGGATATGGGATTTTTTAACAGAAGACAAAAATGTGACACTGAAATTTTAAGGCACACTGTGATAACGAAAAATGTCTCAGCAAAATATTGAAACAGGAACATTTCATTGCAAAGAAAATAGTACTTGTCTGTAACGTAATGTCGGTCATCCTGTAAAGTAGTGAATACTGGACAATCTCATAACAGACAAAGAAAAAGACTTGGCTCTACAGAAGGATGCTGAGAATAAAAAGAACTGAATATTTGAGCAAACAAAAGGCACACTTCGGAAAGTGACAGATGAAATTGTTAGGGTACTTATTGAAGAAAGATATCTTGGAAAACAGTGCATAATCTACCAAACGAGATCAAGTAAAAGGATGACTGGACAGTGTTTAGGAGCGATAACAAAAATACATTAATTACTAAGATCATTTTTTTTATAATCATATCACCCCAAGTAAGGCATTCTACTGCCACTGTTGTGCAGGGGATTACATACGAAGAAATTTAGGAGAAAGAGTGACAGGTTATAGGGGGTATCAGGAAGTGGGTAAGAGAAGGATGAGAATGGAGTGGACGAGAGGTTGTTAGAAGCTTTGAACCATGAGTGGACGAGAAAAGGAGCATGAGAGAGAGAGAGAGAGAGAGAGAGAGAGAGAGAGAGAGGATGCAGGTTAGTGAAATAGGAGATGACTATTGACTTTACATTTAAATTCTGGAGATTGTAGCTGTCAGGGAAGCAAGTAAACAGATGGGAATTTCACAGGCGGGAAGTGCGAGAAAAGAAGCCGATGGAGCAGACAAAGGACATGAAATTGTGGAGAGCCATAATCGCCAACCTTCTAAAGCGTAACGCCATATAGAAAAAGAAAATTGAATTCAACAATTCATTATTGAATACTTTCTTTAATCTTGATTGTGATAATCGTTTGAACTGCTGATCTAATTCGTTTGGTTTCTTTAATTGCTACCAATAATCCATTCTACATTCTTTTCCATTGGTTGGAGTGGTCATGGAACCTAGAAGAAGAAAATATTAGTATGTTTAACAAAAGCTTCACGTTTGGTTGATGGATACCAATTTCCAGGGTACTTGCCTAATTTAACTTGTTACGTTTAAACTCGACATTAAAGAAATTTTGGTAATTTACGGTAGGGTTAAACCATGAAATTTAATAATGGAAAGCGGTGTAAATTACGATTTTGAAAAAAATGAAACAAAAAAATTATTAGAAACCTAACATAGCGTAACGGCTATCAATTCTGAATCCTGAAATTGTTGAGTTAGATTCCCGTCCAAGACTGGTTTTATTGACTTTCGCATAAATTCTCTTGAGCAGCATACGAAACTGTATATTCTGGTGTTTTATTGCTGCCCGTCTCGATCATAATTTGGCCATTGATATGCAATAAGAAAAGAAAGTCTGCTCGGACGTTATTTATTCACTACAGTTACTAGAAAACTCAATATTACTTTCCGTATTATGTAGATGAAAAGAGATGGAAATTCCATGAATGATTCTGACAATCTAGTTGAGATCTTAAGTATCAACTACAGTAAGGGAATGGATGAAATGAGAACATTTCATACTGTATAATATCCATAGTAATTCTGACTGTTTTGAATTTCAAATAACCAGTTTTTACCTTGGGTGTAAAAATTAGTGCGTGATTCCAAGTGCATGCAGGTTGATATCACCCGACCAATCATTTATTTCTGTCCCGACTTTGTCAATTATTTAGTCAATGCCTTTAAAATAAATCCAATAAAAGGACAGTCAGAAATGTTTCATATTTGCTTAATTTAATCATATGCCATCTTGATAAGCAAAATTTAATCATATGCCATCTTGATAAGCAACATTTAATCATATGCCATCTTGATAAGCAAAATTTAATCATATGCCATCTTGATAAGCAAAATTTAATCATATGCTATCTTCATGAGCAAAATTTAATCATATGCCATCTTGATAAGCAACATTTAATCATATGCCATCTTGATAAGCAAAATTTAATCATATGCCATCTTGATAAGCAAAATTTAATCATATGCTATCTTCATAAGCAAAATTTAATCATATGCTATCTTCATAAGCAAAATTCAAACATAAGCAATCTTGACGAGCAAAATGCAATCACATGCAATCTTGACGAGCAAAATGCAATCACATGCCATCTTGATGAGGGAAATTTATTCGTATCATCTTGATGAGCAAAATTAAAAATATGTCACCTTGATGAGTCTAATTTAATCATATGCCGTCTTCATAAGAAAAATTTAACTGTGTGCCATCTTGATGTATAGCATGTAATCATATGCAATATTGATAAGTAAAATGCAGTCATATACCATCTTGATATGCAAAATGTATTCATTTTTCACCTTACCGAGCAAAACTCAATCATATGCCGTCTTCACGAGCAAAATTATTTTTTTGCAAGAATTTTTTAAGAGAATAATATTTGATATGGAAAATTGGATGTGTATCTATTATTTATATATCATGCAAATCTGTTGATGAAATACGTAACAAAGAATTGGTTGAACCGTTACATAACCTTAATATATGTGGGAAGGATATTACAATAATCCAGATCCCATATTACAATAATCCAGATCCCATATTACAATAATCCAGATCCCATATTACAATAATCCAGATCCCATATTAATAGCAAACAGCTTGCATGCGGATAAAAACGAATTCATTAAATATGAAAAATATAACAAGCTGTTAGACAAAGATGTGGCTTCCCACCGTACTTCTGATGGGATACAGAGAGAATATTCTGAGAGAATTAGATGTCCTACTAGGATTCATTATTGCCGGCTACAATCTTGGCGTAAATTATACAGAAGACAAAGTGGTGACAGCCGACACGGAAAGGAACATACAAAAATTTGAAGTTAGAAATTAGTGGATGAAAGCGGGAAGAAAGAAATCAACATGATTTGCGATAAAACATACTACACGGTCTCAGTTATTTTTTAAACAATGTTGATAATCATCAAGAACGTGAAAATCTGTAAAAACCCTTTTTCGGTCCTTCAGATCAAAATGTCCTCAGCGACTAATACTAACAGTTCTATCAGCTTGTCCAATATTTTTGCTTTCTGGAAATGCACGTGGATCGAATGATGAGAATGGATCTTCCTTTTTTTAATTTAAATTTCAAGGAAAAAAGTTAAGACTCACTTTTCATGAACAAATCTTATCGAAAGATGTGCAGAAATTTTACTTCTCAGAATATGTATATGTCAACACTGAGTGGCGACAGCCTGTTTTTGAATTAAATATTGCGTTCAAGCCTGAAATAGATTATCACCAATGCCCTTTGTTGACCACAGTGCCAACATTTATAATTACATACGCTATATATATATACTTCTACATCACGCCCTCGCTGATCTCTAGCATAATCTCAAAACTGGACCCTACCATCCCTACCACCCTCGCGAGTGGTAGGGATGGAATCCCAATCATAGTCTTGAAGAATTGTGCCCCTGAACTCTCCTCTATCCTTTCTAAGCTCTACAACCTCTGCCTATCTTCCTCCTGCTTTCCTACCTGCTGGAAGTCCTCTTCTGTGGTTCCAATATTCAAGAACACTGGTGAAACCTCGGACCCCGCAAATTACCGCCCCATCAGCCTTCTTATGATCTTCGGCAAAGTGTTCGAAGCCATTATCAATGCCGAGGTCGTTCAGCATCTCACAGCCCACGAGTTCCTCTCGGACAAACAGTATGGCTTCCGCTTCACCAGGTCTACTGCTGATATGCTAACGACCATCACCGAGTATATATACCAGGTTCTCGACAAGTGTGGTGAAGCCCGAACCGCTGCCTTGCGTTCGACAGAATCTGGCATGCTAGCCTTCTACACAAACTGTGGAGCTATGGTATAACTGGGCATTTGTTTGACCTAATCCAGTCATTCCTCTCTTATTGCACATTGAAGGCAGTATTAATTGGACATGTCTCTCAAAACTACCATACGAACGCGGGTGTCCCTCAAGGCTCTATCCTAGGTCCTACACTCTTTCTGATCTGCACTAACGATCTCCCTGATGCTATAAGATCCCAAGTAGGCATGTACGCCGATGACACCACAGTTTACTCTCGCCTCGATCAAAAATCTGGTATTGATGACAAGGCGAACCTCGCTGCCGAGCTTGAATAGGACTTCCAATCCGTGGTGGATTGGGGTAAGAAATGGCTCGTAAATTCTAATGCTTCCAAAACGAAGCTGCTATCAATTAACCATCATAGACAATCTCTCCTCTTCCAATTAGCATGGAACAGGCTTGCCTTCCTGAGAGTAAAACGGAACGCCCCCTTGGCCTCACACTCTCAAAGGATCTCAAGTGGAATGACTATATCGAAACCATTGCTAAATCCGCTGCTATGAAAGTCGGCTCTCTGTGCAGGGCCCGGAATTTCTTCCCGCCTGAGTCCATTCTGCACATCTATAAATCTGCTATCCGCCCGTGTATTGAATACTGCTGCCACATCTGGTCTGGTGCCCCTGCTATTCTCCTCAGGGTTCTTAACAAAATACAGCGAAGAATCTGTAATGTGATTGATTCCGACTTGGCTGACCGGCTGCAGTCACTCTCTCACCGGCGTGACGTGGTTTCCCTGTGCCTCTTCTATAAGTATTTTCATGGCTTCTGCTAAGATGAACTTAGTTCACTGGTGCCCCCTAGGTATGAATTTGTAAGAGATACTAGATTATCAACTAGGTCCCACGTAGAAGTCCTTATACCGAAAAATTCACCTTATTTATTGAGTGACCCTCGTAGAAGTCCTTATACTGAAAAATTCACCTTATTTATTGAATGACCCTCGTAGAAGTCCTTATACTGAAAAATTACCTTATTTATTGAATAACCCTCGTAAAAGTCCTTATACCGAAAAATTCAGCTTATTTATTGAATGACCCTCGTAGAAGTCACCGAAAAATTCACCTTATTTATTGAATGACCCTCGTATTTTAGTTGTCTCTCTAAAATAATTTACAGAAAACATGAACGGCTGAGAAAGTTCTAGAATTCTATGATAATTTACAAATATTCAAATAGGTTAAAAATAATAAAATTAAAAATAATTTAGGGTAATACGCACAAAAGTATACATAACACAATACTATAACAATCGGCACTAATACCAAGAAAAAAATTTACTTGCATAATGAGTAACTGCAAAAATACTAAGTGACTTTTAAGAAAGACCTTTTTATGAATACGATGAAATGGGGGCGGGGTGTCAATAAAACATCAGAACCTAATAAAGCAAAACAGAGTAAAAATTCGGGCTCATCGCACCCAAATTGCATAAAACTAATTGTCAAATATAATTCGAAAGACAAAAAATTAAATTTCTTCTCCCCAGAAATATAGTTTTTTCTTCGTTTCCGAAATTGTCTTTCCATTCATCAATAGATCCAGGGGTAGTACTGAGTGGTTATGATCAATGCCAAATGTTATATAGCGACAAACAACAAAAACGCATATATATAAAAATATGAGTTATATTTTTATTAGTGACGATGGACCGTGTAGCACAGGGACAGAGAATTGAGAGCGCGCTTCCAAGGGTTGACGGGGGGGTGACGTATCTGTTGCTCCTCTGTCTGCCTCTGTCTAGACTCGTCTCTCTGACTCTCTGACTGGCGAATCCGTGTTTTCGCAGTCTTTATATATCTTCCAAAACCGGGACTTGCTTCTTCCGGCTTTGCCTTGATCACGCGACGCCCACGCGACGCCTACGTAATTCTCAGAGACACCTGTTCTGTCTGCCTCTTGTAGCCATTTCCGCTACTGCCGGAAATAAGGTCAAACAAACATCCGTTCCTTTCAACGACCGGAAAACACCCCCGCTTGCTCAGCTTCCTCGGGTGGGCCTAGATTGTTATATTACACAAAGTTGCATGGTGTTGGTGCTTTTCTTTTGCGATATTGATTTCTTTATACGCTGGGTTTCTTCAAATTTCGTTGAGGTTTGATGGACGATTGCACACGACCGCGTTTGTACAACAGTACGTTCCTCTAACTCCTTCAGTTTGATCTTGCACCAGAAATGGATATTAGTTTTAATTACGTCTTTGTACCTTTTCTTTGCTCGGCTTTGATGCATATACGTATATATGTTTGTATTTTGAATTCGAGAAGAGAGATAGATATTCTGAGAATTTAATACCCTATGATAACAAGTGTCCATTGCAATGCAATTCACTGCAACAAACAGTTATTAATATGTTTAATATAAAATGACCAATTTCTATTTCTATCCCAATATTTATTGCAGTTCGTAGCGGATAAAGCTAATGTATACTGAATTATATATATATATGCTTAAACAGTGGATTTTAATCTACGTGTTCTATCACTTTTTGTAATTATATATATATATATATATATATATGTAAAATAAATTTATATATATATAAAATAAATTTATATATATATATATATATATATATATATATATAATATCCACTAGCCTTAAACGTTTAAAAATAAACAGACTATCCACTCAAATACAAGTATTCTTTAAAAAAAAATGATAATGTTGAAATAAACAAATTCAAAATATGTCGAATAAATGCCAGTTTCGGAAATTTTATTGTAATATTGTCTTCGGTTGAGTTTGTTCACAATCTGACCAGATATTAATCGTTTAATAAAAGGAATCAGGAGAACATCTATTTAAAGGTTAAACTGAATCTTGCCATTAAATCTTCTGTAGTATAGTGGTAATACACGTCCAATCTAAAGACGATATCTCCCCACTTTTGGGAGTATGCAGGTTTGATTCCTGCCGGAAGATAGATCAGTCAGGTAAGTACCATACGGGATACACGATTTAGGCGACCATATCTCGAAAGAGACTTAACTGACTGGGTAGAAGATTATCCCGCAGTAGGTTGCTATTACTTTCTGCGGTGAACTGGTTGCTAACGAAGGCTATATAACCTAATCTGTCCAATTATTTAACCCACAACTTGAGGGAAGAGACGGATTAATACCTTTCCCAAGAGTATTTTTGCATAAGTGAATGAAAGGAATTCAGCTGGAATTCGAACTCTGCTCCCCGATTTGTCGTTCCGAGTCGATATCCACTGCACCACAAAGGCCAGTGAATATTATAATGTACTGTTTAATTATATATATACATGTATATAAACAGACTATTCACTCAAATACGAGTATCCATTAAAAAAAATAATGTTAAAAAAAAAATTCAAAATATATATTTTTTCCTCTTGTCATGCCCAGGAGTTTGGATTATTTGTTTGGTTGTTATTTTTTCTTTCATGACTTAACTAGCAGTATAGCCCGGCGTTGCTAGGGTGTAATGAAAGCTTTAAAACTAATCCATGGTCCTGGAGCTCAGACTCTTTGGACGTTGGCATGGAAGACTAAAAAGCAATAGTTGTTTCCAGTTAAAGCAAAACCATAGATTGAAAGAAAAATGAATGGATGTAAGTCAGATTTTGATTTCCTGGTATCGATATCAAATAAGTTGTTTTCGTCGTAAACTGAATTTTGAAGGCTAAATAAGTCCTCTGAGTAAATGGTATCATGGCTGAGACTAAGAACTACAATTATATCTACTTAGAGCCAAACCCGAAGCAAAAACTAAAATAAAAGGGCTGAAGAAATACAGACATACAGGCAGATGAACAGACACACACACACACACACACACACACACACACAAACATCTTGCCTTTTATATATATATATGTATATATATATATATATATATATATATTATGGATTTTCTGCAATTTTGTAAGAACTGCACCCTTGAAACTTCTGAATATCGTTTCTTGTCTTTGTCTATGAGTGTATTAAATTTGACTAAAATCGGACCACTCCTTCTATAACCCGATTTTTTGATTATCGATTTTCGATATTTCCCCTGTCCTTTCAAAACTGTTTAACTACTGCCTTTCTGCTTCCTGCTTTCCTGCGTGCTGGAAGTTCTCTTCAGTCGTTCCCGTATTTAAGATTTACGGGGAACCCTCGGACCCATCCAACTATCGCCCTATCAGTCTTCTACCGATATTCGGGAAAGTATTCGAGGCCATAATCAATGCTGAAATAGTTCAACATCTCACTGCCCACAAACTCTTCTCTGACAGGCAATATGGCTTCCACTTTGCCAGGTTCACGGCCGACTTGCTAACAACCGTAACGGAGTACATGCTCCAGGCCCTTGATGAGTCTGACGAGGCTCGCGCGGTTGCTCTGGACATTTCCAAGGCTTTCGACAGGGTTTGGCATCGGACGCCTGCTTGACCTAATCCAATCTTTTTTAAATAATCGCAAAATGAAGGTCGTTTTGAAAGGGCGTGTCTCTTCATCCGACAGCACTAATGCTGGTGTCCCACAGGGATCTATCCTGGGCTCGACGCTCTTCCTTGTTTTCATCAACAACCTCCCAGATGAGATCAAGTCCCAAATAGGCATCTACGCAGATGACACTACAATATACTCCCGCACCAGTAAGAAACCTCTTGTGCCGGACAGACATAATCTCGCTGCTGACCTTGAACGGGATCTACACTCTGTGGTGAATTGGGACAAGAAGTGGCTTGTCTACTTCAATTCGTCTAAGACCAAGCTGTTGTCTGTCAACCATCACAGGCAACCTCTCCTGCCTCCCATAAGCATGGACGAAGCGATTCTCCCTGAGAGCAACACACTACGCCTCCTCGGCCTTACCCTCTTCTCAGACCTCAAATGGAACCACTATGTTGAATCCATGGCTAAATCTACTGCTAAGAACGTTGGGTCACTATGTCGATGTAGGATGTTTTTTCCGCCTGAATTCATCCTGCATATATACAAGTCAACCATCCATCCGTGCATGGAGTACTGCTGCCATTTATGGTCAGGCGCCCCTGCCGTTCTCCTCAGTGTTCTCGACAGGCTCCAAAGGAGAGTCTGTAATGTGATAGGTACTGATCTGGCAGCTCGACTGCAGCCACTTCCCACCGTCGAAATGTGGCCTCACTTTGTCTGTTCTATAAATACTTTCATGGCTTCTGCTCGGACGAACTTAAGTCACTGATGCCTCCTCAACAGGTGTTTACTCGTGCTTCCAGACTGGCAACTGGGTCCCACCCATTCACAGTTAGGTTAGCCAAATGCCGACGACAATTCTACTCCTGCAGCTTCTTCCCTCGCACTTCCCGCCTGTGGAACTCGCTCCCATATTCTTGCTTTCCTGACGGCTACAACCTCCAGAAATTTAAAATGCTTATGTCAATACTCATCTACTAACCACTAGACTCTAGCTCTCTCCCCACCCCCGTATATCCTTCCATTTCTCTCCACCTATGTATCTGTCATCGCACCTGCATTCTCAGCTTTCTATTGCTCCTTTCTAACTAGTTTGTACTCCTCACTCTTTTCTAATTAATCTTTTTACAGTTATGTAGCCGCCCGATCATCAGTGGCATTTCTGCCTTGCTCGGGGTGAAATGATTAAAAAAAAATTATCAGGGGTACGTCGACACAAAACTCGCAAACGCTTATAGTACAACTGTGTAAATTTTCAAGAAAATCGGTTCAGCCGTTTCGGATTCTATAGGTAACACACACACAGACACACATACATACACACAGACAAAGTTCTATTTATAAATAAGTTTAGATGTAATATACTCAATAGTAGGTACATCAATATATATGATGCCGTCATTTTTGACGGCCACTCTTATATAATAATAATCCTCTCAAATATTTTGCCGTAAAAAAAACGAATGCCCCCAGAAAACAGGACGATTTCTGAGCAAATTCTTCCGAAAACCAGAAAAAGAAACGCCGCTTCAAAAGCAAGGATCTCATTTCCACGCTATTCTGTGTCTGGATGTTATTCAGTGACTCTGTCTTAGCTGATTTTACAAGCTTCTTTTTGACTTCTGAAAAATTTACAATCTAGAGAGCATTTATATTATGGTCAATGTTTGACTAATACTTTTTACATCATATTTCTGTTGCATTTTATTGCAAATCCCAGCACTTCACGATCATCATTTTTGTTTTATGCTACTTCCTAACGAACATAGAATAGAGATCTGCTATTTGCCATACGAGGATATTTCAAATTTTTTTAAGCCTCAGCCAGAAAGGAGAGCCATAGCTGAAGAGTTTTCTTGTAGCAACGTACCATCACCTCTTGTAAAACTAGAAAAATAATACAGATTTCTGCCTTAATTTCTGTGCAGGTGAGGCTCATACAAACGTGATACGTGTGCGATAGCTCAAAAAATGTACTAATCAGAGGCCTGATCAGTCATAAAATATGTGCAAAAGAAACGAATGACACCCAAGGAAATCCATGAGGACAAGTTACAGAAACTTGTCAAAGACTTTGCCTCTTATGCAACTGTGAAGATGTGGGATGCGGAATTTAAATAAGAATTGAAACTTAGTGTTGTTTCCAAAATAGCTTTAGAAAGACATTTTACCTTTACTGTTTTCCAATTACAACCTCTTTTGGAAACAAATTAGTCTGCATTTCATCTAAGTGAACAATTGCAATTTACAGAGAACTGAGTACGTGGACAAGTCTATAGAAATTACTTAAGAAAAATTCTCTAGCTACAATTTCTCTCTCTCTCTCTCTCTCTCTCTCTCTCTCTCTCTCTCTGTGTGTGTGTGTGTGTGTGTGTGTGTGTGTGTGTGGTCTTAAAAATTTGGGTTTCACTTAAAAGGAGAGGCGCGTGCATCAATATCTTTGGTGTCGGGTAAGACTTAATCCATTCTCTAGCTACAATTTTCCTCCTCTCTCTCTCTCTCTCTCTCTCTCTTTCTGTATGTATGTATGTGTGTGTGTGTGTGTGTGTGTGTGTGTGTGGTCTCAAATATTTGGGTTTCACTTGAAAGAGAGGCGTGTGCATGAATGTCTTTGGTGTCGAGTCAGACTTGGACGTCAATTATGCCATCTTTTCGTATCCACTTAATAGGCCAAATAAATATGAAAAGATTCACTTCCGTAGCTTTAATGGCTTTAATGACTCGATAATCTTTCATTATCCGTTTGTAACGACTTTGAATTTCGATGAAGAAATCAACTTCAATCTACTTAAGAAACAGATAGACTGCAACGGAAATTAGCACATTCAACCACAGCTGAACATCAATACCTGTTAATTTATTGTATCTGAATTCATAAGATACAATTCGCAACAAAATACATTTTTCTTACATAAGTTATTTATCGAATAGCGTCAGAGTCAAATAGAACAGTTTGCTTTTATAAATATACGAGCAATTTAGCCCGGTTTCACTCGGGTAGTTTAAGGAATAATAAAAATTAAAACATATGCATTTACATAGCAAATACTTACATATCGTCCACCCTTGTCGCTTTTATAGATATAGATAGCAGTTTAGGCCTGTTTCACTGGGGTAGTTTAAGGAATAATAAGAATAAAAAACATATGATGAATTTACATAGCAAATACTTACACAACGTCCACCTTCGTTACTTTTATAGATATAGATAACAATGTACAATGTCTCTATTGGATTAGGGTGGGAGGGGAAGGGGAAACATATATAGATAATATAAAGTGGGGTGATCGATTCTATATTATAATCAATACATAAACTGATCCCTGACTTTGTGACGTGATAATATATATTTTTCTAAACCTAATTTTGGCTTTCTGAAAAATTTCAAGTTGTCGCTAGCGTTCGAAAATTTTGATCGACATCTGAGCGCAACTCCCGTCGAGCTAGACCGCAAAATGCAGACGCTAACTCGAATCTATCAAACAAATAAATGCTTACACAATGTCAACCCGCGTCACTTTTATAGCCCGGCATTGCTCGGGGGTAATGAAAATTTTAAAACTAATCCATGGTCCTGGAGCTCAGGCTCAGCCAAAAGAATATTTGTGTGAAATTTGGTGAAAATCGGATAAAAATTGTGGATTTGTATAAAGGACATACAGATAGATAAACAGACACACACACAAACACCTTGACTTATATATATATATATATATATATATATATATATATATATATCGATTTTCTGCACTATTGTAAGAACTGAAACCTTGAAACTTCTGAATATCGTTTCTTATGTCTTTGTCTATGAGTGTATCAAATTTGATTAAAATCAGACCACTCCTTCTATAACCCGATTTTTGCGATTATCGATTTTCGATATTTATTGGGGGTACCTCGACACAAAACCTAGCTAAGAACACTCGCAGACGCTTATAGTACAACTGTGTAAATTTTCAAGAGAAATCGGATAAAAATTGTTGATTTGTATAAAGGACATACAGATAAACAGACACACACACAAACATCTTGACTGATATATGTGTATATATATATATATATATATATATATATATATATATATATATATATATATATATATCGATTTTCTGCACTATTGTAAGAACTGAAACCTTGAAACTTCTGAATATCGTTTCTTATGTCTTTGTCTATGAGTGTATCAAATTTGATTAAAATCAGACCACTCCTTCTATTACCCGATTTTTTCGATTATCGATTTTCGATATTTATTGGGGGTACCTCGACACAAAACCTAGCTAAGAACACTTGCAGACGCTTATATTACAACTGTGTACATTTTCAAGAAAATCGGTTCAGCCGTTTTGGAGTCTATAGGTAACGGACACACACACACAAAGTTCCATTTATACATAAGTTTAGATAGATAGATAGATAGATAGATAGATAGATAGATAGATAGATAGATAGATAGATAGATAGATAGATAGATAGATAAACACATGCTTTGTTTATGGGCGATTGCAAATCTTGTGGAGAAAGAATCTTACGGTTCCCTATTGATTCATTCAAATTCATGTCATAATTGCCATTGATTTCTTTTTTTTTTTAATATTTCATCTGTTGCACTCTTCAGTTTTTGTCGGTTTTCTGTTGTATTTAGCAATGTCAAAAATTTTGTGGTCATAGAAAAATAAATAAATAAAAATAAACAAATTATAACAAGGAGAACAATAATTTCACCATCTTAAAAATATATATCTATATATATAAAAGGCAATCTGTTAGTCTGTGTGACTGTTCCCTATGCACGCCTAAATTTTTTAAGCTACGCCATTCAAACTTTCTACAGGGAAACCAGGTCGACACATACTTTTTGTGTAAGTTCAGCAATTTTTCCCTTTCGCACTTTTTGGCCAGTGGAGCCAATTGTTTGCATTTGCTCCGTAAAACATCTAAGATTTAAGATGGTTGCTAAATTACGTCACAGAAATCAAATCACACGTGTCAAACGCGTTTTAAAAATTAATTTTGTCAACAAAAAATGTGAATATTTTTCTCGGTAATTTTGAAACAAAAGAAATATTTGAAAAAAAAAGTTTTTTTTCAAACAAAAACAAAATATGTAAAACAAAAGTGCCAATGGTTAATTTAATTATTTAATTCTTTTTTTTTTTTCAGAATTAATATTTCATACTTCAGAAAATATAATTAAAAAAAAATAAAGCTTTTTTCGCTAAATATTTCATGCAGGAAATCAACAGTCTGTAAATAGTTTCCATCTACTACTCTCATTGGCATCTCCTACTACTCATAGACAAAGACATAAGAAACGATATTCAGAAGTTTCAAGGTTGCAGTTCTTACAATAGTACAGAAAATCGATAATATATATATATATATATATATATATATATATATATATATAAAAGGCAAGATGTTTGTGTGTGTGTTTATCTGTCTGTATGTTCTTTATACAAATCCAAATCTACTAAAATGTTCTGAGTTGCACGGGTAACGCCGGGCTAAGATGCTAGTATTCATATAAATATAAGTATATTTATATAATATATATTTCTCTCCTTTCTCACTCAAGGGTTTTGATTTTTTTCTTGTCTTAACGTAAGATACACAATAGTAAGTACATCAATATATAAGTTGCTGCCATTTTAGACAGCATATCGCTAATTCTTAACTGCACGATCCCACTCATATATAATAATAATCCTCTCAAATATTTTGTCGTCATTTTAGACGGCACGGACCACTCGTTTCAACATATACTATATCATGTCTTCTAAATGCTTCTGGCTTTCATTCGTCAGAAGAGATCATGTTGAAATTTTAATGACGCTGGTTTGCTGTTATTTTTACTTATGGTATCTAATATTTGTAGTCGTTGTTTTAGTTAACAGACGAAACTCGAAAATTACTAAAAATAAAATCCATGTTTAGAGTCACCACCCAAAATTATTTGTTAATGATTTATGAAATCGCTAGATCATAAAGTTATATTTCAACCACCCATTTAGATGGTTGCGTATTCATAACACGTTAATGTAACCAGTTATGGTCTCTTTTCAATATAGGGGTTTATATTAAATTTTGTATAAATTAAGACATACTGTGCATTTCCTTTTGGTCCTTACCAAGGCCAATAAACAAAACCTAATATAAACCTTTATGGTATCATAAGTCAATCATCTTCAAGCACCAGAGAGACAGACGTTTTATCTTCCATACTTACCTGGCACATTTTTGTGTCGGGTAGAGACCAAAAATCATCTCTCAGTTGCGTCTCTGTCCTCGAAGACAGAGTGCGGCTCAGTTGTATCTCTCTCCGAGGACAGGTATGCAATTGAGAAAAATTATACTATGAGATGCTCGGTCCTGGGGAACAGTGTCCCGAGGTCGCGCCACTCCATTGTACCAGAGGGATGAATCAGGTACTCCTCACCGGGGCCAGCGTGACCGGCGTTATGCCCTCTCATACGCCTCCAGGCTCCCCACATTAAAACCCGACCTTTTGTCACATCCACTTCCTGATGTGGGGAAGAGGTAAATATACATATCTGGTGCCTCTCTGGCGCCCCATCACATCAAACTCAGCCAGTTTTCATTATTTATCTTGTATATAGAGGGAATTAAATAAAAATTATTACTACTGGAATGTCAATGAATGCTTTGATACATTAATTCTGATATCTGTCAGTTATTGATTTAGTCACGCTAATTTATATACTCTTTGGTGTTATCTATTTACATCACTATATCCTTTAAGGAGATTTTGTATTTATATAAGTTAAAGTTATATAAAGTTAATTATATAAGTCATTTATAAAATTATATAAGTTATTTAAGTTTTTTCTGTCTCTGTCTCTGAAAATTTAATTTGTTAAAATTATAAGAAAATTCTATTTTTCAATCTTATTTCATAGTTTAGATTCTAATTATGAATTCTAGTAATACACAAAAGATTAATTGAAAGATTAATTGTTTAATTATTCGTAAAATATGAATTTGAATTGTTCTCTAATTTCTCCATGAGATATGATACTTTATAATTGCTTTGATTGTTAAAGTGGTTTAATTTTTACTGGTTCAAAAAGTAAACTCGACTTCCGTCATAATATCAGAGACGGAATAGTTTTATAATGGCTTTAGACTTTCCATTGACATGCTATTCAACACTATCAATGGGGAGACGTCGTATTTTATCTCGCTTTCGAGAAATATGTCCTATGAAGTAACAAAAATGTATTTAACGCGTGATCTTTTTTCTGATATGATTAAATGCTGGCTAAAGACCAAACCGACATTTTTATAGATTTTAAATAGAATTAATCAGACGAGTCAAACATGATAAATTAATGCTGATCATGTTTATTTTCTAAATAGAAGAGATAAGTTTCGAATATAAAATTTGTCTGTTAAAACAAATGGTGTATCGAGTATATATTGTAACACAATTTGCAAGCAGAAATGTTCACTTGAATTGTATTTCGGAAATATTACTGTAGATAGTTAAGGACATGGATTTTCTCATCGAGAAAACACAGCGCCGCTCTTGGCTAAAACAGCCAATGTAGAGTCATCCACCGTAGGGCATTTGCGTCTTTGTTTAGCCTCAACGGCCCACTGAACTCTATTCTCTACATAGGTCTCTTTCCAATTCAATCCCGGGCAAACGCATCCCAGTTCGCAACAATGATAGAAAATCCATCATGGACGTTTTATGCTGGTCCTTGAAGCGAAGTTTTGGTCGCCTAACATTACGCGTGCCCTCAAACATTTCTCCATACAATATCTGTTTTGGGATTCTGGAGTTATCCGTACGCTCAACGTGCCCAAGCCGCCTGATACGCCGAGAGAGCGGAATGAGATATACTGAGGGAATGCCAGCTCTTTTGATCTAAATTACAATTTCTACTATTACGCATAATCTATTTTTAAATTTAGTTTAAATTCAAAACAAAAAATCTTATAACTATCGTCAAATATTTAAGGGAAATATATAAGAAGAAAATCAGAATTTTAAAAGAAATAATTTCACCCCAAGAAAGACATTAAAGTCAGTAAAGCGCAAGGAATTACCCAGAATTAAAGAATATTAAAAACTGAAGCTATTAACCCCTTGCTGCATATTGGTTACAATTGTAACCTTTCTTTAACCTTTCTTGTATATTGGTTACATAAAAAATAAAAGAACAGAATTAGGAAGTCATAAGATGATATTTGACATTACATTTAAATTTTAGAAGATCAATGTTGATTGGATACAAGGAGTCGCAAGAGAGTTCCACAAGCAAAAGTGCGAGAAAAAAAACTGTTAGCATAGAACTTACGGTTACATCTAGCTGTTTAAATGTAAAATGCTGAAACCTTTCCGCCAATCGAGTACTGAACTTTAAATCGTAAAGTATACAGAACGTGATAAGTAAATTTTCACCATTATAGATTTTTATTTTCGCGCATGCGTGTTGCTTGTTTTTTATTTTGTCGACTGCAGATCATAGTACGGTCAGTGGGAAAAAAAGAAAACTCACTCTGATCTTTCTGGTAAAAACACATACTAAATTTGTTGGTGAGGGTCTCAAACTCGCCATGGAGACTTACATCATGTGCCTTGGGAAGGTAGTGCTGTCCTGGATCAAGAGGGTGGCTACTAGAAGGCCCTATATCTTGCAACAAAACTCTGCACTATGCCACAACAGCAGGAGAAACCAGCCATCACTATCAGACAATTTTTGAGACGACATCACCCTTACATTTGGCCACCTAACTCCCCAGACTGTAGTCCCCTTGATTATTATGTGTGGGGCACAGTTGAGCTATAAACCAACAAAACCCCTTTTCATGCCAAAAATGAACAGAGGGTAAGGATTATGGCAGCATTCACTAACTTAAACAAGGTGACCGCTTAGAAGAGTTGCAAGGGATTCTGAAGTTGTCTAGAGGCTGTGGTTAAAACTAATGCCGATTTTATTTCGTAATTTGTTCTTTATTATTTCAAGATATTTTGTGTAATTTTGGTTATTGTACGTGTTAAAATGAGATGTCAGTGTGTTGTTTATTCGTCGGGTCTGTGTGGAATTTTGCAAAAAGTGTATTTTGCACAGAGCGACACTGGATTTCACTGGGTATGAAATTACACGTGCAAGGTAGATCTTGTTTTGAAGAACAGTGGTCAAAACAAATTAGCGAGAGGAGACGGAGTGGGCCGGAAGTGCGACGTTCCAGGTGTCTAAATGGGGAGAACTATTCTGTCACAGAGAAGAGTTGAATTCAGAAGTTTGCAAACATGAATTTGAGGTTCTCACGTCATCTGCGGACAAAGCTGAGTGCTTTGCCGGCAGATTCTCGTCCAACTCCACATTTGACTCGTCCGGAGTACACCCACCCGACTTACCTATTAGAACAGAGGCAAAACTGCACGACGTATATATTACCCCGACAGTAGTATCCCGAATAATTTCAAAACTCGACCCCCATAAGGCGAGTGGAGACGATGGAGTCCCGGTGATAGTCCTTAAGAGGTGTGCTCCTGAACTTTCCCCTGTCCTCTCTAAACTGTTTAACTACTGCATTTCTGCTTTCTGCTTTCCTGCATGCTGGAAGTTCTCTTCAGTCGTTCCTGTATTTAAGAATTGTGGTGAACCCTCGGACCCATCCAACTATCGCCCTATCAGTCTTCTACCGATATTCGGGAAAGTATTCGAGGCCATAATCAATGCTGAAATAGTTCATCATCTCACTGCCCACAAACTCTTCTCTGACAGGCAATATGGCTTCGGCTTTGCCAGGTCAACAGCCGACTTGCTAACAACCGTAACGGAGTACATGCTACAGGCCCTTGATGAGTCTGACGAGGCTCGCGCGGTTGCTCTGGACATCTCCAAGGCTTTCGTCAGGGTTTGGCACTCTGGCCTCCTATGCAAGCTACGGGGTTACGGTATTACCGGGCGCCTGCTTGACCTAATCCAATCTTTTTTAAATAACCGCAAAATGAAGGTCGTTTTGCATGGGCGTGCCTCTTCATCCGACAGCACGAATGCTGATGTCCCACAGGGCTCTATCCTGGGCCCGACGCTCTTCCTTATTTTCATCAACGGCCTCCCAGATGAGATCAAGTCCCAAATAGGCATCTACGCAGATGACACTACAATATACTCCCGTACCAGTAAGAAACCTGTCGTGGCGGACAGACATAATCTCGCTGCTGACCTTGAAGGGGATCTACACTCTGTGGTGACCTGGGGCAAGAAGTGGCTTGTCAACTTCAATTCATCTAAGACCAAGCTGTTGTCTGTCAACCATTACAGGCAACCTCTCCTGCCTCCCATAAGCATGGACCAACCGAGTCTCCCTGAGAGCAATACACTACGACTCCTCGGCCTTACCCTGTCCTCAGACCTCAAATGGAACCACTATATTGAATCCATAGCAAAATCTACTGCTAAGAAGGTTGGGTCACTATGTTGATCCAGGATGTTTTTTCCGCCTGAATCCATCCTGCATATATACAAGTCAACCATCCGTCCGTGCATGGAGTACTGTTGTCATTTATGGTCAGGCGCCCCTGCCGTTCTCCTCAGTGTTCTCGACAGGCTCCAAAGGAGAGTCTGTAATGTGATAGGTACTGATCTGGCGGCTCGACTGCAGCCACTTCCCCACCGTCGAAATGTAGTCTCCCTTTGTCTGTTCTATAAATACTTTCATGGCTTCTGCTCGGACGAACTTAAGTCACTGGTGCCTCCTCAACAGGTGTTTACTCGTGCAACCAGACTGGCCACTGGGTCCCACCCATTCACAGTCAGGTGAGCCAAATGCAGACGACAATTCTACTCCTGCAGCCTCTTCTTTTGCACTTCCCGCCTGTGGAACTCGCTCCCATATTCTTGCTTCCTGACGGCTACAACCTCCAGAAATTTAAATGCAATGTCAATACTCATCTACTAACTACTGGACTCTAGCTCTCTCCCCACCCCCGTATATCCTTCCATTTCTCTCCACCTATGTATCTGTCATCGCACCTGCATTCTCAGCTTTCTATTGCTCCTTTCTAACTAGTTTGTACTCCTCACTCTTTTCTAATTAATCTTTTTACAGTTATGTAGCCGCCCGCTCATCAGTGGCATTTCTGCCTTGCTCGGGGTGAAATGATTAAAAAAAAAACAGCAGTTGTGTTGCAAAGACAGAAAGGGCCTGTCGTCTGGCTGGCTGGCTGGCTGGCTGGCTGGATGGATGGATGGATGGATGGATGGATGGATGGATGGATGGCTGGCTGGCTGGCTATCCCGTATGCGTGTGCCTAATCCCACCAGCTCCAACCCAACCACATACTCCCCTATACTACTAAGTCATCGAAGAGAAGTAAGAATAAAAATAATGAATATTTTTATTTATATATGAAGTGTTGCATTCCGTCATTTTGATTTGATAACCGTGATAAATTGTGTCCAGTTTATGTTCCGTCGATTTATCTTGTAAACAGATAATCAAAATTCGGTCCGAGTTTATTCTCGCCGAATTGATAGCAGTTTGTGTTTCGTCATTATAACTAAGAATAAAATCGTTCTTTCATTAGAGAGAAGACAGTCATTTTAAAGTGAAGAATCGGTTACAGATTATAACGTCGTGAAACTTGAGGTGCCAATTTATTCTCCCGTCATTTTGGTCCAAAGTTTATTTTCTTCGACGAAGCAGATGTTTATTCCCCGTCATTTTGCTTGCGGTTTAACTTCATTCTCTTAATCTAATCTAAACTTATTTATAAATGAAACTCTGTGTGTGTGTGTGTGTGTGTGTGTGTGTGTGTGTGTGTGTGTGTGTGTGTCCGTTACCTATAGACTCCGAAACGGCTGAACAGATTTTCTTGAAAATTTACACAGTTGTACTATAAGCGACTGCGAGTGTTCTTAGCTAGATTTTGTGTCGAGGTCCCCCCGATGAATATCGAAAAACGATAATCGAAAAAATCAGGTTATAGAAAGAGTGGTCAAATTTGATACACTCATAGACAAAGACATAAGAAACGATATTCAGTTGCAGTTCTCGACGAAAAATACTTATTTGATATCGATACCAGGAAATCAAAATTTGACCTACATCCATTCATTTTTCTTTCAGTCTACGGTTTCGCTTTAACTGGAAACAACTATTGGTTTTTAGTCTTTCGTGCCAACGTCCAAAGAGTCTGAACTCCAGGACCATGGATTAGTCTTTTAAAACTTTCATTACACCCTAGCAACGCCGGGCTATACTGCTAGTATTGGAATAAAAAGCGTGTCATGTTCATTTTTGTGTAATTTTGACGACAGTTCATTAATCACACACAGTATCTAGTATAGAGCAAATTTATTAGAACAATTATCCTGAAAATATTTATGGAAAAGACACCATTTTACAGTTACAGCCGTGAAAAAGTTACTGAAGCTGAAGTGCCTGGTTAGAACCAGTAACATTGCAGATTCTTTGAATTTTGTTCAAAATCTCTAAACATACTGCAGGAGAACCAGCCCATATCTTGCAGATGGTAGATAAATTCTGGTGAGAAAAATCTTCTAGCGCGACACAAATAACCAACTTTCTTGGCTGCAGGTCTAGCTAGTGAATATAATTTTCCAATTCATGACGGAGGTTGGAGAAACTAAAATTAAACAAATAAAGAAATTTAAACTCCTGGGAAGCGGGCGGACAGAGGATGGAAAGTGCGATGTTTAGATCTAAAGACACATTGGCATGGACAAGGACGCATTTCAAAACCTACCCAGAATAACAAAACCTACCCTGAATAACAGGAAAAATCTCATTAAAATCACAGAAGAGAGTGCTGAATTGCTATGTGATGTCTGTTCTTTTGTATGGAAGTTAATATTAGACGATCTCCTCGAGGATGGAGGAGAGGCTTGAGGCAGCAGAAATGTGATTTTACAGAAGGATGCTGAGGGTATCATGGACTGAGCACGTGACAAACAATGGGATGTTGGAAAGGATGAACATAAGAAGAAAATTCATACTTAATATAAGGAAGAGACAGATAAAGTTTCTGGCACATGTAATTACGAAGGAGGGCCTGGATAATTTAATACTCACAGGACGGATAGAGGGAAAGAATGACAGAGAAAGCAGTGCGATTCCTACTTGATAGGCCTGAGCAAGTGGACTTCAGAACAGGATTTGGGAGAGATACCAAGTGGAAGAATGTTAAGAGCGACAAGAGACCGAGACAAGTTGAGATCTAAAGACGCATTGACATGTCAAGGACGCATTTCAAAAGCTAACCAGAATACTGAAAGACAGGAAAATTTCACTGGAAGAAAAGAAGAGACTGCTGGATTGCTATGCGATATCTGTTCTTCTGTATCGCATTGAATGTTGGACGATCTACTCAAGGATGAAGGAGAGGCTTGAGGCAGCAGAAATGTGGTTTTACAGAAGGATGCTGAGGATACCATGGACTGAGCACGCGACTAACGACGAGGTATTGGAGAGGATGGAAACAAGGAGAAAACTCAAACCTAATATAGGGAAGAGTACAGATGAGATTTCTGGGACATGTAGTAAAGAAGGGGGGCTTGAAAAATTTAATATTCACAGGACGGATAGAAGGAAAGAGACAGGGGAAAGAAGCGCCTGATGCGCCTGGGCAAATGGATGGCAGAGCAGGTTTTGGCAGAGATTCCAAGAGGAAAAATGTTGCGAGCGACGAGAGACAGAGTCAAGTGGACGTCCATGATCGTCTACATCCTGAAGGGACACGGCACATGAAGAAGTTTTTTATACGGAATTCTATCCCATTCATACCTACCCTATACTTGGATATATATATTTCATAATTTTCTGAAGTGTACAGATTTTATAATGGCACGTGACTAACAATGTTGGAAGGATGGAAATAAGAAGATAATTCATACCTAATATAAGGAAGAGACAGATAAAGTGTCTGGGACATGTAATGAGGAAGGACGGCCTGGATAATTTAATACTCACAGGATGGATAGAGTGAAAGAAAGACAGAGAAAGCAGTGCGAGACCTACTTGATAGGCCTGAGCAAGTGGATTTCAGAGCAGAGTTTGGGAGAGATACCAATGGGAAGAATGTTAAGAGCGACAAAAGACCGATACAAGTGGAAGTCCATGATCGCCTACGTTCTGAAGGGACACGATACGTGAAGAAGAAGAAGCCAGCTAAAAAAATTGTCTCAAAAGACACAATGAACTACTCTTCTACGATTAGCATCACCTATGCTGATGGAAGGTATCAAGGGTTCTCTCAGACTATTAAGAAAGCATTTTCTTTTTGGAAACGTTAAAATTAATAAGCCATTTTTTGACCCAGTTAACAACAGATTTAAGGTCATTTTGATATCATCTACCTATTTTACGTTATCGAACTGAACAGTCTTACTATTAAGATATGACAAAAGACAAGAAACTTTCACTAGAAACAAAGTACTGGATTGCTATGTGATGTCAGTTCTTCAATATGGCAGTGAATGCTGGATAATATCAGCAAAGATGAAGGAAAAACTTTAAGCAATAGAAATGTGGTTCTACAGAAAGATGCTACGAATATCATGGATCAAGCATGTGAACAATGATGAGGTTTTAGAAAGGAGAGAAACGAAAAGAAAATTAATACTGAGCATCAGGAAGAAACAACTAAAGAACTTGGGACATGCAATGAGGAAAGAGAGCTTGGAGAACCTGATACTAACAGACCAAATAGAGGGGAAAAGAGACAGGGGAAAGCAGCAGATAACATATTTGAAGGACCTGAGTAGGTGGATGATGGAACGAGGGTTGTGTGATGTAAAATACTAAGAGCCACCAGTGATAGGGAGACATGGAAAGCCATGATTGCCTACGTTCTGAAAGGACAGGGTACCTAGAAGAAGTTAATAGTTCTGACATCATTATAAATACAGAGTTGGAAACTGGCAACATCATGAAGGTCATTTATGGAAATTAGGACCAAAGAGATTCAAGAATTGCGTCATAGAGAGCACCTGCATTAGTGCAGAAAGATCTGAATGAGTAGCCATTTATTTCGTGATTTGATAAGAAAGGCTTAATCAATTCGACAATCCGTCCAGAAAAACCACAACCTTTCAGCTAATGAAGAAAACCAGTATGCTAAACTCTACCAAATATCATTGAGATATCAAAAGCAACAGTCCGAGCATCAAGATTCTTTTAAAAAGCTTGATAAACACTTCCAACAATAATCACTATTAAATCAGTAATTAACTTAGAGAGACGAAAGCCATACTGCTTATTCGAAAATAGCTTTGCGAGATGAGATGCTTAATCAATTCAGAGTTATTTAGAGCCTCTAGTACTTTGTCAAAAAGTGGTCCTGGGCATGATTGCAAACTGTATCTGGCAGCAAAGCCTCCGATCGGGAGGTTGGCAGGAGCATGGAACCACCTTTTAATTGCTGTTGTTCTCAGCTCCACCCTGACCCGGAGTGTTACGGTCCCAGCTATTGGCAAATAGTTAACCCCAAACTGGGTTCAAAACGCTATGAAAGTATAAAAATAGACGTTTATAGAAATATATAAATAAAATCAGACTTTTATAGAAAAATATACATTTTTGAAGGAAATATAATACTAACAAACATCTTTTTGAAGAAAAAAAATATTACCATAACACATTTTTGAAGGAAAACATTATTCTCAGAAAAACATTTTTGAATAAAAAACTAGACCTTTTCAGTTTTCTAAAATAAGAAAGAATAAAAACAAAAGAAATTTCATTAAAATCTGATTAAATCAACCTTCTCATTATAACTGAACAATTTAAAAATACCTTAAAACTCCACCCTTGTGGCATTAAATAACCCACAGAGGTCTTGATATGCTGTTGAACAAAACTCAAACTAAGACTTTTCAAAAAAATAGGTCAGTCAGTTAAGTGCCATACATGATACACGCTTGGGCGATCATGTCTCTTTCGAGACATGACTGACTGGGCAGAAGATTATCCCGCAGTAGGATGCCATTGCTTTCTGAGGTAGACTGGTTGCCGACCAAGGCTATAGAACCCAATCTGTCCTGATATTTAACCCATAACTGGAAGGAAGAGACGGATTAATACCTTCCCAAAGGGTATTTGCGCGTAAGTGAATGCAACAAATTCAGCTGGAATTCGAACTCGGCTCCCTGATTTTCCTCTCCGAGCCGATATCCACATCCTAAATAGGTAGGTTACTGAATAGAAGAAAACATTAAAAAAGAAGGCATTAACGAAAGAGAACAATACAAGAAAAGAAATTAAGAAGACAGAATATTACGATTGATATTGCATTTAAATGTTTGAAGATCATAGTTGACTGGAACGCATGAAGCTGGCGTTTCATAAACGATAAATGTAAGAGAAGAAAGTCTTAGCATAGAACTTACGGTTATATTTCGGCATTTCAAATATAAAATAATTTCGACCTTGGCGCCAATCTAATAGCACGCTTAAAGGCATAAAGTCTAGATACCAAAGAAGAAAGTTCCACTAAACAATTACAATGAAAATATTTACAGAAAAAGCACAGGGAAGACACGGTAGGGTGGTAGGAAATCGACCGAAACCGAGGTGCTGGATCAGAAGCACTAGACTAGATGTGGCAGCAATATTCGGGGCATGGACGAATAGTAGGCATAAATATGTATGATAAATTCTGGTAAGAAAGATTGTCTAGCACGATACAGTGATCCAATCAATTTAAAAGTATTCGACTGGAAAATTGAAACGCGAAAACTGAAAAGATAATATATTATGTTATTTTTTTTTAATCATTTCAGCCCAAGCAAGGCGGTACCGCCACTGTTGTACAGGAGGCTATATAAGAGAAGAATGAAAGATTAAGCAGGGGGGAGAGCGAAGGGAAAGATGAACCAGTTACTGGGGGTGTCGGAGAAAGGGTAAGATAAGGATGGTAATACCGGTGTGGAGACAGTTGCGAGGGTAGAGTGAGAAAAGAAAAGAACAAGATACACGGGGTGATGGGGAAAGGACGAGAGAAAGACTCGAGTCAAGTAGATAAGAGATGGCAATTGATATTGCATTTAAGTTGCAATTAAGTTTATGCTGGAGAGTTGCAGGGTTAAAGGCTGGAGGGCTAGCTGCACTCCTATAGAAGTGGGGACTAGAGGATTTGCAGCAAGGTCCTTATGCAAAGCCTTAACAGATATTGGGATAGTGGGAGTAAAAAAAAAGAAAAGCACTCAAGTCCATAACCGAAACAGCAGAAAGAAGAGCTAATTGGTTATGGATCAAAAGAGAGACTGCCTGGATTCCAAATTGTTAGCTAAAATTCCCCGAAATTCTGCGTCTAAATTAATGTTTTGGACGAGCTCATGTGCGATTTGTCTCTAAATGGAAAGTGGCTCTGACTGTCGCCAATCGGAAGCATTTGCAAGGTTTCGTACTGGGCCTAAACGTAATTTTCCAGTGTCTGAAAGCGCTTATCGAGGGTGGGCCTGAAACTGATCATCTCTGATCGGGTCGACGCGGTGAGGGGGGTATGATGTTGAAAGACCCGAAACCCCCCAGTGATCCATGCGATGACATCACTGACGACACCCTCTAGCGCCCCCATTACGGTGCGGATGTTTGAATTATAGATTGTAACCATCAGGGAAGCAAGTATACGGAAGGGATTTCTAATGACAATATAGAAGTTATTTTTTCACACATTGGTTAACGATTTTTCAAACATTGTTTTCAAAAAGTGTGGCTAAAAAATCGACAAAGTTTAACGTTTGTACCAGTCAAAAAACGCTGTTCCAAAAGACCCCCTTGGTAATGTTTATTCGTTTAAAGTAAAAAATTCAGAGTGGCGGAATTATCAGCAAGAATGACGTTTTTTGCGAAGCTCCTCAAAATTTAATGCTTTTTAAGTGTAAATATGAATTTGTGTCATTTTACTACTATTTTAACATAAACATGAATTTGTCTTCTTATTATTAAATTTATTTGCTTCGTTTTTAATGATCCTGCTTGATTAATCAACTAGTTTTCTTGTTTATATTATTCCTTTTAAGACTATGATATTAGTTGTCGATATTTCTTTGAAAAACTACGATATTTCTTACAAATACTACAATATTACTTGTAAATATCGCTAAGTATTTTCGGCTAGTTTAATCAATAATTACCTGAATAATATACAGATGTCCTATTTTGAAAGAGAAATTTTAAATTTTTGTTAATTATTCACTTACTGTTATTTTTTTCGTTGTTTACTTTATTATAATTTTTGTCTATATTATTATGCATTTTCTAATCTTTAATTATTAATATACATATATTGTTTTTGTTTTTTTTAATAAGTCGTGGTAACGATTGATTGTTTTACTGTTATTTTGAAAATAAGTGTTGTGTCACAAATTGTAAGAATTATTTTGGTTAGAAGGAAGATTTATTTCAGGTGGCACTTTTTAAACTTGCACCGACCCTTGATTTCAGCAAGTCGTCCCCTTTTGTCACAGGGCACGTATCTTGAGGGAACAGGAAGATTTCCCCCGAGAGACTTGCACCGGCCAGCAGAGAATATTAGCAGTAGCAGCACTGGGCTCAGGCAGGAAGGACGTCAGACTTTTTGCTGCGGTGTGACCGCGTGATGCGAAACCGGCTTTGTGTTTTCCCCTACATTCAGAGGGGTCGTAGCTGTCACTCATCTTCGTGCAGTCGAAATGTGTGTTTTATCCCCTTATTAACGGGATATAATGGTTGAAGTATTTTCTACACTCGCCTAGCTAATTGTTGGTTATCCCATTAACCAAATCTAATCGCCTAATTATGGTTTCCGGAGTCCCTTAAATATTCGACTCTATATTGAATTGTTGCTGCGGTTGAGAAACCCTTCAAATGCTGGTTGACCAGAGCTGCTACCCTAAAGAAAACGAGAAAAAAGAAAGAAAGGAAATGTTGCGCAGGTGTTACATAGGGGGAAAGTGATGAGAAAAAGGGGTAGATTATCGGGGGTGTCAGGAGGCGGGTAATAGAAGGATAAGAATACTGGTGTGATTGGGGTAAACTGGATGGAGAAAAGAGCTTGAGGGAAAGAATGCGAGTTAGTGAGATAAGAGATGACTATTGACCTTTTATTTAAATTCTTGGAGATTGTAGCTGTCGAAGAAGCAGGTATATGAAAGGAAATGCCACAGGCGGGAAGTGCGAGAAAAGAAGCTATTAGAGTAGAAATTGGTTACATTTTGTCGGTTTCACTGTAAAAGGGTGAGACCTAATTACTAGTCTAGTAGCTCGAGTAAATTCATGCATAGGGGCACCAGTGAACTAAGTTAATTGTAGCAGAAGCCATGAAAGTATTTGTAGAAGAGACACAGGGAAGTCACATCACGCCGGTGAGAGAGCGACTGAAGCCGATCTGCCAAGACGAAATCAATCACATTACAGATTCTCAGTTGAATTTTGTCAAGAACCCCGAGGTGAATAGCAGGGGCACCCGTAAATTGGGAGCATTACTAACCCTGATTTGTTAAGCTCGCCAAAACAACGTACTGCTTGATACAACAGCCTGGCAATGAAAGCCCGAGTCTTGATCTCTTTCAATAAATAGCGTTTATTCGAAGCTAATGTGTAATTTTAGTATAACATTTTACGACCCACTAACATTCTGCTATATTTTGAGAAACCCTGAGACAGATCATTTCTTGATCTCATCCGCCATATTTGCTTGTCTTGACGTCAGACATTCGGGGTCTCTCGTCTTTATCCCTTTTGTTATTCAAGGCGATTCTAAGTTCCTGAACATTTTTCCTCGTCAGTTTTGCTTTGTCTACTAATTACATTTAACCATGGCCAATTAATCTACAAATAGTTTGAGCAAAGACATATCCTAAGGTAGGTACAAAGATTTATTCGGAATATTAAAACTAAATCAATCCGTGAAGTAGATACACAAAAATAGAGAGAAGCGTAAGGCAGGGATGTGTCTTCTCGCAACACTTATTCAACCTCTACAGAAAGACTATATGCTAAGGGATATATTTCTTAGAGTGTAAAACTTTTGGAAGATAATTGCTGGACAAAAACATATGAAAGAATATACAAAATATTATTTACCCGTATAGGTGAAAACTGATTTCTTTTTTTAGATGACGAGTGATTAAAATTGAAAGCATGGCCAACCCGGATTCGTTAATCTCATCAAAACAACACACTACTTAATACAGCAACAGCCTAGCAATGAAAGCCCGAGTCTTGAACTCTCTCACCAAATAGCGTTTAATCAAAGCGTAACATTCCACTTGCGACCCACCAGTGGGTCGAGACGCTTAGAAAACTCTGGGCTGAGTTGATTTCTTTTCCCTGACATTTATTATTCAGACGTTCTTTTGATTTTTTTTTTCGGGGGTGATATTTTTTTTTTATTTATTTATTTTTTTTGACAATATTGGCCTATAATTTTTTATTTAATGTCTGCAAGTAACATTTTAATTTAATTTAGACCGGGGCATATTTTTAAATTTGTCTGAACGTTTTGAGTTTTACATTTATTTTATTTGAATGTTAAGTTTCATATTATAATAAATAAGTTTTTTTTTGTTAAAATCAAAATAAATTACTTTACTCTTTCGATGGTTTTTTTTTTTTTCAAGATTTCACAGATATCGCTTTAGCTGTTTTGTTTTGTTTTTGTTGTTTTGTTTTGTTTTAGTTTTTATCTTTTATTGAGTCCGTAATGTATTATAAATTTTTTCTGATTCATACTGTTATTTTATATTATTTTATTTCATTTACTTGTTTTTTAATACGAGTAGATAGACTTTCCTATCGTCCAGCCCGTACTCCACCCCGCTTCAGGAGTAGAGGCTAATCCCTTCTTTCCTTATTAGGAAGATGCTCTCAGTTTCTTTCCGATCCTCAGGTCTTAATAGCGGTACTGTTACGAATTTTTTTTTTTTTTTTTTGTGATGTGTGTGGATGATGGTAATATCTCTTCATACTGAGGGTACCGGGTTGGCAGTTTTCTGGTTGCTACTTCTGACTGGCACTTAGGAGCCCAAACTCTTCCGTAGCGTTTTGAGAGGTGCTCTGATCCACAGTTGAATATTATCGGGTTCATGTAGTGCCATTTCGTGTGTGGATGATTATTCATCCGGTGGGCAATCATGAGTCCACATCATACTGCAAACTGCGCTAGTTTTCGTCCCACACAAGTTGCATTTGATGACCAACTGCTACTTTTACTCTAGGTTTCTTCTTACCAAAATAACTCTAAATCATGAGAGCACACAATCAAAGATAAAAAACTAAATCAGCTCATAAAAAAAAATACCTAAGCCCTTCTATACCTCTTTCTCTAACGTCCGTGGTATCTGTGCCAGCGTTTACAGTGTGGGATCGTTTCTCTACAAAAGGTTCCCTAATATCCTAGCTGTCTGCAAAAGTAACTTTAACCCTACAATTCCCTCCTTTGATTTCTTAATTTCGGGATACTTTCCTTTCTTTTGGAGGGACTCCAATGTCCATATGCATGCCCTTGTTGTTTATATCAATCAACATCTCCTTCTGGCTCTGATCACAATAGGCGCCACTTTGTCTTTATTCGTAAGGAATGTAGGTGTGTCTTAAATGATCCTAAGATGTCGTTTGCTGAATGAAGCAAGTATTGTTCCAAATATTGTTGGCGGCTTTGTATTGCATATTCTTCAGTATGATTTAGCTTAAAGACAATTTTATAAAAGAAACTATGTGTCATTTGAAACTTCGTTAACGCTAAGGAGAGACAGATAATGACATACTGCACATGAAAATCGACAAGCTTTAAAGGAAACTTTTAAAAAAGAGGCTTATTTCTGCAAATGTGCAGTGATAACCTGGGTTATCCAAAAATGTAATTGTTTCTTTGTTGATCGCTTCCTTTATGATGGTAGGGTTAATGACTAAGTTTACCGCCAACAGAAGAAAGTATCGATGGCGTGAATTTGTTTAAGGTGAACCTCAACTAACCATGAAATGGCCTAAACACTTGATTTCTTCACTTCCCTCTGCATTATATTTTTCTTTTATAATCGTTTCACCCCAAGAAAGGCAGTACCGCCACTGGTGCACAGGGGGTTACAGTGAGAGGAGAGCGGAAAAAAGGAGAAAAAGGGACAGGAAGTGTCGGAAAAGGGACAAGAGAAAGCTGGGAATCGGGGATATAAAAGATGACAATTGACGTTGAACTTGAATCTTTGGAGATTTTAACTATCAGGGAAGCAAGTATATGGAAGGGAGTTTCATAGGTGGGAAGTGCGAGAAAAGAAACTGTTAGAGAAGAAGTGTTGTTTACATTTGACTGTTTTGATGGTAAAAGGATGGGGCTTACTTACCAGTCAAGTGGAATCAATAAATTCGTGTAGACGAGGCACCGGGAAGATAAGCTTGTCAGAGCAGATACCGTGAAAATATTTGTAGAAAAATAGGGGTAGCCACATCTCCTTGGTGAGAAAGTGACTGAAGTTCATCTGCTAAATCGGGACCAATTTCATTTCAGATCCACCTCGAGAACCTTGAGATGAATAGCGGGAGCACTCGACCAGATAAGGCAACAGTATTCAATGCATGGACGAATGGTAGATTTATAAATGTGCAAGATGGTTTCTGGAGAGAAAAACTTTCTGGCCCGACACAGTGACCTGACCTTCCTAATTTACGAGCCACTTCTTACCACTGTCCCCCACAGATTGGAGGTCCTTTAAAAGACCAGCAGTGAGGTTTGCTTTGTCAGCCATGACAGATTTTTATCAAGACGGGGGTAACTCGTAGCACTATCTGCATAGATCCCTAATTAAAAATTGATTACATAAGAAAGATCAGGAATAAGTGTGGAAAACCTAGGATATAACCTTTAGAGACTCCTACGTTTGTATAATAGGATCTGGGTGCATGCCCATTCAATACGACCTTGATTACGCGATTAGATAGAAACGATTAGATTAAATCAAACGTCCATTTAGAGCATAGCCCTATAGCTTGCGCAGATGGTGTGCATGCCAAACTCAGTCAAAAGCTTTCGAGACATTCGGGGCAACAGCTCGAGCTTCGCCGTTATTATCAACACCCTGCTTCATATTTTTGGTGATTCTCTTTAGCACATCAATAGTAGATCTGGCGAAGCGGAAGCCATACTGTATGTTTGAGAATAGGTTGTAGAATGTGGGATGGTATGGAATGAAACATTCAGATCCAGTTTTGAAATTGTAACAAACTGCATCTAAATCTGTTAAAATATCGAGTAGCGCATGTGTGTTGTTCAGAAGTGATGTTTGAAGAACGGTGTTTGTATTCGTTCTAACTATAAACCTGTTCTTCAGTTTTAACCATTTGATAATTAACCGAATTTCAAATATATTCGAAATTATGAAAGGATTATGTATAACTAGCAGTATAGCCCGGGGTTGCTCGGGTGTAATAAAAGCTTTAAAACTAATCCATGGTCCTGGAGCTCAGACTATTTGGGCGTTAGCACGAAAGACTTTAAAGCAATAGTTGTTTCCAGTTAAAGCCAAACCGTAGACTGAAAGAAAATGAATAGATGTAAGTCAAATTTTGATTTTCTGGTATCGATATCAAATAAGTTTTTTTCGTCGTAAACTGAATTTTGAAGGCTAAATAAGTCCTCTGAGTAAATGGTATCATGGATGAGACTAAGAACTACAATTATACCTACTTAGAGTCAAACTCGAAGTAAAAACTAAAATAAAAGGGCTGAAAAAATACAGACATACAGGCAGATAAACACACACACACATACAAAGATCTTGCCTTTTATATATATATTATCGATTTTCTGCACTATTGTAAGAACTGCAACATTGAAATTTCTGAATGTCGTTTCTTATGTATTTGTCTAAGAAAGTATCAAATTTTATTAAAATCGGACCACTCCTTCTATAACCCGATTTTTTCGATTATCGATTTTCGATATTTATTGAGGGTACCTTGACACAAAACCTAGCTAAGAACACTCGCAGATGCTTATAGTACAACTGTGTAAAGTTTCAAGAAAATCAGTTCAGCCGTTTCGGAGACTATGGGTAACTGACACACATACACACACACACACATACACACACAAAGTTCCATTTATAAATAAGTTTAGAGACCATATTTTATTTTATTTTTATAATTAATATAATGAATGAATTGTACTTTAATAATTCTATTTTTTTGTTACAACGGTGTTTTTTTTTATCTAGAGGGGCTCTCTCTCCCACCTATGTCTTTTGATCCACTAAATTTGACATTATTCTGTTTATGTTTGTCGTGAACTCGAATACATCACTTTATAAAGTTTCTGAAAAAATATTCAGAAAAAAATTTAACTCATTTCCACAATGATCGAATTAAAGATTAGGACATGTAAGTATAAAAATTACGAAACTAAAAACTGGTGCATATGAAAATGAAATTGGAAACGCTATCGTCAGCAAAACATAACAATGTATATCTATAACAAGTTTTTCAAAAAATGCAAATGTTTTGAATACAGTTTTTTTTAATCGGGCTCACTCCAAGCAAGCCGATAAAAAACTAAGACATAATGGTTTACTGGGTTTGAAAGAATTAGAAAGCAGAAAATTACTAAGAAGTGAGAACAAACGAAGAGTAATCTAGAGGGCAGTCGATGGCGTTTGACATTTTATTTAAATTTTTTAAGACTTAAGTTCATTGGAAAGCATGCAGCCAAAAGAGTTTCACAAGAGAAAAGTGCAGGAAAATAAACTTTTAACAGAAATTACAGTTATCTAAACTGTTAACAGAAATTACGGTTATCTAAACTGTTAACAGAAATTACGGTTATCTAAACTGTTAACAAAAATTACAGTTATCTAAACTGTTAACAGAAATTACAGTTATCTAAACTGTTAACAGAAATTACAGTTATCTAAACTGTTAGCAGAAATTAGTTATCTAAACTGTTAACAGAAATTACAGTTATCTAAACTATTAACAGAAATTACAGTTATCTAAACTGTTAACAGAAATTACAGTTATCTAAACTATTAACAGAAATTATAGTTATCTAAACTGTTAACAGAAATTATGGTTATCTAAACTGTTAACAAAAATTACAGTTATCTAAACTGTTAACAAAAATTACAGTTATCTAAACTGTTAACAGAAATTAGTTATCTAAACTGTTAACAGAAATTACAGTTATCTAAACTATTAACAGAAATTACAGTTATCTAAACTATTAACAGAAATTACAGTTATCTAAACTGTTAACAGAAATTATAGTTATCTAAACTGTTAACAGAAATTATGGTTATCTAAACTGTTAACAGAAATTACGGTTATCTAAACTGTTAACAGAAATTACGGTTATCTAAACTGTTAACAGAAATTACGGTTATCTAAACTGTTAACAGAAATTACAATTATCTAAACTGTTAACAGAAATTACAATTATCTAAACTGTTAACAGAAATTACAATTATATAAACTGTTAACAGAAATTACAATTATCTAAACTGTTAACAGAATTTACGGTTATCTAACCAGCTCAATGGTAAATTAATAAAACCCCATCGCCAGTCAAGTTAGTCAGTTAAGGGCCATACGTGATACACGCTTTGAGCGATCATGTCTCGAATGAGTCAAGACTGACTGGGCAGAAAATTATCCCGTAGATTGCCATTGTAGACTGCCATTGCTTCCTGCGGTAGACTGGTTGCTAGCCAAGGCTATAGAACCCAATCTTTCCTGCTATTCGACCCATAGCTGTAGAAATTAGAAGTGGATTATATTATTATATCAATAAGTAGTAATTATTGGGGGACAAGCTTATTACTTCATGATAATAGGAAACAGACCCCCTACTTTATACCCAGTAGAAACTAATTATGCTTCCACCTATTACATTCAGTCAGTTAAGTGTCATACGTGAGACACGCTTTGGGCGATCATGTCTCCAAAGAGATACGACTGACCGGACAGAAGATTATCCCGCAGTAGACTGCCATTACTTTCTGCGGTATACTGGTTACCAACTAAGGCTATAAAAACCAATTTGTCCTATTATTTAAACCATAACTGGAGGAAAGAGACGGGTTAATACCTTTCCCAAAAATATTTGTGCGTAAGTGAATACAAGGTATATCAACTGGAATTCGAACTCGGCACTGCCGTTTTGTCGTTCCGAGACGATATCCACTGCACCACAACGCACATCCCAGTCCTGTACACTGCTTAAATGCATAGAGTCTAGGTACCAGAATAAAGAGCCTATCCAAACAATTGTCATTAAAGCATTTATAAAAAAAAAAAAAGATAACAGGGTAACAACCTTACAGCTGAGTTAAAGTAAATGAAACCGAGACACCAGATCAGTACCATTAAAAGTGCTGATCCTTCATTTAATTTTAACAAGAATATATAGATTTATAGAAAAGGCACCGGACCGTATCTGGCAGCAATATTTTCAGCTGGTATGAATAGCAGACTTATATATATGTAAGATAGAGTCCATAGAGAAGAATTGTCTAACACGCCACAGTGAATCAATTTTGTTGGCAGCCGACCTAGCAACTGATTCAATATAGTCTAGCCACGTCATGTCAGCCGACGTAGCAATTGATTCAATATAGTCTAGCCACGTCATGTCAGCCGACCTAGCAATTGATTCAATATAGTCTAGACACGTCATGTCAGCCGACCTAGCAACTGATTCAATATAGTCTAGCCACGTCATGTCAGCCGACCTAGCAATTGATTCAATATAGTCTAGCCACGTCATGTCAGCCGACCTAGCAATTGATTCAATATAGTCTAGCCACGTCATGTCAGCCGACCTAGCAATTGATTCAATATAGTCTAGCCACGTCATGTCAGCCGACCTAGCAATAGATTCAATATAGTCTAGCCACGTCATGTCAGCCATTACAACAGTGATTCAATATAGTCTAGCCACGTCATGTCAGCCGACCTAGCAACTGATTCAATATAGTCTAGCCACGTCATGTCAGCCGACGTAGCAATTGATTCAATATAGTCTAGCCACGTCATGTCAGCCGACCTAGCAATTGATTCCAATATAGTCTAGACACGTCATGTCCAGCCGACCTAGCAACTGATTCCAATATAGTCTAGCCACGTCATGTCAGCCGACCTAGCAATTGATTCCAATAGTCTAGCCACGTCTGTGTCAACCGACCTAGCAATTGATTCAATATAGTCTAGCCACGTCATGTCAGCCGACCTAGCAATTGATTCAATATAGTCTAGCCACGTCATGTCAGCCGACCTAGCAATTGATTCAATATAGTCTAGCCACGTCATGTCAGCCGACCTAGCAATTGATTCAATATAGTCTAGCCACGTCATGTCCTTCGACCTAGCAACTGATTCAATATAGTCTAGCCACGTCATGTCAGCCGACCTAGCAATTGATTCAATATAGTCTAGCCACGTCATGTCAGCCGACGTAGCAATTGATTCAATATAGTCTAGCCACGTCGTGTCAGCCGACCTAGCAATTGATTCAATATAGTCTAGCCACGTCTGTATGGCTTCGACCTAGCAACTGATTCAATATAGTCTAGCCACGTCATGTCAGCCGACCTAGCAATTGATTCAATATAGTCTAGCCACGTCATGTCAGCCGACCTAGCAACTGATTCAATATAGTCTAGCCACGTCGTAATGGTAATTCTAGCAATTGATTCAATATAGTCTAGCCACGTCATGTCAGCCGACCTAGCAACTGATTCAATATAGTCTAGCCACGTCATATCAGCCGACCTAGCAACTGATTCAATATAGTCTAGCCACGTCATGTGTCGACCTAGCAATTGATTCAATATAGTCTAGCCACGTCATGTCAGCCGACCTAGCAATTGATTCAATATAGTCTAGCCACGTCATGTCAGCCGACCTAGCAATTGATTCAATATAGTCTAGCCACGTCATGTCAGCCGACGTAACAATTGATTCAATATAAAATAGCCACGTCATGTCAGCCGACCTAGCAATTGATTCAATATAGTCTAGCCACGTCATGTCAGCCGACCTAGCAACTGATTCAATATAGTCTAGCCACGTCATGTCAGCCGACCTAGCAATTGATTCAATATAGTCTAGCCACGTCATGTCAGCCGACCTAGCAATTGATTCAATATAGTCTAGCCACGTCATGTCAGCCGACCTAGCAACTGATTCAATATAGTCTAGCCACGTCATGTCAATGAACCTAGCAATTGATTCAATATAGTCTAGCCACGTCATGTCCGACCGACCTAGCAATTGATTCAATATAGTCTGTATACGTCATGTCAACCGACCTATCAACTGATTCAATATAGTCTAGCCACGTCATGTCAGCCGACCTAGCAATTGATTCAATATAGTCTAGCCACGTCATGTCAGCCGACCTAGCAATTGATTCAATATAGTCTAGCCACGTCATGTCAGCCGACCTAGCAATTGATTCAATATAGTCTAGCCAAGTCATGTCAGCCGACCTAGCAATTGATTCAATATAGTCTAGCCACGTCATGTCAGCCGACCTAGCAACTGATTCAATATAGTCTAGCCACGTCCTGTCAGCCGACCTAGCAATTGATTCAATATAGTCTAGCCACGTCATGTCAGCCGACCTAGCAATTGATTCAATATAGTCTAGCCACGTCATGTCAGCCGACCTAGCAACTGATTCAATATAGTCTAGCCACGTCATGTCAGCCGACCTAGCAATTGATTCAATATAGTCTAGCCACGTCATGTCAGCCGACCTAGCAACTGATTCAATATAGTCTAGCCACGTCATGTCAGCCGACCTAGCAATTGATTCAATATCGTCTAGCCACGTCATGTCAGCCGACGTAGCAATTGATTCAATATAAAATAGCCACGTCATGTCAGCCGACCTAGCAATTGATTCAATATAGTCTAGCCACGTCATGTCAGCCGACCTAGCAATTGATTCAATATAGTCTAGCCACGTCATGTCAGCCGACCTAGCAATTGATTCAATATAGTCTAGCCACGTCATGTCAGCCGACCTAGCAATTGATTCGATATAGTCTAGCCACGTCATGTCAGCCGACCTAGCAATTGATTCAATATAGTCTAGCCACGTCATGTCAGCCGACCTAGCAACTGATTCAATACAGTCTAGCCACGTCATGTCAGCCGACCAAGCATTTGATTCAATATAGTCTAGCCACGTCATGTCAGCCGACCTAGCAATTGATTCAATATAGTCTAGCCACGTCATGCCAGCCGACCTAGCAATTGATTCAATATAGTCTAGCCACGTCATGTCAGCCGACCTAGCAACTGATTCAATACAGTCTAGCCACGTCATGTCAGCCGACCAAGCAATTGATTCAATATAGTCTAGCCACGTCATGTCAGCCGACGTAACAATTGATTCAATATAAAATAGCCACGTCATGTCAGCCGACCTAGCAATTGATTCAATATAGTCTAGCCACGTCATGTCAGCCGACCTAGCAACTGATTCAATATAGTCTAGCCACGTCATGTCAGCCGACCTAGCAATTGATTCAATATAGTCTAGCCACGTCATGTCAGCCGACCTAGCAATTGATTCAATATAGTCTAGCCACGTCATGTCAGCCGACCTAGCAACTGATTCAATATAGTCTAGCCACGTCATGTCAGCCGACCTAGCAATTGATTCAATATAGTCTAGCCACGTCATGTCAGCCGACCTAGCAATTGATTCAATATAGTCTAGCCACGTCATGTCAGCCGACCTATCAACTGATTCAATATAGTCTAGCCACGTCATGTCAGCCGACCTAGCAATTGATTCAATATAGTCTAGCCACGTCATGTCAGCCGACCTAGCAATTGATTCAATATAGTCTAGCCACGTCATGTCAGCCGACCTAGCAATTGATTCAATATAGTCTAGCCAAGTCATGTCAGCCGACCTAGCAATTGATTCAATATAGTCTAGCCACGTCATGTCAGCCGACCTAGCAACTGATTCAATATAGTCTAGCCACGTCATGTCAGCCGACCTAGCAATTGATTCAATATAGTCTAGCCACGTCATGTCAGCCGACCTAGCAACTGATTCAATATAGTCTAGCCACGTCATGTCAGCCGACCTAGAAATTGATTCAATATAGTCTAGCCACGTCATGTCAGCCGACGTAGCAATTGTTTCAATATAAAATAGCCACGTCATGTCAGCCGACCTAGCAATTGATTCAATATAGTCTAGCCACGTCATGTCAGCCGACCTAGCAATTGATTCAATATAGTCTAGCCACGTCATGTCAGCCGACCTAGCAACTGATTCAATATAGTCTAGCCACGTCATGTCAGCCGACCTAGCAATTGATTCAATATAGTCTAGCCACGTCATGTCAGCCGACCTAGCAACTGATTCAATATAGTCTAGCCACGTCATGTCAGCCGACCTAGCAATTGATTCAATATCGTCTAGCCACGTCATGTCAGCCGACGTAGCAATTGATTCAATATAAAATAGCCACGTCATGTCAGCCGACCTAGCAATTGATTCAATATAGTCTAGCCACGTCATGTCAGCCGACCTAGCAATTGATTCAATATAGTCTAGCCACGTCATGTCAGCCGACCTAGCAATTGATTCAATATAGTCTAGCCACGTCATGTCAGCCGACCTAGCAATTGATTCAATATAGTCTAGCCACGTCATGTCAGCCGACCTAGCAATTGATTCAATATAGTCTAGCCACGTCATGTCAGCCGACCTAGCAACTGATTCAATACAGTCTAGCCACGTCATGTCAGCCGACCAAGCATTTGATTCAATATAGTCTAGCCACGTCATGTCAGCCGACCTAGCAATTGATTCAATATAGTCTAGCCACGTCATGCCAGCCGACCTAGCAATTGATTCAATATAGTCTAGCCACGTCATGTCAGCCGACCTAGCAACTGATTCAATACAGTCTAGCCACGTCATGTCAGCCGACCAAGCAATTGATTCAATATAGTCTAGCCACGTCATGTCAGCCGACCTAGAAATTGATTCAATATAGTCTAGCCACGTCATGTCAGCCGACCTAGCAATTGATTCAATATAGTCTAGCCACGTCATGTCAGCCGACCTAGCAATTTATTCAATATAGTCTAGCCACGTCATGTCAGCCGACCTAGCAATTGATTCAATATAGTCTAGCCACGTCATGTCAGCCGACCTAGCAATTTATTCAATATAGTCTAGCCACGTCATGTCAGCCGACCTAGCAATTGATTCAATATAGTCTAGCCACGTCATGTCAGCCGACCTAGCAATTGATTCAATATAGTCTAGCCACGTCATGTCAGCCGACCTAGCAACTGATTCCATATAGTCTAGCCACGTCATGTCAGCCGACCAAGCAATTGATTCAATATAGTCTAGCCACGTCATGTCAGCCGACCTAGCAATTGATTCAATATAGTCTAGCCACGTCATGTCAGCCGACCTAGCAATTGATTCAATATAGTCTAGCCACGTCATGTCAGCCGACCTAGCAATTGATTCAATATAGTCTAGCCACGTCATGTCAGCCGACCTAGCAATTGATTCAATATAATCTAGCCACGTCATGTCAGCCGACCTAGCAATTGATTCAATATAGTCTATCAACGTCATGTCAGCCGACCTAGCAATTGATTCAATATAGTCTAGCCACGTCATGTCAGCCGACCTAGCAATTGATTCAATATAGTCTAGCCACGTCATGTCAGCCGACCTAGCAATTGATTCAATATAGTCTAGCCACGTCATGTCAGCCGACCTAGCAATTGATTCAATATAGTCTAGCCACGTCATGTCAGCCGACCTAGCAATTGATTCAATATAATCTAGCCACGTCATGTCAGCCGACCTAGCAATTGATTCAATATAATCTAGCCACGTCATGTCAGCCGACCTAGCAACTGATTCAATATAGTCTAGCCACGTCATGTCAGCCGACCTAGCAATTGATTCAATATAGTCTAGCCACGTCATGTCAGCCGACCTAGCAACTGATTCAATATAGTCTAGCCACGTCATGTCATCCGACCTAGCAACTGATTCAATATAGTCTAGCCACGTCATGTCAGCCGACCTAGCAATTGATTCAATATAGTCTAGCCACGTCATGTCAGCCGACCTAGCAATTGATTCAATATAGTCTCGCCACGTCATGTCAGCCGACCTAGCAATTGATTCAATATAGTCTAGCCACGTCATGTCAGCCGACCTAGCAATTGATTTAATATAGTCTGCCACATCATGTCAGCCGACCTAGCAATTGATTCAATATAGTCTAGCCACTTCATGCCAGCCGAGAACGTTAGCTTAAGAAAACACAACGGGTCACTATGCTGGGAGATAACATCACCCATACTAATGAAAAGCAGAAAGGTGTCATTAACATAGGTACCAAAATGCGTCAAAATCGTTAATGAAAATTAAATAATATCGGGAGAAATTTGGCTGGGAAGCGTGAAGATCGAAAAGAATCCCACAAGCGAATCTGCAAGAAAACTAACTGTAAGCATACACCATGGAGGGAATTAATAGAAACAAAACGAATAATGTTTTCTTAGGATCTTTCACACTTTTCCTGATCACGTATACGTCGTCTCTTGGCGTTTTTTTTTCTCTCTTCTGACCGCATTTTCCTTTACATTTTGGACTGATTAAACCAGTTTGTTTCTGCACCTTGATGACACGACTGACAGTTGAAAGGCTGACACCAACAATATCTACGATCTCTCTGTAAGGCTTACCAGTGTGTTCATGCAGCGTTATAATTTTATACGCTCTCTTCGAGTAACATCCATCGCAGACAATGGCCGTAGGACAACTAATCGACAGTCGAGACAATAGTATCTGGGCAAAAATATCTGATACAAACACGGATGACGCAATATTTTTCAAAGCCAAAATAATTTTACCATGCACCCCGAAAATAAATTCATTATTACTGCACACCACTGCGAATGATCTAATCTAAAAATTGATTACACCCTTTTACCCCGCTGGGTGTAAACTGACCGTATGGTGAAAAAAAGGAAACTAAAGCAGTTTCAATATTCTTTGCACATGGGTGTATATGCCTGAAACAATAAACCATTGCAAAAAATAATTTGCCTCTGAAGATTTTCCTGGATATCTAAAATAATTTATAAATGGAACTTTGTCTGTGTGTGAATGTGTATGTGTCTGTGTGTGTGTGTGTCCGTTACATATAGAATCCGAAACGGATGAACCGATTTTCTTGAAAAGTTACACAGTTGTACTATATGCGTCTGCGAGTGTTCTTAGCTAAGTTTTGTGTCGAGGTAACCCCGATAAATATCGATAATCGATAATCGAAAAAATAGGGTTATAGAAGGAGTGGTCCGATTTTAATCAAATTTGATACACTCATAGACAAAAACATAAGAAATGATATTCAGAAGTTTCAAGGCTGCAGAAAATCGTTAATATATATATATATATATATATATATATATATATATATATAAAAGGCAAGATGTTTGTGTGTGTGTGTCTGTTTATCTGCCTGTGCCTGTTTTTTTTTTCAGCCCTTTAATTTTAGTTTTTGCTTCGGGTTTGGCTCTACGTAGGTATAATTGTAGTTCTTAGTCTCAGCCATGATACTATTTACTCAGAGGACTTATTTAGCCTTCAAAATTCAGTTTACGACGAAAAAAACTTATTTGATATCGATACCAGGAAATCAAAATTTGACATCCATTCATTTTTCTTTCAGTCTCCGGTTTCGCTTTAACTGGAAACAACTATTGCTTTTTAGTCTTTCTTGTCAACGTCCAAAGAGTCTGAGCTCCGGGACCATGGATTAGTTTTAAAACTTTCATTACACCCGAGCAACGCCGGGCTATACTGCTAGTAAAAGTCAAACTTAATCCTTCTCATTTTCTTAAATTGTTATAAGGATACATTATCGATTATTAAAAGACTAGTCAAATATGTATCACGCTGTTGCTAAAAAAATATAAACAAACATGTTTCACATAAGAATGATGGTCACTCTCCTCACAGATGAAGAAAAGATTTGAAGCGACAGGAATAGAACAGAAAGATGTTGGAATAACCACGTGCCGAAAATGTGCGCAATGACAACGTTTTACAGAAAATGAAAACAGAAAAAATCAATTATATTTAAAATCAGAAAGAGACAGTTGAAATTATTTCTAGGTCACATAACGAGGAAAGGGGGCTTAGAAACTTTGATACTCACGAGTCGGTGACACAGAGGAAATCAATTCATAAACTACCAAGCGAGCTTAAGTAAATGGATGGCGGATTTAAAAGAGAAATCAATAAGTGAGCATTTAGTAAGAGCTACAAATGTCAGGAAATAGTGAAGAGCTTTAATCCCCAACGTTCTTAAGGGACACATAGTAGAAGTAGAAGCTGTTAAATTTGTATAAACTTCGTTTTGTTGGTTCAAAATGTTTTTTATAGATTTGTTTTCAATCTAGCACAATTTTAATTGCACAAAAAAGAGTAAAATAATTCATTTTTCCACGTTTATAACTCTCAGGATGTTTCCTTTTTTGTTTATTCACTTTTAAACATGAGAAATTAGCAGGCACCGTGTAATTGGGTGTAAATAGGGTCAATAGAAATAAAGAAGAAAGAAAAAAATCCGTGTGCTAACGCTAAGTTCAGTCGCAGTTCTGCAGGCAACGAAAGCGGGGACATGAATCGAAATTTCTCTCCACAACATCAGAAACGCATTTGCGCGTACCAAAATCCAAAATCATACTGCAAAAGCAACGACTTTATTCACTGAGCTATTTTTTCTGATTGCCAGGGAGAAAAGAACATTAGCAGAGCTTAGAGCATTTCTTTTTGTGCTAACAATTTTTCTTCTTCACTACGTTTTCTGCTGTAGAATTTACGCCGCACGCTGTTGCTTGGTTTGATGCATTAATTCGCTGTTTTCTACACATCGATATAACAATATTACGTATTTCCGTCTATCACTACAGATTTTGTCAAATGAACCGAATAACAAGTTGAAATATCTAGTTATATTTTTCGTATGATAATTTATTCAGATACCTACTGGAAGTAACCATATATTTTTTCTATTTATGTTTAGATAGGTCCAACTGAAATACAAACCGATTTGTATTAGTTACGGATTCGCATATTTTTTAACAGACGCTATGTTTTTATGTGATGTTGTCTGAATCTGGTTATACGCATGATTTAGTTTGTCGGGAACATTGATTTTTTTGTAATCAATAATGAATGGATGCGTGGCTAATTCGCCTTCAGACACTACTGAAATACAAGAATCCATGATCTTCATCAGCATTTATTCATCTCTACAACGTAATAGTTTTTCGCACTTATGCTCTGGTACTAAACATTTTCCATTTTCTTATCGAAAAATAAATATCAAATCACTTTTTCTAAATAATTTTTGTTTCCATAACCAATTATTTGCGTTGTCTTTAATTTACTACTCACAATTTTCAAACCATATTTTACGTTTTGTTAAATATGTTTATCTCATTATTAATTTCTTCGTTTCTATTTTAATTTTATATATAGTACCCACAAACCTCGACAGAATTCTATCCATAACAACTTATTAAAAAAAAACTGTCCTAACGATGAATAGTAAGTTAAAACAATTAAAATCATAAACCAAAAAGAAAATAAAAAAAAATATAGTGCAAGGAAAATTAATAAAAATAAATTCTGCACAAATAAAACATCTTCAGAATGAAAAGTTTCGGTGTCAACAAAGAATTCTAAAACCGGATAAAACAGCTATCGGAGACTTTAATGTTCATTCCTATTAGACATACAGGAGCCCGACAATATTTTTCGGACACTTTAGTATTCGACTTTCCGAGTACCATACAGTGGCGAAATTCCTTCAATAGAATAGCATAAACATATAAAGACAATACCTGTAATAAAAATGGAAGAAAATCGATTAGGTAAGGAAAAATATTTATTTTTCATCATTTTTTACAAAACACACGCGACATTATTTTTCGGACATCGTTGAAAAACTGTTAATAGTCTGTAATATCACCTTTCTTCTCAATAACTTTTATCAATCTCTCTTCATAATGATCAAACATATGCACAATAACATCTCTACGTGTTTCTATTAGTTGTTTTTTGGCATCTAGTATCCGTTCCCGTAGTTGAGCCTCTTTCGTTATTTCAGGTCCATCATAGACAAGTTGCGCAAGCATTTCCCAAACATTTTCTATTAAATTTAGATCTGGGCTTTTTGCAGGTCATTCCAAAGTAGTCATATTCACTTTAGCCATCCATTCTTTCATGAGTTTTGACACATGAATGCTGCAATTGTCTTGCTCTAGAACGAAATCATTCCCTATCTCTCTTCTTATCCTTGGTAGGGCTTTCTCGTCCAGCAACTGTTTGTAGCTTTCGCTGTTCTGTCGTCCTTTCAGACACTCCAACCATATATTTCCATTAGCAAAGATCATACCCCAAACCATAACTCCTCCTCCTCCTCCTCCTCCTCCTCCTCCTCCTCCTCCTCCCATCTGTCGTTTGTTCAGTACAGCAGGCTCACCCCTTCTCGACCAAGTACACCATCCATCGGGCCCATCAAACTTGAAACGCTTCTCATCAGTAAATATAACCTTCTTAAAGTCAACATGCTTTGTTAACCACCTTTTAGCACACTCCAGTCTTGCTCTTTTGTGTTTCTTTGTTAGTGTAATTTTTTTCTTAGCCTTTGCATACTTCAAACCAATCCTATGCAGCGTTCTTTGTACTGTTCGGACGTTTACATCTAATTCACATTTCTCCTTCACTTTTCTTGCTGTAATTTTTTTTCCAGATGTCAAAAGCCGTGTCACAGTCCTCTTCATTCTCCTTTCAGTCCTCTTGCCAACTGATATTTTCCGTCCTCTCTTCTTTTTCCGCTCGGAGTTTGTCTTCAGCATCTATTCGACCGTTGATTTCGACAGCTTCAAATCCATGGCGATCCTTCTGATGCTGAGGCCATCATCCCGCTTCTTCCGTGCCAAACAAACGACTTCTTTTGAATGCATTTTACCTCATTAAACTTAATTGTTTTGCCAGTAAAATAAAACAGATAATTGATTCTAATGATGACAGCTAAGTGTACAAGCAGAAAATTTGCATACAGCAACATGTACATGAACTTAGCTCTTAATAAAATAGGATTTTTTGTCATGTCCGAAAAATAGTGTCGCGCAAGTTTTCGCAAAAATCACAAAAAACTAAAGTTATCAAAGCCAAACTAAAAAAAATGATTACACTAGCAGTGGATTTTCACTCCTCAACTACGTACTTACAATCTCAAAAGTTTTTGGCACTAGTAACCACATTGAAGTACTTTTTTCAAAGTGTCCGAAAAATATTGTCGGGCCCCTGTATTAAGGAATAAAACATACATAATCCTTTCATAATCTAAACTTATTTATAAATGGAACTTTGTCTGTGTGTGTGTGTGTGTGTGTGTGTGTGTGTGTGTGTGTGTGTCAGTTACCTATAGATTCCGAAACGGCTGAACCGATTTTCTTCAAAATTTAGACAGCTGTACTATAAGCGCTTGCGAGTGTTCTTAGCTAGGTATTGTGTCGAGGTACTCCCGATAAATATTGAAAATCGATAATCGAAAAAAAATCTGGTTATAGAAGGAGTGTTCCGATTTGAATCAAATTTGATACACTCATAGACAAAGACCTAAGAAAAGATATTCAGATTTTTCAAGGATGCAGTTCTTACAATAGTGCAGAAAATCGATAATATATATATATATATATATATATATATAAAAGGCCAGATGTTTGTGTGTGTGTCTGTTTATCTGCCTATATGCCTGCATTTTTCCAGCCCTTTTATTTTAGTTTTTGCTTCGGGTTTGGTTCTAAGGAAGTATAATTGTAGTTCTTAGTCTCAGCCATGATACTATTTACTCAGAGGACTTATTTAGCCTTCAAAATTCAGTTTACGACGAAAGAAACTTATTTGATATCGATACCAGGAAACCAAAATTTGACTTACATCCATTCATTTTTCTTTCAGTCTACGGTTTCGCTTTAACTGGAAACAACTATTGCTTTTTAGTCTTTTGTGCCAACATCCAAAGAGTCTAAACTCCAGGACCATGGATTAGTTTTAAAGCTTTCATTACACCCGAGCAACGCCGGGCTATACTGCTAGTAAAAGTGATAAAACTTAATCCTTCTCATTTTCCTAAATTGTTATAACGCCGGGTAATACTGCTAGTTTTAAATATATGTGTACTTCGATTGTTTATCAAACGGTTAGAACTGAGAAAAAGGTTTATAGTTGCAACGAATAAAACCGCAGTTCTTCAAACATCATTTCTGAACAATACACTGGTTCCACTCGAAATCATAACAGAGCCGGCGGCAGTACGTTGCAATTTCAGAACTGGATTCTGCATTTTTCATTCTATATGTTCCGCAGAGGAAGGTCAGGAAATCAAGTATATCGGTCACTTCCTGTCGTGTTGAGGTCAAACTTCAACAAATTCACGACATTGGCATTTTCGTCTACTCTGAATTTTTTCCCCACAAAACAGTTCCAGCAAAGCTAAACAGAGATGGGGAATGGATGACAAGAGCTGGTTTTGGCAAAACTGGAAGCTCCTAGTACTGAATCTGCAGGTTGGCGTTGCATTTAGTCATCAACGCCATCATCATAAAGGAAGCGATCGGCAAAGATGAAATAAATTTTTTGGATAACCCAGGTTATCACTGCACTTTTGTAGCAATAAATCTCTTTTTTAAAAGTTTCATTTAAAGCATGCCAATTTTCATACGCAATCTGTCATTATCTGTCTGTCCTTAGAGTTAACGATGTTTCAAATGATACATCTTTTCTTTCATAAAACTGTTAAATTATAAAAAAAAAACTATGCAAAAATACCTCTTAGAATATTTTCTTCATAGCATGTAATTTGGTTAGGAATTAACAAATATTCCAATATTTTGACCTAGGCTCTTATATCTCCAGGTGTCTTCATATATTTTTAGAGATGTCGGTACATGAAACAAACAGCGGCGACTTCAATTAATCTGTCTTTCAAAAACTATAGATAACAACTCAACCAGGAAGTCAGGTTGATGAGCTACATTAGTACATTAACCTTTAGGTACAATCAATACACCTTGTAGCAGTAGTAAGTTGGAATTAGACTAAGAACTGTTTGGCTGTGTTCATTACAATGGAATAAGAGTTTGAGTTTGAGTTTTGCTTAACGGCATATCAACATCTCTGTGGGTTATTTAATGCCAAAAAGGTAGGGTTTTAAGAAAAAATTTTAATGTTCAGTTATAGTGGGAAGGTTGATTTTGTCAATTTTTTTTTCTTCAAAAATGTTTTATGGTAACAATCTTTTTCCTTCAAAAATGTATAGTTGGTAATATTTTTAATTCACCAACGTATATTTTTATGCAAAAGTCTATTTTTATACTTTCAAGGAGTTTTGACGTCAGTTTGATGGTGAAATTATTTTCCCATAGCTGGGACCCTAACAGGTGCTACTACCCGGGGTCAGAGTGGACATGGGAACAACAGCAATTAAGAGGTTGTTCCATGCTCTTCACAACCTCCTAATCAGAGGCCTTGCTGCCGGATGTAGTTTATTGTCATACCCAGGACCTATGGAATAAGAAATGAAATCTTTATTAGTAGAATACAATTAATAACAATGCAGAAAGAACTCTACTTATGTTTCACAAATTACAAAAATGAATTTTCTAGAAAACAAAGTGTCGTGGACCAGGTTAAGACGTCCAGCAAGAAATAATACAACAACAACCAAAATAGGAAATAACGATATATATATATTAAACACAGCAAAATAGAAATTCTTGGAAATCTGTTAGTAGAACGATGAATACGGATTAGGAAGTAATACTAGAACTGGGACTCGCAATGGTCGTACGGTAGCAGTTTTGGCTATCTATGCTTATCTCTGCCTATCGCTCTCGTGAGGGGAAGTATATGTAGTAAATGGAAGAGTTCAATCCGTTGAATGGGTGACGCCAACATGACACAAAGAGTCCTTTGCGATATAAGAAAAAAGCTTGATTTACATGGGAATAAACTACCAACTTTACTTAAAACAAACAGCTTACATTTTTTTAATCATTTCACCCCAAGCAAAGCGGTACCGCCACTGATGTGCAAGGGAATACATAAGGGAGTTAAAGTTTTAGGCAGGAGGAGAGTGAAGAGAAAGACGAACCAGCTACAGTAGGTGAAAGAGAAAGGGCAAGAGAAAGATGTGAACATAGGAGTGAAGACAGTTGCGAAGGTAGACAGAAAAAAAGAACAAGATACATGGGGTGAAGTAGAAAGGACTGGAGTCAAGTGGATAAGAGTTGGGAATTGATATTGCATTTAAATTTCTGGGGGTTGTAAACGTCAAGAAAGCAAGTATATGGAAGGGAGTTCCACATGCGGATATAAAACGAGTTCAATGACTGCACAAAAGAGAAAGCCGTGTAACATTAGGATGCCTTTCGCCGCCGGGAAGATGATCCTAAGAAGGCTAGAAAAATTAATAGTACTTACATTTATATTTGGTAAACATAATCTTAGCATAATAAGATAAGTGAATGATACTATGTTCATGAGAAACCCAGAAACACATTAAATAACATTCATCCTCGAAAATGGCTAAAACTATAGCCGAAAGCGCTCGAATAAACAAAACATTTCGAAATTTTTTTTTATAATTTATACCCGCAAAAGAAAAAATCATAAGATCACATGAAAAACTACATGAAAACTTGACCATAATAGTTTGTCATTTTTAATGAAACCAGCATAAAAGAGAGATTTCTGCCGAAATATACAATATATATATATACTAAACAGTTATATTTTATATCATAATTTGATTTAGATTAGACTAGTAAACAGTAGTATTAGAAAGTGCTTAATGGATGTTCGTAGAAAAATGAAGTATTAACATGTACCGATTTTAGACATTTAAATTGGGAAGATCAGCCGTTTACGCTGACATTGTTTCAACCCTTTCAGTTTTTTCAAGCGATTTTTATTGCAAGCACAAATTATCTGATGAAACCGAAAAGGTCTAAACTATCGTAGCATAATCGGCTGATCTCCCCAACTTATTTATACATATATATATATGGCTGAAAAAAAATATTATTTTAATCACAATATCAAAGTCACCTCGCTATGATAGGCGCAATATATCAAACAACTTTCTCCTACCATTAAACTTACATTTTTTAACAGTAGAAATGGATTTTTAAAAGTTTAAAATAAATAAACTTACGATCACGCGATATCCAGCCGCAGGCGTCAAATGATAGCTTTAAATATAGCTTTTCAAAAACACAAAATTATTTTACAGTCAAAACATAAGGACAAAAGAAAAACATCAAAAAATAACATTCTTAAAAATGGCCGGTGAAGTGGCTGAAAGCGCCTGGAAAGTCGAAAATTGTTAAACACTTTTTGTACTCTTTATCTCAGCAAAAAGGAAACATGCAAGAATACTGGAAAAATTAAATAAATTAAATTAAATAAATCTTCCTTGTCTGTCGTTTTTAACGAAACCTGTTTAAAAGAACGATTGCTACTCAAATATGCATAAATGTATATTAGTCATCCACACACAAATCTAGACAATGTGGCTAGACCTCCACTTTCTACCAGAAGTGATTGAAACTCGACCAAAATGATATTAGTCAGAGTGCGTACTCTCTAAGCTATCGGCGCATTTAGCGCCTCATATATACACATGCCAGCCATCAGGAGAACTCGGTTCATTACCGAAGTGTAGATGTCAGCAAGATTTCGTTGTCTATCGCGTTAGAATTTATAAAAACGCTGAGGACACTGAAACCAAAATTTACATAGGTGCTACCCGAGATATTTTCAAAAAAAGATATTACAATCATACTAGCAGCTTTAATAATGTAAAGTATAAACATAGCACCACCCTATCCACTTATGTGTGGTCCATTAAACATAAGCTTAATATAGAAATGGGAAATATTAAAGAGTGCCCTAAATATAAAGCCGGCCAGAAGTTTTGTAGGTTGTGTGCAGAGGAGAAAACTTGCCATAGCTTCGTATAAACAAACCAATAATTTATTGAATTCCAAAACTGAAATATTAAATAAATGCAGGCATAGAAAGCCTTGGCTTTTGAATTAAGTTTCCTTATAGTAGGTTTGTATCGTTTTTTGTTTTCGTTTTTTGTTTTCGTCTTTGTATTTAACCTTTAAAAAAATGTTAAATATAAAATTAAAAATTAAAGCTGTTTTCTATAATAAAGTTCTCCCCTATTTGTGTTTAGTGTGTTTTTTTTTGTTGTTGGTCACGTGGGTTGATTGAATTTCCGATAAATTTTCGTTTTAAATCCCGTCGCTTTTCCCCTTCAAAATTATCCAAAATAGCATTATCTCTGTGCGAATGTATATGCTGAACTCAAATCAAGTGTTAGTTTTTGAAGAAACTTATCTTTTTTTTATCTAAATGTCCATAAAAATACGAACTATATCTTGCACTTTTTCTCTCCCGTAACTCTCACGAAGTCATGTAATTAACTGCAGAATGACGTACTGCGTATGGGAACGATTTGTGGTCGATTTTTCTTCATTTACTGATACTTCCGGCGATGTACTTCCGGAAATTAAAGTAATGCGCTATTGTATTTCTACGCTTGTTGCTCTCAAAACAGGAAGTACATTGCCGGAAGTTTTAGTAAAGGACAAAATTTGACCAAAATTGCTACCTACGTAGAACGTCATTCTGCAGTTAATTACATGACTTCGTGAGAGTTACGGGAGATAAAAAGTGCGAGATATAGTTCAATTTTATGGACTTTCAAAGAAAAAAGATAAGTTTCTTCAATAACTAATTGTTGATTTAAGTTCATCGTATATATTTTCACAAAAATAATGCTATTTTGGATAAATTTAGGTACCTAAAACGAAAATTTACCGAATTTCCTTTATATGTCGTTTGTTTCTTTCCTCGTTAGCCAGCTTTCCCTGACGATCCGTTTAGGTGAAACCTAGGTAGGTCCCTCTGGCTCACTAGGTATTTTATATATATATATATATATATATATATATATATATATATATATATATATATCTTTCATAAGCATAAAAGCGACATAGTGATATAGTGTCTTAATGCAATGAACTCTATTTAATAGTTCAGCTGTATGGATCATTCCCAACCTCACAGGTCGATGGTGAATACCTTTTGTTTACTGGTTGTATAAATCAATAGTCAATAAGTAGTCCGCTTTCCAAGTTACTAGACAGAACCACTCATGCAAAAATATTTGCCATTGATTTTTAATGTTCTGTGTTATTGTTCTATTGAATGGAAATGTCCTCGTTTGTCTTTCTTTCTTCTAAGAAATAAATATCCTTATTGATCTAAGAATTCAAGTGTGCATGCGCAGAGATAAGCATTTGTTTATTTATGAAACAGATACTTAGTGAATAATTATAATATAAATAAAAAAAGAATTTGAAACATTCTCGCTATTTGACGTATTGATGTGCGTCTTTTTATAATTCAGATATCATAGATTTTAAACGACAGTATAAACATTAGGTTAATGGCGGTATTAAAAAAAACAAGATCGGGTTCTCTGATCAGACAGTTGGACGAATGATGTTCTTAATGAGATATATAGTTGACGTATGTTAGCGACAGCAGATTATTTTCCTTGTTACAACAGAATCAAGAAAGATTCAAATACCCGTTTCGCTTCCTGCAAAGAGAATCAATTCTTTGAGAAAAAATTGCGATCAAAAGAGAAGAAAAATCAGTCACTTTTTTTCAATGTATTTACATGATTTTGATAGAAAAATGCTGAATACAGCTTATGGAAACATCATCATAACACATTCTTTTGAATCTTGGGTTCTTGAATTCAAAGTTCACTTTGGGTATAAAATATTTTCTTTTGTGTGTTTCGTCACTTCAGGGCGCTGGCGATTATCTCTCTTGACAATTTCCTGTCCTTAGTGGCTCTTCGTAAATTTTGTATTTTTGTTCTTCTTCTTCTATGTGCCCTGTCCTTTAAGGACGTAGGCAATCATGGCCTTCCACGTCTCCCTAACCATGGTTGCTCTTAGCCCGCTTTCTTCTGTTACACCATGCAACCCTCGTTCTGTCATCCACCTGATCAGGCTCTTCAAATATGTTATCCGCAGCTTTCCGCTGTCTCTTTTTTTAACTCTATCTTGGCTGTTAGCATCAGGTTATCCATGCCCTCCTTCCTCATTGCATGTCCCAGGAACTTCAGCTGTCTCTTCCTGATGCTCAGTATTAATTTCCTTTTCGTTTCCATCCTTTCCAAAACCTCATCATTGCGCACATGCTCGATCCATGATATCCGCAGCATCCTTCTGTAGAATCACATTTCAGTTGCTTCAAGTCTTTTTCTGATACTCTGTATTAATTTCCTTTTCGTTTCCATCCTTTCCAAAACCACATCATTACTCACGTGTTCGATCCATGATATCCGCAGCATCCTTCTGTAGAACCACATTTCAGTTGCTTCAAGTCTTTTTCTGATGCTCTGTATTAATTTCCTTTTCGTTTCCATCCTTTCCAAAACCTCATCATTGCTCACGTGCTCGATCCATGATATCCGCAGCATCTGTCTGTAGAACCACATTTCAGTTGCTTCAAGTCTTTTTCTGATGCTCTGTATTAATTTCCTTTTCGTTTCCATCCTTTCCAAAACCTCATCATTGCGCACATCCTCGATCCATGATATTCGCAACATCCTTCTATAGAACCACTTTTCAATTGCTTTAAGTTTTTCCTTCATCTTTGATAATATTGTCCAGCATTCACTGCCATATTAAAAAACTGACATCGCATAGCAATCCAGTACTCTCTTCTTTGTTTCTAGTAAAATTTTCCTGTTTTTTAATACTCTACCCAACTTCTGGAACGCGTCCTTCGCCATGCCAATTCACCTTCGTATCTCTGTGTCGCATTTTCCGTCTTCTGTTAGAAGTTTCCAGATATTTAAATTTTTGTACCTGCTTGATATTAGTATCCTCGACCTGTGTTTGGCATTTTGGGCTGCTCTTTTTGCTGATCATGCATTCGGTTTTCTTGCAGTTTATTTGTAGTCCTTTCTTATCACTCTCTTCAGCTACCTTCTGTAGGAGGTCTTGTATTTTCCTTTCCGAGTCTGCTATCAGCACTGTATTATCAGCGTACCTATGTTGTTCAAATTGTGGCCTCCGATGACGAATCCTGGTCATAACCTCCAGGTTCCTCAGACTAGTCTCGCTGTACAAGTTGAATAGATCCGGTGAAAAGACACATACACAAAGTATCAAATTTCCCAAACTTTGTTTCCTCAGTTAGTCAAGTGCCATACGTAATAAACGCTTGGGCAATCATGTCTCTTTCGAGACATGACTGACTGGGCAGAAGATTATCCCGCAGTAGGTTGCCAATGCTTTCTGCGGTAGACTGGTTGCCAGCCAAGGCTATAGAACCCAATCTGCCCTGTTATTTAACCCATAACTGGAAGAAAGAGACGGATTAATACCTTTCCCAAGGGTATTTGTGCGTAAGTGAATACAATGAATTCAACTGGAATTCGAATTCGGCACCCCGATTTCTCGATCCGAGCCGATATCCAATGCACCACAACGCACATCCGTTTCCTCAGTATATGCCCTAAATATTTTAACTCATTCTGTTTCTGATTTTAAGTATAAGTGACCCTTTTGTTTATATCTTCTCTAAAAGATTGTTGTTGCTCACATTTTCAGTTCATGGTATTCTCAGCATCCTTCTGTTGCTTGATGCCTCGTCTTCATCTGTGAGGAGATTGTCCATCCTTCTCTGTTGTATATGATGGTTGAAATTATGTTGCAGTTCAGGATTCTTTTCTTTGTTCTTAAAATTTTCTGCCATGTAAGATCCAAACCAAAATTAACATTGCATGGTAAAATGTGCTGATTTCATTGTATAATTACACTTAAAAATTTTCTTTATTCGTTATTTGCTATATTTTCTATTTGAAATGTCATCTTTCTTTTTCAAAACACATTTCAATTCTGTGCCCGCATGGTTCATTACCACGACGGATAGTTTCCGCTCTCATATTCCTCTATTCATATATAATTTTTATAAGTGCTGTTCGAAATGTCCTCCATATTTTTCAAAACACATTCCAGTTGTGTCCTTGCATGATTCATTAACATGGATAGTTTCCTCTTTCTTATATTCCTATATTCATGTTAAAATCTTTGTTAGTTTTTTGACCATCTTACTTCGTCAAGCCTGTTTCTGCAAAATAAAAATAAAAATATCAAATTTTTCTTTATTGGTTATTTCTTATATATGCTGTTCGAAATGTCCTCCTTTTTCAAAACATATTTCGATTCTGTGCCTGCACGATTCATTAACACGTCGGATAGTTTCCTTTCTACTATTCCTTCATTCACGTTTAAATCTTTCTTACGTTTTGGGCCATTTTACTTCATCAAAATTGTACCTGCAAAAAAGAAAAAAGAAAGGATCAAAATTATATTTATTAGTTATTTGTGATCTGTGCTGTTCGAACTGAGCTCTTTGTTTTCATAATATATTTCAGATATATGATTCCATGATTTATTAACCCGTCACATAGTCCCCTCTCTTATATTCTTCCAATAATATTTGTTATCTGTGCTGTTTGAAATATCCTCTTCTTTTTCAAAGCATATTTCAATTATGTATCTGCACGAATCATTAACAGGTCGGATAGTTTCCACTCTCATATTTCTCTATTCATTTTTAAATCTTTGTTAGGTTTTCGGCCATCTTACTTCGTCAATATCGTATCTGTAAAAAAAGAAAATAACAAAATTATTTTCTTTGTTATTTGCTGTTGGTGCAGTTTGAAATGTCTTCCTTTTTTCTTTTTTTTTTTCAGAACACATTTCAATTCTGTGCTTCCATACTTAGGATAGTTTGTCGCTATAGGAAGACGGTTAATGGTTATTAATGTCATACATAACCGTAATTCCTACAAGATTACAAGTTTTATCCAGAATTATCATCAGAATTATCAGAAGGTTTTTCATCAGAAGGTTGTCAGCAGACTGGAAAGTGTAGATTAGTGTGGAATAGAGGAAGAATAAAAATATACATTTTTCATGTTAAAATAGAAATTTATTAACAGAAATGAATAACAAGAATAGGTAGCACTTAATGTTCAATGAGTAAGTTAAGGGTATCAAGAGTTATAGAAATGTTCGTAGTACTAATTGTTGGAAACAGTTTATACGTACGTACGTATGTATGTATGTATTAGCATTTGTTTGGTAGGAATGCCTTTGAATGGAGAAGAAGTAAAAGGAATCAGCACAAGAGAAGAAAGGAAAAAGACGCCGAATGTTCGAGTCAACTTGAAGCTTCTCCCATTACATTTTAGCTTGTCGTCTCTGCTGCTTCTATCCCTGACTAACTGACGCTGATCGAATCATTTATATATCTTTTAAATTTTTCGCACTGGATCGCGAAGTCTTTTTAACTCTTGCAAATTACTCCCAATTGGTCAGAAAACCAATTTAATATCGACTCGCTAAATCCGGTTTCGACTTTTTCTTTAAGCACATGGTCGATTCTTTTTCTATTTGGGAGAAACCAGGATTTCACACGCCATTGTGATTTTTTGTAAAAGTGAAGAAGGTTGCTTTTAATTCTTAATTTCCTATCCCTATAAGTTTCCTTTATCATATTCCTCCATTCATATATAATTTTTATATGTGCTGTTCGAAATGTCCTCTAATTTTTTCAAAACACTTTTCAATTCTGTACCTGCATGATTCATTAAAACTTCGAATAGTTTCACCCGCATTTTTCTGCTTCTATTTAATAACTTTTATATGTGCTGTTCGAAATATCATCCTTCTTTTTCAAAACAAATTTCAATTCTGAGCCTACACGATTCATTAACAAGTTCTATAGATTCCTATCTGATTTTCTTTTATTTATATTGAATTCTTTGTTAGTTTTTTTGCCATCTTACTTCGTCAAAATTGTTTCTGCAAAAAGAAATATCTAAACAAATTAGATATTTAATATGATTTATTAATGAACCCCTATAATGCGCTTCTCTTGCCTCACGCTCTCTTTTCTCTCTTTTACTCTCTCTCTCTCTCTCTCTCTATATATATATATATATATACATATATATATATATATAATTATGTTTAATTAATAAACGAAATGTTTTTTTAAATATAGGTTATTTATATATACGTTATTTTAATGATACCTATATTTCAAAAAACATTTCGTTTATTAATTAAACATAATTATATATATATATATATATATATATACGTTATTTTAATGATACCTATATTTCAAAAAACATTTCGTTTATTAATTAAACATAATTATTTATTTCTGTCTGCCAGTTGATTGTTCGACAATTTTATCAAAATTTTTTGATCATCCACGAATTTCGTGGCGGTGTCGATTAAAGCACGTCGGATGTAACGATGTTTTGTTTTGTTTTTTTTTTTATTCCAAATAGGAAACAATCTCAAATCCTGCCAAAGAGCGAATATTTTTCTAATAAAATTCCTTCATTATTCAAACCGGTAGATAATATAAATAAAAATAAATCTACTATTTTATATGTAAAAGAAGTATCTATTAAAGCACGTTTTTTACTTAAAATAACGTTACAATAATAAAACATGTCGAATAATATATTACAAAATTCTATCTCTTCTATATATCTAAACTTATTTATAAATGGAACTGTGTGTGTGTGTGTGTGTGTGTGTGTGTGTGTGTGCCCGTTACCTATAAATTCCAAAACGGCTGAACCTATTTTCTTGAAAATTTACACAGTTGTACTATAAGCCTCTGCGCGTGTTCTTAGCTAGGTTTTGTGTCGACTTACCTCCGATAAATATCGAAAATCGATAATCGAAAAAATCGGGTTATAGAAGGAGTGGTACAATTTTAATCAAATTTGATACACTCATAGATAAAGACATAAACGATATTTAGAAGTTTCAAGGTTGCAGTTCTTACAATAGTGCAGAAAATTGATAATATATATATAAAAAAGGCAAGATGCTTGTGTGTGTGTGTGTGTGTGTGTGTGTGTGTGTGTGTGTGTGTGTGTGTGTGTGTGTGTGTGTGTCCTTTATACAAATCCACATTTTTTATCCGATTCTCACCAAACTTCACACAAATATTCTTTAGGCTGAGTCTGACCTCCTAGACCATGGATTAGTTTTTAAAGCTTTCTTTACACCCGAACAACGCCGGGCCATACTGCTAGTATATATATATTACGACTGTTGTTTTCATTTTTGTTGCCATATTCACGACGTTTCAGCCGTTTTACGCCCCGGCTTTCTTCAGGTGATTGGAAATTAGAACTAACATTTAATATTCTTCTTCTTCTATGTGCCATGTCCTTTCAGGACGTAAGCGATCATGGTTTTCCATGTCTCCCTGTACCTGGTGGCTCTTAGCACGCTTTCTTCTGTTACACCATTCAACCCCTCGTTCCATCACCTACCTGATTAGGTCCTTCAAATATGTTATACGCTGCTTTCCATTGTCTCTTTTTCCCTCTATCCGGCCTGTTAGTATCAGTCTCTCCAAGCCCGCTTTCCTCATTGCATGTCCCAGGAACTTTAGCTGTCTCTTCCTAATGCTCACTATTAATATTCACAGCATCCTTCTGTAGAACTACATTCCAGTTGCTTTAAGTTTTTCCTTCATTTTCGATTATATTTTCCAACATTCACTGTCATATTGAAGAACTGACATCGCATAGCAATCCTGTACTCACTTCTTTGTCATGTTTCTTAACTCTTCACTCAAATGCGTCCTTTGATATGTCAAATCGCCTTCGGATTGTCTCGCACTTTCCGTCTTCTGTTATAACACATCCCAGGTATTTACATTTTTGTACCTGCTTGATTTTTATATCACCGACCTGTATTTGGCATGTTGAGCTGCTCTTTTTGCTGATGATCATGGATTCTGTTTTCTTGCAGTTTGTGTAGTCCTTTCTTGCCGCTCTCTTCAGCTACCTTCTTTAACTGGTCCTTATATTGTATTTATTTCTATGCTCGGAGAGCTTAGGAGACTTTTGTAGCTTATACACGCTGATTCCTTATGTTTTCGTATTTTCCAGTGATCGTTTCTAATTTTGAATCTCTAATTTTCGGTCTATAATTTCAAGCATCAAGTGATTTTCTTTTCCTCTCTCTCTATATCTTTTAAACTAAAGCTGCAAGAACACCGTAAAGCCGTAACACGAGGGGAAATTTAAAAAATCATGCGTGGCTGACCAGGTATGGAGGGAAAAATTGAGATCAAATGGTAGTATTCCAATTAGGAATGAGAGTTTGTATCTCAGTTCGTAAAACCTGACTGCTGATATAGCCAATTTATCACTGTAGATTTCACTTCTTCATTACAACTTTATTTTGCGCCCTCAAACTTCCATATCTACAATTGTTTCTTGTTTCTCTTTCTGAAATATATGCTGGCCTGTTTATTGGAAAACTAAACGGCTTTTTTTATTAGTGTAGTCTTTTTCTTCTTTATCTTCATTAACAATACGTTTCCTGACTTCAAGAATATGCTCTTTTTTGTCTTGGCCATGACAATGATTTGATAAATTGTTCAAATGAAAGTACACTACCGGCCATAATTATTAGGCAACCGCAGCACAGTGTTTTAAAAAAAAATTATGTATTTCATATTATGTTTTAGTATTTAATTTTACAATAATTGTAAACGAATATAGAATGGTTCTTTTGTTAATACTGCACAATAACATGTGCATCAAGTGAATTTATAAATACTTAATAATTACCTATATTGCTGTTACATCAATGAAAGAATGAAGGAAATTTAGGGTGATTCGGACGAGTTCATCTTTGCCTTGTAAAATTTTGGAAAGTAATAATAACAAAGGAACCATTCTATTTTCATTTAAAATTATCCACTTGGAAATAAATACTAAAAATAGTATGAAATACATAAGCTCTTTTAAAAAAACTGGGGTTGCCTAATAATTATGACCGGTAGTGTATCTCCAAACATTAAACTTTTGTATGTTCAAAAATATTTATTTAAAAAAATCATAAATTGTTAATGTGTTTATTATTATTAAATAATGTGTTGAATACAACATTGATTTACACTGATATCATTTAATTCTTCATCTTGTACTTATTCTTCTTCTTTTATGTACTATGTCCCTTCAAGATGTTAGTGATTATGGCTCTCCACAATTTCCTGTCGTTTGTAGATTTTAGTAAATTTTGTCTTTTTGCTATCCCCACTAACCCTGTTCTGCCTTTCATTTACACAAGCTTAGTCTATGCGTAATGTCCATTCTATGTCTTATGTCCCTTCAAGACGTTGGAGATCATGGATCTCCACATTTTCCCGTGCTTTGTATCTCTTGGTTAATTTTGTCTTTTTGATTATTCTCCTAAACCCTGTTGTGCCATTCATCTACTAAAACTTACTTGTTAGAGTATGCATTGTTTCCTCTGCCCCACTTTTCTTAAATCCGTCCTGTGAGTATCAAATTTTCCAAGCCCTCTTTCTTTATGCGCCGTAGAAATCTAAACTGGCTTTTTCTCATCTTGGATACATGTGTTCATTTTGTTTTCATTTTCTTTAAACCTTCGTCCTTGCTCACACTTTTGGTCCAGGTTATCCTCAACATCCCTCTGTAGCACCAGATTTCTGTTGCTTCAAGTCTTTTCTTCATCTGTGAGGAGATTGTCTAGCATTTACTGCCCTATAAGAATACGGAAACGACATAATAGTTCAGTATTCTTTTCCTTGTTTCAAATGAATTTTTCCAGTTTCTTCGTACATTACTTAGTTTTTGAAAGGCAACTTTCGCAACCACAATGCGCCTTCGGATTTCAGTACCTCACTTTCCGTATTCTGTTAAAACAATTTTCAGTTATTTAATTTGCTGTATTTGTTTGATTTTGCATTCTGTCTTCTTGAAATTAAAGTTTAGTCCTTTCTTCTCGCTTTCCTGGATCTCTACTACTACACGTAATTTCTGTTCATTATCCACACAGTGTCACGTGAATATTTTTATGTTGTGAAGGTTATGATCACCAATAAAAAACATTTAATACTTGCAAAATCGTCTCTCTGTAAAGATTGAATAAGCCTCGTGAAAAAAACACATCCTTTTCGTACATCTGTTTCTATTTTTTCTATATTTACTAAATTCGCTTTTTACGTGTATGCAGTTGGTTTAGTCTCGATATAGGCTCAGGATATTTTTAGTATCATCCGAATAGCAATTTGAAGAAAGATATGTACCAAGTTTCATACACCTGCCAGAGATGTACAGAAATTAAATGAAATAGGAATATTTTGGCGTTTTACGAATATTTCCTTACCCACGGCGCAAACCGAGGCAGACAATCAGCAGAAATAAAAATGTTACAATATTAGCATAAGCTCCTGAAGAATGTGATTTTAATATCTTTGAGCCTTTCTACTTTTGGTTTGATTTTTATTCGTGTCATTTATTCGGTACTATAAAAAAGTTCGTTTGGTTTAACACTAAAGTTCATCATGTGTTCATCGAAAGTAAAACAAAACAAGATTGAGAACAGATGTAAAAATAGCTCTGTCGAAATAAATATGAAATACCCTTAATCTGTTCGTTTCTGAATAACCTTGATTTTAAACCCTTAATCTGTTCGTTTCTGAATAACCTTGATTTTAAACCCTTAATCTGTTCGTTTCTGAATAACCTTGATTTTAAACCCTTAATCTGTTCGTTTCTGAATAACCTTGATTTTAAACCCTTAATCTGTTCGTTTCTGAATAACCTTGATTTTAAACCCTTAATCTGTTCGTTTCTGAATAACCTTGATTTTAAACCCTTAATCTGTTCGTTTCTGAATAATGTGAATGAAATAGTAATAATATGCTCGTTTCTGAAGAATCATCATGTAAAATACATACACGGTTCGTTTCTGAATAATCTGAATGAACCCATGACACTGGCCAAGAAACAAAACTCGTTTTTAGCTAATTTGATCGAGGCTGATTCCGAAAGTTATCTTAGATTTCCATGGCTAACAACCGTTTTCGCTGGACTGAAATTGCTCTTTTTTTTTTTTTAAAAAAGATGAAATTTACGATGTTAGTCGATCGCATCATTTAATTAGTAAAGTTCATAGTAACCCATCAGTTTTCAGGTAACCGCAATTTCTACTCCAACAGCTTCTTTTCTCGCACTTCCCGCCTGTGGAATTCCCTTCCGCATACTTGCTTCCCCGACAGCTACAATCTCCAGGAGTTTAAATGTAAGGTCAATAGAAAACTCCTAACACACTAACTCGAACCCATTCTCTCAAACACTCTTCCTATTTACCTCCTTACTCGTCTATCACCCTCCTTCTGACATTTCCTATATCTAATCGCTCTCTCAGCACCTTCTCCTATGTAACCCCCTGCGCTATAGTGGCAGTGGAATGCCTTGCGTGGGGTGAAACGATTAAAAAAAAGTCCGAGAAATGTATGTCAGCCACCTGAAGTAAACTATTTTTATAAGAAAATGTGTTTTTGAGTTAAAAATGTGAAACTAGAAAGACCGAATGTTTCTTATTTATCGCCAAAATTCAAATTAACTGATAATCTTTATCAGCAATACGCTAATAAGAGTATTAAATTCATTTTTTTACGAGGGACGGTGGGATAAACGAATGATGGCTGACTACTGCAGGGGTATGAAAAGGAACTTAAATAACATTGAACATGACAGAATAATCAAGAAAGAGAATGTTTTTACCATAGTTGTTATGTTTATGAAGGTTTTATTTAGTGATGTTAGTTTATTAAATGATTTGATGGAAATACTTGTTGGTCTTTGCCTATTCTATCGCGTTATTTTTACAGATTTAGCGCCTGATTGTTACTGAAAAAATAGTATTTCTCAATAAGCAGAACAATATTTTATTTATTGGTTTGAATACGAATTGAAAGATTTCTACGATTTTATTTGAGAAATGCTGGCATCGGTCAGTATCTAAATCTAAACTTATTTATAAATGGAACTCTGTGTGTGTGTGTGTGTGTGTGTGTGCCCGTTACCTATAAATTCCAAAACGGCTGAACCTATTTTCTTGAAAATTTACACAGTTGTACTATAAGCCTCTGCGCGTGTTCTTAGCTAGGTTTTGTGTCGACTTACCTCCGATAAATATCGAAAATCGATAATCGAAAAAATCGGGTTATAGAAGGAGTGGTACAATTTTAATCAAATTTGATACGCTCATAGACAAAGACATAAGAAACGATATTCAGAAGTTTCAAGGTTGCAGTTCTTACAATAGTGCAGAAAATTTTATATCGATACCAGGAAATCAAAATTTGACTTACATCCATTCATTTTTATTTCAGTCTACGGTTTCGCTTTAACTAAAAACAACTATTGGTTTTTAGTCTTTCGTACCAACATCCAAAGAGTCTGAGCTCCAGGATCGTGGATTAGTTTTAAAGCTTTCATTACACCCAAGCAACGCCGGGCTATACTGGTAGTCATATATAGAGAAAACAAATGAATTTCTTTTCTAAAAATGAGGCATATTTGTACAGCAAAAACAGTAGCTAACCAAGAAAAAATAAAGTTACTTTCAGATTCAGCGCCCTCAAATTAGCTAAAAAAACATGTTTGGTGTCTCGATAACATTTTAATTTTTTTACCAGTGTAATCAGTTAGTTTCTAGATAATTCTAATGTAAATGTTGTGGTGCAGTGGATATCGGCTTGGAACGAGAAATCTGGGAGTTGAGTTCAAATTCCAGTTAAATTCCTTGTATTCACTTACGCACAAATACCCTTGGGAAAGGTATTAATCCGTCTCTTCTCTCCAGTTATGGGTTAAATAACAGGACAGATTGGATTCTATAGCCTTGATCGGCAATCAGCCTACTGCAAAAGTAATGGCAACCTACTGCGAGATAATCTTCTGCCCAGTCAGCCATGTCTCTTTCAAGACATGATCGCCCAAAGCGTTTATCACGTATGGCACTTAACTGAATGAATATAATAGTTGGAAGCATAATCAAAGTTTCTACTGGCCATAAAGTGGGGGATCTGTTTTCTATTGTCATGAAGTAATAAACTGTTCCCCCACTAATTACTACGTATTAATATAATATAATCCACCTCTTTTTCCTACAGCTATAAGTCGAATAGCAGAACAAATTGGGTTCTATAGCCTTGGCTGGCAACCAGTCTACCGCAGAAAGCAATGGCAGTTTACTGCGAGATAATCTTCTTTCCAGTTTGTCATGTCTCTTTCTAGACATGATCGCCCAAGCGTTTATCACGTATGGCACTTAACTGACTGACTGACTGTAGTGTAAACATCATACATGGTTCACATCTGAATAATGTAAACGAAAGACTCATACGCAGTTTCTGAATGCTTTGAATGTCAGATTCATACAAAATTTGTTTCTGATTTTTTTCGCTTTAGGAATATTTTTTATCCATTCTACAAACAGACGCAGATGATCAGCGGAAATTAATATCTGACTATATTAGCATGAACGTCTAAAGAATGTGAATTTAATAACTTTGAACTTTCTTTCGTTTTTTTTTTTTTAATTTGCCTAACTCAGCTGGTACAATGAACAAATTAGTTAATCTAAATACTAAAGTTCATTGTTTATCTAAAGTATTAAAAAGACTGAGTTTTGAGAGAGGATTTTAAAAGCAGTTGTCAAAAATAGCTCAGCCGAAATAAATAAAAATGCTGACGAGAGAAAAAAAATAGGGTGAGATAAATATTTGTTTCTGAATAACATAAATGTAAGACGGATAGATGTTTTGTTTCGGCATAATGGGAATGTTGACGTTTGTTCTTGAGATATCAGCCGTCGTTAATATTTAATATTCGCAAATCATCATTATCGTCATCATCATGATTGGGTGTAGTCGTAGGGTCGCTACGCATCTAAACACTTGAGCACCGTAGTCGTAGGGTCGCTACGCATCTAAACACTTGAGCACCGGAACAGATCTTTCTATATATTTCAGTTGTATATCAATGTGTGAGTCTCTTTGGATGATTTTCAAATCCATCCAGCCTATTTTTCTTCTCCTTGACCCAAAATGGAGTCTTGTACGATGGCATTAGGAAGACTTGGTTCTTACGACGTCACTATACCATTTCAACTTCTTGACGGTGGTTATGTGTTCGTCAAAAAGCCTGCTTTTTGTCTGATGGTGTCTCACACTACCTAATTATCATTCCTAGATAGTTTCCATTCTTCTATGTGCCCTGTCCCTTCAGGACGTAGACGATCATGGCTTTCCACTTTTCCCTATCCCTGGTGGCACGCCTTCTCCTGTTACACCTCGATCCGTCATCCACCTAATTAGGTCCTTCAAATATGTTATCCGTTGCTTTCCCCTGTCTCTATTTCCCTCTATCTGGCCTGTTAGAATCAGATTCTCCAAGCCCTCCTTCCTCACTGCGTGTCCCAGGAACTTCAGCTGTCTCTTCCTAATGCTCAGTATTAATTCCCTTTTTATTTTCATCATTACCAAGACCTCATCATTACTCACATGCTCGATCCATGATATTCGCAACATTCTTCTGTAGAACCATTGACAGAAGAAGTTTCCATTAAAATGCTTTAATTTTCAGCTTTTCGTTTAGAAGACAACTAATTGTGTAACACAGACACTAATCAGGCCTCCAGCAAGTAAATTAAGCATTGTCTAGATACATACAGAAACATATTTGGGCACTTTGACGTGATATAACGGTTAGCAAATTTGGTCCGATAGAATCAATGCAATTGAGAAGTCAGTTCGATCCTCACTGAGCTCCTCATAATTCCGGCCAGAAACATACTTGGGAATTTCAACGTGATATAATGCTTGTCAAGTTTATATCGTTTGATCAATTCCGTCTGAGTAATGAGGAGAAAGCAACGGATGACATATTTGAAGAACCTAATCAGGTGGATGACGGAACGAGGATTGCATGGTGTAACAGGAGAAGGCGTGCTCAGAGCCACCAGGGATAGGGAAACGTGGAAGGCCATGATCGCCTACGTCCTGAAAGAACAAGGCACATAGAAGAAGAAGAAGAAGAAGAAGAAGAAGAAGAAGAAGAATGAGTTCGATATTCATTGGGTGTCCCATACTTTCGGCCTTGTGCCAAGTTACAGATACGCTTAGAAAAGTACTTTTGGGTACTTCGACGTAATTTTAATGATTTTGTACTTGAACCACATCTAAGCTTAGCTTAGAAAAGCATTGTTGTCACTTGGATGTCATGTAATGGTTAAAAAGCTTGTCTCGACTGATCAACCATGTCTGAATAGTTAGTTTGATATTCACTGTTTGCTTCATACTTTCGACCTTGTGCCATGTCACAGATACGCTAAGAAAATCACCTTACCTTTGCCCTTAAGCAATTTCTAAGCTACGATTAGAAAAATATTTTTGGCATTTCGACGGGGTGTAATCGTTAACGAGCTTGTTTCGCTAGAGCAAATAGCGAGTTTTTTCCTCTTTGGGTGACTCTTACCTTTGCCCTTCAGCCGTATCTGAGCTACGATCAGAAAATCATTTTTAGCATTTCGACGTGGTGTAATCGTTTGTCTAGCTGAATCAATTGCGACTGAGTCGTGAGTTCATTTCTCGCTGGGTGACCCAACACCTTCGCCCTTAAGCCACATGTAAGCTACGATTAGAAAACATTTTTGGCATTTCGACGGGGTGTGATCGTTAAAGAACTTGTCTCGCTTGATCAATTATAACTGAGTAGTGGGTTTCAACCTTTCGCCATATCTAAGCTACGATTCGTAAATTGCCATACAGAAAGATATCTGACCTAATTTGATAATGATACAAACAAGAAAATCAGCTCTAGTTACATGGATACAGGTGAATCTGCCATTTTATGCAAGTACTTAAGTCACACTTTCGTAATTATCATTACACGTATAGAATATTTTTACGTGTGATTTAGTTGACAGTGATTAGACGAATTAACACTGTAAAAAGATTTCGGCTGTTATTAAATTTTGGCTTTTATTACATTTTGGCAGCAATAATATCGATATAGTGACGGTAACGGGCGTTGAGTGAACGCTTTGCAGAAATTCCTGTTAGTTAATATTATCTAATAAGATTGAGACAAAATTCTATCAATAGCGTATATATACACTACTCCCATAATTATTAGGGAACCTCAGTTTTTTTTTTAAAGAAATGATGTATTTCATACTATTTTTAGTATTTATTGCCAAATGAAAATAGAATGGTTCTTTTGTTATTATTACTTTGCAAAATTTTACAAGGCAAGGAAGAAAAGATGAACTCGTCCGAATCACCCTAAATTTTCTTCATTCTTTCATTGATGAAACTACAATATAGGTAATTATTAAATATTTATGAATTCATTTGATTCACATGTTATTGTGCAATATTAACAAAGAACCATTTCACTTTCATTTACAATTATTCACTTGGCAATAGATACTAAAAAATAGTATGAAATACATCATTTTTTAAAACACTACGGTGACTTAATAATTATGGCCGGTAGTGTATATATATAATGCAGAAAATATCCATAGTCGCAGTATGCATGAAAATAAAAAGTAAAAGTTTTAAGAAAAGAACTATGGTCATAATAACGTGTTAAATACTCTCATTTGGAAATTCTTTTAATAAGACAGCGGTCGGCAAAAGGTTTTTCCAAAATTTTATATAGACTTATTCATTTGCATCATATGTAGATATATAACTTTATCTGAGGAAATAGAATGCAATAATCAAATAATATCTTTGTACCGATGACAAAAGAAAATATTAATTTAACCAAAAACAAAGAACGCTATTTTGGAAAAAAAAAAGGACATCTGGAAGCGGGTTCTGTTCAATCATAAAGTTAACGAAATTCAATAGAATTTTTAAGATTAATTTAATTTCCTTTTCTCTTAAATATATTTTTTTAAACTACTTTCAAATTATTCACGCGTTTATATTCGATCTGTTCATGCAAATATCGATTACCCGTTTATTATCACTAGAAATTCGCTTTTTACCTATGTGCGTTGTGGTGCAGTGGATATCAGCTGGGAACAAGAATCGGTGAGCCGAGTTCGAATTCCAGTTAAATTCGTTGCATTCACTTACGCGCAAATGCCCTTGAGAAAAGTTATTAATCCAGCTCTTCCCTCCAACTGTTGGTTAAATAACAGGACTATTGAGTTCTATAGCCTTAGTTGGCAACCAGTCTACTGCAGAAAATAATAGCAACCTACTGCGGGGAAAAGTCTTCTATCCAGTCAGTCATGTCTCTTTCGAGACATGATCGCCCAAGGTTGTATCCCGTATGGTACTTAACTGACTGAATCGAGCAGAGTTGGATTTTATATTATAATATATATCTTTCGAGGCATTCTTTATATATTATACGAGTAATTAAAAGGTTAATAGTTAATAACATGAGCCGTGTACTTTTGAATTTTCAACAGACCGTCTTGATCGTTGGCTTCATTATTATATAACACAGCTGTAGTGATCTTTATTCCTTCGGCTTAGGGGGGGGATGTTTACTACTTGATTCACAGCTGTGTTTAAAGCTTCTTAAATGTATAATTCCACGTTGTCTCGATAAGAATTACCGGCGGAAATCAATACAAACACCGCATGGCACAGCAGGTCAACAGTCTGAGGATGTCCAGTACACTATGGAATCCACTTGTATCATTTCAAACACTTAGGGTCGTCTTGACATGATCAAGACCGTTGCTTAAAGTGCAATAAACTACACATGCATGCATACATACATTTTTAAACGCACTGATCCTAAACTCAAGAGCTTAAAAAAAGATATTCGTGAAATTCTCTTGTGCGGTCATGTCTCGAAAAAGAGATGACTTACTGGACAGAAGATTATCTCGCAGTAGGTTGCTATTGCTTCCTGTGGTAGACTGGTTGCCAACCAAGGCTATAGAACCCAATCTGTCCTGCTATTCGAGCCATAACTGGAGGGAAGAGACGGATTAATATTTTCCCAAGAGTACTTGTGCGTAAGTGAATGCGAGGAATTTAACTAGAATTCGAACTCAGTAACCCGATTTGTCGTTCCGAGTTGATATCTACTACACCACAACACACAACCATACTGCTCGATTACCCGGAAATAAAAATACGATGACAGTAATACTGTTCAACTTGCTAGATGTAATTGTCTGTTCTATTCTAATTTTAGTTTATTTTAGGTACCTCCACTCCATTTTCGATACCTAAGCTTTAAATTGAATTTTTAACAATAGAAAATGTTTTCTTGGGACTAACTTTAGCTTAATTGAAAGCAAAATATTTTTAAATCAATATTTCCACTAAGCAAAATAATCGGGTGTATTTCAAAGAAAAATTATATTCATCTAAAATTTTGAATTTTTTTTTTAATTTTCAATATTTCGGTCATTTTTTGAGCAATCGTCACATTTGAAAACAAAAGTTAATTCTCGGTTTTAAAAATCTTGCAAAAATAAAATATACATCTCTCACTCGTTATTTTTAGAAAATTATCAAATTTAAAGTTAAATTATTTTGATTTGAAACAAATATTATTTGTTTATGGAATAAAATTTAGAATAAAAGTATTACTTAATCACAAAGCTTTCACTCGTTGACCTATCAAGTATGCGATGACCGCCCCTATCAATCAATCTGGAAGTATGGTGAACAAAAGTTGACATAACCCAGATTAACATTTCGTTAGGGAAACAACCTTTAAAACATGTGACCTTCTAATGATAAGTGTTTTATAAGTTTCCACAGTAAAAGAAAATGTGCAGTTTAACATAATAAAAAAATTAGAAACTATTTTATAAATCTTAATTCTAAATTATTTGTATTAATCATATAAATTTTCGATAAAGTCTATTTTTAATGAATTAATAACCGAAGACGCTGATCAACTGGAAGAAATTTAAAAAGATGTTTCAAACTTTAATTAGGAAAGAAAAAAATGAAAACAGTTCTTATAAAAATTCATTATCGATCGAAACTTTTTTCTTCGGCATATGATATCCTAAATTTATATTATTTATAAAGTCAATTAAAAGTTTATCTACATTACAAATGGCGTAGTTTTTATGCATTTTTGATTTTACTCTTCGAAGCAGATTTTTGAAAAAATGTTCCGGTAATTTAAAAAAAAATTACATGATTTACATTCTCTAATGAGTAGTGCATGTAACTAATAAATAAAAAAATTGGTATAGATAATATATTTCTAGAAGTTTTATGCAATTAATTGAAGTGGTGGGGGGTAAGAGAGAATTTTTTTTTTTTTTTTACTAAGCTTTTCTAAAGATAATAATTGCATCAATAATGTTATTAAACGACCTGAGTAATATTACCCTTTGCTTAATAGTCACATTAAGTAAACTTGCGTGAATCGCTGACGGAAAACAAAAAAATAAATTTTAATTGAAATTTTGAATGTGTTAGAAAGGATTAAACCTTTTTTTAAAGAAGGACAACAAAATTTGATCTTCCCTCTTAATAATAGCATAAATATTTTGATGATAAAACTGTTTTTATTAAGTTTGAGCCCTTTTAACATCATGCTATGCTGCTTTTTCGACAACTGAGTGAAGATAACAAGCTTATTTTCTCAAACTTCTTCCGGTTTCTTGCTTCTTAAACCCTCTTCCGGTTTCTTGCTTCTTAAACCCTCTTCCGGTTTCTTGCTTCCCAGTTAACTACAATCACCCAAAAAATAAATGCAACGCCAATCGCTATCTTCAGTAATACTGAATCCGATTTTTTTATTTTCCTTTCTCCGCGCTAAAGTTTTCTCATTCTGTTCCACTTGTAGTAACCCTTGGTTCTTAGTGACATTATTGCCTTGATTGGGGAGAAATGATTCTAAAAAATCAGCTATGTCTTCTATTACAAAGATTCTAACAGTCCCACAGACAACCGCACCTCCCTCCCATTAGCATGGAACAGGCTTGCCTCCCAGAGAGTAAATCACTACGCCTGCTTGGCCTGACACTCTCAGCGGACCTCAAGTGGAATGACTACGTCGAATCCATTGCTAAATCCGCAGCTATGAAAGTCGACTCTCTGAGCAGTCCCACCCTTTTACAGTGAAACCGATGAAATGTAACCGCAATTTCTACTCCAACAGCTTCTTTCCTCGCACTTCCCGCCTGTGGAATTCCCTACCGCATGCTTGCTTCCCCGACGGCTACAACCTCCAGGAGTTTAAATGTAAGGTCAACAGACACCTAACACACTAACTCAGACCCACACTCTCCAACTCTCTCCCTATGTACATCCTAAGTCGTCTATCACCCTCCTTCTGACATTTCCTATACCCAATCCCTCTATGTAAGACCCTGCGCTATAGTGGCAGTGGAATTCCTTGGTTGGGGTGACACGATTAAAAAAAAAAAATAAAATAAAAATAACGTGAAAAGGGTCTTTGTTCATTTCTTGGTGTTCTTTATAGTTTGCATGTTACAAAGTGGCTTTCTAATTTAACATCTGGGTTTCTGCTTTTTGTAGCTTTATACATAGTGGTCCAAGTTACTCATCTTTTATTTGTAATTTAAAATAGCTTAAAATCATATACTATATCTTTATATACTAATCCGCAAACAGATCTGTTTCGCTGTATCACAGCTCATCAGTACGGCTAGACATTCGATTGCTTCTAGCCAGAATTGAAATTCGAGTCGGTGATTCTACTTCTGAGCCATAGGCGCTCGGTAGAGGAAGGAGGACTTTAGCGTGTTATATACAATGTAAACGCACGCCAGTAGCTAAGAGTGTTCAAATTCATTACTGAATGAACGTTCTGTAGATGCGTGAGTAACTACTGTTATTTCAAAGTCTACCATTCCTCCATAGGGGTCAATCGGGGTGTGAGAGCGTAAATAGTCAATCGCTACGCTAGACTAGGGTAAAGGGAAGTGTTAGGGAAGAGCTAATGTTAAGACTAGAGCTACAACTTAATGTTTAATGTTAGGTTTAGGGCTAGGACTAGTTTTATGTGGCATGGGCTAGAGCTAATGTTAAGCCTCGAATTAGGGCAGGGTTAGGGTTACGGGCTAGGCTAGAGTTAAGGTTAAGGTTACGGTAAGGGCTAGCGCCTGAATTAAGAGACTAGGGATAGTGCTAAGGTTAAGTCTAGGATCAGGTCTAGGACTACTGTTAAGGGGCTAAGGCTAGAACTAAGGTTAAGGCTAGGATAGGCCTAGGTTTTGTGTTTAGGGGCTAGCGTGAACTCTAAGGTTAAGGCAAGTGTTAGGGCTAAGATTAAGGGGCCAGGGATAGAGCTTAAGTAAAGGCTAGGATTAGGGCTAGTGCTAGGTTTAAGGGGCTATGGCTAGAACTAAGTTTAAGGCTAGGGCAAGGGTTAGGGCTTGGGGTAAGGGGCTAGGGTTAGACGTAACGTTAAGTGTAAAGTTAGGGCTAGTGTTAAGGTTCTAGAGCTAAGGTTAAAGCTAGGGTCATGGCTAGAACTAGTGTTAAATGGCTAGGGATAGAGTTAAAAGTAAAAGCTTGGGTTAATGTTAGGGTTAGTTTTTAGAGGCTAGGGCAAGGCTAGGATTACGGCTAGGGCTAGTGTTAAGGGGCTAGGGCTAGAGCTAAGGTAAAGGCTATGGTTGTGACTAGAGCTAAGGTTAAGCGGCTAGGCTAAGGTTAAGGCTAGAATTAGGGCTGGGGTAGTGTTCAAGTACAAAGGCTAGTGTTAAATGGCTAGAGCTAAGCTAATCTAGGGTTAAGGTAGGGCCAGTATTAAGTGACTAAGGCTAAAGGTAAGGTGAAAGCTAGGGCTAGAACTTGTGTTAAAGATCTAGGCCTAGGGTTAGTTTTAAGGGGTTAGGACTCAAGGTGATGTTAAGGGTAGAGTAAGGGTCTAGAGCTAAGTTTAAGGTTATGTTTATCCCTAGTGTTAGTGTTAAAAGGTTAAGGCTAGAGCTAAGGTAAGGGTTAGGGCTAGGTCTAGCGTTAAGAGGCTAGTGCAGGAGCTAAGGTTTTCTAGTTAACACTAGAGTTACGGCTGTTTAAGGGGCTAGACCTAGACCTAATGTTAAGCATGGGGCTAGGGCTAGTGTTAAGGGGCTAGTGTTAGTACTAAGTTTAAGGCTATGGTTAAGGCTTGTCCTAGGGTTAAGGGGCTGGGGCTAGATCTAAGGTTAAGGCTAGGTTTAGGACTAGGCCTAGTGTTAAGTGTCTAGTACTAGAGCTAAATTTAAGGTTACAGTTAGGCCTAGGGTTAAGGGGCTAAGTCTAGAGCTAAGGTTAATGCTAGTGTTAAGGCTAGAGCTAGGGTTAAAAGGCTAGAGCTAGGGTTAAGGTTAATGCTAGGGTTAGGGCTAGGGTTAAAGGGCTGGTGTTAGAGCTAAGGTTAAGGCTAGGGTTAGGGCTAGGGCTAGAGTTAAGGGGCTAGAGCATGATCTAAGGTTAATTCTAGGGATAGGGCTATGGCTTGGGTCATGTGGCTAGGGCTAGAGCTGGAGCTAAGGTTAAGGCTAATGTTTGGGTTAGTGCTAGAATTTGAGTTCTAACACTATAGCTAAGATTAAGACTATGGTTATGCCTAAGGATAGTATTAAGTGGCTAGGGATGGAGCTAAGGTTGTGTCTATTGTTATGGCTAGGTTTAGGGCTGGAGCTAGTTTTATGTGTATTGACGAGCCCAAACTTGCCGATCAGATTGACCAAACTACGATCAACCGACCCTTCACTAGTGCCCCACCCACTGTTAATTGAGTTCAGGATAGCATTCCAGTCCTCCACTAATATTTTTTCAATTGGGTTCATTTTTGATTTTTTCAATTGGGTTCATTTTTTTCAATTGGGTTCATTCCTGGTGGACAATTCATGTCCACCAGGAATGAACCCAATTGAAAAAAAGAAACACGCTCTGTTTGGTCGTTGAGTGCATAAACGAACTACTGTTCACGACATTAGCAACAGCCCCACCCTATCGACATGGACAGGGTTCACGTTCGCATCTAGAGAACGTTTAACCAACAGAGAAACACCTCTGGCCAGCTGGTGCCCGTACGCAAAATAGAGAACAAAGTCGCTAGACTGCACACGAGTATCAACTTCGCAAACAAAGTGTGTCTTCTGGATCGCAGCCACATGTATACCGAAGGACAAGAAATCGCGAAGGACAGGACGCCTTACAACGATCACGCAAGCCCCTCGCTTGATCATTTTTCAATCCCTTAGACATATGCAGGACGGAAATCTGTGGGAGTCAGGACCCCCATAGATTGTTCCTGACTTCCATTACTAATCTTGGATGTAATGCGTCCATCTAGGACAACACCTCTAACGTCCGTAGTGAAGATTAACTTTAGTGCCCTATACAAAGAGGGATGAAGAATTATCGGTACACCCACCCCTGCACAAAGTTGTGACATTTTTTAAAGTTCCAGTGACTCTATTTGAGCAATTCTTCTATTTGAGAAAGCAATTTTTGTCCTTGCCAGGTGATCCTAAAATTTCAAATTGCCCTCAGTGTTCCGTATTGGGGTGATTACCCCCGGGGCGTCAAGGAAGATATTGGGGTCTTCCACACTCTTGCCATCTACAGAGGATATTTTAAATAATGGTCTTAGGAGAGCCTTCCACGGAGATGAAAGTTCCCTCCGGAGATCCTCCCTATTCACGTCACATATTCTCTTTTTCTTTTTTTTTCTTTTTCTTCTTTTCCAGTGTAAGGTTTGGGAGAAGGAGTAGAAGAGGCTCTCGAGAGGGAAGAGACTCTTTATATTTACTGGTGTTTGTTGAGATTTCATAAGCGAGGCAGAGATGGGTTGTGTCTTTGCGGTAACCAGAGTTCTTTTCGCTCTGCTCCGATCTACTTTGTTTGTTGTACAGTTCTTTGTTTGTGATTGTATAGCGCCAGTTCAAAATGTTCAAAGAAGGATTTTCTCTTCTAAGACACTCAGGCTTCACTCGTTCAAAAGCATTTTTTAAAATGTTTGGAAAACTGTTCCATACAGCTAAGTGGTTAGTTGTTATTCCAATTATTTCACCCCAAGCAAGGCAATAAAGCCACTAAAACACAAGGTGTTACTGGCTGTTAGAGAATATGAGAAAAATACTATTAAGAATAAAAGCCTACTGATAGAGTTGTTAAACTCGTAATAGTTAAGTGGTAACTACCTAGGCAGTAGAACTTACTCTGGGAAAAACAGTCAGAATATTCGTACTGTATTGTTAAGATTTGCCTTGATCTCATTGGATAATATTGAATAACAAGCATTTCTGCATCACTATACCGATGCCATTGTATAAGTTCACCACAGGTTGTTCGAATTACTATGTATTCATAAGTTTTACCCTTTTTTTAAATCATTTCACCCCAAGCAAGGCATTAAGGCCCCTAAGACACAAGCGGGTTACTGGCTGGTAAAGAATATGAGAAAATAATATTAAGGTATCAGTCAGTTAAGTGCCATGCATGATACACGCCTGGGTGATCGTGTTTCGAAAAAGACATGACTGACTAGGCAGAACATTATCCCACAGTAGGTTGCCATTGATTCCTGCGGTAGACTGGTTACCAGCCAAGCCTATAGAATTAAATCTATCCTGTTATTTAACCCATAACTAGAGGGAAGAGACGGATTAATACCATTCCCTAGGGTAATTACGCGTAAGTGAATGCAAGAAATTCAACTGGAATTCGAACTCTGCTCTCCGATTTTTCGTTTGGGAGCCGATATCCACTGCACCACAACGCACATTAAGGAGAAAGAACAATAAAAGAACAAGATTTAACAAAGAAGAAGACCATTGATCTCAGACAGCGGTTGTATCCTGATTACGGTTTTGATATTTTTTAATCATTTTACCACAAGCAAGGTAATAAAGCCACTAAGACACAAGGTGTTACAGGTTGTTAAAGAATATGAGAAAATGCTATTAAGGATAGAGAACAATAAAATCCTACTGGTATCAACGAAGCATTAGAACTTACCCAGGGAAAAGCAGTTGATATATTCGTACTGCATTGAAAAAGATTTGCTCCAATCTCATTGGATAATATTAAATAACAGGACTTTCTGAAAAAAATACAATCTACATCCGTGGCCGTCACTATATTGATGTCATTGTACAAGGTCATCACGAGTTGTTTAAATTACTCTCTATTCATAAATATTTACTCTTCTTTTGTTAAATCATTTCACGCCAAGCAAGGAAATAGAGCAACCAGGACAAATTTAAAAAAGAATAACTAGTTAGCGATTGACATTGCATTTAAAATTTTGATGATCACAGTTGACTGGAAAACATAGAGCTCGAAGGAAGTTCTACAAGCGGAGAGTGCGATAGAAGAAACCTTTAGCATAGAACTTAGGGTTGCATCAAGCCATTTGAACTGTAAAATGATGAAACCTTGCCGCCTATATTTCTGAATGGGTTTGGCGACATGCATGACATCCACATGAAAGTCTTGATCTGACGAATCTATTTAAGTACAGTCAGTCAGTTAAGTGCCATATGTGATACACGCTTGGGCGATCATGTCTCGAAGGAGACATGACTTACTGGATTATCCCGCAGTAGGTTGCCATTACTTTCTGCGGTAGACTGGTTACCAACCAAGGCTATAGAACTCAATCTGTCTTGTTATTTAACCCATAATGTGCGTTGTGGTGCAGTGGATATCAGCACGGAACGAGAAATCGGGGAGCCGAGTTCGAATTCCAGTTCGAACTCCTTGCATTTACTTACGCACAAATACCTTTGGGAAAGGTAGTAGTCCGTCTCTTCCCTCCAGTTATGGGTTAAATAACAGGATAGATTTAAGTACATGCTTCTCATAAAATTGTGAAATTGCCAAGTCGATAACTGTAATTGACACAACACTACATGTATCCCATTATCATCCACTGTTAAAAATAATAAAATTGTTGCACATCTGTAGGGTGTGTGACTGTACATCTTTTCACTGAGAAAATATGCATGAGTTAACGTCTGATACTATATATATATATATATATATATGCGTACTTATATGTGTATAGTAACCATCAGTATTTGTGTATATCATTATTTAAGTTACATGTATTTCCTGACTCTTGGTTGCTTAATTATCCTAAAGTTCAGTCCACGTGAATGTTCTAATTGTATAAAGTGGATGGCCACACGTGTTTTTCCAAGTGATTCGACTAATGAGCATTTAGCAGACTGAAAGTCTGTTCTGTAGAGTTGATGTGTGCATATAAAAGTATGTGCGTGAACAGGCACACGAAACCGACAGAAATACACACACAAAAACACACTCTCATGCAAGCTGAGAGAGACATCGATTGATTGGATAGTGTGTACAAGTTCACACATTTCTCTGATATTGGCCATAAAGAGACGCACAAAAGGAGCAAACTCAAGATACGATCAACTGACAAAAACAGGTATATTTCGATTAAGAAAAAATGGTGGAGTTAAAATAATTAAAAACACACATTATTCAAAACTTGGAAAAATTATATATATATATAATCTAAAGAGGTTTGTCACTTAACTGAGCAGTGTTATGCCAACTTCGAATATCTTCACTCTACAGGGTTTTTCTTTCTTTCTGCTACCGTTTCTCGGCATTTTTTATTTATTTATATAGAGTTTGGTTTAATTTAATATCTTTGCTCTACAGATGACAGATGGTTAATTACTTTTTGTTGTACAGACCTCCTATATATATATATATATTTATATATAAAGTCAATACTCATCTACTAACCACTGGACTCTAGCTCTCTCCCCTCCCCTGTATAACCTTCCCTTTCTCTCCACCTATGTATGTGTCATCGCACCTGCTTTCTCAGCTTTCTATTGTTCATTTCTAACTAGTTTGTACTCCTCACTCTTTTCTAATTAATCGTTTTACATTTATGTAGCCCCCTACACATCAGTGGCGTTTCCACCTTGCTCAGGGTGAAATGATTAAAAAACATATATATATATATATATATATATATATATATATATATATATATATATATATATAAATGTTTTTTAAGCTTAATATAATTACATAGTTATGAATTAATTGTACATTGCGATACGGAAATTTCTATGTTTCGAAATAGATTCTCTTCATCAGACAATGTTTGGTTTTGGTTGTGCAGATGATTTACATTTAAATAAAAAATAATTATATATATATATATATATATATATATATATATATATATATATATATATATATATATATATATATATATATATATATATATATATATATATATATATATATATATATATATATATATATATATATATATATATATATATATATATATATATATATATATATATATATGTATATATAAATCAAATTTTTATTAGGTTACTTAAAAATCGAAAACTAAAAACGAATATCTTGTAAATTAATAGTACAATACATGCAGATACATACAACATAGAGAGAAAGAGAGAGGGAAGAGAGAGGGAGTGAGGTAACTAACAGTTTCTTAGGAGTAAGTATTGTACCGCCTTGTCAGTTATTTCTTTACAAAAGAAAATTCAAGTTTGTTTTGTTAAAAAAAAATCGTTGTGAATGCATTTTCGTGTTTTCATATATCTGGTAAATTAACCCACCAATGAAGGATAAAGAGCCCCGGTTATATTTCGACGACGGTAAACCGGACAGAGCGAGATTATTTTTTTAAATCCTATGATAACTATTCATCATAACGAGAGTTTCATTCTACCAATCTTTTTTATATACATAATCATTTCACCCCAAGCAAGGAAGGAGTGCCACCGGTTCGCAGGGGGGTTACAGTGAGAGAAAGAAAAATCAAGGTACAGATATCGAAGAAAGGATAAAAGAAAGATGGAAATCAAGGAGATAGAAGATAGCAATTGACGTTGCATTTTCATTTTTGGAGATTTTGGCTATCAGGGAAGTAAGTAAATGTAAGGGAGTTTCACAGGCGAGAAGTGTGAGAAAAGAAACTGTTATAGTAGAAGATATGGTAGAATTTACCAGAGAAAGAAGCCCGTCGGAGCAGTTGCCATGAAAATTGTTGTGTAGTTTCCGCACTGAAGGTTATAATCGTGCTATGTCGGTTGCTAATCGACTTAACGCACCCAAAATGTTAGGAACTTGGTAATCTTCCACTGAAAGCTGACTCCTTAGTATTCGGCTAACTGACGACTAATATCAACTGCCTAGTAGTTCTACTGAACTCCGATAGAACTCTAAAAGAACTCCTATGGACTTCTCAAGAGTTTTCAGGAACTTTTCCTGTTAAATTCCTGTTAACTCTTATTAATATAGGAGGGAGAGTCCATTATCTGAGGAATAGGTGTGTTTCCCCATAACAAAAATACCTGCAGAAAAGACAGAGGGAAGCTACATCATGTCAGTGAGAAAGTGACTGAAGGTTGGCTTCTAATTCAGTATCGATTATATTGCATATCCTCCTTTGGATTTTGTCGAAAAACACAAGATGAATAACAGGTGCACCCGATTAGATATAGCAACAGTAATCTGAAAGGAGACATTTTATTAGCTACACAGACATACAAACACATGGGAAAAGGACTCCTGTATCTCTCCCTTCAACGATTTAGGTTTTAAAATAAATGGTTCTCAGCTGATACAGAAATTAAAAAAGTCTGCATTACTTTCATAAGTCCTGGCTGTGTTTTTTTTCTTTTCAGAAAAGAAAAAGTATATATATAAACATGATACAAACATATTTTACATTCAAGTTTGTCGTTCCAATTTCCAAAAGTCACTCACTAAAGTTCTTCGATGCGTATGACATCGTTCAGTGACTCGTTAATAAGAAACATCAGATTTTTCCATTAAAAAAAGCAAACTGACAAACTAACTTGAAATTTTAAAAAGTCATATAAATAAAAAGCAATCACTGTAAATTTAAATAACGAAAACGCAGATCAATTTAAGACAATTTTTACATGAAAACAACCTTCCCGTTACAGCAGTTTTGACACATCTGGTATCGTCAGGCAGTGAGTTTAACCTTCCATTCTGCATTAATCCTAAAGCACGCTCATATATACACCTGCTGCTTGAGATGGAGAGAAATTAAGAGATAGAGAGGTGGGAAATAATTTATAAATATAAGCGTTTTTATGGAAAGTCGATTTGGTATTTAATTGTATTTTTATTTTATTTTTCTATTTTTAGTTGTAGCAGCAGGTTTTGAATATTGCTAGAAATAGACTGTATAAAGACAACTTTTTGCTAAAGTGCTCGACTGAGAATATTTTTTCTTTTTCTCCTGAAGCTTGGATAGTCTCAAAATGTTCCACACTAATTCTATTAACAATCTGTCTCTATCTCGATATCGAGCACTTTATTACAAAAAACTGCTTGTCAAAATATCTTTCTACCAGTAAACCACTGAGAAAACAGCAACCATGGCACTAAGCATCATCACAACTTAACACTATCCAAGCTCCAGGAGAAAAAAGAGAATGATAAGAACATCATACCAACCTGGAAAACTACATTTAAATTAAAGCAATTAAGCAGACATCTAATTAAGCACGCTAAAAGGAAGACAACAAAATAAAAAGCAATAAAACGCAATTAACCAGTTGCAGACACTACAGCACAGTAAAAAGAGGTCAACACAGCTGTTGTAACCTAAAAAGATTACTGAATGAGAAATAACCAAAACGGAGGTTGGAAAATGAAACAGTAATCTTTATAACATGGACAAAACACAATACTCGCCATGTGCGTGAAGTAGATAACCATTGCTAGTGGTGAACTGCTAGACGGCAATATACTATTTAGCTGCCTCCTAACTTGACACAAAATGTGGCCCAAGGTCTTTTTCATCTGGGTAATCTGAGCAATATATTAATTCTGCCAGGATTATTCTTTGAGGAAAATAAAAATATTCAACCTTCAACCACTTTAATATGACAACAAAAAAACAAAACATTTTGTCTACAAGTTACCACTCAAATTTATATTATGAAGGATTTGTACAATTGTGAAAACATTTATAAGAAATGACTTTATAAAAAAAACCACTGGTTCTATACTACAGTGGTCCATATCTTGTCCAACCATTGGATAAACAAATACTTTATCATTTTGTGTTACAGAAAAATAGAGAATATATTAATGGATAGGACAAAGCCAGCATGTTGATAATGGAAATCCCTCCTCCAGTGAAAACAAGCCAGCAACACTGCACCAAGAAATCAGGAAGAAGGGTCACTTGAACCAAAAACTTTAAACAGTATATTACTTATTAACTTTCTCTCAACTCTCAATATGGTGGGAGTAGGCATTTGTAGAGTAAATAGAAGAAAACAGAATCAAATCTGGGGAGCGAATGGCAATACTGAACCCACTGTGCATATGGTCTGTGCAACCTTCTGAGTTTTAAGCACACTTCAAATTTTCTTTTTAATAAAAATAAATAGCCAATGGGATCCTGAATCCTATACAAGCTCATAAAACCTAAGCATTCTTTCAACTCTGAAAAAAAAACTGACAGCATTCAAGAGACATGAGTTGACCTCGTCATCTTGCTTTTCTCATCAAACCAACAGCGGACTCTCTTTGATCTTGTCATCAAGCTCAGCTTTCTCTCTTTCTCAAAAAATGAATGTCTATTTGTTCCCGGACTAGACTCTAACCTCCGGCTGAACCTCGTCTGGGTGACTCTCCGCCCGAAGGCAAAGAGTCCGACAAAGTCAGAAAAGCGTCCGGGCGACGTTAATCGGTAGAAAGCAATATTAGTGGATTGATTTAATGATCTGGATATTATTATAACCTTTGACTTTCATAAAATTTCTCGTCAAAATATAAGTATTGCGTTAGATGCCGTTCTTTTTAAGATAATATTATAGTTTTTGTTCTTTACGACATCTATAATCAAAATATGGCCGTTAAATTTGTTGTTAAAATACTATAATAGTCTGTTGTAATCTAAAAAGGTTACTGAGTGAGGAATAGCCAAAATGGAGGTTGCAACAAAATACGATACCCGCCAGCTGCGTGAAGTAGATAAACACTGCGAGTGGTGAAATGCTAGGCAGCAATACAAACCCACACGCAATAGTCTCCAAAGTATTTATGAGGAGTGAGACATGCCCATTATTGTATTGTACTGACTTGGATGTCCGTTGTGTTGCAGTGGATATCGGCTCGGAACGAGAAATCGGGGAACCAAGTTCGAATTTCAGTTGAATTCATTTCATTCACTTACGCTCAAATACCCTTGGGAAAGGTATTAATCCGTCTATTCCTTCCAGTTATGGGTTAAATAACAGGACAGATTGAGTTCTATAGCCTTGGCTGGCAACCAGTCTACTACAGAAAGCAATGGCAACCTACTGCGGGATAAGCTTCTGCCCAGTCAGTCATGTCTCTTTCGAGACAGGATCGCCCAACGCTTGCATCCCGTATGGCACTTAACTGACTGACTGACAGAAGGAAGTGACAGTTGCTTCAGTTTAGATAAGGATTGAACAAAAATGTAGCCAATATATAACAATGTCCCGCGGCCGCGCCACACCATTGCAGCAGAGGGGTGGACCAGGTACCAGCACCAGTACCAGCTCAACAGGCAGTTGAGGGAACTAGAGAATTTTTGCCCCTGTACCCGTCCGTACGCAGTCGGGTCCCCACCTTAAAAAAAGACCTTGTGTCACATCCCGCTTCAATGAGGGAGTAGGGTAAATACCATATTAATTTAAATGCTACGGAATTAATATTAAAACAATAAAATATTTGTTTTAAAGAGAGTTGTTAATATAAAAACACCATTTAAACGTAAGGAAATAAAGGTGCGGCTATAGAGTTAATATAAAATACAGAATTACTCGATTTTACAGATAAATGGTAGTGAAAGTAAGCGTACAAAACAAAGTAACAGTTAAGGTTAGGTTTAAGATATATATAATTAGCTAATAGGGGTAGGATTATAGATTATAGCAAATAGTAAACAGTTTGAGATCATTTAATTGTGTGAATTATTTTATGGTGGCAGTAAGTAGTAATTTCATTATCTAGTTTTAATTAGTTCGTTTTTGGGAATTCAATTATATACATTTTTTCTTGTAAACAAAGAAAATATTTTTCATATAAAGATTTCGATGTTCTAGCTATATTATTAATTTTATTTTTAATTTATTTTTAATTTTTATTTTCTCTATATTTTCTCTATATTCTTTTTTATTTTTTGCATCACGCTCTTTATTATCTATGTATCTCTCTTTCCTTTTTGTTTTGCCCTACTTTCTTTCGATTTCCTTTTTTGTTTTCCCTTCTTTTTTATCCTTTGAACCTCGTACAATTTTTTAAAAATAAAAGGGAAGTGAGATTTTTTTATTCTTCTTTTTTCAAAAATGACGTTTAGTACCATCATTATTAACTACCTGATGAGACAATGCTTTTTTTTCGATATCGAAACAAAATAGACACTTTTGTAGAATATTATAATTTGTACATGTTCTAAAAGTATAATAAATATTCATTGCTCTCTCTCTCTCTATATATATATATATATATATTGCCATCAGCAGACAGACCTGTTTCGCAGCTCATCAGTACGATTAGACTCCGGTTGCTCCGTAATCCAGACTCGAAATCCGACCGAATTGGTGTCAGTCGGCGACTCTATCCCTGGGCCACGGGACGTTCGGTGGAAGAAGGTAGTCTTTATTAGCGCATATCATATTACGCGCCCAGCAGACAGCGTGCTCCAATTCATTTTACTGAATAAGCGATACTTATATATATATATATATATATATATATATATATATATATATATATAGTAGACACATTGGTCAACACCAATCGGCAGCAGTCTGGTTCCTGCTATTTTTACCATCTGCATTGAAGCATGAAACAGACTGTCTCCGCTTAGTGTTGACGCCAGTGTCCACTTATATATATATATATATATATATATATATATATATATATATATATATAATCCGTACCCTATGTCTTATATTGAGTATTTTTAGCTATAAATATAGCATAACTTAAAACTATATTTTATTAAACACACTTTCGTACACACACACACATACACACACACACACACATACATATATATATTTTTAGGGGGAAAAATTTCTAACTTAATTATGAATATTAAACCTTACTTTAGAATTTAGGAATTCGATATTATTATAGAGTTTGAATATATATATATATATATATATATATATATATATATATATATATATATATATAAATCTATAAAATTCTATTATTTTTTAACATGATTGTAATGTTAGCTCGCTAATGTGCTTGCAGTTTACTGTGGTTTCAAAGCTTGTTACTGTTCATATCTTTAAGGATCTCAATTTTTTTCTTGAAGACAGAGGAAACATGATTCTTTTATAGATTTAGCTGTTCTTGCTTGTTTAAGGATTTTCCATTTAACTTTAGGCGTTTTATTTTCGTCTTTTAACTTCCAAAAGAATTTGGAGAGAGATGTCATGTTTTATTTTTCTTTGTTATTGAAGGATGAGAGGTGATTGTAAAATCGTTTTTTAAATACGTTCATGGTATTTCCGATATACATTTTTTCATCCTTAGGATTCTACATGGATGAAATCGAACACATATATATATCAGGGATTTCGTTAAACATGTATTGGTCATGGAGAATTGGTTAGGGTTTTTACAGTTACAGAGGTTGTAATTATTTGTCGTACTGGTATTAGTGTTGGAGTTATTTTTGTTGTGCTCTTTTAATATTTTGTTGTTATGTACTTTAATTATTTTTTCTAAATTATTGGAGCAGCTATAGCTTAGTTTAATTGTATTTTTATTGAATATTTTATTTAGAGGGTTATTTTGGGCGAAATGTTTATCTATTAGTTGAAGAAATTTATGTCCCAGCTTGAAGCTAATTGATTGATTAAAAGGAGGGTTATACCATATGATTTTTCGGTCCTATTTTTGCTTTTTGAACTCCTGAATTTTTCCACAAAGCTAATTTTTGATGATTGATATCCGCTATTTTTAAGGATTATATCGTAAATTACCTTGTGTTTATCAAATATTTTTTACTGGATGAGTGTGTGTTAATGCGGCGTTCTATCGATGATGGAATGTGTTTGATAATAGATGGTGGGTGGTTAGAGTTGGGGTTTATATATATTGGGTTTGCATTCTTCTTAATGTAAGGTTGGAAAGTGTTCGATACTAAGTCTAATGTTATGTCTAAAATGTCTACTTGCTTGATGTTGGGATTAATCACTACATTAAGACCAAAGGATTTAAAGACTTTATGAATTAATTTTCTAGTTCTATCAACCTTACCTCCAGTAGATTTATTTATTATCATGAGTCCGTCATCTCTATATAGACTTATATTGTTCGTGTCGATTTCTCTATTCGCAGTGAGGTTGTACAACAGGAATAACCCCACCAGATCAGAAGATTCTGCAGAATCCAGGGTTCCCATAGATAAATCAAAATTATCCGCTGAATTTTTAGTCAACTGTTCGTTGTCGGGGATGAGAACTGATTTTCTGTATTCATCGGATATATATATATATATATATATATATATATATATATATATATATATATATCCGAGTGAATACAGAACGAAGAATTCTTACAACAACCAAAACATTAATTTAAAACAGTCGCCCTGGAATTCGCCGAATATATATATATATATATATATATATATATATATATATATATATATATTATAAATTTTGTTTTAGAACATGTACATAATTTTCTCTATATATGTCCTCTTCTCTACAATCATATGTTTGTTTCAATGTTGGGTTACCAACATTTCATCAGGAGGAAAGAGCAAGAGTTAGAATCATCCTCTGTTTATATTTGGTTCGTTGTTGTTGTTGTGGGGTTGGTTGGGGTTATTGATAATGAAGGGAATGTGTCTTTCGTTTTGACCGTTAGACTTTTGAAGAACTTGGTGTGTAAGTGCGAAATTGTTGATTAATGGCATTATCTTTTGGAATGTACGTTTTTATCGGTCGGTATATCTTTTGGTTAGAATTTCGAAGAAAGTGGTGTGTGGAGGGGTTTGATTACATGGTCAGTTTGTGTGTTTGTGTGGGGGGGTTTTTGTGTGTGTGATTGGGGAACTTATCTTGTTTGTTGACCTTAAGAATTTTTAGGACGGCTTTATGGTTGACTAGTGTTTAATTAATTGATGTCTGTTGTTAGCAGACCTATTTTATGTATTCTCTTTCATCTTGTGGCGAGGCTTTCCCTTTCGGGTTCCTTAGACAGACGTGATAGGGGTGGGATGTTTTTTCTTTTTAATTTTGATTTTTCCGGTATGGAATATTTTTTATTTTGTTTTTGTTTTGTCTATTTTTATTTTAGCGGGATAGGGTTTTTTTTATTCACAGCTCTATACATCATATATCGAGCGCTGTTTTAAATTAATGTTTTGGACCGGAAAAAATTTTCTTTCCTCGTTCTGTACTACTCACTCGGATATATATATATATATATATATATATATATATATATATAATTATTTAGTTATTGATTTTTTTAGATATATAATGCTCACTAAAGATAACAAGGAACTTGTAACCTCAAAATATATTGTAATATTGTTTAGTCAGAGAATTTTATCTTTAGATGAAAGATAAAAGAAAGTTTTTAAAAGAAATTGAAAAGTTAAGCAAGATAAAATATCGCAATAGATATTTCAAACAAATCAAAAGGGCTTATAAGCAAAAGAAGCAGATTGACCTGCAAGAAAATATCGAAAGTGTCTGATATTGTGGATAAAAACAAAAAAACACATAATATTAAGAATATTGGTTAAAAAGCAATCAAACTAGTGTGTTTAAGTAAATATGACGAAGAGAATACATACCGGTGTTGAAAAGTCTACTACATGATCTCCTAAACAGGGAGGTGAAGAAAGCGAGAGAAAAAAAGGACTAACCATCAATCGTGAGAAAAATAGCACCAAGTAGCAATTCACCCCACCAGAAATTTGGAAACGGGATGATGCACTGCCTGGTGTTTGCGCCGGAAATGCCAAGACAAACATTTCAGTTTGCGTGTCAATCTGAGAACAGTGTAAAAGATTCGAAAAAAAAAATGGATGAATCGAATGATGTTTGCAAACGTTTTTGAAGTGACCACTTGTAATGGCGACGTTATACCTCCATTTAGGGATTCAACACCGAGGAATACATCAAGTGCTTTGAGGAAGTAAATCAATAAAAAAAAAAAGCACTAACCATCAACTGAAGGAAGTATGGTCATTTGTAACTGAAAAAGCCACAGATGCGTGTTACAAGCTGGATAGATAAGCACCAAACGGGTGTAGAAGTTCAAAATATCTGAGAAGCGTTTTAACAGAAGCATGGAAATACGACAGCGAGATCCGAACACCCATCGGGCGAGCGAAAGAAGCATTTCAAAAGCTAAGCAAGGTGTGTAGAAAACTATAGGCAGTAGAAATGGGGTTCGACAGAAGGATATTGAAAATTCCATGGACGAAGCGAGTAAGCAATAAGGAACTGTTAAAGAAAATGTCAACAGAAAGAACACTTTCTTAGTAAATGCTGAATTGTTTAGTAAATGCTGATATATTGTAGAATTATTAGTCTCTGTTGAAACAATGTATTCAGCCTCGTCTTTTATTTATTTATTTATTTATTTATTTATTTTTACAAAAAAATTCAAGAAATTCAGTCGAACAAGTACAAGAGCAAATTTAAAAGTTCTCAGAGCGACCCAATTCCCGAATCCTAGCTACTTCTAATACATTTTGCTCACAGGAGGCATTATATATATATATATATATATATATATTATATATATATATATTTTTAGATTTTCTTTGTAACTTTTTCTTTTTCTATATTTAATTATAATTTTTATTTTTTAGTAATTTTTAATTATTTTAACTGAATTCTTTAAATTAATATGAATTTTTAAGATAATAATAAGAATAGTTATTTTTTCAAATGTATTAAAATTATGACGTACGATTTATTTTTGTACCCTAGATATATCCCATTATATTTGAAACTAGACTTCGGTGTTAAATTTAGCACGTCATGTTTTTCTAAGAAAGCAGACGGGTCGTTAGAGTCGTTATTTTGATACATGGAGTTAACGTTTATTTCTCTGGATACTGTTTATTTTCTTTTTATTGTATTTCTTTGTATATATATATAACGTAGCACACTTATATATACTAGTAGTATACTATCCAGGCAAATTCCGATAGAGACGAACTCAAAAGAACTCAATATTTTCTATACTTTTTCTCTTTTTCTTTTTTATTTTCTTTTTTTTTTCTCTACATTTTTTCTGTTTTTTCTATTGTTTCTTTTCTTTCCAATAATCAATCGTTTACTTTTTCTTTATCGTTGCCTTTTTTCTATTCTTTTGGGTTCTTTTTGAATGAGCGAGAAATTTTCATAAATAACCGTTACAAATGTATATTCTAAATATGGACATGTGAGAGTCTGTGTAAAATAATTTTTAGAAGGAGAGATTTTGAAAATCAACTGTTGTACTATTTAGGTCTGACGAGCCGCAATAATATCATCATCATGCGGTGAAATATGTATTACCGATAGTAATAAATCAAAAATCTTTTGTAAATTATATTACTCTGTTAAATTAAATAAATGAATTTAACATTGAGTTCTTTTGAGTTCGTCTCTATCAGAATTTGCCTGGATAGTATACTACTAGTATATATAAGTGTGCTACGTTATATATATATATATATATATATATATATATGTGTGTGTGTGTGTGTGTGTGTGTGTGTGTGTGTGTGTGTGTGTGTGTGTGTGTGTGTGTGCGTGTGTTTGTGTGTGTGTGTGTACAACGGTCTTTATAATAATAGGGAAAGTATATATATATATTCTTCACGACTCTCCGACAAAATTATTGAAAAAAAACCGCACTGTTAAAGAGCAAACACGCGGCATGAGGTTTAAAAAAATTAAATGAGCCGATGCTGCTTCGTTATAGTCTGTCTGTCTATTTGTCTCTCTCTATCTATTTATCTCTTCATGAGCGGAAATATACATATATACAATCATCCACATACAGGCCTATTTCACTGTATCACAACTGATCGGTGCGTCTAGACATCCGATTGTTTCAAGCCTGGATCGAAACTCGACTGATGTGGCATCAGTCAGGCATTCTACCTCTAAGCTATCTGTGCACGGCAGAGAACGTTAGATGTTAATATTTCATACATATAATGTATACAAATGCCAGCAGCCAAAAGTGTTCAATTCATGACTGAAGGATGATCATATATATATATATATATATGTGTGTGTGTGTGTGTGTGTGTGTGTGTGTGTGTGTGTGTGTGTGTGTGTGTGTGTATACACACACAACGGTATTTATTGCAATAAAGATTATTATTATTATTAGTAGTAGTAGTAGTAGTAGTGTTATTTGAGAAAGATTTTAGAAACATATATCTAGTGAACTGTAGAAAAATATTAAACTTATAACTAGAATTTTTACAAGCCCATTTTCCTCTTTATTTGCCCTAGAAATTACTACCGTCTCTTCTTGATGTTAATCATAAGTGTTCCCCTTTATTTTTCTGCTCTCTACATGTGCGTTGTGGTGCAGTGGATATCGGCTCGGAACGAAAAATTGGGGAGCCGAGTTCGAATTCCAGCTGAATTCATTGCATTCACTTACGCGCAAATACCCTTGGGAAAGGTATTAATCCGTCTATTCCTTCCAGTTATGGGTTAAATAACAGGACAGATTGGGTTCTATAGCCTTGTTCGGCAACCAGTCTACTGCAGAAAGCAATGGCAATCTACTGCGGGATAACATTCTGCCCAGTCAGCCATGTCTCTTTCGAGACATGATCACCCAAGCGTGTATCACTGTCTGACAATTTTGTCATTGGTTACATTTTCAGTCCATGGTACTCTCTGCATTCTTCCGTGAAACATACTTCTTTTGCTCGAAGTCTTTTCTTCATATGTGAGGAGATCCTCTGGTATTCACTGCCATAAACAATGTCTGATATGACGTAACAGTTCAGTACCCTTTACTTTGTTTCTAACAAAATTTGCTTTTCTTTCAATACTCTGTTTAGCTTTTAGAAGTTATACAGGTGCTGTAATATATATCACTTGATATATATATATATCACTTAATATATAATATTTTGCTTTTCTTTCAATACTCTGTTTAGCTTTTGGAAGTTATACAGGTAATGTAAAATTGGATGTGCGTGTGGTGCAATCAATAATGGCACAGAATTGTCAATCAGGGAGCTGAGTTTCGACTCGATTTAAGATGGTTATCTTCATTTACGCGGAAATACCTTTGGGAAAGCTATGAATTAATCTCTTCTCCCCCGTTATGACTTAATTAGTAAAACTTGCGTCCGTTAAACTATTATTATATCCAAATAAAAAAGAAAAACAGATTGCACACAAAAACATTTAGATTTCAGTATTATGTAACTCATAATTTGGGATGCCGCTAAACGAAAACAACTTACACATTTTTCTAGTGCCATACGTGAAACACACTTGGGTGATCATGTCTTGAAAGAGACATAACTGGCTGGGAAAAAGATTTTCCCGCAATAGGTTGCCATTACTTTCTAACTGGTTTTCCCGCAGTAGGTTGACATTACTTTTCTGACTGGTTGCCAATCATAGCTATAGAACCCAATCTTTCCTGTTATTTCACCCGTAGCTGGAGGGAAGTGACGGATTCATACCTTTCCCAAGGGTATCTGAGCGTGAATAAATGCAAGAAATTCAAGTTGAATTCGAACTCGGCACTCCGATTTCTCATTCCGACTCGATATCTACTGCACCACATATATTTACTGAATTCATTTCCTATTCGTACGGAGGCAGTCTGCTCCTAAAATCACTACGGGATTATTCTAATATTCTTCCGAAATATGTCAAGGTTACCCGGCAGTTGCAATAGCTTTTTATGGCGTACTTTATCGACCGCTTTTTCCAGATATACGCGTCAGGTAATCATTCCATTTAGACTTCTTTTCACAATCTCGCATCCATCCACCAGCAACTCAAAAATATATGTTGTTAGTAAAAACTCAGTTTAAATCAATATAAATATATACTGTCAATATTCCTTAGAGGCTTGGAGAATCTGATACTCACAGGAAGGATTGGGAGAAAGGGAAACAAAGAAAGATAGAGCATGACTTACTTGATAGTCTTAAGCAAATGGATGGAAGAGCAGGATTTGAAAGAAAAACATGACAAAATATATTGAGAGCAATAAGAGACAGGAATATGTGGAGGACCGTGATCGCCTATGACACGACACATAAAAAAAGATATATAACGTCTTGAACTACTTTCATCGACGTTTTCTAAGAGCTACAAAAGAAAATATTCTTCAATCAATGAAATAATTTTAGGCAAACGTAATTATACTTTTGCTTGGTGATTGCTTGTCGATAATTTTATCAAATTTAACACTCACGACACTCCCAATTACCAATAAGATGTGTATTGTGTTTGCAATAATTTACTTTAAGGAATTTTTTCTTTTTTTTTTTTTTTTGTCTGTGGAGGGGTGTATTTTTTCTACTCGTCCATTTTTCAAACAAAATTTTCTGTTCTACGTTAAAGCTTCTGTTCTGTTTTTAAACCGTTATTACTTTGCTGTAACTTTTATTGTAGATTTCAGTGTACATCTAAACTTATTTATAAATGGAACTTTGTCTGTGCGTGTGATTATGTGCCTGTGTGTGTGTGTCCGTTACCTATAGACTCCGAAACGGCTGAACCGATTTTCTTGAAAATTTACAGTTGTACCATAAGCGTTTGCGAGTGTTCTTAGCTAGGTTTTGTGTCGAGGTACCCCCGATAAATATCGAAAATCGAAAAATCGGGTGATAGAAGTGGTCCGATTTTAATCAAAGTTGATACACTCATAGACAAAGACATAAGAAACGATATACAGAAGTTTCAAGGTTGCAGTTCTTACAATAGTGCAAAAAATCGATAATATAAATATATAAAAAAGGCAAGATGTTTGTGTTTGTGTGTGTCTGTTTATTTGCCTGTGTGTCTGTATTTTTTCAGCCCTTTTATTTTAGTTTTTGCTTCAGGTTTGGCTCTAAGTAGGTATAATTGTAGTTCTTAGTCTCATCCATGATACCATTTACTCAGAGGACTTATTTAGCCTTCAAAATTCAGTTTTCCGGCGAAAAAACCGTATATCGATACCAGGATATCAAAATTTGACTCACATCCATTCATTTTTCTTTCGGTTTACGGTTTCGCTCTGACTGAAAACAACTATTGCTTTTTAGTCTTTCGTGCCAACGTCGAAAGTGTCTGAGCTCCAGGACTATGGATTAGTTTTAAAGCTTTCATTCCACCCGAGCAACGCCGGGCTATACTGCTAGTCAGTCAGAAAATTATGTGTTATACTTGATACACGCCATCGACGATCCCTCGCCATCGCCTTCTGTAACATTTCTTTTTTACAGGTAGGGATGTTTACTTTACTTAAACCCCTTTATCCGCCTTCTGTAATTTGTCTTTTTTACATTTAGGGGTGTTGACCTTACACTCCCAATTGTTTATTCACCGGGCGAAGTAGCAGTCAGTTAAGTGACCTACATGGTACACGTTTGGGCGATCATGTCTCTTTCGTTCCATGACTGATTAAACAAAAGAATTTCTCGTAATAAGTTACTTCTGTTCTTTGTGATAGAATAGTTACCAGACAAGACTATAGAACACAATGTGTCCTGCTGTTCAATCCATAGATTGAGGGGAAAAAAGATGCATTAATAACTTTTCCAAATGTATTTGCGCGTAAGCGAATGCAAAGAATTCACTCGGAATTCAAACTAGACCCTCCGATTTCTATTTCCGAGCCGATATCCATTGTGCCACAATACAAAATGTACATAAGTGTGCCAAAATAACTAGTGTATAAATTCAGTTTGGCTTTATAGAATCGAGTTCACACGTTTCGGGAAATGTGTGTTGTGGATATCTGCTCGGAACGACAAATCGAAGGGCCGAGTTCGAATTCCAGTTAGATTCCTTGCATTCACTTACGCGCAAATACCTTTGGGAAAGGTATTAATCCGTCTCTTCCTTCCAGTTATGAGTTAGATGGCAGATCAGGCTGGGTTCTATAGCCTTGGTTGACAACCTGTCTACCGCAGAAAGTAATGTGTCTCTTTAAGATATGATCGCCCAACCGTGTATCACATATGGCACTTAACAAAGAGACTGACTTCACGTTGAGTATTTTGTAAGTTATTGCTTTTCTTTTCTTTTCTTTTTCGTATTTGTCTATACTTCTGGGATGAGTTAGTATTTACACTATTTACTGAAGTATTTTATGTAGCTTGGTATTGAATTCACAACTCTTTGTGTTAAGTCACTGGATCTAACCAACGTCTATATCCAGTGGACCATCCTATAAACATTGTTTAGTTCCAGTAATTGACCTAAAGTATTTTGAGTTCAATACCAGGCTACAGAAGTGGTGAATAAATAACTTTGAGAGTTAAGTTAAATGAAGATAACTCATGACTACCAGAAGTGGCTTTGCACAAAGAATGGGAATTATATACCCCAGTGATTGTAATAAAGGGTTCGGTTCAAAATTCATAGTATCTGAAGAAGTCCGGCGCATGAAACGGCCGAAGCGTTCTAAAAATGGCAACAAAGATAAGAACAATAGTCCGAATAATGTAAATAGTGATTTTTATAATATTTGAATTAAAATAGTCACGTCAGCACAGTTTAAAATGTTGATCACGTACATTTTTTCTTTTCATAGCTTTACTTATATTATTTGCGTACTACACGATCCTAAACACCTACACGATCCTAAACACCTACACGATACTAAACATATATCCCATGACTTTAGCGTTCATAGCTTGCTCGGAGAAAAACTGGCTATAATCTGAAGAAATTCAAGAAGAGCGGTTACATTTTCAAGGCTGTTGAATTTAAGAAACAAACGCTTGATTGCAAAATTTTTTGGGATCCCTTTCCATTAGGGAACGCAGCAGGAACATCATAAATTTAATTAAACGTAAATTATGGTCTGGATTCTTGGTTGACCGAGATCAATGTCGGTAATATAATATTCATCTTAATGAAGAAGAGACAGTAATAACAAAGGAAATGACTAACAGATAAAATTCTCAAACTAATGAAAACTTCTTTTTTTCTGCGATGTGCCTTGTCCTTTCAGGACGTAGGCGATCATAGCCTTCCACGTCTCCCCATCCCTGGTGGCTCTTAGCAAGCTTTATCTGTAACATCTGGCAACCCCGTTTTGTCATCCACCTGATCAGGCCCTTCAAACATGTTATCCACTGCTTTCCTCTGTCACTTTTCCCTCTATCCGGCCTGTTATCAGGTTCTTTAAGCCCTCGTTCCTCATTTCATGTCCCAAGAACTCCAGTTGTCTCTTCCTGATGCTCAATATTAATTTCCTTTTCGTTTGCATTCTTTCCAACACCTCGTCATTGCTCACATGATCGGTCCAGGATACCCGCAACATGCTTCTGTAGAACCACATTTCAGCGGCTTCAAGTTTTTCCTTCATCTTTGATGATATTGTCCAGCATTCACTGCCATATTGAAGAAATGACATCACATAGCAATCTAGCACTTTCTTCTTTGTTTCTAGTGAAAGTTTCCTGTGTCTTAATACTTTACTCAGCATCTAGAACGCGCCCTTTGTCAGGCCAATTCGCCTTCGGATCTCTGTGTCGCAGTTTCCGTCTTCAGTTAGAACACTTTCCAAGTATTTAAATTTTTGTACCTGCTTGATTTTAATATCCCCCACATGTATTTGGCATTTTAGGGGGCTCTTTTTGCTGATGACAATGCATTCGGTTTACTTACAGTTTATTTGTAGTCTTTTTTTTGTCCCTCTCTTCAGCTACTTTTTGTAGGAAGTCTTGTAGTTTTCTTTCTGATGAAAGCACAATAGCAAATAATGCTAATTAATGAATGGGATTGTAATCTGATAGAAGTCACAGAATGCTGAATTGTTCTGCTGGATATGCATTGGTTATCTCCTGCATCGAATGTGAATTTATAACTTTGAAAGATGAGAACATCAGAAAGAGTGGATTGAAGTTTTTAAGGCTCGTGACACAGGATGTGCGTTGTGGTACAGTGGATATCGGCTCGGAACGAGAAACCGAGGAGCCGAGTTCGAATTCCAGTTGAATTCATTGCATTCACTTACGCGCAAATACTATGTTTATTCCTTCCAGTTATGGGTTAAATAACAGGACAGATTGGGTTCTATAGCCTTGGTCGGCAACCATTCTACCGGATAAAGCAATGGCAACCTACTGCCGGATAATCTTCTGCCTAGTCAGTCATGTCTCTTTCGAGACATGATTGCCCAAGCGTGTATCACTTAACTGACTGAATGGGGAAACAGTACTTTAAAAATTTGGTACCAAAAGGACAGATTGAAGGCAAGCATAGAAACAGCGTCTAATCTACAAAACGAGCTTGTGGCAACGGATAGAACATGTTTTAGGAGAGATAACAAAATGACAGTATCTACTAAGAGCTTCAAACGACAGGAAATTGTGGAGATCCATTATCGCCAACATCCTGAAGGGACATAGCGCCCTAAAGAAGATGACCAATATTCAATGACTTTTGGAACGTTGGTGTACATTAAAATATGCAACAGCGTAAATTTCTTCTCTTCACTTTTCCATTTGTGTCATTTGACAAGAAATTGTTCTGATCGCTGCTTTTGTTCTCTTATTTATTCTTCCTGGTTGCATAAATTCATTATTCTATAAAAAAAATAAAAAATAAAAAAAAAACTATTCACAATGTCGGCAGAAATAAATCATTTGCATAAACCCTATTTTTTACAATATAGAAAATATTTTTTGGTGACATTTTCTTTCATTTTCCATTCCATATCGTCGAGATATGCGTTGTTGTGCAGTGGATATCGATCCGGAACGACAAACCGTGGTGCCGAATTCGAATTCCAGCTGAATTTCTTGCATTCCCTTACGCGCAAATAGCCTTGGTTGGGAAAGGTATTAATCCGTTTTTTCCCTTTAGCTATGGGTTAAATAACAGGACAGATTGGGTTCTATAGCCCTGGTTGGCAACCAGTCTACCGCAGAAAGTAATAGCAACCAACTGCGGGATAATCTTTGCCCGGTCAGTTATGACTCATTCGAGACATGATCGCACAAAGCGTGTATCGGATATGGCACTTAACAAATTGATCGTCGAAATTAATTGAACTTCTATGTTGGATAATTTAATGGAATTATGGAGCTTTAACAACTGGACTGAATCAGTTTTACCAAAACGGATTTTGTGCATTCATTTTTATGAATCTGCCAAACTTCTCTTAGACAAAACTGACTACGTTGTTCGCGTTTTTATCTAAGAATTCGAATTTTTATAGATTAAGTTCTTTCTATCTAGCGACTCAAAGATAATAATAAAAAATAAAGATTAAAATATCTGTAGATAAAAAGAGTTTTAGTCTGTTAACGTGTTTGCTGATATCAAGAGGTCGTTAAAACACGTAATATATTTGAGATAACAACTATTTTCACATATTTTTAGATATATTTTTGTGATCTTCTCCAGATACTTCGTAATAATAATAATAATAATAATAATAATAATAATAATGCCTCTTCGTATTCGAGGATACCGGTCTACCAGGGCTGCTAGGTAACCCCCATTTCAGACGCCTGCAGGCACACATGTTTTTGTTCAACACTCACAGAGACACCCAGTTGTTTATACTGCAAATATGCTAAGCGGACCTTAGTTAAAGTTTCTGGAAGAGAGCGCGTGAACAACAGTCTGAACCAGGCCAGGACGTTCAAACACTCAGTCACAACGATCGACGATCCCCTCAAAGAGAGCCAGGGTTTGGGTAAACTCCTTGGGATCGTTTTCAGGCACTTTCCAAAGATTCCGCACGCTGGGATCACCTCTTCCAGACCGATAACATCAATAGTTTTTGTTTTTTTCTTGTTGTTTTTATTAGTACTAGTAGTAGTAGTAGTATTATTACAAATGTATTACTCGGATTGTTTGAAGGGATTCATGGTAGCTCATGCCTTAATTGAAATATTAAAAAATGCATTCACAAGTACAGCTAACACATTGCAAAGAACTTTATTTAAAATGTGTGTGATCTTTGTTAATTTTTGTTTGTTTGTTTGTTTGTTTGTTTGTTTGTTTGCTTTGTTTTTTTTCTTTTGTTTTGTACAAAAACAATCAGTGAAAAATAACACGATGCTATTTCTGATCTTTGATTAGGACCCAGAAGGAATCAAAGGAAATAATAATATTAATAATAATAATAATAATAATAATAACAACAATAACAATTTGCATATCATTAATAGCATTAACCAGTCAATTTAACATGACAGAATGTGGTTATAAAATAGCTCAAAAGAAAATAAACCATCTATTTTACATGGATGACTTATAAAGTTGTATGCTAAGAATGATAATGAGCTAGAAGGTCTTCTGCAAACTGTAAAATGCTTCAGGGAAGACACTAGAATGAAATTCAATTTGAATAAATGTACTAATACTACAGTTTTACGAGGATCACTACAGCAAACATCCTCAATTAGCTTAGACCCTGCTGTAACAATAAAAGATTTAGAGCAAGAAGTTTATAAGTACCTAGGTGTAAATGAGAGTGAAAGAATTCACCATATAAAATGAAAGAAATAGTGCGTAAAAAGTACTATAGAAGGTTACGACTGATATTAAAAACTGAATTGAATTCTCAGAACAGAATTATGGCCATTAATAACCTGGCCATTCCAGTGGTCCAATATAGCATCAACATCTTCAACTGGACTCTAAACAACATCAGACGGATGGATTCTAAGATAAGAAAGCTTCTTTCTAAACATAAGATGCATCATCAAAAGGCTGATCTAGACCGCCTATACATACCCCGTAAAGAAGGTAGAAGCTAGAAACAACTATTGGCTTACTATCATACATAGAAACAACAAAGAACTGGATGATACAATTAGTTAAACAACATGAAAACAGAAAGAAAAAATATTCAATAATGAAAGAAGGCAGTAAATACAAACAATATTTACATTTAGTAGATTCTGTAGAAAAGCAAAACAGAAGCCAAGAACTAACTACTGCGGCAAAAAATATGAAAATGAAAGCCAAAGATAAACCTCTTGAACAGATGAAACAACACTGGCAAGACAAACCTCTGCATGGCCAATATCCAAAACGTTCAAAAAAGCCCAATGTTAATAAAGTTAATACTCATCGATGTTAACGTGCATCTGGATTAAAGTCTGAGACTGAAGGCTTTATTCTTGCTGCGCAAGGCCAAAGTCTTTCCACTAGGAACTTTCAGGCAAATATTATACATAATAATGTGGATCCAAAATGCAAGTTTTGTAATAAATACCAAGAAACAATAAACCATCTAATCTCAGGATGTTCTGTACCCCAGCTTAAGAGATATACAAAAAACTGTTTTGTTAAGTACAGTACACACACTAAGGAGAACTTTGTCTATGTAATGCTAGGGATGTTAGGGGAAATATGAAATATCATGAAATGGAGCCATAACAACACACTACGACCTGCCTTAGGTCTTCCTGCAGACTTGGTAGGTAGTGCGACCGTAGCAGAAATTTATTTATAATGAAAAATGAAATAATAATAATAATAATAACTAAAGGTGTAATATAACAATCTCGGCCCACCCGAGGAAGTGAGGAAGCGGGGGCGTTTTCCGGCCGTTGAAAGGAACGGATGGTTGTTTGACCTTATTTCCGGCAGTAGCGGAAATGGCTACAAGAGGCAAACAGAACAGGTGTCTCTGAGAATTACGTGGGCGTGCGTAGGCGAGGCAAAAAATCGGAAGTACCGGTTTGGAGATAAAAAGACCTCGGGCACGGATTTCACGACAGACGAGTCTGGGCAGAGAGACAGAGTCAGGCAGAGAGCCAGACCAGACCAGAGGAGCAACAGATACGACACCCCCCCGTCAACCCCCATTAGAGGCGCGCTCTCACTCTCTGTTCACTAGGCCACACGGTCCATCGTTCATTAATAAAAATATCACTTGATATATTTTTATATACAGACGTGTTTGTTGTATATTGCTATATAACACACGTGTATTTTTGGTGCCTAAGTGACTTGGTTTTGAAACAACAAAACAGATTGATACGAACATTATTGGGTTTACCACGACAACGATTGAAAATTCAACAGACTTGAAATTTCCGGAATTAAAACTACCGGATAGAAGACGAAAATAGTAAACAACCGGACGACAGCGAGGAAGGAAGAAAAAGAAAAAAAAGAAGACGAAAATATATAGACAGTCAGCCAAGGTAGGTGTCTCTTTGATTGATAGTGTGTGTGTTCTGCTCGTGTTTATAGTAGGTCTCGTTAAAAAAAAAAAAAATGGGACAGCATACTTTTGCCGATCTGACCGTAGAAATGAGAAATATGGATTGTTCGGTAGAACGGAGGTGATGAAACAGACTACATGTAGGGAGTAGCGCATTAGGTTTGGGGTTGACGGGGAGGAGTGGGGTGTTAAAGTTGACGGGGAGGAAGAAAGTTGAAATATTTGCCTGTCTGTAGGTGTAGGGCATCTGAGTTGGTGATTTGTTTTTTCTTTTTTTGTTAATATTTTACCATATATGTGAAGTGAGTTAGAGTGGATAGTTGGATTAACTTGTTGATAACAATGTTTTCTTTGGTTTGTGCAAGAAAATAGTTAATATTTCGTAGAATAAATAATTAATGAAATAATTTTGGTTTGTGTCTTAATTTTACTTAAAAAGCGGCATGAACTTTCCAGACAACCCAATAGAAATATTGACGAACAACTATTCTCAATGTGATTATGAAGGTCAGTTGTATGGTTGAAATAGTTGAGTTTTTCTGACCAGTACTCGAGCCGAATTAAAAAAAAAAAAAAAAAAAAAAAAAACAATCGATGTTCTACGTACACAAACTTTCCCCAATTGGAGTATTAGCGTAAAATGACCCTCTCCATTTTCTCCATTTGGCCTTGTATTGCATGAACTAAATCAAAATTGGTAAACATTAACAAATTATAAATGTAGCTGAATGCTACCACAATAGGAAAATCAGAGAAACGAAAGGGTTCTTTAATTTTGATCTCGTCAACAGAATTTGTTCGTAAACGTCAATTTGTAATCTTTACACAGATATTGTCAAAATTTAAAAATGTTTGTGTTTTGCGTGACATTTCTACAGCATAGAAATGACTTAAATGTTATCGAGAGTTTTAAAGTGTAATTTTAATTATGCAGTTAACAACAGCCAACAAAATCGCCAATTATAAATATATCTCAACATCGTTGCTTGAAAACAACTGCATTGTTTGGTTATTTCTTTGCGAATACACCGATTATATATATTCTTAAAACATTCACCCGCGTCTCAGTGTTTCGCGATATGAGTCAGATATTGAAAAGATATTTTGTTATCAATATGGTGGAATCGGATTATTTGGGAAGATTTGGGAAAATTAAATTAAAATCTAAAACTTATTTTTATTTACGTAAAAGTACTTCACTTTTATGCTTTTGTGCAGGTTCCCATCAATTCAACATCCTCTGTGAATTTTCATTTATGTGACTTGGGAAATATCTTTTGAAGATATATTAATTTCTGAAAACTAGTAAATACCTTGGAACAGGTAGATATGGAAAGATTTAGTGAAGGATATGAACAATTCCCGAAGAAGTTGACGATAGGAGTCATTGCTGGCGTGGTCGGCGTAATAATAATCCTGGGAATAATAGCCAGGAAGCGGATTTTTAAGTGTAAAAGAAGCAACAGTGCTTCGGAAAAGGAAATTGAGTTATCCGTTGTGAATAGTACTCCGGGGTCAACGGGTGTTCGACACTCAAAAATGTCTCTGCGTTAAACAGAGAGATGTCAACAAATCAGATATGCTTGGTTTCGAATCCAGAGGAAGTAGTTCAGGGAATGGAAAGCATTGTACCAACTAAGGTACTACGAGTCACGGGTCCATTTTTTTAGACTAAATTAATATCCTCCACAAGTAAATTGCATGCGGATTAACGTTGGAATCAGGGTAATTTTCTTCATTTTCTATTGAACATTTCTCGGTCAGACTATGAATGATATGTACGGCAGATAATGGCCATTTTTCTGTGTTCAAACATAGTATGTTTGAAGTTAAATTAAATTAAATGAGGTTACATGTGTAACAATAAACTCGAGCAGAAGCACACATGGTGTTGGTCAAAGGTCATTTACTCGATGTTAGTTTAGAAACTGGGGCGCAATTACCGCCTATAATCATGTGGATTATGCATCGAAGAGTCTACGCTTATGGACAGAGTCGAGAAAGAAAATGAACATTTTTAAGAACTTTGCCCAATTCTGTGAAAATGGATATTAAAAAAAAAAAAAAAAAAAGAACAATGAAACATCGAGCTGGTAGAACAATTTTCAAGATGGACACGAACATTGTTGGGTTGCCGATGTAGGCTCCCCTATTTTTTTTTTTTTGTTGTTTTGTTTGTTTCGACACATGTTTTATACAATTGTAGGGCTTGTGTGGCATGGGGAGGAGAGTGAGGATGCTGCACTTAAAATGTTCTTAGGTGAACATTTTGGAAAATGGGTGGGCGAGGAATGTAATATAACAATCTAGGCCCACCCGAGGAAGTGAGGAAGCGGGGACGTTTTCCGGCCGTTGAAAGAAACGGGTGGTTGTTTGACCTTATTTCCGGCAGTAGCGGAAATGGCTACAAGAGGCAAACAGAACAGGTGTCTCTGAGAATTACGTGGGCGTGCGTAGGCGAGGCAAAAAATAGGAAGTACCGGTTTGGAGATAAAAAGACCTCGGGCACGGATTTCACGACAGACGAGTCTGGGCAGAGAAACAGAGTCAGGCAGAGATCCAGACCAGACCAGAGGAGCAACAGATACGACACCCCCCGTCAACCCCCATTAGAGGCGCGCTCTCACTCTCTGTTCACTAGGCCACACGGTCCATCGTCATCAATAAAAATATTATTATATATTTTCATATACATGCTTGTTTGTTGTTTATCGGTATACAACAAAGGCTTTATTCTTGCTGCGCGAGACCAAATGTTTTTTACTAGGAACTTTCAGGCAAATATTATACATAATAATGTAGATCCAAAAGGCAGGTTTTGTAATAAATACTAATAAACAATAGACCATCTAATCTTAGGATGTTCTGTACTTGCCCCAAATGAATATAAAAATCGTCACGGTAGATATTTACATTGAACAATGTGCAAACACTATGGAAAATATGTAAACAAACACTGGCATGAACATCACCCAGCACCGGTTACAGAAATAGAAGATGTCACCATTCTATGGGATTACTCCATCTATACAAACAGAAAAACTGAAGCAAATAAGCCGGACGTTATTGTTAAAAATCAGAACGAAAAACTTGCTTATTAATTGATATAGCTTGTCCAGCCGATTGTAACATAGCAACCAAGGAATTCGAAAAACTGTCAAAATATAAAGACCTGGAAATTGAAATAGAAAAATGTGGAAATTGAAAACAAGAATCGTACCAGTGATAGTGGGTGCACTTGAAATGATAAAAAAAGAACAAAAGAACACATTGAAAGAATCCCTGGAAACCCCAGTTTAAGAGATATAAAAAAATGCCTTGCTAACTACAGGAGAACTTTGTCTACGTAACGATAGGAAAGATAGGGGAGATAGAAAAACAAAAACATTAAACGGAGCCATAACAATGTACCACAACTTGCCTTTGGTCTTCCTGCAGACTTGGTAGGTGGTGCAACCGTAGCAGAAATCGATTTATAATAAAAGATGACATAATAATAATAATAAAATTTGCCTTATTTGCTACAGCAAGCATACTTCGAAAAGTACTCTCTGTTTATGGTACTTCTAGCGTGCCTGGTACTCAAGACCTCTACACAACAGTACCATACATCTAAATAGATAAATAAACGAAAAATTATGTCTGCTCGTCGTTGTGAGTGAAAAAAACGTTTAACTCGGTTACCCTTGCTCTTCATAGATATGTTCTATCTTTTGGGGGTCAGGGTGAATCCGGGATTGAAAATCAACCCTCTCTTTCTCTTCGGTAAACATCATATTTAAACTGTTGTAACTTATGTAATAAAGAGAAAACGTATGATAATTACCGGTAGCCATGACTGACCTTTGATTCCGTTCCTGCTTTCATATCATTGTTAATGTTAAAAAGTCATTCTGCAGATGAGTAGTCGCAAACACAAGAACGCCAAAAAAAGTTCTTCCAAAGAGTGTAGTTCAGTAGTCGCAAACACGAGAACATTCTATCTCCAGTTCTACCCTAGCAGGCATATTTATATCTTCTCAAATCTCGTGGTCGTCGTGATTTTGCGTCGATTTAATAGCATAAAAATAATATGGCTTCCCTACTAGATTCTCTTTTCAATACGGATGTCCATGGGGTAATGTTTTTTTTTTTTCAAACTACACATTCTTTAAAATCTTACCTTCAGATAGCCGTCGTGTTAATATCGTAGTAGAAAGCATGTTGATTAATAGTTGATATTTTTTTACTGCACCCATGAAACAGATTTTATTATTTTAAAAATATTTATGTACTTCAAATTAGTGCTAAATATAGAGCCAAATGAACTTTGAAAAGTAACTGCCAGTTATATGATATTGAGTTGATGGGCTCATTTGGATATCGATCACGACTATGCGACTCATGACTGTTCGACTTGACGATTTCTTCTTCTTCTTCTTCTTCTTCTTCTTCTTCTTCTATGTGCCTTGTTCTTTCAGGACGTAGGCAATCATAGCTTTCCACGTCTCCCTATCCCTGGTGGCTCTTAACACACTCCACGCAACCCCCATTCCATCATCCACCTGATCAGGTCCTTCAAAAATGTTATTCACTGTTTTCCTTGTCTCTTTTTCCCTCTATCTGGCCTGTTAGTATCAGGTTCTCCAAGCCCTCTTTCCACATTGCATGTCCCAAGAACTTTAGCTGTTTTTTCCTGATGCTCAGTACTAATTTTCTTTTCGTTTCTATCCTTTCCAAAACATCATCATTGCTCACATGCTCGGTCCATGATATCCGCAGCATCCTTCTGTAGAACCACACTTCAGTTGGTTCACTTTTTTCCTTCATCTTTGATGGCATTGTCCAGCATTCACTGCCATATTAAAGAACCGTTATCACATAGCAATCCAGTACCCTCTTCTTTGTTTTTAGCAAGATTGTCCTATTTCTTAATATTTTACTTAACTTCTGGAATGCTTCCTTCGCCATGCCAATTCGTCTTCGGATCTCTGTATGGCACTTTCCGTCTTCTGTTAGAACACTTCCCAGGTATTTAAATTTTTGTGCTTGCTTGATTTTAGTATCCTTCTCTGTATTTGGCATTTTGAACTGTCCTTTTTGCTGATGACTATGCATTCGATTTTTTGGCAGTTTATTTGTAGTCCTTTCTTGTCACTCTCTTAAGCTACCTTCTGTAGGAGGTCTTGTAGTTTTCTTTCTGTGTCTGCTATCAGCATTGTATCATCTGCATACCTTATGTTGTTTAAATTGTGGCCTCCAGTGACGAATCCTGGCATAACTTCTAGGGTCCTCAGAATAGTTTCACTGTACTAGTTGAATAGATCCGGTGAAAAGACACATCTTTGTCTTACGCCCGTTTCTATCTTCGTATATCTGCTGAATTCGTTACCTGTCCGTATGCAGGAGGTTTTTCTGTCAGTAGAGATTCTTAGTTACTCTTAGGCATTTCGAAAACATGTAGAGGCTGCCGAGAATCTCCATCAATTCTTTGTGGTGTATTTTGTCAAACGCCTTTACATAATCGATAAAACATAGGTACAAATCCTTTTTCATTTGTATTGCCTTTTTGGAGAGCATCCTATCCTGACCGCGAATTCCCATGTCGCGATATCTAAGCACGACTGCTCCGCCATTGGTACCACCACTTCTTTCCTAGCTTGGTGTATGACAGTTTCTGTCCAAGGTCCCAGCAGCGCTAACATTTCTTCGCGGCTCAAGCTCAGTATTAGGGCTGTTTCGGTACAACACACTTTTTCCCGAAGTCCGTTTATGTATTTCAAATTTTTCTTACAAAGAAAACAATAAGTTTAACAAAAGAAAATAGTCTTTTGTCGAATCCTCTTCGATACAAAAATGATGGTTGATCAAATAATAGGCAGGAGGAAGAAAGTGAATGTGATCAAACATGATCAAACAACGGGTAGAGAGATTATACAAATAATATCAAACGTTTAAGAAACCGGGAAAATCATAAAAATACAATAATGCCTAAAGAAAGATAAAAACTTTGCAAAATTAATTGCAGTCTGACTTACGACAAGATCGATTTACGACCTATGGATTGTAACCAATCCTGGTTGTTTTCCTCTTCTTTTTCAGTGTGCTGCGCCCCTTCATGACGTAAGTGATCATAGCTTTCCACATCTCCCTACCCTTTGTAGCTCTTAACACTTTACTTCTTACCCCTTTCCAAAACCTGCTCTGCCATCAATTTGCTCAAACCCATCAAGTATGTCACGCGTTGCTTTCCCCTGTCACTTTTTCTCCCTATCTGTCCTGTCAGTATCAAATTCACCTCTTTCCTTATTATATGTCACAGAAGCTTCAGCTCTCTTTTCCTGATGTCAAGTATCAGTTTCCTTTTTATTTCAGTTCTCTCCAAAACCTCATAGTTTCCAAAATGTTCCGTTCATGGTTGGTCCTGGGCATGACGGTAAACTGCATCCGGCAGCAAGGCCTCTGATTTGGAGGTTGTGAGGAGCATGCAACCACCTCATAATTGTTGTTATTCCCAGGACTACTCTGACCCGGAGTGGTAGCATCTGTTAGGGTCCCAGCTATGGGCAAATAGTTAACCCCCCACAAACTAAAAAAATGTTACCAACAAACCTTGAATAAAAAAAAAAAACGTTACCAAAAAAATATAAACAAACAAAAATAATAAAACAAATAAACTAAATAAAACAAATCAAAACGATTTTCAGCATTAACTGGCCTGATGAAGGTTGATATGTTGGTTGAATAAATCAACCAACCAACCAACCAACCAACCGTCCATGGTATCCTCAGCATCCTTTTGTAGAACCACATTTCAGTTGCTTGAAGTCTTTGATGAGATTGTCCAGTATCAGCTGGCATATTGAAGGACAGACGTCACATAGAAATCCAGTACTCTCCTTGTCGTTTCCAGCGACAATTTCTCTTTCCAATTTTTGGAATGCATCTTTGGCCACACAAGTAGGCCTTGGGATCTCAGTGTCACACTTTCTGTTCCCTGTTAGAACATGATGTAATGAATATATAATGAATATGTATACACCTTGGTTCCCTCTCACTGGAATGTGATTGGCTGGTATTATCCATAAATACATATATCAATTTCCTTGATAAAGTCCCCAGATCAAAAGAGTCGGCCCGGATAAATTTTCCTTTTTTTTTCTTTATTTATATTGTCTTTTTTTTTTTTTTTTTAGATATTCCCTATCTTAAAGTTTTATACACACACGCGCATATACAGGGTGGGGCAGAGCAATTTACTTATTTGAATTTCGCGCAGAAACTTCAGTGTATTAAACCAGTGTATTGAGCAGAATGGACGCCATCTGACTGATGTCATCTTTAAAGCTTGTAAAACATAAATTTTAAATGTTGTAATTAATGCTATTTAAAGAATTACATGTATATGTGCATTACTTTTTTTTTATTTGTTATTCCAAATAAGCATGTTGCTCTGCTCCACCCTACATATATATATATATATATATATTGTCATCCGTAGACAGATCTGTTTTGCTGTATCACAGCTCATCAGTACGGTTAGACTCCGATCGCTATATTTCATAATTTTCTGAGGTGTACAGATTTTATAATGGAATTAAAAAGATAAAACTTATATTATTGTCTATGATTACAGAAGAGAAATGAATAAAAAGATGCAAGTGAAAAATAAAACAACCACGGCAGACCGGTTTTGTCCTTACTCAACAGAGCCAAAAACGTGGAATTGTATATTGCAAAATGACAAAAAAAATGATAAAATTCTGTATCCCTTAGAAAATTATGATATATATCTTTTGAATCGTTTCGCCTCAAGCAAGGCGGTACCGCCACTGATGTGCAGGGGGCTGCATGAGAGAGTAAAAGTTTAGGTAGGAGGTGAGTGAAGAGAAAAACGAACCAGTTACAGGGGATGTGAGAGAAAGGACAAGAAAAGGATGGAAATACAGGTGTGAAGACAGTTGCGAAGGTAGAGTGAAAGGAAAAGAAAAAGATACACGGCGTGATGTAGAGAAAGAACGAGGAAAAGACTGAAGTCAAATGAATAAGAGATGGGAATTGATATCGCATTTAAATTCCTGGACGTTGTAGCTGTCAGGGAAGCAAGTATACGGAAGGGAGTTCCACAAGCGGGAAGTGCGAGAAAAGAAGCTGATGGAGAAGAATTGTCGGCTGCATTTAGTAGGTTTAACTGTAAAAGGGTGGGACCTTGTTGCCAGTCTGGTTGCTCGAGTAAATTCTCGTGGGGGGAGCACCAGTGACCTAAGTTTTTCGGAGCAGAAGCCATGAAAATATTTGTAGAAGAGACAGAGGGAAGCCACATCCTGCCGGTGAGAAAGTAGCTAGAGTCGAGTTTCCAGGTCTGGACCGATCACATTACAGATTCTCCTTTGGAGCCTGTCGATAACACTGAGATGAACAGCAGGGGCGTCTGACCAGATATGACAACAGTATTCTATGCACGGTTCGATGGTTGATTTGTATATGTGCAATATGGATTCAGGCGGAAAAAAACTTCCTGGCCCAACCTTTCTGCATTTAGCTATTGGTTCAATGCAATGATCCTACTTGAGGTTGGAAGAAAGGGTGAGACTCGCTTGGTCCATGCTTATGGGGAGCAGAAGAGAGTGCCTACAGTGGTTGACAGATAGCAGCTCCGTTTTTGAAGCATTAAAATTTACAAGCCATTTCTTACCCCAGTCTACCACAGAGTGAAGGTCCTTCTCGAGACCAGCGGCGAGGTAGTGTTTGTCCGCCTCGCGTGATTTCTTACTGTTGTGGGAGTAAATGGTGGTGCCATCTGCGTAGATGCCTACTTGGGATTTGATCACGTCAGGGAAATCATTTATGAAGATCAGATAGAGCGTCGGATAGAGCCCTGAGGGACACCAGCGTTCGTGCGGTAGGATGTGTAGGCATGGCCATTCAAGATGACCTTCATTATGCGGTTAGATAGAAAAGATTGGATCAAATAAAGCAAGCGTCCAATGATACCATAACCCCGTAGCTTGTGCAGATGGCCAGCGGGCCAAACAGTATCACAATCTTTGGAGATATCCAGGGCAACTGCTCGAGCTTCGCCAGACTTATCAAAGGTCTGCTGTATGTGCTCCATGATGGTCGTTAGCATATCGGCCGTAGACCTGGCAAAGCGGAAACCATAATGTCTGTCTGAGAATAGTTTATGGGCAGTAAGATGTTGAATTATTTTCAGCCTCGAACACTTTTCCGAAAATTGGTAGGAAGCTGATAGGATAATTGGATAAGCCTGAGTTCTTAACTACAGAAACCACAGAGAAGAACTTCAAGCAGCCAGGAAAATAAAGCAGAAAGGCAGTAATTATGGAATTTACAAAGAATAGAGGAGAGTTCATGGACACATTTTTTTTTTCAGGACAATGACTCGGATTCCGCTCGCCTTATGAGGGTTAAGTTTTTTATACTTTCTTAGATACCAGAGACGAGGTATGGGAACATCTTTCAGTTGAGCCTCAGTTCTAAGAGGAAAGTCAGGTGTGGATACTCCACACGTATATATATATATATATATATAGTTTGGTCTTCAAATCTTTGACGTATGTTTGAAATGTTTTTGAAACTTTATAAATTATTATAATTAAAAAATGAAAACAATTATTTTTTAATTTCATTATTAATAGATGTTTATTCATATATATATATATATATATAGTAAAATCTCAATTTCAAATGTCAAATCTAATGTTTTTGTCTATTTAAAATACTACATTTATTAGAAAATACATTCTTTTTCAATAAAATTGAGGTCATAAAAATGGCTTCAAGTTGTCGGGTTATACACTTCTCTTGTTACTCGGGATTCATTGCCAAACAGTGCGAAACATTAGCCTTTGTGATACAGATGTTTATTTTCACTTCATTCAAATTGTGGTTATGACTGTTTTCGTCTGCGCATGTATATTTTAAATCAATAACTAACCTAAAGATGCTTCTACAATAACTTTTAAAACGTTATAAAATAAGTTACTTTTTTTATTGGGATATTTTCCGAAATAAACTCTTTTAATTGTCTGATTCTTTAATTTAAAAATAAATCTAATCTTAAGATTATGTTCCACAGTCCAGTGTAAGGGCTGTCCTGATCGAGTAGGAGGTAACGCTTTATTCTAATGTATTTTTTTCAAATTCCGTCAAATTGTACGCATGTGTGCGCCTGTATTTGTGAATAGATTAAATGGTGGATGCAGATGTAAGTTACAAACACACAACACAAACATACGCTTATACATTACATACGAGCATGCGAAGTCCCACGCGGCCAGTATGTGACGGACGAAGTCTTCTTTTATAATATAGATTTCATATCTCTTCAGGGATCAGAAACTTCATGCTGGATAACACAGACATTATAAATAAATTAATAGATTAATAAATTGATTTGCAAAATATAGCGTCTTTCATCGGTTTCATGTAATACTGTTGAGCTTCAAATAATATTACGTCAAATAATTATAGTCAGTATCACTTGACAATGACAACAAGAACCAAAGCAAGAGACAATCAGATATCCTTACCTGTCAGTCGCATAAGGTGAACTAAATTTTAACAGAATCTAGATTTTAAAGTCATAGTTTACATTTTTGCTAAATAAACAAGAACTAAAGAAGAATTTTTATTTATCAGATAGATAGATAGATAGATAGATAGATAGATAGATAGATAGATAGATAGATAGATATTTAAAAGACTCAGATAGATAGATAGATAGATAGATAGATAGATAGATAGATAGATAGATAGATAGATAAAAGACTGAGATAGATAGATAGATAGATAGATAGATAGATAGATAGATAGATAGATAGATAGATAGATAGATAGATATTGAAGATTTAGATAGATAGATAGATAGATAGATAGATAGATAGATAAAAGACTGAGATAGATAGATAGATAGATAGATAGATAGATAGATAGATAGATAGATAGATAGATATTGAAGATTTAGATAGATAGATAGATAGATAGATAGATAGATAGAAAGACAGATAGATAGATAGATAGATAGATAGATAGATAGATAGATAGATAGATAGATAGATATTTAAAAGACTGAGATAGATAGATAGATAGATAGATAGATAGATAGATAGATAGATATTTAAAAGACTGAGATAGATAGATAGATAGATAGATAGATAGATAGATAGATAGATAGATAGATATTTAAAAGACTGAGATATATAGATAGATAGATAGATAGATAGATAGATAGATAGATAGATAGATAGATAGATAGATAGATAGATATTTAAAAGACTGAGATAGATAGATAGATAGATAGATAGATAGATAGATAGATAGATAGATAGATAGATATTTAAAAGACTGAGATAGATAGATAGATAGATAGATAGATAGATAGATAGATAGATAGATATTTGGTGACTGAGATAGATAGATAGATAGATAGATAGATAGATAGATAGATAGATAGATAGATAGATAGATATTTAAAAGACTGAGATATATAGATAGATAGATAGATAGATAGATAGATAGATAGATAGATAGATAGATAGATATTTAAAAGACTGAGATAGATAGATAGATAGATAGATAGATAGATAGATAGATAGATATTTAAAAGACTGAGATAGATAGATAGATAGATAGATAGATAGATAGATAGATAGATAGATAGATAGATATTTAAAAGACTGAGATAGATAGATAGATAGATAGATAGATAGATAGATAGATAGATACGAACAGTGTGTGTCATATAAGTGACGTACCTCTAAATTTGTAAGACTCTACCCGAAGAGTTATGCATATATGCTTCGACGATGATACAACCGCCTCTTGTTTATGCAAAAATATTGGTTGTGGGCGTTTGTCATTTGGTTGTCATGACAGCCGAATTCCAGTCACGAGGTAACTACGCAGTGACAGTTGTCAATCGTTATATTTATTTTCATGTGACCACAATACCTGCTGTCACCTGTATCCTAAGTCATTAATGTTAGCTTCAGTAAAAGCCAGTCTCGCCTAAATGTTCTATTTTTTAGTAACCACTTCACTCGATTCAGTCTACCTTACAAGCTTCTTGAGTTTCGATGCTATCAGCAATTCTGTCGAGTCTTGTTTTGGGAATGAAGTTTCCGTTTTCATAGGCAATACCAAACCTTGAATAAGGTTTTGTTGCGTATATTTATTCTTTGGTCGTGCTTTTCTTAATTTAACCAGAAACGCTTACTAATTATACTAAATAAACTTAAGTGATACTAAAAGTATGTGACCTATTGATTAAATTGTGGAAATTGATGTTAAATACAAAAAAAAAATGAATTTACTAGAATAATCTTGTACTTAAACAGGGGAAATACCAAATTTACTCCAGTAAATAAAATCACTAATACACACAGGGCGGATAGTGGGAAAAAGAGACAGGACAAAACAGTGTGGTATATATTTGATAGTCTTGAGCAAATGAATGGATGAGCGAGTGTTGAGCGGGATAAGAGAAAAGGTGTTAAGAGCTGCAAGGGATAGGAAGATGTGGGGGCCATGATCACCTACGTCCTGAATTGACACGGCACAGAGAAAATTAATATGAACGAAAAGATGAACAAATAAAAGTCACATAAATCTATAAGTAGATATATTTTGAACATATTTTTTAATGCGAGAATAACTAATTATTAAGAGCAACAAGGGATGGGGACGAGTGGAAGTCCGTGATCGCCTACGTCCTGAATAGACACAGCACATAAAGAAGAAGAAGAAAATAAAAGCAGAAGTATTTTTTTCCGTCGGGTGATATAATAAACATTTACAAACAATTGCGAGTGTGTGCGTGCCCCCACACGCACACGCACGCACGCACAATTGTTAGTAAATGTGCGTGCGTGCGCCTACACAAACAAACACACAAACACACACACACACACAAACCCTCACACTCACAATTCATACTCACACTTATGTAACTCTGTTTATGAGTGGAGGTGATTCTTAAATTTCAGGATCATTCAGAAAGCTAGAAAAATTATTGTTTTAGAAAATATCCAAACGGTTACGAAGCAACTTAATGTTACGGTTGCAGATTTTCCCCGTGAAAAAGGGTGATAGTAAGTAAATTTTCTCTTCATCGAGCTCTCTTTATAATATACTTTTGTAAAGAATGGTTAGAATATGGCATTTACGAAATTATTATCTACATTTCAAACACAGTAGTTTCCATTAACAGATAGATAGATAGATAGATAGATAGATAGATAGATAGATAGATAGATAGATATGAAAAAGTCTGTGATAGATAGATAGATAGATAGATAGATAGATAGATAGATAGATAGATAGATAGATATGAAAGAGTCTGTGATAGATAGATAGATAGATAGATAGATAGATAGATAGATAGATAGATAGATAGATAAAAGACTGAGATAGATAGATAGATAGATAGATAGATAGATAGATAGATAGATAGATAGATAGATAGATAGATAGAAAGAGTCTGTGATAGATAGATAGATAGATAGATAGATAGATAGATAGATAGATAGATAGATAGATATGAAAGAGTCTGTGATAGATAGATAGATAGATAGATAGATAGATAGATAGATAGATAGATAGATAAAAGACTAGATAGATAGATAGATAGATAGATAGATAGATAGATAGATAGATAGATAGATAGATAGATAGATAGATAGATAGATAGATAGATAGATAGATAGATAGATAGATATAAAGATAGATAGATAGATAGATAGATAGATAGATAGATAGATAGATAGATAGATAGATAGATAGATAGATAGATAGATAGATAGATAGATAGATAGATAGATAGATAAAATGAAACTGTGATAGATAGATAGATAGATAGATAGATAGATAGATAGATAGATAGATAGATAGATAGATAGATAGATAGATAGATAGATAGATAGATAGATAGATAGATAGATAGATAGATAGAAATAGTCTATGATAGATAAAAGACTAGATAGATAGATAGATAGATAGATAGATAGATAGATAGATAGATAGACTGAAAGATAGATAGATAGATAGATAGATAGATAGATAGATAGATAGATAGATAGATAGATAGATAGATAAAAGACTGAGATAGATAGATAGATAGATAGATAGATAGATAGATAGATAGATAGATAGATAGATAGAAACACATTGAGAAATAGATAGGTAATGTTTTCCTTTGTTTGATTTATCTTTCAATAAATAAAGTGAGAAACATTTTTCTTCAAACAGCTTCTAGAAAATAATTCAGCAATTGCTTATAATTTTTACATCAAATGTTTATTATACATCAGCTCACGTAAAAAGACATCCATTTAAAAACTTCTTTTATGGAACTTGGTACCAACAATGATCCTTCTATCTATTGGGGCCACAGGATAAAAGCGTTGATTGGATCCAGTGACTTGACCTAAAGAGTTGTGAGTTCAATACCTGGCGTCTGTTGCAACGAAAACAAAATCTTATAGAGTTGAGTTAAATGGGGATAGCTAAGACATCAGGAAGTGGCATGACTCATGGAACGAGAACAACCTACCCCAGTGGCAAACAAAACCTTAGAAGGCTGAGTTAAGTGGGGATAGCTAAGACATCAGAAAGTGGCATGACTCATGGAACGAGAACAACCTACCCCAGTGGCAAACAAAACCTTAGAGAGCTGAGTTAAATGGAGATAGCTAAGACATCAGGAAGTAGCGTGACTCATAGAACGAGAACAATCTTCCACAGTTATCAAAATAAAAGGTTCTGTTCAAAATTCCTGTCACCTGAAGTAGGTTGTAGCGTGTAACAGCCGAAACGTTGTGAATTTTACCATAAAAGAGAGGGCAACAATGTAAATAATACAAATACTTAATCTCAGAAATATAGACAAAATGTAATTTATTTTCTAATTTAATTTCAAATTATTGGTCAGAATCGAACTTATTTTTCCTTCTGATATAAATCATACATTGTTTAAAAGTTCAGTAGAATAACTGTGGTATTATTTTCATTTTTCATGTTTATAATCCTTTAAAAAAACAAAAAATAATAATAACTGTCCCTCTGGACAGGGATTGAAAGTAGAGAACAGTCATAGAAATTATATTTGGCGATAAGAAATGTACTACTAACATTTACAAGTGGTTAATAAATGCTCGTGGAAAGCTATACTTAGAATAAGCACGGTAAGAAGATTGGTTAATAGCGTTAATGGCAATCTCAAGAGAAAAGATTAACTGTCTTTAGTGAGAGGCACTGCAGTGGCAAGCCTGTTGCTGTAAATGGAGATATGGCTAAACCAACTGAGGCGCTAATTACAACTGACAGTAAATCATTTTTTCAAAACACAGTTAAAGCCTTCAGATGAGTCATGACGTGTGCCTGCAGTTTAATGTATTCTCGTTGCAACTGAAATGTTGTGTTCATGAACGAGTAGAAGATGGTTGTTGCTCAATAGATGCTGCAGCTGCTCAGCATGGATAACCCCTGCCTCAAAGAAGAGGAGACCGGGAATAAACTCGCTGACTTGCGAGACTATCAAACACTATAATTCTTACTAGAAAATTTCTATTATTTACACAATTTGAAAATTAGTATTATTTACACAATTTGAAAATTAGTATTATTTACACGATTTAAAAATTAGTATTATTTGCACGATTTAAAAATTAGTATTATATGCAAGATTTAAAAATTAGTATTACTTGCACGATTTAAAATTTAGTATTATTTGCACGATTTAAAAATTAGTATTATTTGCACGATTTAAAAATTAGGATTTGGACTATTGTCCCGTCTTTGTTGTTATTGCCACAAGGTTTCAGCAGTAATGGCAGCCTACTGCGGGAAAATCTTCTCTCTAGTCAGTCATGTCACGAAAGAGACATGATCGCCCATACTTGTATCACGTATGGCACTTAATTGACTGAGACGATACCCCTCAGGCAGTGGATTGAGAACAGTCTACAACTGTAGATTAAATAAAGGGTTCATTTCAGAATTCCATGTAGGTTGCCCAGATCGATATAAACCCGTGGAAGGCCGGAGGGAGCAAAATGGCAGAAACGTTGTAATAACAACTACATGATGAGGACAACAGTCCGAATATAACTGATGTTAATAAAGATAACTTTTCATTCCAGAAATTCAGGTGAAATAATTGGCAATAATATGTCATATTACGCTTAATTCGGTGATAAAATTACTGAAAAAGACGTTTTTGGTAGCCGAGTGGTAACCAGGTTTTTGGTGCTGAAGGAACATTTTCAAATGCATGCACCTTACAAAAAAAGAACGACTAAAAATTCAAATCATTATCAGACTGTATCCTGACAACAAGTGCGCAATTCAATAGGACATTTCAATGACAGCTCACTATGTCGGGCCAGAAAGTTTTACTCTTCAGAATCCATCTTGCACATTTATAAATCTACTATTCGTCCGTGCATTGAATACTATTGCCATATTTGGTCGGATGCTCCTGTTATTCATCACGAGGTTCTCGGCAGAATCCATCTTACACATTTATAAATCTACCATTCCTTCGTTCATTGAATACTGTTGCCATATCTAGTCGGGTGCTACTGCTATTCATCTCGAGGTTCTCGGCAGAATCCATCTTACACATTTATAAATCTACCATTCCTTCGTTCATTGAATACTGTTGCCATATCTAGTCGGGTGCTCCTGCTATTCATCTCGAGGTTCTCGGCAGAATCCATCTTACACATTTATAAATCTACCATTCCTTCGTTCATTGAATACTGTTGCCATATCTAGTCGGGTGCTACTGCTATTCATCCTGACTTGGTATCTTGGTTTCACTCACTTTCTCACTGATGTGATGTAGCTTACCTGCCTTTTCTACAAGTATTTTCATGGCAACTGATCTGACATGCTTTTTTTACCCCAATCACATAAATTTAAGCGTGCTAATAGATGTGCGTTGTGGTGCAATGGATATCGACTCGGAACGACAAATCGAGGAGCCGAGTTCGAATTTCAGTTGAATTCCTTGCATTTACTTACACACAAATACCCTTGGGAAAGGTATCAATCCGTCTCTTCCCTCCAGTTATGGGTCAAATAACAGGACAGATTGGGTTCTGTAGCCTTGGTCAGCAACAAATCTACCGCAGAAAGCAATGGCAACCTACTGTGGGATAATCTTCTGCCCAGTCAGTCATGGCTCTTTCGAGACATGATCGCCTAAAGCGTATATCACGTATGCCACTTAATTGACTGAATAGATTAGTCTCAACCTCTTACCGTTGAAAGAGTTAAACGTACCCGCCTTTTCTATTCCCACGGTTTCTTTTCTCGCACTCCCTGAATTTGCTTCTACTTACGATCTTCTCTGAAAGCTACAATTTCCAAAAGTTCCAATGCAACGTCAATTGCTATCTTCTATCTTCTTAAATCCCATTCATTATATATCCTTTCTTTGACACCCCCTGTACCCAGTCCTTCCTTTCACTGTAACATTCTGCAAATTAGTGGCGGTCCTGCTTTGCTTGGGGGTGAAATGATTTTAAAAAACGTGAGCTATTGTTTGCTTGAATCTTAGTAACTAACATCCTTGATTTTAGATTCATTTTGTACTAAAAAAGAAATGCTTTCACATCTACGTTGTTACGAGAAAGCTGAGGCCACTTTTGAACTTAAACAATAAAAACTTTTATAAACACAATAAAATCATAGGATAAAAATATGTAATATTTATAAGTGACTCTTAGAAAATTATTTCCTTTATTGTTTGTAGATAATTTGGAAAGTACTTTTCTATAAGTACACAAATAGTATGTAGTTTAGAATTCTAGATATAATATAATGTTTGGAATCCCTTTTTCTTTCTCTTCTTATGATGGTATCTTTATCTGGGTGCGCGCATTTGTCGAATGTTGGTTGCTTCGTACACGCAATAGTGGGATTTGGTCAGTCACATAAATGGGAGGAGCTTTTACATGTACGTCATAGCGGTGTTAGCAACGGTATCGCATTGGAAGAGCTTCAACCTCCCTATCTCGCGTGGGTGGATGAAGAGACTTCGTGTTCAGGAGCGCGAACAACACGTGGGTGGACAGAAAGAAAACAATGAAAAGATGGGAATCACACGTACAGTCTCGTAATCAGACATTATCTTGGAACACAACAACACGAAAAGAAAAAAAATTCCAGAAACGAAGCTAGATTTCCATTTTCTTCTATAATTTATTCTTAGAGTTATTTTTCCTTAGAACATTTTTTCAATTTCTGTATGGAACACAAGTACAACAAAAATATATTTATAAATGAAAAAAGAAAATTACATCCAAACGGTACAATGTTTTTATTTTGTTGCTTCCATATTAATTTTTTGTACTTGCTATTTATTCTAGAAGGGAATAAGTGATTTCGAAGTTTCAAAACAGATTCTATAAAAGAATTTCTTTATCAGATTTGCCTCGAACACGTACTTAAGGTGAGGCTTATGTATTTTACAAACACTAGAATCTTTTGCCAACACACTGACGTGTGTTAAGATCCTTACAGTATTTAGTATTGTTGAAATTATCGATAACATTTGTTGTCGAGATTTACAAACTCTACATTTCGTTCAATAATTTTCCAAAACTGAATGAAAATTTATCGTACTAAGCTACGCACCTTAATAAAACCAAACAAACTTTACATTTCGTTCAATAATTTTTCCAAAAATGAATGAAAATTCATCGTACTAAGCTACGAACCTTAATAAAACCAACTATAGGTTTTACATTCCATCTAACCTGTTAGCCTTTCTCCCCAAAATTTGGTTTCGATCGGTCATTGTATGGCTATTCTGGGATATGTCCTAACAGAGGACGGAAGGTGCGACATATGAAGGCGTATTGGCATGTCCAAAGATGCATTCTAGAAGCTGGATAGAGTATAAAGAAACAGGAAGATCTCGCTGGAAACGAATATTGTATGGCTATTCTGGGATATGTTCTAACAGAGGACGGAAGGTGCGGCATATGAAGGCGTATTGGCATGTCCAAAGATGCATTCTAGAAGCTGGATAGAGTATAAAGAAACAGGAAGATCTCGCTGGAAACGAATATTGTATGGCTATTCTGGGATATGTCCTAACAGAGGACGGAATGTGCGACATATGAAGGCGTATTGGCATGTCCAAAGATGCATTCTAGAAGCTGGATAGAGTATAAAGAAACAGGAAGATCTCGCTGGAAACGAATATTGCATTGGATTGTTATGTAATGTCTAGCCTTCAATATGGCAGCAACTGCCGGACAATCTCATCAAAGACGAAAGAAAGATTTGAAGCAACCAAAATGTGGTTCTACAGAATGATGCTGAGGATTCTATAGACAGAACATGTGAACAACAACGAAGTTTTGGAAACTGATACTTAGTATCAGGAAAAAACAGCTAAAGATTCTTGGTTGTAGTGAGGAAAGAGGGCTTGGAGAATCTAATGCTCACGAGACGGATAGATGTAAGGAGAGACGAGGGAAAGCAACGCGTGATATACCCGATGAACAAGCAGATGGATGGCGGAGCGGGTGTTGAGCGGGATAAAAGAAGGGGTGTTAAGAGCTACAAGGAAGATGTGGGGGGCCATGATCACCTACGTCTTGAAGAGACATGGCATATAGAAAAATAATATGAACGGAAGGATGAACAAATAGAAGTCACATAAATTTATATGTAGATATATTTTGAATATATTTTTTAATGCAAGAATAACTAACAGTTTTTTTTAAATTTTTCTCCATTCATTGCAAAAATAACTAATTTCCTTGTCTTTCTGCAACACATTACTATATTTGTAAGCGGAAATAAAACAGAACAATATACATAGACATCTTCAGTCTATAATACTTTTATAATTATCAAGTACAGATCTCTTAATTAATTAAGTCATAACAAACAGAAGAGTGAATTGTTTTTTTTTTTTTATTTAAAACATGATTCAGGCGGATTCAGTGCTAAGAATTTTCTCTTTTGTGCTTGCAATCTCCATTGCCAAATCTGCTGCTATGAAAGTCGGCTCTCTGTGCAGGGCCCGGAAGTTTTTCCCACCTGAATCTATTCTGCACATATACAAATCTACCATCCGCCCGTGTATAGAATATTGCTGCCATATCTGGTCGGGTGCCCTTGCTGCTCTCCATGGGCTTCTTGACAAAATACAAAGGAGGATCTGTAACGTGGTTGATACTGACTTGGCAGACCTGCTGCAACCACTCTCTCACCGGCGTGATGTGGCTTCCCTGTGCCTCTTCTACAAGTACTTTCATGGCTTCTGCTCCGATGAGCTTGGATCACTGGTGCTGCCTAAGCATGAATTTACACGAGATACTAGATTAGCAACTAGGTCCCACCCTTTTACAGTTAAACAGATAAGACGTAACCGTAAATTCTACTCCAACAGCTTCTTTTCTCGCGCTTCCCGCCTGTGGAACTCCCTTCCACAAGTCTGCTTTCCCTACAGCTACAATCTCCAGGTGTTTAAATGTAGGGTCAATAGACACCTCTTATCACACTAATTCCCAATTATTCTCAGAACACTCTCATCTACCCAACCCTCATTCTCTGTATCCTTACCCGCCTATCACTCACCCTGTGACATTTCTTATATTTAATCATCCTTTCTCCACTCTATGCCTGGCTCGGGGTGAAACGCTTATAAAAAAATTAAAAAAATCTAAATATGGAAACTGTTATGCGAAATTAATAAACCAAGAACGAAATCAACAGGACTTAAAATCTATGACTTTTTTACCAAACATGACAAAAGCAATTACATTTATTAACGGTAGCCAAGTTTCAACAATCCAGATATACTACTTCCACATGGGTCAGTCAGTTAAGTGCCATACGTGATACACGCTTGGGCGATCATGTCTCAAAAGAGACATGACTGACTGGGCAGAAGCTTATCCCGCAGTAGGTTGCCATTGCTTTCTGCGGTAGACTGGTTGCAGACCAAGGTTATAGAACCCAATCTGTCCTGTTATTTAACCCATAACTGGAAGGAAGAGACGGATTAATACCTTTCCCAAGGGTATTTACGCGTAAGTGAATGCAACGAATTCGGCTGGAATTCGAACTCGGCCCACCAATTTCTCGTTCCGAGCCGATATCCAATGCTCCACAAAGGTACATCCACATAGGTACAACGGAAATTTTGGCCAGTAAACTCAATGTTTCAAAATTACTAAAAGTAAATGATCAATTCGAGATTTCCATTAATAAATGACAACTTGATTTTTGTTGCTTTCATGTCACCATTCGAGACTTACCAAATTAAAATCTTTTTGTGCTAGAAGTTATGCCTGGATTCGTCATCGGAGGCCACAATTTAAACAACCTGAGGTACGTAGATGATACAGTGCTGATAGCAGACACGGAAAGGAAACTACAAGACATCCTACAGAAGGTAGCTGAAGAGAGTGACAAGAAATGACTACAAAAAATTTAAATACCTGGGTAGCGTTATAACAAAAGACGGAAAGTGCGACATAGATTTCCGAAGACGAATTGGCATGGCGAAGGAATCATTCCAGAAGTTGAGTAAAGTATTAAGAAACAGATAAATTTCGCAGGAAACAAAGAAGAGAGTACTGAATTGCTATGTGATGTCGGTTCTTCAATATGGCAGTGAATGTTGGACAATATAATCGAAGATGAAGGAAAAACTTGAAGCAACTGAAATGTGGTTCTACAGAAGGATTCTGCGAATATCATAGATCGAGCATTGAGCAATGATGAGGTTTTGGAAATGATGAAAACGAAAAGGAAATTAATACTGAGCATCAGGAAGATACAACTGGGACATGCAATGAGGAAAGAGGGCTTGGAGAACCTGATACTAACAGGCCAGATAGAGGGAAAAAGAGACAGGGGGAAGCAGCGGATAATATATTTGAAGTTTCTAATTAGGTGGATAACTGAACGAGGGTTGCGTGGTGTAACAAGAGAAAACGCGCTAAGAGCCACCAGGGATAGAAAGATGTGGAAAGCCATGATCGTTTACGTCCTGAAAGGACAGGGGCACATAGAAGAAGAAGAAGAAGATGCTGTTTCCAAGATATTTAGGTGTTTTATCCAGTGGTTATTATTAGGTGTTTATATATTTTCCAATATATTTAGGTGTTTTATCCAGGGGTTATTATTAGGTGTTTATATATTTTCCAATATATTTAGGTGTTTTTATCTATTTGTTGTCCCTTTTTGTCACTCTCTTCAGCCACCTTCTGTAGGAGTTCTTGTAGTTTCATTTCCGTGTCTGCTATCAAACAGGATCACAACTTTCACTTCCCGACTTTACAGGCTAACGCTCAGTAAGATTTTGTTAGTTTCTGGTGCACACCAGCACGAACGATAATCAAGATTCAACGCGGAGTAGTCATTATCCAGCCTATAAGAATCTGAACGAGTTTCCCATTTCATGCTTACGGGGCGGCACACGTCAAAACTCATGTTCATTATTTGCTCACCGATTAAATTGCAACATTGAAATTGGCGTCTCTTTATAAGGTTGGAGATGTTCGTTAGTAAACTTTAAGAAAAAATAAAAATCTATTTTAAAATAGATAACACTTTGCTGAATCAGTGAATCTTTTCTGAGAGGTTGCTGATGAAAAATTTTCGACCTTTCGAACCTCTTAAAATTTAACCAAACATCAGAATTTGGTATGGCCGAAAACTTTTCAGTACCTCTTGTATAGTACCACTTTTACACAATAATAATAACACTTTTTCGACATGAAAATTTATTTGAAAAGTTTTCAATAATTTGCATATGTAGTACAGACGTGGTAACTAGTGAAACTTCCTTGAAAAATATTAAATTAAATTTATTCATGCATGGTTAGTAAAGCTTTTCCCTACTTTGCAACTTATGCAACAGAAAGATAATTCTTGGAAAAGCCAATGAGTGGCATATGAACCCAAAAATAGATAAATTTTGGAGAATGATTTTATACAGGGTGTATAAAATCATTCTCCAAAATTTATCTATCTTCGATATAAAAAAATATCTATCTTCGATATAAAAAAAAAACTTGGTCTAATCATTGAAAAATTCTCTCTCTCTCTCTCTCTCTCTCTCTCTCTCTCTCTCTCTCTGACTAAGATTATACACCGATCATTTGTGACTATCTATGGTGATGATACAATGGTATATGGGTCCCCTTCTCTCTCTCTCTCTCTCTCTCTCTCTCTCTCTCTCTCTCTCTCTCTAACTAAGATCATACACCGATCATTTGTGACTATCTATGGTGATTATACAATGGTATATGGGTCCCCTTCTCTCTCTCTCTCTCTCTCTCTCTCTCTCTCTCTCTCTCTCTCTGACTAAGATTATACACCGATCATTTGTGACTATCTATGGTGATTATACAATGGTATATGGGTCCCCTTCTCTCTCTCTCTCTCTCTCTGACTAAGATTATACACCGATCATTTGTGACTATCTATGGTGATGATACAATGGTATATGGGTCCCCTTCTCTCTCTCTCTCTCTCTCTCTCTCTCTCTCTCTCTCTCTGACTAAGATTATACACCGATCATTTGTGACTATCTATGGTGATGATACAATGGTATATGGGTCCCCTTCTCTCTGTCTCTCTCTCTCTGACTAAGATTATACACCGATCATTTGTGACTATCTATGGTGATGATACAATGGTATATGCGTCCCCTTCTCTCTCTCTCTCTCTCTCTCTCTCTCTCTCTCTCTCTCTCTCTCTCTCTCGTTCTACCTAAGACTATACACCGATCATTTGTGACTATCTATGGTGATGATACAATGGTATATGGGTCCCCTTCCCCTCTCTCTCTCTCTCTCTCTCTCTCTCTCTCTCTCTCTCTCGTTCTACCTAAGACTATACACCGATCATTTGTGACTATCTATGGTGATGATACAATGGTATATGTGTCCCTTTTCTAAACTCTAGATGGCCAGAGCCTGGCAGTCGATCTCTACACTCACCTAACTTTAACAGCTCTGTGGTGGAAAAACTGGCTAGTCAACTTCAATACTTCGGAAACCAAACTAGTGACATTTCATCATCATCGAACGTATTCTCTATCGCGATGAACGTGTGTTCTCTCAAAAAAAGCCCCATGCCTAGAGTGCCTACTGGGACTTGATCTCAAGACAGACATCTGAAGGAACGCGTACATACGATCCATTGTTAAAAATGCTAGGAAAATGGTCGGTTCCCTGTCACGTTCCAGTAAGTAAAAGTACCTGGCCCCTTGTCCTGTCCACTACTTTTACAAGAACTAGATAAGGCCGTAAATAAAGTACTGCTTTCATATATTGACAGGAGCTGCCCAATCTTTACTTCCCGGTATCGATAGTGTTCAAATGTATCTATGTTTCCCTATGACTTAATTATTTTCAATCTTACAAACCTTTTCACACGGACGAATCGTCACAGTCATTTTGTTACTTTATTGTTATTTCCATGGAATGTACTCAGATAGACTACATTCCTTAGTTCCTGTAGTAGTGACTTACCTCGGTGACCCTAAAGGGCCAGAGTCGCATGTATGTTTTGCAAGAGAGTGTGGAGACGGTGAATCAACGAGCTTCGGACCGATGGAGAATCAGACAGCGCTTCGTGTCCATAGAATTGGTGTCGCTTGTAGCCATTTTTATTGACTGGTTCTGTGCGCTCATTGGCTGAGTGGTAGCCGGGTTGAGTGTTTAACACATGGTATGCTCATTTAGGGTGGGAAGGGGTTGAGCCGTTTGTTCGTGTCGGTGAGCTGCGTATCGGAGATCAAGACCATAGGTGAGAATTTGGCTTGCCCGGTGAACCTGTTTGGACTTATAATACTAACTTTTCCTGTGGGTGCTTCCAACTAATATACTTTTTGTTTGTTTTTGAGACAGTTCCACTAGATCTAACCTTCACAGATAAGACCTGCCATACCACGTAAATTGTACCGAACTACCCTCGTTCTCTTCGTATTCCGTTGGTTAAGCGTAAGTTGCACTCGAGTTTGTCCCCACGAACTGCTGCTTTGTGGAACTGAACCTAAAAGTACGCTTCTACGATCAATACAATCTTAACCTGTTCAAATCTAGGGTTGACGGTTATCTTCTCCATATATCCCCATAAATCGTGCCTCTTACACTATAGCCCTCTATCTCAAGTGACTTTTTGGTTTAAAAAGAAATTGACAAATAACCAAAAAGCACTACTGCGATGAAACTGGATTCAGAATTTGAGGTTTCTGTTTATTTAGCAGACCTCAGTGAGTGCGTCTTCGAGTGGTTAGAACGTTACCGGTCCGACTATGCGATATGAATTCAAATCTCACTGCAGTTGATTTATCAAGACGGTGTCGTCTTGCTAATACCCACCTGATAGGATGAGTTCTTTTTTTCATTTTGATAAAGGAAAGTATATTCTAGTTTTACTCCTGACTGTTCCAAAAAGTTGTAGCGAATTGCCAGAACTGTGTTCAACATACTCAGAAAATGGTCTCTTTCTTCAAAATAAATCTAGAAATATTAATAACAGAAATTACATGAAAATAAACCCAATTTTAACTCAGAATTTCATTGAAGATTTGTTAGGAATCCGTGAGTATTGGAAGACTATAGAGTATATTTGGTTGCTAGTGGTCGCTTTCTTCAAAATACTTACGAATAAAGAATAATCCTGGCAAGTGAATGTACATATAGTATCTATATTCTATTGTGAAATATTGCAATATTGCTGTTTCTAATCTGTTATTCCTGCAGATATCACAAAAGGTTTCGAATGCTCAGGAATCGTTCTTTACTACCTTTATGCCTTCATTGTCGTTGATTTTTCCCAAGATACTGCGACAAGCAAGCTATTAGGTTGTCCCAAAAGTTCGCAAACACTTGCGAAATGGGCCTATCTGGTCCAGTACAATCGAGAGAAGTGATGGGTTCAGAAATGGCAAAAGACACCGTCGGTTCCAAAACAAGATCGATTCGGCAAGAAAGTCATGTTGTGTGTTTGGTGGAGCTTTGAAGGAATCGTGCATTTTGAGTTGATTCTGAATGGCCGTGCCATCAGTGCCGAAATTTCCTGTCAGCAATTTGAGCGGGTCTACGAAAAGTTGAAGCAAAAGTACCCGGTTCTGATCATCCGAAACCGCGCTTTGATGCAGCAGGACAATGCCAAGCCACACACCGCCAGGAAGACCAAAGACAATTTTGAAGAGTTGGACGGCGTTGAGGTTCTGCTACATCCAGCCTACAGTCCTGACTGTGCTCCATCAGATAACGGCCTTTTCCCTCAATGCAACACTTTCTGAAGTGTCGCCGATTCGACTCGTTTGATGAAGTCGAGGAAGCGTGTCAAGAATTCTGTGATTCGAAGCCGGCTGAATGGTAATTTGAACAAATCCGAAAGCTTGCAGATCGATGGCAGAATGAAAATGATGGTCTTAATTTTGAGCAATAATTTTTGTTGTTTTTGTGAGTAAAATTGCAATTTTTTGCAAGTGTTTTCTGGTAATCTTAAATTCAGTCAGTTAAGTGCCATACGTGATACACGCTTGGGCGATCATGTCTCGCAAGAGACATGACTGACTGGGCAGAAGATTATCCCGCAGTAGGTTGCCATTGCTTTCTGCGGTAGACTGGTTGCCGACCAAGGCTATAGAACCCAATCTGTCCTGATATTTAACCCATAACTGGAAGGAAGAGACGGATTAATACCTTTCCCAAGGGTATTTGCGCGTAAGTGAATACAAATGATTCAACTGGAATTCGAACTCGGCTCCCCGGTTTCTCGTTCTGAGCCGATATCCACTGTACCACAAAATTACTTGGCGTAAAATTTCAGTTTTTTGCAAGTGTTTACGAACTTTTGGAACAACTTAATAGAACCTCACACAGTTAAATTATGGATATGTCCATATGATGCCTCGCTATAATGCAGTAAAACTGATACAATTGCAGGAATGACATCTTGATTTAATCGACGAGGCTGCCTGCGTGACAACAACGGTTGTATTTCCGAAGAACTTTTCCTCGTGCCAGTTAAGCCTGCGTAACAAAAAAGCAATTATGTCCTGATTTTTAAGTGGATGTCAGAAAGCAAGATTATTATAGGTTGGCGAAATACTTTACTCCGGAATCTTCCTGGGAGTGGTCACTGTCTCCTTCACGCAGTGAGGATGCTATTATTGTTATACAGCGTCAACTAACTGAGCACTACTAGATTAGCAACTAGATCCCACCCTTTTACAGTGAAACCTATAAAGTGTAACCGTAATTTCTACTCTAACAGCTTCTTTTCACCTGTGGAATTCCCTTCCATATACTTGCTTCCCCGACAGCTACAACCTCCAGGAATTTAAATGTAAGGTCTATAGACATCTCCTATCACACTACCTCGCATCCATTCTCTCAAGCTATTTTTCTATCCACTCCACCCACGTCCTCGGTATCCTCATCCGTCTATCACCCTCCTCCTGACATTTTCTATAACTAATCCCTCTTTCTCATCACTTTCCCCCTATGTAACCCCCTGCGCAACAGTGGCAGTAGAATGCTTTGCTTGGGGTGAAATGATTAAAAAAAACAATATTTTCAATTGAATACAGGTACTATATGTTCATTCACTCGACTGGACTATTCCTCATGTGTCTTTTGAAGAATGCAACCATTAGTGCCTAAATATACTCCATAGCCTCCAGAGACTGAAAGATATATCAAGGAGTGCACAATAAATCTAAACTTATTTATAAATGGAACTTTGTCTGTGTGTGTGTGTATCCGTTACCTATAGACTCCGAAACGGCTGAGCCGATTTTCTTGAAAATTTACACAGTTGTACTATAAGCGTCTGCGAGTGTTCTTAGCTAGGTTTTGTGTCGAGGTACCCCCGATAAATATTGAAAATCGATAAATCGGGTTATAGAAGGAGTGGTCCGATTTTAATCAAATTTGATACACTCATAGACAAAGGCATAAGAAACAATATTCAGAAGTTTCAAGGCTGCAGAAAATCGCTAATATATATATATATATATATATATATATATATATATATATATATATATATATATAAAAGGCAAGATGTTTGTGTGTGTGTCTGTTTATCTGCCTGTATGTCTGTATTTTTTCAGCCCTTTTATTTTAGCTTTTGCTTCGGGTTTGGCTGTAAGTAGGTATAATTGTAGTTCTTAGTCTCAGCCATGATACGATTTACTCAGAGGACTTATTTAGCCTTCAAAATTCAGTTTACGACGAAAAAAACTTGTTTGATATCGATACCAGGAAATCAAAATTTGACTCACATCCATTCATTTTTCTTTCAGTCTACGGTTTCGCTTTAACTGGAAACAACTATTGCGTTTTAGTCTTTCGTGCCAACGTCCAAAGAGTCTGAGCTCCAGGACCATGGATTAGTTTAGAAGCTTTCATTACACCCGAGCAACGCCGGGCTATACCGCTAGTCTACAATAAGATTCTGAATTGAAATTCGCCAAGGGATGCTTATTTACATATAATTTCTGCTATTAATATTTCTGGATTTATTCACATCAAAATTCAAAAGTTATTGTGCGACTTTTAGTATATTTCTTAAGTAATCTTTCCAAAACTTTATATGTTAAAAAGTTGAAGCGTTATAACCACTCTTCATATGTTGAAAAGGGAGTCTTCTTCTATGTGCCATGTCCATTCAGGACGTAGGCTATCGTGGCCCTCTACTTCTCCCAACCCTGGTAACTCTTAGCACACTTTCTTCTGTTACCCCACCCAAACACCACTCTGCCATCCACTTGCTCAAGCCCTTGAAATATGTTATCTGCTTTTTCCTCTGTCTCTATTTCCCTCTATTTTAACTGTGAGTAGCAGATTCTCGAAGCCTTCCTTCCTCAGCACATATCCAAGGAACTTCAGCTGTCTCTTCCTGATGCTCAGTAATCCTTTTTAAAACCTCATCATTGCTCACATGCTCGACCCATGATATACGCAGCATCCTTCAGTAAAACCACATTTCATTTCCTTCAAGTTTTTTCCATCAAGTATATCTCGCATTGCTTTCTCCTGTTTTTCTTTCTCTCTATCCGTCCCATGAGTTTTAGATTCTCCAAACCTCCTTCCTCGCTAAGTGTCCCAGAGACTTCAGCTGTCTCTCCTAATATTAAGTATATGCTTACTGTTTGTTTGCATCCTCTCCAAAACCTCGTCGTTAATACTCCAGCATAATCTGCGTTATAATGGAGATTTTTTTTTAATCATTTCACCCCGAACAAGGCGGAAATGCCACTGATGTGCAGGGGACTACATAACTGTAAAAAGATTAATTAGAAAAGAGTGAGGAGTACAAACTAGTTAGAAAGGAACAATAGAAAGCTGAGTATGCAGGTGCGATGACAGATACATAGGTGGAGAGAAAGGGAAGGTTATACGGGGGTGGAGAGAGAGCTAGAGTCCAGTGGTTATTGGATGAGTATTGACATTGCATTTAAATTTCTGGAGGTTGTAGCCGTCAGGAAAGCAAGAATACGGGAGCAAGTTCCACAAGCGGGAAGTGCGAGAGAAGAAGCGACAGGAGTAACTTCTACTCCAACAGTTTCTTTCCTCGCACTTCCCGACTGTGGAATTCTCTTCCAAACGATTGCTTCCCCGACGGCTACAATCTCCAGGAGTTTAAATGTAAGGTCAATAGACACCTCCTAACACACTAACCTGCTCGACACTCATCCTCGCTATCCTTACTCATCTATCACCTTTCTCCTGACATTCCCTATGTCTATCCACTCCTTCTCTTTACCTTCCCCTATGTAGCCCCATGCGCAATAGTGGCAGTGGAATGCCTTGCTTGGGGTGAGATGATTAAAAAAAAAAAAAAAAAAAAAAGTAGAATTGTCGTCTGCATTTGACTAACCTGACTGTGAATGGGTGGGACCCAGTTGCCAGTCTGGTTGCACGAGTAGACACCTGTCAGTCTGGTTGCACGAGTAGACACCTGTTGAAGAGGCACCAGTGACTTAAGTTCGTCCGAGCAGAAGCCATGAAAGTATCTATATATCAAACTTTTACTGCAATGCTATATAAGGATTCTTGGTGAAATAAACAGAAGAATCTGTAATGCTACTGACGCTGACCTGCTATTTCGGCTTCAGTCCCTTTCTCACCAGCGTAGCTTCTCCATGTCTTTTCTAAAAAATACTTTCGTAGTAATTGTTCTACTGAACTTTTCGCTGTGATGACTAGATCTTATGAATTGTAGCGCACTACTAAATTGGCGGTAAGGTCTCATCATTTTATAGTTGAAATGAATAATTCCCTTCCGCATGCTTGCTTCCCCGACGGCTACAACATGATTAAAAAAAAAAAGTTTTTTTTTATATATAGTACTCCTCTCTTGTGGAAATTTCTTCAGTCAATTTTAGATCTTCAAACATTTAAACACAGTGTCAAATGTTATCTTTTGTCTTCTTAATTCTTGTCCTCTCTCTTTATAATTAGTTTCTTCCATATTCTCTAATATTCAATAGCCCGATTGTGTCCTAGTGGCTTGATTGCCTTTCTTGGGATTAAACGATTAAAAAAAAGTTGATTGATGTTTGATTTGGTTCTTGGTTTTGGTCATTTAATGTCGAAAATTAGTTTTCTTGAGAGTTTGAATAAAAAATATTATTCTGCTTTCATAACTGAATACAGGATGTGCGTTAGTTGATATCGGCTCGGAACGAGAAATCGGAGAGCCGAGTTCGAATACCAGTTGAATTCATTGCATTCACTTACGCGCAAATACCCTTGGGAAAGGCATTAATCCTTCTATTCCTTCCAGTTATGGGTTAAATAACAAGACAGATTGGTTTCTATAGCCTTGGCTGGCAACCAGTCTACCGCAAAAAGCAATGGCAACCTACTGCGGGAAAATCTTCTGCCCAGTCAGTCATGTCTCTTTCGAGACATGATCGCCCAAGCATGTATCCCGTATGGTACAACTCACTGAATATAATAGGTTGAAGCATAATCAAAGTTTATAATGGACATAAAGTGGGGGACCTGTTTTCTATTGTCTTGAAGAAATAAACTGGTCCCCCACTAATTACTACTTATTAATATAATAATATAATCCACTTCTTTTCCTACAGCTATGGGTTGAACAGCAGAACAGATTAGGTTGTATAGATTCGGTTGGCAACCAGTCTACCGCAGAAAGTAATAGCAACCTACTGCGGGATAATCTTCTGCCCAGTCAGTCATGTGTCTTTCGTGACATGATCGCCCAGGCGTGTATCAGGTATGGCACTTAACTGACTGAATTGAATAGAGGGTGCATGTTTGTGTGGATATGATTACTAAAAGAGGTGATGTTTGTTTGTTATTTTGTACTTTTGTTGGGGTTATATTTTGGAATTCAGTTTCTTTAAGATATTGTAGAATATTATCTGGATTATAATATGGATTATTAAATAGACTGATTATATATTGTTGATTTTTTTTTTAATCATATCACCCCAAGCAAGGCGAAAACGCCACAGATACGCAGGGGGCTACGTAAGAGTGAAAAGACTGGAAAAGAAAGAAACCGGAAACAAGGGATGAGCCTCTTCATCTGTTCAATAGACGTGGGTGGAGTGTGAACCGGGCGATAGCTTAGACTATCTACTCCAATTGAAAAAAAAAAGAAAAAAGTGAAAAGATTGGAGAAGAGAAAGCCGGAAACCACATCCTGAACAGGAAACAAGGGATGAGCCTCTACACCTGTTCAATAGACGTGGGTGGAGTGTGAACCGGGCGATAGTTTAGACTATCTACTTCAATTGAAACAAAAAAAGTGAAAAGATTGGAGAAGAGAAAAACCGGAAACCACAACCTGAACAGGAAACAAGGGATAAGCCTCTTCACCTATTCAATAGACGTGGGTGGAGTGTGAACCGGGCGATAGTTTAGATTTTCAGGCAACTTGTTAAATCTCCCCTGTCATTTAAGCTGAGTTTTTTTTTTTTTTGCTCTAAGAAAGTAAATATTTTTATCAATAGAAAAATATATTAAAAATTCAACAAATCTTACAATTTTTCCAAGCATTTGATTTGTATGTTGAAAATCATGAAGGAATTGTCAATGGTTGGGAATTAAAGTAAGCATTATTAAGAAAGCAGATCAATTACACAAATGTAAATGAATTGAAAAATAATTTTTCTACAGGAATATATTGAACAATTATTATTATCTGCATTTAAGATAAACATTACTCTGAATACATTTATACTGTTGACAATTTGACAATAAACATATATGGTTGGTAATTTATTTTTATATAAAAATGATTGCTGGTATTTCTACTATAAAAATATATTTATACTTTCATGGTGTTTTGTTTAGGGGTTCACGATTTGACCATAGCTGGGACCCTAAAGGGTGCTACCATCCCAGATCAGAGTGGACCTAGAAACAACAGCACTTAAGAGGAGGTTCAACGCTCCTTAAAACCTTCAATATCCCAATTAGTGACCTTGTTGCCGTATATAGTTTATTGTCATACGTGATACACACTTGGGTGATCATGTCTCGAAAGAGACATGACTAACTGGGCAGAAGATTATCCCGCAGTAGGTTGTCATTAGTTTCTGCGGTAGATTGTTTGCCAGCCAAGACTATAGAACCCAATCCGTCCTGTTATTTAACCTATAACTGGAGAGAAAAGACGGATTAATACCTTTGCGCGTATTTGGGCGTAAATGAATGCAAGGAATTTAACTGGAATTCGAACTCAGCTTTAAAACTAAACCTGGCATTCGTACATACTCTATGCTAGTTTCTTTCATTGTTGTAGTTACAAAATAAGCAAATCTCATCTACCCTTCCGCTTGTAACCACCAATCAATCAAAATAGAATAAACGTTTTTCAGTACTAAAGCTGAATAAGTTAAATGAAACTTAATAAGCTTCTACTTAGAGTTGTAGTAAAAAATTTAATATAGATTTAAATTATCTTTTCGGCAGAAATCATACTTCTTATTGTTAACTCTAGCCAATGGGAAGAGTTTATTTTCCCGCCCTCCCCTATTTAATAACAAATCCAAGTTGCACTTATTGTTTTTTAATCTTTAATCGCGGCTACTCTTTCTGGTATGTTCGTCTATTTTTTAAATATATTCTATATATATATATATATATATATATATATATATACTTATGAGTAGTTCAATCTATAGTGATACTCATCTACACCCATTAATTTATTTTGCTAGTGTCAGCTGTTAACCAGCAACGGCTACTCAGTTAATTGTGAAAGTCTTAATCTTTTAAATAATTGTATCATATGCTCTTCAGCAGAAGTACATAACGTTTGTGAAATCATTAGCCTTTCCCTATATTGGTTGACAAGCCCAATCTGCTTTGCTCTTTCACCCTTCATATTATTCCCAAGAGTATTTGTGCAAAAATAATCGTAACAAACCTGGTCAGCATTCGAACCAGGTTCGTCTCGTCGTGATTTCTTTTCGAATCCTTGACTGTGCGTTGGGGTATAACGGAATACGAAATCGGAGAACCGAGTTCGAATTCCAGTCAAATTCGTTTCGTTCACTTACACATAAATAGCCTCGGTAAAGGTATTAATGCATCTCTTCTCCACCGATGGATTGAATAGCAGGACAGATTGAGTTCTATAGCTTTGATTATGTCCGCAGAAGAATGTGCGTTGTGTTGCAGTGGATATCGACTCGGAACGACAATTCAGGAAGCCGAGTTCGAATGCCAGTTGAATTCTTAGCATTCACTTGCGCACACTTACCCTTGGGAAAGGTATTAATCCGTCTCTTTCCTCCAGTTATGGGTTAAATAATAGAACAGATTCGGTTCTATAGCCTTGGTCGGCAACTAGTCTACTGCAGAAACCAATGGCAACTTCTGCCCAGTCAGTCATGCGTCTTTCGAGACATGATCGCCCAAAGCGTATATCACGTACAGCACTTAACTGACTGAATTGTCCGCAGAAAAATATGGCAACCTGCTTCAGGAAAATCTTCTGCCTAGGTAGTCATGTCTCGAAAGAGACATGATCGCACAATGGGGTATCACGTATAGCAATTAGCTGACCGACTGAACCGTTGATTGATTGAAGGCAACTGAGAGAAAAAAAACGACGTATAAACTACCTAGCGGGTTTGTGCAAACGGATGGTGGAAAATGATTAAGGTGAGAGTGTTATCAAAATTTGTTAAACGCTAAAACGACAGGAAATTGTGGAGAGCCATGATTTTCGAGGCCCTAACGGGACAGAACACATAAAAAAGAAGATGTTTTAAACTATCCACACATCATGTTATGGTGATTCAAAACCTCGCCCATACAACACAATTTCAATATCACGTCATCTACAATTAATTCTGGCGTCCACTTTTATGCGTGAAACGAGATGATTCTTTTTTATTTGTACCAAAGTCTGTCATATTTGATCAGCAATTTTCTTTTTCACTTCCCGCCTGTGGAATTCCCTTCCATTTACTTGCTTTCCCGACAGCTACAATCTCCAAGAATTTAAATGTAAAGTCAATAGTCATCTCCTATCTCACTAAACTTCATCCTCCCTCTCATGCCCCCTTCTCCGTCCACTCCACTCTCATCGGTATTCTCATCCTTCTCTTACCCACTTCCTGACACCCCCTATAACCTGTCACTCTTTCTCATAATTTTCCTTCTTTGTAACCCCCTGCAGAACAGAGGCAGTAAAATGCCTTGCTTAGGGCGATATGATAATAAAAAAAAGAAGATAGATAGATAGATAGATAGATAGATAGAATCTCCAAGAATTTAAATGTAAAGTCAATAGTCATCTCCTGTCTCACTAACCTTCATCCTCTCCTTCATGCTTTCATGCTTCTTTCTCCGTCCACTCCACTCTCATCAGTATTCTCATCCTTCTCTTACTCACTTCCTGACACCCCCTATAACCTGTCAATCTTTCTCATAACTTCCCTTCTGTGTAAACCCCTGAAAAACAGTGGCAATAAAATGCCTTGCTTGGGGCGACATGATTATAAAAAAAAAAATTCATATTCTTTAAATAAAGTTATTCAATAAGCTCAACAAATTACGTATGACAAAAGGCCATTGTAGTCAGATGCCAAGTGGCGATTGAACTCGTGAAAAATGTTGAATGGGTCTGTGAAACAAGTTTTCTCGTCATGATGCTACACTAACCGCCCACATGTACCATAGACAATCTATTTAGAACAGTTAATCTCGCTTAGAGGTGAGTGCTTCAGCAGTGGAAGAAACTAATTCCAATTAAAAGCTTGGTACTTATTACCTGAAAGCTGAATTATGTTGTTTAGCGAATCACTGATCTGTAGGTTTCATTTTTTAAGAATATATTTAGATGGAAAAAGAATCCTTTTTTTAGCCAACAAAACACACTAATCAATTAGACACACGCACGCGTGGGCGGGAAAGATCTAAATAACACATTACCTATTGTTTTCATTCGAATTAACTCTGGACATGATTGCAGTTCCAAGGCAAATTTAATACAACAAATATGATAAGTAAAATTGGTTGTCCTGGTATTTCATGTTATCCTTAACTTCCGACTGGAAGGCGGGAAATGGATTGATTTTTTTTTCAATAATTAACATTGTTGCTCGTCACAACTAAGATCTCTGACGTAATTACTGCAACTGAATAGTGTCTATCTACAGCGTGATTGAAAAGTAACTCCCTATTTTATGTGTGAAGGACTATCCACTTAACTATAATTTTTACAAGACGGGAGAGTCCATCAGACATAAAATAGGGAGATACTTTTCAATCACCCTGTATAATTCAAAATGTTATCACTTATTCTACACGAATTCCTTTTTAGTGGAATATTCTAAGCTAAGAGGACGGTTTTGATACAATCACTAGAATTATTAGATACCTCAACACTCTAAACATCATCTTTACTGGATATTCATATTTAAGTAGAAGCTCCGTTTATTTATTAAATAGTATATGTTTTTTCGTCAACCATGTCGAAGAGCGCACATTTTTAATAAAAGTTTTAGAACATTCAAGCTGGTAGATGAAAATAAAAAAATATACTGTTTAATAGATAAACAGAGCGTCTACTCAAATACGAGTATCCACTAAAAATCTGTATATTAATAACTTAGTACCTACGTGTGTCACGTTTTAGAAAGAGAAATGAACGTCCAAACAGACACAAAAGATTGAACATAGGAACGCCGGATGACGTACACACAAACACGCATGATAAATGAAAGAAAACTTCGAACAGGAAATATAAAACGAAAAGAGAATTAATGTAAAATACATATCTTCTTCCTTTATGTGCCATGCCTTTTCAGGACGTAGGCGATCATGGCTTTCCACATCTCCTTATCCCTGGTGGCTCTTAGCACGCTTTCTCCTGTTGCACCATACAACACTCGTTCCGTCATCCACCTGATCAGGTTCTTCAAATATGTTATCTGCTGCTTTCCCCTGTCTCTTTTTCCCTCTATCTAGCCTGTTAGTATCGGGTTCTCCAAGCCCTCTTTTCTCATTGTATGTCCCAGAAACTTTAGCTGTCTCTTTCTGATTCTCATTATTAATTTTCTTTTCGTTTCCATCCTTTCAAAAACATCATCATTGCTCACATGCTCGGTCCACGATATCCGCAGCATGCTTCTGTAGAACCACATTTCAACTGCTTCAAGTTTTTTCTTCATCTTCAAAGATATTGTCCAATATTCGCTGCCATATCGAAGAACCGACATCACATAGCAATCCAGTACTCTCCTCTTTGTTTCTAGCGAAATTGTCCTGTTTTTTAATACTTTACTCAACTTCTGAAATGTTTCCTTCGCCATGCCAATTCATCTTCGGATCTCTGTGTCACACTTTCCAAGTTCCGTTATAACACTTCCCATGTATTTAAATTTTTGTACCTGCTTGGTTTTAGTATCCCCGACTTGTATTTGGCAAATTGGGCTGCCCTTTTTACTGATGACCATTTATTCGATTTTCTTGCAGTTTATTTGTAGTCCATTCCTGTCACTCTCTTCAGCTACCTTCTGTAGGAGGTCTTGTAGTTTCCTTTCTGTGTCTGCTATTAGCACTGTATCATCTGCGTACCTTGGATTGTCTAAATTGTGGCCTCCGATGACGAATCCAGGCATAACTTCTAGGGTCCTCAAAATATTCTCGCTGTACAAGTTGAACAGATCCGATGAAAAGACACATCCTTGTCTGAATCCCCTTTCTACCTTTGTATATCTGCTGAATTGTCCGTATACAAGCGGTTTGCTGCCAGTAAGGTTCTTGATTACTCTTAAGTCTTTCCCAAATATGTCAAGGCTGCCGAGCATCCCCATCAGTTTGTTTCTAGTGAAATTATGCTGTTTCTTAATACTTTACTCAACTTCCGGAATAGAGTTTTACAAGTGATAAGCGTTAGAGAAGAAATTGTTAGTATACGACTTATAATTACATGTCGCCATTTCAGCAATAAAATGATGAAAGCTCTTTTTTAATTAATTATCCTCAAACAAAGCAACAATGTCATCAAGACGCAAGTGTTTATTTGGGTTGTAAGAGAATGATAACACTCTAGAAGGAGCCGTAAAAGCACTTCTAAACAGAAAACAAGGGATAAATCTCTATTACTTTTGAAGAGACCGAGAAGGAACTTCGAAAAATCAATTTACCAAAGAGGAATGCATATCAGAACAATTACCATAGAAAAGACACGGAAAAGCTATTTTACGACTGCGAGAAAGTAACTGAATTTGACATGCCAGGTCAGGACCAATAAAATTTCAAATTCATCTACGGATTATATCAATACTCTCTAAATACATATCAAAGACAGAGACGTGATAACGGCAATATCAATTGCATGGAGTAATAGTAGACTTATAAATGTTTTAAGGAGTGAGGATTCCTTAACTTCTCCTGGTTCTCCTGGTTTTGTGTACTGCAATAATCTCGAAGATTATTTTAGACTAGCAGTATAGCCCGGTGTTGCTCGGGTGTAATGAAAGCTTTAAAACTAATTCATGGTCCTGGAGCTCAGACATTTTCGACGTTGGCACGAAAGACTAAAAAGCAATAGTTGTTTCCAGTTAAAGCTAAACCCTAGACTGAAACAAAAATGAATGGATGTAAGTCAAATTTTGATTTCCTGGCATCGATATCAAATTTTCTGCACTATTGCAAGAACTGCAACCTTGAAACTTCTGAATATCGTTTCTTATGCCTTTGTCTATGAGTGTATCAAATTTGATTAAAATCGGACCACTCCTTCTATTACCCGATTTTTTCGATTATCGATTTTCGATATTTATCGGGGGTACCTCGACACAAAACCTAGCTAAGAACACTTGCAGACGCTTATAGTACAACTGTGTAAATTTTCAAGAAAATCAGTTTAACCGTTTCGGAGTCTATAGGTAAAGGACACACACACACAGACACACACACACAGACACACACAAAATTCCATTTATAAATAAGTTTAGATTTACCCACCTCAGTACACTGTAACTAAATTTTAGACATTTTATTCCAGTTTCTTTTTAGACAAGTGTTGGGGCGCTCTCCACCTTTCTACCGTAATGGACTGTTCGAATCACAATATAAAATAGTAGTGATTATACCTCGGGGAAGTAAGCCGAGTGAGCGAGTCAGTCAGGTATTTCCGGTACTGGACCGGAAGTGTTCTACTAGTCAAACTCTCACGTCTCTATGACGATACGGTATACTAATTCCCTTGTTCTGTATTCTACTAATCCTCACCTTTTGTAAATACTTCTTTATTTGTAGTCCATTCCTGTCACTCTCTTCAGCTACCTTCTGTAGGAGGTCTTGTAGTTTCCTTTCTGTGTCTGCTATTAGCACTGTATCATCTGCGTACCTTGGATTGTCTAAATTGTGACCTCCGATGACGAATCCAGGCATAACTTCTAGGGTCCTCAAAATATTCTCGCTGTACAAGTTGAACAGATCCGATGAAAAGACACATCCTTGTCTGAATCCCCTTTCTACCTTTGTATATCTGCTGAATTGTCCGTATACAAGCGGTTTGCTGCCAGTAAGGTTCTTGATTACTCTTAAGTCTTTCCCAAATATGTCAAGGCTGCCGAGCATCTCCATCAGTTCTTTGTGGCGTATTTCATCAATCGCTTTCGCATAATCAATAAAGAACTGGTATTAGTCGATCTTCATTTGTATAGCCCTTTCAAAGAGCATCCTTATCATAAATATGGCGTGCCTTGTTCTAGTGTCTTTGACGAAACCGCACTGTTCTTGTCCTATCTCTGGCCTGATTCTGCTTCTCGCTCTCTTCATCAAGTTTCAGACGATCATTAGTCTCGAGAAAATATTTTAGGTACACGGTGTCAAGTGTATTAGAAATTATCTATATATATAAAAGGCAAAACTGTTTGTGTTTGTGTGTGTGTGTGTGTGTGTCTGTCTGCCTGTATGTATGTATGTCCTTTATACAAATCCACAATTATTATTCTATTCTCATCAAACTTCTCACAAATATTCTTTATGCATCCTGTCAGGTCGTGGACTACATATTATTTCCGATTTCCTCCCGATATTGGAAATTCCTACCCCGATATCCGATCAGGTCTGATCAAGATCAGGATTTCAGCCCTTTTATCGTGGCTGTTGCTGTAGAATTTGCTCTAACTTAGTAAAATTATAGTTTTTAGTCTCAAACATTAGTAGATCTTCTCAGACGACTCATTTTCTCTGATATCGGAAATCGATAACACCGATATTCTATCGAATCTGATCAAAAACCGATACTCAGCCATCAATATCGATCATTTTCTCCAATTTTACTCCCGATGAGTACAATAAGTTTTCATGGACTTACTTAGGTTAGTTTATCCTTGGGTGACTTATTTGACTCCGATATTGGAAATCGACACCCCGATATCCTATCGGGTCTGATCAAAATCAGGTTTTCAGCCATTTTATTTTGCTTTTTGCTTCGGGTTTTGCTCTAAGTAGGTATAATTCTAGTTCTTAGTCTCAGCCATGATGCCATTTCCTCAGAGGACTTATTTAGCCTTAAAAATTCAGGTTGCGACGGAAAACTTATTTGACATCGATACCGGAAATCAAAATTTGACTTACATCAATTCATTTTTCTTTCAATGTACGGTTTCGCTTTGACTGCAAACAACTATTGTTTATTAGTCTTTTGTGCCAACGTCCAAAGAGTCTGAGCTCCAGGACCATGGATTAGTTTTAAAGCCGAGCAACGCCGGGCTATACTGCTAGTATCACTTTAAAATGGTGGTTCTCGATTTCAACCAAATTTAAATAGATAAACGAAAGTCAAAAACATATTGATCTATATTTTTTTATATATTTTGAATATATAACAGTTAATGGAAGAAAGATGTCTGACGAGTTGAAAAAGTTTTCGTGTTTAGTCCCTCAAGACTTCATCAGACTAGGCATGTTTACGTTGGTGCGACTATAGATACGTATGAACCAGAGATGCTAGAAATTTTAAATTTTGAAAATATTTTTTAAAATTCTTCTTTTTTTTTAATAACGTGTTTTTTTTTCTTGTTTTTAATAATATGCTTTGGGTTATGTTTTCAAAAATATTTTCGTCTATTTTGATCGATATTGGAACAATCTATCATCTAATAAACCGTTAAAATGTACTTTCTCAGCAATGAGATGTATAGGTATGTACAGGTAGTAATAATGATAATTCTATGTACGGACATCAATAATAATAACCACGAGATATTGAATATTAACGACTTATTTGTAATATCCCGAGCCATCTCCGTGTAAAAACGTAAAAAAGAATCATTAGTAAAAGCATTAAGGGAAGAATTTTTCAATGGAACTCACTGTCCCACCACTATTTATTACGGGTGTACCCCTGAGGGCAAAACATTTGAATATCTGAGAGGATTATATATATATATATATGTATAAATAATTACACAACGGTCTTTTTTATAATAGATAGGATATATATATATATATATATATATATATATATATATATATATATACGTGGATTATTAAATATACATACAAGGGTATACATATGTATATTATTCTTCAGGTGTTAATGAAACTGTGCTAAATATAGTATGAACAGATATATATATATATATATATATATATATATATATATATATATAAACAAAAATTGGCATGTAAGTAAAATCCCAAATGAATGAGATCCTATTAATATTACTCTTATTAATTTTACACATGTTAGAGGTATCGGGCTCGATGTAATTAACTATTTATTTCTTTATTGTCTATTTACAGAGTCAAATATGTATATTTTCAAATAAAACTTACAAAATCACATGTGTCCTATGATCATTTCCGCAAGGAATACTCGTTTCCTCAGCGACCAAATATTTCGATTTTTTTCTGTGAGGGAAAATGATGAAGGATTGAACATTTGGTTTTGGTATAATCTCCAATTAATATTCCGGGAGGAATCTACAGAGAATCATAAGTTTTCGAAAATTTATCCGGGATTAGATTCCAGAGAGCTCAACTACATAAGGTAGGAGCAATAGATATCTAAATTCAAATAGAAAGTAGCCTGTAGGTAAAATCCCAAATGAGATCCTATTCATATTAATTTTATTAATATTAAAAATCATCTAGGTAGAGGGCTCGATGTAAGTAGTATTATCTATTTACAAAGCCAATATCTTATATGGTAGTATAATAGATTCTGGGGAGAAAAATTGTCTAAAAGTCACAGTGAACCAATTCTCTTACCAAAAGACGTAGCAAATGGTTCAATACAAACTTTTCACTTCATGTCAACCGAGAATGTTAACCACAGAAAGCGCAACTATTCACTTTAACAATGGTTAGTATCAGCCATACTGATGGAAGGCAGTATGGGGTCTTTCAGGTGATTTAAAGACAAAAAATATTTTTTTTAGATTTTGGTAGCGGTGGTGGGATATTAAGTAAGTGAATATAACGAAACTGACTGGAATTGAAACTCTGCTCTACGATTTAACAATTCCGAGCCGTTATTCAGCCGGACATTGAAGCTAACAGCGCCTGTTATTTCCATATGATCAGCCGTTATTGTTTAAAGCTTTTAATGAATGGGTTCACTTTTCTCCTATTCCCCAGCAGCTGCTATGCTATCGACTTCTTCCTGTGAGACTGAGTAAAACTAATACCTGTCACCATTAAAATACAGTCATGTAACTTGATGCAGAAAACCAATTGATTTGTTTTTGTTATGGTGCCCTCCTACGAGGAATGGACTCTTCCTCTTGCTATATAAATTACCTGCGTGACTTCCAGAGAGCAGTTAACGCCCAGTTGAAAGCCTTAGCACTATCAGCTCTCTGCCTTTGGGCGGAGAGTATTAACCCAGTCGTGGCTCCAACGAAGAGTAGAGTCACGACTGGAGAATATTAGACATATTTTTGGCCGGGCTATATGGCCTGGAGGACTCACATTAAAAAGATCTTGTGCCACATTTTGCCTTACGTGGGAAGGTAACTGAATACTGCAGTCAAGTACAGCCGTTAACGAGAGCAGTTAATGACAGCTACTAGTCAGGCAGCGTAATAATACCTCCGGACTTATTTATTTCTATATTACTTATTATTAACACTTCTTATGATTATAGGCTTACGGCCTATCACGTTGAATACACCGGTTCTCGCTCGATCACCGAAGTTAAGCAACGTTGAGCCTGGTCAGTACTTAGATGGGTGACCGCTTGGGAATACCAGGTGCTGTAAGCGTATAGTGACGGATGTGCGTTGTGGTGCAGTGGATATTGGATCGGAAAAAGAAATCGGTGAGCCGAGTTCGAATTTTTGTTGAATACCCTGCATTCACTTAAGCACTGGTACCCTTGGGAAAGGTATTAATCTGTCCATTCCCTCCAGTTATGGATTAAATAACAAGGGTAGGACTTGGGGACCCTGCTCTTAAAAACAAATCCCAATGAATCGTGAAAAGAAAAACGTTGTAAAAATAAAATAACCTTAACCAAAAATCACTGGTTATGACCTTAAAATGATCCCATAAGGATTGATCGGTCGTTAAGCCTCAAAAACAAACAAACTCTTATGGATATCTTGTTGCTTTGTTACAGTAATGCACTGTTTTTAACCTACCTTCTTGTTCCGTATCTTACTTCCGACACGAACCGATCACTACAATTTGACGGCGATGCTTTGCCACAACTCCACAACAAAATGGCGACGAAGATTCACAACAGTTTTTTAGGCCTTATCAAACTTCTCCATTTTTTTAAAAGCCATGTTATCTCATCCAATACATTAAAATCACTAAAACAAATAATTTAACAAGCGTAAAAGAATAAGAAAAAGAGAAATGATTACTAAAGGGCAAGGACAACGGAAGAGGAATGAAGAAGGTTGGAGATAACGACTGATATTGCGTTAAAACCTTTGAAAATTAAAGTTGATTGAAAAGCATAACATCTGAAAAGATTGTCATAAACAAGGATTTCGAGTAAAGAAACTCTTAACATAGAACCAACGTTTAACTCTAACCAATTTAACTGTGAACTAATGAGATGCTGCCGCCAATCTAGTCTTGCCATAAAATTTATAAATTCTAGGTACCATAGGGAAGAGTTCATGCGAACAGTTACCATTAAGGCATTTATAAAAATTTAAAAAAAAAGGGAACAGAGAAGATAAATTACGGTTGTGGAAAAGTAACTGAAGCTGAGACATCAGGTCAGGACCGATAATATAATATAAAAATCGTGAGATCATATTAATTTCAATGCTTTTATTGTTAATTACAAGTATTTGAATGCTTACGTAGAGACACGTGTATAAATCCGCATTTCTCTTATTGCAGAGAATAGACTTTTAAGATAACGTCACTTATATGTATTTACCAACCTTTATCATTATATAAATGTACAAGGTATTCATTTTGAAGCCAGATATTTACCAACCATTATCATTATATAAATGTACAAGGTATTCATTTTGAAGCCAGATATTTACCAACCTTTATCATTTTATAAATGTACAAGGTATTCATTTTGAAGCCAGATATTTACCAACCTTTATCATTATATAAATGTACAAGGTATTCATTTTGAAGCCAGATATTTACCAACCTTTATCATTATATAAATGTACAAGGTATTCATTTTGAAGCCAGATATTTACCAACCTTTATCATTATATAAATGTACAAGGTATTCATTTTGAAGCCAGATATTTACCAACCTTTATCATTATATAAATGTACAAGGTATTCATTTTGAAGCCAGATATTTACCAACCTTTATCATTATATAAATGTACAAGGTATTCATTTTGAAGCCAGATATTTACCAACCTTTATCATTATATAAATGTACAAGGTATTCATTTTGAAGCCAGATATTTACCAACCTTTATCATTATATAAATGTACAAGGTATTCATTTTGAAGCCAGATATTTACCAACCTTTATCATTATATAAATGTACAAGGTATTCATTTTGAAGCCAGATATTTACCAACCTTTATCATTATATAAATGTACAAGGTATTCATTTTGAAGCCAGATATTTACCAACCTTTATCATTATATAAATGTACAAGGTATTCATTTTGAAGCCAGATATTTACCAACCTTTATCATTATATAAATGTACAAGGTATTCATTTTGAAGCCAGATATTTACCAACCTTTATCATTATATAAATGTACAAGGTATTCATTTTGAAGCCAGATATTTACCAACCTTTATCATTATATAAATGTACAAGGTATTCATTTTGAAGCCAGATATTTACCAACCTTTATCATTATATAAATGTACAAGGTATTCATTTTGAAGCCAGATATTTACCAACCTTTATCATTATATAAATGTACAAGGTATTCATTTTGAAGCCAGATATTTACCAACCTTTATCATTATATAAATGTACAAGGTATTCATTTTGAAGCCAGATATTTACCAACCTTTATCATTATATAAATGTACAAGGTATTCATTTTGAAGCCAGATATTTACCAACCTTTATCATTATATAAATGTACAAGGTATTCATTTTGAAGCCAGATATTTACCAACCTTTATCATTATATAAATGTACAAGGTATTCATTTTGAAGCCAGATATTTACCAACCTTTATCATTATATAAATGTACAAGGTATTCATTTTGAAGCCAGATATTTACCAACCTTTATCATTATATAAATGTACAAGGTATTCATTTTGAAGCCAGATATTTACCAACCTTTATCATTATATAAATGTACAAGGTATTCATTTTGAAGCCAGATATTTACCAACCTTTATCATTATATAAATGTACAAGGTATTCATTTTGAAGCCAGATATTTACCAACCTTTATCATTATATAAATGTACAAGGTATTCATTTTGAAGCCAGATATTGTGTAATCATATTTGAATGCGAGTGCATACATCACTGTTCCTAGATGAATATGAGTTTATCGATTTGTACGCGCATTTAATTATTTAAAAAAGGCTATAAATAACGGAGACATTAATAAATGAAAAGGTCAATATTCAATAAAATCAACTATGGACGCAGCTACAATGTGTTGACCGTGTTTGAAAAATAAAAAAATCACTCTAGATACATATTTAAAAATCAATGCATTTAGTGAAGAATAAAAAAAAAACATACTTGTTAATGAATAATAGAATAGCTTTATATCGAGTAGGAAAGTTGGATCACTCAATAGCTAAATCCACTGCTAGGAAGTTTGGATCACTGTGTCGGGCCAGGATGTTTTTACCACCTGAATCCATCTTGCACATATACAAATCAACCATCCACCCGTGCATAGAATACTGCTGTCATATATGGTCAGGCACCCCGCTGTTCATCTCAGTGTTCTGGACAGGCTCCAAAGAAGAATCAATATGGTAATAGGTACCGACTGGGCGGCTCGACTCCAGCCACTTCCCCACCGACGGCATGTGGCTTCTCTTTGTTCTATAAATATATTCATGGCTTCTGCTCCGACGAATTTAAGTCACTGGTGCCCCTGCCACATGAGTTTACTCGTGCAACCAGATTGGCAACTGGGTCCCACCCATTCACAATTAGATCAACCAAATGCAGGCAAAAATTCTACTCCATCAGCTTCTTTTCTTGCATTACCAGCCTGTGGAACTCTCTTCCATATGCTTGCTTTCCTGACGGCTACAACCTCCAGGAATTTAAATGCAATGTCAATACTCATCTCTTAACCACTTGACAACCTGTATATCTTTTCCTTTCTCACTGCCTTTGCAACTGTCATCACACCTGTATTCCCCCTGCGCATCAGTGAAGTTACCGCCTTGCTTGGGGTGAAACGATTAAAAAAAAGAAACCACTTATATGAACATAGGAAAAATGGAATAAAAACTCTTAATCTCAGTACTTTGTCAATTGTCTTTAATAAGACTTGTATAAAAATGGGGTTGTTGCCCAAACATACAATTATTTTAGTATTTGTATATATGCTTGTTGATGCGTTTTATCAGTGTGGATATGAAACTAAGTACGTAAACGAGTACGCATGAATTAGTCCTTAGTATGTTGACAAATGACTTTTTGGTTTTCATTCAAAACATTGACCCTCCCGTCGTGAATGTAGTGAAATTCATGTCGTTCGTATATTGCATGACATTGTACATTTAATTGGAGTTTGATTCTAGGCGGTAAATACAAAACTGAAAACATTTATAAAAAAACAACTTAAGATGGCACAAGATATCCTTGTTCATATCGAAGCGAAACAAATCAACAAAATTTAATATCTCCCGCCTCGTTTTTATTTTCTGTCATGTCGAAATTGAAAATTCATTTTGATCTCTTAACTTGACTCAAGACGTGATGAAGGGCGTTTGCGTATAGGTCATCCCTGAAGGATTTGACAGAAAAAAGAAAGACGACAAAAATTCAAGAAAAAGATGGAAAAATTGTGAAGAGTTTCATTATCTATCTATCTATCTATCTATCTATCTATCTATCTATCTATCTATCGAAATCTGTTCATTATCTATCTATCTATCTATCTATCTATCTATCTATCTACCGAAATCCGTTATTACCTATCAAAATCTGTTCATTATCTATCTAAATCTGTTTATTTATCTATCTATCGAAATCTTCATTATCTATCGAAATCTGTTTATCTATCTGCCTATTTATCTATCTATCTATCGAAATCTGTTTAGAAAATGTGAAATAAAGAAAGAGATCATAGAGATTGTGGATGAGGAAAGGAATGACATAAAATAAAGTAGACGGCCAACAGAAGGCTATGAGTACAAAAGTTAAAAAAGAACAAATAAAGAAAGCAATAGGAATTGCAATTCAATATTATCTGTTTCTTTATAAGGAAACATTTAACTTTCATTGACCGAGCTATAGTTGCAATTTCTAAAAAATTTCTCTTAAATATTTTTGAAGGAAAATAGATTTCTCAGATCCAGTAACTGTTATAGCTTTTCCCAGTATTTGATGAGGGTTCTCTACCTAAAATTTTATTTGAAGTAGTGTGGAACGTCAACATTTTGACAATGTAATTTTTTCTCGTCTTGTTTTATTTGCTATACATTTTAGTTATTGCTGTTAAGAGTTTTCAAATAATGTAGTTTCTGTTATTCAGTCTTGTGATTCTATACTGTCAGTCCGTAACGTTTCAAATCTACCGTCTTCATTCGCTTGAAGACATTTTAACTATTAGGTTGTCCCAAAAGTTCGTAAACACTTGCGAAATGCGTCTATCTGGTCCAGCACAATCGAGACAAGGGATGGGTTCAGAAAGGGCAAGAGACACCGTCGGTTCCAAAACAAGATCGATTCGGCAAGAAAGTTATGTTTTGCGTTTGGTAGAACTTTGAAGGAATCGTGCATTTTGAGCAAATTCTGAATGGCCGTGCCATCAGTGCTGAACTTTACTGTCAGCAACTTAAGTGGGTATACGCAAAGTTGAAGCTAAAGTACCCGGCTTTGATCAACCGAAAGCGCGCTTTGATGCAGCAAGACAATGCCAAGCCACACACCGCCAGGAAGACCAAAGACAAGTTTGAAGAGCTGGACGTTGAGGTTCTGCTACATCCAGCCTACAGTCCTGACTGTGCTCCATCAGATTACAGCCTTTTCCGCACAATGCAACAGTTTTGAAGGGCATCCGATTCGACTCGTTTGATGAAGTCGAAGAAGCGTGTCAAGAACTCTTTGATTCGAAGCCAGCTGAATGGTACTTTGACCAGATCCGAAAGCTTGCAGATCGATGGCAGAAAGTCTTGGAAAATGATGGTCTTTATTTTGAACAATAATTTTTGTTGTTTTTGTGAGTAAAATTACGAATTTTTGCAAGTGTTTTCTGATAACCTTAGATTATCTGGCGAGTAAAATTTCAATTTTTTGCAAGTGTTTACTAACTTTTGGAACAACCTAATATTTATCTGATAGAATTGTTGTGTCCAGTTGACAGTTTAGCTATTTCTGAACTGGTTTTCGCTCTATGGCAGTCTCCATCTGACAAGGCTATTTATGAGCAAGATTCGAATTTTTAGTTCAATGTTTTGGCTTTTTCTACAGGAAACTGGTACCAAAGAACAATTCAAGATATCTTGGTATTTTACTAATGCAACTAAGCAAAGAATTAACGAAAATATATACACAGCGTAGATTAGATTTGGGGCTCTCAAAGACGACTGAATACAATAATAATAAAGAATTTATCTTATTACATATAACGAAGCGCTAGTCCTAGGAACGATAAAACGATTCTAGATATTTCTGGTGGCTACGCGGGGGCGAGGGAGTTGAACAACGTAAAACCCTCAATCAATTCGAAGTCCTCAAATCTACACCGGACAAGATTGGATGTTTTGCTCGCAAATTCTCTTCCGCCTCAACACTTAACTCGTCTGGAGTACCCAAACCCGATTTCCAGCCTAAAACAGAGGCTTTACTAGGTGATAATGCATAACCCCGCCTCTGGATTCAGACATCATTTCTAAATGAGTCTCCCTTATGTCAGTGGAGGTGATGGAACCCCAGCCGTCCTTCTAAAGAGTTGTGCTTCTGAGCTGGTTCCGGTCCTCACTAAACTCTACAACTATTGCCTCTCTACTTCCTGCTAGTTGGAAGTCCTCATCTATAATTCATGTTTTTAAAATCCCTGGTAAACCCTCTGACTTCTCTAATTATTACCCTATTGGCCTCTTACCATTTTACGGTAATGTATTCAAGGCTCTAATCAATGCTGAAGTGGTTAAGCATCTCACCCCTCAAGACCTACTCTCTGAAAAGCATGGCTTCCGCTTCGTCGGGTTTATTGCTGTTGTGCAGTCACTGAATATGTATACCAGGGTCTTGATAATAATGGTGAGGCTTGAGTTGTGGTACTAGATATCTCGAAAGCGTTTGACAGGGTTTCGTATTCTGGCATTCTACGCAAGCTCCCAGGGCTACGGTATTATTGGAAGACTGCTTGATTTAATCTAGTTGTACCTATAAGATCGTGAAATGAACTTTGTTTTGAACGGGTCAGCTTCCAGATGGTTTTGCATAAACGCGACTCGTCCCTGAAGGCTCTATCCTAGGTCTTACGCTGTTTCAGATATTCATCAATGATCTTCCTGATGTGATCAGTTCCCAAGTAAGCATCTGTGCAGATGACACCACCATTTAATTCCCTCTCGATAGAAAATCTGCCAAGACCGACAAAGTATACCTGGTTACTGCTCTTGAAACGGACTCCCAATCAGTAGTTAACTGAGGCAGAAAATGACTTCTAAATTTTAATACATCCAAAACAAAAAAAATCTCTGTTAACCACCATAGAGGAACTTTCCTGCCCACCATCAGTTCAGCTGATGCTTGTCTTCTGGAAAGCAATAGACTGCTGTGCCTCCTTTTGACCTGAAGTTGGGCGACTACATCGAATATCTAGCTGAATCTAATGCTAGAAGATTTTGATCAGTGTCGGGCATCTCGACTTCAGTCACTTTATCACCGACATGACGTGAACTCCCTATGTCTTTTCTACAAATATTTTATGGTAACTGCTCTGGCAAATATTTTTACTCTGGTGTCCCGGCCACATGAATTTAAATAGTAAGACATATATCAGAAAATAATTATAATCTCTCCACAAATCTTACAATGCAACGATATAATTTGGCTTTAAATAGCTTCAAAATGTTGATACTCCGTTAAAAAGAAATCACGTAAACAAGAAAAATGAAAAAAAAAGGAAATTTATATTTAGAATTAGAAATAGATAATTAAAATATTTGGGAGGGTAAAATGAGAAAAGAGGGCTTGGAGAATTTCGTGAATTTGACTCTCGACGGAGATACTATAGGCAAAGGTTTCTTCCCCCAAACGCACCAATAAAGATTTAAAGTGGCATCTAAGTCACACCATTTTAGCGTTGAAATAGTTAAATATAGTTACCTCTTCTACTCTAATTGTTTCTTTACTCGCACTTCCGGCCAAGTGGAACTCCCTTCTATTTACTTGCTTCTCTGATGAGTTCAGTCTCGAAAAATCTATATGCACCTTCTATCTTATTTAATCCCGTTCATCTTTTATTATTTCCTTCATATTCACTGTACTCAGTTTTTCTTCTCTCATTGTAAGCCCCTTGCACATTAGTGGCAGTTGAGTGTTGCTTTGAATGAAATGATTAAAAGAATATTTTGACATAGGAAGCAAAATATGCTGGAGTGGAAGTATAAATGAGGTGACGAAGACTAAAGTCACAGTAGAAGGAGAACGGGTTGCAAAACGCCATGTATATGACGAAGAAAATAAAGTGACAGAAAAGTGTGGGTGTTCAGTGATAATAGATTAAAAGATGCTGAATTCGTGGATGGATGATGTGGAGGAGTAGACTGAAATGAATAGAGAAATGGAAGCGATAAATGAAATCGTTTTAACCGTTAACAGTGTTATATTGAATATGTAAAGCATGAGGATTTAAAGATAAGAACAAGGAAAATGAATAGAAATATTGGAAAATTAGAATAGCCATGTATTTACGTCTATCTATCTATCTATCTATCTATATATATATATAACGAAATCTGTTCATTATCAATCTATCTCTAGAAATCTGTTCATTATCTATCTATCTATCTATCTATCTATCTATCTATCTCTCGATCTATCTAAATCTGTTTATTATCTATCTAGCGATCGAAATCTGTTCACTATCTATCTATCTATCTATCTATCTATCTATCTATAAAACTATCTATAAAAGTTTGTTCATTATCTATCTATCTATATATATATATATATATATATATATAACGAAATCTGTTCATTATCAATCTATCTCTAGAAATCTGTTCATTATCTATCTATCTATCTATCTATCTATCTATCTATCTATCTATCTAAATCTGTTTATTATCTATCTAGCGATCGAAATCTGTTCACTATCTATCTATCTATCTATCTATCTATCTATAAAAGTTTGTTCATTATCTATCTATCTATCTATCTATCTATCTATAAAACTTTGTTCATTATCTATCTATCTATCTATCTATCTATCTATCTAAATCTGTTCATTATCTATCTATCTATCTATCTATCTATCTATCTATCTATCTATCTAAATCTGTTCATTATCTTTTTTTTTAATCATTTCACCTCGAGCAAGGCGGAAACGCCACTGATGTGCAGGGGGCTACATAAATGTAAAAACATTAATTAGAAAAGAATGAGGAGTACAAACAAGTTAGAAAGGAACAATAGAAAGCTGAGAAAGCAGGTGCAATGACCGATACATAGGTAGAGAGAAAGGGAAGGTTATACGGGGGTGGGGAGAGAGCTAGAGTCCAGTGGTTTGTAGATGAGTATTGACTTTATCTATCTATCTATCTATCTATCTATCTATCTATCTATCTATCTATCTATCTATCTTCATGCCTGTCTGTACGTTTGTCTAAATCTATTCATTATCTATCTATTTATCAAAATCAGTTCATTATCTATCTATCTAGCTATCTAGCTATCGATATATGTTTATCGATCTATCTACCTATCTATCGAAATCTGTTTATTATCTATCTATCTATCCACCTTAATTTTTCTTCCTCTCCTCTTTCGTTTATTTCACCCCCAGTCTCTCTCTCCTTCTCTACCCCTCTCTCTATCTCTCACACACACACTCTCTTTGTAATTTCTTCTCTTTCTCTCAGAGTTAACCTTTAAATGTATTTTTGTAGCCTTCGAAAAATCAACAAATTGATGCTGAAAAGTTCTCGTCCCCATCTAATTCTTATTAAAGCAAAAGTATAGATAAATGGCGGTTAATGAATAATACCTTGTGACGTAAATTTGGATATACTGGATTTGTCATGAATACCGGCTCGGAATGTGAAATCGGGTTCGTTATATTTACTTATGTATGAATACCATTGATAAAAATATGAATCCACCTCTTCTCATTTCAGTCATTTAAGTGCCATACGTGATAGACGCTTGGGCGATCATGTCTCGAAATAGAAATGATTGGCTGGGCAGAAGATTTTCCCCGCAGTCTTCTTCTTCTTCTTCTTCTTCTTCTTCTTCTATGGGCCTTTTCTTTTCAGAACGTAGTCGATAATGGTCTTTCATATCTCTCTATCCCTAGTGATATCAGTCAGCGATTCTACCCAACGGCTATGGGCGCTCGGTAGAAGACGGCAGACTTTTAGCGAGTTATATACCATGTAGTTACGCCAGTAACTGAGAGCGTTCTAATTCGTTACTGAATCAACGATGCGTAGGTGCTTGAGTAGCTACTGTTCTTTCAAAGTCTACCATTTTTCCAGAGTGCTCGATCAAGATGTGAGAACGTAGTATAGTCAACCGCAGATAGATCTGTTTCGCTGTATGAAGGCTCATCAATACGGTTAGACATCCGATTGCTTTTAGCCAGGATTGAAACTCGACCAAATTTCCTTCCTGTCAGTATAGCCCGGCGTTTCTCGAGTGTAATGAAAGCTTTAAAACTAATCCATGATGCTGGAACTCAGCCCTTTTGGACGTTGGCACGAAAGACTAAAAAGCAATAGTTGTTTCCAGTTAAAGCGAAACCGTAGACTGAAGGAAAAATGAATGGATGGAAGTAAAATTTTGATTTCCTGGTATCGATATCAAATAAGTTTTTTTCGTCGTAAACTGAATTTTGAAGGCTAAATAAGTCCTCTGAGTAAATCGTATCATGGCTGAGACTAAGAACTACAATTATACCTACTTAGAGTCAAACTCGAAGCAAAAAATAAAATAAAAGGGCTGAAAAAAATACGGACATACAGGCAGATAAACAGACGCACACACAAACATCTTGACTTTTATATATATATATATATATATATATATATATATATATATTATCGATTTTCTGCACTATTGTAAGAACTGCAACCTTGAAACTTCTGAATAACGTTTCTTATGTCTTTGTCTATGAGTGTATCAAATCTGATTAAAACCGACCACTCCTTCTATAACACAATTTTTTCCATTAACGATTTTCGATATTTATTGGGGGTACCTGGACACAAAACCTAGCTAAGAACACTCGAAGACGCTTATAGTACAACTGTAAATTTTTCAAGAAAATCGGTTCAGCCGTTTCGGAGTCTATAGGTAACGGACACACACAGACACACACACACACACACACACACACACACACACACACACACACACAGACAAAGTTCATATTTATAAATAAGTTTAGATATTACACTCTGCTTCACTCTGTCTTTCTGTCGCTCAATTTGTCCTGTGAGTATCAGATTTTCTAAGCTGTCTTTCCACATGTTTCTCAGTAAAGTATGAATTCCACTTCTTCTTCAGCCACGAATTAAATAGTAAGACATGTATCAGAAAATCATTATAATCTCCCCACAAATCTTACAATCCAGCGATATAATCTGACTTTAAATAGCTTCAAAATGTTGATATTCGGTTTAAAAAAAAAGGTCATTTAATCAAGGAAAATGAAAATTAAAAAGAAATTTATACTTAGAATCAGAAAGAGATAATTATAATATCTGGGGGATAAAATGAGGAAAGAAGGCTTGGAGAATTTGGGGAATTTGACAGAGAGAAATGTTGAATTCCCAAATTCTCTCTCTTTTTCCTTTTCAATAAACTTCGCCCGCTCTCTTTTTCCCTCTCACTTACTCTTTCCTATTCTCGCCTTCCGTCTGTCTTTCCCATATTCTTTTTTCCTTTTTTCTCTCAATCTATTTTTCTCGCTTGTTTTCTATATCTCCCACTCTCCTTCTCTCTCACAAACACTTTCTTTCTCTTCCTTTTCCGTCTATCTTTCCCAAATTCTTTTTCCCTTTCTCTTTCTCAATCTATTTCTCTCGCTCCCTTTCTATATATCTCACTCTCCTCTCGACACTTAATTATTCTTTCTCTCCTCTTCCACTTATTTCTCACCAAGTCTCTTTCCTTCTATCTATCTCTCTATCTCTCTCACACACACTTTGCCTGTTTAATTTCTTCTCTTTTCACTAAGAATTAACCTTTAAATGTTCATTTGAAGCCTTCCAAATAAACAAAAAAACATGCTGAAAAGTTCTCGGTCTAATCCGATTTGGTGGTGTGAGATTTTCGTGGTCTGCTCGCCATATCTAAACTTATTTATAAATGAAACTTTGTCTGTGTGTGTGTGTGTGTGTGTGTGTGTGTGTGTGTGTGTCCGTTACGTATAGACACCGAAACGGCTGAGCCGATTTACTTGAAAATTTGCACAGTTAAACTATAAGCGTCTGCGAGTGTTCTTAGCTAGGTTTTGTGTCGAGGTACCCCCAATAAATATCGAAAATCGAAAAAATCGGGTTATAGAAGGAGTGGTCCGATTTTAATCAAATTTGATACACTCATAGACAAAGACATAAGAAACGATATTCAGAAGTTTCAAGGTTGCAGTTCTTACATTAGTGCAGAAAATCGATTATATATATATATATATAAGGTAAGATGTTTGTGTGTCTGTCTGTTTATCTGTCTGTATATGCTTTATACAAATCCACAATTTTTATCCGATTCTGACCAAACTTCACACAAATATTCTTTAGGCTGAATCTGATTGGATTTGTTTTAAAGCTTTCATTACACCCGAGCAACGCCGGGCTATACTGCTAGTTGTAAATATTGGTAAAATAAGAACTAGAAACAGTTAAATGTACGAATGTCACAAAAATGAATTTGCGAGAATCTTTGATTGGTACATTATACAACTAAGAAGCATTAACCTACAGATCATGTTCTTCCTTATCAATGTTCCTTCAAATTAAACAAAACGGACAATTGGCCATATTTACAAAATCGTCTCAAAGACACAAAATTAATTAAAATTTAACTAATGTTTCCATATATACTATTGCAATAGGTAACGTGTTTTTAAAAAAACATCCTTATGAGATTAGAAAAGAAAAGAGACGTACATGAAAATTGAAAAGAAAAATGATGTAACACATCCCTCAATAAGTCTCGGCCAGACATATAGATGGCACCACTAATAAAAAATTCCATATAATCTTTATGAAGTACTAACCTTCAAATGGCACGTGACATAATTTAGGCCCAATCGGATTATTAGTTTACAAATTACAGTTATGGAAGTGAAGATACTGCTGCAAATTTTCAAAGCAATAGAAAAATCTGAATTTCGTGTGTTGATAAATCATTACTTTCTGATGGGAGAAAACACTTTTCAAGCAAAGCATTTACTTGATAAATATTTTTGGACTATGCTCCGTCGGAAACAACGGTTGAGGTAGTATACTGTCTTTAAACGGAGTCGTACAGACACAAATGCTGCTGAAATGAGGCAGTTGTCCTGGAAAACACAAAAAAATCCACTAACTCATTTTGGCCGATCGTTAATTGAAATTGCGTGATATTGCAGAGGAGTTGACCATATCAGAAGGCAGTGTATTAACCATTTCGCATAAACATTTGTCAATAAGAAAGGTGTGTTTAAAGTGGGTGCTGCGTTTGCTTACAGTCGATCAAAAACAACAACGCGTCGACGATTCAGAACGTTGTTTGCAACTGTTTCAACGTAACAAGAAGTTTTTGCGTAAATGTATGACAATGGATGAAACGGGAGCCACTACAATCCGCAGTCAAATCAGCAGTCAGCTGAGTGAACAGCAGCAGGTGAAAGTCGTCCAAAGCGACCAAAGACGCAAACATCAGCAGGCAAGATTTTGGCCTCCGTATTTTGGGAATCGCAAGATAGTTTGTTCATCGATTACCTTGAGAAAGGAAGAACCATCAATAGCAAATATTATATAGCATTATAAGTGCGTTTGAAGGAAGAAATCGTCAAAGAAACGGCCACAAATAAAGAAGAAAAAGTGATCTTTCACCAAGGCTTCGTCACAAGCCGATCGCAACAATGGCAAAACTACTTGAATTGCACTTGGAGTTGCTTCCTCATCCACCCTATACTCCAGAAAAAAATTTGAAAAGCAATAAAAACTGCTGTGAGTAATTTCAAAAAGAAAATTTAACAAAATAATCTACGAAAAAACTGTTTAAAATTATAGAATATCAAAAACTGTGTGAAGAAAATAATTTATTGAATTAGAAAGAATATTATGTGCATCAAATATCCATCAATTACTGGCTGTTTGCAGACCTCAAAAGAATGCTCCAGGGAAAAAGATTTGGCTGCAATGAAGTGATATCGAAAGCTGAGGCGTATTTTGAGGCCAAAAACAAATCGTTCTACAAAAAAGGCATCGAAATGTTAGAGAAGCGTTGAAATCAGTCTTTCATCCTAGAAGGAGACTATGTTGATAAATAAAGTCAAATTTTGTCTGGAAGATGTTGTTTTATTAGTTAGGACCGCGATTTATTGAGTGATGCGTTATATTATATGAGGCCGGAAAATAAAAAAAAAGATCTTTATGAAACAGGAAAACAAGAGATGTATGAGAGATTGGAAAACAAAAGCGATGTATATGTCAATGTAAAACAAGAGATTTCTATGAGAATAGAAAGCAAAGACAAGTATATAATAATAGTAATCAAAACAAAACAGATGTATATGAAAATTGGAAACCAAACAGATGTATGTGAGAATAAAAGACAAAAGAGACCTATCTATATGAAAATGGAAAACGGAAGAGATGTATATTAGAATAAAAGACAAAAGAGATCTATATATGAAAATGGAAAACGGAAGAGATGTATATTAGAATAAAAGACAAAAGTGATCGATATGTGAAAATGGAAAACGGAAGAGATGTATATTAGAATAAAAGACAAAAGAGATCTATATATGAAAATGGAAAACGGAAGAGATGTATATTAGAATAAAAGACAAAAGTGATCGATATGTGAAAATGGAAAACGGAAGAGATGTATATTAGAATAAAAGACAAAAGAGACCTATATATATGAAAATAGAAAACGGAAGAGATGTATATTAGAATAAAAGACAAAAGAGATCTATATATGAAAATGGAAAACGGAAGAGATGTGTATTAGAATAAAAGACAAAAGTGATCGATATGTGAAAATGGAAAACGGAAGAGATGTATATTAGAATAAAAGACAAAAGAGACCTATATATATGAAAATGGAAAACGGAAGAGATGTATATTAGAATAAAAGACAAAAGAGACCTATATATGAAAATGGAAAATGGAAGAGATGTATATTAGAATAAAAGACAAAAGTGATCGATATGTGAAAATGGAAAACGGAAGAGATGTATGTGAGAATAAAAGACAAAAGAGACCTATATATGAAAATGGAAAACGGAAGAGATGTATATTAAAATAAAAGACAAAAGAGATCTATATATGAAAATGGAAAACGGAAGAGATGTATATTAGAAAAAAAAGACAAACGAGATCTATATATGAAAATGGAAAACGGAAGAGATGTATATTAGAATAAAAGACAAAAGAGATCTATATATGAAAATTAAAAACGGAAGAGATGTATATAGAAAAAGACAAATGAGATTTTATATATGAAAATGGAAAACGGAAGAGATGTATATTAGAAAAAAGACAAACGAGATCTATATATGAAAAATGGAAAAACGGAAGATATGTATATTAGAACAAAAGACAAAAGAGATCTATAGCAGGAAATGGAAAACGGAAGAGATGTATATTAGAATAAAAGACAAAAGTGATCGATATGTGAAAATGGGAATATTTTGAAGAGATGTATATTAGAACAAAAGACAATAGAGACCTATATGTGGAAATGGAAACGGAAGTGATGTATATTAGAATAAAAGACAAACGAGATCTGTATATGAAAGGAAGACAGAAGAGATGTATATTAAAATAAAAGACCAAGGAGATCTATATGAAAATGGAAACGGAAGATGATGTATATTAGAAAAAAGACAAACGAGATCTATATATGAAAATGGAAAATGGAAGAGATGTATATTAGAATAAAAGACCAAGGAGATATATATGAAAATGGAAACGGAAGAGATGTATATTAGAAAAAAAAGACAAAAACGAGATCTATATATGAAAATGGAAACGGAAGAGATGTATATTAGAAAAAAAAAAGACAAACGAGATCTATATATGAAAATGGAAAACGGATATATTAGAATAAAAGACAAAAGAGATCTACATATGAAAATGGAAAACGGAAGAGATGTACATATGAATAAAAGACAAAAGGATCGATATGTGAAAATGGAAGACGGAAGAGATGTATATTAGAATAAAAGACAATAGAGACCTATATGAAATGGAAAACGGAAGTGATGTATAATAGAATAAAAGACAAACGAGATCTGTATATGAAAAATGGAAGACGGAAGAGATGTATAATAAAATAAAAGACCAAGTGAGATCATAATAGTGGCCGAAAAACGGAAGAGATGTATATTAGAAAAAAAAGACAAACGAGATCTATATATGAAAATGGGAAAACGGAAGAGATAATATTAGAATAAAAGACCAAGGAGATATATATGAAAATGGAAAACGGAAGAGATGTATATTAGAAAAAAGACAAACGAGATCTATATATGAAAATGGAAAACGGAAGGATGGTATATTAGAATAAAAAGACCAAAGAGATCTATATATGAAAATGGAAAAACGGAAGATATGTATACTAGGAATAAAGAAGAGATGACTCATATGGAAAAATGGAAAACGGAAGTGATGTATATTAGAATAAAAGACAAATGAGATCTGTATATGAAAAATGGAAGACGGAAGAGAGTATATTTAAAAATAAAATACCAAGGAGATCTATATGAAAATGGAAAACGAAGAGATGTATATTAGAAAAAAAGACAAACGAGATCTTATATATGAAAATGGAACGGAAGAGATGTATACAGGAATAAAAGACCAAAGAGATCTATATATGAAAATGGAAATGGAAAACGTAAGAGATGTATATGAAAATGGAAGACAAAAAAGATATATTAGAACAAGGGATGTACGTATGAGAATGGCAAACAAAAGAGATGTATGTCAAGGGAAATCAATGAAAAACTTTGAAAAGCAATAAAAATTGTTGTGAGTAATTTCAAAAAGAAAATTTAACAAAATGATCTACGAAAAACTGTTTAGAATCATAAAATATCACATATGTTTATGTACATGTAAAATTATAAGCAAATAATTTATTCAATTATAAAGAATATTATTGTTGTGGATTCCGGGTGAGGAACCACACAAAATAATGAAATACAAAAATTTGTGATAGGAAAATACGTTATATTAAACGTAAAGATACAAACTGGAATGTAAGTTAGTAATCCAGGAATACGATCAGTAAGGAATATATATATATACAAGTATTTGAAATGTATCCATGCTGGAATTAGTACATCCGTGTAATATTCTCGCTGAGTGGAGTTCAGAGCTAATATAACTACTGGCGCGGTATTCTCTGTTTAACTCTTCGGTATCTCTCGGTAACTTACAGATCTTTACGGTACTCGCACTGTAACTCTCGGATCTCATTATGGCAGGAGTATATTTATACTCAAGTCGAGTCCATTATCATAGAAAAAGGGGAGATCCCATAAGAATTATGTACATCAAATACACGATTCTATTCCTTCTTTTGGATTTATAAATAAAAATTTATATTGCATTTTGTTTGCATGCCTATCCCCCAAATCTCGACAAAACAATTTATTATGAATTATTTTTAAAAAGATTAATATTCTAAACTGAAAAGAAGTTACATAGAAAATATCCATGACTATACGCAGGGTAAATAGATAGTGGAGTGGTATCCTGTTGCCTTCTCCACATGATGAAAACGAAAAGGAAATTAATACTGAGCATCTAGAAGAGACAGCTGAAGTTCCTGGGACATGCAATGAGAAAGGAGGGCTTGGAGAACCTGATACTAACAGGCCAGATAGAAGAGGAAAAGAGACGGAGGAAAGCAGCGTATAACATATTTAGAGGACCTAATCAGATGGATGATGGAACGAGGGTTGCGTGGTGTAACAGGAGAAGGCGTGCTAAGAGCCCCCGGGGATAGGGGGATGTGGAGAGCCATGATCGCCTACGTCCTGAAGGGACAGGGCACATAAATGAAGAATATATATGCCAACTGTTTATAAGAAATTATAATGTAGGTATAAAATGGGGGATCAATTATATGTTATAATCCATATATAAACTGATCCCTCATTTTGTTGCTTTGTAGATTTATGGGCTTAAGCTAGTGAATGACAGAACGTGAGGGGGGGGGCATGGCACATAAAAAAAGAAGAAAATATCCTAGGAATTTTACCGAGAATAATTGGATAATACAAATTTAATTCTGAAACCGATGACTTGAATAAGATTTTCTTTATCAAATTAATCCCAATCAAGTCGAAAATACAACTCAAACGCAAGTGGGAGTGAAAGCCTTTAGCACCATGGTTCCCAACCCCGAGGTAAATTACCCCAGTGGGGTAATGAGCCCATATTTTGGGTGTAATGGATGTTTGGTTTGGGAACTACAGGACAATATTGCTTCATTTTGTGGGAAATTGGAACTGTGGACCAGATGTATTGGAAAGGGAATTTTTGCACAATTTTCTGCATTGGAAGCCTTCCTTGGTAAAGTTAATTCTGAAGACATCCTCAACCACTTGAAGATAGGCATCAGTGATCACCTAAATGGCCTTTTGGAAAACTTACGTAAGTACTTTCCAAAATTGAATAATTCCAACAGTGAATGGGAAAGAAATCCATATCTTGTGAATGAAGATATCATTCTTGATGAGGACTATCCAGTAAAAGAAGAATTTCTCACACTCAGGATGAACAATGCATGGAAGCTTTTGTTTGAGACTAAGTCTGGTTTAGACACCTTTTGGATTTGGGGAGAGACAATCAGCTTATAATTTCACACTGTGCCACCTTTTGGATCCCTCGTCTACAGGATATACCAACACTAACCTCTAGCGCGGTACAAATTCTTATAGGATTTTCAACCACTTATCTATGTGAACAAGCTTTTTCTACTGTCCTTGGAATGAAGACCAAGAAATGTAGCAGACTCAACATGGCAAACGACGCCCGAATAGCCCTTTCAGTCACAAAGCCAAGAATAAATAAAATGGTACATGCAATACAAGCTCAACACTCACATTAAGAATTACGACTAGGTTACGGTTACTATACCTCTGATTATTATAGATTGGTACTATTGTATTGAATAATTTTCATTAACTTTGTCTGCATTTGATGTATGAAAATATAATTACATCTTTTCCTATATTACGGGTATTTGTTCATTTGGGTAATTGTATTTTGGGGTAATCACAGCAAAAAGGTTGGGAACCTGTGCTATAGAAGGAACGTGAAAATCAATCCGAAATAAGGAATAAACGTCTACTCCTGTCTGTGCGTGACAATTTGTTAATGTATGCGTAATGTGTTTGCATATTTTCCTCTTAGAGTTTATTCGAGTGTGTCAGTATGATCCAGTCCACTTCAAATGATCTGGGCCATTCGTCCAAGAAGGCTGACAATTCTACATCTGAATAGTTCCATGACCATGCCACTCAGCCTTCAGTTGTGTAATATATTTGCTCTACAAGACAGTTTTCTCTTTCATTTGTGTTACTATGCTTGACGCTATTAATTCATATCTGTAAACCGAAGTTCCTCTTCTATGCTACCTTTTATGTGAATGCTCTTTGTAATCTTCTTTTATCTCGTGCATGTGTAGATTTTCGCCCAAGTACTTATAGGCCTGTTATTGTTGAGCAAGACAGCGATGTAAAGGCCAACAATAGACTCACTCATCGAAGCAGACGTCATCATTTTAACAGTTACACATTTAGACGTCGACGATGAGTTCGAAATCTGTTGTATTTGGCTGCTAACCTTAACATATTTAGAATGCCGTGTCCAGGTAAATGGCATCTGAACTCTGTTTCTAAATAAATAAATAATGCTTCTTCAATTATTCAAATACCATCTGTTGAGGCTTTGGGAATGTTTTCTTGTGTCACACTTTCTTTGTGGTAAATATAAACTATACCAGTAAGCAGATATACCCTTTTAATAATTTCTAAGGATTTTTTTTCAAATGATTAACTTGTTATTAGAAAGAATTCTATTTTAGGATCGATGAGTGGTTTTCTTAAAGCAAAATATTTCAAATGTTATATCTATCAAAAACAACAAAAAATGTAACACAATTTGTTCTGTTTGTTTTTCTTAGCTAAGGAGACATAAGTGAATATATATTGTCAAGGAACGATCGTGTGTATAATTTATGTGTGTAAGTATATCATAATTCTAGTTTTCCTATGCGGTATTCGAATGATAATTTATATTCATTTTCTTTCATTCCTCTTCTCTTTCATACTTCATTCTCTGATATTTGATCTACTTTAGGTCACTTCATCGTTGCTCACATGTTCAGACCATAGTATTCTAAACATCCTTCTGTAGAACCACATTTTGTTGCTTCAAGTCTCTTCTTTATCTGGAAGAGATTGTCCAGCATTCATTGCCATATAGGAGGACTGATATTACATAACTGTTTAGTACTCTTGTTTTTTTTCAAATCTCTTAATAATTTTCTTAACTTTTGGAAGGCATCTTTCGCTAACCCAATGCACTTTCGGATTTGAGTGTCACAATTTCTGTCGTCTGTTAAAATGTATTTCAACTCTTTCAATTGTTGTACTCGTTTGATCTTGTTATTTACATTTTTTCTATTTCTTAATACTTTTCTGAGCTTTTGGAAGGCATCTTTCGCTATCTTAATGCACCTTCAGATTCTTCTTTCACATTTTCCACCCTTTCTTAAAACACTTCCCAGATATTTAAATTGTTGGACTTGTTTGATTTTGCTATCTCGAATTTTCCTCTTTCTTAATACTCTGCTGATCTTTGGAAAACAACTTTCGCTATCCCAATGAGTTTTAAAGGTTTCAGTGTCGCCCTTTCCGTCCTCTGTTAAAAGACTTCTCAGATATTTAAATTGTTGTACTTGTCTGATTTTGTTATCTTCAATTTTTTTGTTTCTTATTACCCTTCTTAGCTTTTGGAAAGCATCTTTCGCTATCCCAATGCACCTTCGGATTTCAGTGTCACACTTTCCGTCCTCTGTTAAAAGAACTTCTTAGATATTTAAATTGTTGCACTTGTTTGAATTTTGTTATCTCCAGTTTTTCTGTTTCTTAATACCCTGCTTAGCTTTGTTTTTTTTGGGGGGAGGGGCATCTTTTGCTATCCCAATGCGCCTTCGGATTTCAGTGCCACACTTTCCGTCCTCTGTTAAAAAATCTTCTTGGATATTTAAATTGTTTTACTTGTTTAATTTTGTTATCTCCAATTTTTCGGTTTCTTAATTCTCTGCTTAGATTTTAGAAGGTAACTTTCGCTTTCCCAATGCACCTTCGGATTTCAGTGTCACACTTTCCGTCCTCTGTTAAAAAAAAAACTTCTTAGATATTTAAATTGTTGTACTTGTTTGATTTTGTTATCTCCAATTTTTCTGTTTCTTAATACTCTGCTTAGATTTTGGAAAGCATCTTTAACTATCCCAATGCACTTTCGGATTTCAGTGTCACACTTTTCCGTCCTCTGTTAAAAAAAAAACTTCTAGATATTTAAATTGTTGTACTTGTTTGATTTTGTTATCTCCAATTTTTCGTTTCTTAATACTCTGCTTAGTTTTTGGAAAGCATTTTCGCTATCCCAATGCACTTTCGGATTTCAGTGTCACACTTTCCGTCCTCTGTTAAAAAAAACTTCTTAGATATTTAAATTGTTGTACTTGTTTGATTTTGTTATCTCCAATTTTTCTGTTTCTTAATACTCTGCTTAGTTTTTGAAAGCATCTTTAAGCTCTTTAAATGGTCTTTCTTCGGATTTCTAGGCGTGTCACACTTTTCCGTCCCTGTTAAAAAACTTCTTGTGATATTTAAATTGTTGTACTTGTTTGATTTTATATTCCAATTTTTCTGTTTCTTTAATACTCTGCTTAGATTTTGGAAAGCATCTTCTGCTTTCCCAATGCACTTTCGATTTCAGTGTCACACTTTCCGTCCTCTGTTAAAAAAACTTCTTAGATATTTAAATTGTTGTACTTGTTTGATTTGTTATCTCCAATTTTTCTGTTTCTTAATACTCTGCTTAGTTTTTGGAAAGCATTTTCGCTATCCCAATGCACTTTCGATTTCAGTATTACACTTTTCCGTCCTCAAGAAAAAACTTTTAGATATTTAAATTGTTGTACTTGTTTGATTTGTTATCTCCAATTTTTCTGTTTCTTAATACTCTGTTTTTTAGTTTTTGAAAGCATCTTTCGCTTTCCCCAATGCACCTCTCGATTTCAGTGTCACACTTTCCGTCCTCTGTTAAAAAAAAAACTTTTAGATATTTAAATTGTTGTACTTGTTTGATTTTGTTATCTCCAATTTTTCTGTTTCTTAATACTCTGCTTAGATTTTGGAAAGCATTTTTCGCTATCCCAATGCACTTTCGGATTTCTCAGTGTCACACTTTCCGTCCTCTGTTAAAAAAACTTCTAGATATTTTAAATTGTTAATTTGTTTGATTTTGTTATCTCAATTTTTCTTTTTCTGTTTCTTAATACTCTGCTTAGTTTTTGGAAAGCATTTTTCGCTATCCCAATGTATTCCTTGATTTCAGTGTCACACTTTCCGTCCTCTGTTAAAAAAAAACTTCTTAGATATTTAAATTGTTGTACTTGTTTGATTTTGTTATCTCCAATTTTCTGTTTCTTAATAATTGCTTAGTTTTTGGAAAGCATCTTTCGTTTTCCATTGCACCTTCGGATTTCAGTGTCACACTTTCCGTCCTCTGTTAAAAAACTTGTGAGTATTTTTAAATTGTTGTACTTGCTTGATTTGTTATCTCCAATTTTTCTGTTTCTTAATACTCTGCTTAGTTTTTGGAAAGCATTTTTCGCTATTATCCCAATGCACTTTCGATTTCAGTATTGTTATTCCTTCATCCTTCTGTTAAAAAATTTTGGGAGGCTTAAATTGTTGTACTGTTTGATTTTGTTATCTCCAATTTTTTCTGTTTCTTAATACTTAGTTTTTGAAAGCATCTTTCGTTTTCCCCAATGCACCTTCGATTTCAGTGTCACACTTTCCGTCCTCTGTTAAAAAAACTTCTTAGATATTTAAATTGTTGTACTTGTTTGATTTTTTTATCTCCAATTTTTCTGTTTCTTAATACTCTGCTTAGATTTTGGAAAGCATCTTTCGCTTTCCCAATGCACTTTCGGATTTCAGTGTCACACTTTCCGTCCTCTGTTAAAAAAAAACTTCTTAGATATTTAAATTGTTGTACTTGTTTGATTTTGTTATCTCCAATTTTTCTGTTTCTTAATACTCTGCTTAGTTTTTGGAAAGCATCTTTCGCTTTCCCAATGCACTTTCGGATTTCAGTGTCACACTTTCCGTCCTCTGTTAAAAAAAAAACTTCTTAGATATTTAAATTGTTGTACTTGTTTGATTTTGTTATCTCCAATTTTTCTGTTTCTTAATACTCTGCTTAGTTTTTGGAAAGCATTTTTCGCTATCCCAATGCACTTTCGGATTTCAGTGTCACACTTTCCGTCCTCTGTTAAAAAAAAAAACTTCTTAGATATTTAAATTGTTGTACTTGTTTTATTTTGGTGTATCCAGTTTGTAATTCGCATGTTGTGTTGTTCCTTTGCTAACAACCATGTCTTCTGTCTTCTTGTGATGGAGTTTTAGTTCTTTCTTCTTACTTTCTTTCGCTACCTTCTATTGCCCTTTAGCAATGTACTAGCTGTGTCTGCTATCATCACTGTGACATCTGCATATCTTATGTTGTTAAGATTGCAGGTCGCTAATAAGGAATCCTGGTAGTTCTTTGTATTATCTCACTCTACAGATTGACGCTATACGTTCTTGTCTATTTGTGTGTATTTACTGCATGTGTAATTTCTGGATTATTCTGATAGTCTTCTCAAATATGCAAACGTTACCTAGCACTTAATTAAACGCGTTTGCAAACACAGTAACAGATATCTTGGTTGCCATTTGTACAACATTTCGGCCGTTTTACGCTCCGGCCTTCTTCAGGTGCTAGGAATTTCAAACGGAACCCTTTATTACGATCACTGGTATCTATTATTCTCATTCCTTATTGTTACCCTTAAGGTCACATAGCCCAGTCGATATAGATGTTGGTTAGTTCCAGTGACTGGACCCAAAGAGTTGTGAGCTCAATACCAGGCCACAGCAGTGGTAAACAAATAACATAGAGAGTCGGGTTAGAAGGAGATAACTCATGACGACCAAAAGAAGCTTCTCAAAAAGAATGAGAATTATATACTCCAGTGGTCGTAATAAAGTGTTCGGGTCGAAATTCTAGCTATTTTTAGTATTTATTGCCAAGTGGATAATTCTAAATGAAAATAGAATGGTTCTTTTGATATTATTACTTTGCAAAATTTAACAAGGCAAAGAAGCAAAGATGAACTCGTCCGAATCACCCTAAATAGCACATGTTACTGCGCAGTATTAACAAAAGGTCCATTTTATTTTCATTTGCAATTATCGACTGGCAACTGGGTCCCACCCATTCACAGTCAGGTTAGCCAAATGCAGACGACAATTCTATTCCTGCAGCTTCCTCTCTCGCACTTCCCGCCTGTGGAACTCACTCCCGTATTCTTGCTTTCCTGACGGCTACGACCTCCAGAAATTTAAAAGCAAAGTTAATACTCACCTACTAACCACTGGACTCTAGCTCTCTCCCCTCTCCTGTATAATCTTCACTTTCTCTCTGCCCATGTATCTGTCATTGCACCTGCTTTCTCAGCTTTCTATTGTTCCTTTCTAACTAGCTTGTACTCCTCACTCTTTTCTAATTAATCTTTCTACATTTATGTAACCCCCTGCACATCAGTGGCGTTTCTGCCTTGCTCGGGGTGAAATGATTAAAAAAAAAAAAAAAATTCACTTTGCAAGAAATACTAATATTTATATATATATATATATATATATATATATATATATACACACACACACACACACACACACAATAACACACACACACACAAACATATATATATATATATATATAAATATAATACCGGCCATAATTATTAGCCGGCCCCAGTGTTTTAAAAAAATTACATAATTCTTTTTTTTTCTTTTTTTTTATTAATACTGCAAAATAACATGTGCATCAAATTAATTTATAAATAGTTAATAATTACCTATATTGCAGTTTCATCAATGAAACTCTTCGGTCAGAGAGCACTAACCCAGTTGTGGTTCCGCCGAAGGGTAGAATCACGACTGGGAAAAAATAGATATTTTTGGCCTGGCTATATGGCCGAGAAGACACACATTAAAAAGACATTTTGTCACATCTCGCCTTAAGTGGGAAGGTGGGTAAATACCGTTGCAGTTGGCTTTTGCCTCTGCTACTATTGACACTGTAAGCTCTCTGCATTCGGGTGGAGAGAGTTCTTTGCTTTCAGGCAGAGAGCACTAACCCAGTCGTGGTTCCGCCGAAGAGTAAAATCACGACTGGGGAAAGACAGACAGATATTTTTAGCCGGGCTATATGACCCGGAAGACCCCCATTAAAAAGACCTTGTGTCACATTTCGCCTTAAGGTGACTAAATTCCGTTGGCAGTAGAGAGTATTACAGTTATCGGGACTGATACGTATCGAACTTCCCCACAGACTATCGCATCAGAAATCAGAATAGCTCTGAGCTCCACTCAGCTAGAATAATATACACGGATATATTATTTCCAACGACTTCACTTCAAGACTTGTATATATTTATGTCTTATTAATAGTATCACTGGATTTACTAACCTGCGTTCAAGTTTGCGTATTACATTCAATATAACCTACTTTTCTGTCTGCATGTTTTGTTGTTCATTATTTTGTGCGTTCCTCGCCCGGAATCCACAACAATAAGTTTAATCAGGAGGACAGTAGATAGCGATTGATAGCGATTGGTAGACTGTAAGGTGTAAGACAGATTCTAGAAGAAAAATATTACAGGCAACCTCTTCTGCCTCCCATAAGCATGGACCAGGTGATTCTCCCGGAGAGTAATACACCACGCCTCCTCGGACATACCCTGTCCTCAGACCTCAAATGGAATCACTATATTGAATCCATAGCAAAATCTACTGCTAAGAAGGTTGGGTCACTATGTCGATCCAGGATGTTTTTTCCACCTGAATCCATCCTGCATATATACAAGTCAACCATCCGTCCGTGCATGGAGTACTGCTGCCATTTATGGTCAGGTGCCCCTGCCGTTCTCCTCAGTGTTCTTGACAATCTCCAAAGGAGAGTCTGTAATGTGATTGGTACTGATCTGGCGACTCGACTGCAGCCACTTTCCCATCGTCGAAATGTGGCCTCCCTCTGTCTCTTCTATAAATATTTTCATGGCTTCTGCTCGGATGAGCTTAAGTCACTGATGCCTCCTCAACAGGTGTTTACCCGTGCAACCAGACTGACAACTGGGTCCCACCCATTCACAGTCAGGTTAGCCAAATGCAGACGACAATTCTACTCCTGCAGCTTCCTCTCTCGCACTTCCCGCCTGTGGAACTCACTCCCGTATTCTTGCTTTCCTAACGGCTACAACCTCCAGAAATTTAAATGCAAAGTTAATACTCATCTACTAACCACTGGCCTCTAGCTCTCTCCCCTCCCCTGTATAACCTTCCCTTTCTCTCCGCCTATGTATCTGTCATCGCACCTGCTTTCTCAGCTTTCTATTGTTACTTTCTAACTAGCTTGTACTCCTCACTCTTTTCTAATTAATCTTTTTACATTTATGTAACCCCCTGCACATCAGTGGCGTTTCCGCCTTGCTCGGGGTGAAATGATTAAAAAAAAAATATACGTATATGCGTGCACCACTTTATATCTATTAATACAATGGTAAACTTGTATAAGATTTTGAGGGGTATATTTTGAGGGGTATATTTTGAGGGGTATATTTTAAACAACATATAAATGCGTGTGCAAGCCGAGTCTGTAATGAAGAAAGTGACAAGTCGAACATTATTTCAAAGAAAATAAACTTCATTAAACTACAATTAAACTTTCTATCGTGAAATAATCAGGGAATCGCTGCAAGAACATACCAGCAAGTGGGCTACTTTTCGAGTGACGTGTCCTACCGTAGTACGGTCAAGGCGACAGACATCAAATCATCATCTAAAAACATTAGCTTCAAAGACGTACTATGGTTCGATGCACCGTTTCGGAACTTTCCTCTCTCTCTCTCTCTCTCTCTCTTTCTTTATATATATATATATATATATATATATATATATAATAACAAGACCGACTCTGTAAGTATCTAAATCCTAAAATTATACGAAAATAAACTTTGAGGACAACAAATAACAGGCAGAATCTAACTCCGTTACTGTCCGTCGCTATAAGGCGTTGGACAAGAGGGGGAAAAAAAAAGAAAACTGCGGAATACAGACAATACATACAATACCCCGCAGTAAAGAAAAAAAACACCCCAAACGGAACCAACCACAAAGAAAGGAAAAGTGCTCGATACAGAACTAACCAAAGCGGAATAACAAAGAGGAAGCAATGTAGAGCAAAGACACGTAAAAAAATCACAAGATCGCCAAAACCTACCGCGGTTTCACACAACGGCTCGTCAGGGCCCTGACGAGCCGTTGTGTGAAACCGCGGTAGGTTTTGACGATCTTGTGATTTTTTACGTATATATATATATATATATATATATATATATATATATATAAACTTATTTATAAACAGAACTTTGTCTCTGTGTGTGTATGTGTGTGTGTCTGTGTGTGTGTGTCCGTTACCTATAGACTCCGAAACGGCTGAACCTATCTTCTTGAAAATTTACACAGTTGTACTATAAGCGTCTACGAGTGTTCTTAGCTAGGTTTTGTGTCGAGGTACCTCCGATAAATATCGAAAATCGATAATCGAAAAAATCGGGTTATAGAAGAAGTGGTCTGATTTTAATCAAATTTGATATACTCATAGACAAAGACATAAGAAACGATATTCAGAAGTTTCAAGGTTGCAGTTCTTACAATAGTGCAGAAAATCGATAATATATATATATCAAAGGCAAGATGTTTGTGTGTTTGTCTGTTTATCTGCCTGTACGTCTGTATTTTTTTCAGCCCTTTTATTTTAGTTTTTGCTTCGGGTTTGGCTCTAAGTAGGTATAACTGTAGTTCTTAGTCTCAGCCAAGATACCATTTACTCAAAGGACTTATTTAACCTCCAAAATTCAGTTTACGACGAAAAAAACTTATTTGATATCGATACCAGGAAATCAAAATTTGACTTACATCCATTCATTTTTCTTTCAGACTCTGGTTTAGCTTTAACTGGAAACAACTATTGCTTTTTAGTCTTTCGTGCCAACGTCCAAAGAGTCTGAGCTCCAGGACCATGGATTAGTTTTAAAGCTTTCATTACACCCGAACAACGCCGGGCTATCCTGCTAGTTTCAGATAAAAAGAAAAGTTGGGAAGACCACTGAGGATTCCCAGATAATAAAACCTTTGTTCATAAATTCTTATACCAACTCTAGACCTGGTGAATATTTACTTGTTAATGTTAAGTCTTGTCATATGTGTGCAAATGCCAAGTAAATCTCAGAAAACAGCGTTTGTCGAATTTGTAACAACCTGGTTTTAAATTTGATTATTGTCTAGTATAAGGAATCTATAAGATTTTATATTGATATTTACTTTATATCTATTTCTCTTTAAGAGAAACAGCAGTTTTTACTATTTGTGGGAATAATCTTATCTCGAATGTTTGAATCATAATATGATAAATCTAACTGAAGATTCTCATTCAAACAAAACATTTTTAATAATCATTTCACCCCAAGCAAGACAAAAATGCTTCTGGTCCTCGGGGGAGGCTACAGTGTGAGAATAAAAAAAGTACAGGGGATGTCTAAGAAATGATGAAATGGATGGAAATCAAGTGGATAAAACTGACAATTGACGTTGCATTTAAACTTTTGGAGATTTTAGCTATCAGAGAAGCATGCAAATTGAAGTGATTTTCACAAACGGGAAGTGCGAGAAAAGAAACTATTAGAGTAGAAGAGACGATTACATTTAAATAGTTCGACGGTAAAAGGGTGGAGCATTAATGTCAATCTAGTAGCATGAGTGAAAACATGTGGTCGATGGACCATAGAAAAAATCTAATCAAAACAGTTGCCATCAAAATACTTGTAGAAAAGACAGAGGGAAGTCACATTGCGTCGGTAAGAAAGTGACTGAAGCCTTTTTTTTATTATAAACTTTGGTAATATTTATGTTTTAATGAAATTTATACCACATTAAGCGAAAAATATTCAGAATAGTTGTGGTCTCCTCTATCTGTTTTCCCAACCCGCAGTCCTTTTTTGTTTAGGGGTCGTGTTATAAACAACAAGAATAAAGAATGCATGGTTATCAGCGAAAGAATGATCCCAAAATGCAAATTATAAATCGGGAATACTAAAATCAAACAAGTACAAAAGTTTAAATGAGGACAGAAATAGCGACACTGAGATTCAAAGACGTATTGCGTTGGCCAAAGATGCATTGAAAAGCCCAACAGAGTATTAAGAGACAGAAAAACCTCGTTAGAAACAAAGAAAAGAACACTGAACCGTTACGTGATATCTGTTCTCCTGTATGGTAGCAGCTGCTGAACAATTACCTCGAAGATGAAGAAGCGAACTGAAGCAACAGAAATGGGGTTCTACAGAAAGATGATAAGAAACATGTGAGCAACTTCAAAGCTTTGGAGAAAATGGAAACAAAAAGGAAACTTATACTTAAAGGACTACAAATAAACTGCAAGAAAACCGAATGCATGGTCATCAGCAAAAAGGGCAGCCCAAAATGCCAAATACAGGTGGGGGATACTAAAATCAAGCACGTACAAACATTTAAATACCTGGGAAGTGTTATAACAGAAGACGAAAAGTGCGACACAGAGATCCAAAGGCGAATTGGCATGTCGAAGGAAGCATTACAGAAGTTGACTAAAGTATTAAGAAACAGGACAATTTCGCTAGAAAAAAAAAGAGAGTACTGGATTGCTAAATGATGTCAGTTCTTTAATATAGCAGTGAATGCTGGACAATATCATTGAAGATGAAGGAAAAACTTGAAGCAACTGAAATGTAGTTCTACAGAAGGATGCTGCGAATATCATGGATCGAGCATGTGAGCAATGATGAGGTTTTGGAAAAGATTGGATATGAAAAGGAAATTAATACAGAGCATCAAAAAGAGACAGCACAAGTTTCTGGGACATGCAATGAGGAAGAATGTCGTGGAGAACCTGATACTAACAGGCTAGATAGAAGGGAAAAGAGAGTGGGGAAAGAAGTGAATAACATATTTGAAGGACCTAATTAGGTGGATGATGGAACGAGGGTTGCGTGGTGTAACAGGAGAAAGTGTGCTAAGAGCCACCAGGGATAGGGAGACGTGGGAAGCCATGATCGCCTACCTGAAAGTACAGGGCACATAGAAGAAGAAGAAGAAGAAGAAGAAGAAGAAGAAGAAGAAGAAGATTACTTAACATCAAATGAGGCAGTTGAAATTACAGGGTCACTTAATGAAGAAGAAGGGCTAACAGTCTACTCTCGAAGTTTAAATAAATAGTTCAGTTCCTAATTCACTGTAGGTTACCCAGATCGATATACATCTGATGAAGGCCGGACGGTATAACGACTGAAACCTTATGATAACAACAAAGATGAGGACAATAGTCTGAATGTAAATAGTCTAAATAATTATCAGAAATGTTTATTTAGTATGTATGCAGATTTAGTGAATTTTGGCCTTGTTTTTGCTTTTTTTTTTTTTTTTTGTTTAGATAAAACAAAGATTTTTGAATCCAAACACAAGACGCTCAGGTTCAAGAGTAGATCTATTGATAAAGGTTATAATAGTGTACCGATTATTTTCACTTGCGTTTGCGTTGTTCAGAAACCGCATCAAAGAACAAACAGAAAAAATTAGAATACCTTTGGTAACTACTATGACTTCTACAACAGCTAATAACCATCTTTGTCCATTTGATGACTACGGGACGCCTACACCTTCGTGGAACTACGCCTACTACCATTGATAGACGGAATGGTACGAAGGATCGCTCTTTTCGTCTGCTTCTGCTAAGAAGTGCTTTAAACGACGGCGTATAATTCAACGTATTCCACTTTTGTGTCTACTGCTGCTACCAATGAGATTCTTCTTTGCTGTAACGTGTTCTTTCTGACAATCAATAATTTGTTTGCCGGTATCTGTCACGGAGATAGGGAAAAAAGGGGCACAACTCTGTTAAAAAGTAAGGGATCGATACATTGAAAATACTTTCCTCTTTACAAGAAATTTAGGTTTTTTTTCCAACTTCTTTTTCCTCTTCTTTATTATTTTCTTTTTGTTTTTGTTTTTGAGAAAAAAATAACACCCTTTTAATTTAATTTTGTTTCATTTTGATTTTGCTATAGATCCAACTTTTTTCTTTCTTCGTGTTTTGATAGAAAATAATGATTATTTTTTACTTAATTACAATATATTTTTTATATTGTCTACACTATATTGTTTATTTCTCTTTTTCTCCAATACTTTCCCATCTAAATCAGTGACGTTGTCTTCGACTTGAAGAAAGGATTTTAAATGACAAAATACATCATTCGAATTCACATTCAGGCTCCTCTTCTCAGATAAGGAGTTAAACTATACAATCACTATAACTTTATTTTGACAGCATTATTTGGATGTATTACGAATAATTACCAGTACTTGGAATTTTACCAATATCAAAACTTCACATGGAAGAAAAAAGCATTCATAAAAGCTTGGATTTTTTTTTTCAAGACTAAAGTAGGTTTTTGCTTTCATTCTACTTCAGAATTTCAAATTGCCATCTTTTGAACCTGAAACTTTTATAAACTTTTATCTACCGGGAAAAAAAGTTGCACATGAAAGTAACTTTTCAAAATTACAGCTCAAACATATTTCAAAACTTCGTTATTGCTTTTCAGTGACACCTGAAAACGATATAGAAAATTTCTCAAGGCGCGTTTCATTTTTGAGTTTGAATATATTATAATAACTGCGTAAGTCAAGTGAATATAATCCGTTTAATAAGTTCATAAGTGAAAAGTACAAAATAAATTTTCATAAAATTTTTTTCTAATAAAAATAATTTTCGCTAAAAAGTAAAAGTTAGCATGTTAATAAATAAAATTCCGGCTGAGCTAAAATACAATTAAGGAAATCGCTTGAATATTATTTATATAGTTCTTGTGTGTCTCATCGAAGATCATTGATTTTGGTGAACGATTTGGTTTGATCGAACAAATTTACTTCTAAAAAAAATCAAAATTATTCAAATATGTTTTGTTAAAAAATGATTTTTTTTTCTTATTCATTGTGAGAAATAATTTACACCTTTCTTCCAAAAAATAATTTTAATAATTTTTTTTTTTAATAATTTTTTTTTTAATAATTTTTTTTTTAATAATTTTTTTTTTAATAATTTTTTTTTTTAATAATTTTTTTTTTAATAATTTTTTTTTTAATAATTTTTTTTTTAATAATTTTTTTTTTAATAATTTTTTTTTTAATAATTTTTTTTTTAATAATTTTTTTTTTTAATAATTTTTTTTTTAATAATTTTATTTTTCAGGTTATTTCTATATATTTTCCTATTTGTTTTTTCTCTTTAATACTTACGCCTATCATTATTTTACCTTTTATCAAAAACTGACTTTACTGGTGATTTCTTCGGAGTAAAATGTAGATTCCGAGAGAAATCAAATGCACTCCGGTGTATATAATGCAAAACTGTTGACACAATGATTTAGAGCAAAGGAAAAAATGCACGGATGATAATTAAATGGTTTATACGCTCTTTCTTGATCAATCAATTTGCATATGGAACAAATTTTAAAAGACTATAAAGAAACTTGAAATAAGTCCAGAAATCAAAATCTCATCAAAGTAACTTTCCTACATCAATATTCGTCAATGAAAAATTACCATTTTCTATGTGTTTACTGGGTTCAAAGTAATGTTTCTCATCAAACATTTCAGAAGAACAAAATATTTTTTAAAACAAATACATAAGCAAACCCACTTAGGAAAGTAACCACAAAACAAATAAAAAGAGCGATAATGTTTGTTAACTTTTCTTAAAAACTATCAATTTTTAAATCAATCATGTTTTAATACGTTTTGTTTACACGGTTTATCTTAAATTTCAAAATCCCCACTAAAACTCGTTAATCACGGATTTACATTTCATTAATACCAGATGATTCTAAGCTTTCTGTTACTCAACTTTTATGAACTAATGATATTCTAATTTATATCTACAAACAATTTGTTCTTTATATTTTGTTTCATTTAGGCAAATATTAAACGTGATCTCGTTTCTTTTTCGGTGTACAATACCTTGATCAATATTACACCGTATGGCAGTTATAAGAAATGATTCCTTTCAAAGTTGTCCCAACAATAAAAGTGTTAACTAAAATTTAGACCTTATAACAATAAAGAAATATTTTCCTTAAACAGCCTCTTTATACTTGTAGAAAAAAAGTTTTTTTATTTAAATAGTATTTTCCTATTCGTTCATTTTTCTTTGCTTTTTCATTTTTTTTTTCTTCAACCTACGTTATCCAACCAAAAGTGACGCCCACGATATAAGTCATATGCTGATCACTGATATGCAGGTGTACGCATACACTGTTACTTATCAACCAAGATTTAAGCCGTACATTGAGAAATAAGACAGTAAGTTTTAGTGTACAGTAAGGGTACAGAAAGTAGATTTACAATATCTACAGAAACAAAGCCCAGCCCACATTACATTCTCATTCGAAGAAAAAACGCATTTGAATTTATAAATGCTAAAAGTATTTAAGATAAAAAGTTTATAAAATAAATCAATCACTTTTCTTCTTAATGAAGTAAGCCAACATCATCGTTTATATATATATATATATATATATATATATATATATATATATATATATATAATTTCGGGGATATTTTTCGAAGTGAGATGCTTTACTTTTAATCAATCATTTTGTAAACTACACATTGGTTTCTGGATATTCTAAAATCCAGACATTCCGATTTATTCCTAATTGATTCTAAACAAATCGAAATTGCGGGAAACAGATGGTAAGAAAAATGAAGGACGAAAGTAGACGTATAAAACGGAAGTAGAATATCCCGCTATCAAAACTTTATTGTTGCGAAGTTTTCAACACGCTTTTTGGTAAACAGATGGTCTCATTTAGAACGAAACAAATGTCTTTACCAAAGAAAACGGAGAAAGCTAACAATAACGAATAATTATGTTTATGTTAAGCAAAATTTTAAACGAAATAAAAATAAAAACATTTACTACAACTCTGTGAATCATAATAGTTTATTGTATATATATTTTTGTTACTTTTCTATATTTACGAACTAAATAGAGTTATAGCTTTATATCTATTAGGTACATTTAGACCTTGCCAACGAATTTATCTGTTTATTAATAAATAATATTCTGTTTTATTTTGTGCGCTTTGACCTGCGTGATGTTATAAGGCTTATAAGGAATTTCTCTATAGCTTATGGCATTTGGAAGACCCTCCGTAACAAATGTTGCCATCCTATTTTTGATATGAATATTTTCTTAAAAAACTTCATTTGTTGTCTTAAGATATAAAATGAAAATAGCAATGATTATAAAAGTGGAAAAAAGATCAAATAACCGCATTAAAATGATTTAATATTATTAGGTAATCATTTTGTATAATTGCTAATATTATAATATAATATAATATAATTGCTAATATTATAATATAATATTATAATATAATATAATATAATATAATATGAACAATTGCATGTTTAATCGTCATAATCTTTTTTTTTTCTGTAGCAAATAAAAATAAAATATAAATTCTACTTTGCAATAGTAACAGAAAAACAATTATTTGTGTTCTTATTGCCGAAATATAAAGTCGAAATAAAAATGTATGCCCATCTCTTTATAACATTACAACTCGTACTTTTTAACGATCTCGTTAAATCAGACAGAGGTAGTCGGGAAGTAGAAAAAGCAATTGCCACGAGCTTAGTTAAAATGGACAAAAAAAGTAATCAATTTAAAAATTTCTTGAAAGATGTTAACATCCAACTCAACGGACTTTAGAAATTATTGGATACTTTTTTTTTCTTTGTACTGGACAATGTTTTTCTTTTTTCTTTTTTTTTTTCTGCATATCGCTACGAGCGCACACACATACACACACTCAAATGAGCGCAAACACACAGACAGAGGGTAGGTAACTTATGTGTAAAAAGCCCTTCTGGTGTCTTGTTGCGCACAAATTCGCATACACGGAAGCGTAAAGGCATTCAACGTACATCGTGACAAAATCAAACACAATAATAAACAACGTTTATTTCGCTTTCAGTCATCCGTCGTCATGGTTATGAAAAGTTTCTACAAGAATAGAATTTAGAAAGAATAAAGAGAAAATTAAGATGACTCACAAAGAAAAAAAGTGTCAAAGAAAGAGAGAGAGAGACAGGAGGGAGAGAGAGAGAGTGAAGAAAGATTAGATCGTTCTCATCAGCGACACATACCAAGGAGCAAACTGCCCGGGCAAAAGTCACGTGTTTAAACTCGGACACGTGACCCAATAATTTCTGGTGCTGGGAAAAGGAAGCTATCCTAAAGTGGATGAATCGCTATCAGCCGATTCGATCTACAAACACCCACCTATTTTCTTGTATTCGTTCATTCATCCTTTCTGTCTTTTTCTTTCCTTTCGAAATGCTGTCAGTTAAAGACAAGACAAATGAAACCTGTTTATTCGAATAAACTATCTTATTTCACCGCATCCGCGTTTCTACTTTAAACGTTCAATCTCTAAATTTCCAAAGAGGAAACACATCATTATCAATATTCATACATACACTTACTTTTCACATATCATATAACAACTTTTCATCAACTTCAATTTATAATCCAATCTAACTTTTCTGGTAATATTATAAACCCTACATGAAATATTATAAACCCTACATGAAATATTATAAACCCTACATGAAATATTATAAACCCTACATGAAATATTCACTGAGAAAGACTTTTTTAATGCATTGCAGTTACTTCTGAGATACAAGAAATATTTCTAAAGATTTTTTTTTTACTTTAGCTCAAGAAAGCCTTTCCTTATTTTTTTTTCTAGTTTTGTCTATTTTCTTGTTTTAATCGTTCAACCACACAGTTTTATATATACAAATAGAAAATCTTGACAAATCAGGTAACTACATGGTTAAATTGAAATTTGACCATATGATCATCTTTGTTAAAATTTGTGTTTAAATTCCTGATCGTCTTTGGTCATTGAATAATAATTATTTTTTATTTAATATTATGATTAATTTCAATTATCCATTGGGATGTCAATGCTGAAAATCTATGGATAATAAGATTATTTATTCTGAATTACACACAAAACAACATTTTCACCTGATTTCGTTTGAGTTTTCCTCAGATTCTTTCTTTCTTTCTCTTTCTCTCTTATTTTTACTTATTGTTCTTAGTTCTTCATTTTCTTGCTTCATTTGTTTTCTTAATTCGTAATTTTATACAAGAAATACGAACGGAAATTGTTAATTAGTAAACATTTATGAATAGATAACTAAGCAACTTCAGACAAGATATAAATGATACAAAAGTATATCACGAAATTACTGTGAAAACGGATTTGTGTATGTTCATATTTTTGGAAAATTAACTTGAATCATAATAATTTGTACATAACACGTTTTCTCGTCGATTTTACGAAGAAAAAATACATTAAAACAATAAACAAAACATATGTAACAAAATTTAAGAACAAAAATGTAGGTAAAAAAGCAGGGAGCATGTAACTCAGAAACCGTTGAAGAATTTTAATTTAACTGAAATCAGATGGATACAAACCTATTGGCATTTTCAAAACGGTTAATCGTTTGGAAGGAAAACGCGAAGAACATACGGACGAACAGAAAAAATAAACGTTTTAAATATGAATGTAATCTTACTGAGTTACAATGTAGTAAGTGTCAGAAATAATCTGTCAAAGATGTCTTCTCTTTAGTCAAATGAAAACGCCAATGAGCTTTATTTAACTCCTCTTGCATAAAACATTTATTTTGCAAGTGTAAAACGGTTATACAAATAAACTCATTATTCAAAATGTAGAATAAATGTTACGGGAAATACGTTTCTATCCAGGATTAGAAGATACAAGTGCTCATTACAATACAAGAAAAAATAAATCTTGGATTTAAAGAAAGGGCAAAGGATCTTCACGTGCAGTCATATCTGGTTAGTTGTCTGCTCGAATGATCCTCCATACAAAAGAAGTGGAATATTTCAGTATCAGTTTTTTTTAATATAATTATGGTGTTTGACATTAAAGTTTTTGCTCATGTTTGTTGAGGATTATATCATTTGCTGATCGGAAAACGAAGTAGGTATTCAAAACAGTTTTATATCCATTATTCTTGAATCATTTTCCTCACAGAAGGTGTCTGCGATCAAAGAAAGCCAACATATACTTCATAAATCTGCTGATTGGTTGTATAAAGCATACAATGACTAAGATATAATTCTATATTCCTCTGATGCTGTTCAAATATCAAGCGTTGATCTGCAGCAGAAAATATCTTTGATTACGCGTGAGAAAAAAGAAGCAATGGAGCTTCTCTGTTACGTCCAACTAAACTTAAACTTCACGAAACTAATATGTTATAAACATTAACAAAGCCAGTAACAATCGTATTAACCATAACAACTGCAAAAAACTACTATCATAAACTCTGCATCTCCACAAAGATGATGTAATTATTGCAATAAAAAAAGGAAAAGATCAAAAGGGTCGCCCATAAAATGAGCAGTCTGCTCACCGGAATTATGCACTCCTACAATAACACTCCATGGCAAAACGAAACATTTCCAAATTTCACCGAAGTATTCCAAGATTACGCAAAAGGAATGACACTCGGCACTGAACCGAGCGAAATTCTTCTCGTCTTTCTATATTCTGTCGTTTTCATGATTTCATTTTTTGGAAACGTCTCTGTACTTTTGCTTATTATCCTCACCCGGAAGTTGCGCAACATTACAAATATGTTGTTATCCAATATGGCCGTAGCAGATCTTTCTGGTAAGTGGAATTTTATCTTTTTTCACTTTCTCAACCCCCAGTCTTTCTTTCTTTTTTCTATATCTATTTATCTATATTGCTATCTATCTCTAATTCTGTTATTTTCTTTTTTTCCTGAATCATTGTTTGCTTCATTCATTTTTTTTTCAACACGTAAACTAAAGTGGTTAATTTGCTTAACATAAAATTTCTTCCGCGTAGTCGAAATTGAATGATAAAATGAGTTTTCTACTTTTTTTCTAGCTCACTTTTCCTCTCCTCATCTCGACTTGTCATAAGTTTCGACGGAAGACCTTAAAATCAGTTTTCCAGTAATGATGCTAATTAGATGATGATGATGATGATGAATGTTGTTGATAATGTCATTTACTTCTTTATTATTTTGTTTCAAATTACATAAAAGCAATTGTTGGGAGGCAAGTGAAAACTTGTTAAGACTTATTCCTGCCATATTTAATTAAACTAACCTGTAAGTTTTCAACAAGTTTCAAAAGTTACTTATTCTAAGATACATCCTAATATAGACACTTCTGCAAGCAGAGTAACTATGTTTACATTTAAATATTTAAAATTGTTCACTTTTTATTTATTTTTTTCCTGTTTTCTGAAAATAACAATTAAAGAAACGGAATGATTTATACGATATTATTGAGATATGTTAATTCTGCAATATAAAAAATGATGCATTGTTTTGTAATCAAAATAACATATACAGCTTTTGTATCCTTTCAGTTGCACTTATTGTTGGTTGTTGTACGTTTTAATATTATTTCCTTTGATTTCTGATGTATACACATTTCGTTCCGGGTTCCGGGTTTAAACCAAAGACCTAAGGTCAGAAACTGCTTCATGGCATTTTCACTTTTAAGAACATTTTTAAAAATTGGGTTATCAACACAAAAACGTGTTCCTACTAAAAATAATATTTATAGTAAAAGATTCATTTGATCGATTGTTTATCAACCTTTCATAGATTATTTAAAAACGACACATTTTTAGAATTTTTTTTATCGTTTTACCCCAAGCAAGACGGTACCGCCACTGATGCGCAGGGGGCTACATAAGAGTAAACGTTTAGATAGGAGGAGAGTGAGTAGATGAACGAGTTACAGGGAGAGTCAGAGAAAGGGTAAGGGGGTAAGGGAAGGATGGGAACATAGGTGTGAAGACAGTTGCAAAGGTAGAGAGAAAGGAAAAAATAAGATATACGGGGTGATGTAGAAAGAACTGGAGTCAAGTGGATAACAGATGAGTATTGACATTGTATTTAAATTCCTGGATGTTGTAGCCGTCAGGAAAGCAAGTGTATGGAAGGGAGTTCCACAGGCGGGAAGTGTGAGAAAAGAAGCTGATTGAGTAGAATTGTCGGGTGCATTTCGTAAATCTAACTGTAAATGGGTGGGACCTTGTTGCCAGTCTGGTTTCACGAGTAAATTCATGTGGCGGGGGCATCAGTAACTTAAGTACGTCGGAGCAGAAGCTATGAAAATATTTTATAATATGAAATATAAATAGTAGAATAGACAGAGGGAAGCCACATCCCACCGGTGAAAAAGTGGCTGGAGTCGATCTGCCAAGTCGAGTACAGATTCTCCTTTGGAGCCTGTCGAGAACACTGAGACAAATATAATTATTTCATTAATTTCGTATTATTTTTCTATACACATTTCACGACAACAGACCTAAGATTTTACATAGATAAAGCTCTGTGTACTTGTAAATATAATCCTTTGTAATTCTTTAAGGCATGGGTTACAAGGAATCCGTTCAATGTGTCTATCGGAACATTTTCTAATCAATCCGAGGGCTCCAACTACAAATATACTTATTGATCTCATCGTGTGGCACATTTTTAGGATTTTCACTTCAAGATCACTGTATTTTCATAGTTTTTTTTAAATCTTCAAAGATACATTACAATCTTCAGGAACTAACATGTCAATAAGAAAGCACATTATGTTTTTGTCGTCTTTGATTATTATTATTATTATTATTATTATTATTTCGTCATTTTTCATCATATTTCCATTTCTGCTATGGTTGCACTACCTACCAAGTCTGCGGGAAGTCATAAGGCAGGTTGTGGCGTGTCGTTATGGCTCCATTTCATGTATTTTCTATCTCCTCCATCATCCCTAGCGTTACATAGACAAAGTTCTCCTTAATGTGTGGGCTGTACTTAAGACAATTTTTTGTATATCTCTTAAGCTGGAGTTTCCAGGGATTCTTTCAATGTGTTGTTTTGTTCCATTTTTTATCATTCCAAGTGCACCTACTACCACTGGCACGATTCTTCTTTTCAATTTCCAGATTTTTTCTATTTCAATTTCCAGGTCTTTATATTTTGACAGTTTTTCAAATTCCTTGATTGCTATGTTACAATTCGCTGGACAAGCCATATCAATTATTAGGCAATTTTTTTTCTTTTTGATCTTTAACAATAATGTCCGGCCTATTTGCTTCAATTTTTCTGTCTGTGTAGATGGTGTAATCCCATAGAATGGTGACATCTTCTATTTCTGTAACCGTTGCTGGGTGATGTTCATACCAGTGTTTGTTTACGTATTTTCCATAATGTTTGCACATTGTCCAATGTAAATATTACCCCACTCTATCGTGTTGAGTTTTATTTTTATTATTATTATTATTATTATTATTACCATTATTATTATTCCAGCTTCAGTGCTTGAACTAAGAATTCATAATATTATACATTAAACCACAAGCTTTGTTTCATGCCTGCGTTATTTTTTCTATTTCTGGCACTGTAACAGCAATGTATATTTCATATGACTAACAATGTTCGTTTTTCTCTATAATTCAAAGTTTTGAATGAATAATTTCAAAATTCCTAATAAGAAAAACTTTGAACTTGCAATGTATTCGCATACCGATGATTATGCAAAATTTCAGATAGACTATATCTGTAAAAGGGCAAAAAACATCGGCTAGGATATGTTTTCCTTTCGTCTTTATTCATACTTATTATTACAAATGAAATCAAATAGATTCCCATGATGCCTTGGTCAAAATTCAAACAAGTATACTACAGAAAAAGACTTCAGCCCCGATATTTTTCCCAAAGTAACCTTTATTATTATTATTATTATTATTATTATTATTATTATTATTATTATTATTATTATTTTATTATTTCTTTTGATTTCTGGTGTATATTCATTTCCTTCCAGGTTCAAAGCAGAGTCATAACTTCTGAAATAGTATCATTACATTTTTGGCTGAGCATTAAAAAACCCTAAAATCACACACATTTTGCATAGATAAAATCCTTTGTAAGATGTACACTATTATATTTCTTAAAGACATGGGCTACTAGGGATCCATTCAATGAGTCTATCAGAACATTACAAATCAAACTGAGGGCCCCATGTACACTATTTTGTTTCTTAAAGACATGGGCTACTAGGGATCTATTCAATGAGTCTATCGGAACATTTCAAATCAAACTGAGGGCCCCAACTACAACTGGGATTATTGAAGTACTAATATTTAGATTTTTAGATTTCTACTTCAAGGTTCTTATATTTTTATTGTATTTTTAAGCAGTTCAAAGATACATTATAATCTGCAGGTACTGCAATGTCAATAAGAAACGATATTCTGTTTTTGTGGTTTAACTTTGAGTGTTCTTCATTACTATTATTATTATTATTATTATTATTATTATTATTATTATTATTATTACCCTCGGCGGCAACGATGAAGACGAAAACTTAAACAAAACGCAGCCAACCCAAAGATCCCAACGGTAGCACAAACGGACAACGATGACACAGATCTCAACGGTTGAACCAGTGGATAAAGAGGCTTACGCCCGACAGACATTCTAGAGAAGGCACCACTCGAAATTATAACAGAGTCAGCGGCACTTCATTGCTGTTTCATAACTGGATTCTACACATCTCATTCCATATGGTGATTTACTAAGCGCAGCTTAGATGTGGCACAAGGCCGAAAGTATGGGAAACCCAGTGGGGATCGAATGTCTCATTCCATATATGCGCAGAGGAAGATCAGGAAATCAAGTGTGTGGACCTCTTGTTTGAAAGTTGAGGTCCACCATAAACAAATTCACGCCATCGGCACTTTCTTCAATTCCGATTTTCTTTTACTTCTAATGATCTCTTGCAAAGACTAACGGCGATAGGGAACGGATGACAAGAGCAGATTTTGGCAAAACTGGAAGCTTCTAGTCCAGAACCTGCAATATGGCGACGAATGTAATCATCAACACTATCATCATATAGGAAGCGATCAGTAGAAAAGAAATTAAATTCTAGGATGCCAACAACAATTATTATTATTATTGTCATTATTTTATTTCCTTTGATTTCTGGTATATATTCATTTTTTCGGGTCCCGACCAGAAACCAAAGATCAAAACAGACATCATGATATATTCTAATGAGCATTTTTTAGGAAAATAGATAAAATATCTAATATCACGCGCATAGATGAAGCCTTCGTAAGATGTGGGCTGTACTTGTGAGTACCGTTTTTTGTATTTCTTTAAGGTTTGGGTTACCAGGGATGTGTCTATCGCAACCTTTTCAAACCAATTCGAGGGTTCCAACTACAACTGGAATTGTTGATGTTCTCATGGCCCACATCTTTTTAACTTTCCATTTTAAGGTCCTTGTATTTTGACATTTTTGTTATTATTATTATTATTATTATTATTATTAAAATCATTTCTACCGTTAATAGTTGTGGAGAGGGATGATGATGATGGTAGGGGTCGTGGTGGTCATAAATCGTTTTGAAATCTTTTTTATTCAACTTATGCATACGGGTAAAGTAGTTGAAATTTCTTTGGAATTTTTTTATGTTTCTTATAATTATCAGAATTATTTTGAATTATCGAAGATTTGATGTCAAAATGCAAGAGAACCAAACATGTTCGCGTTCATTAACTGACTGAGACTATCTCAGATTTGAAAATACTTCAAAAGCTGATCTGCACCAGAAGTAGGCGATGCTGCGGACCTGTTGAGATTGGAAACGCTTTGTTTACCCCAAACTTCTTCCGCATAATCAAAACATTCAAACCACGTTAATTTCGGACAAATAGAAAGAAGATACATCTTTCTTCTTTCGAGCGGATGTGCGTTGTGGTGCAGTGGATATCGGCTCGGAACGAGAAATCGGGGAGCTGAGTTCGAATTCCAGTTCAATTCACTGCATTCACTTACGCGCAAATACCCTTGGGAAAGGTAATAATCGGTCTCTTCCCTCCACTTATGGGTTAAATAACAGGACAGATTGGGTTCTGTAGCCTTGACTGGCAACCAGTCTACCGCAGGAAGCAATGGCAACCTACTGCGGGATAATCTTCTGCCCAGTCAGTCATGTCGCTTTCGAGACATGATCGCCCAAGCGTGTTTCACATATGGCACTTAACTAACTGATCTTCTTTCTAGATTTCTTCGGCCTGTACAGCGGCGCTTCTCCTAAAAGAACTAGAGGTCCTACCAGGATTTATTATCGGTGAGCATAACACGATCACAATGTGTCCATGGCCGATTCGGAAAAGAAAGTACAGGACCACCTGGATAGGGCCGTAGAAGAAAGCGAGAAAAAGGGACTAACCATCAACTGTAAGAAAATAAAAATATGGTCTTTAGCAAGAGAAAATTTGTGGGTTACAAATTGGAGATATAAATACAGGGGCCCGACAATATTTTTCGGACACTTTAGTATTCGACTTTCCGAGTGCCATAGAGTGGCGAAATACCTTCAATAGAATAGCATAAACATATAAAGACAATACCTGTAATAAAAATGGAAGAAAATCGATTAGGTAAGGAAAAATATTTATTTTTCATCATTTTTTACAAAACACACGCGACATTATTTTTCGGACATCGTTGAAAAACTGTTAATAGTCTGTAATATCACCTTTCTTCTCAATAACTTTTATCAATCTCTCTTCATAATGATCAAACATATGCACAATAACATCTCTACATGTTTCTATTAGTTGTTTTTTTGCATCTAGTATCCGTTCCCATAGTTGAGCCTCTTTCGTTATTTCAGGTCCATCATAGACAAGTTGCGCAAGCATTTCCCAAACATTTTCTATTAAATTTAGATCTGGGCTTTTTGCAGGCCATTCCAAAGTAGTCATATTCACTTTAGCCATCCATTCTTTCATGAGTTTTGACACATGGTTGCTGCAATTGTCTTGCTGTAGAACGAAATCATTCCCTATCTCACTTCTTATCCTTGGTAGGGCTTTCTTGTCCAGCAACTTTTTGTAGCTTTCGCTGTTCTGTCGTCCTTTCAGCCACTCCAACCATATATTTCCATTAGCAAAGATCATACCCCAAACCATAACTCCTCCTCCTCCCATCTGTCGTTTGTTCAGTACAGCAGGCTCACCCCTTCTCGACCAAGTACACCATCCAACGAGCCCATCAAACTTGAAACGCTTCTCATCAGTAAATATAACCTTCTTAAAGTCAACATGCATTGTTAACCACCTTTTAGCACACTCCAGTCTTGCTCTTTTGTGTTTCTTTGTTAGTGTAATTTTTTTCTTAGCCTTTGCATACTTCAAACCAATCCTATGCAGCGTTCTTTGTACTATTCGGACGTTTACATCCAATTCACATTTCTCCTTCACTTTTCTTGCTGTAACTTTTTCTCCAGATGTTAAAAGCCGTGTCACA